>CM018694.1:54496659-55777535 GCA_009363875.1 Mikania micrantha | reverse complement strand
TTTCAAAAACAAAATTCAAACTTTTCAAAAGTTAAAAACAGGTCATATTGGAGACGTGATCCAACTGTTAAGAACCCCATTAAAACCAGTCAACCATGGCAGTTGGTGCAAGATCAAAGATTGATAAGGGCAAATCAGTTAAATCAAAAGGGGTTCACAAGAAGAGAACCCATTATATCTCCTGTGCCTAAACTTGTTATGGTTTGGGTACCTATCCTCATTGATTGTGTGTAAAATGCAGGGACGACCAAATAAGCTTAAAAATTTTTGGTATGTAGACAGTGGCTGCTCCCGGCAAATGATACTGGGGAGTTCTCTCATTATATGAAGTTACACCATTCAATGGAGGATATGTATCATTTGCAGGAGACAAGGGAGGAAGGATTAGCATGAAGGGCATGGTTACCAATGGAACTCTTAGTTTTTGAAGACGTGTACTATGTTGAAGAACTCAACCACAGTCTATTGAGTGTTTCTCAGATTTGTGACAGAGAGTTTTTCCACACACTTCACAAACAAGGAGTGTCTTATTTTGAAGCCTGGTTTTGTTGTACCTGAGAAGTGGATACTGATGAGAACTCCAAAATCAACAATGCATACATTATCAACATGAATTTAGATTCATTCACTGAGAACACCTGTCTTTTCTCAAAGGCATCGGAGCAAGATTGTATGTTATGGCATCGTCACTGGGTCATGTAAATCTGAAAATCTCAACGGACTTGCCAAGGGAGATCACGTCATCGGTCTACCCTCTAAAGAGACTTCTCTACAATTGCGAAAAATGACATCGCGTGTGCCAAGGGAAGCAGCATAAGGGACCCCACAAGCCTAAGCTATTCAACTCTATATCATCGATTTTGCAAACTTATTCATATGGATCTCTTTGGACCGGTTAATGTTATGACCATCGAGAAGAAATCATATTGTCTGGTGTGACAGATGATATTCAAGATTCACTTGGGTGTTCTTTCTAGCCAAGAAGGATGAGACACCAGAGATTCTGAAGAAGTTTATCACCTTGATTGAAAATCAGAAGAACTTGAAGGTTAAGGTGATCAGAACCGACAATGGCACATATTTAGAAATCAGACTCTCATTGATTTCTGCGATGGGAAGGGGATAGCCGGCAGTACAGTGCAGCTCGTACGCCTCAGCAAAATGGAGTTGCCGAGAGAAGAACCGGACACTTATTGAAGCTGCCCAAACTATGTTTGTCTGAATCTAAACTTCCTATATTCTTCTGGGCCGAGGCTGTTAACACAGCTTGTTATGTTCAGAATCGAGCACTGTTGAACAAACGCCATCAGAAGACTCCCTATGAGATATTCTTCAAATCAGAAGCCAAAAGTTGGTCACTTCAAATCATTTGGTTGTCCATGCACTCTCCTCCATACTGAGCCGAATCACAAGTTTGATGACAGGCTGATGAGTGTTACTACTTCGTGGGATATTCATCCGAAAAGGCAGCCTATCGAGTCTACAACAAGAAGACTCGGATGATCGTGGAATCATATTATAATCGATTGGCAAGAGATGAACTCTACAGATGCCGGTTCTGGTCCAAAACTGGTTGTTTGAGTATGAGTCTACTTTTAGGCCCTTTGACACTACATCTGAGAGCTCAGGATCATCTGAGCAAACAATGATTTCTTTCTGCAAGGGTGATGATGTAGACTATAGGGTTGACTATGTTCCATGTGATCCCGAGCTTCTGTCGGTTGACCCTCCCGGCATGTACAATCGTGCTCCTCCAGATCAGCCAACCCCGATACATGAAGTTCTCCCATCAGATCCAGAAACTTCTCAGTCAGTTCAGCCACTTCCAGAAACAGATCAAGTTTCATCTTCCTCCCACCAAACTTTGATAATCCACTATCTCAAACAACATTCCTGAGGAAAATTGCATGGATCACGGAGCCGAAGCAAGTGAGACTGCTCTGTTGATAACATCTCTTCCTTCAGTGAAGATCAAGTGAACAACATCAGCAATTTGCTAGACACAATCTAGCTGTGGGAAGAAGTGCCGACCTCAGTATCACAAGAATCATCCAGTAGAAAATATTATTGGACCTCTCTCAGAAGGCATTCTCACTCGGACCGATCTATTCCAGCTCAGAACCTCTTGCCTGAAGAGACAATCACCAGAAGTCAATCAGGTCCCATTAATTCTTGTTCGTATTCATGTTTCATTTCGCAGGTCGAGCCCAAGAACGTCAAGATGGCTCTCAGAGTCTAGCTGGGTCGAAGCAATGCAGGAAGAGCTGATGCAGTTTCAGAAACTCAAGGTGTGAATTTAGTTCCTCTACCCAAGAAAAGAAAGTTGCCTATAGGAACCAGATGGGTTTTCAGAAACAAAGAGAGTGACTCAGGAGATTATTATCATAAACAAGGCACGGTTGGTAGTTCAGGGCCTTCTACCATAGGACAGGGATAGATTATGAGGAAGTCTTTGCACACCAGTTCGCAAGACTTGAAGCCATACGGATCTTTTTTTGGTCCTAATGCTTCCTACATGACCTTCACACGGTGTATCAGATGTGATGTGAAGACAGCTTTCTGTACGGAATGGTCAAGGAAGAAAATTTATATGTGCCGTGCAACCCCCAGGTTTTGAAGATTCACAGTATCCAGACATGTCTACAAGTTAGACAAAGCTCTTTATGGTATGCTACAACATTACTGATCACCTGCTGCAAATGATATACCGTGTGAAGCCATCGATCAAAACTTTTTTCGTTCGCAAGGATAAGGATGACTTCATTCTCGTCCAAATCTACGTAGATGATATCATATTTGGTTCCACGAGCTCTGCGCTGTGCAAGGAATTTGAAGGGTAATGAAGAAAAGTTTGAGATGAGCGCGATGGGAGAAATGACCTTCTTTTCTGGGTCTTCAGGTGAAGCAAGACAAGATCAAAAGGTGTGGGTAATTCATCAAGGGAAGTATGTTACAGATATTTTGACCAGGTTACAAAATGATGGATTCAAAGCCAGCATCCACTCCTATGGCTGCTCGTTCCTGTCTTAAATTCGGATTTGATGGTGAAGATGTTGATCACACACTCTATCGCTTATGATTGGTTCTCTGATGTATCTGGACTGCTAGTCGTCCAGACATTATGTTTTCAGTTTGTCAGTGTGGCAGATAACAGGCGAATCCGAAGGCCTCTCACCTTATAGCTGTCAAGAGAATCTTTCGGTTATCTTGTCGGGAAGCCTCGTCTCGGTCTTTGGTACCAAAGAACTCTGGGTTTCATTTATTTGCATACTCAGACAGTGTCTTTGGTGGATCAAGCAACTTGGATAGGGAAGTCAACCACTGGTGGGTGTCAATATTTGGGAGATCGTCTTGTCTCATGGCAGTGCAAGAAACAGACCACCGTATCCACATCTACTGCAGAAGCTGAATATGTTGCAGTCTCCAGTTGCTGCTCTCAGGTTATATGGGCACAACAGCAGCTCCTTGATTACGGTTTTAAGAATTTTTGACTCTCCTATTTATTGTGACAATGAAGCCGCCCTTCAGACGTCAAGAATCTGGACAACACACTCCAAAACTAAACATCTTGACATTCGGATTCACTTTATCCGTGACTTTTCGAACGGAAACTGATTCATTTTGAAAAGGTCCACACAGATGACAATCTGGCGGATCTTTTCACCAAAACCGTTCGATACAGCACGATTTCACCATCTACTTGCATCTCTCAAACTAATCAGTTTTAGCTAAACCATATTTGTAAATACTGTAAATTTGTGTTTTGTTTTCTTTTATTTTTAGATAACAAATTTAGGGGAGAATATTACAAAAACAACAAAAGATTTTCGGTCTTTGAATCAAAATTACAAAAACAACAAAAAGATTTTCGGTCTTTGAGTCAAAATTACAAAAACAACAAAAAATTTTAGTTTTTGAGTCAGTCTAAGATGATCTACAAGTTTAGGGGAGTAAAACTTTTTATTTAAAAAAAAAAGGCTTTTGTTGTTTAAAATTTAAGAAAATTAAAAAATACAAAAAAAATCTTTGTTTTGGTCTGATAAGTTTAGTTGTTCAATTGGGAAGTGAAATAATTTCTGAGGATCAAATTTCACTATTCACTATCTTAATTACTTCTAAAGAACAACAACTTTGAATATCTATCATTCACTAAGAAATTAAAAAAAGTTTTCCAAATGAAAATCGGACATGATCAATTAAAATATAAATATAAATAATGTGAATTGTGATCAGAAGATAACTAAAATGTGTGACAACTATTTGACCTTGTGTTTAAGTCCTTGAGTCAAAACAAGATTGTGTTTCAATAAATTTGAAATCGTTTTTGAAAAACTCGGGTATTTCCTATGTTTTGTGTAAACAAAGAGCGGGAAAATATGTACTGAAGCATCCTCTGTTTTGCGTAAGCAAAGAAACTGGATGTGTGACGTTAAGGACAATGTGCCTTCAGATCAGTAAAACAAAAGTTGCCAATGAGAACAAAGATAATAGAAAACCTTCTTGTTCTTGATTCTAATCTAATATATCTGTTCTTTTCTTTTCTCACCTTAAACTCTGTCAAAACATTTTAAGTTTGTTGAAACGCAATCAAAGTTTGAAACAAAAGATTTCACAAAATTGATAGGTTGCATGTTAATCTAGTTTTACAGTCTGATTGCTCACAAACTTCCCATAATATTTTCACAAAAAATGTTGATCATATGTCTTATTTCTAAAATATGGATTAATGAGTGGAAATCATTGGTGGGGTATAATTGTTAAAAGTTGTGGCTTCGTTAAGAAATCACTTAATAAGCTAATAAAATTTTGACGACACATTTGTTGATCACGAAATGACCCCACTAAACTTAAAACTCGTCCAAGGTTTCTTAGTTTATTTTATTTTTTTATTTTTTTTTTTATTTATTTTATTTATTTTTATTTAATTTTATTTTATTTAATTTTATTTTTTATTTAATTTATTTTATTTAATTTTATTTTATTTTAAGCTTTAATTTTAAATTTTGAATTTTAA
The DNA here is from genome assembly GCA_009363875.1 of Mikania micrantha. Classification (NCBI taxonomy): domain Eukaryota; kingdom Viridiplantae; phylum Streptophyta; class Magnoliopsida; order Asterales; family Asteraceae; genus Mikania; species Mikania micrantha. Next base: position 55,772,521 of record CM018694.1, on the reverse strand, counting down.
ATTTAAATCTTAAATTTTAAATTTTAAATTTTAATTGTTTAATTATTAATTATCAGAAAGTTAGAATTTTTCGAAATAAAATGTGTGTATACTCGAAATCGAGTACACGTAAGGTGTGTACTCGAACAACGGCTATATATATGCCAGCCAAATTTAATTTCGAGTACCAGATCTCACCCACCACAGCTCTTCGAGTATACAGAGTTCATCTTCACAAGGCGATCTCGTTTTCTAGACCTGATTTCAAAATTCACTCTCGACTATCTCATAGATCACCTATAGGCGACCTTAGGTATAGATTTTCATCAATTTTAACCATGGATTCGAAAGTTATGGACAAAATTAGATTTCGAGTACACGAATCCGTATACAGCTTGTGGTTGGGTCAATTGACCTCGAAAAACTCAAAATTGAAAGGCGATTCTCGAATATGTTATGCGCCTGTGAATTCCGACATTTCGAGTTGGATTAGGAGTTCTAAGAAAATTAATTGGTGAAGTATTGAAGGTTTTTTTGTTCTCAAATTTAGATTTCGAATACAGCATGTAACTTCGAATACAACCTATTTTCGTGTACACCTAGTTTCGTGTACAGACTATACTTCGTGTATGACTAATTTCGAATACACCTGCTGTTTCGAATAAGATCCTTACTTCGAATACGACTGTGATTTCGAGAACACAAACTTTCGAGAATGCATTTGGACTTAGAATTTTTTCTGTACTTCGTAAAATTTAACCTGAAATGACTTAATCTGTTTTGTTTTCAGATGGATGACCTACGCTTCGTACCTGATCATAACATGACAGCTTTTCTTGGGGACCCGCCAGAGAAACACTCGGAGTTCAGGAGTATGGTTGCTGGGTTGATCCTGTCACCAGCATCGCATTGCACATCATGGAACATCCTCGATTCGTGATGGATTTTATTAGAGGTTTCTGGAGCACAGTGGAAGAGCATACTGATGCAAATGGGACGATTAGCATTATTGGAAGGTTCAGGGTCAACCTATTGTTATCACACATAGCAGATTCTCCAGGAATGTCTGCAATTTGGAGACAAACGATTCTGACCCTGTGAAGCTGGATCAAGACCTGGTGAACAGGACTGTATATCAGATGGGAACACGAAGGTGGAAGGTGTCTATCCTCCGACTGAGAAAGAAAACTACTACATCCTTATTGGAGATACTTGGCACATGTGTTATGTACTCTGTGCCTCTCCGGAAGGAAAGGAAGTTATGACGTTCTCAACCAGACTCTCAGTTCCTGTCTGATAGCCTTAACACTTGGAGTTGATTTCAACTTCTCAAAAATGATCTTCCTTGATACGCACGCTAACATCTAAGGAAGAAGAAGGGAGGGTTTCTAGCCTTCCCTCGGTTCCTGCAAATCGTCATCAATAAAAGACATCCTTCTCTGACTCCCACACTTGGCACTCTAGAGATCAAGAGAATGCGAGACGACATTTTGGCTACATGAAGATGAAAAGCGAGGAAGAAGCAGTACATTGGGGAGAGACCATTGATCAAGTTTGGACGCTTCGTGGGAGAAGAGAATGTCGTTGAGGATCAAGGTACTCCTATTGCATTCGTTGCTGAGGAGCATGACATTCCTATGAGCACACAGACTGGCACGACTGCCGAGGACATATTTCTGAGTCATCCTCCTCATCCAATGAGGATTTCGTTGCTGAAAAGCCTCCCCCAACCAGAGATGAAAGAGAGGAAGCACAGGATATTGATTACACTCCCTCCCACTCGTCGAGTCGTCACCAAAAGAAAGAGATTGAAGACGATGTCTAAACGGACTAGGGATCCGAGACTGCAGAAGATGTTCTCAGATTTGTCATCCTATTCTATTCAGCTGCATCGATTCTACCACCTCCACCATTGCAAACCAATTCACAACTCAAACCACCCTCTCAACCCAAACTACCTTCACAACCTAAACCACCTTCACAACATAAGCCACCTTCAAAACCAAACCTTAAAAACCACCTACTAAACCGATAACCCATCTTGTTCAACTCAATCCTGTCATCGTTCCCCACTGTCACCCACCTACTACTACTTCCATTCCCCACAACTAGACTCCATCATCACTAACCTCATTCACATGGTGACAAGGGAAAATCTCCCTTGCACGCAGATTCACCATACGAGCCGGAAAGGGTGCTTGTCGATCTCGAAGTTTACAAGATAGAGTTTTCTTGCTTGAGAAGGAATCTGCTGTTAAGGATGAGACCATTCGGTTAATGAAAGAGGGAATGCTCAAAGTTTGTGACAAACTGGATGAGTTTCAGGGGCAAATCAAGGCGCACCGAAAAGTCATCAGATTTCTTTCAATGGAAAATTATGAGATGCGCAAGGATATTAACAAACTGAAAGGAATCGAGACCCCAGAGTCTGATGATGAGAACGAGGATAAAGACATGGAAGAGGATAGCAGTGATGATGACGATGATGGTGGCGACAGGAAAGAAAAGGATTCCTCAGAAAAGAATGATGAAGGGCCTCCAGATGATGAAAATCAAGGAGGAGACACATGAAATCCACCTTCATCAGGAAAGCCTACGAGCGACTATGATGATCTCTTTGGAGATAATCCTGATGTTATTCTTTTTGGAGATTTTGTGCAACCAGATGAAGCCGCAAGAGCCGTTTTGATGACTTGTTCGATGATTTGCCGGAAGATTTTGACTTTGAAGGGCTTGGTGGAGAATTAGATGAAGCTGGACTTGGAAATTTGTTTCCAAATGAAGACGAAAAGGAAGAACCCAAAGAATGTCGTTATCGCCGATGTCACCAAAGACCCGTATGTGGATTACTTGTATGCTCACAAGTATATCGGTCAAGATGGCAAAGAAATTCCTCCTCTGGGAACCGTTATTAACAGCTGGTTTAATAATGTCACACCCCCGGCCTTCCCGGCCTGAACGAAAGGGCGCAACGCGACTGATCTAGCAGGATCGCAGTCTCCGCGTCACACAGTTGCGAGACCTACATGTCTGGTTTCATACGTACATCCAATAACTTGGATAAAACAGTTTTTTAAAATCAGAGTTGTAGGAATCAAAACAGATTCAATTCATAAACTGCGAAAGTGTTGTTAAAACAGTGTTCAAAACCTCACAGAGTATTAGTTGCGGAAGCGGTTTAAGTTGTTTAAACAATACATAGAGTAACATAACCAAATAATAACCAATGTTTAATAGACTAAGACACTATAGTTGATGCATGGACTCCATCCTAGCATCCTAGATTCCTCGTGCACGTGCCTTAGTTACCTGAGAAAACATGCGAGTAAAAGGTCAACACAAAGGTTGGTGAGAGCACAGGTTTGTATTCAGCATGTAAATATCAAAAAGTTTTAAAGCAAGAGTTTTGGCAGATTTACATATCATTACCATTCAATATCCATTGATAGCTAGTCATATGAGTTATACCATATGCGGGTTCGCAACCGAAGCCCCCCGCCATATCCATCCAACAAGATATGGCAATGTTGTTTGGTCAATTTTGCACTGTTCCGACCTCCAGTCGGGTGGCCATACGGCTCGCAACAGTGCGGCTGTCAGGCCCAAATAGTACTATTCAGAATTACCACGCCAAGCGCAACGCGCTATTAACGGTTCGAGATGTATTTAATGAGGACATATCAGTTTTGTGGATGAATGCCACACATATGCGTATACGCGATATTAGCATGTACAAAAGGAACCAAAAGTATGTTGTTCAAAAACAGTTGTATGCAATGTTTTCTCCCCCAAAGGTATAAAAATAGAAAAAGGGGCCGTGAACTCACCTGATTAGCAGTTCCGGTATGTGTGTGGTCACGTCTTGCGAAAGCTAGCGCCTGCTAGTATGCACCTACAAGTGTCGGCGTGCTTAACCGAGAGTGTGTGTTTTGTGGTGTGTTGTAATCCATACAACTCCAAGTGTCGGCGTGCTTAACCGAGAGTGTGTGTGTTGACTTGTGTTGACTCGACGAATCCTTGGTGACACGTTTCTTGTGTTATGACCGTACAATGTGTCATAAGTACAAGTAGGACACCTACATGCATCCTATGACTCTAATCGTGATGTTTTCCTTAAGTCATGTTTAGAAAAATCGTAAGGTTTCTGTTTCGGGAAAAGTTTCCATATTTGAAAAGTTTCTATTTTGAAAAGTAAGGTTATGAAATCCCATTTCAATACTCTAGTATGTTTGTAAAAACATATGTAAACATTGAAATATGTCGTCTATGCATAAATTACCATTTATGCAATTTTACCCAAATGAAGTTTCCTAAAATAGTAAGTTCTTGTGTAAAAGCTCATTTTCGCAAATCAAAGTTTCCAATAACGTTGAAAGTCATTTCTAAACATATTTCAATAATTAAAGTTCACCAAAACATTTAAAAACATCAAAAACCCCTCTTTCGATTTATAAAAGTTTCCATATTTAGTAAGTTTATACAAAACCATGTTTTGACCAAAATCATCAAATACCCAAATGTGTCTCTAACACTCCAATATAAATTTAACAACAACTAGACATGTCTAACATATCTAGATCATTGCAAATCTATGACATGCACATAAAAGTTTCCTTTTATGGCAAGTTTGCCTAAATCATCACCAAATCAACCAAGAACTCAACCAAACTTTTAAATCTAACATTCTTAGACTTTAAAATCAGTAATCTAAATCAACTAATATATCAAATCACCAACAATTTCGTGCACAATAACCGTATGGAGTTGCATGTGGGTTTTTACCCATTGCATGTATGATCTAACAACTATTAAACGTGTAAAACTACCTTAGATGACAAGATTCGAGGTAGAACAGATTCTGGAAACTCAATGGTGGTTGATGATGAGCTCCTAGCTTGTGGGTGGCTTCCAAGACTCCTCCTTGAAGCTCCAATGGTTCAAAGCACTCTAATGTTGAAAGGAATGCCTCCAAATGTTCTTCACATGGGTTTGGGGCTGATTTTCAGTGATTTGGGTCGAGGATTAACGAAGAAACTCGGAGAAAATGGAAGAAGTTCGACTGAAAATGGAAGGGTTGGTTTATAGAGAAATTTTGATCTGCATGGCCTTCGCGTATCACGAAGGCCGATCAGAATCCTCTTCGCGTATCGCGATGGGATTCGGGAGTCCCGACTCCCGGTTTGCTTCACGTACCGCGACGCCTTTTGCCAAAGGATCTTCGCGTACCGCGATGAGTCCATTTTCATGTTTTTCGATTTCGATGATTCGATTTCGCTCGTGATCGATTCCCAACGTTTATCCTAAACACCTAATGCATGTTTAACACATAATCACATAATAACACATAAGTTGTTTGATCACCAACGTTCGTGAGACTCGTATGTGTGTTTCGATAATTCTTCGAATTATCTTGGATAGTTTGTGTTTGTGTTTTACGAAATGTTTGGACGTTTGATTAATCCTAATCAACGTGTAATGCACAATTTAATAATTCTCCAAATTATTGTTTGTATTTGTGCTTGTTGCATTTCATCTAATTAATCATAATTAAATGAAATGCAACGAGTATGAATGTGAAATGTAAAGTTGTAAGAGTTGCAATTTACCAGAAATTGCCGAGTGTCACATCATCCCCTTGTTGAAAGAAATTTCGTCCCAAAATTTGGTTGTTGTAGGTAGTGTTTGAGAAGAAAAATTTTCTGGTTGTCACATCATCCCCTTGTTGAAGGAAATTTCTTCCCGAAATTTATTCGTTGTTGTCGGCGTTCGACGTTGTCAGTCTGAAGAGATGGGGATATTTGCGCATCATCTGATCTTCACGTTCCCATGTGAATTCAGGTCCGCGTTTCGAGTTACATCGGAATTTGACAATCGGGATTCGACTCTGCTTGACTTGTTTGACCTCACGGTCCATGATCTCTATTGGTTCTTCCACTTGGATCTCATCCGCAAGTGTCTCATCGGGTAAACACTTCTTTAAGTTAGGGACATGAATTACGTTGTGGATTTCAACGAATTCAGTTGGTAAATTGAGTTGGTATGCCACTGGACCAATTCCCTTCAGAATCTCAAACGGTCCAATATACCGTGGGTTAAGTTTGCCTTGTTTCCAAAACAAATGACGCCTTTCCATGGCGAAACTTTCAGAATGATTTTCTCTCCTACCTGAAATTCCAGAGGCTTTCGGCGTTTGTTGGCATAGCTCTTCTGACAATCACGAGCTACTGCCATGCGGTTTTCTGATCTGTACAATATTCTTGGTTGTTTCATGTACAAATTCCGGGCCAGTGAGCTGACTGTCGCCCACTTCCGCCCAACAGATAGGTGATTGGCATTTCCTACCATAGAGTGTCTCGAAAGGCGCTGCCTTGATGCTGGTGTGATAGCTGTTGTTGTAGGAAAACTCCACCAACGGTAGGTGAGTTTCCCAGCTATTACCGAAGTCTACTACGCATGATCGTAGCATGCCTTCGAGAGTTTGTATTGTACGTTCACTCTGGCCATCGGTTTGTGGGTGGTATGTTGTACTCATATCCAATCGCGTACTAAGCGACCTTTGCAACGATTTCCAAAAGTTGGAAGTAAATCTAGCATCTGGATCCGAAATGATGGAGATTGGCACTCCATGGCGTGAGACCACTTAAGTAATTTCAGCTTGGTCTTTAGACAACCAATCTATGCCCATTACAACCTCCAAAATTGCCTAGTGTAACTGGCATGAGGTTGATCCTAAATCTAAGGTCTGCTATCTCTAAAGTGCATTCTCTTAGAATGTGCTTAGTTAGAATCAGTTTACCATCAGCTAGCTCTATGGTGTATTCAACCTCTAAAGACATTGGGGTTACGACAAGTATTTACTAAAATGCTTAATTATAAGAGTTTTCCAGTCCCAGTTCCAACAATATACAGAAGCGTAATGATCGTTTAAAAGATACGTACCCGTTGCAAGGTTAGGATCATTTCTGGCTTCCTTGGTCCCAATCACAAGGGTTCGTCCCTTCGGAACTTTGTTGTTTTTCTTTATGGTTGTTGTTCTTCAGATGTGGGCAGTCCTTTTTGATGTGCCCTGGATTTCCACATTCGAAGCAACTCTTCGGTGCTTCGTTCCCATTGTTTTTCACATGGGGGCAGTCCCTCTTGAAGTGCCCTGGCTTTGCACATCCAAAGCACCTTTTGGTGCCTTGTATTGCTGCTGTTGTGGCTGTGGAATTTTGGTCACTAGTTCACCCCTGCAGTCCTTAGCTGCGTGACCTAGCTTTCCGCACCGTCGACACCGATATCTTTCACACGGTCCTCGTTGATGATGATGATAATCACAGTTGTTGCACTTTGGGTGTCTGCCGACATAGGCACCCTTAATTTGAGTGGTTTGTGTGAGCGGAGTGTAGGTTTGGGTGATCCAAACTTATGTCGTCTTAGTGGTTGAAGAGTGGGGGTTTCATTTAGAGAGTTATCCCATTTGCGTTTGTTGTCGGTGGTTTTGATTACTAAGCCACGTGGAGGTAATAATCCTTGAATAACTGTTGTGTCGGTCAGTTCCAAAGCTAAGTATACGGCTTGTCGTAAGGTGGTGGGGTCAGCAGATAGTACCATATCCCGAACCTTTGGTGTCAATCCCTCAATGTATCTTTCGAGATGTTTGTAGACTGGGGTCACCATTTCTGGGCACATGTGTGCCAACTCATAAGATCGAGAAGTGTATGCCTCGATCTCAGAACCGATCATCCTGTGGTTCTGAAATTCCGTTTCCAATTTTTGAACTTTGTCGTGAGGGAAGTATTTTTGGTTCATCATTCTTTTGAATTCTTCCCAAGGTATAGCATTAGATGTTTCTCGTCCTATGGTTTGTACATTTGTGTCCCACCAAGTGAGGGCTGCTCCCTCTAAGGTTCCTGTTGCGTACCTTACACGATCATTAACCCTACAGTTGCTTATGATAAAAGCTTATTCCAATTTCTCAATCCATTGGAGGAGACCGGCAGCACCCTCCGTACCATTGAAAGAATGTGGTTTGCAGTCTAAGAATGTTTTGAATGTGCAGTGGGGTGGATTAGGGTTTGTCTCTTGGGTCAATTGATCCTGGTTACGTGCATCTTCACGTGCAGCGATTTCCTCCTCAACTCGTTCGCTGATTAGTGATTTCAGTTTAGTGACGGTGAGGTTAATGTTTCCATGTCCTCCCGCGTTCTTGTGTCCTCCGCGTCTTCCAGCCATGATCTTCATAGCGAGAATAAGCGTTAGTGTAGGTCTAATGACTAATGTAGCGCGTGATTGATATAAAAAGAAAACATGTATTGATTGGCAAAGACAAGATTTTCAATAACAGATATTAGTCTAGATATATAATAAGTTGTACTAGTTACAATTCATTTAATACCAAGACACTAAGATTCCAAAATTTCGAGTACAGAGAGAAAACCCGTCTCTACCAGGTCTATGCTAAGTTAATCGAAGGCATTATCGATAGTGGGATCAGAATCAACACCCGCCGCTGGTTCCTCTTACTCAGTGTCAAGTTCTCCTGGAACTGGATCGACGACCCTGTTTTCAAGCTCTTCGATTCTAGCTTTAACGATGACAGCTCGTTCTTCGGCTGCCTGAGATAGTGTAATTAACGGGGCCATATCCCTATCTATTCTTGTTGACTCGTCTACAAAGTTCTGCATGTTGGGTATTTGTATGTCTCGGCTCCTTTGCGAGGCACTCTATGCGGTTGTCTGCCCAGGCCAGATCCCGAGTAAATCAAGCGATGTCATCTGATTCAAGACACTGCCTCTTAGGCTCATGTGGGTTGAGTATGGGTGACGCACTGTCGGGAGACTCCCCCATGGGTTCCTCCTTAGGATCCTTGTCAGGGTCCTGATACGTTGCTTCATGTTAAGTGTACAGTCGCAATATAAGGTTTTCATGGATATATGGTAATCCAAACTATAGTTTGAAATTTGATGAATGTTTGTCGAAATCTTGATACGTTGCTTGATTTCCGTTGCAACCATCCGAGTGAGGGATAAGCGAATATCAATGTATGTGTTTTCAAAACCGGCTCACAATAGAATTTTCCAGAATTCATGTGTACCTGTAAATTCACGATTATGTTGCGCACCATGATCGTCAATTTACCTTACATAAGGATTCTAGTTTCTCCCACTTCGAGCTTATTAGGTTTTGCTGGGTTCAGAGTTTATTTCATGTCATCAAGATTTAAACAAGATTCAGATGAGGTATGGCTGAATAGCCTATCTAAACTATTACTAGGGACAGTTATGCGAGCTGAATGATATTATAGGGTCTTGCGTAGATCCTATAAGGATAGTTTTTGGCTTGAGGGTGTTTTCCTTATGCCATTTGATGTCGAGACCCTCATTGTGTGAATGCTAGGATAGCTGCTTGTAGATGACCATCTAGCAGTCAAGGGGTTTCTTATGCACCCGTAACGAAATCTCTCCGCATGGTCGTTCTAGTTCTTCTTAACTCGAGCGACAATGTTCGTTCGGTGATATTCTAAGAGTGACGATGAGTTAAGTTTGGAATCTCCTCATATGGTTCTTGCAAGCAGTATATATAGAAGTACAAAAGGGCTACAAAAATGTTGTTTAGGAGTTGGATAGAGAATCAATGTTTTTCTAATCAAGGTTGAGCCACAAGGCCTATTTCATCACTGGACTTGTCTTAGTGAGCCACAGGGCCTATTTCATCCCTTGACTTGTTGTAATGAGCCATAGGGCCTATTTCATCCCTTGACTTGTTGTAATGAGCCATAGGGCCTATTTCATCCCTTGACTTGTTGTAAATGATTCATAGGGCCTATTTCATCCCTTGACTACTTTTATTGTATCCCCGACCAGCTCTTGTCGTCGCCTCTCCGATTCGGGCACCGGTGATGGTAGCATAGGTGTACCGGTTGCTCCTCCTCCAATGGCTCAGACGTGCTGCCTTCGGGTGATAGTTAGTGCTCGTTTCGGTAATTCAACTTCTACCGATAGTGTTGATACCGAAGATGTAGGAACAATCTGCTCCTTTTCGTCGAATGCGAGCATAGATGGTGATGACAGTGACATCATATCTAAATTGCGCGTATTGAGTATATGTACGATAATGTATTCAAGTAGTACTAATACTAGCACTATGTGTTGTGTGGAGACTAGTGGTTATAGACTAAGTTCACTAAATGTAAACCTAATTCGCAATAACCGGAGGCTTTGATACCAATCTGTCACACCCCGGCCTTCCCGGCCTGAACGAAAGGGCGCAACGCAACTGATCTAGAAGGATCGCAGTCTCCGGTCACACAGTTGCGAGACCTACATGTCTGGTTTCATACGTACATCCAATAACTTGATAAAACAGTTTTGTAAAATCAGAGTTGTAGGAATCAAAACAGATTCAATTCATAAATTGCGGAAGTGTTGTTAAAACAGTGTTCAAAACCTCACAGAGTATTAGTTGCGGAAGCGGTTTAAGTTGTTTAACAATACATAGAGTAACATAACCAAATAATAACCAATGTTTAATAGACTAAGACACCATAGTTGATGCATGGACTCCATCCTAGCATCCTAGATTCCTCGTGCACGTGCCTTAGTTACCTGAGAAAACATGCGAGTAAAAGGTCAACACAAAGGTTGGTGAGAGCACAGGTTTGTATTCAGCAGTAAACATCAAAATGTATTCAGCAGATTTAGACATGTCTAGATCATTGCAAATCTAAGACATGCACATAAAAGTTTCCTTTTATGGCAAGTTTGCCTAAATCATCACCAAATCAACCAAGAACTCAACCAAACTTTTAAATCTAACATTCTTAGACTTTAAAATCAGTAATCTAAATCAACTAATATATCAAATCACCAACAATTTCGTGCACAATAACCGTATGGAGTTGCATGTGGGTTTTTACCCATTGCATGTATGATCTAACAACTATTAAACGTGTAAAACTACCTTAGATGACAAGATTCGAGGTAGAACAGATTCTGGAAACTCAATGGTGGTTGATGATGAGCTCCTAGCTTGTGGGTGGCTTCCAAGACTCCTCCTTGAAGCTCCAATGGTTCAAAGCACTCTAATGTTGAAAGGAATGCCTCCAAATGTTCTTCACATGGGTTTGGGGCTGATTTTCAGTGATTTGGGTCGAGGATTAACGAAGAAACTCGGAGAAAATGGAAGAAGTTCGACTGAAAATGGAAGGGGTTGGTTTAATAAGAAATTTTGATCTGCATGGCCTTCGCGTATCACGAAGACCGATCAGAATCCTCTTCGCGTATCGCGATGGGATTCGGGAGTCCCGACTCCCGGTTTGCTTCGCGTACCGCGACGCCTTTTGCCAAAGGATCTTCGCGTACCGCGATGAGTCCATTTTCATGTTTTTCGATTTCGATGATTCGATTTCGCTCGTGATCGATTCCCAACGTTTATCCTAAACACCTAATGCATGTTTAACACATAATCACATAATAACACATAAGTTGTTTGATCACCAACGTTCGTGAGACTCGTATGTGTGTTTCGATAATTCTTCGAATTATCTTGGATAGTTTGTGTTTGTGTTTTACGAAATGTTTGGACGTTTGATTAATCCTAATCAACGTGTAATGCACAATTTAATAATTCTCCGAATTATTGTTTTGTGTTTGTGCTTGTTGCAGTTCATCTAATTAATCATAATTAAATGAAATGCAACGAGTATGAATGTGAAATGTAAAGTTGTAAGAGTTGCAATTTACCAGAAATTGCCGGGTGTCACAGATAAGCAGAAGGACTAGACCCCGGCGCCTAAGGAAGTCAAAGCAACTTGGCTAGGGGAGATGAATGTTGAGCATCCAGAGCACACTTTTATATCCGATGATCGAAATCTATTTGCTGTTTGCAACGACAGATCAGAGGTATGCTGCTGGATGTACGATAAGGAGAGAGATATATATCTGGTCAAGCGGAGAAATGGCAAGGTTGAGTTCTACAAGAGACCGCGAGACTTCTGCACGATGCCAAAGTTTGACATTAGAAGTATCAACAACGCGATGTTCTTCAATCCATCCAAGGATACTCAGCCAGTTTGTTTGCCAAGTTTATCAAGGATCAATGCGAAAAGGACTTCCCTGTGATGAAGACGGCCAAGGGAAGATGCTTCGTCTCAAAGTGCATTATAGATCCTGTGATGAAAGAGCCTTGGATTTACCACTCGTTGAGATTGATGTCCTACTTTCCCCGAGAGTCCCCGACAACTCATTGTCTAACTTTTTATCTTGGTATTTTGATGAGCGTAACCTTGCAGCAATCATTCTCAGGAACAAGGACGACATCAATGATATTGATATGATTCTTGATCCGATGGATCTTTTGAAGTACGGGAAAGAGGACATGATGAAGCTTCACAGCTCTCCGATCAGAGTCTACCATGGATCTGACGAAGAAGCAAAACCGTTTACACGCACCGTTGCATATGCTATTGAGTTGAAGCTATATGCAGGAGCTGGACCACACTCCGTGACTCTTCCTATTGGAAGACTTCGCCAGTCAAGGGGGAATTTGTAGAGCCCACTACACGATGAAGACTGATAAAGTCAAACATTAGAAGAGTTAAAGTACAGAATTTTGAGGCATCTGTACTCGAATTTCAGTATTTAATACAAAGATTTCATTTTTCTACTTGCTTTCTTGATTCTAGCATGGAATCCGCACTTGTTAGAGTCTATTGATGATGATTTGGGTGATAAAGCTACGTTCTTGATCCTGTTTGAGACCTACACTAAATAATTAAAATAACCCATAATCTATCTAGCTTTTGACCGCTCCATTATACCAACCCATACCCATTGACAAGTCAAGATTAACCCAACACATTTTGGGCATTTTCCCTAATATTTGATGATGTGTCTTTAATCCAAGTCAACAATATTATACGTATGACAACCGGAAAATTGTCCAGTTTAGTAATAAACCACATCCGAGTCATGCATATATTGTAGTTGATTTATGTCTTAAGTCAAGTAGCTAGATTCACTAATGCCATGAAAAATAACCAAGTTTTACTTTTATAAAATTTATTTTTACAATGGCGCTTTTTTAACATGTCTATTTTTATTATCATAATCCCACTAGTAATAATATATAGTTTAACAAAAGATTGTTGATGCATTTACTCATGGGAAATATGATGATATTACATGATATGAAAGTTGTATAGTTTCAAAATGAAAAATTATCAAATGAAATGTAACTTGTATGTTTATGAAAGATATGAGTTAGTTTATATGTAAAACCTTAAACGCTACTTATGTATTTTCAAAACAGTAATAATTTGTCACTTTAATAGGAGTGTTTTGGATTTGCTTTACGATATATTATGGAAAGACTTGAGTTGTTAAGACGATTTATCGAATTGGTTGGATGAAGATTTGTTAAAATGATTAACTGAATTGGTAGAAGGAAGATTGAGCATATTGTTGGTAGTTGTAATAGGGGAGATAGTTGTATTGAGGCAACAATTTGAATTAAATTTTATTTAGAATTTAAAAAAAAAATATTCTTTTTCAAATTAAACGATCATCAAACCTTTAAGTAATGACTATGAACGGTTTCCCCATTCTGCAATAGGGTGTTCATCGGGTCGAATTATGAGTTATTCAATTTATTCGAATCTGGTTATCCTGATATGACTTTGTAAGATCAAATAAGGCTAATGCTTACCAAAAATCTTTCTTAAACAAGTCTTATACTATCAAAAGACAAACATAACCTTCAGAAGAACTAATGCTTCCGAATGTTAACTATCTTCTTTCGGAAGTCATACAAAAGACTCAAGCTTCCAAAGTCTCCTCAGCAACAATAGCTTCCGACAAAGACCCTGCAGCTTCCGATACAACAACTTTCGAATATATTCTTCTGCCAAGGTTTGTCTCACTTAAAAAAAATTCTAAGATGTTTTCTTTCACCAAGACTAACTCAGAAGACATTCTCATGATAGTCAGCAACAACGTACTCCTTGCAGACAGGCAGAAGACACTTTTACATTAATGTCTTTTGTAGTGTATGTATTTAATGTAAAAGTCAAAGAAGTTATTTGTATTGATTGTAATTAATATGGCTTGGCCTGTCAAGCCATAACAGTATACTACTTTTCACATTAATTTGTTTCTAATATTTTGTCCATCCGTGTATCCCTACGAGTTTTCGATAAAACCCTCTCGTAAAAGTATTTGAACAATACTTTGGCTGATATCCCGATACCTCTCTAGGAAAATATCGAATTGGATCCTAAATTGACGACAGCTGTACGTTTTAGTATAAATATATTCATTTGTAACTTAGCAAGGTGTGCTTGAGCTAAGAGTCTTGTATGTTTTACATTTTAATGAGATATACTTTAACCTTGAATTATTTCTCTCTCGTGTAATTTTAGTCTTGTGTGTAAGCATATGTGTGAACAGAAGATAACCTGCGTAAGTGTTGTGCAAGTTGCATAACCCGATCCAACAGACTTTTTGTAGACTTGATCCGAAACCTGACCCGACCCGATCCGAACAACCTGAATAAAGTTGTATAAAAATTTCCTAATTTCTTTCTTGTTTTGTCCATTTATTTTTTCTATTATTTTGGTCCATAAAAGCAAACATTTTACTAGTTTACATTCATAACACAACATTTTAAAGTATAAAATTAAAAAACGATTACAAATCTATCGTAAAAAAATAGTCTAAGTAAATTCTATAACTCATAAAAAAATATATGAATAACCAGAACAACTCAAATTTAATCGGATTGATTTTCGGATGCTCGAACAACCAGAATTACATAAAAACAGATATCATAATCCGACCTGAATATCCGAATAACTTTTTCGTATTTCGGATACGATTCGGGTTTCAATTTTATTGGATTTCAGATTTTTTAATCACCCATACTCCACATCTCACCAATGAATATCACACAACAATGTGTTTTATCGACTGCGTGCTCGAATTTGAGTTTTCCAATAGTAGTTATTTTGAAGTGTTAATTGTTAAATAAGATTAAAAGTTCTATTCCTTTTCTTTTAATTTGTTTGTTTATTTTTTTATTTTCTTGATATATGCATTTTTTTTTTCAATTTAAATTTGATATGGTTACGTAACTTTTTTGATTCTATTTTATAAAATTTCGGGCATCAAATATTTTCTCGGTTTATTCATATTAATTATTTTAGTTATTTTAATTTTAATTTTTTGCTTATGATTAGTTTTGCATATACTTTGTTTTCTCTCAAAACTTTCAACTTGTGGTTTTTGAACAATTCGAATATGCGGCTAGAACATTCTTATTTTTACTAGTAGTATTTCGGTATCAATTTTGTTTAAAACATAGCTAGTTTTGATATTAATTTTATTTAAAAGAGAGTTGAGTCAAATATGATAGTTTTTACATACCTTTTTCATGATTTTATATTTTTAATAAATGCATTTTGTTTATTTAGCGCTCATATCTACAATGAGGCAACTCTTTATTTTGATTTTCAAGGCATATTTTACAATTTGATATATAAACTTAAGCCTTAGTAACCTTTTACGTTTTTTATGTACTTAGTTATGTAAAAGTTACCATTAACAAACACAATCACCATTTTTTTTGAGTCTCCCTCTTTAATTTTTACAGGATATTTTTTAGTTTTTGATTTTAATTTTCTTATTACTTTGATTATTTTTAATTAAATAAATTACGGTTTTGACTCATATGTTTTAAAGCTTTTAATTTTTCCATCAAATATCATTTAGTATTTTCAGTTGTAAGTGGGGCCAAAACAGTTATTGCTTAAAACAAAAATATCTAAACTCAAGTTTGATGCTAATGCTTCTTTCTATCAGCATTTTTAACATAACCTTGCATGATTCCACATTTCAACGATACGGTCACAAGTCATGTGTTTGCGTTTGATTGTGTGAAAATTTAAATATGCACATTACCTAAATTAAACACTTTAAGAAAGTGATGTAGTGTAGGGGTGTTTATCGAGTTGGATAACAGTTTATTCGGATCGAGTTATTCGGATTTGAAAATTTCAAAACCATATTCGGAACATGACCCGACTCGAACTAAAAATATGCTAGTCCGATCAAATTTATCCTAATAATCCGAACAACCCAAATAAACTTGATTTTTACCTATGAATAAGCTGAACAAACATGTTTTTTCGGGTTCTTCGAGTTGAATTCGGATATCCGATCCGAATTAGCAAGATTTTGGATACCCGATATATAATCCGATCCGAACAAGAAAAATGGATATCCGACCTGAATTTATACGAACAACCCGAATAAGAATTCGGATCAGTTTGTTGGGATTTTGGGTTTTTTGAACACAAATTGTAGTGGTTAATTTTCTTAGAGCTCATTGACCCGGTTACTTGCTACGCATTTTACTTGTTTCTCTCATTTAGACAGACATTGGAGGTCCCAAGAATTTGCTACGTAAGCATGTTCTTACTGTTATCAAAAAAATGAAGAAGAAAAATAAAGCAAATTTAAAATATGCTCATAAGCTTCAAAATTGCCGACACCAAATTATTATTAACTTTTTATATCAAATCATATTAGATAGACTTGAAACTTTTAAGTTTAAAAAAATCCCAGTTTGGAGTTTGGGCCCAAAATATCCATTAATTACCCTCCTCGTGATCTCATTTATGGGTTATTTTTTGCGGCCCCTTGCATTTAACCATTCTGCATGTGGACCCATTTCTCACCCGTATCCCTCTTTCGTCGTCTCCAATGGCTCTGCGTCATTTTCTATATATAAATATATATATATATATATATATATATATATATATATATACACCCACATATATATACACATATATGTGTATGTGTATATATATCGCATACTTCTTCCCCCATCACTCAGATCTCCTATCTCCTGAATTCATCTCCACCCACCACTTATATCGTAATTTGATCTCCTAACAATTTAAAAAAAAAAATGGAATTGAAGAACATGGTAGCCATGGTTGCTCGTAGCGGCCGGCAATTGCAGCGTTACAACAAGGGCCACCGTCAAATCGTTGGGTCAGCATCCTGTTCCTGTATTTGTGTTATCCCGTTCTTACGTTGGTTTTATTATTATTTTTTTCCAACTTTTTATTGGGGCAAACCGATTAATCTTTCGTAAAGTTCTGATTTCTGATACAAAATGCTTCAAATTTGCTGTAATTGAGGCCATTATCCAATACCCATATGAAAAATCGTAGGGTATTTCAACCGATTTGGCTTAATGTGTCAAGAAATTGTTGTTCGTAATCCTCTTTTGAGTTTGGTGGGGTTACACTAAGGTTATGTATAATGGGGGCTTGACCGGTGCCATGCAAGTGTCAAATAGGCATCGTACATGATGCTTGATGAGGATTTTTTATATGTGTAATGAACAGCTTGATGTCGTAGTTTTTTGTTGGTTTAGAAATAAAAATTTGTCCAACCTTTCTTCTGTGGTGACCACGGTCACATGAGCTTGGTCACACCCTGGTGCCCATGGATGCATTGTGGGAACTGGGCGTGAACTTATTTTTTCAATTTGAATATGGTAAAACAAGGTATTGCTAAGAACATATCAAAAACTAATTTTTGTAGTGAATTTTTTTTAATGGATTTATATGTTTTTGTATTGTAATTTATTTTTTTTTGCATTGTAGTCAAAAATAAATACGATACAGTGCAAAAAATTATAATACAATAAAAAATAAAATCCAGTAAAAAACAAATGAAGTAAAAAAAAGACAGTTTTTATTTAAAACTTTTGAAGAAAATGTTGTTTTATTTGAACTTTATTTTGCTTGAGATATGTTGACTGACATTGCTTAAAAACTTTGACAGATGTATCCCTTACAGAATCAAAAGTAACAAAGGGAAGAATTTAGAAGAAGCATTAGAAGTTCTTGTCATTAGTTCACAACGAAAAGACAAAGGGATGCTGTTTCCTAAGGTATGCCATTTCTATTTATTTTTTTCAATTCTATCATTTTATATTTAGATGTTGACTTCTTTCATGAGCTGAGAGTTGACTTTTTAAAAAATAAAAATAAAAAATAATCAAGAAAATTATGATCTTATCAGGGAGGTTGGGAATCTGATGAATCAATCAAGGAAGCTGCGTTAAGAGAATCTATGGAGGAAGCCGGAGTCTTTGGAACCATTGAGGTTCGTTAATTTTTTGTATATTTTTCATATAATTTTATATTTTCGTGTACAAAATTTGAATAATTTCTAAAATCTTGCCGATTTTGACCTATCTGGTGTAAATTATAGTTTACCTGATCTCATTGGTTAGCTGGGTACTCACGGGCTAATGAATTTTTTCTAAATAGGTTGTCATGATTGCTAAAAAACAAAAAGACCGATTCAAACCAAATAACATACTACCGGTGTCAATCAGTCGTATTCATATGCAAGAATCATATAATTTATAAGTTTTTGTTCAATGTTTTTCAGCGTGTATTGGGTACATGGCACTTCAAGAGCAAGAGCAACGGCTCGTTACATGAAGGATACATGTTTCCTTTACTTGTGAAGGAACAACTTGACTTCTGGCCCGAAAAAGATATTCGTCAAAGAGTTTGGGTAGGTTCTAAAAATGATAAATATTCGCTCTTTTTACCAATTTGCATGCTTTCACAAGAATTAGAGTAAGGGTTAGCTTTGCTTTCGTCTTACCTTTAACATACCCTATTGTTTAGTGAGATTTTACTGGGCATTTTGTTTGTTTTTGCATGTTTTTACAAGAAATCATACTTATACATGTTTCATGTTCTTTGATCAGGTGAGTGTACCAAAAGCTAAAGAAGTTTGCCAACATTCTTGGATGAAAGAAGCATTGGATGTGCTAGTAAAACGGCTCGAGTCATCGGCTACTAACATGGATGATGAATCCATTTGACACCAACTTAAAAGTAGATCGTAAGATGTAAATAGTATGATTGATGCTGAAGCAAGTTCACAAATTGCACTTGGACCAAAAGATTGAGTTACTAGTTGTTTATGAGCTCCATACCTTGCTTATCTTGGGTCAAGGCATTCATAAGAAGAAAAAAGTCAAAGAAACCAGAGATGGAAGTAAAATATGTAATCTTGGTTGCTAATTTGTTTTGATTTGGTCTTTTATTATTCTTCTGAGAGTTATGAAACTTGTGCTAATGTTGTTATTGTACTTCTTAGTCATTAAGAAGCATTGTGCTCATAATTTCTTGTATGATCTAGAGTTGTAATGAACTACATTTAATGGTATCCTTTGATCATACACACAATAGCGGAACCATAATATTTTCACGGAGGTTAAAAATTGTTTATGCTCGTTTGAGGACGCTATATAACAAACTTTTTTCTCCTATGTTCAGATCGGAGTAGGTTGAATCGGGTCGGGTTATGTTTAACAAGACAATCAAACTAAATTACATATATAAAAGCATAAAAAAAAATACAATACATCTAAAGTTATTCTTGTGTCTGACAAATAGGTGGTTGGGTAACGAGTCAGAACGGGTGTAGGTCGAGATGAGTTTTAAGCAAAATTTGTTTGGGTTTAAGTGGATCATTTTAAAAAACATCAATTTCATTCAAGTTAAAATGAATTTCAACTAGTCCGAGATTGAAGCAGAGCTCGATTTGCTGAGTACAGTATGTTCGTGGCTCGATGAGTGGGCTTGATCTTCTTTAAAAGTTAAATAATTTTGTATTTAATGATGGTCTTAAACGAGAATGGCTCTTGCAGTAACTGGTAAAATTGTTGTATTGTGACATTGATGTCCCGAATTTAAGTTTTAGGAAACATCTTACATATATATGTAGGTTAAGACTGTATATATTAGATCGTAAAATAATCTCGCTCCTCTCCTAGACATGCGCAAAACGAGAGCTAGCTGCGTGGTGGTCTTAAATAGCAAGTTAGCAACCCTCTTAAATTATACGGGTCTCAAATAACATAGTACCAAATTAGCAATAATAGCTAGAAAGTTAGAAAGTAGTTAAAAGATAGTCACTTGTAACCTATCTTTTCCTAAATCTTATGAAAAATAAGAATGCCCCCACTTGGTTGTTAAGCAATGTTGCTTGATCCATAGAAGTTATAATATGGTTACCATGTCATTAATGATAACAACTTCTTGTCTTTGGCATAATTTTCCACACAAATAATTGGTGCTTTAATCATTTAATTAAAAAAAAAAAGTGATATCAGCCTCTTCTTTTTATATATATTAATTTATTTTGTGTTTTATCTTGCAATTTGCAGCAGGTACATTTTCAGAATTGCTTTGTATCAAGCATGACTCAAATTTTTTAATAGAAACATATGATTGGCTGAAACGTATCTGAAAAAAATTCATATCTAGCATGACTCAATTTTTTTAATAGCAACATACGATTAGCTGAAACGTATCCAAAAAAATCCATCTATCACATCATATATATTTCATAAATACAGAAGAAAACATATCATCGTGATAAAGCACTTAAAATCAGGCTAGAATCTAAGACCTTAAGATACTCAAGCTCTATTCGTCATCTTTCATGCCGACTAATACAAACAAAAATGAAGCTTTCATGTTTTTTGTAAATACGTTTGGGACATTTTTGAAGGAGCCAGAAGGACATTTTTGAAGGAGCCATAACTACCACTTGCTCTAGGTTGTTGAATAATGTTGACTATGGCCTTCAATTCGGTCTATAAGTGTATATAGAGGTTTCTATGGGCGGAAGTAAAATGTTGGCACCACGAACGATGTTCTAATGACTACCTTTCCAAGAAATTGGAATTGTCATAAATTAGTTTTAGAATTTATATTTTTCAAAAATTTGTAATTTAAAATAATTAGAATAAATTGAAATAATTTAATTTCTAACATATTTTGATGACATAATTGGAAAATAGTGATAATGATATCTCCTACGGTCACCGCCATCACCAATGACAGTCTTTGACCACCACCAATTACCATCGTCCACTGTTGGTTGTCGGTTACTGTCGTTATCATCAACCATTGTAACCTGCCATAACTTTTGCCACTATTGCTTCTCCCACCACAAGTCAACCACTGCTGATAGTGCAGACTTTTGACTGTTGACGTCACTGTTATAAGCTAAGCCAAGCCGAGCCAAGCTTACCTTAGGCTCGAATTCAAAGTTTAATAAGTAGCACACTCCTATATTCCAAATAGCCTCAACCAACTTATATAATCTTAATCTAACTAGTCATCAAAAGTTTGTATTACACATGTTGAATAAATAAAAAATCTTAATCTAACTAGTCATCATTTAATATTAAATTTTTATTAACTATCTAAATTCATATTAAATATCTAAAAAAATATTTTATAAATATCAATATTATTATTTAATCAAAGAAATACGTTAGAAAAATACATGTGAGTAGACAATAGAAAGCAGCATGTGTTCTCTTATTTAATAAGCTACACAAGAAAAATATGTTACGGTCGCATCACAAAGTAGCATCACAAAATAACACTTATCCCTCTAATTACTTATTTATTTGCATAAGTTATTTTAATTCTATAATATAAAACACTAGTTGTAATTATCTTTAAAAAATTGCCAGTAATAATGTTGAATGAGAGTTGTCTACCAGACATATCTAATTTAGTTTCTCCATATATCTATTTTATACTAATTGTACATGTTTTGTTAAAGTTTCTCTTGATGTAGACATGTTTTTTGCTAGTGAAATTGTTTCTTCTAAAGATATGTTTCTGTTGATATAGTTGTTTCTCCTGATGTGGCCTTTCACTAGATCAACATGGTTTTCAAGGATGTACACTTTTGTACAACTATAACATCGATGGTGCAGAGTCAGTGTGCACGGTTGATCAACTAGAAGACACTCAAGAAGACATAAGATCAACAGTATCCATTAGAAGATCAAGCCCTTTTGTATTCTTTCAATAGTTATATTTTGGAAGTATAGTATAAAACCAACATGAATCAACAGACAGTATTGATCATTGCTAGAATTAATGGTTATGAATGATTCTAGAACCTTTATAAGTAGTGTAGATAAGAACTGATTGAAGTGTTATTGTAATGAGTGAATTGTATTTGTAATCTTAGTGAATGCAATATAGCTACTTGAGCAGTAAAAACTTGTACTCTCTCTTCTTAATATGTTTTGTTTTGCTTTGATTTCTTAAGAGTCTTTTGCATCAATCTTTCTTTTAAAAAGAAATCACTGTCTTGTGTTTAATTTCTATAACCAATCCTACAAATAAATAACCAAGTGTGTATTACATAAAAATTAGTAGATCAAATGATGTTTTACATGTTAGACATTGCGTTATTTCTTTTAAGTTTGACACAATGATTTCCAAAAAATGATTCCACCAAGGCACATGACTAAAATGTTACACATTATTCGGTTCCAACATCTTTTAGACAAATTATAGTTTTTAAACTTATCCAATTTCATTTACACACATACATACATATTGCTATACATCCACATATATGTGTATATATACAGAAAATGCTTTAACTGAAAATATTTAGTTAGAAAGTTGACCATTAAACTTAATCTGTAACACATGTTAAACTTATTATTGAACAAGTCATTAGGTATTTTCAGACGACTATATAAAGAGTTGCAAGTATTTGAAAGGTGTAAGTGTGTGTATTGAAGTTCTTGAAAGGTAATTATTTTTTTATTAAATAAAATATGTTTTCAAATTTACTATTTAATTAATTCATGTTATTAACAAATTCATATGGTTCTCAAGATCCATGGATTTAATTATATAAAAAGGTTTTTTACACCTTTAATATAAAAACATGATCTTTACACATGTCTACAAACCAAAATCACATGTCTAGTAATCATCTTGATTATTCCTTATTCAGATTTCAAATTTGGGTTATTCAAGTAATAAACATGGATCCATATTAGATAAACACATGTATATACATTGTTTTCTACATATGTAATTTAGATGTATATACATGTGTAAAACTTAGTTTTCATCTATTATTTTTAGATATATAACCAAAAACAAAATATTTAAAATGATCACAAAAAATATATCTCTTTGCATAAAAAAGGCCAAAGTTTATATATATTCAAAACGAGATTAATACCCCATGCATTACACGGCTTAAATAAAAAAAATATAATAAATAGTCACTTATAAAAATTTAGATAATATATTTTGATATAAAATATGATTAAAATTTCATATAATTTAATAATTTAATTATAAAATAGTATTATTATTTATTTAAATACTAATTTCTTCAAAGTTTTAACATTTTATTTTAAAAAATTGTTTTATTAATTTTATATTTTATAATAAATTGGTTTTTGTAAAAAACGTTTTTTAATATTAATATATTTTTAATGCATTAAAATATCTTTTTAGTTTAAAAATATATAAAAAATATAATATTTAATATTAGATGCATTTAATATGAGAGAGAGGTGGAGAATTAAAGATAAGGTTCTCTATGAACATGACATGTGTCACTAAAAACATTTATTTATTAGTATAGATAAACTTAGCTTTTACAAGAATGCTCATTACTAATGTATTTCAAATGTATACACCTAAAATATACAACTTTTTACATATATGTAACGTAACATATAACAAGTCAAAGTTTAGACATGTGTAATTTAAATTTCACACATGTGTAATGTAATCATTAAATTTACACATGTGCAATTCTAGACAGAAGGATAGTGTGACAATTGTGTTTGAGGATTACGTCATTAACGAACGAAAGCACATATCATCGTTCTTAAAATCCATGTTGATTTAGCGATTGTGATTATTACAGGTTGAAAGTATGCGAGAAATCATCAATGTGGGAGAAAACCATGCGTTAAATGGAGTTCCGGATTCACCGGAATATAAAAACGAAAAATAAAAACAAAATTATCAAAAACAGGGAGTCCTCGCGGTACGCCTAGCCCCAGCTTGCCATGCTAGGCGGTACGCGAGGAACCAAGAAATATCTGGATTCCATATTCCACGCGCTACGCCTGGAACCAGCTTGCCACGCTAGGCGATGCGCGCCGGACTAAAAAATCTGAGGACTCCGTAGACCCTCGCAGTATGCCTAGACACAAACAGCCCCGCTAGGCAGTACGCGAGGGATGAGGCGGTTTAAAAAATGGGTTTTTTTCATTAGATTTCATGCAGAAGTTTCAAAACTATATTTCTCGAGCTCCAGCACCTACCAGACAAAAATCTTGATCTGTAAATCATCAAATCTCCATTATAAAGCCCACCAAACGTTTGGATCTTGCTAGGGAACAAGTCTACAATTTATGATCGATGTTTTGCAGTTGAAAATCTGTCTGATTATGTAACGATTCGTTTAACCTACTAGTTTGATAATGGTTTGATTAGATCTTGGTTTTGAACATAATGCAATAGTTAGGGTTGTTGATTATTGCCTAGATGATGGCTAGGAATGTTTATAAACGAAGAACTCGATATGTTAACTGGTAAATCCTTGTTTTGATCCGTTGTAATGCCCGGTTTTCATGAAACTATAACTATGATTATAATTGTTTAAACCATTTGATTGTGACAATGTATGTGATTAGTTTGATCAATCCTTGAAATGCAAGGTTAAATCCAAGTGTTTCAAACTAATCACAATCATTAACATACTCATTGGAATGATTATATGATGTTTATGATAACAGTCAGATTAGTACGTTAAACATGGTTATTAAACATATTCCTATGTCACATTATGATGTTTCATGATATTTAGGTAATCAATAATAGGGATTGATCTTTCCTAAGCCATAAATTCATATAGAAACTGTTTCAGTACTATAATCAACAACAGTACATATTTGGTTAATCTGAGATTATTCTGATTAATCAAACGTGTCATCAACCTTGTATTAGGAACCTTAATAAGTATAGGTTACTACATTGTCATACATTGTATGATATGACATTAAATTAACTAATTAAAAACCTAATATCGGTTTGACGACTTTCAATGCAATGTCTTTGACATTGAACGTTCAGAAAGATCTAATCAGTAAATTAAAACATAAATAACTTATTAAACATAAACTAATGCAGAATTTAGCTACCAATATCATTCTGCGTGTGATTTCACTACCCTTGTGACTTCAGGTGAGTTTCGTACAACCCCTTTTCTTTTTAATGTTTTATAAATACCGGGGTACTATTGTGGAACTTTTCTCGATCATATTATATGTATCACTGTTATCTGTGTGATTTCATGTGAACCTGTTGGGAACTTGTGGATTTCATGGGATTTTGCCTGTTGAACAGAACACTATCACAGTATCTAAAAGTCCCCATTCATTGAACTGTATTTAGTGAACCCATGTGAGGCCGAATAGGAAACAATGATAGTACTATCGGCTGACAACCCATTTGCCGGGAGCTCGCAACTCCTCTTGGTGTAAATGTTTGTTGCCTGTTTCCAGAACTTTTTAATGTTGTGATAGACATTAAGATAATGAGGCATAAAGATGTTACCAACGGGTAAGATCTTCGTAGAACAGAACGGAGTAGTCCGAAAGGAACTAGATACGGGTCCCATGGTTATCTTGAACTGTATATATCTAACATTTGCATATCATATCATATTGTTTAACAGAAACATTACAAACTCACCAGCTTTGTGCTTACCTTTTCAAAACTTAAAACTTTTGCTGGTAGACAGTGACCGTCGGTGAGGCTGCACTTTTGAACAATTGTAATTAAATAAATTAGTTTGTGTAATAAGATAGTTTGTAAATTGTAATTATGGTTTTGATTACAAAACCCTTGTAAAATGTTATTTTAAGTTAATCTGTGTGTTGTGATACCGGATCAAGTAAGTCACACCTCATCTCTGAGACATCAGCACTATGCTTCTGCAACCTTCCAAGTGACATCATCAACAGGTGACGAGAGGTGGGGGTGTGACAGGGTGATATCAGAGCCACATGTTATAGAATTTAGGTAAAATTAGAGACCTAGACTATAACCATAGGCTTTCATAGTAACACAGAGAGCACCTAACATAAGTAACGAACAGAACTTGTTTTGAATTGAGCTAGAATAATCAGGTCGTACGAATTCCAGTTATGAGTGGCCAGCATAACTGAAATTCGCAACACGTGTGCCTTCTAGTAAAATTCAATACAAGCAGAACAATAATAACTACAAGGACGAATAGTTGATTTAAGATAGGAAAAGATATCATGTCATGGTTGTGTTGAATATTATTATTCAATATTTATTTCATGTTACAGATTTGGGAATTTTATTTTTACAGCGATAGCCAATCCACCAGAGCGTTATATCTATCAGAGGTTTCCAAATGTCATACTTGATGACATGCCCAGTTCGAGTTCGAGTTCCGATTCCGATCCATCAGAAGCGTCATCAGTTGCATCACAGGCGGTACCATTGGTACCACAGACACCACCTCCTGTACCGGCTACACCACCACCACCAGCGCCATCTGTTTCACCTAGACATTCTCAGCCACCTGCTGAGAATGCCTCTGTAGACAAGCGACAAAGCTCTTTGCCTCAGCGAGTTCCAGTGTGGGACGGACTGAGGCGTATTCGGGGTCAAGCCCACAAGACTACAGGATTACCTCCCTGACATCAGATGGCACAGAGGGATGTGCCTCCTACTATTCATGCGGTGGCAGAATCCTCCCACCAAGCTGAGCTACGGGCCCAGTTACAGCAAGTCACCCAGGACTTGCAGGGGACATGTCAGGACCTGCAACAGTATCGTGCTACCCTAGAGGATACCCGTACTAGTGTACTAGAGATCCTTACTCTAACATCAGTGCCGGAACAGTGATCTTAAACAGTAACGTGAACAGTAAATAGGTACGAACTATATACATTTTGGTGCATTTCATATTCATAATCAATTGTCAATATCATTTTGTGTTATCAAACAACAAGTTCAGAAACATTTAACAGAAACAAAGTTCAGAACTATGGTTCTTGAGTCAGATAATTATTTGGCAACACAGAACCATCATGTGATTTTCTTGTCAGGATTTATTATATATAAACGTATGTGAGGCTTTACAGAACAAAATAACAACGGATGTCGTTACGTGAATGCTAAACCGACGGATTATTCGTATAGGTGACGATCTGTACGAATATATCTGAAAGTTTAACGTTCTGAATGATATCCAATAATTAGAAAACAATATTGAAAAGTATAGTTATAGCCGTGTTCGTACGGGTGACGATTCGAACGAATACGCGCGACGACCTTACGATTCAATTTTAAACAATTAATTACATATTTTTTTTGAAAAATATAAAATAAATAAAAGATATTAGTTAATTTATTAGGAATCACAACCTAAATTAATTTCTATAAATCTTATTTTTATAAACTGTATCGTTTCGTGATGAAAAGCACGAAAAATGGTATTTTACGCGAAACCGAACGAGACCGAACATTGGGTATTGGTGACACATTAAATGAAGACATTTAATGCATCACCAATCATCACCAATTCATTCACCCACCAAATTTCGTGACTTTCTCTCTCTAGCCTCTCTCTCTAAAAACCTCAAACTTCTCTCTAAGATTTGGAGCTTGTTTCTTGTTGGATTTAAGAGTTTTTGGTGCCAAAGCGACCACCATCACCTATAGATCAAGAAAGTACAAAGAAATCAAGTTTTTATCCGTCGATTTTGAGGTAAATCTTCATTTATTTCGGTTTTAGAGGGTATCACGACCCTTAGTAGTTGATTGTTGTTTTAATCACATTGGACACCTAGAAACAATTAGATAAACACATATGAATGGCTAGGAAGTTGTAGAAGCTGATTTGAAACAGATTTGGATCGAAAAATGAAGAAGATAATGCAGGTTCGTGAACCAGTTCGATCGGCCGAACCTTCTTGCTGGGAGCCGAACCCGTGGCCGGCAACGAACCTGCACCGAACCTGTCAAGCCTGTAGACGAACCCTGTGACTCTGCAAGCCGAACCTGCATGGCCGAACCATAGGCCATGCGAACCTATGAGAACCGAACCTAGTATCTTTGGCCGAACCACCCTAACAAACGAACCTTTGACTCAAGAACCTGGACCAGCCGAACCTGCAAACATAGCCGAACCTTTTATTTGACGAACCGAATGGCAACGAACCTTGGAGGTTCGCCAAACCTTAAAGGTTCGTCGAACCTATTGTGGCTGCCAAAGGTTCGCCGAACCTAGTGTTAAACGAACCAAGAAGGTTCGCCGAACCCTAAAGGTTCGCCAAACCTACACTCAAATGGCCAAAAGGTTCGCTGCCCCAAAGTGGATTGAACCCAAAGTGTTGGGTAATTAGAGAAATTCTAGGTCGAGAACTATTGAACTTAGTTATAAGAACAAGGAAATGAATATACAAGCATTCAAAATTTAGAACGAACTAAGGAACGTGCATTAGTGGATGTTATTGCATAAGGTGTTGGTGTAAATCTCAACATTTACATCTAACACTTAGAAATCTCATACGAATGTATATAACTAAATTGGGTTGTTCAATTGAACACTCTAAGCTAAGTTATATACACGGACGAACAAAGGACTATGGGAAACAAAGATCAAATAATGGGTTAAGGTTAATTGAATGTGATTAACCTAAGCCTAACTTGTGAACATAGATTCTTAAAGTAAACTACAAGTTTTCATTTAAAACCATCTTTCAATTAAATAAAACGATTTCTAACTTAAAGATATAAAAATAAAGTGTTAAATGTTTTAATTAATATAATTTGAAATGTGAACAATGCGAACCATACATCACTAAGGTGTAATGGTCGTTGCTTATGGATTGGGATTATGATTGGGTAAGAGGTTAGAATAAGATAGATGAAATCATAGGAACACCATAGTAGTATAGGACACTTAGTTGCACACCGAGACTAAACCTTAGACGCGACGGCTAATACGTATACTTATAGTATTCGAACTCTTTTAAAACAACTCAGGAACTGAAGACACTTAGTCTACAAACAAGAGCACGCATTTTGTGGTAGTACATTGCATAGCAACACAGGTGAGTTCATTGCCCCTTTTCTAAACGTTTTTGTTTTCAAACGCGGGGCTGAGAAGCATGCGTAAACTGTTTATTTAAATTGTTTACTTAAATGCTTTTAAATTCTATATGTTTTACATGTATGATTGATATCCTAGATCATGTCTAGGTAAATTTTATGCAGGTTTTTACTAAGGTTATCTACTTATACTTTAAGTGGATAATTGGGTTAAACTAAACATTTCAACGAATCAAACGAAACTATTTTGACGAAACAAGCGTGTGATTTCAACGAATCAAACGAAACATTTTGACGAATCAAGTGTGTGTGATTTCAACGAATCAAACGAAACTATTTTGACGAAACAAGTGCGTGAGTTCAACGAGTCAAACGAATCAACAAATCATTTTCAAGGGAAAGTCTGGGAGATATCAAAGATAACATATGCCAACGAAACAATACGAAACAAGGAACGAATCAAGTACGAAACAAGAAATCCTACATTTCAAGAAGTCCTAGCTAGACCGTTTGATTTGTAGGTCATATGTTTGATGATATTTACAGAATCCCTTTACTACTAAGTACCTGATTGCTATACTAGTCTACTCGAGTTGACCAATTCCCAATCATTAGAACTTAGATTTTATTAAATGTTTATTTATTTATTTAATTAAGCATTTATTACTGTTCCTACAATTACTGTGGTTGATCATTATTGTGATGAACTTAAGGAATCAACATAGATTCCCGATTATTGTATTTACAGGAACAATGAACTGAAGAATCATTTGGGTTAATGGTAAGGGTGAAATGCTTAATTATCATTAACAACAATATGTTAAGCAGTCCGGTATGTGGTGGGACGGTGGCTGGGGCTTTTTTTTTTTTTTTTCTTTTTGATTTTGATTTTCTTTTCTTTTTTCTTTTCTTTTCTTTTTTCTTTTTGTCCCCTACATATGCCCTATATATAAGCATACTTGATTGGATAGCATAGGTGGTTGTTGATGAGGTTAAGGTTGTCACTTCGGGGAATCAAGGTAAACAATTTCAGGGAAATCAAAGGCTATAAATCATATGTCATGGAATCAAAGTAGTGGAATGAAATGCTTAATTATCACCAGAAACAATATATCATGTGGTTTAGTGTGTGGTGGGACGGTGGCTGGGCGGGCGGTAAGTTCGACCCTACATATGCCCTATATATAAGCATACTAAGCTGGATGGTATAGGTGGTTAATGGTGAGGTTAAGGTTGTCATTAAGGTTTTTCAAACTCATTTTATAAAACTTAATGAACTCACCAACCATGTGTTGACTTTATCTTGCATGACTTCTCAGGTGACGAACAGGTCAATTAAGAAGCTTATGCTTTTGGGCTAGGAATTCAGATATAAGACTTAGTATTTTTGGACCTGCATACTTTTGGAACATCATCATACAACTATTTTGTATATCTTGTGCAGTTACAAGATAGATATTTTATGATGTGTATAATAGATTTACATTGTTAAATTATGAATGATTCGGATGTAATTTAACTTTGTAAATTCTATTCTATTCTATTTAGCATTTCTCATTTATATCATGTGCAATGTAAACAATCTGATCATTTCGATTATCACTAACGATATCGCGCCCCGGGAACCTTCCGCCCGACGGGGACTCCGATCCAACCCCGCCGGCTCAGGGTGTGACATTTACATCACACCTGACTCTTATGGAGCAGGTGAATGCTTTGGACACAGACACCCGAGCATGGAGAGTGGCTGTGGAGGACAGACTGAGGAGGACGTGGGGACAGGTGGTGATTGCTGCGTTTTGGCAGCAGATGACATTGTTGAGGGAGAGGTTGGTGCATATGAGAGAGATGGTTATGGGGATAGTTAGCACGATGAGTTTGGAGGTGAGGTTGATGGTCATGGCTATAGTCATGGCTGCTATAGCCATAGTGATAGCATGCTTACCGTTCTTTATACGGTAAGTATGATCTTGGTATGGTGATTTGGGACTTTTGTTGTAAATACCATTGAGGATAGACGGATAGGTTGAGCGTGTAAGTTTGTGGGATGTTTTTGATTGTAGAATAGATCCCATGTATTTAGATGGTTGTTCATGTGGTTCTGATGGCACTTCCTTGTATAAAACTGTTGTGTAATAACAAAATGGTTGTTTCGGTATATCTGTTTGTGTGTACTGGGTAAATATGTCGTGTGTAATGTGTGAATGTGTACCAAACTTTTCTGAACAAAAATTGTATAACATATCGTAACGTGTCAAAATAATGTGTGAGAACATATCAATTGCCTGTATGGAAACGTATCAAAATACGGTGTGAGAACATATCAATTGCCGGTATGGCAACGTATCAAAATACTGTGTGAGAACATATCAATGTCCTGTATGATAATATATCAAAAACATGTGTAATAACATATCTATAGTACAATGCTGTGAGTTGTGAAATACTTTCACATGTTTTTGAAATAACAGGACTGAGTATAACTATAAACATCTGTATGATTACTGTGTACTGAGAACATATCTGGATCTTTTCAATGTAGTTATACTTTGTTTCTTATAATCACATTTCAACATAAAGTTGTCAGTATGACTAAATATGGTTGAAATTATGTGACCGAAAGGGTTATATCTTTAATGTTTTTGAACTGACCGGAGTTTGTTTGCATGTGAGCTGAACAATGGCTCCAAAACGAGGTCAACCAGCTAGGAAAGCTGCCAAGAATGTTACTAACCCTGAACTGAATCAAGTTCCACCTGTGAATGTAGCACCTAATCCGGATCTACATATTAATCCGGAAACCAACGTGGTTCCACCCGAAAATCTGGAAACAAATACAGCTCCACCTGTAAACCCTGAAGTGAACACAGTTCCACCTATGGTTGCAAGTGGATCTGAGCTGAATGAAGCAATGATAGCCCGAATTGTAAGAGAACACCTATCTGCTTATGGTGTTTTGACACAACATCAACCGCATATCACATCCGGTTTTGGTGGGGACCATGATCACACTGAACATAATGCTAGCGGTGGCCACGTAGAAGCTCATCACACCACCGGTACAACAACAACAACAAAAAAAACTGTTCCCAATCCACCACAGCAAGGATGTACTTATAAGACTTTGCTTCTTGCAACCCTCCTACTTTCACTGGGTAAAGAAAGAGCGGCTGGACTATTAAAGTGGATTGAGGATATGGAAACCAAACTTAAAATCAGCCAATGTCTAGCAGAGCGTAAGGTGTCTTATGCTGCTTGTTCTCTAAAAGATTCTGCTTTAACCTGGTGGAATTCCCAGGAAAAAACTTTGGGCTTAGCTACAGTCGATTCGATGGGCTGGAACGATTTCAAAACTCTAATTATGTCAGAGTTGTAGGTCCCTAAACTGATCAAGAACCGAGCTTTAAGCCTCCAATCTGCATCAAATGACTCTACATAGTGCGGAATCCGGAATAGAATCACAAGAACAAGAAGAAAGATCAAAACTTTGATATATTCAGTGAAGTACACGAAACAGTGCCTCAATACGTCTAGAGAGCATGCCTTGGGAATCCAACCCTAGAATAGTACAAAATACGTCTATTTATACTACTCTAGGATTACTCGAACCTCTATACACAAAAATGGTCGAGTACTCGATAAACTACAGTACACGAAATACTAAATATACAAAAATAAACAAAATCAGAACGACATCAGGTCTTCGACTCTTCTTAGGTTGACTTTGTCAGTCTTCATCTTCAGTTGGGCTCTACAAACTCCCCCTTGACTGATGAAGTCAACCTATGGGAAGCGAGACATAGTGAGGACATGCTCTAGCACACAACTTTAGCTCCATAGCAAACGCAACTACACGAGTAAAGGGCTTACCCTCTTAGTCCCAGTCTCTGTATACTCTTATAGGAGACTCGTGTAGTTTCTGCATGTCTTCCTTGCCAAACTTCAAAATATCCATAGGATCAAGTATCATATCGATGTCTTTGATGTCGTCTTTGTTCCGAAGAATCACTGCAGCAAGTGTCATCTCTCCAAAATACCTAGACAGGAAGTTGGCTAAGGAATTGTCAGGAGCTCGTGATGAGACATGAACGACCTTCTCAGTATGTGGCGGTGGATACTTGTAGTAGATCCACGGCTCCTTCTTGACTGGATCTAATATACACGTGGATACGAAGCACCTTCCTTTGGCTGTCCTCATCACTGGGAATTCTTTGTCGCATTGATCTTTCATAAATTTGGCGAACAGATCGTCCTGATTGTCTTTCGAGGGATTGAAGAACATCGCATTGTTGATGCTCCTAATATCGAACTTTGGCAGTATGCAAAAATTCATTGGCCTCTTGAAGTATTCCACCTTCCCATTCATTCTCTTTATCAGATACAAATCTCTGTCTTTGTCGTACATCCAGCAGCAAATGTTAGACTTGTCATTGCGAACAGCAAACAAGTCTCTGTCATCTGTAATAAAAGTATGCTATGGATTTTCTTCATTCATTTTGTCACACCCCCAAATTTCAACTAACGGAATCATACCGTTTAGGGCGTGACAAACCAGGATCTCAGGCATTAGACATAACGAAAGACCTCTATATGCTTTTCAAACATTAATTTGGTCTAAACTGTAATATCAAAGTTTTAACGTTTGTGGAAGCGTTTTAAAAACAATAACAAAACATAACGGTTTACAAAATGTAAATTACAAACTCAAAGTCATTCAATGTCTTAATTAATCAAATCCAAAACACTTGAATTAAAATGTATGCATGAGACTCAACATCCTAGTCCTTGCTTATCCTTACTTGGTGCACACACAGGTTTGAATAATCACAAATGTTTGAAACAACTGTTTGAAAAGTAATGTTTGCAGATAACATAATCACACATTGCATAGTCATGATAGCTAGTCATTTGTACTATTTACATAAGCGGTCGACACCGAAGCTGACTGTTAGAATGTTGATTGCCTTTCCACTATTGTCTAGCACAAATAATAGTAATGTTTGAATTGGCTAGTTAAACACTTGAGTAGACCTACAATCTACCAAGTGAGGTTTTTCAAACCCAATAGATCTATTTCCAACTACCACGCTTTGCACTACGGCAAACTAAACGGTTCGATATTTAAGGACTTGTAATGCTGTGTTCGCACTTATCGTAAATAGCTAACTCATGCAAGTGATATGTATCTAAAATGTTTGTTTACACATGTTTTCTCCCCCAAAACAGTTAAAATAAGAAAAGGGGCCATGCACGCACCTGTGAATGTGAAAAGAATGATCAAATATGCGTGAAAGCGTATAGACGATCTTCAACGAAGAATCTGTTTTATAACAATAACGTTGTGTTATTGGGAATGTCAAATTATGTTCGTAATCACATACGTGTCAACACACGTATGTTAGATTGTTTGAAACGTACATACAAAGTACGTATAACTTTGAGTTCGTTTGTTTCAATCGTACAAGTATACACGATTTCGTTTAAACACGCGTAATTATACGCGATCGTGTTTTTCGTCAAAAATATAAATTATACTGTTTTATTTTGTCCGGGATTCCATTACGGTTCCAACGCAATTTGAACAAGTCAAATCGGAGTTAAAATGAGAGAGTTATGATTAAAATATCAAAAATTGATTTTTAATTACAAAAACCAGTGGAGCCCCAGGTTAGAACCCGTGACCCTCCACTCCAAACTCATGGATGCTACCACTTCAGTCGGTTAGACATTTGCATAAGGATTCAGAAATAACTTGCTTTAAGAACAAGTTCCCTGCTTTCCCTTTGTTAACCCTAACCGAATCAATTGGACCTCGAATCAAACCCGATTGATCCACAACCCATAGGGCTATGTTTCTATAGATTCAGGCGAGTCTATAGATGGTTATAATTCAACAAATTATTGACTCAAGACCATGTATTCGGTTATACATAGTCTCGAAATTAAATTCCAAAACCCACAACTCAAATTCATCAGAATTGTTACTGTTAATCTGGAAAAATCATAAGATTTTCATTAATTAGGGATTTCAAAGCTATCTGCATAAATAAATTTGATTTTCGTGTTCATTTTCATCAAAAACCCCAAACCGTTTTAACCCATAAACCCTAGAAATCGAAATCATTCAATTCGCTCAAATTTTCTGAAATTGATAAAGGATTTACAATAAACAGAGAGTTCCGAAACTCTCTGTAATGTTTGATTTGAGTTTTGAATCCATTTAATTAAAAACCCCAATCTCGTTTTTGATATGAACCCTAGAATTCGAAATGATACAATTCGATATAATTAGATGCAATTATCATAGGGTTTTCTCTAATTAACTTATTTAGAAACTATTGATATGATTCAATTGTGTTTTTGAATTCATTTTGATCGAAGACCCCAAATCACCATCCACGATGAACCCTAGAATTAGGATTCATTCAATTCGATGTTTGTTACTGAAACTAGCATAGGGCTATACTTAGTCGGCATATTTAGGCTGTTTAGGAATCGGTTGTTACCTAGTTTGATATCGAATTGATGTAGTTTGACTTGAAGGTGTAGTTCGGCCTAAGTCTCGATCGAATCCTTCCTCCCATAGCTTCTGTTTCGAATTGTTGTATGCAATGGTTCCGATTATAGGTTCTGTAATTTTGATTGTGGAAATGTTGATCGAATTGTGTGAGTTTGATAGCCACTAAGTTACGGTTTCACATTTTTGGGTTATTATTCGTTTAATTCGATCATTAATAGATTAGTAATTGATAATAACGATTGATAATCATCAATGAGAGTTAGTTAAGTGATTAATTCGATTCATAACTGTTTTTTTAACATGAAATTTGAATTTCAATTGCTAAACAACTTCGAATTTTGACTTTGATAGTCAAAATTGACCATTCTTTATAATTTTAACATTTATTCTTATAATTTAAATGTTTTATAACTTATTTTGTGTAAGTTTAATCCTTCTAATTTAATATGGTGCAACTTCGTATAATTTCTGTTAACTTTTAGTTAACGGGGTTAATCCGGGAATACCGGATTGTCACACATTTCCCTTAGCCATGTAGCTTTAACTTCTGGAGGAGCAGGCGTCCAATCTTTCTGTCTATCGAACCAACTGTCGATAACTGTGGCCAGTGGGGGAATCTCCTGTCCATCTTTGTTAACATACTTGTGACCATACAAGAAGTTTACTTAGGGGTCTTCGTTGACGTTTCCGAGAATAACATTTTCTGGTTCTTCCTCTGCAGATGCTCCTGCAGAGGATTCGGCCTTCTCCTTCCTTTCCTGGTCACACCGCCTCAAACACCGAGTCCATAGATACATCAGCGAAAAAATTCCCTAGGCCCGCTCCACTGAGCTCTTCACCGAATCCATCGAATAGAAAGTTCTCTGGGAGATCCTCGAATAAGTCGTCATAGTAGTCCAGAGGCTTCTCTGAAGACTGTGGATTCTCGGACGCATCGGTATTCTTGGCAGTAACCTGTGCGGGCTCATCATCTTGTTGACCCGAGGAACTAGCACCCTGGCCCTTATCACCTCCCGTATCATCATCCTCTTTACCCTTTCCTCTGCCGTCCTTGGCAATGTCGCCATCTTTGTCAGCATCATCATCCCTGTCATCTTTCTTTTCTTCTTCTTTCTTCTCCATCTCTATCTCTTCATCAACCTCATCATCTTCAGCCTCATCATCTTCCTCTTGATCCTCAATCTTAGCCGGTCAACTTCTCAACCACCTTAGTAAAGCGCTTATTCTTCTTCTCCAGATGATCAAGGTCGCGAATTTGTCTTCTAAACATCTCGCAAACTTTGACTAAAGCTCCTTGAAACTCAATAATCTTATCATCCTTAGTAATGGAGTATTGTTCTAGTAGAAAAACTCTCTTATGTAGCCATACGATATCTACTGGAGACCCCTCAGGCGCATAGGGCAAAGGCGTACGCATGTGTGCCTTGCCTTTCTCTCTCCGACTCCTGCCTGGTGATGGTCGTGGCTCTGTGTGAGGGATGTGGGTATGAGTGTGAGATGGTAATGATGTGGTTTGGGTGGCATATGATGTAGTGAAAGGTGGTGGTGGTGGTGGAACAGGAATTTGGGTGGCGGTTATGGGTTTAGAGGGTTAACTGGGTGGTTTTTGTTTAGATGGTTGTGGTGGTTTTGGCTGTGTGGGTGGTATAGGCTGAGTGGGTGGTATAGGCTGAGTTGGTGGTATAGGCTGAATGGGTGGTATAGTGGACTGTGTATGAGGTGGAGGTGGTGGAGTCTGAATATGAGGTGGAGTGTGCTGTATAGGAGGTGGAGGTGGAGGAGGCTGAGCAGGAGTCGAGGAGGATGATCATGCTGTCTTCTTCAGCAACCTGGGATCCTTCGGCCGTTTTGACATCATCTTCAGTCTTTTCTTCTTTGGCGAAGACTCAGGAGTAGGCATGTAATATGTATCCTGAATGTCTTCCCGTTTAGCTCTGGTGAGTGGTGCGATGACCGGCTCCTTTTCTCTAATCAGAACCTCTTCACTAGATGATAATGACGACTCAAAGACAAGTTCCTCGGCAGTTGCGCCAGTCTGAGTGCATGTGCGAGTAGAAGGGATGTCGTGCTCTTCGGCAACGATAGCAACAGGAGTTCCTTGTTCTTCCACTACTGCGTCATCTCCAACAAATCTGCCAAACTTGATCAGAGGCCGTTTCCCGACATACTGTTTCTTTCCTCGCTTGTTCATCATCATATAAGAGAAAATGTCTTCTCTCATCCTCTTGATCCCGAGAGTGCTAATGGTGGGAACAAGGTTTGGATGCCATTCGTTGATGACGATCTTGATGAAGCGGGGGAATGTGACAATCCGACTTTTCAAGTTAACCTTGTTAACCTTTTAGGCCCAACAAGCCCAACAAGGCCAATGAAGGCCCAGTAAAGCCAAAGAAGATCCAGTAAGGTCAAGGAAGACTTAACAAGATCAATTAGGCCCAACGTAGTCTATGTAGGCCCAACAGAGTCAAAGTAGGCCCAATAAGTCAAGAGAGGCCCAGTAAGGCCCAATAAGTTCAAGAAAAGGCCCAATGTAAACAAAGTAGGTCCAGGGAAGGCCAAGGTAGGTCCAGGAAGGCCCAGTGAGGCCCAATGGTATTTGGGAAGCCCAATTGGATTAATTTAGCCCAACAAGGAGTTAAAGGACCAAATTAGTGACAATTTGGGACTTTCGGCTCAATTTTGTTAATCGAATTATTATGCAATCGAGCTAAATCATATCTAAAGGACTTGATTGAATAGAAATCAGTTTCAATTTGTTATAATTACAAGATTAAGACTTGTAATTGATTTTAAAGGTTCATGTTTGACGTTAAAGGTCAAAATTCGGCCTAACAACCAAATTGGAATTCGAATAGTAAGCTAGGATCGGTTATAATGGAATTAAATGACCACAAATCATCATAATGATGATAATTAACAGTTGCTATACGTTGGGGATCATAAATCATCGAATTAATTAGAAAACCGTTTCGAAATAGTAAGGCCGTGGGTATTCAATATCAAAACTATACAATTCGAGTTCAACAATCACAATTGAACATTCCTTCATACTATTCGGCATCTTTAGTGTATGCAACAACCAGCAATTCGAAGTATCAAGTGCGGGATTGAAGAACACAATCAAGAGGTGACCGAACCTAGGGCTCAAAGTGGGTCTATATCGATTCTTCATCAAAACAGGTTAGTAATTCATCCTACACACTCTAAAACTACCGACTAAGATAACCCCTAGGTTAATTCGGTATTCTAATATCGAATTATATGATAGCCGGTTCTAGGGTTCATCATTGTGAACGAATTGGGGGTTGTTGATTAAACCGGTTTAAAAAAATCAAATTAATAGGCATAGGCATTTTCAGAAATCCTCGATCAAGCTAAGGCATATTCTAATTTCATGAAACGATCACGAATCGATTGAGTTCTAGTTCTAGGTTTGCTCGGGTTAAACGGTTTGGGGATTTTGATAGAAACAAGTTCTAAAATCGAATTAATTGGCATGAATGGATTCGGGGAACTATGTTGAAGAAGATCTGATGATTTCATGATTTGAATTAGATGAATTCGATGAGGTCAAATGGTGGGTTTTAGAGATAAAGTTCGAAACTGTGTAATAACGATTAAAAGGGTTATAGTGTTTTGTTTTTGAATTAAAAGCACATAGAGATTCGGTTATATTCATGGAACAAAACCCCTAAGATAGTAGGGTCGATCAGATTCGAAATCGGGTGCAATTGGAGATGAAGTGCTTCGGTTATATAAGAACAAGGGGAACCGGTCAGATGGTGTTTAAAAGAATTAATTCCGGATAGATGTCGCGATACCCTAGCGGGCGAGACTGGTAGATGCTGTGTGTTTGGTGTGGGGGGTCGCGGGTTCGAATCCGGGCAACACCATTTTTTGGGTTTTAAATAAATTTCTTGTATTTTGCCATAACTTTCGCATACGGACTCCGTTTTCATCCGTTCAAGTTGCGTTGGAACCGTAACGAGAATACGAACGTGTTGAAATTCATATTTTAGTCCGAACATGAAATCGCGTATAATTACGTTTAATTAAATAAAATCAAATGTGATTTTATTTAAACGATTTCAAAAGCACGCGTACTTCCGTATGCCTAATTCTCACACTTTAACATACGTATGTTGATACGTATGTGATTTCAAGCACAAAACGACAATCCGAATAACTTTAAGTTATTGTTTAAATCACAGATTCTTCGTAGAGGATTTCTACGCAACTTCACACGTATTTGATCATTCTACTATTATCAAAGGTGCGTACACGGCCCCTTTCTTATTTTTAACTGTTTTGGGGGAGAAAACATGTGCAACAAACTGATTTTTAGATACATATCACTTGCATGAGTTATCTGTTTACATTATGTGAAAACATATCAACTTGAAAGTCCTTACACACCTCGAACCGTTTAGTTTGCTGTAATGCAAAGCGTGGTAGTTGGAAATAGATCTATTAGGTTTGACAAACCTCACCTGGTAGATGGGATCTACGCAGGTGTTTGACTGACCAAACACATTTTTACTATTGTTGTGATAGACAATAGTGGCAAGGCGAAAACATGCTATAGCATGGCAACTAGTCAGCTTCGGTGTCGAACACGTATGTAAATAGTTTATATGACTAGCTATCATGACTGTGCAATTGTGATTATGTTATCTACAAACTTGTTATTCAAACTGATGTTTTGAACACTATGATTACTTAAAACCTGTGTTATGCACCAACCTTTGTGTTGACTTGATTTGCATGTTTTTCTCAGGACGCTAAGGCGCGCGTAACAACTGGCATGGACTAGGAAGATAGAGTCTCATGCATTATAAACTTTGAACATTTGAATTTGAATATTTCAGTATTTTGATTTGTAATGTTTTACTTATCAACAGTTTATTGGTTTTGATTTGAAACGCTTCCGCAACTTTTTGTAAACTCTGAATATTATGTTTTTAAAGACCAACGTATGTTTTGAAATTCATATAGAGGTCTTCGCTATGTCTAATGATCTGAGATCCTGGTTTGTCACGTTCCCAAACGGTATGATTCCGTTAGTTGAAATTGGGGGTGTGACAGATTGGTATCAGAGACATTGGTTATAGCGAACTAGGTTTGCATTTGTAGGCCTAGACTATGACTGTTAGACATTAGACACACATGTTTACACATACTGCTTAGAAATTACATATGACATTATGTAATTGACTTGCTTACGCATTCCATGGCACTGCACTTACATATGATATTATGTAACAGGCATGGCTTCATCATCAGTTCCTTATGTTATTCTTGATGATTCTGAGGACGAGGAGCCGATAGTTCCGGCACCACCATCGTCGCCACCACCACCTATTCCATCACCTCCACCGTATGGGATGGATGACTCAGACCCAGACGAGGATCCAGAGGAGGATCCAGATGAGGATCCAGTTGAGGACCCGGATGAGGATCCGGAGGAGGCACCATGGGTGAATACTCAGGGACTCTATGCTGCAGGACCATCTACACATCCATCACCCGCACTAGATGCTCCTGAGCCTAAGAGGCGAAGGACGGACGCGGAGGAGATCGCCAAGTTGCGCGAGGACTTGGATGAGACAGAAGACAAGCTTATACAGAGATCTCAGGAGTTATGGGATGCCATTGAGAGGCAGGATGAACTTGCCCATTTAGTTCATGACATGCGGGATGAGATGGTGAACATGATTGGTCGTCTAGAGGAGTCAGAGAACCGAGCCGAGATCTTGGAGGGCAGGATTGAAGCTTTGGAGGACTTAGTGGTAGTTGAGAATGAGGAACAGGATGAGGATGAGGAGGAGGAACCAGCACCAGTTGCTGAGTCCGATCCTGAATCCACTGTTGAGGACGATTGATTCTCTTTCTTTTATTTCTGTTTTGTTTAAACTTATTAGGAACGGG
This sequence comes from Mikania micrantha, assembly GCA_009363875.1. Lineage (NCBI taxonomy): Eukaryota > Viridiplantae > Streptophyta > Magnoliopsida > Asterales > Asteraceae > Mikania > Mikania micrantha. The sequence continues at coordinate 55,731,065 of CM018694.1, read as the reverse complement.
TTGTGTTCCTACATTAGTAGTTTGAAATTTTGTATTTCATTTCAAAAGTATTGTACTCAAAGAAAGTTTCTATTTATGGAAGAATTATTTTTTTTCAATAGCTGTGTTGGCTTATATTACATGTTGTGTTTGTTGTTTTACTTACACATGTCAAAATTGGATTTTGATTATGCGCTAACACTTCTTATAAATAGGAAACTAATGGCTGAGGGAAACGTACATATGACTGTTGCTGAGCTCAACGAACTAATTAACAACAGAGTCGCAGAGGCTATTGCACAGTATGCTCAGACACACAACACAGGGCCACAGGGTCCAGCTGGGGGATTGGTTAACCCACAAGTTTGCACATTCAAGATGTTCTTGGACTGCAAACCTCACAACTTCAAAGGGTCGGAGGGGGCCATTGGACTCCTTCGGTGGATTGAAAAGGCTGAGTCTGTATTTGAAATGTGCAACTGCCCTGAGGATAGCAAGGTGAAATTTGCTACTGGAACATTAGAGGGTCCAGCACTGACTTGGTGGAACTCCAATGTTCAGACTCTGGGGTTGGGAGAAGCAAATGCGTTGACCTGGAACAACTTCAAAACTTTGCTACAAGAGGAGTATTGTCCTCGTAGTGAAATGCAGAAGTTGGAGGAGGAGTATTGGCACCTCAAGATGGAGGGGTCAAATATTGAGGAGTATACGACCAGATCGCATGAACTGGCCAGACTGCTACCACACATGGCTACTCCAGCCAGTAAGTGGATTGAAAGATACATTGGAGGACTAGTGCCTCAGATTCAAGGGTTGGTGACTTCAGCAAATCCCACCACCATTCAACAAGCTGTTCGTCTAGCACATCAGCTTACTGATCAGGCAGTGTTGCAGGGGACTCTGCCTAAGCGAACATCTACTACCAAGGTAGGAGATCACAAGAGAAAATGGGATAGTAACAACTTCAAGGGTAACAACCAACAGCAGAACAGGAAGCAGGACTCAAACAAGTCCTATCATAATTCCAACAGTGGCCAACAATCATCATCATCGGGGGGCTATATTGGTAAGCACCCCAAGTGCAACAGGTGTGGTTACCATCATGCGGGTAACCAGTGTGACAAAGCAAAGTGCCAGAGGTGTGGCAAGATTGGGCATGCGGCTAAGGATTGTCGCGGAGAGTTGCAGAACAACAATAACAACCAGAATAACAATCAAAACAACGCGCAGAAAGGTTGTTTTGAGTGCGGCAAGATGGGCCATTTCAAGAAAGATTGCCCACAACTTAAGAAAGGCGGGGACAATAATGGCAATGGTAATGGAAATGGCAACGGTAACGGCAATGGCACCAACAACAACAACAACAATAACAACAACAACAACGGTGCTAGAGGCAGGGCGTTTGTGATCGGAGGACGTCAAGCGCGGGAGGATCCCAACATTGTTACGGGTACGTTCCTCTTAAATAATCACTATGCCTCTATGTTATTTGACACCGGTGCCGATCGGAGCTTTGTATCTAGTTCACTTGTTAAGTTGCTAAATGTTAGTCCCACTGCCTTAGATAGTCCCTATACTGTGGAGTTAGCGGATGGTAAGTTGATTGTAGTAGAAAACATTTATAAGGGATGTATCCTTGATTTGATGGGTCAGACATTAGAGATTGATCTGATGCCTATTGCCTTAGGCAGTTTTGATGTAGTCATTGGCATGGACTGGTTGTCCAAGAACCAGGCTGAAATTGTATGCCATGAAAAGATTGTTCGCATACCTCTTCCGCAGGGAGAGACATTATATGTACAAGGCGAGAAGAGCAGTACGCCACTGCGTCTCATATCTTGTATGAAGGCACACAAATGTCTGCGGAAAGGTCATACGGCAGTTATAGCACTTATAACTGAAAAGCCGGTAGCTGAGAAGAAGCTTGAAAATATACCTGTAGTTTGTGAGTTTCCGGAGGTATTTCCAGAAGACTTGCCGGGATTACCGCCTATCAGACAGGTGGAATTTCGAATCGATCTTACACCAGACGCAGCACCGATAGCTAGGGCGCCTTATCGACTTGCACCATCAGAGATGCAAGAGTTATCCACACAATTGCAAGAGTTGTTGGATAAGGGTTTCATACGACCTAGTTTTTCACCGTGGGGAGCTCCAGTATTGTTTGTCAAGAAAAAGGACGGAACTTTCCGTATGTGTATTGATTACCGAGAATTGAATAAGGTTACTATCAAGAACCGGTATCCGTTACCCAGGATTGACGATCTGTTTGATCAATTGCAAGGTTCGAGTTACTACTCGAAGATTGATCTCAGGTCGGGTTATCATCAACTAAGAGTTCAGGAGGAGGATATTCCGAAGACAGCATTCAGAACACGATATGGCCATTATGAGTTCTTGGTCATGCCATTTGGGTTGACAAACGCTCCAGCTGTATTCATGGATCTCATGAATCGTGTTTGTAAACCTTATCTGGATAAGTTTGTCATTGTTTTCATCGATGACATTCTCATCTATTCAAAGTCTGAGGAGGAACATGCTGAACATCTCCGATTACTGCTAGAATTATTGAAACAAGAACAACTGTACGCTAAGTTCTCGAAATGTGATTTCTGGATGCGAGAAGTACAGTTCTTGGGGCATATAGTTAATAAAAAGGGTATACATGTTGATCCAGCAAAGATTGAAGCGATTAAGAATTGGGAAGCGCCAAAGACCCCTACTGAGGTACGACAATTCCTTGGTTTGGCGGGTTATTATCGACGATTCATTGAGGGATTCTCAAAGATCGCTCAACCACTTACAGCTCTGACGCACAAGGGAACAAAGTATAACTGGACGGATAAACAGGAAGCTGCATTCCAGTTATTGAAACAGAAACTCTGCAGTGCACCGATTCTGTCCTTACCGGAAGGAACGGAAGACTTTGCGGTGTATTGTGACGCATCTGGACAGGGTTTGGGATGTGTGTTGATGCAACGGGATAAAGTGATCGCTTATGCTTCCAGACAACTACGAACACACGAAAAGAATTACACTACTCATGACTTGGAGTTAGGAGCAGTGGTTTTTGCTTTGAAGATTTGGAGGCATTATTTGTATGGAACTAAGTGTACTATTTATACTGATCATAAGAGTTTGCAACATATCTTTGATCAGAAGGAGCTTAACATGAGGCAACGACGATGGGTTGAGTTGTTGAACGATTATGAGTGTGCGATTAAGTATCACCCGGGAAAGGCTAACGTAGTAGCTGATGCTTTAAGCAGAAAGGATACTTCAACAAGACGGGTTCGTGCACTTATGATGACAATACACACTGATTTACCTGACAAGGTACACAGTGCTCAGATTGAGGCCTTGAAAACGGAAAACTTAGTACCGGAATCTTTACGAGGAATGGAAGAACAATTGAATGCTAAACCTGATGGAATTCGTTATTTCATTGATCGGATGTGGATACCTTTGTATGGAGGTTTAAGGGAACTCGTGATGGACGAAGCGCACAAGTCCAGATATTCAGTCCATCCGGGATCAGACAAGATGTATCATGACTTGAAGGCACTGTATTGGTGGCCTCACATGAAAGCTGATATTGCTAAGTATGTTAGCAAATGTTTGACTTGTTCGAAAGTCAAAGTTGAATATCAGAAGCCATCTGGTTTATTGCAACAACCAGAGATACCGATGTGGAAGTGGGAACAAATTTCGATGGATTTCATTACTAAGTTACCTCGTACACCGAGTGGTTGTGATACGATATGGGTAATTGTCGATCGATTAACGAAATCTGCACATTTCTTAGCAATCAAGGAAACTGATAAGATGGAGAAACTGACTCGCATTTACATCAAGGAAGTAGTAGCACGGCATGGTGTGCCAATCTCTATCATATCAGATCGGGATGCCCGGTTTACTTCCAACTTTTGGAAATCTCTTCATAAGTCATTGGGGACTCGCTTGGATATGAGTACCGCTTATCACCCACAGACCGACGGTCAAAGTGAACGAACGATTCAAACGCTCGAGGATATGTTACGAGCTTGTGTAATTGATTTTGGTGATAGTTGGGAGAATCATTTACCGTTGGTGGAATTCTCTTACAATAATAGTTATCATACAAGCATTCAAGCAGCACCGTTTGAAGCTTTGTATGGTCGCAAATGTCGTTCACCAGTTTGCTGGGCTGAAATTGGTGACAGTCAGATAACAGGTCCTGAACTGGTGCACGAGACGACAGAGAAGATAGTTCAAATCCGGAACCGTATGGCAGCGGCTCGGGATCGACAGAAGAGTTATGCAGACAAACGTCGCAAGCCGTTGGAATTTCAAGTAGGAGACCGAGTTCTTCTAAAGGTATCACCTTGGAAAGGTGTGATACGGTTCGGCAAGCGCGGCAAGCTTAATCCACGTTACGTAGGACCTTTTGAGATTCTGAAAAGGATTGGTCCGGTTGCGTATCAACTCAAACTACCGGAAGAACTCAGTGGAGTTCATGATGTTTTTCATGTATCAAACTTAAAGAAATGTCTTTCTGACGAGACATTGATTGTACCATTGGAAGAAATACAAGTAGATGAACAGTTACGATTCATTGAAGAACCAGCAGAAATCATGGACCGAGAGGTCAAACAACTGAAGCAAAGCAAGATTCCGATAGTTAAAGTTCGATGGAATTCAAGACGGGGTCCTGAATTCACATGGGAACGGGAAGATCAAATGATGAAGAAATATCCTCATTTATTCAAGACAGTTACTGCTAACACTGAGAGCGCACGTTAAATTTCGGGACGAAATTTCCTTCAACAAGGGGATGACGTGATGCTTTCACACATCAACACTGCAAATTTCAAATTGTAAGCACAAACGTTTTATTTATTCAATTGATTTTGTTACAAATATTTGTGCTACATTACATTTTATATGTTTTATGTGCTACACTTCATATGTTACATGTTATGGTAGTACATACACGATTGGTTACATACATTTTGCTATGTGCGGGGTTGCATAGTACATTACATTGGTTACATACACTTTGCTATGTGCGGGGTTGCATAGTACAAACAGTTTCAGACACTCACTATGTGTGAGGTTACACAACAGTATGATCAAACACAAACAGTCACAGTTGGGTGAACTAACTAGTGTACACGCAAAACAGTTACATTAAACGATCACAATTGAGTTGTGATGTTGTAAGCATTGGACTTTGTGTGTGAGTACACACAAGCACACAGAATGATCAAATCACACTAACACGTACGATTTAAACTCGTAAGTAGTTTCCTAACTACTCTTAACACTTGTTAATTTTCGGGACGAAAATTCCTTCAACAAGGGGATGATGTGACAATCCGACTTTTCAAGTTAACCTTGTTAACCTTTTAGGCCCAACAAGCCCAACAAGGCCAATGAAGGCCCAGTAAAGCCAAAGAAGATCCAGTAAGGTCAAGGAAGACTTAACAAGATCAATTAGGCCCAACGTAGTCTATGTAGGCCCAACAGAGTCAAAGTAGGCCCAATAAGTCAAGAGAGGCCCAGTAAGGCCCAATAAGTTCAAGAAAAGGCCCAATGTAAACAAAGTAGGTCCAGGGAAGGCCAAGGTAGGTCCAGGAAGGCCCAGTGAGGCCCAATGGTATTTGGGAAGCCCAATTGGATTAATTTAGCCCAACAAGGAGTTAAAGGACCAAATTAGTGACAATTTGGGACTTTCGGCTCAATTTTGTTAATCGAATTATTATGCAATCGAGCTAAATCATATCTAAAGGACTTGATTGAATAGAAATCAGTTTCAATTTGTTATAATTACAAGATTAAGACTTGTAATTGATTTTAAAGGTTCATGTTTGACGTTAAAGGTCAAAATTCGGCCTAACAACCAAATTGGAATTCGAACAGTAAGCTAGGATCGGTTATAATGGAATTAAATGACCACAAATCATCATAATGATGATAATTAACAGTTGCTATACGTTGGGGATCATAAATCATCGAATTAATTAGAAAACCGTTTCGAAATAGTAAGGCCGTGGGTATTCAATATCAAAACTATACAATTCGAGTTCAACAATCACAATTGAACATTCCTTCATACTATTCGGCATCTTTAGTGTATGCAACAACCAGCAATTCGAAGTATCAAGTGCGGGATTGAAGAACACAATCAAGAGGTGACCGAACCTAGGGCTCAAAGTGGGTCTATATCGATTCTTCATCAAAACAGGTTAGTAATTCATCCTACACACTCTAAAACTACCGACTAAGATAACCCCTAGGTTAATTCGGTATTCTAATATCGAATTATATGATAGCCGGTTCTAGGGTTCATCATTGTGAACGAATTGGGGGTTGTTGATTAAACCGGTTTAAAAAAATCAAATTAATAGGCATAGGCATTTTCAGAAATCCTCGATCAAGCTAAGGCATATTCTAATTTCATGAAACGATCACGAATCGATTGAGTTCTAGTTCTAGGTTTGCTCGGGTTAAACGGTTTGGGGATTTTGATAGAAACAAGTTCTAAAATCGAATTAATTGGCATGAATGGATTCGGGGAACTATGTTGAAGAAGATCTGATGATTTCATGATTTGAATTAGATGAATTCGATGAGGTCAAATGGTGGGTTTTAGAGATAAAGTTCGAAACTGTGTAATAACGATTAAAAGGGTTATAGTGTTTTGTTTTTGAATTAAAAGCACATAGAGATTCGGTTATATTCATGGAACAAAACCCCTAAGATAGTAGGGTCGATCAGATTCGAAATCGGGTGCAATTGGAGATGAAGTGCTTCGGTTATATAAGAACAAGGGGAACCGGTCAGATGGTGTTTAAAAGAATTAATTCCGGATAGATGTCGCGATACCCTAGCGGGCGAGACTGGTAGATGCTGTGTGTTTGGTGTGGGGGGTCGCGGGTTCGAATCCGGGCAACACCATTTTTTTGGGTTTTAAATAAATTTCTTGTATTTTTGCCATAACTTTCGCATACGGACTCCGTTTTCATCCGTTCAAGTTGCGTTGGAACCGTAACGAGAATACGAACGTGTTGAAATTCATATTTTAGTCCGAACATGAAATCGCGTATAATTACGTTTAATTAAATAAAATCAAATGTGATTTTATTTAAACGATTTCAAAAGCACGCGTACTTCCGTATGCCTAATTCTCACACTTTAACATACGTATGTTGATACGTATGTGATTTCAAGCACAAAACGACAATCCGAATAACTTTAAGTTATTGTTTAAATCACAGATTCTTCGTAGAGGATTTCTACGCAACTTCACACGTATTTGATCATTCTACTATTATCAAAGGTGCGTACACGGCCCCTTTCTTATTTTTAACTGTTTTGGGGGAGAAAACATGTGCAACAAACTGATTTTTAGATACATATCACTTGCATGAGTTATCTGTTTACATTATGTGAAAACATATCAACTTGAAAGTCCTTACACACCTCGAACCGTTTAGTTTGCTGTAATGCAAAGCGTGGTAGTTGGAAATAGATCTATTAGGTTTGACAAACCTCACCTGGTAGATGGGATCTACGCAGGTGTTTGACTGACCAAACACATTTTTACTATTGTTGTGATAGACAATAGTGGCAAGGCGAAAACATGCTATAGCATGGCAACTAGTCAGCTTCGGTGTCGAACACGTATGTAAATAGTTTATATGACTAGCTATCATGACTGTGCAATTGTGATTATGTTATCTACAAACTTGTTATTCAAACTGATGTTTTGAACACTATGATTACTTAAAACCTGTGTTATGCACCAACCTTTGTGTTGACTTGATTTGCATGTTTTTCTCAGGACGCTAAGGCGCGCGTAACAACTGGCATGGACTAGGAAGATAGAGTCTCATGCATTATAAACTTTGAACATTTGAATTTGAATATTTCAGTATTTTGATTTGTAATGTTTTACTTATCAACAGTTTATTGGTTTTGATTTGAAACGCTTCCGCAACTTTTTGTAAACTCTGAATATTATGTTTTTAAAGACCAACGTATGTTTTGAAATTCATATAGAGGTCTTCGCTATGTCTAATGATCTGAGATCCTGGTTTGTCACGTTCCCAAACGGTATGATTCCGTTAGTTGAAATTGGGGGTGTGACAGGGAAGGCCAGAAATCTTTCCTTTCGCTTTCCCTTGATGTTGGCATGCGTATCACGAAAGATCATCCTAGAGAAGTTGAAATCCATGCCCAAAGCCAGTGCCACCAAACAAGAGCTGAGAGTGATCGATGTGTCGTAGGTCAATTAAAAACAATTTATAATTAAGAACTTAGCTACCTTTGACTATAGCAAGGGAAGTAAGGTCGTCTCCACAGGGAATCAATGGAAAGTGCTAATCGTCACTACAAACTAATTAATCTAATAAAAATGAAAACTTTGGATTGAATTGAATTAAGAGAATCGTTTAAAAGAAACACACTTTAACTTTTGATTTGAAAACAATTAATGAAAAAGGTAATCACTTCCGGTTTTTAGGTTGCAAGATCCACAATGAATGTAAGTTAAACCTAGATTGAAATCATATGAAATTGATGTTATCATTCAATTCGATTAAAGTGATAAAAATGGAACGAACGTTTAAGACTTGCTCATTCACAAAATTACCAATAGACATACGCAAAGCATCACACGACTACCAATGAGTAAACGATGCAAGAAAACCGAATCACTGATGGTAACGCAACAATACGAAAACATAAATCTATTGTTTAAATCAACCAAATGGAAATCGTATCAAGTTTACAATCAAAAACCTAGATTCAACATTCAAACATTGTTTCACTTACAACCCTAATCAACCGGAAGCGATTACGAAGAAACTAGCCTTGCCTCATCGCGATTTGATTTTCAATTGTTGATTCCATTGATGAATTCTTGGATTGAATCTTGATTTTGAGAGTTGGATCCACCTAAAACCTGTCAAAAATCGTCCCCAAATGGCCTCAAAAACCTTAACTTTCGACTTGGTTGGAATGTGGCTTGAAAATACGCAAAATAGGGTTAAAATCCCGTTTTCCACGTTTTGGGCGTAGCCTATGCCCACCCTGGGGGTAGCCTACGCTGGGCACATCTGAACGGTGGGCATAGCCTACAGTGTCTTAGGCGTAGCATACGCCCAGTCCGACTTCACCAGAAGATTCGACTCGTCGAGAAACTCAGTTTTCATATATTATGGATTCCGTAACTCTTCCTCTAGCTCAAGATACGCGCTTCGGTAGTTCTGAGCTTTTCTCGACTGTTTATGATCCATCTGTGCATATTTTCACCTTGTTAACACCCCTGAGCATCCCTTTAATGTGTTTTACCTGCAATTCACAATTGTATCTCAAAGTATCATCGTTCCACATAAAATGCCCATAAAAACGCAACTTTAAACTGTTAAAGCACCTGAAAATCAAACACACATCAGAGAGTCTCATTCAGCACATCGTAACCGCCCTTCCTCCCAGACAAACAATAGGCCACCACGTGTGTGAGACATTTCCAGTACGGGTGTAGCAGTTCTTCTCCATAGGAGCGTAGACACCCTCATGACCCATCTGATAGACCGTCCTGTGAACCAAGTCATGGTCAAGCTCAACAGGATTGGTTGCCTTGTCTCCAAACTACAGGCATTCCCTCAGAATCTGCTCTATGATAATAACAGGCTGGTCTTGAACCTTTCCGATAAAAGTGACTGTGCCATTAGCGTCCGTGCGCTCAGTGATCATGTTCCAGAAGTCCTTGATAAACTCAGCGATGATCTTGGGATGTTCCATGATGGCAAAGTTCACCGGAGACAACATAAGCCCATCCACCAAGCTTTTGAACATAGCATGCTTCACCGGTGGATCTCCGACAAAGGTAGACATGTTGTGGTGTAACATCAGTGCCGGAAACGTAACCGGAACAGTGATCTACACAGTAACACGAACAGTAAATCAGGTACACATTTCAGTTGTTGTTCATATATCATTGTCATTTCATGTTATCATAGAACTATTTCACGATCATCGTAGAAACGTAACTCACAACTATGGTTCATCAGTCAGATAATTCTCTGGCGATACAGAACCATCATGTGATTGTTAGTTAGGATTCTATTATGTATAAACGTAGGTGTGGCTTAACAGAACAAAACAACAACGGATGTCGTTAAGTGAATGCTAAACCGACGGATTATTCGTAAAGGTGATGATCTTTACGAATACATCTGAAAGTTTAACGTTCTGTATGATGTCCATTAATTAGAAAACCATATTGAAAAGTGCAGTTATCGTCGTATTCGTACGGGTGACGATTCGAACGAATACGCGCGACGACTGTACGATTCGATTTAAACTGTAAACTTAAATATTTTCTGAAAATTTAAAATAAACGGAAGATATTTAGTTAATTTACTAGGAATTACCACCTAAAATAAATTTATAAATTTTACTTTTATTACCGATACGTTTCGTACGAAAACGAAACGAAACCGACTCTTTTACGTGAAACCGAGCGAAACCGAACGAACTCGAACATAACCGGGTATTTTAAGACCATTTATAATGGCATTTAATGCCATTATCATCCCCAACAACCAGCCATCTCTCCCCATTTCGGATCTCTCTCTACTTTCTCTCTCTAAACGTCCAAGCTTCATCTTCTTCATTTTTCCACGAAATTGAGCATTCTTGGTGTCAAAACGACCACCACAACTCGTAGATCATAGAAGTACAACCGATCGGAGCTTTGAACCATCTGTTTTGAGGTAGAATCGAGTTTTCTTTTCGGTTTTTAGGGTTTTCTAACCCTTTGTTCGACCCACCATTTTAACCGGTTGAACCACTCAAATACCTTAGGGAAATCACACCCTAACACCTTAGAATAGTGTAGGAACAAGTGCCATATCAAACTCTAGCCGTTAAGCCCGAAAACCATGGCTGCCCTTGCTGTGTTTGACCGGCCGAGTAAGGCCCAACAGGTGGGCCGAATAGAGTGTAGGCCAAATGGCCACCTCTCCCCGGCCGAACCAGCTTCTTTCGCTCGGCCTTGCTCCACTCGGTCGGAGCTCACCCACATTCGGCCAACACCATTCGACCATGAGTGGTTTGGTCCAAGCCACATGCGGCAACAGCCATTCGAGCCTATCACCTTCGGTCGGATGAGACTTCAGTTGGCCAGACTGATTCGGATGGTGCCCCCCTTCGGTCCATGTCACATTCGGTCGAACTGATTCGGTCCAAGCCATACGGCCAAGGTCTCAAGAGGCCGGCCTCATATGGCTGAGCCCCTCCTTCAGTCATGCATGTTTCGGCCACCCTCCCATTCGTAGGGGCTCCCCCCTTTCGGCCCAAGGACCTTCGGTCCGGTGTTCCTTCGGACAAACCGGACCAGGGGCATGAAGGGTTAATCGGGGAAGGTGAATAAGCCATGGGACACACATAGGATGGTTTAACAAATGCATGCATTTCATGCATGCATGGAGACCCTCATGTAAATGCATGCATGGGTAAGTTTATTAAAACTAATGAGGGAATCTAATGGAGTTAACACAAATGTTATCCGCGGAATAAGGAGGTTCAACCATGGGTTTTTTCTTGTGAGGTTGGTTTACAAAACAAGAGTTCCCTTAAAATCATATTGAAGTCCAAACATAAGTTGTGGACCTTATTTGAGTTAAACACACTTGAGAATTCATTGAGAATCAAAGGTTTTAGTCTAAGGTCATGGTGATGTTATTACTATTAACACCTAACGCTTAGACATATTATGAGAACATACAACTACATTGGGTTGTTCTTTTGAACTACCTAGGATGGGTTGCACACGTAAACGATCGAAGAATCATGGAATGATCAAGAACTAGTAATGGGCCCAAGGTTAATCAAATGAGATTAACCCAAGCCCATCATGTTAAATTATATTTCTCCTAAATTAATTATGTTTTTAATAAAAGAAATTAATTCATAAACCTTATTAAATTAAATAAATGATTTCTAACTTAAGGGTTTAATTTAAAATGAATTAACTTAAAAATGTTTTAATTAAAGACTTGTGATGAAATTAATATAAACCTTATCTAATTAAGGTTTAGATGTGTTTAATTACGGGATAAAGGATTATTTATGGGTAATATGTTTAGATGGAATCTTAGAAACACATTAGTAACATAGGACACTTAGTTGCACACCGAGACCAAAACCCTAGATACAACTATTATAAATACTTATCGTATTCGAATCCTTCTAAAACAACTCAGGTACCGAAGAAACATAGTGTACAAATAACGAGCGCACATTTTGTTGTAAATCAATACAGAGCAACACAGGTGAGTTCATTGCCCCTTTTCTAAACATTTTTGTTTTCAAACGCGGGGCTGATAAACATGCGTAAACCTTTTTATTTAAACATGTTTTACGAAAATGCTTTAGTTATTGTATGTTTTATATATATGTTTATAATCCTAGACTCCTGTCTAGGTAAATTATCTGCAGGATAATTAATGAATTAATTAATTACTCTTATGAGTAATACAATAATTCTAAAACAAACACTTATTCTATCAAATTCAAATTCAAAGAATCTAAACTCAAAGTGTGATCAATAGAACGTAAACTAAAGAATCGAATTCAAGGAAATCTAATACAGTGTGAGTTCAAGAAGACTAAGGATCAAATTCAAGAATCTATAATCATTGTGGTATTCATGGAATTCTAAGGATCAAAATCAAGGGAATCAAAGGAATCATATCCGTGCGTGAATCAATGAACTAATGAAATCATTAAGATCTAATGAAATCATTAACCATCAAGTTAAGGTGGATTGTTAGTTGTATGCAGATCGAGACCACGTGTTAACACACGGAAAGTCCCGTCATAAATAGTAGACTCTTGTAGTCAAGCTATATGGGCAGAAATCAAACGAACAAACGAAATCCAGAGAATCAAGACGATCATAATCAAAGGATATCCTAAAGTCCCGACATGTACAGTAGGCCTGAGGGTCAAGCTGATATGGGCAAATCATGAAAGTCCCGACGCATACAGGTAGACTCATTTGGGTCATGCCTGATATGGGCCACGTGTGAGACGGTACAACTTGGACACCACCAACAACTAAGTCTAATTGATTGAGTCAAATAAGGCTCAATCATCATGTCTTATTTGTATTTAAATGATTAATTATTTATTTAATTAAGCATTTAATATTATGTTTCTACAAGTGCTATGGGTAATCATGAATACGTGATAAACTCAAGAAATCGGTAGTATTTCAATTTGTGGAAATCAAAATCTAATATGAAGATGGATGAAATGAAACGCTTAATTATCATTAACAACAATATGCTAAGCAGTCCGGTATGTGGTGGGACGGTGGCTGGGGCTTGTTCCCCTACATATGCCCTATATATAAGCATACTTGATTGGATAGCATAGGTGGTCGTTGATGAGGTTAAGGTTGTCATTTCGGGGGATCAATGTAAACAGTTTTCAGGGTAATCAAACGTTATGGATCAATAGTGTGGGATGAAATGCTTAATTATCACCAGGAACAATATATCATGTGGTTTGGTATGTGGTGGGATGGTGGCTGGGGCTTGTTCCCCTACATATGCCCTATATATAAGCATATCGAACTGGATGGTATAGGTGGTTAATGGTGAGGTTAAGGTTGTCATTCGAATGGTTATTCAAATTCATTTTTAAATGAAACTACATGAACTCACCAACCATATGTTGACTTGATCTTTTTGCATGACTTCTCAGGTGACAAACAGGTCTGAGTAGAAGTTAATGCTTTTGGACTAGGATACCAGTTAGAGGACCTAGCATTTTGGACCTACATATTTTTCAAACATCATTTTCACAGATTATTTTGTATATCTTGTGCAGATACAATATACAAGATTATGATGTTGATAGTAGATTTACATTGTTAAATTATGAGCAAAACTGATGTAATTTAACTTTGTAATTCTATTTTTAGTTTAGCAGTTTTGCATTATATATCATGTGCATTGTAAACAATCTGATCATCACGATTATCATTTCCGATATCGCGCCCCGGGACCATTCCGTCCGACGGGACACACGATCCGGTCCGCCGGCTCGGGGTGTGACATGTGGTCCGAGACAAACCTCAAATCAGCCATTTGAAATAAACGATGTCAAGTTATTCAAAATTGAAATAAAAGTCAAAGGTCAACAGTCAAATTCCAAGTTAGGATTCCAAGACTTAGACAAAATCACGAAATCGGGAATAGTTCAACACTTGGGGAGTTCACGAAATTTGAGGTGTTCTCGAAGTGTAGAATGTAGTCGAAAATATAACAGTATTCGAAAATTTTATTTTATTCGAAATTTGAATTGTATTCGAAAATTCAAGTTGTAATCAAAAAGCTTTGTATTCGAAAAACTCATATTCGAAATTTGTATTCGAAACTGGTATTCGAAATTCAAAATTTCGAGAACATCAAAAACATCATAACTTTTTCAATTTTTGCTCCTTAGAACACCCAATTATACTCGAAATGCTCGGAATTAGGAGGTGACCAACATATGAGAAGATCCCTTTCTAATTTTGAGGTGATTTGTCTAAGATTCTCATTGTTAACGGAACCAGGTACTCGAAAAATGTTTTTGGTCCACAACTTTTGATTCAATGGACAAAACTTGCTCAAAATCTATACCTATGGTCGCCTATGTATGATCTACAATATGGTCGGAGTGGATTTTGAAAACTATGCAAGAAAATCGAGATCGCCTAAGGACAAAGTAAATCGCATACGAACTCAAATGGTACTTGTTTTAGGTCATACTCGGTCTATTTATAGGCTGAGTTCGAGTAAATTATTAAATTTTTATTTTTCAAAATTTTTCTAACTTTTTCTGAATAAAATAAAATAAAATAAAATAAACTCAGAAACTTTGGACGAGTTCAAAGTTGAGTCGGGTCAATTTCGTCGGATCAAATATATATAAAAAATTTGACCACCTTAAAATAATTTCTTATGAAACCCAACCTTAAAATAATTATACCCCACCAATAATTTCCATTCGTTAATTTGTAATTCAAAAATAAGACTTATGATCAAAAGTTTTTTAACGGTTTTTCTGAAACTACTTTTGGGAAGTTTATGAATAGTCAGACTGTAAAACTATATTACCATGCAACCTATCATTTTTGTGAAATCTTTTGTTTCAAACTTCGATTGTGTTTCAACGAACTTAAAAGGTTTTGACGAAGTTTAAGATGAGAAAAGAAAAGAACAGATCGATTAGATTAGAATAAAAAACAAGAAGTAGTTCTATCATCTTTGTGCTCATTGGCATCTTTTACTTTACTGATCTGCAGACACGTTGGCCTTAACGTCACACATCCAGGTCTTTTCTTACACAAAACAGAGGATGCTTCAGTAAGTATTTCCCGCTCTTTGTTTGCACAAAACATGGAAAATACCCGAGTTTTTCAAAACAGTTTCAAGTTTATCGAAACACAATCTCGTTTTGACTTAAAGATTTATGCAAAAAGTCAAATAGTTGTTACATGTTTCTGGTTATCTGATTCTCCTTACTTCTCATTTATTTATTTATATATTAATATTTTGAATGATCATGTCCATTTCTTTCATCTTGGAATCACTTGTTTTAACTTCTTAGTGAATTATAGTTATCCAAATTTGTTATTCTTTAGAAATTACTTTTAGGTAGTGAATTTCTGAGTGTCAGAAATCATTTCACTTCCCAAATTGAACCACTTTACTTAACCATCCAAATCAAAATCTTTTTGTATTTTTCTTAAACTAATTTTGAAAATGTAAAATATTTTTGTTGTTTTCTTAAAATTCACTTCTCCTAAACTTGTAGATCAACTTAGACTGACTCAAAAACCAAAAATCTTTTTGTTGTTTTTGTAAATCTTGATTAAAAGACCAAAAATCTTTTTGTTGTTTTTGTAAATTTTAACTCAAAGACCAAAAATCTTTTTGTTGTTTTTGTAAATTTTGACTCAAAGACCAAAAATCTTTTTGTTGTTTTTGTAAATTTTCTCCCCCTAAATTTGTGATATTAAAGTAAAACAAAACACAAATTTTACAGTATTTACAAAACTGTTCTAATCAAAACTTATTAGTTTGAGAGATGCAAGGAGATGGTGAAATAGCGCTGTGTCGAACGGTTTTGTGAAAAGATCCGTCAGATTATCATCTGTGTGGACCTTTTCAAGGTGAATTAGTTTCCGTTCGAAACAGTCGTAGATAAAGTGAATCCGGATGTCAATGTGTTTAGTTTTGGAGTGTTGTACCGGACTTTTGACGATCTGAAGGGCAGCTTCATTGTCACAATAGATAGGAGAGTTAAGAAAATTCAAACCGTAATCAAGGAGCTGCTATTGCATCCATATAACCTAAGAACATCAACTGAAAGCAGCAACATACTCCGCTTCCGCAGTGGATGTAGACACGGTTGTCTGTTTCTTGCATTGCCAAGAGACAATGCGATCTCCTAAGTATTGGCATCCTCCTGTGGTTGATTTCCTGTCTAAATTACATGCACCAAAATCACTGTCAGAGTAAGCATGTAAACGAAACTCAGAGTTCTTGGGGTACCACAAGCCGAGACGAGGTTTCCCGACAAGGTAACGAAAGATCCTCTTGACAGCGATCAGGTGAGAAGCCTTCGAATTTGCTTGATATCTGGCACACTGACATACGGAGAACATGATGTCTTGTTGGCTAGCGGTCAGGTACATCAATGAGCCAATCATCGAGCGATAGAGGTGTTGATCAACATCTTCACCATCAGAATCCGAAGTTAAGACCGAACGAGCAGCCATGGGAGTGGATGCAGGCTTGGATTCCAACAACTTGAACTTAGTCAGAATATCAGTAACATATTTCCCTTGATGAATCAGCACGCCCTTCGGATCCTGCGTCACCTGAAGACCTAAGAAGAATCATCTCTCCTATTGCACTTATCTCAAACCTCTTCTTCATCACAGCTTCGAATTCTCTACATAGCACCGAGCACGTGGAACCATAAATAATATCGTCCACATATATTTGGATGAGAATCAAATCATCCTTATCCTTGCGAATGAACAGTGTCTGGTCAATGGCTCCACGGGTATATCCATGAGCAAGCAGATGATCTGTAAGAGTAGCATACCACGCTCGAGGTGCTTAATGAAGACCATAGAGGGCTTTGTCTAACTTGTAGACATGGTCGGGATGCTGCGAATCCTCGATCCCTGGGGGCTGGCACACATAAATCTCTTCTTTGACCGTTCCGTACAAGAAAGCAGTCTTCACATCCATTTGATACACTGTGAAGTTCATGTCGGAAGCATAGGCCAAGAAGATCCGTATAGCCTCAAGTCTTGCGACTTGTGCAAAGACTTCTTCATAATCGATCCCCTCTTGTTGGTAGAAGCCCTGAACTACCAATCGTGCCTTATTCCGGATGATTACCCCCGAATCATCCCTTTTGTTTCTGAAGACCCATCTGGTTCCAATTGGAAGCTTCCCCTTGGGGAATGGAACCAGATTCCACACTTTGAGCTTCTGAAAACTACATCAGCTCTTCCTGCATCGCCTCGACCTAGCTAGACTCCTTAAGAGCCATCTTGACATTCTTGGGCTCGACCTGCGAAATAAAACAGGAATACAAACAAGAATTAATCGGACCTGATTGACTTCGTCAAATAGTGCTTTCAGGCAAGGTGTTCTAAGCTGGAATGGACCGGCTTCGAGTGAGAACTCCTTCCGAAAGAGGTCCAATAATATTTTCCACGGGATGATTCTTGTTGATACTTAGGGTTGGTACTTCCTCCACAGCCAGATTATCGACCAAATTGTTGATGTGGTTCATCTGGTCTTCACTGGAGGGAGAAAGATTGTCAACTGGAGCTGTTTCACTAGCTTCGGCTCCATGATCCACACAATGTTCCTCCAGGATGTGGTATGAGAACAGTGGATTATCAAAGGTTTGGTGGGAAGAAGATGAAGCTTGATCTGTCTCTGGGATTGGCTGAACCGACTGAGAAGTATCTGAATTGATGGATGACTTTAGTGATCGGGGTTGGCTGAACTGGTGGAGCCCGATCGTACATGCTCGGAGGGTCAATCGTCAGAAGCTTGGGATCACATGGAACGTAGTCAACCCGATAGTCTACGTTATCACCCTTGTAGAAGTTGTCAGTGGGTTCAGATGGTCCTGCACTCTCTAATGAAATAGCCAGTTTGGACCAGAACCGGCATCGGTGTTGTTCATCTCTTGCCAATCGATGTAGTATGACTCCACAATCATCCGGGTCTTCTTGTTGTATGCCCGGTAGGCAGCTTTCTCTGATGAATAGCCCACAAAGTAACATTCATCAGCCTTGTCATCAAACTTATGATTCGGCTCAGTATGGAAGAGAGTGCACGGACATCCAAATGACTTGAAATGACCAACTTTAGGCTTCTGATTGAAGAAAATCTCATAACGGGTCTTCTGATGGCGTTTGTTCAACATTGCACGATTTTGAACATAACAAGCTGTGTTAACAGCTTCAGCCCAGAAGAATATTGGCAGCTTGGATTCTGACAGCATGGTCCGTGCAGGTTCGATGAGCGTTATGTTCCTTCTTTCAGCAACTCCATTTTGCTGAGGTGTACGAGCTGCACTGTACTGCCTAGCAATCCCCTTCTCATCGCAGAAATCAATAAGTGTCTGATTTCTTAACTCAGTTCCATTATTAGTTCTGATCACCTTAACCTTTAGATTCTTCTGATTTTCGATCAAGGTGATAAACTTCTTCAGAATCTCTGGTGTCTCATCCTTCTTGGATAGAAAGAACACCCAAGTAAATCTGGAATAATCATCTGTCACAACCAGGTAGTATGACTTCTTCCCGATGCTCATAACGTTGACTGGTCCAAAGAGATCCATGTGAAGAAGTTGCAGAATTGATGAGATTGAATTGAACAATTTTGGCTTGTGGGGTCTCTTGTGTTGCTTCCCCTTGGCACACGCGATGCACTTCTCAATTGTGGAGAAGTCTTTAGAAGGTAAGACAATAACGTGATCTCCCTTAGCAAGTCGGTTGAGATTCTTCAGGTTTACGTGACCCAGTCGGCGATGCCAAAGTAAACAGTCATGCTCCGATGCATTTGAGAACAAGCATGTGTTCTCTATGAATGAATCTGAATTCATATTGATCATGTAGGCATTGTTGATCCTTGGATTCCTCATCATGATCCACTTCTCAGGCACAACAAATCCGAGCTTTAGAATGAGACACTCCTTGTTTGTGAAGTGTGTTGAGAAGCTCTTGTCACATATCTGAGAAACACTCAATAAGCTGTGATTGAGCTCTTCAACGTAGTACACATCCTCAAAGCTTAGAGTTCCGTTAGTGACTGTGCCCTTCATGCTTATCTTCCCTCCCTTGTCTCCTACAAATGAGACGTATCCTCCATTAAAAGGTGTAACTTCATGCAACTGAGAGAAATCCCCAGTCATATGCCGGGAGCAGCCACTATCCACATACCAAACATTTTTAAGCTTATTTGGTCGTCCCTGCATCATACACACAATCAATGAGAAATGTGTACCCAAACCATAACATGTTTAGGTACATGTGGAGCAACGGGTCCTTCTTTAATAACTCCTTTGGATTTGACTGATTTGGCTTTAACATTTTTGGGCCTTGCACCACTGCCAAGATCAACTGATCTTAAAAATGGTTTCATTGGTGGTTTGTTCTTTCAATATGACCTGCTTTTAGTTTTAAAAGCCTTTGATTTTTGTCTCTGAAAACCATATTGATTTTGTTTAGCTGGTTTGGCCTTCTTGGCAGTGGAAGGATTCTGAGGTACCTTCTGAGGCGTCACCCTAGGCTTTGAGGATTGGTCAGTCCTCATTGATCTAATGGTAGGTTTGACCTTGGGTGTGACCTTTTGATTCTTCGCATAGAAGAATTCAGTAGGCCGATGCAGACAATTTCTGGCAATGTGGCCTGGTCTACCACATGCAAAACAACATACCTTTTCATGAAATTCTTTTGGATCAAATGGCTTTACATCACAATGACCATGACCAGAGGAAGTACTTGTAGAGGCTTGTTCCAATGACCCGGTTGGAACAAAAGGTTCACAGTTAGGGTTCAACTTTGAACTTGCCTCTTTGGTGATTGTGGAATGAGCCCCGTTCACCTGATGTAAAGAAGAAGAAATTGATTCTAAAACAACATCATTCTTAACAAAAGTAGAATTAAAGTTCTTAAACATCTCATTAGGCTTGATTTTAATTTCATCAAATCTTCCAACAAAATCAGTTTTTGGAATAAAAGGTGATGTTCTAAATGATGTTGAACACTCTATGCTCCTCCCATCACTTCTTTCTTCATTCTTCCCTCTCAGACCTGTGTCATTTAAACTATCTGCACACACCTCAGAATCATCAGAAATATTTAGGTCGGTCTCAACTGTATCTGATGTCAGAGGAACTGGTTTGTTAGAACCAGTGGCGAAATCAGACCTTCGGTCTGATTTCAACAACAGATCATCAACAGATGTGTTGATGTTGGGCATGATGGAGTAGTTTTGGTTAAACGGAGGTTTCACCTCAGTAAAACCAAGCCCAATTTTCTCCCTTTTCCTACACTGGAAATCAACCATGCTAGCCATCGCAGTACTAGCATATTCATATTTGTCAGCATGAATTTTAGTTTTAGACAATTGAGTTTTAAGGTGTTCTAACTCTGCAGTGAGTTCATCTATCCGACGCCTTGCGTCCCGATAGTTTGACTCCTTATCACTTAACAATTCTTTTAATTGTGAAATGTCACGCCTTTCAGCGTCAAGTTTCTTTTTGAAAAGTGCTTCATTTTTGAGAAATTCAGAGTTAAAAGTATTTAAGTTTGGTGAACTCCTTGATGTGACAGTTGCGTACGAAGAATTCGGCATTAATGACGTGAGCACATTTGGTCGTGCTTGAAATCCACGAGGATTTAGTAACTTTTGTTATTGGGGATTGATAGTATGTGAAAAATGATGAACGTGGGCGAAAACCGTGCGCAAAACGGAGTTCGTATGCTCCCGGAATCGCGAAACGAAGTTTAAATCAAATATTGGAAGAAAAACACGTCGGGCGGTACGCCTAACCCCCAACTCTCCAGTTGGGGCGATGCGCCCAGGTACTATGTCGGTTAAAAATTGTTTAAGACGATCAGAACGTTTGAGAAGCTTCAAAATCGCATTATTTCGACCCTTCTTGACCTCCAGACGAAAAATAAGCATATCTACACCTTCATACTTCAAATCAAAGCCCCTTAAACATCCGGATCATCCCAGGAATCATATATACAAGTCCTGATCGCTGTTTTAACCGCAGAAATTCGTCAGAACAGGTAACGGTTCGTTTTAACCTTCTAGTTTGATTTTGATTGATTAGATCTTGATTTTGAACGTAATGAGATAGTTAGGATTGTTGATTATTGCCTAGATGATGGCTAGGATTGATTATAAACGAAGAACACGAAGTTCTAACGGTTAAATCCTTGTTTTGATCCGTTGTAATGCCCGATTTTCATGAAATCATACCCATGATTATAATGGTTTAAACCATTTGATTATGACATGTAGGTGATTAGTTTGATTAATCTTTGAAATGCAAAGGTTAAATCCAAGTGTTTCAAACTAATCATAATCATTAACATACTCATTGGAATGATTATCTGATGTTTGTGATAACAGTCAGATTAGTATGTTAAATCTGGTTATTTCACCTATTCTGATGCTACATTGTGATATTTCATGATATTTGGGTAATCAATAATAAGGATTAATCACTCCTAAGCCATTAAATTATCTAGAAACTGTTTTAGCATTATAATCAACAACATTAACTATCTGATTAATCAGAGATTATTCTGATTAATCTAGAGTGTCATCAGCTTTGTGTTAGGAATCTAATGCAATGTAGGTTCCTACATTATCATACATTGTATGATATGACATTAAATTAATTAAATAGATAATTAATATCGAGTTGATGATTTACTAAGCAATGTCTTTGACATTGAACGTTCAGAAAGATCTAATCAGTAAACTAGAACATAAATAACTTATTAAATATAACTAAATGCAGAATCATCTCTGTACTATCAGTTTGGTGATACTCTGCTACCTATTATCATCAGGTGAGTTTCGTACAACCCCTTTTATTTTTAATCTTTTATAAACATCGGGGAAACTCTGCAAACTGTTGTCTGAACATATGATATGCATCAATGATATCTGTGTGATTTCATGTGATTTTGTGGGATTTTATGGGATTTTGCCTGTAGACTGAACTCTATCATGGAACTGAAAGTCCTCATTTTTGAACTGTATCTAGTGAACCCATGTGTGGCCCGAGCAGAAAAAATTGATAGTACTATCGGTTGACACCCCATTCGCTGGGAGGATTGCATCTCCCCTTGTGTGAATGTTTGTTATCTGTTTCCTGAACTTCTTAATGGTGTGATAGACATTAAGATAATGAGGCACTAAGATATGTACCGACGGGTAATATCTTGAGACAGACTAGACGTCCGAAAGGAACTAGATACAGGTCCCATGATTATTGAAACAATTGAGTGTTCTAAATTGATGATTTTCTCGAATTAAAACTAGGGTGGGACTCGGTTTGATTATTGAAACAAAACCCCTATGGGTTTGGAACAGATTGGGTTCGAATTTTGGGTCAATTGGGACTCACATGGATCGGTTACAGTTAAACAAAGGGAAGCCGACCAAGTTGTGGTTAAATTTAATTGAAAACCATTCTGTTTGCAAAATCAGAAGTAGATCAGATGGTTTGGGCCTGCGTATGTGATCCAGGAGATCGCGGGTTTGAATCCGGCCCAACCGATTTTTGTAATTAAAAACCAATTTTGGTTTTTAATCCGTAACTTTTTCGTTCGAACTCCGTTTCAACTCATTCCAGTTGCGTTGGAACCGGATTTGAATTCCGATCAAAATAAAACGAAAAGAATTCATATTTTTAACCAAAATCAAGATTGCGTATAATTTCGCGTGTTTAAAAGGAATCGTATATGTTTATACGGTTTAAACAACTGAATACAAAGTCATGCATACTTTTGTATGTGCATTTATAATACTCTAACATACGTGTGTTGACACGTATGTGATTTCAAACACAAAATGATATCCCGAATAACACAACGTTACTGTTAAAATACAGATTCTTCGTAGAGGGTTATCTACGCGACTTCACGTGTGTTTGATCATTCTACTGCAATCAAAGGTGCGTACACGGCCCCTTTTCTTATTTTAACTGTTTTGGGGGAGAAAACATGTGCAACAAACATTTTAGATACATATCACTTGCATGAGTTAGCTGTTTACATTAAGTGCGAACATAGCATTACAAGTCCTTACATATCGAACCGTTTAGTTTGCCGTAGTGCAAAGCGTGGTAGTTGGAAATAGATCTATTAGGTTTGACAAACCTCACTTGGTAGATTGTAGGTCTACGCAAGTGTTTGACTAGCCAATTCACATTACTATTGTTTGTGCTAGACAATAGTGGAAAAGGCAAATTACACTCTAACAGTCAGCTTCGGTGTCGACCGCTTATGTAAATAGTACAAATGACTAGCTATCATGACTATGCATGTGTGATTATGTTATCTGCAAATATTTCATTTCAAACAGTTGTTTCAAACATTTGTGATCAAACAAACCTGTGTATGCACCAACCTTTGTGTTGACTTGATTTACTTGTTTTCTCAGGACGTTAAGGTACAAGAACAAGCAAGAATGTACTAGGAGATCGAGTCTCATGCATACTTCACATTACATTTGTTTTGGATTTGAATTGGAACATTTAAGATTTTGAATTGTAATTTACAGTTTTCAAACCGTTACGTTTGTTATTGTTTTAAAAACGCTTCCGCAACGTTAGAACTTTGATATTACATTTTTAGACCAAAGTTATGTTTGAAAAGCATATAGAGGTCTTCGTTATGTCTAATGATCTGAGATCCTGGTTTGTCACGTCCCAAACGGTATGATTCCGTTAGTTGAAATTTGGGGGTGTGACACAGCAGCAGCCTTCTCATCCGGCTTCTTCTCATTCTCCTTTGCCACCTTTGGCTGTTTGCACTCCCTTGCAAAGTGACCCGGCTGGTCACAATTGTAGCATCGCAGCTTTGATTTATCAAATCCCAGCTTTTTCACTGGGTTGTTGCCAAAACTATTCCTTCCATATTTCTTTATGAACTTCTTCGCACAGAAGACTGCCATTGCCATCTGCCAAGAAATATCAAGTTCTTCCACATCTGCTGGGTTAATCTGATCCATGTTATCTTGAGTGAGATTGGCCGGTGCCAACTCTCCAGCAATAAAGGCGTTGTAACTGCTCATAAACCCCTTGAACAACAGCAGATTCTCTTCACTCTCAGAGCTAACCTTGGGCACTGAACTAACTTGCCCTGATGAAAGAAATGCAGTCTCAAATGGAACAGACTATGATGAAGGAGCTTGATAAAGCTGAGACCCAGACGCTTGAAAGTTGATGGTTGACAAAAGAGCAGCATTCTGTGATGCATGTGCAATGCCCATAGAACTGGCATGATTGAGGGCTCTTTGCTTGTCATCCAAGTCATAGGAGTTGATAATGGAGATCAACTCGCTTAGAGAGGTCTTGTACATGTCTTTGGTTCTCTTGATGGTGGTGCAGTTTGAATTCCAAGTATATGGCAATGAGTTCAAGAGCTTTTTGTTCACTTCTCCCTTAGACATATCAATCCCTAGACTGGTCATCTCAGTCATAAGATGTGTGAATCGGTTCAGTTCAGCTTCCAATGACTCTCCCTTGATGCGGTTGAACATGTTAAACCTTTGCCTTAACATATCCTTGCGACTCTCTCGCATGTCCTCATTACCTTCAAACCTCTCTACCAAAGCGTCCCATAGTTTTTTGGCTGTTTGATGTTCGTTAAACTCGTGATCAACGTCGGTTGACAAAGCCATGGTGATTGAAGCGTATGCCTTATCATGTTTCTCTTTCAAAAGAATGTCGTTTTCCGTATACAGTTCAGGGTCTTTGGGAATTAATCCATTGAGCTCACTCTGGTACATGGGCACGTAAGGCCCCTCTTCAATTGAACTCCATAGCTTCAGGTCAGTGTACTTAATGATTGATTGGAACCTGAATTTCCAATCCTAAAAGTTATCTCTCGACACAAGCCTAGGTGGCTTTGTTCCGGTGCCGATTTCATTATCCAAGTTGAGCAGGTTAGACAGGTTGGTAAGTGTAGTTCTCGAACTTCCCAACAATGCTAAGTACCAAACAGTGTACGAAGTCCAGTCAATACTCGAAACAACACAGCTACCCGAAGTCCAATGAATATTCCCAACAATGCTAAGTACCAAACAGTGTACGAAGTCCAGTTAATACTCGAAACAACACAGCTAGCCGAAGTCCAATGAATATTCGAAATCCAAAGTGATCGAATTCCCAGAGTAATCGAACCTCAGATATACTCAAACTCAGCAGTGTATTCGAACCCATGTGTGCTCGAAAAACCTTTATACTCGAAGCTTTCAAAGTATCCGAACTCAAACTTCTATTCGAAGTGGACCTTGTACTCGAACTCAAGGTGTAATCGAAATCCCCATATAATCGAAATCACCAATCTATGGTCGAACTCCAGTTGTATCCGAACTCTACTATACTCGAAAAGGCTGTTCTCGAAATTTGAACTCGAAAATACATGAAAAATTTCCGGAGAAATATTTGTTAAGATTCAGAGTACCAAATTTGAATAGCAGCTAGAAGGATAGAGTAGCAAGGCCGTAGCAAGGCCGGTACCTCGAATGTTTCAAAGGGTACCAAACGAAAGTGGTTTGGCAAGACCAAAACCAAAGCTCCGACTGAGACTAGTCCGAACAAACCAACAGTGAAGAATTATGGTGCAACTGTTCCTAGAGATGCACAAAATAACCGGTTAACCTAACCGGTACCGGTTCGTAACCGGTTTTTAAACCGGTTATTGCAATCGGTTATAGGTTTTTGGAAAGACCGGCGGTTTAGGACCGGTTTGAGATTTCAAGAGACAAAACCTGTTAATAACTGGTTAACCAAACTGGTTAACCGGTCCAACTCATTAAAAAATAGGTTATTTGAAGGTTAACCGGTTTCAGTTATTAAACGATTTCAGTTTTTGAGCTTGAAAAACCGGTTATTAACCGAACCAGTTATTAGAAAAAACCGGTTTCTAGCCTTTGACCGGTTAACCGGTTCGGTTATTCCAAAACCGGTTTTTGACCGGTTAACCGATTTGTGCACCTCTAATTGTTCCTGAGAGGAAAGCTTACACTGGGCACGTACCCAAATGCAGCAAGTGTCCATATCATCACAAAGGACTGTGTCATGTTTGTGCAAACTGTAATCGAGTAGGACACTACGCTAGATACTATAACTTTCATGCTTGTCAACCATCAAGCACCACGACAAACCACTCAAACAAACCGATCATGCATCAAGTGTGTAAGTCCCGACCATTTTATGAGAAACTGTCCTAAGAACAACAATAACACCAATCAAGGGAATGAAGCTAGGGGAGAGCTTTTCAGATTGGTGCAACCGAGGAAAGGCATGATGCGAACATTGTCACCGGTACGTTTCTTCTTAATAATCTATACGCATCAGTTCTGTTTGATACATGGGCAGATAAGAGTTTTATCTCTTCTGAATTTGCATCATTACTTTCATTGCCTACGGTAGATCTAGAAACTCCTTATGTCATTGAACTTGCTAATGACAAGTTAATCAAAACTAACAGTGTTATTCAAGGATGTTCCTTGAATCTGCATGATCACCTTGTCAATATCAATCTAATTTCAATTGAACTTGGAAGTTTTGATGTCTTCGAGATGGACTGGCTTTCTAAAAACCAAGTAGAAGTTGTATGTCAAAACAAGGTGATCCGTATTCCATTACATGACGGTAATACACTGATAGTTCAAGGAGAACGAGCCAGTAGAAAACTTGGTATCATATCTTGCATGCAAACTCAGAAATGCTTACGGAAAGGTTGTCAGGCATTTCTAGCACATGTGATGGAGAACTATTCTTCACAAAAACGTATCGAAGATATTTCGGTAGTCAAAGATTTTCCTGAAGTTTTTCCTGAGGATATGTCAGGATTACCCCTAGTGAGACAAGTCGAATTTCGTATTGACTTGATTCTAGGTGCGGGACCTGTAGCTAAAGCTCAGAGATGCAAGAGCTTTCTGGTCAATTGTAGGAATTATTAGATAAAGGTTTTATCAGACCTAGTTTAAATATTGCGGCGGAAATAAAATATGTTTGTTAATGAAACAGAAAATAAGACGTCAGACACTACAATGTTTAAAATACATGACAAAATAAATATTGTTTGTTTGAAAGACATGAGGTGAAATGCATGTTAATCATGTGCTCAATTCCTTAAGTGCATTCCCTGTCCATGTGCAGCTAACCAGCTATTTACCTGAGAATACAAGTTTAAGAAAAAGTGTCAACATATAGGTTGGTGAGTTCACAGGTTTTGATATATATAGATAATAATCAGAAATCGTGTGTCATGTTGTTCATTAAAATGTTAGTCCCGAGCCCTAGGCTCCAAGTGTCAGTGCGTCACTACCGAACTAGACTTGTTAGTCCTTGACTCCGCTATGTCTCGTAATAACATAGCAAGATAGGTCGAGATTTCACGTGTCCTGACCTCCAGTCAGTATTGTGCCAGGTGGGGTTCGTCACACCCAAACAGATATATTCAAACTCACCTTGTTGTTTGTACATTAATGGTAAAACTTTGTGAGGGCTTGTTACGATTACAACACTTATGCATGTGTGATTATGCTAGCATACACAAATATGTTTGTACAGTAATAATGTTTGACTCGATTCAACAAGTATTCTTCCCCTATTTGAAAAGTTTGTAAAAGAGTAAAGAGGGGTCGTAAACTCACCTTAGTGAAAATCAGATAGATAGCGTAAGCTCCTGCGTCGTAGAGATGTCGGTCACCGGCTACCTATATCGTATACCATACGTGAGTTCGTGTAAGTGACTGCGTTCGTGTTTGTGTAAGTGACTGTGTTCGTGTTCGTGCTCGTGTTTGTGCTTAACAACCCTCGGTTGTTATGTTTGCTCATGTCGGTCCACATTGACCGTGTTTTCTCGTGATTGACCGTGTCAAGTCAACGACTCGTTGGTGAACCGTGTGTCGGTTGTGATTCGTGTAACATTCGTGATTGTGCTCGTCGTGTGCAAAACGCGCAATTCGCGTTCATGGACAACTTACTATTTATAGTAAGTTTCCATTTTAGCAAGTTCCACAACTCATATCGTTTTTAAGGTTC
This sequence comes from Mikania micrantha, assembly GCA_009363875.1. NCBI lineage: Eukaryota > Viridiplantae > Streptophyta > Magnoliopsida > Asterales > Asteraceae > Mikania > Mikania micrantha. Next base: position 55,702,694 of record CM018694.1, on the reverse strand, counting down.
TAGCATGCTCGTTAGTCCTACGTGATCATGTAACACATAGCACATTGTCATATGCGATCAAATAAACATGTTAGCTCGTTTTTAATCATTAAAGTTTCCTAAAAAGGAAAGTTTCTAATCTAATATGATTAACATCAAGATTCATCTAACTTAGCATACAATGCTCATATCAAGTCATGTTAAGCCATTTATCATGCTCGTAACCTTTCTAATATCCTTAGTTCAAAATTTCGCAAAATAAAGTTACTAAAAATAGCAACTATAACAAATACTCATCAAACGACCATTCCAAGCGTTCCTAATCCATTTTTATACCAAATAACATCATTTCATATCATGAATCATCACATAAACATATTCATTTAAACAAAATTATCAAATGGCACTATTCGGGTGATAAAAGTTACTAAAAATAGTAACTTAGTCTAAAATGACCACAAATCAATCCCAAATCTATTCCTTAGCATCATAACATCATATTATCACCCAAATAACAAATCTATACACATGCATGCTCATATTTCTATCCATATCATCATGTTGTAGCATAAAAGTTACTTTAAATGGAAAGTTCATCAAATAACCGTATTTCAATCATTTTAATGGCAATCAAAACATGTAATGCCTTACCAATATCATCAATATACATGTATTAACATCAAAAATCGCCCACGTGCTCTAGATCATGCATGCATGTTGATATATCGATCATCCAAGAACAAATCATGCCTTGTATATATACACATCATCATAGATCATCTTGAAACATCATCAAACCATCATAGATCATCATAATCAATACTAAAACCATCAAACCCAGATTCAAAGTGCTAAAACTTCGTGCATGTGATAGTGTGGTGCTTGCATATGGGTTTCAAAGCTTGCATGTGTGTGTAGGAGTGTTTTTAAGCTACAAGAGACATAAGACTACCTTCCAAGGCCTCAAGAACACTGTGTTAATGATAAATCAGTAGCTTATGGGGATCAAGAGAGGCTGGGGTCGAGCAACTTGGCTGGTTCTAGCTTGGTGGTGGTCTTGGTATGCTCTCCCTTTGCTGCAAGCCTTCAATCTTCACTCCTAAGCTCTCCAAGGTGTAACAATGGCTTCCAGAGGATCTAAGGGTGGTTTGCAGTTGGAAATGACGGGCATGGAGGGTCTGGAACTCGAGAAGTGAAAAGTAGGGTGGCTGGAAATGATTGTGTCTTGGTTTTATAAGATTTTTGCGTGTCAGCCTCGTCGCGTACCGCCATGGGGGTTCCAAAGGTGCTCGGTGTACCGCTATGGATTTCGGGAATTCAAACTCCTCGCTCACTCGCCGCGTACCGCCATGGGCCTCTCCAGGGTCCTTAGCGTACCGCGACGAGTCCCGGAAGAGCCCAATAGGCCCAATTTCAATGGTTTAGCCCGTTTTTCGCCGTTTTCACGCTTACGGACTATTGTTCGGCATCGTTTGAACTTTCAAGTTCAATGATCGAGCGTTTCGTGAGGTTTCTAGTGTTTTGTTACATGATGTGCTAAATGTTCACCAACGTTCGTGTTTTCTTAGACACGTGTGTGCGTTTTGCGATAATTCACCGAATTATCGTGTTTGTGTCAGTGTTCGTACAGTAATGCCACGTGTCACACTAAATTAAACAAATTCTAATGCCACGTATACAATCATCAATTAAATAAACATTTAATTAAAACAATGCTGACCTGGATTTTACGGGGTGTCACATTCATTCAGGATGTGTATCGACTACAAAGAACTCAATAAATTGAAAATCAAAAACCGCTATCCATTACCACGTATCAACGATCTATTTGATCAATTACAAGGTGCTACTTATTTCTCAAAAATCGATTTAAGATCTGGATATCATCATGATGATGATGTTCCTAAAACTGCTTTTAGAACTCGTTATGGACATTACGAGTTTTTAGTAATGCCATTTGGGTTAACAAATGCACCGGCAGTTTTCATGGATCTGATGAATCGAGTATGTAGGCCTTATCTGGATAAGTTTGTGATTGTATTTATTGACAATATTCTCATTTACTCCCGAAATCAGCAAGAACATGCTCAACACTTGAAACTGATCTTAGAACTTTTGGCACGTGAGAAACTATATGCCAAATTCTCCAAGTGTGAGTTTTGGTTACGAGAAGTTCAATTTCTTGGGCATGTAGTGAATGAGAACGGTATTCAAGTGGATCCCAGCAAGATTAAAGCCGTGAAGCAATAGGAGATACCACGAACCCCAACTGAAATACGTCAATTTTTAGGACTCGCAGGTTATTATCGCCGATTTATTAAGAAATTTTCAAAAATATCCTTGCCACTAACAACATTGACACAGAAAAATCAACCATTTATATAGGGTTCCTAACAGGAGGAGCCATTCCAACTGTTGAAACACAAACTCTGCAATGCACCTATACTTGCATTATCGGAAGGTACTGATAACTTCACTGTATACTGTGATGCTTCTCGTCAAGGTCTAGGGTGCGTCTTAATGCAGAACGAAAAGGTAATTGCTTACGCTTCTCGACAGTTGAAAATACACGAGAAGAATTATACCACTCATGATCTAGAACTTGGTGAAGTGGTGTTTGCACTCAAAATTTGGAGACACTATCTATATGGAACCAAATGTATTGTATACACTGATCATAAAAGTCTTCAACACATTCTAGATCAGAAAATGTTGAACATGCGACAAAGGCGGTGGGTAGAACTTCTAACGACTATGACTGTGAAATTCGTTATCACCCAGGTAAAGCGAATGTCGTAGCCGATGCCTTGAGTCGCAAGGAACGAATCACACCTTTATGTGTGAAAGCGTTAGGTATGACTATTCAAACCAGTCTAATTCCTCAGATTAGAGAAGTTCAGTAGCAAGCTTTACAAGTAACAAACTACTCAGCTGAGGAACTAAGAGGATTAGACAAACAACTCTTAACCAAAACTGATGGAGTATTGTATTTCAATAGCCGAATTTGGATTCCTTTATTCGGTAACTCTAGAACAATCATCTTGGATGAGGCGCACAAATCCAAGTATTCGATTCATCAGATGTATAAAGATCTTAGAGATGTTTACTGGTGGCCTGGAACGAAGAAACACATAGCCGAATATATGGATCGATGTTTAACATGTCTCAAAGTTAAGGTTGACCATCAACGACCTTCTAGGTTATTACAACAACCAGAGATTCCCATGTGGAAATGGGATTAGATCTCTATGGATTTCATTACTAAACTACCCAGAACATCACGTAATCATGACTCTATATGGGTTATTGTTGATCGTCTTACTAAATCTGCGCATTTCCTACCCATCCGAGAAGATTACTCTATGGATCGACTGGCTAAACTCTATTTTAATGAGACTGTATCTCGACATGGAGTACCAATCTCTATAATTTCTGACAGAGATAGTCGATTTATGTCAAGATTCTGGAAAACTCTTCAGAATGCTCTTGGCACACAAATCAATATGAGCACAGCTTATCATCCACAAACGGATGGGCAAATCGAACGAACGAATCAAACTCTTGAAGACATGCTCAGGAGCTGTGTGATTGATTTTGGAGGTAGCTGGGCTATTCATCTTCCTTTTGTTAAATTCTCATATAATAACAGCTACCATACAAGTATTCAATGCGCTCCATCTGAAGCATTTTATGGACGCAAATGTGGATCACCTATCTGTTGGTTAGAGGTAGGTGAAAGTCAGATCATATGCACAGAATTCATTCAAGAAACTACTGATAAGATCGCACTTATTCAAGAAGGGATTAAAGCTGCTCGTGATCATCAAAAGAGTTATGCTGATAATCTTCGTAGACCTCTAGAATTGCAAATAGGTGACAGAGTAGTGTTGAAAGTTTCACATTGGAAAGGCATTTTCAGATTTGAAAAGCGAGGTAAACTCTCACCAAGATTTGTAGGACCATTCAAAATCCTAGAACGAATTGGATCAGTAGCCTACAGACTTGAACTACCTCTAGAACTTAGTAACATTCATGACGTTTTTCATGTATCAAATCTGAAGAAATGCTTAACTGCCGGAATCATTGATCGTACCTCTTGAAGAGATTCATATTGATGAAAAACTTCAGTTCAGTGAAGAACCAGTAGAGGTGATGGATCGAAAGGTTAAAGTACTGAAACGCAGTCACATACCAATCGTTAAAGAGCGATGGAACTCACAATGTTGACCTAAGTATACATGGGAACGTGAAAATCGAATGAGAGAAAAGTATCCTCACTTGTTCTCATAAACGATTTGTCATCAGGTAAGTCTTCAATAAATTTCGGGACGAAATTTCACTAACAGGAGGAGACTGTGACAATTGTGTTTGTGGATTACGTCATTAACAAACGAAAGCACATATCATTGTTCTTAAAATCCTAGTTGATTTAGCGATTGTGATTATTACTAGTTGAAAGTATGCGAGAAATCGTGAACATGGGAGAAAACCGTACGTGAAATGGAGTTCTGGATTCACCGAAATCGAAAAACGAAGAAAAATACAAAAATATCAAAATCAGAGAGTCCTCGCGGTACGCCTAGCCCCAGCTTGCCATGCTAGGCGATACGCGATGAACCAAGAAGTATCTGGATTCCGTAATCCTCACGCTACGTCTGAACCAGCTTGCCACGCTAGGCGATGCGCGCCAGACTAAAATATTTGAAGACACCGTAGACCCTCGCCGTACGTCTAGCCACAAACAGCCCCGCTAGGCGGTACCCGAGGGATGAGGCGTTTTAAAAAATGGGTTTTCTTCATCAGATTTCATGCAGAAGTTTCAAAACTATATTTCTCAAGCTCCAACACCTACCAGACGAAAATCTTGATCTGTAAATCATCAAATCTCCATTCTGTAGCTCACCAAACGTTTGGATCTTGCTAGGGAACAAGTCTACAATTTATGATCGTTGTTTTGTAGTTGAAAATCCGTCTGATTAGGTAACGATTCGTTTAACCTTCTACTTTGATAATGGTTTGATTAGATCTTGTTTTTGAACGTAATGCAATAGTTAGGGATGTTGATTATTGCCTAGATGATGGCTATGAATGTTTATAAATGAAGAACTCGATATGTTAACGAGTAAATCCTTGTTTTGATGTGTTGTAATGCCCGGTTTTCATGAAACTATAACTATGATTATAATTGTTTAAACCATTTGATTGTAACAATGTATGTGATTAGTTTGATCAATCCTTGAAATGCAAGGTTAAATCCAAGTGTTTCAAACTAATCACAATCATTAACATACTCATTAGAATGATTATCTGATGTTTATGATAACAGTCAGATTAGTACGTTAAACATGGTTATTAAACATATTCCTATGTCACATTATGATGTTTCATGATATTTAGGTAATCAATAATAGGGATTGATCTTTCCTAAGCCATAAATTCATATAGAAACTGTTTCAGTACTATAATCAACAACAGTACATATTTGGTTAATCTGAGATTATTCTGATTAATCAAACGTGTCATCAACCTTGTATTAGGAACCTTAATCAGTATAGGTTACTACATTGTCATACATTGTATGATATGACATTAAATTAACTAATTAAAAACCTAATATCGGTTTGACGACTTTCAATGCAATGTCTTTCACATTGAACGTTCAGAAATATCTAATCAGTAAATTAAAACATAAATAACTTATTAAACATAAACTAATGCAGAATTTAGCTACCAATATCATTCTGCGTGTGATTTCACTACCCTTGTGACTTCAGGTGAGTTTCGTACAACCCCTTTTCTTTTTAATGTTTTATAAATACCGGGGTACTACTGTGGAACTTTTCTCGATCATATGATATGTATCACTGTTATATGTGTGATTTCATGTGAACTTGTTGATTTCATGGGATTTTGCCTGTTGAACAGAACACTATCACAGTATCTAAAAGTCCTCATTCATTGAACTGTATCTAGTGAACCCATGTGAGGCCGAATAGGAAACAATGATAGTACTTTCGGCTGACAAGCCATTTGCCGGGAGCTCGCAACTCCCCTTGGTGTAAATGTTTGTCACCTGTTTCCAGAACTTCTTAATGTTGTGATAGACATTAAGATAATGAGGCATAAAGATGTTACCAAGGGATAGTATCTTCGTAGAACATAACGGAGTAGTCCGAAATGAACTAGATACGGGTCCCATTGTTATCTTGAACTGTATATATCTAACATTTGCATATCATATCATATTGTTTAACTGGAACATTACGAGCTCACCAGCTTTGTTCTGATCTTTTCAAAACTTAAAACTTTTGCAGGTAGACAGTGACCGTCGGTGAGGCTGCACTTTTGAACACTTGTAATTAAATAAATTAGTTTGTGTAATAAGATAGTTTGTAAACTGTAATTCCAGTTGTGATTACAAAACCCTTGTAATATGTTATTTTTAAGTTAATCTGTGTGTTGTGATACCGGATCAAGTAAGTGAAACCTCATCTCTGAGACATCACCACTATTCTTTCGCAACCTTCCCAGTGACATCATCAACAGGTGACGAGAGGTGGGGGTGTGACAGATATGGGTGTTAATGCGTGTTTTTAATGTACATCCAAATGTGTTGTTATTTTGGGTGTTCATTGTGTATTTTTATGCCTAAATACCTTTACATTAAAGATAATTAAAGAATATTTTTACACCCAAAATAACAACCCAAGCTTGTTTAGCAGTTAAAAAAAATTCAGTTACAAAAAATAAAATAAAAAGTTTGTTATTAAGTAATCATGAACATACCGAATATATAGATTTGTAGATTTTGACAAAAGATGTGAAAGAGTTGCCTAAAAATTTTATTTTACTTTTTTTGACAAAAAAAAAATGTAGATCTTGATGAATGTCACGAAAAAGTCGTTCGGTGTCAGTTAGATAAAGGAGATGGAGCGAGTGTTGGCTTCACTGATGGGAGGTGATGGCGTCGATAGATAGTGAATCATAAAACTCGAGAAAAAAATGGTGAAGAGGGTGTGTAGAATTTAGACTAGGAAACAAGAGAGAGAGAAACATTTTATAATTGATATGTGTAAAATTATCTAAATGCCCTCAACTATAAAAAAATAAAAAAAAAGGAGAAAAAAATAAAATGCTTATATTGAGTTTAATAATTAACTCACTAAGATCACGTTTGCAAAATATGAATGTCCCATTTATATATACACACATTGGCGGATCTAGAGCTTGATGTGTGGGCTCACGGGAACCCACACTATTTCGAGGATTTAGTAAAATTTTTTGTTTCCGAAAGTTTTAAAAGTGGTGAACCCACTAATATTTTTAATAGTAAATCCTCTATGTGATAAGATAAGAATTGTCCATATATTCATCTGTTGATTTTCTCCTTGTGATTTACCAGCAAGCGAAATAGTAGTTATTGGCGGTTAAACAATTGAGACAACTTAATTCCGGTAAAATAAACTTAGCAAATTCTGTTTAGATTTCTAGATGTTGCCTCGAACCCCACAAGGGGCATTGCCCCTTGACCCCTGCCCGCTGACAGGCAAGCAGTGCAGCCATAGGGGCTCTGCCCCAAGACCCCCTTGACTCCTACTTGGTCTGGAATTCAAAAATCTTAAACGAGCATGCTTTTCACACCTTTGAACTCTTTACAAACGATGATTTTTGGTTATTGACTTAATATATCAAACTATTATTACGTGATGAATATTACAAGAACCAAACCATAAATTTTCATATCCGGTTCTATCCAATTGAAGTGTATTAAAATAGTGAGCCTATTGAAAAAATTTTCTGAATCTACCACTGTACACACATATGTATGTGTATATATACCAATACAGGCGCATTATGCATACATAAATACGTACATACATGCTCGCGCGAACATACACATTCATTTATTTCAAACAAGCCATTAGGGGAGCAGACCTTAGAGAGAGTTTAGGGCTTGGCATAATGATAAAATAAGGCTGCTCAGCTTGTCTCATTCATTAATGACTCTTTTCAAGCTGAGCTTTTTAAAAGCAAGCAACAAGCCACAAATCTTTGTTTCATCCCTAGAAGTTAGTGGCATCGATCAATTGGTGAGGAGTGTAATAGTTGGTTGGTGGTAGTTTGCTTAATTGGTTAGTGGCCGGTAGAGGCAAAGTTTTCGTTGGCGGATTGGGTTTCATGTGGCAAGCGGTGGTTATTTGTTACAGCGGTCGATGGTTGATGCTGGTGTTAAGTGATGCGAGAGGTGGTCAGTTGGAGTTGGTGGTGCGGGTTGACGTGTTGTGTTAATGGTAGTCCATGACTGACGGTGCTTGGTGACTAGACAAGCTAATGTACGTAATATAAGCCCACTCATGTAAGCTACTTTTGTAATTTTGATATTCTTGACAAGGTAACTAAAACCAAATTTAACCCTTTTGTGTTAATTTTTTGTCATTTTATCTTTAAAATCATGTTCTAAAATTTTTGTTGATTGTTTCACCAAAATCACTTTTGTATTCAAAATATCTCATATTCAAACATCCAAGCATTCAAAGTATCTAAGGAATCTTGTCTCAATAATAAAGGAGTACATAAATATCGTAAGACACGAGGGTTCAAACCCCACTTGGGGCATTTCCTTTGATATCCAAGTGAGGGGTTGAATATGTCTTTAATCTCGGGTTCGATCCCAATCGGGAGGAGGGTTTACCTATTCATATGGTTCTCGGGACATAATAATTGTCCCGTGCCGTAAGTGCCATTTAAGCCACCAAAGTGGGTCAAATATGGGATAATCATTGCATTATCATCGGTTGTTTCCACTTGTTTTGGAATCTATCTTTTTAAATCCCTATTCACTTATCTTGTTTGTTTCGTTCTTGTCTTGAATTCTCTCGCTTTTGTCTCGTCATCAATGTTTTCAGAACGATGTTTAACCACACGTCTTATTGGTTACTGTTTAGACCGTTCAAAACGGGTTCAAGAACCGGATGACATAACTAATATATATGATCATTGGATTATCATCGGTTGTTTTCTCTTGTTTTGGAATCTAACTTTTTAAATCCCTATTCACCTATCTTGTTTATTTCGTTCTTGTCTTGAATTCTCTCGCTTTTGTCTCGTCATCAATGTTTTTAGAACAAGACCGGACGTTGAACAAAACGTCTTACTGGTTACTGATCATATCGTTTGAACCGTATTCAAGAACCGGATGACATAATAAATATATATAATACTCTAAAAAAATTATACAATTATAAACACATTTAATCAAACATAAATACTATTTAAACAAAAATAATCATGTTATAGGATTTGGTTTTAATGTTTAACTCTTTGGATTTTAGTTAAAAAAATTAAAAGAAATTCAAAAAAATTCAAAATCCGGTCCGATCAGTGAACCGGTTCACAGTACGACTGATTAATCGGCTCAACCGACCGATTCGTTTGAAGGCGGTTCACAAGCTTATTTTGGACCAGCCAATTCATCGGTTCTTGTTCCGGTTATGAAAACCATTCTCGTCATATATCTGTCAAAAACGAAATAGATATATCTTATTCTTCGCAATATTCCAAAACAACTTCAAACTAACACGTAAAATACAGCATTACAAATGACCAAATAAATCATTAGCATATATTCAACCATTCAACAAATGCATGTGACAAAAAGCTTGATTCTTAATTCTCATAACACAATTAACATAAACGAAAATTTCAAATATTTCCTATCATAAGCAAATTGATATATGCACTTAGCCATAAAGTTTAGATCTTTAAAAAACATTATATTGTTTAATGATTTCAATAAAACTAAGACACCGACTATGATGTTAGTTACATAAAAACTAATAATGTTAGTTCCCCCTTTTTATATAAAAAAAACTTTTAAAATAATAAATTTATAATAAAATTTACTTAATATATATATAACATAAAACATAGAATATATATATATATATATATATATATATATATATATATATTATCGATAGTATTAAATACTAGTTATTAATACTAATTTAGTATATTCAAGTAAAAAATTGTATATTATTCGTAACATTGTTTTTTAGTTTTCATATTTAGAAATAACTAGTAATTTTACCGCCATGCGTTGCAGCGGCGTCTTGAATTTATACTGTTGAATGAAAACATATTATATTTGATTAAACTTGTTTCCGAACTAAATTTATTTTGTAACATAGAACAACTAAAAACGTACGTAAAATAAACATAAAACGTATTTTATTTGACACGAGTTGTTTTAAAAAAAATTTGCATTGAAATGTAAATTAACTCAAATTTATAACAACATGCAAAGGGTAAACTCAAAATTTTAGAAACTCGCACGGGTCCAAATGACATTTTTGAAAGTTAATGAGTGAAAGTGTTAATCTCGAATCAGAGGCATAACTCGAATTTATACTAAAACATATATATATATATATATATTAAGTTAAGGAACGAAATGATTAACTTTAAAACTTTATAAACTCAATATGTATTGAAGTTGTGTTATAGACAGAAAAGAAAAACATGTATAATACGTTACGTTATAAGCATGATCTGATATTGAAACGATTAAACTGTCAAATAAAAAAAAGAGAAGTATATGTCAAAAATACAAAAAAAAAAATGAAAAATAAAAAATAAAATGGCAAAAAAACTTATTTGGCCGGTAGGAATCGAACGTGGAGCCACATATTGAAACCCTAGAGAACTATCCATTTAGACTAACTTTTTTTCATATTTGTAAAGAATATATTAAAATAGGAGTTAGTTGATGCCTTTTAAAATCATCACCAAAGGTAAATATATAACAAAATTGTTGCTGCCAAGATTGGATCTCACATCTTCATGTAAATGTGTAGAGTATCTAACCACTGCATCAGATGACTTTTTTTTTTGAATGTTTTCATTTATATTAACAATGATACTTGTCAATTGCAAAATAAGAGACAAAATAGTGACTACTAGGATTCGAACTCGCGCAACCAAGCTGCCGTGCGAACGCTCTGACCAGTGCACCAAATGAGCCATTATTGACTTAGAATGAAAAAAGTTGTATTTATCATGAAAGTTGTCGGTGGTAAAACCCATCGACATTGCTTTTTAAGATATATGTAATACGTGATATGTATAAAAAATAATAATAATAAGAATGACTCATGACATTTATTTAAAATAGTTAATTCAGAGTTTGTATGTATGTGTGTCAGTGTGTGTGTGTGTGTATATACAACTCGGTCAATATCCCATGTATTACATGTGTTAAATAAAAAATAATAAATAGTTAATAATAATATGATTAATAGTTTATATAGTTTTATACATAAGTAATAAAATAATATTATTATTTATTTAAACACTAAGTTTATTAAAGTTTCATTTTTGAATATTTCGTTTTGAAAAATAATTATTGAATATTTTATATTTCATAATAATTTGGATTCTAAAAAAATGTACTCTTTTAAAATTAATATGTTTTTAGTGCTTTAAAAACCTGCAGCCTTAGGGTAGCAACCTCAGAATCCAATTGGGCTACCCTGGCTTGTAATGTGGTGATAGTGGCCGTCAATTCCTGTATGGTGATGCTCTCATCCACCGGAATGGAATCATGGGGCGATGGAGTCCTGAGCCTAGCTCCTGCACCTCCACCACTAGATGTGGTTTCTTGGCTCCCTGGATTCTTCTCATTGAAGATGACCTCAAAGAAGTCATCAGCAATGTGAATTGCCACATGGGAGGTACTATTTCCTGTACCACTGTCATGAAGAGCCTGAGAAGGTTCAACAGTAGTGGTAGTCTCCACTGTATTGACCCCTTCAGAACTTCTGGGGTCAACCTCTGTGCTGGAAGGCTCTGGGTCAGGAAACCTTGCTTGTAGTTCTGTCACCACTCTCATTAAAGTTTGGGTAGTGGGAGAGAGTGGGTCATCCAGAGCAACTGCAGAGGGTCCTTCAGCCTGGGTGAACATATGGGTCGGGGGGCATTGGTGGGTTATAATCACCTGGGGACCTGGGAGACAGTCCTTTAACTAAGGGAGTTGCTTCGACCGAAGCAGCCTCCATGATTGGGGTATCCCTTTGGATATTCTCATGTATGTATGGTGACATACTTTGAGGGCTTTCAGGCTGGAGAGGGGCAGCCACTGGTTCCAGAGGAAGAACCAATGGTAAAGCAGTAGGTGCGGTTTGCACCTTGGGAAGAACTCGGCCCCTACCAGTTATTTTTGCCCTTTTCTTTGTGGGTTCAGAAGAAGGTGTCTGAACAGCTGTAGAGAGCTGCTCAGGGATTCATTTGCATTTGTATGTGATTTTTATTGGGTGTGGGATAAAAGGGGAAAGTGTGGGATCAGCATTTGTTGGTTCTACAAAGCTGTCAACTTCAGGAGCATGGAGCTCCATGGAAGAAAGAAGGGAAGTGAAAGTTCCTGAGAACTGAACACTCTTCTTCTTGAGTTGTACAAAAACCTTGGCAGTAACCAACGGGATATTATATATGTTCCCAGTCAGTGAGAGGGAAGATCCCAACTCACTGATAAAAATGTGCTGCAAAAATCTGGGATACATACAAAATTTCTTGGGTGACGACAGATTTTTAGCCAAATTATTGAAAATAAAAGCAGAGAAATTAAAAAGTTGATTAGAGATCAAGCCATGAATAGCTGCAGCTAAATCAGAGGGAACTTGATCCCAACCACCAGTTTTATTAGACAAATGGTGAAGAACAACATGTATGAGATACTTGTAATTGTATGACACTATAACCTTCAAATAGGTTGTTGAAGGGAGAGGACCTTCGTACCCCAATGACCTGAAGGTCACTACTACCTCATCCCTTGTGAATGAGACCCCTCCACCGGCATCATTAAGATGAAGATGCCGACAAATAGTCTCCACAGAAATGGAGATGGGATGAGCATCAATGGTATCCATGAGAGTTCTACCATTGGGAGATGAGAAATAGAACAAGAACGCCAAAACTGTTAGTGATAAGATTCATACACCACAGCTTTGATGGTGAGTGCGAAGTGATACCTGCTCCTTTGGAGAAAGGAGATGATTGGTGCGAAATCAGCATCATGTTCAGCTGATAACTCCGCAACCAAGTTGTGAGCAGGTCGAAAAACGAGTGATTCCATGGCAATCGAGGAGAATTTAGGGTTTAATTAGAGAGAAAACAAGGGAATTGATTTGAAAATGGAACAGTGAGAGAAATTGGAATGAGCAGGAGACCTTTTATACCTTCGGATGTCAGCATTTAATATAGACACACATTTAATTTTTGAGATCCGAAGTGTTAGAGAAAAGGTCTTTCGAGACATCTGTTGTGCACTGGGATTCTCACAATTTTCAGAAGGGGCAACTAGGTTCCGAAGATATTGCTATTGGAAGGAGTACATGAGACCAGAAGATGTTCTTCGGAAGACAGACACTTCCGATGCATATTTAAAGTATGTTAAATATAGCATCGGAAGCACTTTCTTCTGAAGGTTCAGAAAAGTTCATCAGATTGGATTATGCTTTGGAAGACATCTTCTTTTGATGACTATATATTGCTTAGACAAGCAGTTTTATTGAATCAGAAGATGAAGCTTCTGAAGGCAAAGTCAATGTATCGGAAGATGAGTACCTTGGAAGAATTAATGTCTTCCAAAGTATGATTGCTTCTGACTCAAGAGTTAAAGAATACTTCCAAAGACTTAAAATATCTTCAGAAGTATTATTTACACCTTGTTACAAATTCATTTATTCAAATTTGATCATACCAACGGTTATTATTAAGTACTTGAATCTTCCTTCATCAAAAGTCTTGGTTAAGAGATCAGCCAGATTGTGTTCTGTATCAGCTTTGACTAGATGAATTAACTTCTTTTCTCCACAATCTCTGATAAAGTGATATCTGATGTCAATGTGCTTGGTCTTCGAATGCTTGACAGGATTGTTGGTGATGGAGATTGCACTGGAGTTGTCAATCTGTATAAGAGTATTACAGAGTTCTACTTCATAATCTTTCATTTGATTTTGAATCCAAATTACTTAAGCACAGCAACTAGAGGCAGCAATGTATTCAGCTTCTTACATTGCCATGAAACTATTCTGGACCCAAGAAACTGACATCCTCTTGATGTGGACTTATTGCTAGTGTTGCAACCTCCATAATCACTGTTAGTGTAGGCCATGAACTGAAAGTCTGCATTCCTAGGATACCACAATCCTAGGCGTGGTGCTCCTTTGAGGTATCTAAAGATTCTTTTCACAACAAGCATGTGTGAACTCGTTGGATTAGCCTGAAACCTTGCACACAAACAAGTTGTAAACATGATCTCAGGCCTGCTTGATGTGAGATACATCAAAGAGCCAATCATAGCTCTGTATATGTGTTTATCAACATCCCCCCCCCCCCTCAAGATCAGGGCGTAAGGATGTTGTTTTGGACTTTGGGGTGCCTAGAGCTTCACTTGTAGTCCAAGAAAGAAAGTGAGCTATCCCATTAAGCTCATTTCAAATTTAGACTTTATTAGTGCTTCAAAGTCCTTGCAGAGAGATTCATCAGTAGAACCAAAGATAATATCATCAACATAAATTTGGACAAGCATAATATGTTGATTGGATTTCTTGAAGAAAAGAGTCTTATCAATAGTCCCTCTCTTGAAGTTGTTTGACAATAAAAAGGAGGACAAAGTTTCATACCATTTTCTAGGAGCTTGATGCAGCCCATATAGAGCTTTATTAAGCTTACATACATGATTAGGAAACTTAGGATCCTCAAATCTAGGTGGTTGACAAACATATACTTTTTCATCAATTTTTCGATAGAGGAAGGCACTTTTGACATCCATTTGAAATACCTTGAAGTCTTTGGCAGTTGCAAATGCTAGAAATATTCTGATAGCCTCAATCCTTGCAACTGGAGCAAAAACATCATCATAGTCGATCCCTTCCTCCTGTGTGTACCCTTGTACAACTAGTCGTGCCTTGTTTTTGATGACATCACCTTTGTCATCCTTCTTATTTCTAAAAACCCATTTGGTTCCAATTGAATATTTATCCTTAGGTAAAGGGCAGATTTTCCAAACTCCTTGCCTTTCAAACTGAAGAAGTTCATCTTGCATTGATTCTACCCAACTGCTATCTTTGAATGCTTCAGTAACTTTCTTTGGTTCTTTTTGGGATAGAAAGCAAGTAAACAAACATATGTTTGCTTCATGCATGGAACTCCTTGTTCTTACTCCTTCTTCAATACTGCCAATGATATTCTCAGCTGGATGAGTGTTATGAATGTGCGTTCTTGGAATCACATCCAGCTGGGAACTCAAATCCAAGTTGCTGGGCTCAAGGATTAGAAGTACAACCTCAAGCTGGATTTCTGATAGATATTGGATTCTCTGATGTTGGACTTCTATGGGTGGATTTTCTCTGGATAGAGAAGTTTCCAGTGTGTTTGCTTCGTCAATAGGGCTCCCAACTTCCTCTTGACTCTGTGGAGCAGAAGTAGAGTCACTTAGAGGAACAGCCCAAGAGATGATGATTGTCTCCGAATGTGAGGCTGCTTGAGGTGTTGAAGTGGATTCTGCCAAGGTTTGTCTTGAAGCTATTAGCAGTTCAACACGAAAATCTTCCTCTCTTCTATGCTGAGCGAGATCGGAGGTAGCTGTCTGCGGTTCTAGAACATACTCTTTCACAGGATTAAATGCAGATGTGAATTTATCAAGATCAAACAACCAATTAGGGCCTATTCCAGGTTTATTGATAGTATGTTCATTGAACTGAACATTTGCAGATTCTTCAATAATCCTTGAATCTTTGATGTAAACTCTATATGCCTTAGCCTGTGAAGAGTACCCAACAAAGTAGCCCTCTGCTGATTTCTTAGCAAACTTGGCTAGATAATCTTTGGTATTCAAAATGGTGCATTGACATCCAAATGATTTAAGAAACCCAATAAATGGTTTTCTCTTATGCCAAGTTTCATAAGAGTCATACCATGTGATTTACCTACCAATATTCTATTTTGGACATAACAGGCAGTGTTGACTGCTTCTGCCCAAATAGTTATTGGTAGCATGGCATCAGATAACATGGTCCTAGCAGCCTCAATCAGTGTCCTATTCCTTCTCTCAGCAACACCATTTTGTTGTGGATTCCTAGGAGCACTGAATTGTCTTGTAATACCCTTGGATTCACAAAAAGAGTTTAAAGTATAATTTTTGAATTCAGTTCCTTGATCAGACTTATAATTTTTACATTGTGGTCACTTTCATTCTCAACCCTAAGAATAAATGACTTCAAGATTTCAGCAGTTTCATCCTTGGTACTCAAGAAGAATACCCATGTATATCTTGAGAAGTCATCAGTGAACACCAAGCAGTAGGACTTTCTACCTAGACTTTTCACACTTGTAGGGCCAAAACAAGTCCATGTGTAGCAAGTGTAGGACTTTTGTTATTGAATTTATCTATTTGGCATGATGAGATGATTTGTGTTGCTCCCCTTTTAGACAGGCAACACATTTATCAACACATAAATTCCTTTGTTGGAAAACACTTAACTAAGTTATTTTTGACAAGTTTATTCAGATTTTTCAGGTTTACATGACAAAGTCTCCTATGCCAAAGGGATGATTCATCAAGTGAGGCTTCTGAGAAAAAGCAATTTATATTGCTAAGTGGTGAAGCTGTGCTCATGTCCAGCATATACATGTTGTTCCTTCTTGGAGCTCTGAGCAAAATTTGGTCGTTTGTAACAACAAATCCTGCTTTCAGGACAATACATTCATGCTCAGTGAACAACATGTTATGTTTCTGGTCGCACATATGTGAGACACTTAGCAAATTATAATTTAATTCTTTCACATAATGCACATTCTTAAAACTTACCTTACCATTTGTTATTGTGTCTCTACCTGTGATGTATCCACCCATAGGATCACTTCCAATAGCAACTGACCCTCCAAAAAATGGTTCATATTTGTGTAGGTGGGTCTTGTTGCCCGTCATGTGCCGGGGGCAGCCACTATCAATAATTCACAAGTTGCCTTTTGAGTCTTGCTGTCCCTGCACATGATTAGAAGTGAATTAGTTTCTGATGGGAACCCAAGCCCATATGGTCTTGGGTTTTCCATTTGCATCATTATAGGAAAATTTCTTTGAAATCATCTTTGGTGGAACAGATGATACGCTTGCTGATGGAATAGGAGGTTGAGTAGAGTCCTTTCTTTTCCAGTACTTTCTTGACATATGCTTCCGATGTTCCCTTTGCTTTGGAAGACTTCCTGCTCTTCCTTTTCATGTTGTCAGAAGTACGTGCTTCCGACGATTTCCTGTGATGCTTGATTGATCTTTTTCTCTCGGAAGCATATTTTTCTTCCAAAGAAAAAGATGATTTGCTCAAAGATTTCCTGCTGTTTTCTCTTACTTTTGATCTTGAAAGTGTTCTGCTTCTAGGATTGAAGAAGCAATCGGCAGCAAAATGACTTGTATCTCCACACATAAGACACACAGTCTGAAATTGGTTTGATTTCTGAAACTTCTCTCTTGTGGAGGAAACTGAGCTGTGCTTTACTAAACTTGACTGTTTTGACTTGGGTGTTCTAACAAGACTTTTGTTTGGGTGAGTTACCTGAACCTTAGATGTGCTTGCATTTCTATTTCCTGACCTAGCCTTGTGTGACTTGTCAGATGGACAAGTAACATATTCATTTAATGATGTGCTCCCCTTTTGCACATATTCAGCTTTGACAAAAGCAGGTGACGTTTTCTTGTTTCTTTTTTTATGTTTTAAAACTGATTTTTCTTTTTCAAAGAAAATGGGAGTATCATCCTCAGATGAATAGGTTGACTAAGTAGGGCTAAGATCAGGTGAGTCATTTTCTTGAGCAATCTTGTGTATATCCAAATCCTCATCATATACAAGACTTACTTCAGGTTTGCATCGTACCTCCACCATTGGAGTATAGGCAGATGGAGGTTCCATTTTATTGTAACCCACCCCAGTACCCTTCTTCTTTACCAGCTCAGGTATCTTAGTCATTTTGAGAAGTTTCTCAAACTTCTCACCTTGACTGAGAAACATGTCTTTGTATGACTCAGCCAATACAAGTTCTATTTTGGCAGTTGTTAGTCTTTCTAAAAGATTGTTTATTTGACACTGCTTGTTACTGTCTTCATGTTTTAAACTGGAGATAGTCTTTTCTAACTCCTCAATCTTTTCTTTGTAATTTCTTTCAGCTTCAAAGAAATTTGCCACTATAACTTGTATTGACTCAAGCTCATCACAGACTTGAGCATTAAAACGTTTGTAAGCATTTAATTTTTCCAGACATTCAGGGGTACACGTGTCATCTATTACCTTGAATGTGGAAGTGGAGTCGTTGGCCATCAATGCATTGTTTGAGGTAGATGCTTCCTCAACTTGAAAACTCTAGTCAGAGAAGTCATGCTGCTTTGCAATGTTTGCATTGTTGGATGGGCTTGGTGCTTTGTAGTTTGGCTGACCAGAAGTTGATGGTTGAGAACTTTGAGATTTGCACTCTCTTGCAAAATGTCCCAACTGCTGACAGTTATAACATTTGAGTTTAGACTTATCCAGACCAAACCCAGTTTTCATGTTATGCTTTTTGAACTGTCTTCTAGTTCTCTGGTAAAACTTCTTTGCTCTGTATGAGATCATGGCCATCTGGTAGTTGATGTCCATCTCTTCTAGGTCATCTACAGGGATCCCATTGTAACATCTGTGCCGGAATCGTTACCGGAACAGTAATCTGTACAGTAACTTGTACAGTAACTCAGATACATCAAGGAGAAATACTTAGAAGCTATTAATATTCGATGCTAAACATAAACTATTACACGATGTTTCTGAAATTCTGATTTAAATCTTAGGATTTAAGCAGTCAGAAACACATCAGACAACGATGAACAGATATACTCATGTTTGATTTTATATTATTAGGTTTAAACGTATGTGAGGATAAACAGAACAAAACTTTAACAGTTGTTGTTATAGAATGCTAAACCGACGGGTTATTCGTATAGGTGACGATCTGTACGAATAGATCTGATAGTTTAACGATCTGAAACGATGACTGAAAAGTAGAAAACAAAATCAGAAAGTGAAATGTACGATCGTGTTCGTACAGTTAGCGCTCTGTACGAAGACGCGCGTAAGTGACGTTTTCTGACGAAACGAAAACGAACACGATTTGAACGATAATAAATATAAGGAAATAAAATATTTCCTGTTTTACAATTTTGAAACTCATCAGAATTAAATTAAAACGCGTAAAGCATACAATACGCGAAAGATGTAACGGAACGCGTAAAATATTAAATTACGTCAAATCATTCAAGAATAATAATATTTAAAACATTTCTATAAATAATCACCCTCCTAATATTTAAAATAAAGCCCTTTTTATTTAATTACGTAATTACACGCGTTATGATCCGGAAACGAGACGAAAACGCGAACCGAGCAAACGAAACGAACCCGAATACCCTCGGGGTATATAAACGTTGGAAGAACACTTTTCTTCCATTTTTACACATCTCCCTCTCTCTCTAGCTCTCATTCCCGTCACCCCTCTCTCACTAGAATTTCTCACCTTCAACCTTCAAGATCTCACTCGTTTGAAGACGAAATCGGGCGTTCTTGGTGTCCACGCGAAGCTCTCATCATCCTCTACAAGGAAGTACAATCGATCTGAGGATTTATCCAGCGAAATCCGAGGTATGAAGCCATTAAACTCGTGAAAAGTAGGTTTTTCTTCATTCTTGTTCGGCCTAGACTCATAACCGAAGTATAACTCTTATACGCACACATACTACACCTGTAATGGCTAATATTCGCGTAATCGCACCCTAGGAACACCCATACACCAGAATTGCAGGTCGATGATGATGAGGAAGTGCAGGGTTCGTGGGTATTAGCAGCGGCCGAACCCTAGGAATGACCGGCGAACCCTTCATGGTGGCGAACCCATGGTGCAAGCTGCGAACCTGTCTACGTGCATGGGGCCGAACCTTCGTTATCAACCGAACCTTCTGTTGGATGTCACCATCAGCCCCGAACCTTAGGGGCCGAACCCTAATGTGCCGAGCCTTTACACCTGGGCCGAACCCTTTGAAAGCAGAACCTTGTTATTACATCAACGAACCATGCAATAAGAAAGCGAACCCTACAACCGGCAAACCTCCCTGATCAACAAACATTAGCCGAACCTTCATGATCTATCTCACCGAACCCTCGACGAACCACACGCACCAATCCTAGCCGAACCTACAAGGAAGATAGGCAGAACCTTTCAAGAAGGTTCGCTGCTTGAAAAACCGAACTCAACTCTTTCTTACTAGCAGATGCCAACCACGATTCTTATACACTTAAATGGCCCAACAGCTTTAGTTTTCAGCCCATAGTCCTTTCTTGGCCCAACTCATTGTAATCGGCCCAATCCCTTTAAGCAACCCTTGGCCCTATTTAATTTTGGCTCACCTAAGTATAAATTGTAGCCCACATTGATTTGTTGGACCCAATACATTGTATTGAGCCATGTTGATTACTTAGGCCCAACCCCCTTGGCCCATAATGTGTGTGCACAGGCCCAACTGATTTCGGCCCAAGAGTACCGGCCAAAGGATGTAATAAGCCCATGATAATGTAAGTTGGCCCAATAAATTGTGAAATGCCCATTTCCTAATTCGACCCAATATCATGAACTAGGTCCATATGGACTATCTTTCCCCAAGATTATTATTACATTAGGTTTATGAAGTTCAACTCGACCCAAAGGGTTATCCGGCCCAAATGATAACTAGGTCAAGAACATCTTGGATTTATACTAGTGATCACTTGTGTGGGAATTACAAATTAAAATACGACAAAGATAGTAAGGTGTTGATAAACAAAGAGAAAACAAGGTAATTTAGTAATCATATGTTGAAACATTTAAATGGTTACAATTAAGAGGTCACAAACCACTAAGAGTCTAATGATAACAAACAGGTGAAAACAACATGTAATGAGAAGACACGTCAAATTAACATGAGTGATCACAAGTAAGTTAGGGGCCGAATAATGACCGAGACTTACGAGTGTTAGCCAACTCTAGGGCTAACACATACACGCACTCAGACCAACAATAACATATACTTGTAAGCTACAAACTAAGTGAAATCAATACAAGATTGTGAACAACACAACAAGTACAAACAGAGAGCGCGTGCATTCTTGTTTAGAACTTAGTCAACCGCTTCAAACACAGGTGAGTTCATTTGTCCCTTTTCAAACTTTTGTTTTACTTCGGGACTGAGAAGCATGTTAAACAATTATTGAAATGTTATTAAATGCTTTTACACATATTTACAATGTTTATATTGATGCGTGAAATTGAAATGCTTGGGTGGGAAACCAAAGATTAAGGCTATAGTGTAAATAGCTAATGCTATTCGCCTTATACTTATTTACATTATACAAACACTTTGTGATCAAAATGGAAACTAGTATACTTTGAGAAGCTTGAACTTGATACTTATACTATAAACAAGAAGGTTAAATTATATACTTGAGGCTTACCATATAGATTTGAAGCCTAAACTTTATGCTAAACGCTTATGCTATAAACTTAAAACTTAAACTTTGAGCTAAATACTTATGTTATAAGCTATGTGCTAAAATTATAAAATAGAGGTTTAACTTATAAACTCTATGTTTAACTATATACAAAATCTTAAGGCTTTGGAAATGCTTAAACTAAGCACTAATGTTTTATACAGTTATTTCAGAAAGTTAAGGTTCTACACCTTTAGTAAAGTATTAAATTACTTTACACTTACAATGATTTGCTTAAACTTAACTTGAAACATATATGCTTAGAAATACTTATATACGTGAGATGCTTGAAATACTTGGATGCTTATTACACTTGAAATACTTGAAAACACGTGAATGCTTGACACATTTGAGATACTTGAATGCTTGAACGTATAATATACATGGAATACATGAAATCTTGGAATGCTTGATACATTTGGATGCTTGAACACTTGAATGCTTGAAACATTGGATGCTTAAACAAAAGACTGATTGACCGACGCGTGTTGACCTGTGTGTCAACCCCTACTAGTCATCAGTGAAACTATGTGAAGGCATTAGACTTGTATGCAAAAACTATTGGACATTGTAAGACAGACTGTTGGCCGCCGCGTGTTGACCTGTGTGTCAACCCCTACTAGTCATCAGTGTTCTTCTTTGTCAGAGTCATGTAAGACAGACTGATTGGCCGCCGCGTGTTCACCTGTGTGTCAACCCCTACTAGTCATTCAGTGTTCTTCTTGATTCATCCATGGTTATGATCAGTGACTAGAATGATTGAGTTCTTCTGGTTGACTTTGTGTTAACTTGAAGGTTTCTCTCTCAAAACATGTCACGAGTCATAAATAGGATCATTATGGATGGATGCTGAACTCCTTAGGGTTTTCAGCTGTCCATAATGGTGCCTATTAAACTTGATACTTATTCGTTGTGGAATCAATAGTGTGGAGTGAAACGCTTAATTGTCATTAACAACAATATGTTAAGCAGCCCGGTATGTGGTGGGACGGTGGCTGGGGCTTGTCCCCTACATATGCCCTATATATAAGCATACTTGGTTGAATAGCATAGGTGGTTGTTAGTGAGGTTAAGGTTGTCATTTCGGGGGAAACAAAGTAAACATTGGCAGGGAAAAACAAATGCTAAGAATCACACGTCATGAAATCAAAGTAGTGGAATGAAATGCTTAATTATCATTAACAACAATATGTTAAGCAGCCCGGTATGTGGTGGGACGGTGGCTGGGGCTTGTCCCCTACATATGCCCTATATATAAGCATACTTGGTTGAATAGCCTAGGTGGTTGTTAGCGAGGTTAAGGTTGTCATTCAGGGAATCAAGGTAAACAATTACAGGGTAATCGAATTCATTGAATCAAACGTTATGGAATCAAACATGTAGGATGAAACGCTTAATTATCATCAGGAACAACATATCATGTGGTTTGGTATGTGGTGGGACGGTGGCTGGGGCTTGTCCCCTACATATGCCCTATATATAAGCATACTGGAACAGATGGTATAGGTGGTTAATGATGAGGTTAAGGTTGTCATTCAAAGGATTTTTCAAACTATTTTTACATAAAAACAACATGAACTCACCAACCATTGTGTTGACTTTGTTTTATTACATGCTTTCTCAGGTGACGCACAGGATTAAGCTAAGATTCAGGATTGCATACTATGATGACCAGACATAGATCCAAGTTGACTTTTGAAGAAGCACATCTTTTGAGATCAATACGAATCTCTTTTTGATATCTTGTACAAATACAAGATAGATATATTTGATTCTTTTGAATAGGTTTACCTAGTTAAATTACTAAACCTTGACATTTGTAATTTAACTTTGTAATCATAGTTAATGATTTATTGTGCTTAATTATTCTTAACATTGATGCTATGTAAACAATCTGATCATCACGATTATCATTCACGATATCGCGCTCCGAGAACCTTCCGCCCTACGGGGACTTCGATCCAACCCCGTCGGCTCGGGGTGTGACACCCATCTAAATCCTCCTAACACAAATGAAAGTAATTCGTTTCTTCTGCCATGAATGCTCCCTAACCTGAGGTGAGCAGTGGAGTTGAGCTTGCAAACGGGTTTGAATGAGATGTTGATGGAGTTGGTGTTTTTGGAAGGTGACAATGGATGTGGAGTTTGATTGGTATATGGGTTGATAGTTTTGAAATGGAGAATTGTGGATGGGGGCATACAAAGCAGCTGAACCTGTAGGAATTGAGGTTGGCTTAGGTTCTTGGGCATCAATCTCCATTTGGTATGCACCAAGTATACCTAACAATTCTCCCAGCTTCAAAGTTCTAAGATTTTATGTTCTACGAATAGCAACATAATAGATATTCCAGGCTTGTGGAAGTGATCTTAGAAACTTCCTGATGACATCTTGATTCTCCATCTTCACCCCTGCAGCAGTTAACTCATCAACTAGTTGAACATACCTTAGATACTAAGAAGCCATCTTCTCATTGTTCTCTTGGCAAAAGTTCTCAAACTTTTGCTTCAGCATATTCTTTTTAGTCTCCTTCACATCGTCAGACCCTTCATACATCTGTTGCAAAGAGTTCCACAGCTCTTTGACAGACTTGCATTTCTTGAATGCATGTATGATAGAGTTTGGGATTGCCATTTGAATCAGCCATAGTACTTTAGAATCCACTTCCATCTTTGTGTCATCTTCTTCTGAGTACAAAGATGGATCTTTTGGCACAAGTGTTCCACCAGTACCTACAGCAGCAACAGTTGGAATTCATGGTCCCTCAAGAACCGACTTCCATAGCTTGAAGTCTTGATTCCTGATAAACCCCTCCATTCTAACTTTCCAGGTGTCATAATCATCTGGTGTAAACATAGGGGGTTTGTTGAGCATGCCATTTTCTATGTCGTGCTTGTTAATTGTTGTCATTTTATCAAAAGGATTTTGAGCAAAGAGTAGTTGAAGGTAACAACTGGTAACTTAAGATGGTTAGTTACTTAAGTTAGAGAGCCAAGGATCTGATACACTTGTTGGATCAGGTTATGTAACTTACACAACACTTTCAGAAGGTATCTTCTACTAAGTTGATAGATGCGGAAATTCTATCAACTTGATTTGCAAAAACAGATTGAAACAAATACAGAAAACAATTATAAATTCAAGGTCAAAGTATATTGCATTGAACTGTTGAGATTACAAGTTTTAGCTCAAGAACAAGCGCACTTACTAAGTTACAGATGAAGGATTATATACTAAAACCTACAGTTGTATCCTCGTAGGGATACAAGGTTGTACAAAATACTAGAAGCAAACTAATGCTAAAACTAGTATATGTTATGGTCTTAACAGGCCAAGCCATATTAATTACAATTAATACATAAGACTCCATTGACTTTTATAATAAATGCCCACACTACAAAAGGCATTAAATTCTTGATATCTCTATAGTTTTGACAAATATCCTTTGCTACTTACTATCATATGAATGTCTTCTTTGTTGGTCTTCAAGGAATAAAGCAGCTCTGATTATTTCTATAAGTATATGGAATCTTTGTCAGAACCAAGTCTTCGAAAGTCTTTGTATTCGGAGGCTATTACACAATCAGAAGCAGTTTTCTTCGGAAGTCATTGTCTTCCTTGGAAGATCTCAAAGAACAAGGCTATCTTCCGAATGTACTTGATCTTCTGAGGAACTTAGGTTCCTTCCGAAGACCATTTACTTCCGAAAGACATCACTGTTCTTCCGAGACATCTATTGGACTTCAGGGAGTTGAGGCAAGGACTTGGATAGTTTTGGAAAGCATCAGCCTTCATGATCTTACAAAAGATTATTTCAATGATATATACTCAATAATTCTAATATTAGAACTTTCATATTGTGTTCAATGAATCAAGTTTTAAATAACTCGAGTATTTCGTATATTATAATTTTGAATTTTGAATTTTGAATTTTTGAGTAGAATTCAAATTCGAGATAAATTATTCGCGTTCAAAATTCGAATTCAACTTGATTCGATTTCAATTTATTTAAATAAATAGCTCTAATATAAAATTCAGTTTTTATATATATTAAACTAGTAATATATATATATAATAAAAATATATACATATATAAACATATATAATTCGTATTTCGAATCGAATCGAATTGAAAAATACAAATTCGATTCGAAATTCAATATTAGGCTTCGAATCGAATTTCAAATTAGTGATTTCCGAATTAAAATCGAATCGAATTTCCCATTTTCGAATCCAGTTCGAAAATTGAACATTTCTACTCCCATATGTTATTGTTTACGTGTTTAACACGTTACTTGATATTGTGTGATCCTAAATGGTAATTTTATAAGCAATATTGCTTTAGATTGGTACCTGAGTATATAAGATCCAACATAAATGAGTTGGGATGCCATGTTTCAAATTGTGTGACTGTTATCTTCACACAAATGAGTGAATTACCATATAATTGGATGTTTACTAAGGTGATGTTTGTTTTTTAAGAAGTAAAATGTCTGCGGATAACATCTGCAGATATATGTAAAAGAAGAGATGTATCAAATGTCTACAATCGGCTAGAAAAAGAGTGTGTTTTTAACGTCTGTTAACTGTTAAAATAAAATTGTGGTTGTGTACGACTAGAGGTGCACAAAAAAACCGGTTAACCGGACCGTTTTGGGTACCGGTTATCGCAACTGAATAAACCGCCGGTTAGAGACCGGTTTCGAAATTTTGAGCAAAAACCGGTTAAAGTAGAACCAGCTTTTTTGAACGGTTATAAACCGGTTACACATTTCAAAAAAACTAGTTGTTTGTTATCGTCGAAGGAAAACTATCCGTTGGGGACCGGTTTAACCAGGTCTTGAATAATTCAAAAAATAGTCGTTTGTAGCCGTTTGAAACCATTTTTTGGACCCTTTTGCCCCTAAGAGAAAGTATAAATAGATAGGGGTGTTTTGGTTTGATCACACAACATCTATTCTCCGATTACGCTATTAAACACTCGAAAACGATCAAAAACGATCATAAACGCTCAAAAAAGATCACCAACTTCTTAATTCAATCTTGATTTAATGGC
Source organism: Mikania micrantha (assembly GCA_009363875.1). Taxonomy (NCBI): domain Eukaryota; kingdom Viridiplantae; phylum Streptophyta; class Magnoliopsida; order Asterales; family Asteraceae; genus Mikania; species Mikania micrantha. Next base: position 55,676,065 of record CM018694.1, on the reverse strand, counting down.
AAGCTCACAAAGTGCTCAAAGTTCCGTTGGTATTACTGCATCCTCTTCAACCGAACCAACCGTTGTTAGAATCAAAGCTATAACGAGGAACAAAGATCTATTCCAACATTTCGAATTATGTTTGACAACGCCATATGACAAAGTAAACCTTGGAAGTATTTCATGAAAATTTAGTCCAACGACGTCGGGCTAAGACTTTTCCTAGGCGATGTTGGGTCGCCATTGAGGAATTCACCAGTTTATTTGGAACTTTTAAAAATTCAACAAGTGTTTTATTGGGTGTTTATTATCCCATGTATTGTTTGGTTCTTCAATAATTATTTATAATGACATAAAAAATAACGAATTTCAATCGGAAGGCGATATATATAGGGGAATGTTACTTCCAATGAAATTAAAACTATTGAACTTTCAAGGAATGTCGGCCGTTTTTACTTGTGTAACGACATTAAACACATGTTTCAATTGTGCCGGTGTTGAAACATTAATTGATATAATTGTTATTGCTTTGGGTTTGGATGACCCAAACTTTTTTACAAACACTAAAAATAACTTTAACATCTATTTTCAAAATATGTTTGATCATTATTTACAAAAGTATGTTGAAACATCTAACATACAACAAACAATGTATGTGGCTTCTAGTTCGAGTAGAAGCCTAAATGTTAACTTTGATTTGTTTAGCACTTTAAGGCAAAATGTAACCAAACAGGCTCGAGATACTAGCGCAAATAGCGAAATTGGAAGATACCTAGGGACGGATTGGATCTCTTGTATTAATCTGGAAGAATTTGAAAACTTTGATATTTTGGCCTGGTGGAAACAAAAGGAATCCCAATTTCCAATTCTATCTGCCATGGTCCGTGATTTACTAAGTGTTTCCAACCTTCTATAATTGCTTCGGAATCTGCTTTTTATCTTAGTGGCAAGGTTTTATTGATACAAAGGACGAGGCTTACTCCAGCATCATTGGAAATGTGCATTTGCTTGAAAGACGATTTGGACGCAATGGAACACGCACAAGACCACACAACACTTGAAGGGGAGCTTGAGGTAAAAGAAACAATGCACGGGGTGGAAGTTGAGGAAAGAATGACTTTACCACTTTCTAATTAATAAAAAGCAATGGATGAACTGATGCAGAACAATAGCCCGAAACTCCAATCTGAAGCACATTCCGAAGGCTAATTACGATTCAGATTTTATATTTCTTTTTTTAGTTTTTTTTTTCTTAATTTATCTTGTTGAAATATTGTTATTTTATTTTAATCTTACTTAATTTTTATTTTTTTAATTTTATATACATTAAGTTTGTAAACTAGTAATAATTTTGAATAAATATTCATTTTTTATTTTATTTTAATTTATTTATATATATTAATTTTTAATTTTTATTTGTTTAATTTTTTAATTTTTCGTATTTTTATTTGTATAACAAAAGGTATAAAAAACGGTCAAAAAAATAAAAAAAAACGATTTTTGAACCGGTTCCACCGGTTAACCAGTCCGGTTAATAACCGGTTCGGTTCCTTCGGTTACAAGAAACAGGTTATAGAAACCGGGTTTTTAACATAACCGGTTATTGGGAAAAACACAGTTTCTATAACCTAATACCGGTTCACCGGTTTGGTTATTGGGAAACTAGTTTCCCACGGTTAACCATTTTGTGCATGTCTATGAACGACGGCGGCGATGGTGATGGACGGCAGTGGCGGTGGCGGTGATGGCCGACGGTGGTGGCGGTGGGGGTGACCGACATTGGTGGTGGTGGTGGACGGTGGTGGGCGTCGGTGGTGGTGGTGGTGGTGGGGGTGGCCAACGGTGGTGGTGGTTGTTGTCACCGGTGGCGGCCGTTGTGACAATTAGTACCGGACCGGCCGGCAAGTCCGTACGGTGCGTGTACTTTCAACAGTAACTACGTGTGATTTCATGTGTATACACAGTATTTGTACTAACAGAACTCAGATTTACAAGAAACAGTTGTATGTATTTTTGTGTAAACTTAAATACTGTAAGTACAACACTCAATTCAAACATTAGTTGTGTGTATTTAAGTGAAAACCTAAGTACAGTTAACACAACTAAACATGAGAAACAACGATGTTCAAGCGAATGACAAAAACAAATCGGTTGCGATCTGATATCCATAGATGACAGGAATCAGATGGCCGACAATTCAATGTGAAAACAATGTGATATCAGGATGTTTAGTTGAGTCCGACAGTGAGGAAACACAATTCAAACATAATTTACAGTGTTGTTTCAGAATAACGAACTGACAGTGTGTTTGCGTGGGTGACGATTCACACAAACATATCTGTGAGTTTAACGTTCTGAAATGATGACTGACAAGTAGAAAACAAAAGTCAGAAAGCCAAACCATCGACGTGTTCGTTCGAATGACGATTCAAACGAATACGCGCGATGGTGACGCGATTTGACGAAACGATAACGAAACACGACACGAACGACTTTAAATTAATAAAATAAAACATTTAACATTTTTACAATTTTGAAACTCATCAATTAATTAAAATTATCTTCTTTTATTTATTTCAATTAAATACGCGTAAAGTTCCGCATACGCGACGAAAACGCAAACCGAGCAACCGAAACGAACCCGAACACCACGCGTGATATAAAAACCCTAAATGAGAGTTTTCTTTCATTTTCATCACTCACACTCTCTCTCTAGCCAAGATTTCCGGCCACCACCAATCACCACCACTTTCCACCTTCAAAACCCCATAACTTCTTCATTTCTCGACGGATTTTGGTGATTCTTGCGCCCACGCGTAGCTCTTGATGTCCTCTACATGAAAGTACAGCCGATCTAGAGGTTTACCCACTGGCAATCGAGGTATGACTCAAGAAAGTTCACGAAAATTAGGGTTTTCGTCCACCTCTTGTTCTACTTGACCTCAACCGGTTCTAGGTCCACTCTCATGACCTTTACACCTTCGGATCACCTTTATAGAGTAACATAACCATGGGGCAGGACTAATAACATCAGAGATTCGAAGATGGCAAGGAGGCATGCACAGGTTCGTGAGGTTTTGATCGACCGAACCTGTTGGAGTTCAGTTTCTATACGGCCGAACCTATTGTTCTCGAGATGGCCGAACCCTGATTCAGTGGGGCCGAACCCTATGCTGCTCCTTGTCATTGCCGAACCTCTTAGATTGCAGCGAACCTCCTCATGGGCGAACCCTACCCCATGTTCGACGAACATATCAGCAGCGAACCATCATTGCATGTGGCGAACCTAGTATTGCCGAACCCTGCTCAACGAACCTTCACTGTACACGAACCCTTGCTGTGCAAAACAGCCGAACCCTAGCCAAACCATCTGGTTCTGGACGAACCTCCCTTTCCATGCAGGAGCCAAACCCAGGAACTCTAATGGCCGAACCAGAGCATCATCACCGAACCTTCATGCAGTTTTTCCTCTATAGCCGAACCTGTGGTTTTATTTTGCCGAATCTATGTAAACCGGCCCCAAGGTTCGCTGCCTTGGGGACCATTTTCCTTGAATCTTCAATCGGACCACACAATCGGCCCAACAGCCCAATGCCTTAAGCCCAACTGGACACATGCAGTCCATCTTGAAATCCTTTAGGCCCATCTCGTTATTTCTGGCCCAAGTCTAACTAGCCGGCCTAATGTTGTTGTCAAGCCTATTCCTTTTTGTCTTGGCCCAATGCATAGGATGTGGTTTAACTACACTAAGCCCAAAACTCTAGTATAATTCGGCCCACTAAATTATTCGGTCCATGATCCAATCTTTTGGCCCACATCAATAACATTGCGAACATATACTTTAAATCAAGTATGGAAACCATACATGGGAAATTAATTTATAATGAGGTTTTATTACAAAAGGTGACAACATGTTTGATACATTTCCACATAACGACTAGAAATTATTTTATAACATTTAATGACGCTAACGGGATTACATAAAACACATGCTAAATGTATTTCAAATACATTAAAGAATTTGCATAATGACAAAGATTTCATCAAAGCACGAAGACAAGTCTTTGAGATTACAAAAGTGGGTCAAAGATAATCATATAACATAAGGAATTATGGGATCAATGAATCCTAATAATAGGATCAGGACCGAATGAGGATTGAGACCAAGAGGAGATAACAAAGATAGGGGAACACCTACACGCGCACAAAACCTCACAACTTATACTTATAAGCTACAATCCCATGAAATCAATACAGGATCGTGAACATATGTCACACCCCCAAATTCCCACTCGTGGTGTCAGTCCACGTGGGTGTGACGTGGCCAAAATCACAGCTCATGGTCATATAGAACGCCTCTATATGCGTTGACAAATACAAAGTTTGACACACACACTTAACAAAAATAGTTTGTAGCGGAAATTCAATAGCATTGCAGCGGAATAAATAATATCATAACATGCAGCGGAAAGTTATAAGTTGTCAAACACAGCATTGTTTAATACATAACAAAAAGAAATTGTTTTCAAGTGACACAAAAACAGAATGCATGGGGATCCTAGTTGCTCATCCCTTATACGTGCATTCCTGTTCCAGGTGCCTGTCAGTTACCTGAGAATACAAGTTTAGAAAAAGTGTCAACACAATGGTTGGTGAGTTCACAGGTTTTGATATACATATAGTAATAAAAGTGTGTCATGATGTTTATCATATGTTAGTACCGAGCCCAAGGCTCCAAGTGTCAGTGCGTCACTACCGAACTAGACTTGTTTGTCCTTGCCTCCACTGTGTCTCGTGCACACAGTAAGTTTGGTCAGATTTTGCACGGGTTATGACATCCAGTCAACATGGTGCCCCGTGGGGTTAGTCATTCCCTAATGGATCCATTCAAATCAACCACGTTGTTCGTACATTAATGGTAAGACTTTGTGAGGACTTAATACGAGTTCAACACTTAATGTTTGTCTAATAACCCAACATACACAAAATGTTTGTAATAGCAGTAATGTTTGACTCGATGTAACTAGTATTCTCCCCCTATTTAAAAGCGTTTGAAAAGAGTAAAGAGGGGCCGTAAACTCACCTTAGTGATGCAAGTGTAAATCAAGCGTAAGCTCCTGCGTAGATCGCGTGTCGGTCACCGGCAACCTATATCGTATACCGTACGTGAGTTTGTGTAAGTGACCGTGCTAGTGTCCGTGTTAGTGCTCGTGTTTGTGCCCAACAACCTTCGGTTGTTCATGTTTGTCCGTGTCGGTCCACAATGACCGTGTTTGCTCGTGTTGGTCCACATTGACCGTGTTTGACCGTGTTTGACTAAAGTTGACCGTGTCAAGTCAACGACCCGTTGGTGAACCGTGTGACGGTTGTGAATCGTGTAGCAACGTGTAAGTGTTCGTCGTGTGTAAAACGCGCAAGTCGCGTCTATGGACAACTTACTATTTATAGTAAGTTTCCATTTATGGAAAGTTCACAAAGCATAACGGTTTTTAAAGTTCTAACATGCTCGTTAGTCCTACGTGATCATGTTAACACATTACACATTATCATACGAAGTCACATAGGTCGTTTATAACATGTTAGTACACAAAAGTTTCCTAAAATGGAAAGTTTCCATTTGTAGCATACGTGACATCGGAAACCATCTAACTTAGCATAAAATCATCATATTACAACATAATAAGCCATTTAGCATGCTAGAATCATTCAACATATTCCTAAGTCAGTTTTTGTAAAAATAAAGTTACTATAAATAGTAACCTTGTGGTTTTTCATAAAAACAACTATTTTAACATTTCTAATCCTATTTTCATGTTACAAATCATCAAGATAATCCATTTAACATCATTTAAACATGTACTTATGGTCAAAATCATCACTTAACATCATTTCAACAATAAAAGTTACTAAAAATAGTAACTTATCACATATGACCATAATCATCACTAAAAATCATAATCTAAGTATTCAAATCCCAATAGCAATTCTACACCCATGCATGTTCACCATTCCATTCATAACACCATTTTGACAACATAAAGTTTCTATTATTAGAAAGTTTGTCAAAAATCATCTTTTTAATCCATTCAACATCATCTAGCCATGTAATCCTATTCCAATATCATTAAGAAACATTTCTACATACTCAAAATCATTCCAATACTCATGGATCATACATGCATGGCAATATTTCAACATTTTGCATACAAATCATAAGTTCTACCAATACCCATCATCATAGATCATCAAGAAACATAGTAAAATCATCAAACCCAGAACATAAATCCGTGCATGTGGTGCCATGGTGCTTGCATGTGGGTTTTAACACATGTATGTGCGTGTAGTAGTGTTATTAAGCCATAAGGGTTGTAAAGACTACCTCTAAAGATCTTGGAACCTCTGGATAGATGCTAAATCAGCCTCCTACACTCCTGGACCACTTGTTCTTGAGCAACAACTAGTGATGATGGTGGGTTCGAGCTCCAAAGGTGGGTGTCAAGCCTTCTAACCTTCACCTCCAAGCTTCCAATGGTGTATCAATGGCTTCCAAGGTCTTGCTGATGATTTACAGGTGAAAGAGACGAGTATTGAGTGGTCTGGACACGAGAAATGAGATATAGGGTGGCTGGTGATGATGGTGTCTTGGTTTCATAAAGATTTGCCGTATGACACTCGTCGCGTACCGCGGTCAACAGGCAAGAAGATTCTTCGCGTAGCGCGGCGGATTTCGGGATTCAAATTCTTCGAAACTCGTCGCGTACCGCGACAGGGTTTCTGGAGGTCCATCGCGTACCGCGATGAGTCCACAGGGAGCCCAATAAGCCCAATTCAATGGGTTTGCTCCGTTCGTCGCCGTTTTCACGTTTACGAACTATCGTTTGGCTTCGTTTGAACTTCCAAGTTCGATGTGTGAGTGTTTCGTGAGGTTTCGAGTGTTGTGCTACACAATGTGCTTGACGTTCACCAACGTTCGTGTGTTTTGACACGTGTGTGCTGTTTGTCGATAATTCCTCGAATTATCTGGCCATGTGTCAGTGTTCGTACTGTTGTGCCACGTGTCACACTAAATTAAACTGATTCTAGTGCCACGTGTACATAAAGCATTTAAATAAATACTTAAATAAATTAAAAGCTGACCTGGAAATTACGGGGTGTCACATTCTCCCCTAGTTAGAAAGAATTTCGTCCCGAAATTCAGTTCGTGTTGCCAGTGTTTGTTTGTTCCGTGAACATGTGTGGGTATTTCTGTTTCATCTGGTCTTCACTTTCCCATGTGAATTCCGGTCCACGTCGCGAATTCCATCGCACTTTCACAATCGGTATTTTACTGAGCTTGAGCTTCTTGGTTTCCCGGTCCATAATTTCTATCGGTTCTTCAACGAAGTTCAATTGTTCATCGATCTGTATCTCCTCCAGCGGTATAACAAGTGTTTCATCGGATAAACACTTCTTCAGGTTTGAGATGTGAAATACATTGTGAACGCTGCTCAGCTCGTCTGGCAGGTTTAGCTCGTAGGCCACCGGGCCTATGCGTTTTGTGATTTCGAAAGGTCCAATGTAACGAGGGTTCAACTTGCCTCGTTTGCCAAACCGTATGACTCCCTTCCAAGGTGAGACCTTGAGTAACACTATGTCCCCCACTTGGAACTCCAACGGTTTGCGTCGCTTGTCGGCATAACTTTTATGTCTGTCCCGAGCTGCTGCCATCCGTTTGAGTATCTGCACGATCTTCTCAGTTGTTTCGTGCACCAGCTCTGGGCCGGTAGTTGGCTGTCCCCAACTTCCACCCAACAGATGGGTGATCGACACTTATGTCCGTAAAGTGCCTCGAATGGTGCAGCTTGAATGCTAGAGTGGTAGCTATTGTTGTATGAGAACTCAACTAACGGTAGGTGAGTCTCCCAGCTACTACCAAAGTCAATAACACATGCCCAAAGCATGTCCTCCAGTGTCTGTATGGTGCGTTCACTCTGTCCATCCGTCTGTGGGTGGTAAGCGGTGCTCATATCCAATCTCGTACCCAACGCCTTGTGTAAGGATTTCCAGAAATGCGACGTGAATCGACTGTCGCGGTCAGATATGATCGAGATTGGCACTCCATGTCGAGTGACTACTTCCTTCAGATAAATCCGAGTGAGTTTATCTAATTTGTCAGTCTCTTTGATGGATAGAAAATGTGCAGACTTTGTTAGTCGGTCTACGATAACCCAGATGGTATCGCAACCACTTGTCGTTTTAGGCAGTTTAGTGAGGAAGTCCATGGAAATCTGCTCCCATTTCCACATTGGTAGTTCCGGTTGTTGAAGTAACCCTGATGGCTTTTGGTACTCGACTTTGACTTTTGAGCACGTTAAGCACTTACTTACGTAAGTTGCTATCTCAGCTTTCATGTTCGGCCACCAGTAGGTTGTCTTCAGGTCATGGTACATCTTGTCAGAACCTGGGTGTACCGAATACCGGCTCTTGTGAGCTTCATCCATCACTACTTCTCTCAATCCCCCGTAGCGTGGAATCCAAATTCGATCCATTAAGTAATAAGCTAGTCGTCTTTTACTTTCATTTGCTTATCCATGCCACGCATGGCTTCAAGAGTGAGATTTTCAGCTTTTAGGGCTTCTTGTTGTGCGATTCGGACCTGATTTGGCAACTCAGAATGAATCGTGAGTTGTAGAGCACGCACGCGTTTTGTTGTTTCTTTTCGGCTTAACGCGTCGGCCACCACGTTTGCTTTGCCGGGATGGTACTTGATAGCGCAATCGTAATCACCTATAAGTTCAACCCATCTTCGTTGTCTCATGTTCAGCTCTTTCTGGTCGAAGATGTGTCGCAAGCTCTTATGATCGGTAAAGATAGTGCATTTCGTGCCATACAAGTAGTGTCGCCAGATCTTTAAGGCAAACACCACAGCTCCCGACTCTAGGTCATGAGTCGTGTAGTTCTTCTCATGCACCTTCAGTTGTCGTGAAGCGTATGCTATCACCTTCTCACGTTGCATCAACACGCAACCGAGTCCTTGTTTCGAGGCGTCACAATACACCACGAAATCATCACATCCTTCCGGTAGGGATAGGATGGGTGCAGTACATAGTTTCTGCTTCAACAAGTTGAATGCAGCTTCCTGTTTGTCTCCCCAATCGAACTTCTTATCCTTATGAGTCAGGGATGTCAGTGATTGAGCGATCTTTCAGAACCCTTCAATGAATCTTCTGTAGTAACCGGCCAGTCCTAGGAATTGTCGCACCTCAGTTGGAGTCTTGGGTGCTTCCCAGTATTTGATGGCTTCAATCTTGGCTGGGTCTACGTGTATCCCTTGTTTGTTGACCACGTGTCCAAGAAATTGGACTTCGCGAATCCAGAAGTCACATTTGAAAAACTTCACGTACAGTTGTTCTTTCTTCAATAATTCCAAGACTAGTCTCAGATGTTCAGCATGTTCCTCCTGATTCTTTGAATAAATCAGGATGTCGTCAATGAACACTATCACAAATTTGTGAAGATATGGTTTGCACACTCTATTCATGAGGTCCATGAATACTGCAGGTGCATTGGTTAGTCCAAACGGCATCACCAGAAATTCGTAGTGTCCATATCGGGTTCTAAAGGCTGTCTTAGGAATGTCGTTCTCTTGTATCCTTAGTTGATGGTAACCCGATCTTAAATCGATCTTCGAATAGTAGCTTGACCCTTGCAACTGGTCAAACAGATCGTCTATTCGTGGCAGTGGGTATCGATTCTTGATCGTCACCTTGTTCAGCTCCCTATAGTCGATACACATACGGAATGACCCGTCTTTCTTCTTCACAAACAAGACCGGTGCTCCCCAAGGTGAGAAGCTCGGTCTGATAAATCCCTTGTCTAACAGTTCCTGCAACTGGTTAGACAGTTCTTGCATTTCAGTCGGTGCTAGACGGTATGGAGCTTTAGCAATCGGTGCTGCTCCGGGAGTGAGGTCTATCTGAAACTCGACTTGTCGTTGCGGTGGTAGTCCAGGTAGATCCTCGGGAAACACTTCGGGAAAATCGCGGACTACGGCGATGTCCTCAATCTTCCTTTCCTTCTTCGGTTGTTCGGTGATGAGAGCTAGTACTGCAGTGTATCCCTTCTGAATGTACTTGGTTGCCTTCATACATGACATGATGTTCAGAGGTATTCCCCGTCGTTCCCCCTGAATCGAGATCTGCTCTCCGTTCTGCAACGTTACTCGTACAACCTTCTCGTTGCATACGATTTCGGCTTGGTTAGCGGATAACCAGTCCATTCCAACGACCACATCGAAGCTTCCGAGAGTTACCGGCATTAAGTCGATTTCAAATTTGTGATCCGCCAAAACCATGATGCATCCTCGAAAGATGTGTTGTGTTTCAATCAGTTTGTCGTCGGCTAATTCTACGGTGTACTTATAGTCTAGTGGTGTTGGAGTAATATCTAGCAATTTACTAAACTCACTAGATATAAAGCTCCTATCGGCACCGGTATCAAATAATATGCTAGCATAGACATTATTTAAAAGAAACGTACCGGTTACGATGTTCGGGTCATCTTTGGCTTCCCCCGAGCCAATCACAAAAGCTCGACCCTTGGCCGCTCCTCCTCCGACCTTCTTCAACTGAGGGCAATCCCTCCTCATGTGCCCCGGTTTTCCACATTCATAACACCCCTTGAGGGTGTTCTGGTTGTTGTTCTGGTTGAAGTTGTTGTTGTTACTGGGAAATTTGGATCTGCAGTCTTTGGCCATGTGGCCATGTCATTCGCACTTCTGGCAACGGTACCGCTCACATTGCCCAAAGTGATGGTAGGAACATCGGTTACACAGGGGATATTTCCCTTGATAGACACCTTTCCCCTTGTCATCGGGTTGGGTGGCAGTAAAGGCTCTAGCTGGTGCAGATCGTTGTTGTTGTTGGGGTTGATGAGATTGGTGTTGACTGGGTTCCCACTTCCTTTTCTGGATTTCTTGAGCCTTTAGATGTTCGCCTCGCTTGGGTAGCTTGCCCTGAGCTACAGCTTACAGTTAGTTTGTGGGCTAATCGGATCAACGGTTGGATGGTGGTGAGGTCAGATGCAGTCACCATGCTTTGGATTTGTTCGGGCAGCCCACTGATGAACTGCTCGATCTTCTTATATTCCGGCGTCACCATTGCCGGGCATAGCTTGCACAACTCGTGAAATCGAGTACAGTATTTCTCGATCTCAGAACCCACCATCTTCAGCACCCAAAATTCGGCTTCTAGTTTCCTGATTTCATCACGAGGACAGTACTCCTGTTGCAGTAGTAGGGTGAAGTCAGCCCATGGCATGGAGTTGGCACCGTGCAACCCTCGGGTTTGCACATGGGTGTTCCACCAAGTGAGGGTTGGTCCCTCTAGTGTGCCGGTTGCATACTTGACCCGGTTCTCGTCAGCACATTCGCACATGGCAAATACAGATTCCACCTTCTCCACCCAGCGGAGCATTCCGACAGCTCCTTCAGTTCCCTTGAACTTGTGTGGGTGGCAGTTCAGGAAGGATTTAAAAGAACATCCCTTGCCGTTACTGCTGTGTGATCCTGTTTGTCAGAAACCAATGTCGCGTGTTAGTATCGTGTTAGTTATGCTATGTTAGTCACGTTAGGCGAGTGTTAGTACCATTGTTAGGTGAGGTTTCGAGTGTTGTGCTACACAATGTGCTTGACGTTCACCAACGTTCGTGTGTTTTGACACGTGTGTTGTTTGTCGATAATTCCTCGAATTATCTGGCCATGTGTCAGTGTTCGTACTGTCGTGCCACGTGTCACACTAAATTAAACTGATTCTAGTGCCACGTGTAGATAAAGCATTTAAATAAATACTTAAATAAATTAAAAGCTGACCTGGAAATTACGGGGTATCACAACATACAACAAATTCAATCAAGGAGCGCGTGCATTTCTTCTTTTAAGCTAAGTCAACCCTACAACAACAAAGTGAGTTCATATGCCCCTTTTACTTTAATCTTAACTGATTTTAAACTCTCGGGGCTGATAAACATGTTTACTTTTATTTATTTAAACGATCTGCTTAACATGTTATTTATACTTTGATTTAGATAATACTTAATTGTTTATTATCGTTTATCATTGTATGCATGCTTGTATGATCATGACATGACAGGGATAATCAGATGAACAAGATAATATATCTTATTAATTCATCAATACATTAGAATAATATAGTTATAAGATTTTATCTTATAACACTCAATTATTCTTACATAAACAGACATTGGAACAATCACAGACAAAACATATGAATGTTATAAAGATATTACATATCTTTGTATTAACATTCGACACAAGAGTTAAGTAAGTGTAATAGGACAAGTCCTTTTAACACTTAGCTTTACAACTCAATACATATTGCAAGAGAACATGGAACAAAGAATGATAATCATGATAATGTAACTTCATGATAACAACATCATTCACTCAAATAATTAACATAATGTAATAAGACAAGTTCTTATTTAACTTTGTTAATAACATGGAGAACATATGACAATGAGAACAATAATACAGATGAACACAATTACAATTAGTTACTATTGACCTGTTGTATTATACCACTTCAATCATGTGCCAATTGTACAAGTTGATCATGTAAGCCCCTTTAATTCGCTGACCAGTTAGTTTGACGTGACTAAACTGACGATAGCATAGTGGTACCATAGGTTTGACAAACCTCTAGCTTTTAGGCTCTATGCCCTATAGTTCAAGTACAAATTACAAGTTGTTAACTAACACTCTTAATATTTAAAAGTGAAACAACAGTTAACCCCACAAATATAGAATAATACAGGGAACAGATTTGATAAATCTAATATCCTTAACATATAATGGTTATCTAAACTTCGGTTCGATAACTACAATTACATCAGTATATTATTCTATACAAGTTATCACAGGTGATTCAAGAATGATATGGACATGTGGATTTGGGAATGGAAATCCATAGTTGTATTGCAGGTAGTGTGAAACTTGTTTGAGCATGTGGTGGGATGGCGTCTGGGCTTGACCCTTTCGTATGCCCTATATATAAGCATGCTTGATCGGGTGTCACATGACCTGTACATACAACTAGGGAGAAGCCATTGGGTGAACAAGTGAACAAATGTCATACAAGTAACATAATATACATTGTGATTGTGCATGTGAATGAATCAAGGTTTTTAATTAACATACTTATGAACTCACCAACCTAGTGTTGACTTTGTTTAAATACATGTTTTCTCAGGTGATGAACAGGTTTAGATACATACATGCAAGGATTAAGCTAGTGGACTTTTAGAAGACCTAGCTTTATTTTGTGTTGCATGCTTTTGGGTGACAAGAACAATGAATCATCTTTTGTATATCTTGTACACATACAAGATATAGTTATATTGATTCTTTTGATAGATTTACTCGATTAAATTATGAACGATACATTGTAATTTAATCTTGTAATTCTATATCATGGATGTGTTATCATTTCTCATTTATATTATCATGTGCTATGTAAACAATCTGATCAATTGATTATCACTCAAGATATCACGCCCCGGGAATCCTTCCGCCCGACGGGAAAACACGATCCGTTCCCGCCGGCCTGGGGTGTGACAGATTGGTATCAGAGCCATCGTTATAGAGGAATATAGGTCATATTATTTAAACGGTTTGGCCTAGACTATAACCTAGGGACCCTCATATAGAGATCATGTCACGTAGGATTCTATTTGCATATGTCTTCTGCTTCTGATCACTGCACTAACCGATTTCTTTTCGGTTATGATCAGAATGCCGCCGAGAAGACCACCACCAGCTTTATTGCCACCACCACCACAGAACTCTGCTCCTCACTCATCGACACCGACACCGCCTGACTCTCCGACACAACCACCTCCTCCTCCACCACCACCAGTGCATCAGTTGGACCCTGCTACGTTGGCATTGGCCACTCTTCTGACTAGCCAACTGAGGGATGTGATTCCCGAGATGATGAACCGGATCAACACCAACAACAGCAGCCACGTTGCCAACTCATCTGGAGAAGGCAGTGGCAACACCCGCCAGCAACAGGACTATGGCTACAAAAACTTTGTAGGTTCAAAGCCACCCAGTTTCAGTGGCAGTGAGGGTGCCGTTGGATTAATCCAATGGATTGAGAAGATGGAAACCACCCTTGACATCAGTGGTTGTCCTGAACAGAACAGAGTTAAATATGTTGCGGGTTCATTTCACAAGAGAGCGTTAACTTGGTGGAACGCTCAAGTTTCAATCAGAGGCCGGGATGAAGCCCAGGCTATGCCTTGGGATGATTTCAAAGCTATGCTGCGGGCAGAGTTTTGCCCAAGGAATGAACTGAAGAAGGTTGAGACTGAACTACTCAACCTAGTTATGGTTGCCTCTGGGCATCTGGCCTATACCACCCGTTTTCATGAGCTTGCTACCTTGGCACCGGACGTGGTGCCAACACTAGAGAAGAGGATAGAGCGGTACATTGGTGGATTACCGCCCAACATCTGGGGGCATGTGATTTCTGCCTACCCTACTACCATGGAGTTAGTTGTTACTCTGTCAGCATCGTTGACAGACATGATGGTTGCCTCGGGGGCATTCAAGAAAGAGGCTGACTCAGCCAAAGCTGGAACTTCAAGGAAGCCGGATAAGAGGCCGGCAAAGAAACAAAAGGTGGCTAGAAACTTTGTTGCTACTACTCAAACCCCAATGCTCAACCAACCACCACCACTACAAGTTAGGAAGCCCTACACTGGCACTACACCTTTGTGCAACACTTGCCAGTATCATCACGTGCCGAACACACAGTGCATGCAATGCACAAACTGTGGAAAGTTTGGCCACTGGGCAAATCGCTGCAGGAGCACGGGAGCTCCGAACAGAAACAACAATGCAGCTACTACTGCTGCTGCTGATCACAGGTCCTGCTACAACTGTGGTGAACCTGGACATTTTTCTCGGGATTGTCCCAAGAGAAATCAACAAAGGGCTCAAGCACCAAGAGGACGAGCCTTTCAGATCGGAGCAGCTGCAGCTCAACAAGACCCGAACGTGATCACGGGTACATTTCTCTTATCTGACTTCTATGCATCCATATTATTTGACACTGGTGCGGATCAGAGTTTTATCTCATCCGACTTTGCATGCCATCTTAATTATGATAAGGAATTGTTAGACTCCCCTTACACTATTGAGATAGCAAACGGCAAACAGATCACAGTAGACACCATATTTAGGAATTGCCCACTAACACTTGGCGATCACACATTTTCCATCGACTTGATACCGATGGAGCTGGGCAGTTTCAACATCATTATCGGAATGGATTGGCTATCTCTTAACCGAGTTGAGTTCATCTATTCCGATAAACTACTACGCATTCCAGTGGAGAACAATGAGGTCTTGGAGATTCGTGGAGACCAAGCGAAACGCAGTGTCAAGATAATATCGTGCATGAAGGCTCGCAAGTATCTACGAAAACAATGCGTTGCATTCCTAGCTCACGTGATCGAGAAAGACAAGAAAGCAATCAAGATTCAAGACGTGCCAATTGTGAGAGACTATGCGGATGTATTTCCGGATGACTTACCGGGACTGCCACCCGAGAAATCAGTGCAATTCCGAATTGATTTGATTCTGGGAGCGACTCCTGTAGCTAGGTCCCCTTATAAACTTGCACCATCTGAAATGCAGGAGTTGTCAAATCAATTACAAGAGCTACTCGATAAAGGATTCATCCGACCGAGCTTTTCCCATTGGGGAGCTCCGGTTCTTTTTGTGAAAAAGAAGGATGGAACTTTCAGAATGTGCATTGATTACCGAGAGCTCAACAAACTCACCATCAAGAATCGGTACCCGTTACCGAGGATTGATGATTTATTTGATCAATTAGAGGGAGCACAGTACTTTTCAAAGATAGACCTGAGATCAGGTTATCATCAGCTCCGGATTCAAGAGTAAGACATACCAAAGACGGCTTTTCGTACCCGATATGGTCACTACGAGTTCATGGTGATGCCATTCGGATTGACAAACGCACCGGTTGTGTTCATGGATTTGATGAACCGGGTGTGCAAGCCGTATTTAGATCAGTTTGTTATCGTCTTCATTGATGATATATTGATTTATTCAAAGAACGAGAAGGAACATGAGCAACACCTCAAGACAATCTTGGAACTCCTGAAGGAGGAACGACTCTATGCCAAATTCTCCAAGTGTGAATTTTGGTTGAGAGAAGTTCAGCTTTTGGGTCACGTGATTAACAGTGATGGTATTCATGTGGATCCTGCGAAGATTGAAGCAATCAAGAACTGGGATGTGCCTACAACACAAACAGAGATCCGATCATTCTTGGGGCTGGCAGGTTATTACAGGAGATTCATTTTGAATTTCTCTAAGATAGCCTTGCCTCTCACCAA
This sequence comes from Mikania micrantha, assembly GCA_009363875.1. NCBI lineage: Eukaryota > Viridiplantae > Streptophyta > Magnoliopsida > Asterales > Asteraceae > Mikania > Mikania micrantha. The sequence continues at coordinate 55,659,658 of CM018694.1, read as the reverse complement.
ACTCACACAGAAGACGGAACCTTTTGTGTGGACTCATAAACAAGAGGAGGCATTCCAGACACTGAAACAAAGATTGTGCAATGCTCCAATCTTAACACTCCCAGAAGGCAATGATGACTTTGTAGTTTACTGTGATGCTTCCCATCAGGGACTCGGATGTGTTTTGATGCAACGAGACAAAGTCATTGCTTATGCCTCACGACAGCTGAAGATACATGAGAAGAATTACACAACACATGACTTAGAACTGGGAGCTGTTGTCTTTGCTTTAAAGATTTGGAGACACTACCTGTATGGTACCAAATGCACTATCTTCACAGATCACAAGAGTTTACAGCACATATTTGATCAGAAGGAGCTTAACATGAGACAGAGACGATGGGTTGAGCTCCTGAACGATTACGATTGTGTGATAAAATACCATCCGGGCAAAGCAAATGTTATTGCAGATGCTTTGAGTCGGAAGGAAAGAGTCAAACCCTTGCGCGTTCGAGCAATGGGGATGACTGTGCAAACAAGTTTGAGAGAACACATTATACAAGCGCAACAAGAAGCAGTGGCTAGAGACAACCTGAAACGCGAGCTCGATTGTGGAGCCGAGAAACATTTCAAGACTAAACAAGATGGAGTTATCTATTACCTGGATCGTGTTTGGATTCCAGCAGTGGATGAACTTCGAACACTCATTCTTGACGAGGCACACAAGACACGTTATTCAGTTCATCCTGGTGCCGATAAGATGTACCAAGATCTTAGGTCGTTTTATTGGTGGCCGGGTATGAAGAAAGATGTTGCCACTTATGTTGGCAAATGCATCACATGTGCCAAAGTCAAAGCAGAACACCAGAAACCTTCGGGTTTGCTGGAGCAACCAGAGATACCACAATGGAAATGGGAACAAATAGCTATGGATTTCATTACCAAGCTACCCCGCACTTCCAGCGGACATGATTCGATTTGGGTCATCATTGATAGATTGACCAAGTCCGCACACTTCTTGCCAATCAGAGAGACATACAAGATGGAGAAACTAGCGAGACTATACATTGATGAAATAGTAGTGAGGCACGGGGTGCCATTGTCTATTATTTCAGACCGGGACAGTCGATTTACTTCGCGGTTCTGGCAATCATTGCAACAATCCTTAGGGACAAGTGTTAACTTGAGCACCGCATATCATCCACAAACGGATGGACAAAGCGAGCGCACCATTCAAACCCTAGAGGATATGTTGAGAACATGCATTCTACACTTCGGTGGAAGTTGGGACACACATCTACCACTCATTGAGTTCTCCTACAACAATAGCTACCACAGCAGCATCGGATGTGCTCCTTTTGAAGCACTGTATGGTAGAAAATGCCGGTCTCCAATTTGTTGGACCGAAGTGGGAGACAACAGAATAACTGGGCCTGAGCTTATTCAGGAAACTACTGATAAGATATTCCAGATACAACAACGATTACAAGCAACACGTAGCCGCCAAAAGAGTTATGCAGACAAACGGCGCAAGCCTTTGGAATTCGATGTGGGTGACCGAGTCATGTTGAAAGTGTCCCCATGGAAAGGCGTAGTTTGTCTTGGGGCTAAGGGCAAACTAGCACCTAGGTATGTCGGACCGTTTGAGATTACTCAACGTATAGGTCCTGTGGCATACAGACTCAGACTCCCTGATGAGCTCAGTGGAGTACACGATGTGTTTCATGTATCAAACCTCAAAAGGTGCTTGGCAGACGAATCATTGATCATACCATTGAAGGAAATACAAATTGATGAACAACTACATTTCATTGAAGAACCTGTAGAGATTATGGAACGTGAAGTTAAGAAACTGAAACGTAGCCGTATCCCTATTGTAAAGGTTCGATGGAACTCCAAGCGTGGACCAGAATTTACTTGAGAGCGCGCGGACAACATGAAAACCAAGTATCTCCACCTGTTGGAGAAGTAAAGCCCGACCTTTATGCTTAAATTTCGGGACGAAATTTCTTTAACAAGGGGAGACTGTGACAACTAGTACCGGACCGGCCGGCAAGTCCTTACGGTGCGTGTACTTTCAACAGTAACTACGTGTGATTTCATGTGTATACACAGTATTTGTACTAACAGAACTCAGATTTACAAGAAACAGTTGTATGTATTTTTGTGTAAACTTAAATACTGTAAGTACAACACTCAATTAAAACATTAGTTGTGTGTATTTAAGTGAAAACCTAAGTACAGTTAAGACAACTAAACATGAGAAACAACGATGTTCAAGCGAATGACAAAAACAAATCGGTTGCGATCTGATATCCATAGATGACAGGAATCAGATGGCCGACAATTCAATGTGAAAACAATGTGATATCAGGATGTTTAGTTGAGTCCGACAGTGAGGAAACACAATTCAAACATAATTTACAGTGTTGTTTCAGAATAACGAACTGACAGTGTATTTGCGTGGGTGACGATTCACACAAACATATCTGTGAGTTTAACGTTCTGAAATGATGACTGACAAGTAGAAAACAAAAGTCAGAAAGCCAAACCATCGACGTGTTCGTTCGAATGACGATTCGAACGAATACGCACGATGGTGACGCGATTTGACGAAACGATAACGAAACACGACACGAACGACTTTAAATTAATAAAATAAAACATTTAACATTTTTACAATTTTGAAACTCATCAATTAATTAAAATTATCTTCTTTTATTTATTTCAATTAAATACGCGTAAAGTTCCGGATACGCGACGAAAACGCAAACCGAGCAACAGAAACAAACCCGAACACCACGCGTGTTATAAAAACCCTAAATGAGAGTTTTCTTTTATTTTCATCACTCACACTCTCTCTCTAGCCAAGATTTCCGGCCACCACCAATCACCACCACTTTCCACCTTCAAAACCCCATAACTTCTTCATTTCTCGACGGATTTTGGTGATTCTTGCGCCCACGCGTAGCTCTTGATGTCCTCTACATGAAAGTACAGCCGATATAGAGGTTTACCCACTGGCAATCGAGGTATGACTCAAGAAAGTTCACGAAAATTAGGGTTTTCGTCCACCTCTTGTTCTACTTGACCTCAACCGGTTCTAGGTCCACTCTCATGACCTTTACACCTTCGGATCACCTTTATAGAGTAACATAACCATGGGGCAGGACTAATAACATCAGAGATTCGAAGATGGCAAGGAGGCATGCACAGGTTCGTGAGGTTTTGATCGACCGAACCTGTTGGAGTTCAGTTTCTATACGGCCGAACCTATTGTTCTCGAGATGGCCGAACCCTGATTCAGTGGGGCCGAACCCTATGCTGCTCCTTGTCATTGCCGAACCTCTTAGATCGCAGCGAACCTCCTCATGGGCGAACCCTACCCCATGTTCGACGAACCTATCAGCAGCGAACCATCATTGCATGTGGCGAACCTAGTATTGCCGAACCCTGCTCAACGAACCTTCACTGTACACGAACCCTTGCTGTGCAAAACAGCCGAACCCTAGCCAAACCATCTGGTTCTGGACGAACCTCCCTTTCCATGCAGGAGCCAAACCCAGGAACTCTAATGGCTGAACCAGAGCATCATCACCGAACCTTCATGCAGTTTTTCCTCTATAGCCGAACCTGTGGTTTTATTTTGCCGAATCTATGTAAACCGGCCCCAAGGTTCGCTTCCTTGGGGACCATTTTCCTTGAATCTTCAGTCGGACCACACAACCGGCCCAACAGCCCAATGCCTTAGGCCCAACTGGACACATGCAGTCCATCTTGAAATCCTTTAGGCCCATCTCGTTATTTCTGGCCCAAGTCTAACTAGCCGGCCCAATGTTGTTGTCAAGCCTATTCCTTTTTGTCTTGGCCCAATGCATAGGATGTGGTTTAACTACACTAAGCCCAAAACTCTAGTATAATTCGGCCCACTAAATTATTCGGTCCATGATCCAATCTTTTGGCCCACATCAATAACATTGCGAACATATACTTTAAATCAAGTATGGAAACCATACATGGGAAATTAATTTATAATGAGGTTTTATTACAAAAGGTGACAACATGTTTGATACATTTCCACATAACGACTAGAAATTATTTTATAACATTTAATGACGCTAACGGGATTACATAAAACACATGCTAAATGTATTTCAAATACATTAAAGAATTTGCATAATGACAAAGATTTCATAAAAGCACGATGACAAGTCTTTGAGATTACAAAGGTGGGTCAAAGATAATCATATAACATAAGGAATTATGGGATCAATGAATCCTAATAATAGGATCGGGACCGAATGAGGATTGAGACCAAGAGGAGATAACAAAGATAGGGGAACACCTACACGCGCACAAAACCTCACAACTTATACTTATAAGCTACAATCCCATGAAATCAATACAGGATCGTGAACATACAACAAATTCAATCAAGGAGCGCGTGCATTTCTTCTTTTAGACTAAGTCAACCCTACAACAACAAAGTGAGTTCATATGCCCCTTTTACTTTAATCTTAACTGATTTTAAACTCTCGGGGCTGAGAAACATGTTTACTTTTATTTATTTAAAAGTTCTGCTTAACATGTTATTTATACTTTGATTTAGATAATACTTAATTGTTTATTATCGTTTATCATTGTATGCATGCTTGTATGATCATGACATGACAGGGATAATCAGATGAACAAGATAATATATCTTATTAATTCATCAATACATTAGAATAATATAGTTATAAGATTTTATCTTATAACACTCAATTATTCTTACATAAACAGACATTGGAACAATCACAGACAAAACATATGAATGTTATAAAGATATTACATATCTTTGTATTAACATTCGACACCAAGAGTTAAGTAAGTGTAATAGGACAAGTCCTTTTAACACTTAGCTTTACAACTCAATACATATTACAAGAGAACATGGAACAAAGAATGATAATCATGATAATGTAACTTCATGATAAAAACATCATTCACTCAAATAATTAACATAATGTAATAAGACAAGTTCTTATTTAACTTTGTTAATATCATGGAGAACATATGACAATGAGAACAATAATACAGATGAACACAATTACAATTAGTTACTATTGACCTGTTGTATTATATCACTTCAATCATGTGCCAATTGTACAAGTTGATCATGTAAGCCCCTTTAATTCGCTGACCAGTTAGTTTGACGTGACTAAACCGACGATAGCATAGTGGTACCATAGGTTTGACAAACCTCTAGCTTGTAGGGCTAGTATGTTGATCGTATTGATTCATTGGCCGGTAACGTATGACCGGTGACAGGGCGACTTCAAGTCAGGTTCTGGAAAGCGACACATGGTGATATTAATCTACAGTGATAAGTAATTAATCCATCGTTTCTTGTTGACTAATAGACTGAGTAATGTATATTCTCATGTCATATTGCTAGTAACTGTTTCGATGAGGTCTATGGGTATACAAGGTGGTAGAGGTAAATCGGATGCATTGAAATCTGATTACGTAAGGATTTCAATGGATTCCTTTTAGGCTCTATGCACTATAGTTCAAGTACAAATTACAAGTTGTTAACTAACACTCTTAATATTTAAAAGTGAAACAACAGTTAACCCCACAAATATAGAATAATACAAGGAACATATTTGATAAATCTAATATCCTTAACATATAATGGTTATCTAAACTTCGGTTCGATAACTACAATTACATCAGTATATTATTCTATACAAGTTATCACAGGTGATTCAAGAATGATATGGACATGTGGATTTGGGAATGGAAATCCATAGTTGTATTGCAGGTAGTGTGAAACTTTTTTGAGCATGTGGTGGGATAGCGTCTGGGCTTGACCCTTTCGTATGCCCTATATATAAGCATGCTTGATCGGGTGTCACATGACCTGTACATACAACTAGGGAGAAGCCATTGGGTGAACAAGTGAACAAATGTCATACAAGTAACATAATATACATTGTGATTGTGCATGTGAATGAATCAAGGTTTTCAATTAACATACTTATGAACTCACCAACCTAGTGTTGATTTTGATTAAATACATGTTTTCTCAGGTGATGAACAGGTGTAGATACATACATGCAAGGATTAAGCTAGTGGACTTTTAGAAGACCTAGCTTTATTTTGTGTTGCATGCTTTTGGGTGACAAGAACAATGAATCATCTTTTGTATATCTTGTACATGTACAAGATATAGTTATATTGATTCTTTTGATAGATTTACTCGATTAAATTATGAACGATACATTGTAATTTAATCTTGTAATTCTATATCATGGATGTGTTAGCATTTCTCATTTATATTATCATGTGCTATGTAAACAATCTGATCAATTGATTATCACTCAAGATATCGCGCCCCGGGAATCCTTCCGCCCGACTGGAAAACACGATCTGTTCCCGCCGGCCTGGGATGTGACACCGGTGGTGGCCGCCGATGGTGGTGGCAGGCGGTGGTGGTGGTGGGTAGTCTCTGCAGACCTTAGAAGATCCTAGAAGTGGTTGGGTCACATCTGCACCAAGAAGGGCACGCGTAGGCGTTTTTTAATGAAATGTCTTCGAAAAAACAAAACGTCTATAGATACCAACATCTACGCGTGGTCTGCGCGGCGCAGATAAAAGAGGTTGTGCAGACGTTTTAAGGAAAAACAAACAGCAGTTAAGACACTGACTACGATGAAGAGTTTTTTAAGTTTATGAATGAGTTTATTATAATATCAGTTGTAAACCAAACATGAGAATGATTGAGAAATCAATTGACCAACTTCATTATGATCAACTCAAAATTTAATTTAAATAGTTGCACATATCTTTGAATGTTTGTAATTGTTACCCTTATTGATGTTACCTCTATTATAATGAGATAAAAAGGTTATTTCTGAATAAACTCTCGGCTAACTTTATTTATCTAGAATATATGTTATAATTGATTCTTTCTGCATACTATGATATGTGTTGATGAATCCAGATCCACGTCGGGTGTGGCGTCGAGCCAAGTTGTGTCTTGCTATCCCATGCATGCATATGGATCCTAGCTGCAACAATATATAAGATCTACGTTATAGTGCTCGCGGGGATTATCCCTATGGACACTCCAACGCTAAAGTCAGTATCTTATGAAAGATGATAAGATGAAGAATGCATAATAATATGGACAATTAATTATGAAAGATAAGATATGAGAGAAGTGTGAGTGCCAAAGCTCTCTAGGAGGACTACAAGAAAGTGTTGTCTTGGTCATACTAGGAACCAAGATCTTACCTAATGCCTGGTCAACAATTTATATAAAGGAACATAGCTGGGAGAGGAAAGACATTGCTAAAGGTAGGAATGATACTCTTGGCCTTACTACAGGAGGAAACCTCCTCCTACAATACTCAGACATCGGGATAAGTCACCGGTGGATCGGAGGTGATATGCAAGTGAAAGTGAGAATAGAATTAAGAGTTGCAGTGGAACGTGGAGTCATGTATAAATTAGCCTTGCTCCTCTATTTGTAATGTTGGGAATCCTATGAGCTTGTGCCCTTCATTCCTTTCCTCTATGAGAATACGATCTTCTTGGTTTCCTTGTATTTTCCTTGATACCTTCAACTATTTTTTTTTGTGTAACTCATTGACTTTAACTTTATCTGCTATCATGTTGTAATTAGCCAGCCTAATCTAGAGAATTTCATTTTTTAGACCTTGGCTTCTCCCATTAAATAAACCAAGGTTCTATATTCTTAGCCTACTCATATGTGAATGAGCGTATTTAATATGCTACATGTTTTGCTCGTCGAGATTATCTTGCCTTACATTGTTAAGTTGTTTTGCAAGTTAGCCAGGATGTTTCATCTAATGTTACCGTTTTAGCAAGTTGGTCATGATATTATATCCTATGGAATCAATATGTTTACAAAGCAATATAGTTGATAGTATTTTTGGTCTATAAATCAACGTATTTTGTATAAGTTTTTCTCTCTCTTATAGTATTCTTAATGGGTGTAGTATTTGAATGCCGTTTTGAATATTTATATGTGTTTGTGTGTGAGAAATCAACAGGTTTTGATTATTCGATTAATGCTTGTAACCATAAAACAAACCATTGCAAGTCTTTGAAGACACACTTCCTGTACTTCGAGTATCAAGGTCATGACATGTGCATATGCGTGCAATGCACCATTTTTAAACCCTCATTCAGTGTTTTTAAACCCTGACCGGATCGGGTTTTGGCCAACTCATATGACCCGGATATATGCTCAGAACCGTTTTTAGGCGAATCGATGAGATCGACGGCGGTCGGCGGTCTGACTGGAAGTTCGGAAAACCTCCGGTGGAACCGCTTTTTTAGGTGTATAATATTTGGATTTTTTTTAAATTTTTATGTATTTTATATATTTATGTATATAATATTTACTAGATTAAATCCCGTGTAACACACGGGTTGAAAACTAAAACATTATATATTTTGTAAGAAAACTTGTTTTGGGTAAATAACGGTTTTGGCCTCGGTTTAAGTGTTTTAACAATTTCGGCCGAAAATATAATCTTCTATCAATTCAGCTATAGTTAGATTTTGGGCCAAAACCATTATAATAGTCAAGTTTGAGGGGCAAAACTGATAGTTGTCTAACCCATAGGGGTTGAATTGATAAAAGATTATATTTTATGCCAAAATAGTTAAAACACTCAACCTCAGGGGCCAAAACCGTAATTTATTCCTTATTTTAAATAAAATTTGTCTTTTAATAAAACTTATTGTTTTTTTATAAAACATATATAATTTTCTAAATTAATATAGGCTTAAGATATATATGTTTTTTAAAATTTTGATTTTTAAAAAAATTTCATATTTTACAAACTTTTCTTGAATTGTATTTTTTTTTAATAAAAAGGATTTTATTTTGAATTTATTAGAAACTATTTTATAATATGAAAAGATATATAATAGTACTAGCTTATTAGCCCCGTGTATTACACGGGCTGAATCATAAAATTATATTAAATAATATGAATTAACAATTAAGATATAAAAATTGTAAAATGATTTTTTTGATAACCTTTTGTGTTTTAAGTTGCAAAATGAAGTTAATTAAAATTAAATATTAATCACAGAATGATCATAGATTTAATATTCAATAAAATTTGAAACCATTCATAAAATACAATTATCATCGTTATTCTTTCTTTAATTAGAATTTAAATTTTTATGTTGATTATCTTGATAATTTAATTTGAAAATTTTTTAAATTTCAAAATTATTAATCAAAAATGAAAAATGTTTGAAATGATTAAATTTTTATTAGTATTTAAAGAAAAATAAATATCATCTTTTTAAATTAAGAAGTTTGACTAAATTTATTAAATTTAATTTATTTTTAAAATATTAAAGATTAATATAATGATTACAAGTGGCATCAATTGCAAGTTGTCCAATCATTTGATGGCATGTGGCATGTAGTTTAACCTATTAACGACAAGTGGCGGAGTGTTATTCTTTTATTATATACTAGGTTACTAACCCGTGTAAAACACGAAGTTGTATACAAAAATAAGCATTTGTTAAATTGATCACTTATAAAAAATTAAATGTAGATAAAGTAAACTTTTTAACATTTTCTAAAAGGAAAAATAGTATACTTTACAAATCTTTAAACACTTTTTTATATACAAGATTGCATATACAAAAAACAATATTGTAATAAATATTTGATTATTAAATTTAGTTAAATTATTATTCATTGATTAAAATTAATTGAATATTTGAATAAAAGATTTGAAAATTTTGAATTTCAAAATTATTGATCAAAAAATGAAAAGTTTTGGCATGATTGTATTTTTATTAACATTTAAAGATAATTTGACTTAATGAATTTACCTCATTTAAAGTATGAATTAATTATATTTATTAAATGAAATTAATTTTTAAAATGTCTATAATTAATATAGTTTTGACATGTGGCACACATATGATATGGATAGCCTAAAATGATTCCATGTGTCCAAATAGTTAGTCTTTTATTAGATAGTATAGATATAGATTATAAATATAGATTAGTCATTAAATTAATAATTATTTGATAAAATAGAGAATTTATTATCATTAATATGAAAGAGATTTAATTGAAATATATAAAAGTGACACATGTCAATGGTAGTCTAACAAATTGACATGTGGCAAAAATTATCTTTGTTTATTATAATAAGTAGGTATCTTCCCCCGCGCGTTGCGGCGGGCTATCACGGTACAATCCCAAGAACGGGTATTATATATAATTTGTAAAAGCAGAAATTACATAATAAAATTAAATACATCATCACAAACTAAACCTTAAGTCCTAAAACCTAAACCTAAACCTTAAACCATAAACCAATAAAAACCCAAATCTCTAACAAAGTCTCTCAAATTCATTGAAACTCAAATCTCTAAACAAATATCTCAAATTTAATAGCCTTATCTATGTTTATTAATTTTCAAAGTTAACAAACTTCTTCTGATCCAAGTCTAAACTTTCAAAACGTCACTATATGGATCAAACACCTATAAACCATACATTACTATTAATATATATATATATATATACTATTGATTATTATATATATATATATATAATGGGACCCACCATTTATTTAATATTTATATTTTAAATATTCATTTTCATCATATTTAATTATATATAGTAATAAGATGACTTCATCTAGTTTTTAAATCCGCTCCAATGGGTACAATCGCCGACTTGTAAAGAGACTGATTCGACGTTCGGTCCGGTTTTAAAAACATTCCCACTCATTTCTCCCTCATAAATAAGAAATTAATGTCCTCGATTAGAAGGCATAGTGAAAATGATTCTCATCAACTTGTGAGGGTTCGAATCGTACTGTTTGCATGTTGGGTAACATTTAGTTAATAATGAACATGAACACTATTAAACAAGCATAAACGAACAATAACACTATTGAACATTTATAAACGAACATAACACTATTGAACAAGCATAAATGAACGCAAACGACAAGTTTCATAAATGTAAATACATATGATCCTTATATTAGATAGTTAACGAACATAAATGAACTTAAACGAACACAACCGAGCAGTTCATGAATGTAACCTTTGGGGTTTTCTTATTCAATTTATAAATGCAATTATCTTTTAATTAAAATAAACTAAAGTTCATGGGGTTTAGACTTTTATTCGTGATAATAAAAATATTATTATGAATGATCAAAAATAAATCTTACATAACTTTAGTTTATTTTAATTAAAACACAATTGCATTTATAGATTGTTTAAGAAAACCCCAAAGGTTACAATGAACATAAATAAACGAATACTAGGTGTGTTCATGTTCATTTATTTAATTAAACGAACACAAATTTTATGTTCGTGTTCGTTTATTTATTAAATAAACGAACATAAACGAATTTTTCATCGAACAGTTCATGAACATTTCGCAAATTGTGCGGTTCTTTACAGGCCTATCGGTGTTTCTTATTTTTGTTCATATATTTTAATGCTTTTGAGTATTCTTGGTCAATTCACTTGGTCATTATCCTAATTTTATTATGAATTTTAATCATTTTGTGTTTTTTTAGTTTGCGTCGAGTCAGTTGTAGTAGTTCATGGTGTTATTACTATGGATATGTATGAAACTGAAAAAACCAACTCAAAACCTAAAACCAAAAAATTCAAAATCTAAATAACTGAACTCACTGTTGCAAAAGTCAGTCTTCAAGGCCGAGTACTCGCTCCAAGGAGTTGTTCCGAGGTCGAGTACTTCCTGAGTATTACTCGAGTCCTCCCCGCCTAGAGCCGAGTCCTCCCCGATTACTTGCTTTAAGGAGTTGTTCCGATCTGGCTGCGCCTAGCGACTTTTGCAACATTGACTGAATCAAATAAAAGCTGAGGTACTTGGTGCAAGTTTTCTAAAAACCAAAAGTTGAGTTTGGTTTGGTTTTGGTTTTAACTAAAAATAAAAGCAAAAAAACTGGATATTTGTTTATTACATGTAAACTTGTATATATAAGTGCAAAATATAAAATTTGAAACCAAAGCCAAACACAAAACTAAAAACCGAAAAAAATAACCCATTTCAAATGGGTTTTAGAAACAAACCGTAATTTCAGTTTTGGGTTTGGATTGAGCTAAAATCCAACCCCTAGTTGTGACTTGATTTAATGTTGGAAATTTTGAAACTTTTCACCGACTTTGGATAGAAATATTATTTGCATGTGTTACCAATTTAATTATAAATTAGTGTTTTTGGGTTCTACTATACGAGAACATCACAACGAACTAAAACATTTTTAATATGAAACTAATTGAATATCGGTTAGTTGGGTATCAGGGGAACCTAGAGATTTATCACGTAAGTGGATTCTCACGGTTATAAAAAAATGAATGATATATCAATGTTTCTAAAGTATGTGATAGAAACTTAAAAGCTATGAAATGAACTTGTCCCACAATAATAGAATTCTAATCCATGTGTTGGTTTATAGTAGAGGTGTGACAATTTGGTTACAAGCTCAATCCATTATTGTTTTAAATCAATGATAGTAACAAGATCGTACTCTCAACGGTTAGAAAATATTTGATAAATTGTAAATGTGGGAGAAAACTGTGCGAAAAACAGAGTTCGCATTTTACCAGAATTTTGGAAAAAAGAAAATTGGATAAACATTAGAACTCCGGAATCCTTTGCAGTACACTATGACCATTTGGGTACTCTTGGCGGTACGCGATTAGCCCAAAATATATAAATTTCCCCGGTTTAATTTGCGGTACGCCAAAGCTTCTCAGGCCCTCTTGGCGTTACGTGATGAAGAGTCGGCAGAAATAAATCTGCTAGAAAAATCAGATTTCATGCAAAGTTTATAATTTTTTTTTCTTCTCTCAAACTTCTATCTCAAAAATACAATATGATCAAACTTACAACCTCAAAATCTTGCTGTAAAGCCATAGGAACATCCTAATCAAGCTGGAAGTCATTCCTACAACATCGGATCATCTTTTGCAAACGAAAATCTTCCGAGCGGGTAACGATTTGAACTCTCATACTAGTTTGATAATGTATGAATTAAATCTAGTATTTAAGCACAATGCGAGGGTTATTGTTGTTGATTATTGCCTAGATGATGGATAAGAATATGTGACACCCCGCAAATTCCATGTCATCATTACTTTAATTAAATAATATATTTTTATTATTAAATCATATGTGGCACTAGAATTTTTTTAATTTATTGTGGCACGTGGCATGATAGTATAAACACAAACACATCGCACCATGATTCGATGAATTACCGGAAACGTACACACGTGTCTTGAACTCACGAACGTCGGTGAAATATCGACCAATTGAAACAAATGAACAATAGTGAAAGATGGGTGAACATATGACAAACCAAATCAAGGAAAAGATCGAAAAAAGATAAACGATAACAAAAAACAAATGGAAAAAAATCTAATAAATAAAAATAAGCCATTGGGCCAGTCCAGGACCCATCACGGTACGCGAAGGCTGGGTGGCAAATTTGAATTCAGCCGAAACTCTTGGCGGTACGCCACGACTATGGGTGTTCAGGTCTGGTTTCAAACCGCGAAACCGCCCAAACCGTTCATCGGTTTGGTTTCACGGTTGGTTTTTTTCTCAAACATTCGGTCGGTCGGTCGGTTTCAAAAGTTTAAAACTGTAATAAACGGTTTGGTTTATGGTTTTCATAAAAAACTGATCGTAAAGAACCGGACCGTATATGTGTGTGCACGCATATATATAAATATAGATATACGTATACACATAGATATATCGATATATATATATATAGGGAATTGATCAAAAATTAACCATTTCTTATTGCGTTAACCGAATAACTACATCTTATTACTTTGTGCCCACATTAAAGTAAATTTAAAGGTGTAGGTTTTTTCTTCTTTTTTAATTAATGTAGGACTCACTTACATTAATAAAAAAAAGAAGAAAAAACCTACAGCTTAGATTTCCTTTAATGTGGCCCCCAAAGTAATTAGACATAGTTATTCGGTTAACGCATTAAACATGAGTTAACAAAGGACCCACACCCTATATATATATATATATATATGTATATATATATATATGCATATGCATATGCATACATAGATGTTTATATAAGTGTGTATGCACATATTGAGTTCTTGATTTATTTCAAATTTTTTTAAAAATACATATGGACTTGGTGTAAATTGTCCGTGTTGAGAGGCCCCGAATCCCGGGAGTCCCCTCAGTTGGCAACATCAAACCCATACTTTTTAAAACCCAATTTACATTACTAAAACAGCGGAATTTCGGGTGATTACATGAAATATGATACACAAATTATACAAACGTTAAACATAGCCCACACTTTATGGTTTTATACAAAACCAGTTTATGCCATATTATGCCAGGGTAATCTTCAACCTATGCCACGAGCCCTCAGCTAATCTCTCTCTTTACCATTCAACCTGACATGCATGTAAAACAAGTCAGCTTTATACTGGTGAGTTCTAAGTAAGTTTTCATAAAATCTTTACTGCACATATATAACATTGGCGTTCACTGTTGACCGAGGTCAACAATCTCAATCATACTTGAACATAATTCATGTCGTCTACATACATATTCTCGTTACATCACTCATACAATACATAAGACCTTAGCCTTTGCTGTTAACCGAAGTCAACAGCCTTTAACATACATATCATCATAACATAATCCCATACATAACCTACTCATCATCATACATTAATCATACTGTGCAAAACTTTAGCCTGAACTGCTGACTGAAGTCAGCCTGCTTGTGCAGCACAAGTCTCTATGACACTGACGACCCACAGTCGACAGGCCTGTTCTTTCACAGGACTCTATGACACTGACGACCCGCAGTCGACAGGCCTGTTCTTTCACAGGACTCTATGACTACCAACCGAAGTTGGTAGCTCATACCGGTACAAGACTTCGTTACATACTTCATTCATACATAACATGGTTAACTCATTTAAACCATCATAAACATAAACACTTTACCGCACTGCAGTGCTCAATTCTGCCAACCGCAGCCGGGACTTCAAAACCACATTTCCTACTCGACCTCGGTCCAGACTTTTAAAAAAAAAATCATTTCTTTCTCAACCGCAGTTGAGACTTAAAACATTCTTTATCTGAAAACATTCTTTACTTTAACATATTCTTTTATCAGACCGTAGTCAGGTAAAACAATCATTTTCATAAAATAACTTTATAGCATGCATAACAGCCCAAAATGATAAAATATTTAAAATAGGGCTACAAAGAACTCACAATCATTTCAAAGATATTTATCATGCATGCACATCAGCCCTAAAACGTTAAACAGTAAAAGAGGGCTCATAGAACTCACCTGATCTACGCTTCTATCGTACAATTTTGGCTCCTCAATTCTTATCTTACGTAACCGCCAATTTCCTAATAACATCAGTACCCTAATGGGATTACTTAACGTATCTTTATATTTTCAGGTATTGACTCGAGTCTTTAATTGGACAGCATGACGGCTTATGCTTTTCGGTTTTCTTAAAAATATTTGGGCAGTATTTCGGCTTATAAAACTTTATTTTAGAGTTTTAAATTGGACAGAACCTCGTCTTATAAATATATAATTTTATAAAATATTTGGGCAGCGTCTCTGCATACTCCGTGTTTTACAAAAATATTGAAAATAGCCTCCACGCATAATATTAGTGAGGTTTTAAACAAACAATATCTCGACCATACTAATTAAATAATTATTTTAAAATAAGAGTATAATAGGTGGTTACCTCAAAGTAGCTCGTACCAATGCTCGCTTAATAATCTTTGAACGAAATTCTAGTAACTACCGTACCCGCTCAAGGATTTTAGGAGGGTATTTTGACAGAGTTTTGTTACTTAAGAGAAATGAATATTTGATCATCGAACTACATCTATTTATAGATGTAAATTTCCTTCGTCATTAAGAAAGAATATATATATATATGGTCAAGTTCAACGTATTTACATTTCGACATATGTTTAATTGATTATTTTATTATTATTTTATTATTTTATTATTATTATTATTATTTATTATAATTAATTTAGCTTAAATCTTGTTTTTTACTTATAACTTTTTGCATCTGATGTTTTAAAAACTTTCGAATATGCCGTTGAAATCTACTAATTATTCTCTACATTTCTACCCAAGTTTCGTTGAAAACGGAGTAGGGTCAAAAATAATATATTTTAATATTCACGAGCTTATATCTTGTTCATACATTATCGTATAAGGGTCCGACTTATATTAATGTGATCGTAATTACTTCAGGATTGTTCATAAAAATTTCGAACCCAAACGGTCACAGAAATTTTTACACGTTATTAATAGGCTTTATAACGTGTCCATACCTTACCAGATATTTTTATCGTTTACATCCTTTTGATCATAATTACTTTACGAACGTTTATATAAATTTTGGACATAAACGGTTACCGAAAGTTCGCACGTTTGTTATTAGGTTGCTAAATTTTAGGTTGTTACAAATCTACCCTCCTTACAAGAGGTTTCGTCCTCGAAACCTGTTATGTTTCAAACAAATATGGGTAGAGTCGTTTCATCTCATCTTCAGTCTCCCATGTAGCCTCGGATCCTTTTCGATGCTTCCATTGAACCTTAACTTGTCTAATCGTCTTGTTACGTAATTGTTTTTCTTTTGTGTCAATAATGGCAACTGGTTTCTCTATGTAGTTTAACTTTTCATCGACTTTAATATCATCTAACGGCACATTTGCTACATCATCTGCTAGACATTTTCTCAGATGTGAAACGTGAAATGTTGGATGAATTCCACTCAGTTCATCTGGCAATTCTAATCGATAGGCTACCTTACCGACCCGTGCTATTATTCGAAAAGGTCCTATAAATCTCGGACTCAGCTTTCCTCTTTTCCTGAATCGAATAATTCCCTTCCATGGTGAAACTTTTAACAGTACTTGATCACCCACTGCAAACTCTATTGGTCTCCGTCTTTTATCGGCATAGGACTTTTGTCAATCCTGTGCAGCTTTCATTCGCGCTTTAACTAGTTGAAGCTTTTCAGTCAAATCAATTACTGCCGCTTTACTTCCCACTTCTTTCTGTCCTACTCCTCCCCAACACACAGGTGTTCTACAGCGTCGCCCGTACAACGCCTCATACGGTGGCATTCCAATACTAGCATGGTAGCTGTTGTTGTACGAGAATTCCACTAGTGGTAAATGATCATCCCAACTACCACCAAAATCAATAATACAGGCTCTGAGCATATCCTCTAAAGTTTGGATAGTCCTTTCAGACTGTCCGTCGGTCTGAGGATGATACGCAGTGCTGATATTGAGTCTTGTGCCCATTGATTCATGAAACTGTTTCCAGAATCTTGAAACGAATCGCGTGTCCCGATCTGACACTATAGAAACTGGAACTCCATGTCTGGTAATTATTTCTTTCACAAATAATTCAGACAGTTTCTCTGATGTATAAGTCTCACGTATAGGCAAGAAATGAGCACCTTTCGTTAATCGGTCTACAATCACCCAAATAGTATCATGACGTTTCGCCGTGAGAGGCAACTTGGTAATAAAATCCATGGTGATATGTTCCCACTTCCATTCTGGGACTTCTAGAGGTTGCACATACCCATAAGGTTTCTGATGTTCAGCTTTTACTTGCGCACATGTCAAACATTTGTTTACGTACTGCATCACATTAAACTTCATACCTGGCCACCAATAATTCTTTCGGAGGTCTTGATACATTTTTGTTGCACCAGGATGAATAGAATAACGTGACTTATGTGCTTCGTCTAGAATCCTTGACCTGATGTTCCCGTTTCGTGGAACCCACATTCGACCAAATCGGATCTTAACACCAAATTCATTTTCTTCTAGATTTTTAACTTGACCAAAAATTCTTTCGAACCCAACATTGTATTCCCTTAGTCCTTCCTTCTGTGCATCCTTGAGCTCATTCAGGAAATCTGGTGTTATCACCAAACTATAAGACTTAATTCGTATAGCAGGGTGTTCTGTTTTGCGACTTAGAGCATCTGCCACCACATTTGCCTTTCCTGGGTGGTACAAAATCTCACAGTCATAATCTTTGAGCAGTTCAAGCCATCTTCTTTGTCTCATATTTAAGTCTTTCTGTTCAAAGAAGTATTTTAGGCTTTTATGGTCCGTGTAAATTGTACATTTGACTCCATATAAATAGTGCCTCCAAATTTTTAAAGCAAATACCACAGCAGCCAATTCCAAATCATGTGTTGGATAATTAGCCTCATGGTTTTTCAATTGTCTTGAGGCATATGCTATTACCTTTCCCCTTTGCATAAGTACACAACCCAAGCCCAAATAAGACGCATCTGAGTATACCACCATATCTTCATTACCATCCGGCAATGCTAAGATAGGAGCCTCAGTTAATCTCTTTTTCAATTCATCAAAAGCTTGGACCTGAGTTGGACCCCAATCATACTATACTTCTTTCCTTGTCAATTTTGTCAATGGTGTAGCAATCCTAGAAAAATCCTGAATAAATCTTTTATAATAACCTGCTAAACCGAGAAAGCTGCGTACTTCCGTTGGTGTTTTCGGAGGATTCCATTTCATTACTGCTTCTATTTTAGCTGGGTCCACCATTATGCCTTCTGAACTAATAACATGACCTAGGAACTGCACTTGCCGTAACCAAAAGGCACATTTGGAGAACTTGGCATACAACTTTTCTCTTCTTAACATTTCAAGTACTTCCCGAAGATGATACGCATGATCACCTTCACTCTTTGAGTATATTAAGATGTCGTCAATGAACACAATCACTGATCGGTCTAGCATGGGTCTGCACACCCGATTCATCAAATCCATAAACGCTGCAGGAGCGTTAGTTAACCCAAAAGACATTACAAGAAACTCATAATGTCCATAACGTGTGCGAAACGCTGTCTTCGGAATGTCTTGTTCTCTCACCTTTAGTTGATGATATCCTGATCTGAGATCGATTTTAGAAAACCAACTTGCCCCTTGCAATTGGTCAAACAGATCATCAATTCTTGGTAACGGATACTTGTTCTTTATCGTGAGCTTGTTCAATTCCCTATAATCAATGCACATTCTCATGCTTCCATCCTTTTTCTTGACAAACAACACTGGTGCACCCCAAGGTGACACACTTGGTCGTATAAAACCTTTGTCTAGAAGGTCTTGTAGTTGGGTCATTAATTCTTTCATCTCTGTTGGAGCCAGACGGTACGGTGCCTTGGCGACAGGTTGAGCTCCTGGCACAACATCAATTTGGAATTCGATTTCCCGATCAGGTGGAATTCCTGGCAAATCCTCAGGAAATACATCAGGAAAGTTACACACCACGGGTACGTCTTCCAATTCTTTTACCTTAGATTCTTTATCAATAACATAGGCCAGATAAGCCCCACACCCTCGCCTCATAAATTCACTTGCCTTAATCATTGAAATGACTTTAGGCACGTCGAACACTTTATCCCCGTAAACCGTTACTGAACTCCCATCAAGAGTCGTTAAGAAAATCATATTTCGTCGACAAACGATGTTAGCCTCATATTTGGCCAACCAATCCATGCCCAAAACTACATCAAACCCTCCTAACGTAATCAGAAACAACTTAACAGGGAATCTATGGCCTTCTATATCAATGTAACAATCATCATCAATGGCCTCCGTTACTCTAGTTGACTTACCAAGAGCAGTTTCTATATTAACAGCATGTTCTATCTTTTTAACATTAGCACACAGTTTATCACAAAAAGCAATAGCCACAAAGCTCATACTTGCACCAGAATCAAATAGCACTGAAGCAGGGATATCATTAATCAAAAATGTACCTGTCACCACATCAGGGTCTTTGGCTGCCTGATCTTTAGTCATAGTAAAGGCGCGAGCTTTTTCCTTTTGTTTCTCCCCTCCCTTGCTACCTTCCGGTTTGGTAGATTTATTCATTATTGCCTTCGGTTTAAGACAATTATTGCTAATGTGACCCAATTCACCACAATTATAACACTTTGGCCTACTCGGACAATCAAAAGAGAAATGTCCCATCTTTCCACAACGGTAGCACAAAGTAGTCCCCGTACGACATTCTCCTCCATGTTTCCTTCCACACTTAGGGCATGTTTCAACTTCTTCCGTTCTAAACCTTTTCATAGGGGGTCCTGATTTTTCATTTCTGTTTCTTTTAAATTTTGATGCCCACTTTTGCTTTGGTTCCTCCTTTGTTGGTTCAGCTTCAACAACATCATCCCAGACAATGCCGCTAATTTCTACAGCTGATTCAAAAGTTCTGGGAGCATGCGCCTTCACATGCGTTCGGACTTTAAGTGGTAACCCTTCCACATATAATTTCATTCTCCGTTCCTCCGTGCTTACCAAATGAGGAACCAATCTTGACATTTCATTAAATTTTGACGTATATTGCCGATGATTCATACGTCCAGCTTTCAGTGTCAAAAATTCTCGCTCCACTTTATCAATTTCATTCTTTGGACAAAAGTGTTTCATAACTAACTCCTTCAATTCCTCCCATTTCAAGCCCTCTACATCAGTAGTGGTCTTTGACTGCTTGATGGTGTTCCACCAATGTAGGGCTTCTTCAGTGAATGAATGAGCTGCAAATTTCACAGCTTGGTCTTCCCGGCATTCACTGATAGCGATAACCGCCTCCATAGCTGAGACCCAGTGGCAAGTAGCCACGGCATCCTTCTTACCATCAAAGGAAGGTGGACTGCATCCTTTGAAAGCTTTGTAATCACAACCCTTAAGTTTCTCTGACGTAGAATCACCGTTCTTAGTCCCGGTGATCACAACTTCGTCTTCTTTGGTGCTCCCCTTAGTTCCTTCAGACTTGTCTTTCAGAGTATCCTTTAGTACTTTTGTAACCAAGGCTGGTAGCTTATCATCCAAAACCTTAGAGACCTCATCAGCAATGGCTTTCACCACGATTGGCTCTAGAGTAAACTCGATTTCATCTTCCGGTTGCTCGTTGTGCTCGTAGTCGTCTTCCTTGACGTTTTCCTCATTCTCGATACGTGGTTCTTCAGGTTCCTGTGTTTGCTTACGTGGTCTACCCCTTTGTCCAGCCATCTAACTACCTACATGATGCAACAATTGAAGAGTCAGTACAGGATCAGTTTAGCACGAAATAAGCTTTGTAAATCGTTAATGACGTTGATCAGGTGTTATTAACCATTTACCCAACTCATAGGCTCTAAACGTTTCCCATTCCGTCACCCCAGCGTGCATGTTTCAAACTACCTTTCTAACCTTACACCTATGTCTTAACTCATACATAACATTCAACTCGTGGCATCAAACTACCCTTGACTGGCATTCTTATCATTATGTCCCATTTTCAGTTTAAGTCTAGTCATTAGGGATGACCAGATCTCTCAAACTATGTCTCTGATACCAACTTGAGAGGCCCCGAATCCCGGGAGTCCCCTCAGTTGGCAACATCAAACCCATACTTTTTAAAACCCAATTTACATTACTAAAACAGCGGAATTTCGGGTGATTACATGAAATATGATACACAAATTATACAAACGTTAAACATAGCCCACACTTTATGGTTTTATACAAAACCAGTTTATGCCATATTATGCCAGGGTAATCTTCAACCTATGCCACGAGCCCTCAGCTAATCTCTCTCTTTACCATTCAACCTGACATGCATGTAAAACAAGTCAGCTTTATGCTGGTGAGTTTTAAGTAAGTTTTCATAAAATCTTTACTGCACATATATAACATTGGCGTTCACTGTTGACCGAGGTCAACAATCTCAATCATACTTGAACATAATTCATTTCGTCTACATACATATTCTCGTTACATCACTCATACAATACATAAGACCTTAGCCTTTGCTGTTAACCGAAGTCAACAGCCTTTAACATACATATCATCATAACATAATCCCATACATAACCTACTCATCATCATACATTAATCATACTGTGCAAAACTTTAGCCTGAACTGCTGACTGAAGTCAGCCTGCTTGTGCAGCACAAGTCTCTATGACACTGACGACCCACAGTCGACAGGCCTGTTCTTTCACAGGACTCTATGACACTGACGACCCGCAGTCGACAGGCCTGTTCTTTCACAGGACTCTATGACTACCAACCGAAGTTGGTAGCTCATACCGGTACAAGACTTCGTTACATACTTCATTCATACATAACATGGTTTAACTCATTTAAACCATCATAAACATAAACACTTTACCGCACTGCAGTGCTCAAATTCTGCCCAACCGCAGCCGGGACTTCAAAACCACATTTCCTACTCGACCTCGGTCCAGACTTTTAAAAAAAATCATTTCTTTCTCAACCGCAGTTGAGACTTAAAACATTCTTTATCTGAAAACATTCTTTACTTTAACATATTCTTTTATCAGACCGTAGTCAGGTAAAACAATCATTTTCATAAAATAACTTTATAGCATGCATAACAGCCCAAAATGATAAAATATCTAAAATAGGGCTACAAAGAACTCACAATCATTTCAAAGATATTTATCATGCATGCACATCAGCCCTAAAACGTTAAAACAGTAAAAGAGGGCTCATAGAACTCACCTGATTTACGCTTCTATCGTACAATTTTAGCTCCTCAATTCTTATCTTACGTAACCACCAATTTCCTAATAACATCAGTACCCTAATGGGATTACTTAACGTATCTTTATATTTTCAGGTATTGACTCGAGTCTTTAATTGGACAGCATGACGGCTTATGCTTTTCGGTTTTCTTAAAAATATTTGGGCAGTATTTCGGCTTATAAAACTTTATTTTAGAGTTTTAAATTGGACAGAACCTCGTCTTATAAATATATAATTTTATAAAATATTTGGGCAGCATCTCTGCATACTCCGTGTTTTACAAAAATATTGAAAATAGCCTCCACGCATAATATTAGTGAGGTTTTAAAACAAACAATATCTCGACCATACTAATTAAATAATTATTTTAAAATAAGAGTATAATAGGTGGTTACCTCAAAGTAGCTCGTACCAATGCTCGCTTAATAATCTTTGAACGAAATTCTAGTAACTACCGTACCCGCTCAAGGATTTTAGGAGGGTATTTTGACAGAGTTTTGTTACTTAAGAGAAATGAATATTTGATCATCGAACTACATCTATTTATAGATGTAAATTTCCTTCGTCATTAAGAAAGAATACATATATATATGGTCAAGTTCAACGTATTTACATTTCGACATATGTTTAATTGATTATTTTATTATTATTTTATTATTTTATTATTATTATTATTATATTATTATTATAATTAATTTAGCTTAAATCTTGTTTTTTACTTATAACTTTTTGCATCTGATGTTTTAAAAACTTTCGAATATGCCGTTGAAATCTACTAATTATTCTCTACATTTCTACCCAAGTTTTGTTGAAAACGGAGTAGGGTCAAAAATAATATATTTTAATATTCACGAGCTTATATCTTGTTCATACATTATCGTATAAGGGTCTGACTTATATTAATGTGATCGTAATTACTTCAGGATTGTTCATAAAAATTTCGAACCCAAACGGTCACAGAAATTTTTACACGTTATTAATAGGCTTTATAACGTGTCCATACCTTACCAGATATTTTTATCGTTTACATCCTTTTGATCATAATTACTTTACGAACGTTTATATAAATTTTGGACATAAACGGTTACCGAAAGTTCGCACGTTTGTTATTAGGTTACTAAATTTTAGGTTGTTACACGTGTGTAACTATAAAAGTTTGGTTTGATTCGATATTATTTTTAACGAGATCAAAATTCCAAACCGTAAACCAAACTGGAACCAAACGGTTTGGTTTGGTTCGGTTTTTATTTTGAACGGGTCTGTTTTGGTTTTCATTGTTAAAAAACCGTTGTTAACGGTTTGGTTGCGGTTCCACTTAAAAACCGTAAAAACCGGACCGCGAACACCCCTAGCCACGACCGATCATTTTCCACCTCGGTGGTATGCCACGACCGATCATTTTCCACATTAGCGGTACGCGAAGCCCCCCAGAACACTAAAACTTTATAAAAACCATCCCAGCTCATTTAACTACTCCTACCCTCATTTCTCTCAAATACACACACTTCATCTCCAGTCAAAACCGCTGCCAAGCCTTTCCCAACCCTCTGGAAACCATAATTACCAACCCATGAGGAACCACCATTTGAAGGATAGAAGCTTGAAGGAAGCTTATAGGGGTCACACATTATCACCATACCCATATTGCAGCTATAGAATCATTGTCGATAACTTCCAAAACATGTTACCATCTGATTCAGCTCCAAGGACCTTCATAAGGTAGTTTTACTTGATAAATGCACATAAAAACCCACATGCAACCATAAATACACACATGCAACACTAAAATGAACACATGCACGAATTTGTGCATCTATGAACTTGTGTTTATGACCATGATTTACTGATTTGAGATCTTAGAATCATCTTTGATGAGTATTGTTGTATATGATGGCATTTAATGATGATTGGTGCATGTTACTATAAATAGTAACTTTGATGATACAAAATAGTGTTAGATGATGATCTAGACCTTGCATATAGCATAAAATAATGATTTGGGGTTAGTAATGTGACTAATAACATGTTAGCAAGGTTAAAATTGATAAAATGGGTGTTTTGTTCATAAGTTGCTAAAACTGGAAACTTTGGTTAAGAGATTTGGTCATGCATGTAACATTTGGTGATGTTTGATTTATTTGATGATGTTAATAGTCATATGAACACATTTGAATCATTTGTTGTTGGTTAAAATGATGGGTATAGCCAACTTACCATGAAAGGAAACTTTTACAATTGGGGATTTTTATAAATTAGGACAATTGAGCATGTTTTTGATAATAATAGATGATAAATTGTCACGCCTCCAAATTCCCACTTGCGGTGTCAGACCGCTAGGTGTGACGTGGCCAGAATCACAGCTCTTACTCATATAGAACGACTCTATATGCGTTTGAAAATACGTTAGATATAAATAGTAAGTTGTCCATTGAACGTGATTTATGTGTTTACATGCAATATGTGATAAATGACAAACATTAGACGAACGATAATAAACTAACGAGTCACCAACGGGTCGTCGAGTCGACACGGTCAAACTTGGTCAAACTCATACAAACATGATCAAACTTGGTCAAACTTGGTCAAACATGAGCAAACACAACAACATGGAGTTGTTGTGCATAAACACAAACACGAACATGAACACGAACACACAAACATAAACTTATATATCCTACGTGATATAGGTAGCAGTTAATGGACAAACGAGCTTAATACTTACGCAAGCACAACTTAGGTGGGTTTAGGGCTCCTTTTCAATTAAACTTTCTTCAAGCTTTAAACTAGGGGTAGAATACATGTTGTTTAAAACTATTTGTACGAACATTGTTTGTATGTTGGTTTATTGGGAACAAACTCATAAGTGTTGTGTATCGTATAAAGTACTCACACATTCATACCGCTAATGTGTATGCAACGAGGCAAGCTTAGATAGTACTATTGGGATTGACGAACCCCACACTGCGCCAATACTAATAGGAGGTCAGGACGTATGTAAACTCGACCCATTGCCATTGTTTTACGATATACATGGAGGAGGCACGACAAACAGTCTAGTTCGGTAGTGACACAACTAACACTTAGGGCCTCGGGCCTGGAAAACATTAATAAACAACATGACATATGACAAACTCTATTTTTATTACTACTGTTGATATAAACCTGTGAACTTACCAACTTTATGTTAACACATTTTTAACATGTATTCTCAGGTAATTGAAACGCACATGGCTAGGATGCACAAGAAGTCACAGGATGGTGTCCTTCATGCATTTTAGGCCTAGGATTATTTAAACAATGTTTTGTCTTTAAACGTTTTAAAACAATTTACTTCCACTACTGTACTTTTTAATCTAATATTCTACTATGTAACTTTTATAAATATTTTGGGATATTTATGATATATTGACGTGTTTCTAAATGCATATAGAATCGTTTTATATGACCAACGAATCCGATCCTGCCACGTCACACCCGGCGGCCTGACGCCGCAAGTATAATTTGGGGGTGTGACAGAATAGATAGAAATATAGAAATATAAATGTTAACGATGAAATCTTCGTTTTGATTCGTTATACTACCCGATTATCATGAAACCATTCTTTAAAGCATAATGGTTTTAACCTATTTGATCTTAACAATGGTTATGGATGACTTGATCATTCCTTGAAATGCTAGATCAAATCTAAGTGTTTTAAAGCTAATGACAAGAGTTAGGATAATCATTTGAATAACAATATGATGTTCATGTTAACAGTCAGATTAGTATATTGAATATGGAAGTTTAAAAGTCAGATTAGTATATTGAATATGGAAGTTAAATCCATTTCAATATAATATTCCTATATTTCATGATATCTAAGTGATTCTTAACAAGGATGGACTATTCCTAGATCAGAAATCAGTCAGAAAACTGTTCCGAAGATATAATCAACGACAATACCTATTTGGTTAATCTGAGAACGTTCTGATTAATTAAAGGAGTCATAAACTCCTTAATAGGAACTTAATCATTATAGATTCCCAGTTTATCACACTTTGTGTGATATTCAGTTAAGGAGGCTGATTAAGGATTTAATATCAGTTTGATGACTCGAGTTGCAATGACATTGACATTGAATGTTAAGGAAGTTCTGATAAGCAAATTAAACACAAATAATTTATAAAACTTTAATTTAATGCTAAACTGAAATACAAGAACCATAACACAAATCTGCGCACTAACTATTGATTGCAATACTTCAGGTGAGTTTCGTACAAGAAATGAATTTACTAAGATCTCTTTTTATTATAAAAGGGCCTCTTGCAATTTTCATCAACCTAACTATGTGGGATTTTTATTTTTAATGAAATACGACAACTAACCCATTTTATGCTTCTTCTTAATTAGTGTTCATGTCATTTATGTATTATTCTTAAAATCTAAAAAGTTAGATTTAAGTTTCTACAATTTCTAGTTTCTTATCTTATGATTTTTATTTTTTGAAAAAAAACATGGTGGAGAACACAAACATATCCGTCATTGCAACATGTTTTTAATTGTTTTTAAGCTTTCGGTTCATGACCTTATTTCTTGACATGGAGTTAGGTGATCTTCAAATCAATACCTGTACTAATTTCCAAAACATAATATGAAAAAAGATAGCTTTAGGGTTGTATCAGTTCCGTTCGGTTATGAAACACCCTTTAACAATAATCATAACCGATTTATTGATTAATCAAAAAACCTTAACTATAACCGTCGGATAATATCCGTTATCGGTTAATCCGGTTATGTGACAGTTTGGTTATTGGCTAATTCCGGTTAACGGTTATGGCTTGCTCACCGCTAGTTTATAGAGTTTTTATAGGAATGCATTCCCATATAACCATACACACCTAGTGATAGACAGGACTCAGGATGGTGTGAGATGCCATGATGTATGACGAGGCAATATGCAAATGTGGCATTGTGATGGCGTATGAATTTCCAACATTCTTAACTCTACAAGCTCTTGCTTTGAATAGTTTCATTGTTGCTAGGGTAATCCCAACAATGCATTGTTCCCGTTGTTGCATCATGACAGATAGATGGGTTTGCTGAGTGACACGAAATCTATTTTAACGACGCCTCATACAATTTTGTATTGCATTTTGTTTCAATAATTTGTTCTTGTATATATGTTATTCTAATATTCTAATTATATTATTATATTGTATTTCAAATTAACGAAATAATAAAAGTATTTCATTATGGACGGTTTTCTACATTTAATAAATTTGTCATGGTGTAACAGATGCTAATACCATAATTAAATGCTTGTATATACAAGATTGAAAAATGGTGAAGTATATATTGGTGTTTGAACGAAAGGGCATTTGTCCCAATGGTACCAAGGTGTGTTAAAGGTGTCCTCCCTAAAATAGGTTAAGGGTTCTAGTCCTATAGTAAACAAAAGGTGGAAAAATTTGCTGTTCAAAAATATATTGGTGTTAGAAATAATGAATTAAAAATTAATTGAAGTTAGATATTAATATTACCGTTGAAGTATGAAAATATAATATTAGTTTATAATATTGTAGGTATCAACTCTACGTGATAAAACAATAAATATTTTCATATTGCAATCTGAATAAAAAACAATTAACAAGTTTTGGTTGGTTGGTTGGTTGGTTGGTTGGTATCAATTCGTTGGTTGAAATGAAGACAATGATTTAAATATATTATACGCCGTGTGAAGTCAATTAAAAAGACGGTCGTGAAAACAAAATGTGTAGGGTTTTTTCATATTGACTTGGTATCACAAAATATTTTAATATATATAATGTGATCGTTAACAAGCCTCTCGTCGTCGTCATCGACATCATTACAAATACATAATAATGTTAAAAAAGATTTTTAAAAACTTTAAAACTGATCCAAGCAAACTTCGAACGAACTTATTTTCGTATCATTGAAACCAACTTGTTGAAGCATAAATTCTAAACATTAAATCCCAAGACATAAACCATAATACTAAAACCTAAACTTTAAACCAAACACTAAAACCTAAAAATAAAAACCAAGCTTGTCCTAAAACTTAAACTCTATAGCCAAACTTTAGAGCTAAAATCTAAAAGCAAATATTGTATAGTTCGAAGATATGGTTCCAACATCATCGTAACGAGTACACTCAGGCTTTGTTTGAGCTGGTTTTGAGGGTTTTATAAATTTTTTTAAACATTATTAGGCAAAATATATTTTTTTGATCTTGTCCATATATATTGAAAATAAATATGTGATTCATATTAAAGTTGAATAAAAAATTAGGGTCTGATAAACAAATCAATTTTAATGTATGTTGAATTAAAAACCATTCTTACTTGAAAACTAAATGAATCATTTATAGACATAAGTTTAAATAGTATATTAGTAAGTTCCCCTGTTATATATGTGTGTGGATCCAGAAGACTATAAGTTCTGGAAGAAAAAAAAACGGTGTTCGACTTTCAATGCAAGATCAAAGCATCTTTTGACTCTGTCACAAAAAATACAAGGGAGAGTTGAATACAATAACAAACGACTATTCTTCTAAATAGTGTTTCTGTTATTTTTCTTCCGTACAAATCGTATGAAGTCACCCAACATGTCATGCATGTATATTTTTACTCAACGGTGTAAAACCGGTTCTCAAAATGACATTGTAATATTGCCAGATGTTTTTTCTCTATTCAAAGTGGTTGAAAATTTTGATCTTGAAAGGTGCAAGTCTAGGCATTTAACACAAGTAAACTAGGAGTTGTTTCAAAATTAATATTAAGGAAAAAGAAAAAATTATTGTAGAATTGAGTTACTTTTTATTAATAATTATAATAATGATATATATTATTTCTAGAAAACACACTATCAAATAATCTATGCAAAACCGAATGATGAATAAATAAATATAAAATAAAATTTTATAGGGAGAAAATGATTAAAACAGTTCTTTAATGATTTTTCAACAATTCTCATTATAGTATCTTCTATTGCAATAATAAGAAAACTAACTCTTAGACGATTGTAATAAGGATTCGTGCTAGAGTGTTCACGAGCCGAGCCGAAACAAGTCGAACCAAGTCAGGGGCAAGCTCGGACTCGTCTCAAATTTAAACAGAGCCTGGCTCGGCTCGGCTCGGATAGTAAATCGAGCCTGAAATCTTGGCTCGGACTCGACTCGTTTTTAACCGAGTTCTCTCAAGAGAACTTGTTCCTCCGAAGGTATTATAACCTAAGAAGCGTATGCTACGGGAGATGTTCACGCATCAAAGATTGTAACTACGGTTATTGGAGATTTTAGATGTAGTCTAAAAAGATGAAGCTAATGATGGAGATGTTTGGAGAGATTACTCTTCTCTGTTTAGGTTTTTCTCTAGAATATGTCTTATATTTACTATACCATACTTTATCTATAGCGACGAAACAATGTTCACTTATAACGACGACATGTCGTTTTTTATAAGGCCTTTTGACCCGTTGAATAAGTAATCTTTATAGAGTCGTCGCTATAAGTCAACCTATACCAACGATGAATCGACTCTATAGGCTTATCATAAGCTTTTACTAATTATAAATAAAACCCAACATAAATAATTTTAACTTCTCACAACAACTTGTATTCGGTAAAACTTCTATTTATTCAAAAAATAATAATGAAAAAAAACTTGTCTTGGTAACTTCTTGTTGATATAGATTAACCATAAATTTTAAATTGGTAAGAACGACATGTTGTTGCTAAAGGTTATTTTTTATATACTTTATTTAGTTTTTTCATTCTTTTGCTATAAATTTTGAATATATAATAATACATCTAGATATTCAACTGTCACACCCCCAAATTACCACTAACGGCATCAAGCCGTTGAGTGTGACGTGACAGGATCAGAAGCACTGGTCATATAGAACGACTTTATATGCTTTTGTAAAATACACAGTTATAATAGAAATAACCAAAGTTGTTTAATAGTTATGTAGCGGATATAAATGTTTGCACAGCGGAAGTATTAAATTGACACGACATTGTTCATAAATACTTAATAACGTAAAATGTTTTCAAAATAGTTGTTATGCATGCAGGACCCTCAACCTGAGACTCCATGTGCATCCTAGTCTCGTGCATTCAGTTACCTGAAAATACATGTTAACATAAAGTTGGTGAGTTCATAGGTTTAAGTAATAGTAAAAACAATTAACGAGATATATGCTGGGCATGTTAAGTTGTAGACCATAGGTCTCGAGTGTATGTGTTGCACATCTACCGAAACTAGACTGTTAGATGCCTCCGCCAAGTCTATCGTAAAAACTATGGCATAGGTCGATATTACGCTCGTCCTGATTGCCAGTCAGATTTGTGGACGAGCGGGGTTTGTCAGACCTAATAGTACTATCCAATAACGTCTCGTTCTTGTTTAACTAATGGTAAAGTTTTGTGAGGACTTTGTTACGATATAAGCACACTCAAAACTTGTTTGTACAACATACTATTAATACATATAAAATAGTTTGCAATTTATTCTCCCCCAAAAACAACTATGATAGGAAAATAGGGTCGTAAATTCACCTGAGTTGTAGCCGTGGTTGTTAGTGCGAACGGTTGTCCTTAACTGTCACATATATCACAAAGGTATTGTGAGTTCGTGTTCGCAGTCATGTTCGTGTTCGTGTTCGTGTTCGTGTTCGTGTTCGTGTTAGTGTTGGCCTAACTAGACCATGTTTGTGTCCAAACAACTCTAAGTTGTCGTGTTTGACTGTGTTTGACCATGTTGACTCAACGACACGTTGATGACTCGTTTAGTTCTTAGCGTTTGTTTAACGTGTGTTAAGTATCATGTATTGCTCGTAAACACATAAATCACATTCAATAGGCAACTTACTATTTATAGTAAGTTTTCACTTGCAGCATGTTTCTATTTTTAGTAAGTTTACATAAAATCACCTTTTAACAATTCTAGAATGCTTGTTTTCCCTAAGTGATCATGTTATCACATATCACGTTATCATGAGTTATTACTAAAACACATAATTCATGTTAAGTACCTAAAGTTACTAATTATAGAAAGTTACTATTCTTGTCATGTTTTAACATCAAAAATCATGCAATTTCTTTCATAGCACTATAACAAGGCATTTACAATCATGTTTCACCCTTTTATTCATGTCCTTACATCTTAATTTACAAAATCCCCAAATATCACAAGTTACTATTTTTAGTAATTTACCTCATTTATCATGTTTTAATACCAATATTCATGCAACAACTCTCACATTATCATAATATGGTATTTTAAAACACATTTCACCAACTAACATGTTCCTATAATGTATTTCAACAAAATCGCCAATTTCAAAGTTACTATAAATGGAAAGTTTTCTATAAACATTATTTTAAATCACGATTAACATTAGGGGTGTTCAAATTCGGATATCCGAAAATTTCGGATAGTGGTTTTCACTATCCGAATCCGAATCCGAAATTTCGGTCGGATATCCGAACTCTTAAAAAAAGGAAAAAGATTTTAAAAAAATATATCCGGATATCCGAAAATCTGAAAAATATCCGAAATATCCGAATATCCGAAAAACTATCCGAAATATCCGAAAAAATATCCGAATATCCGAAAAACTATCCGAAATATCCGAAAAAATAATATCCGAAAAAATATCTGAATATCCGAAAACTATCCGAAAAAAATAACTATTTCGGATAGTTAGGATATCCGAACTATCCGAAATTTTTCAAAATTACTATCCGAATCCGAATCCCGACTTTCGGAAGTCCAGATACTTCCGGACTTCCGGAAGTCCGGACTTCCGGATATTTCGGATACGGATTTTCGGATATTTCGATTTCGGATACGGATTTTTTTGAACACCCCTAATTAACATCATCAAATTGCTTAGACATGACCAACATCAATATGCATGACCCAATTTCTTAACCAAAGTTTTATTTTTAGAAACCTATGAACAAATCATCGATTTCATCAAATCCAACTAAACTAATACCTCAATAAACACAACATTAGTCATAAATCATCATTTTAACATACCTATTATGTCTAAAATATCATCTAGCATTCATTTGCATATTTAAAGTTACTATTTATAGTAACATATATCAAAATCACCCATTTCAATGAATCAACCTAGTTAACTTGCACATGTCATCATTCATATGACATAAACACAACACCTTGATCAATTCAATAGGTTAAATTAATCATCAAAACATCCCAATACAGATTTATAAGTGTATTACTTCGTGCATGTGTTGATTTTTGAGTTGCCTGTGAGTTTAAATGCGTGCATGTGTGTTTAAATGGGTTTTTAGTGCAAAAGGACTATTAGAGCTACCTCAATGGGTCTTGTATTTTGAAATGAAGCTAGGAATTGATGGGTACAGGACCTGGAAGCCTCTAAGAATGGTTCTTCAGCAGCTACACAGTGGTGATGATGGTGATTAGTTCTCCCAAGCTTCGTTTGGCTCCAAGACTTCAACAATCCTTCAATAAGGCTTGGTTGAGCTTCCTGAGGTTTAGAATGCTCTACGCAGAGTGTTTTGGTCGGAGTTGAGTGTAAGAGTTCAAGTGTTGAGGTAAAAATGAAACAGAAAAGAAATGGGTTTGTTTTTATAATGTTTTTGGCTTCTGGAAGGCTTCTGGAAGGCTTCGCGTACCGCCAAGGACAAGAGAGCCGGGTTCTCTACCGAGACACGCCACGTGCCGCCAAGGTGGAAAATGATTGGTCGTGGCGTACTGTCACACCCCCATCTCTCACTTTACCTGATATAGTCACTAAATGACGCATGAAGTCGGTAACTGTTGTAACGTGACGCGGAAGCTTGATGGTGAGGTCTTAAAGATGGGCGTGACTGATTGTTACCTTGGTATCATACATCAATGGCAAACCATACACACTATATATTACATCATAACTAAAATATTACACATTAAGTTTCAACATTCTTAAATAACATTAACTAGTAAGAGTGACTAAACATGTCTTGTGATCGTGCATCCTCACTTTCGCACTTGTTACCTTCTTCCTGAAAAAGGTTTTGTAATATAAAAGATCAGCAAGGATGCTAGTGTGTAACACCCCGACCGACGGCGAAAACGTCGGGATGCCACGAGGGATGTGTATGTGGGCATCTAAATTAAATCATCACATAACATTCCATTCACCAAATTAATTACACAAAAATCATGTCTATCATGAATTAAATACATCAATTACACAAAAGAATTAGCTAAACTAACTAAACTCCAATCGCCAGAATTTTAGTTAACTTTAGCTAAGTCCAAGATCCTATGTGATGATGTCCAAAAGTATGAATTCATCTTCTTCAACCTATTTAGCTTCATCACCTGAAACATGTAAGAAAATCAAGTGTCAACTACGAGGTAGTTGGTGAGTAATCATAAGTTTTATACTTAAAAGTATTTTATAAAATGATTATAAAAGTTTGTGTTTGAAAATGGGTTTTATAAAAGTTTAGAAAAATGAGTATAAAAACTTATAGTTTATCTGAGAAAATCTACAAGAGTACCTGCGTGAAAATCCAACACATCTTCCAACACAACAATCAAACACATAAACAAACACACATTCACCTATCTCACATATTCATAGATAATCATAGATAATCATAGACAATAATAGATAATCAACCACATAACCATTCACCCAATCTCAACATCAATATTCTCAAATAATATCTGTGACTATACATGGATATTATGTAATTAACATAAGTTAAAAACATGATCCACGGAGTGGTCGCTAACCACATGACAATACATGAAACCAATGCAATTAACCAAGGTTAAAGGCAATGTTTCACGGAGTTGTGATAATCCAAGTGACAATACATGTAATCGTCTAGGATGACCGAAGCCAACACAACGATACACGGAATTGTGGTAACCCACGTGACAATACATGTGATCATTGCGTATAACCGAGGTCATCAGCAATGCCACACGGAGTTTTAATAATCAATGAAATTCCATAATTAATGATTATTCCATAATATGAATATCATATTGATAAACAGGTATCATCCATGTGTTATCAAAATAATATTAAATTGATATTCATGTTTCACCTCCGAGTTTTAAAACAAAACAGTTTAAAAGAAAGGGAGGTTATGAGAACTCACCTGAGTCCTTAGAATAGTGCTCGTGTATAAAGCGCGCTCGCGTATGTAACTCAAAGACACTTCAACCACCTGTATTTATCGTGTGTTTTATATTCATAAGTATAGGTGTTTCAATTTCATAAAGTGTAACTCCATATTTTAAAAGAAACTTATGCTATAGAGAGAGAAAAAGGTGGTGGTTTTTATAAAATCCTCATGCATGTCCAATTACCCTCACCATCCTTGTTCCTAAGTTCACCCTAAAACCCTTGCTTACAAGAAATAAAATTTCAGGCACTCTAGGACCAGCGAACCTTTAGGTTCGTTGTCCATAGGGTTCGGCTAGGTGATAACAGGTTCGGTTCAAAGGAAGAAAGATGGTTCGGCTGACCAACAAAGGTTCGGCCCCAGTTTGGTTCGCCTAGTAGGGTTTACTCAACAAGGTTCGTGTCCCAAACTAAATGGTTCGGTGTCCCTAAGGTTCGCCACCTTAGGGTTCGTCTTCAACATGAGGGTTCGTGACTAAATAGGAAAAAAAGGCTCGTGGCTCATATGGCTCTTGGGATTAGGTTCGCTCAGCTAGGGTTTGTTTCACAAAGGTTCGGCTGAATAGAGAGAAGGTTCGTGATTCATTGCATGTACAGCAAAGGTTCGCGGCCAATAGCAAGGTTCGGCTAAGGTCCTATCCAGCCCAGGGTTCGCCTAATGAGGTTCGTGGAACTGGACACGGTTCGGCTCCCCTTACGGGTTCGGCTAAAATCCCTAAGGTTCGTGGCCATCAAGATGGTTCGGCTATCCCTTAGAGTTTGTGTGTAAAAGAGGTTCGGCCGAAGACTAACCA
Organism: Mikania micrantha; assembly: GCA_009363875.1. Lineage (NCBI taxonomy): Eukaryota > Viridiplantae > Streptophyta > Magnoliopsida > Asterales > Asteraceae > Mikania > Mikania micrantha. The sequence goes on along the minus strand of CM018694.1, from coordinate 55,624,017 downwards.
GGTTCGTGTAGGGTTCGCGACTGGTTGTCTCAAGTTCGGCCCATTTAGGGTTCGGCGGTAGGTGGTCCAGGGTTCGGCCGACAGCGCTAAGGTTCGGTCGACAGCACCAAGGTTCGGCTCAGCCCAGCCATTCACGAACCTGTCATACTTGGCTGCCCATCGCCATCCTCATCACCTTTCAACCATTGCAGGTCTATCCTCACGATCCTACTCCTCTATATTAACTCATTTAAGGTTTTTACAAGTGTTTTAGATCGATTACCACAACCATACATCAAGAATTCGTGATTTACACAAAACCGAACATAAAACTCTAGATTTACCTCGAAATAATGATCCAATGTAGGCTTTCTTCGTATCTTCTTGTTCCTCTCGTTCACGCGGTCGTTTGGGCACCAAGATCTCTCGAATCGGTTGAGAAACGAGGGAGAAAAGCTAGAGAGAAGTTGTGGTGAAATGTGGGTGACGAAATTTCTATGTAGAGAGAGAGAAGAAGAAGAAGGAAATGAGGAAGAAGAAAGAAGATTTCTTCCTTATAACGCGTATTATCCCCACGTGCTCGGTCTCGTTTTTATCGCGATAAATTTATAAAATGCTCAGTTTCGTTCATAAAATATGTTTAAAACATTTAAGTGGTTAAATAATCATGTTTTGTTTTAAATAAAATGAATAAAAATCGTTTAAAGAAAGTATCTCCGTTTATTTTCATTAAATTAATTATTTAACCAAATAACTCTTTCGTTTTTGTTTTAGGTTATGATTCCTAATAAACATTATTGGTTTCCATTATTTAATTTAATATCGTTTGATATTATTTAATTATCTCGTCGAAACGCGTTACTCGCGTACGTATTCGTAAAGATCGTCACCTTTCCGAATCCGACGCTCGTAACGTATTTCGATTCGATTTAATATTTAAAAAATACCGTTTCAGAACATTATTCCTAATAATTATATTCGTGTGAATCGTCACCCACGCAAATATATTTATCAAGTTAATATTTCTGAATTAATATTCGCGTTTAAATAATGTTCGTAACCTCACCATCGCATAATTAATTCCAATTATACATTCATTATTTTATTAACTTAAATATTATCAAACCCAATCCAAAACCCACTAAACCAAGTCACTGACACATCCATGATAGACCGAAATATGCATATGTATAGGGCATATGCAGAGGTAGATCGCATCCTCCCCTACACCGTCCCACCGCTATTTCGATAAACCATGACCATGTGTCCTTGACTATGTTTAGCAACCAAACCATAACCAACTAACTCAAACTCCTTTCCATTTCAACCCAAATCCATAATCATCAACAATATAACTGCGATAAACTCTCTGGTTCTGTTTAGTTGAGTTACAACTAAATTTCTCATGGTTTACGCGTATAATAATATGTTCTAAGTATGTATACCAATAACAGTGATAATCATCAAATAATACATCATCATTAATAATTACAAATCTCAGGTCGTAACAGTACAATCGTACGGATGTACGGACGACCGGAAGTACAGTGATGTTACATTGTGAGTTCATAGATATGATAACGCAATATAATATAATATGATATGACATGTTGAATATGTAGGCATACACAACTTTATGAATATGATTCACCATGAAAACCCATAACCAAAGCCTATGTGACTGTGATGTAATTAACGGTAATACCTTAAGGTAAGACCTTAGCCTCACTCTTAATGCCTATCGTTGCATTAAGCTGTTATCTTGTAATGTAATAAATGGTAACATGCATTCACACAAGGGTAGACGCTATCTACCCGTGAATGGGGTTGTCAGCCCGATAGTACTATCATTGTTATCATCCGGCTCATCCATTAGTTTATTGGTTACAGTTGTTATGTGAGGACTTTTACGATAGCATGGTACAATTTTCATGTAATCATCAAACAAGAGTTGAAATGCATAAATAACATGAAAGCATATCATTGTAATTGAAATATGTAACCATAATGTAATTGTAATGCAAACCCTGAGTCTTAGAAATCCGAAGATTCGAAAAGGGGTGATGAAATCATGTAAGTACATCACTGTAATTGAAATACGTAACCATATTGTTATTGTAATATAATCCCCGAGTTTTGGAAAACAAAACATTTAAAAGGGGGTCTATGAAACTCACCCGTGTTGTTGCAATGTTACACGCAACTTTAATAGAATTTTGCATATCATTAAGGTTCTATAAGTTCTTTGTATCCAATTTGGATTACCAGAACATTTCTTGATATTAAATATCAAGAATAATGTAATTCGATTCATCAAGCTGATTCTGAATCACGTATTTATTAAAAATCAATGTAATAAGGTTACCAGTTAATTTTTAATGTTAAAATCACTGATTCTGTTTAGTAATTAAGTTCTTATACTCATTTGATTGTAAATTAATGATAATTGCGTCCCATTGTTAAAACCAGAATCCTAATCGACTTTCAGATCAAAAATCGGGTTTTCGGATTACGAAATTGATTGCAAAATCGAGTTCGGAATGCGAAATCGATTGAGAATATGTTTTCGTATTGAATTTCAATGCTTAAATAAAGTCCTGTATTGAAACCGGAGTTTTAATCAGAAATCAGATAAAAATCGGGTCATCGGATTGCAAAATGGTTTGCGAAATCGAGTCCGGAACGCGAAATCGATTGAGAATATTTTTCATATTAAATTTCAATGCTTAAATTAAGTCTTGTATTGAAACTGGAGTGTTAATCAGAAATCAGATAAAAATCGGGTCATCGGATTGCAAAATGGTTCGCGAAATCGAGTCCGCAACGCGAAATCGATTCAAATTATGTCCTTTTTATCGAAAACGGATCATCGGATTACGAACCGGAGCGCGAAACACAGTTCAGAACGCAAAACGGACAAAATTAGGGTTTCTGCCGGAATATTCCTTTTGGCCGGAACATTGGCTGGAATATTCCACCAGCGGCGAATTTCGTCGGAGTTTGGCCGGAATTTGGCCAGAGTCCGGCGGTGCGGAGACGGCTCGGCGGAGGCCGGTGGTCGGCGGCGATGGCTCGGTGGGGCTGAGGTGTGGCTTAGTGGCCTTGGCCCGGGCCTTGGCCGATGTGGCTCGAGAATGGCCGGCTCATGTGGGTCGCGATCTGCCTTTGACCGAGAGTGGCCGGGAAAGGGGACCGCGCATGTGCTGCGCTGGGGCCACACATGGTTCGCGCTGGGGCCACGCATGGGCCGCTCCCGTGCCATGCTGGGGCCGCGTCCAGACCACTGCGCCCAGCTATGTGCCATCCAAAGTTTATGTGTGCCAAACTCGGTTTTTTTGCACTTTTGCCGGTCCAAAATCTCTAGATCCTAGTTTTTAACATATATCTAGTGTTTGTTGAAGAAAAATCTCAATTTTGACAACTTTGAAAAATCCGGTTTTTGAACAAAATCACCCTTTTAATGGGTTTTTGAATTATGATGATTTTCAAATTTTACCAATCATCCAAACATGTTTATTTAAGTCATATGAAGCTATTAGAATCAAGGATTGAGTTTGAAACTTACTTGGTGAAGGATTTGCTTGAAAAATTAACAAAAATTCCACTTTTGAAGCTTGATTCTTTGTTTCACTTGATCTTGGGTTTAATTACTACTTGGAATTGATTAGGAATGATGTTTGAGGTGTGTTTAAAGTTCCAGAAGTGATGGGAAGAAGGCCTGGTCGAGTTTGAGGGTTTGGGAGAGAAAGAATGGTGTAGAAAACTTGACCAAAGTCAAGATTTTTGGTTTTATTTGCCACAACTTGTTTTACAAGTTTAGATTTTACAAGTTTATATATTTTATTTTCTTCATATTTATCTGATTTTAATCAGATGGAATAAGATAAACATGGAACAATGAGATAGACATGGAATAAATCTAGGGTTTGCTTGATTTTTGCCATTTTCGCAATCGTTTGTTCGACTTTTCGCGTATAATTTCAGGAATTGCTAATAATGATCAAATATCATTGTCATGCTTCCAATTACATCCCATTATGATTATAATTTGATTAGGAAGTTCGAGTTGTCGTGAATTTGCCAATTACGCATGCTGAATTGCCTTTTCGCAGATTTTCGCAATTTGACTTATTGAACTTAGGTATTCTTTGATTTAGTTATGTTATCACTTATTTCACTTCAATTCATCATATAATTGATATTGATTTAGTTTTGGATCCTTGAATTTGGTTTTTTATCATTATTATAGAAATTTTTGCGTAATTCGGCAATTCTGTGTAACGTCATTTGCGATTTGTTTCATATTGTAATTTCCTTACATATATACACAGATTCATATATATATATATACATATTCAATCATGATTTGATTAATTAAAATATTAATTCATGAATTTAGGAAATTATCTTGCTATAAAGAATGAAATGTCACACGTACCGCGACTAATTTTGGCTGAATTCAAATTTGCCCACCCATCATCGCGTACCACGAAGGATCTCGCCGGGATCATTGGCGTACTGCGAAAGGTCCTGGGCTGGCCCAATGGCCCATTTTTATTTGTTTGATTCGTTTTTCGTCTGTCTTTCGTTATCGTTAATCATTTTTCGACTTTTGTATTGATTTTGTTTGTTATTAGTTCATGTATTGTTCAATTATCGTTCAATTGCATAAATCGTTCGATGTTTCACCAACGTTCGTGAGTTGTAAGACACGTGTGTGTTTTCCGGTAATTCCTCGAATTACTGTGCGATGTGTTTGTATTTGCACTATCGTGCCACGTGTCACACTAAATTAGACCAATTCTAATGCCATGTATGTAATAATAAATTAAATTATTATTTAACTAAAGTAAATGCTGACCTGAAAATTGGTATGTGTCACATCAACACAATAATATATAACTTTATTAAAACACAAATCACAATATATCCAAATATCTCAACACAATGACAAATTGTTTGAATTAAACATATGTTGTTGTTATTGTTAGAGTTGTTACACTTCTTTCATTTGTTGTGCTGTGATGTTGTCTTGATTGTTTATATTGTTAGAGTTGTTACACTTGCTCATTCATTAGTTGTTGTCATTATTGTTGTGGATGGGATATGCAGTGGCGTACCCACCCTTTGGGGAAGGGGGCAGCCGCCCTCCTTAAAAAAAATATTTCTGTGGTATATATATGTTAAAATTCTGACCGACCCCCTTAATATTTTGCAATCGCCCCCCTTAAAGTTGTATAATTGGACTTATGATTCGAATTTAAGTGATACTTATACTTGTTTTTTGGAAAAAAAGTTACCTAAAAAGTCTCCATATATATTGTTTTTGATAGCTTTTAAAAAATATAACCAAGTAGAGATCAACTAGATCTGAAAATCTTAACTCATAACAAGATAAATGCATAGATCGGGTAAGCAAATATTGTATTTTAGATAGAAGTGGGCAGATTTATAACATACTATATGCGTTGAGATGGTAACACCTTAACAAAATAAAGGTCAAGATGGATAACTTAAAAATTAAGTGAATATAATGGATTCAAACAGATAAGAATGATCAGTAATAAATTTGATGAGAAAATAACTAAAAGTATTCAATTAAACTATTTGTTTATTTACAATTCCCTATAAGTTGAAAAAAATTGATGTTTATTAAAATGATTCATTTAAATTCAAACTGATTTTGATTAAAACGCATCCTAACATGCACTCATCTTAGATGTATTGTATTTTTATTATGCTTTTATATATGAAATTTAGTTTAATTGTCTTATTTCAACATGACCCGATCCGATTCGACTTGACTAGATCTGAACAAAAGATAAAAAAAAATTATTAAGCTAAATCCTTAAATGAGCCTAAAAAATTTTCGCCCCCCATGAAAAAAAAATTTGGGTTCGGCACTGGGGATATGTATTATACATATGAGGGTGGGATGGCTCACAACACAACTAACACCCTTTATATGCTCATGCATATGATCTAAAGCACGCTTCATAAAACCAATCTCATGATGAATCAAGTTGACACATTATGTTTTCTTGATTTTTAGAGACCTATTTAACCTTGGAGAGTGATTCAGGAACACACATCCCCAAACCGATTTTGGGGTGATTTTGGACAACATAAAGCATGAAGAAAAACCCAATCCACAATTGAGAAATATTTGAAATAAGGAATTGAAGATTAATCATGATCATGCAAGGCTATAACACTCGTGATTATTTTCAAGTGTAGGACTCTTATTAGTTATTCTATTCAATTTAGTTTACTCATAAATTTAGACGTAGATTTGGAACAATTACTTAAGATTCGATGGATTGTTTATGCATATTACTTTGTTTTCAAGATCGAATTTGTCTTGTTTAGATTTAATTAACAATATTAGTCTTTAGTTCTTCGCAGACCCTACTTAAAAGTGGGATTAAACTGGGTACATTTGTTTGTTAGTCTTTAGTTCTTCTTTAATCATTAACTATTAGTTGTCACTTGTTTTCATTGAGTACTAATTGCTTGAATTAGACGACATCCTAGCACATGTTCTTATTTGGTTCCATATACTTACTTTAACACAATTGCAGTTCTTTTGTTCTGTGTAATCCTTTAATTCAAATGAAAACACAAGTTGCGTCTATGCAACTTTACAATAGAGAGAACTAGGTTATACTTTATGCTTCATTGCCTAAACCCTAGAAATATTTATCTTTCCATTCACTTTTTACATCATCCAATTTTGATTCAAGTTTACTACTTTCTGCAATTCATGATTACAATTTTTTTTTTGACAATCAACAAACCCAATCAATTATAAGTTTAATCACTCATGTAACTTAGTTAAAAAGAAATTAATTATGACTTTACACCTTGCACAAACTTTTCGTTTACTTGCCATACTAATTTAAGGTGATTCAAAAGACACTTAAATCTCTTATTTGCTCACTACTTTGACACCAATCACTTACTAGTCACAATTACATAGATATATAGTCATTTAGATTTAGATTGAAAATCACTTACATGTGATATATACACATTCTTTGTTATTACTTCAAAAGCTATGTATTGTGGATAAATGCATCTACATATATTTGCTATCATGGGTAAATCTCTTGTTATGAATCCACCCAGACTTACTAAAGCATTTCCATTGATATATATTTGAGTAATTGCTGATATGGTACATGTGGTATGCTAGCAAAACCACCTAGACGTGCAATCTCGGTAATTTACTCTAAATATTTCTTTCATATGTTATAATTGATGTATTTAAAAATTAATGTTATGTGATATGATATGGCATGACATGGCATGAAAATGTTATGAGCCAAATTTATCTATATGTTGATGACAGATATAATCTTGATGAAATAAGTGAGATTGGGATTCGATATTTGATGTTGGAAAGTTGCACTAATGCTTCTTTTTTTTTGGAACGGCGAAGATCTCAATCGTGTGATCCCACTGTTTCCAAGCTATGTCACCAAGGTCTAGTTACCAGGACCTCCCATGAGCCACAACAACCACCTCAGAAGGAATTCTCACTGGGAAAACCCCCTGACCCCCCTCAGACCCCTTTTTTTCGCTGCGTGAGGGATTTGAACCCAACACCTCCCATTTGAAAGAATCTTGGGGTACCATTGAGACAATGCCTCTTTGGTACTAATGCTTCTTGATCACTTGAAAATTTTAAATATTGCATGTATATATAATCTGTTTAATCTCCCAAGTAACGTTGTGTATATGATTGTTCATGAATAGTCTGTTTGTGACACTCTTCGCTTATGTGTAATGAATCGTCGAGCAAGCCTATTAATAAACAACCAATTGTACAATCAATGAAGTGCTAAACATTTGTACACTTGTCATGTAAATGACTAAATGAGCATTTGTACCATGGCTTGTTATTAAACATCTATAAATTGGGCCTATTGATTCACATTTGAACAATGGGTCGATCTGTGCTTATAATAAGCCAGGTAGGCTAGTAAGATTAAAATCGGGTCGTTGTAATATGATTGAAGAAACGCATGAAGTCATGATGGATCAATTATGGATATTAAACGTAGATATAAAACATTATTTTGTCATGTAAATTAAGATATAGAGATTATAAAAAAAAAGTTAAAAAAGATGTCGTATGATGTTGCGTGTGTATGAAAATAATTATGTATGTATGTATGTATGTATGTATGTATGTATGTATGTATGTATGTATGTATACATATGTATATGTGTGTGTCTATATATATATATATATATATATATATACAAACAAACGTTATTAAGGAAAATTAGATTATAAATTTAAGCTTTATAAATTTAGAGCGTCAACGGAATATTTAGCAAAATTACAGGGTAAGTTTTAAAAGGTTTCAAAGTTAAGGTAGAAGTAGTAGGTTATATTTACTAAATGACAATTCTAAATGAATTAGATACAATTAATGGTGTGTAAAATGCGGTTCGGTTCGGTTTTGGTTTTTATGCTTAACCATATATCATAACCGCTAGCTTTGGTTATCATGTGATGTCCTTTAACATAACCATAACCAAACTTCGGTTTCAGTTAATCAATTCTAATATCGGTTTTGGTTAATTTCGATTAAGTAACCAACCCCAAAATTCAAGATAAAATTTGAGCTAATTTAAAATGATTTTATGGTTATATGCTTGTTTTGGATCAGTTTTGCTTAACTTACCAAGCCGACATGTGATGTAATAATATGGACAAGTAGCGTAAAATTAAATCATTATGCCCAAAATCCAACGAAACAACTATATATTAAAGAGATGAAAGGATTTATCGGTTCAGTTTGATTAACGTGCAACTATGTGACACCCTTAACCATAATCATAATCGAATTATTGGTTAATCAGAAAGCCTCAACAAAACTGTTGTTAATTTCGGTAATTGATTAATTCGGTTCGGTGACTATTCGGTTATCGGTTAATTTCAGTTAAAGGTTAAGGTTCGCTCACCTCCTATATGTAATTAATCCAACATCACGCATTGTGCATTTGTGTGTCCTTGAGCTGGAATCGATGTGAAAACATTATTAAAATGGTTTTTAAAAATATGATAGTTTTGCTTTACCCATCGTCCATTTATATAGATGAAACTAATCATAGTTTTCCCGCTTCTCGTCTTGCTTGCAAGAATATAAGCAGTTCTTTTCCCTTTCCTTTTTGCACAACCTTTTCTATTATAGAATCCAATCGCGAGATCCCAAACTACTCCTAACCCCACAAGATTCCAAGACAAAGCTTAACCTGAGTCTCGATAAGACTGAAGGTTTCTAAGAGCACGGTGCTTAATTGCTCTCCCTTTGCTAATTGAATACCAACCCGATCTAGCTTTCGAAACAGGCTAAAACTGCCATACTTTTAAAAACCCTTTTAATAATGTTTTCACTTGCAAGTTGCAAAACACATAATTGTAAATCACAGGAAAGCCCAAGTTAGTAGCCCAGTCAAATAAACAATTCTTGTCGACTTGATATTTAAGGAAGTACAACCAAACTTGCGTGGAATTAATGACCTGAGATCGTTGTTTTGAAAGCCGGACCGGAACCGGGGCCAGTCGGCCCAAAATAAACATACGAACCGCCTTCAACCGAACTGGATGGTTGAACCAATTCACCTATCGGACCGGATTTCAATTTCTTATAACTAAAATGCAGCTAATGAAACATTAAAATCAAACTTTATATATATATTTTTAACATGATTATGTTGGTTGAACATTAATTATGTGTGTTTAAAATATGTTTGTATTTCTAGATTTTTTTGGAATTTTTTATGTATATATTATGTAATCAAGTTATTGAATTCGTTCCTACCAGTAACTAGTAAGATATCCGGTTCGACGTCTGGTCTGGTTTTGAAAACATTGCTAGAGATGCACAATACTTTTTTTTAAACTGGTTCAGTTTCGGTTAAATAAGTCTAAACCCTTTTTGGTAAAACTGAACGGGGTTAGGAATCATATTTTGTGAAGTGATCATTTCGGTTTAATTTTAGTTTATTCTAATCATATTGTTTTATAATCGGCAATTATTTTATTTATAAAAAGACATCTTGCCAAGTATTGCTTCATAATTATAAATCATGAAAAATCAAACCAAACCGGTTGTCAAAGTATTATGATAGGATTCGATAAAAAGCAAGAATTGATGTTTAGAACGGACACATCTTCTCTACTTTCTTATATACTCAATTTTAAAGGTCGGTGTAGTTTTTGTCTTTTTTACTTTTGCACATATTTCAAATAGGTTTTATATGTTAATTAACGACAAATAAATGTTGTCTACCTGAGATGGTCAACCTATGGCTGCTTAGGTTTCGAGCTTTTGTTCGCCCGGTTCGAATCCCGTTGCATGCGTTGCGTTCTTTCTTTTCTTTTTGTTTTTTAGCCCATAAAATCCGTATAAGTTTTGTGTTTTCTAGTCGTAAGTGTTTACTCTGGTTGCCTAGCTGAGACGGTCATCCTCTCTTTGTGTGTTGGGCACATCGTGGTGACGTCGTTTCGAATCTCTCAACAACCAATTTTTTTTTTATTTTTTTGTGTTTTGGATTATTCTTTCCAACATATTACACATAATTTGTTTTTTAATTCTTACAATCTCAAGGCTAGAAGAGTTTGTATTACATGTTTATTCTGTACTAGGTTAGTCACCCGTGTATTACGCGAGTTGATTAAAAAATTAAACTAATTTATACGAATTCGTGATTAAGATTTAATAATTGCAAAATGATTTTGTCATATAACTTTTTGTTGGTAAAATTATTGAATAATGTTATTTGCTAAAAAGATAGTTAATTTTGCTGAGATCAAATAAAAAAATGTAATATATAAAATGCAAACATCTGATTAATTATATATTTGTATGAAATTGGAAATACATAGACAAGTTAGGCTATTTGGATATAATAATGTTAGCATAAATATAAAAAAAAATATTTAAAAAATATTTAAAAATTATAACATTATATTTAAAAATTATGGTTGAAATCTTATAATAATTAAGTTTTAATAAATTATTACAATAAAAAAATTATTTTTTTATATTTAATAGAAGGGAGGTTATCATTTAATCAATGTTGTAGAAATCGCTAGTCGCTAGTCGGTCGGTGGCGTGGGGACTAGGGACTAATCAGGATTATTCGGGATTAATCGGCCAACTAATCGACCTAATCGGATAGTTGGGCCTAGTCGGCCTTAGGGGACTAGCAATTAATCGGCCTAGTCGGAGTTTTTACAACCATGCATTTAATAGAAAAAAGCCGGGAAAACATTTGAGATAGTTGCTAAACAATTGACATGTGTCAATTTTGTTACTCTTTTATTAGAGTAGATTTAAGAATCAATGGTTCTAAAGTCATCTTTTGCTAACAACTTACTCCTTTTATTTTCTATTATTTTCTTTTCCTTTTTCTTTCATTATTTTCTTTTTTTTTACTTTTTAAACATAATCTTTACGTCTTTTTTAGTTAATGTTGATATGTATTTTTGACAAGTAAGTTTCGGTATAAATAATGATCAAGATGGAACCCGTCTGTGGTATATTTTAACGTTTTTTAAATTCACATTCGAGTTTCATGATTTTAGTTTTCACATTTACATCAATATTTTAGCTATATTTCAATCATATGACTATTTTTAATCTTCAAAACCGAGTTGTTATAACCCAATGCATCTCTTTGATGTACCTAAGACACAACATACATAATGAATTTTGTAAACTCATTGCATAATGTGATATCACTTATAGGGGCAAAATAATGTTTTCTATCTACGGTTCAGTCTTCATAACCAACCAATCACGACTTAGTATGTTTCTTTAATAGTACCATGACGTTGCAACATGTTAGTTTATATTGTGCCACCCCGCTGCAACGTGCATGTCAGCTTTCTAGTTAGAATCAAATGTGGCATGTGACAGCCAAACGAAACATGGCTAATAAACCACAAACCAAATGGATCGAGATATATAGCATCATTCTTTTAAGCATACCGTGAAAACCAAAATATGTTGATTGTATTAAAATTTAAAACATCCATTCACATATAAACAGATAATTTACATATGTATTGGTCCTTATAGGCAAAAGTGAGATTGAAATAATTTTAATGTTATTTTACTAAATTTTTATGAAAATAACGTTAAAAGCGTTGAGTTAGTCGGTTAATCTTGCACCATTAGTCGAGGTATATCATTGGAATGAGTCTCTGTATTCCTACTAGTAGAGATTTACTCTTCTCATATTCTACCCTAACTTTACTAATGATATAATATAATAAGTACGATAAATGTGATGAAATAATGTATATTTTTTATAGTAAATGAATATTTGCAAGTAATATTATAACCTAGAAAGATAATAAAAAGATACTAATTTCCACTTGAAGGCATATCGTATTACAAATACATCATCATTGTACTCAGTATATTTAGGGCGGATCTCGGGACAATAGACCAGGTTCATTGGAACACACCATGTTTAAAAGAGCTGGTAGATTTTTTTTTTTTGAAATAGGTAAAGTGAACTCTTAGTATTTTAAGGGTAAATTCTTAATATAATTTTCCTTGTTGCCTAGTGGTAAGGAATCTTCATTTCATCCATTAGATATCGGATTCAATTGTTTATATTTTTTGATTTTTTTACAGATCAATAGAAATAATTAGATTTAACAATTATTGATATATTATGTAAAGTTATCACAAGTTTACCTGTTACAACAACAATTGTTGAAAGAAGTTTTCATCAATAATGCATCTAAAGACGGATTTGCATAATAAGATGAGTTATAGATACTTAAACAATTCATGCATTTCTTACATTGAAAGATGTTCTTAAAATAAGTATCAATCGAAGATGTGATGTAACGTTTTTTAAAGATGAAACCTCGAAGGAAACAATTATAAGAATTTTTCTTTTGAATTTGTAAAGACTATCATATTCATATTATATGACACAAATATATTTTTGTTCAGTTCCATCCAATTAAAGTAACTTAAAATAATGAACTCTATGAAAAAATTCATGGATCCTCAACTGAGTATATCCATTATTAGTAAAGTTAGGATATGATTCGAGTAGGGTAAGACATAGATAACCTTCCCAGTAACTCGTAAGGATAGAAATGTTGCTTCCAATAATACACACGGCTCATGAGTTTAATTAATTGACCAACTTAACGCTTTTATCATTATTTTCACAAAAAAATAGATAAAATAACATTAAAATCAGTGAAATTTTACTTTTTCTATTAAGAGCAACACATATTAATATAATATATAGGCATCGCAAATGGGGTAGAATGCACCTCATCTATAAAGAAAACTACATACATCCCACAATTAACATTTAAAATTTTCTCATATAAAACAAATGAAGTTTTGTCTTACTGGTAAAATGAAGGTATGAGAAAAGTGATAGAAGACTCAGGTCTTGGGTTCGATCCTTGATCCCACCCGGTTTTACCGGCTTTTCACTATCGTGCCTTTGGGCAGGTGCTTGAGTCAGGGTTGATGGGCTAGAGGCTCTCTCCGTCTGGACTAGTAGTCAGCTTGAGCACCCTTTATACATTGGGAGCCGCGTACAAATTGCCCGACAGTTGATTAATTAGTTAGCCGTTAAAAAAAAACATTTAAAAAAAAATAAATACGCTTTCAAATTAAACATGGTTATCAATTATGGTTGACTAAATAAGATAAGCATACAAGAATTTATTACTAATTAATGATTGTTTTGTAAGGGAAGTGATCTTTCTGGTTTAACCAATTTTTTTATTAGTTTGACCACTCGATTTGGTTTAAATCAGTTTGAGCATGAGGTTTAAGGAAAGAATCTTTTAAAAAAAACTAATTTACTTGTTAAACGAAAAAATTAGATCGCTTTCTCACTTAATTTTGAAAATTTTAAACACATTTATAACATTGAAACAACTAGTAAATTAATAACTTATAAAAATTAACAATATTGAATTAATATAATAAAACACTTAGAAAATTTACAAAGTTTTTCCTAAAATTATTAAACGTCATTAACAAATCATCCAACAAAATCGTTAATGTTCTGAAAGAGAGAATCAAAATTTGAAAGAAGATCAAAATTACCTGTTTCTTTTAAAAAAAAATTATTATTAATTTTTATTTATACAAAAAAAAGTATAAAAAATCAAAATATCAAATTGATAACAAGAACTGGAGAACCTTCCAGGTTTTCCAGAGACTTCCTTGCCTTCCATAAATCTATTCTCTAACGTAACCAGTTACCAGTGCGTGATAAAAATGGCGTTATTTGGAGATCCATTCCGGCGATTATTCATCAATCCTCCGATCTATCGAACCGGATCGACAACAGCTCTCATGGATTGGTTCGAAACTTCACAAGCTCACTTTATTAAAATTAACGTCCCTGGTAAGTTTTCTTCTCAATCTTACACTTCAAATCAAACGAATTCAGCAATTCTATGCCAGTTATGCATCCAATTTGTTGGTTCAGTAGCAGATTATCAAAATTTATGATAGTTTTTAGTTCGAATTTTAACGAATTGAACAATTTGTAGGAATATAATTGAGAATTTGTTTCAAACAGTGAAATTATCCCATGAACTGAATAACTTCGATGGTGTTAGTGAGATTTTTATTAATAATCATGTCGATTATTCTTGATATTCATTAATCTATGCTATAATCAACAATCTGACGGTAGTTTCGAGACCAAATTATAACGATTTGAACAACATCGAAGAATTCGAATGAGATTTTGATTCTTACAGTGCAAAAATTATTCCTCTAATTTGTTGAATTTGAAATTACAACGAACTGATGAACTTCGACAAAGTAAATGAGATTACGATCCATAATCAACAGTTTCACGATAGTTTGGAGTCCAAATTGCATCGAATTGAACAACTTCAACTAACAAAAATTTCACACGAATTCAAATTGTGCAGGATATAGCAAAGAAGACGTAAAGGTGCAGGTTGAAGAAGGCAACGTGTTAGTGATTCGAGCAGAAAGCGGAAAGGATACATCTAAAGAGAAGGAAAAGGATACTGTTTGGCATGTTGCAGAGAGGGGTGGACAACTCAACGGTTTTTCCCGGGAAATTGAGTTGCCAGATGATGTAAAAATTGATCAGATCAAAGCTCAAGTGGAAAACGGAGTTCTGACGGTGGTTTTGCCTAAAGATCTGAGCCCTAAACCTTCAAAAGTTCGTAACATTCATGTCTCCAGCAAGCTCTAGTCATGAGGTATTCCAAGAAACTTGTAGAAGATTTCATGATATGCTTTGTTGTTGTGTCAAATTGGTAATTACATAATATATCAGTAATTGTTATGAAAGTTTGTGATGAATTTGACATGACCATAAGCTGAGTTATTATTATTCTTAATCTTTTGAAAAATATTATTTGATTTGGGCTCATGCGCAAAAAAACCAGTTAATCGAATTGGTATCAGCTTCCGTTTGTAACCGGTTTTTCGAATCGGTTTTAGGTCTTTGAAAAAACCAGCGGTTTAGGACCTGTTTGAGGATTCAAGAGACTAAATATATAAGTAGAAAATTGGTTATTTGACGGTTAACCGGTTTCGATGTTTTATCTGTTTCCGTTTTAGAGTTTGAAAAACCAATTATATTAACTGAACCAGTTATTGAATTAGTTAGGCTATTTCAAAACCGATTAACAAGTTTGCGTATGAATGTATGATATTAGATTATTAGATGATACTAAAGCTATAAGGTTTTCTAAAACGGTAAAGATTACCATTAGTTCCTTTTACAATGTGCAAAAGAATCATACCGTTGAAAATACATAAAATATCAGTTTATAGCACCAACACATCGTTTTTTTTTTTTTTTTTTTTTTTTTTTTTTTTTTTTTTTTTGCAACCTCTTGATGTTGATCTTTCACTTGAACTAGGGTTGCTACCCGCGACGCATCTATACAAATTGTTGTGTGATCCCTCACGAAGTTGTAAACTCATCGTTACGACAATGAATGAACAAACGAAATATTTACCAACTCTTGTTATACTACGAACTCAATATGTAATAAAACTAGTGGGTTTTCCCGCGTGTTGCGGCGGGAATTCTACAATGATTTTGAATATCAAAACATATATACAATCATATAATCAAAATATAGATCTATCACGGTGTCACTTTGACGTAAAATTATTAAGGGTAACATTATAAACATGTTCGTCTTACCATAAAAAATGTTGTGATTAGTCGTAACATTTAGCATACCGATATAGGTATTAAATCACGGTAGCGATGTAATATCACAAACATCAAAACTTATATCAAATACCGACCGCAACGACTATTAATATGTATTTGCCATATTTTTTAATTAATAATAATATTATATAATTATTATTATCATTTTGTTGTTATTATTATTAAAATATATGTATCATCCGTCTTATTTTCTTGACTAAAATCAAAGTTTGAGTCATACTATTATTTTGTTGTTGTTGTTATTGATGCTGCTGTTTTTTCAAAGCATCTTTTACAACGATTTAGTGGTAAAATTTAAAATCAATATTTGTTCGCAAATGTATATATAATATATATAGTAATAATTTTTTCAATTTTTTTGAAGTGGTTCATTTTTCGGGGCCTATTTTGATATTTTTCATTTCGGGATTTTTAACAATTCACAGGCAGGGCTAGTGACTGGAGTGAAGTCGTAAATGGGGAATCTTTCTAAAAAAATGATATATGGCAAAACGCAATTCGTCAAATTCTATTTTTTACAGCGGTTTTGCAATTTTTTTTGAAACGGTTCAAATTTTATTTTCATTTTTTGAATCGGTTAACCTTATTTTGAAGCGGTTAATATAAAACAAAAACCAAATTTTTAATTAGTATTACTGTTCACCGGGAAATGATTGCCTTTCCAAAATGTATATAGAGTCAAAATGTATATCGAGTAATGGTGACAAGGAAACGTTGGTACTCAACGCCTCTACATCAAATGTTGGGTGTTTAATAAACGTTATCATTTGTTAAAAACTGTGTAAGAAACGTAGGTCATTTCACACATACATGTTTAATTTATGAACTTGTTTTTCTTTCCTGCTAAATAAAAAAAAAAACAAATCTTACTATTATAATAAATAAAAAAATGTTGTTAAACACTTATCATGTTTTTAAATTAATATTGATACTTGTCTTATCATCTTATTTAACTTTCTCTTTTATTTTAATTATATTATCAATTCTATTGAATAACTATATAACTGATGATAGTATTTACCTTTTTAATATTAAATAAAATTTTTAATACATGAAAAATCAAAATTTTCATGAAAAACCACACTTTGAAAAAACTTTCTATTATATAAAATTTTTCAAAAGATATTTTTTTTAAAAACAAAATTATTTAAAATTGATACTTTTTGTAAATTTTTTTTCCAAAAAACAAATTCTAAAAAACAATTTAAACAAAATGAAATAACTATAAAACAAAAATTTTAAACAACATAATTATTATAAACAAATGACGTTTCTAAAGCGAGATACTTGAAAATAATTTCTTTAAAAACCAAAAGTTATAAAAATGATATGGATTATTTTATAAGAGAAATATCAAATAAAAAGTATATTTTGCATAAGATAGCTAAAAAGGAATTTTAAAACCTTCAAAATCGACCCATACAAACCCCGATTGAACTCATTTCAATGGCTTTGGAACCGTCTTATCAAACCCTACATATTAGCTTTTAGGTTTTAGGTTTAACAACTAGTTTTATAGTTTAGATTTTAGGGTTTAATTTTAGGTTTTAGGTTTTATTTTTATGTTTAGGGTGTTTTAAAAGTTTTGGTTTAGCATTAGGGTTTACTGTCTATGATTTAAGGTTAGGGTTTTAGGGTTCAACAAAATAGTTTCAATAATGCAAAAATGAACTCAATTAGAGTTCGTTTAAGTCAATTTTTGAGTATTTAAAAATCCTTTTAACATTTTAAAGCAAAATGAACTTTTAAAGAAACCTTCCCTTGATCCCACCCGGTTTTACCGACCTTCCACCGTCGTGCCTTTGGGCGGGTGCTTGGTCGGGTTTTCCTCTGGAATTGGTGGCTGGTGGGTTAGAGGCTCCGTCTGTCTGGACTAGTTGTCAGTTTGGGCATCCTTTAGCCATTAGGGGTCGCGTACGGAGTACCCAGCAGTTGATTAGTTGGTCGTTAAAAAAAAAAAAAAAAAAACCTTCCCTTATTATTATAATTACTCTCCAATCTCCACTATGTAGTTTTCCACCTCAAAGTTCAAACCCATTTTCGTCATGTAACACACAGAATTCCCTTGGTGCTTTCTTTCCGTATTTTGAAATGCATATTGATTCAGGCATAGAACTGTTACTCAAACTAAAAAACCCCCTCCAAATCGCCACCACTCACCGCCACAGCCGACCTGGTGTAACCTCACCACCTTCGTGCCTGTGGTTCGTGTTTGGACCTCACCGACACCGGGCATCGCTTTTGGGCATTTTGATTCAAATTTTTAAAAAGAGAAGGATTTTCACTCTCATTTATCAGATTCATGGGTTTTGATTTCTAGGGCTTTGTTACTTGAACTTGATTTTGCCTGTGATGGCGTGGTTGGTACAGTAATAGTATGATACAAAATCATGAATTGTAGTGGCGGAAAACAATAATGAAAGAAATTGGGAGACAAGTGGGTTACATTCCAAAGGTGTTACTACTTGAACTGTTTAAACTTTTGTAAATTTTTAAGCAAAAAAACTCTTTGTATTTATTTAAAAAAAATAATAATAAATTATTCTTACAGTTCATTCCACTTCAAGTGACAGTCCCACCAACAATAGAGTGAATTTTGTAATGTTTTCAAACCCGGAACGTACCGGTCGGACAGGGAGAATATTTTTAAGCTGAAAGTAGATTAAAATAATTGGACAGAGAAAAAAAAGTTTTCCAACATGTTTGCAAGTTCTGCAACTTTAATAATATTACTCGGTGAAAACTTCACCAATTTGGTACTTGACACGAGTTTTTACGTAGAACCATGTGCTAAATCTTATAAAAATATTTCTTAAACAAGTGGTCGACTTTAGTAGCTTTTAAGATATCAGTCAAATAGTTGGAAAAAATTGTTATGATAACTCAAGGATGCAAAAATCCAAGATACAAATGTTTGCTAGGGGAAATGATAGACTCAGGATTTAGGATTTTTGTTTCGGTTATTTTTTCTGTTACTTTTATTTCTATTAATTTGATGTTGCAAATTTAAAACCATGTCTAGGTTACTAGATAAGGTTGGATTGGATAAAATAATAACATAAGATATCATAATCGAAATACATTATCGATTATGGTTGAATTCTATTAGGGTTGTCGTTGCATGCTTGCTTGCTTTTCGTCACTAGAGGTGGGCAAAAACAACGGAACCGGAACCGAATACTCGAACCGAAACCAGTGATACCCAAACCGATGGGTACAAACGGGTCCAGTTTTTCAGACAAATTAGAACCGAAATCTCTGCTAAACTGCTCGTATAAAATATAATATTTGGTTTTGTATTTTGAGGGTAAACACAATTATCACCGTTTAGTTGTTATTAGGGTTGGGATATGGTGACAGGGGCGTACCCATTATATAGTTATAGGGTTCAACTGTCCCCTATGAACTTTTGATTTTTAATGTTATGTATATGATCTGATCATGACCGTCCCAAGAAATTTTGTCCCCGACCCTCATGAAAATTTGACAAACCAGATAAAGTGCAATTTAAAATTATTTTAAAGCCAAAAATAATAAAAATAATACTTAAATAACACAATATGCGTTACATGTGCTAAAACTTATTTAATTATTCATAATTTAACTAACTAATTAATCAATAATAACCCATTTAAAAAAGTAATAATACTCAATTTGTATATAAAGTGATTGAGTTTGATGTTCAGAATTTATGTTTAGTTCTACCCTATAAAATAGACTGGAGCAATAACTTAATAATATACATCGATGTGATCTAAATCTCAACAATCACAATTTATAAATTGAGTGATTATTGTATAATTTCAAAAGTTGAAACTATTAGCATGATAAAAACTTAGTTGATTTAACGTGGTTTTATTATGTATTTGTGATTTAAGTTATTTTGTCATTTTTGGGTGATCCAACTCCCATAAAAATATTTTCTAGGTCCACCATTGTATGGTGGTAATTACGTAATTAAATATGGTCATAGTTTACAATTATGAAAAAAAAAAAAACCTTACCCTCTTGTGTTTGAAGCCTACACCTATTTTAAAAAGGAACTCATGATTAACCCAATACACAAACTTTAATTTTCAAGTTATAATTTTTGTCAATTATATTTATGAAGTCAGTCAAAAAATCCTATGAGATCAAATGAAATTTCACGATATATGTTTTACTAACTAGTTGAGATTCATTAGGATGTTGTGACCCGACTCAAAACAAATAGGTCCACCCATGATTGACCCTCTGTTGACAAAAACACAAGAATTGTTTTGTAATTTTAGTGTTTTAGAAAAATAATTAGTGTTTTCGTCAAAACATGGATTTTTCTAGGTAAGTTGAAAATTCTCTGGAGAGGGTTGGATTACCACTTTTAGCTTTGTGTTTTTTGAAGTCTCGATGAAAATGATGCAACTTACCTAGAAAACAAGGTTTTAACAAAAAAGAAAATCGTTTTTTATTTTTCGCACAAAACACTTTTTACAATGAAAAAAAGAAATAAAAAAATCGATGACAGATAGTGAGGGCTTTTGAACTTTTGAAGATTTGCAGGGTATCTTTGTTACATTATTTTTCAAAAACAAAATGTCAGATTCGTAAAAGTTGTTAGGAATTAATCATATGGTGAAATAAACTACGGATTAATCAAGATTAAATAAAGTTACTTGTGATTAATCGAATTAGAATGTTTATATGTAGCTTTTCAAAATTATATATTTAACCAAAATTTTAATAATTTTTTTTTTGTTTTTTAATATACGTATACATGGGTTTACAAAAATTTAACGATTTTCTTGAAACATTGCCACAATTTCAAAGGTTGCCAAAAAACTTGTCGACATTTCAAAGGCTGTTGGAATTTCAATGCAATTTCTCTTCGGAATTTGGCTGGAATCCAGCTGATATTTTTTGCCGATTTCCGACCATCTATGCTCGATTAGTCAGCCTGAGACCAATTTCTTTTGATTTTTTTCTTGTTGATTAGCCATAATCTAAACTGTAAACCGTCGTTTAGGCCGATTTTTACAAGATTGTGAATTTTTTTTACTCTTCCAAGGTTTATGTGCAGTTGCATGTCTTGATGACTTCTTGAAATGAATTACGATTTCAAAACCCAAACGATATGCGTTATTTAATTAATTGGGAAGTTGACTATTGATTTTCTCATACATTTATTTTGGTGAATGAAAGTGATTGCGAATAAGGTAATCACATTGTTGAAGTGGTGGAGCTAGGAAAGCTCTTGGCCAATCGAGGTACCATGGGCTAACAATGACAATTGTAGACCTGGTCAGCATGCCCAAGGGTTTGTTTAGATGTATAGGAATATCACGCTCAAATTGTTTTTTGAACGGTCAACTAATCAACTGTCTGGTTCTTCATACATGGCCTCCAATGGCTAAAAGAAGTTCAAGCTGGCCACTAACCTAGACGGACAGAGCCCTAGCCCGCCAGCCACCAATTCCTGAGGAAAACCCGACCCAAGCACCCGGTCAAAGGCACGACGGTGGAAGTCCAGTAAAACCGGGTGAGATCAAGAATTGAACCCAGGTGCTAGGTTTCCTATCACTTCTCTCATACAATCATTTTACTACTAGAACAAGATATCATTGGTAATATCACGCTCAAATTATTACGATGTATAAGTATATTGTCTTACAAAACTTATGTATAAAACAAATTCAATAAATTAAAAAATAAATATATTTTATTTATCATCAGAAAATACAGTAATTATTTGTTTAAATGTCTAAAAATATATTCTTTTAATATTATTATCATTATTATTAATAAAAACGTAAGAAAATAAAAGGTTATCAGATGATGATATGTGTTCTCTTATTTAATATAACAGATATGATAAATAAAGTTGTGGGGATGTCATAGAATGACACATATCTTTCTTGGTTATTCTTTTATTGTATACTAATCTATAAACATGTGTACTACAAATACTAAAATGTATATACAACTGTCGATGAGAAAATCTTTTAACAAGAAAAAGCATGCAAGCAAAGAAGTATCTAAAACAAGAATTAGTGTTTGCTTTTGATATATTGAAAGGGTAATATAAGAAACAAAAGGGCGTGTCTATTTGGGTAGGGAATAACCTGTATAAAAATTAGTTTTGGGTTATGTAATAGACGAGAAGATAAGAAATTTAGGATGCTAAAAAATTGACAAGTGTCTCTCATACTAGTTTAGAAAGATACGATACCATATATGATGTATGTTTGAATTGGGTCTATTTCAGAACAGTAGAGAGTGAGATATTGGAGGGACTAGGGAGTAGAGATGGGTAAAGCAACAGGTCCCAAAACTAGAACCAGTTATCCAAACTGTAACCAGTCCTATCCGAACCGGCATATATAGGTGGTTTCGGTTTTTTCAAAGAAAACAGAACTAGAACCGTAATTGCCAAAACCAGTTCCACCTTTACCCGGCAAAAGCCGAACCAGAACCGGTCAAAAACCCCACCCTAATCGGAACCGGTTACTGGTTTTGTTGACTAGAACGGAAACTGATTGAAACGGGAACTGGTTCAAAAAAACGGCTTGCTTGATCTACTAGGGAGTAAGGTGTTTGATTTTTTCAAAAAGTTCTTCATGGCCTCTTATGCCTGCGCCGCGCAGACACGGGCAGAGGTTAGAAGTTTACAACATGTTTGTTTTCTCGAATACATTTCATTAAAAGAGGTCTGTCTGTCCTCTTCTTGCCGCACACGTGAACCAAACCCTTCTAACCTCTTCCCACCTCTTCCCACATCTTCCACTGTCTGCCTCATCCCCTTCGACAGAACCCTTCCACCGCCGTCGCCCCTCCACCTCTCCCTTTCACCGTCGTTGCCGACCGCTGCTCCCTCCAGAGCCGTCACCCCTCCACCGTCGTTGCGTGTACTTTACGACTTGCCGTAACTCCACCGCACGACTCGCCGTCGCCCTCATCTGCACCCTCTCCACCGCACGACTCGCCGTCGACCTCGTACAGTTGTTACCCTCGCCGAGGGTCGGAGCAGCTGAGGGAACAGGGAAGTCGACGAGGGTTTGGGAAGAGGTTTTTTTTGTTTCAAAACCTTTTAAAAAACAAACTGTCTTCTTGTATAGGTTTGGTCCACCTCTTCTTTTAATGATGTCTGCAGATGTGGTTCGTATACTACATACATTTTACCTTCTAAAAAGCAAACACCACCTAAGATGTTTTAAGGGAGTCTTTTGCTGGAAATGATGTTCGAAATAATTTATTGAGAGTGTGCCTCAGATAACAAGGAGAGGACTAGAATAGGGAGATTAGGCCCATTGGACAAACTCTTATGGTCTTATCTAACCTTAAGCCCATGAATTCGAAATCAAACATTGAGCCCATAATCCAAGATACATCATCATACATCTACATCCCAAGTAAGTTCTTCCATTTGAAACACTCTCCTTAAATTGTGTCGTACGTTTTCTTTACTGACAACATTGTTTAGAATTCTTGTATTGGGTTTTCTTGTATTGTTATTTCCGAAGGTGATGTTGCAATTATTCAATAGTTTAGGTAACATTTTGTTTATCTTGAGTCAGAATAGAACTCGTTTATTACAGTTTGAATACCGTTAGAATTCGTTTAGTTTAAAAAGAATTGTACGGTTTTTTTTTTTAATAAAATTATTCGGTTTTCAAACAATAACAAGAGTCGATCAAAGAGTTTATTAATGAGTAATGATTTCCTCGTTCTTTTTATATATTTTAATGTGTTTATACTCAACTCTATGTGACAGAATAAAGTTGGTGATGTGATGAAAAAAAATAATAATAATGTTTTGTTCGTCTAATAACCACAGCCGTCCTATTTAATTTACTGGAATTAAATGTACACAAATTTAATTCCGAATGCTGCGGGGAAGGAACCTTCTAAATTGATACGCATCAACGTGTTTTCCGGTTGGCACCAATATTCATTTATTATTGAAGTATGTTAGAAAAATATTTATTTATTATTTAACTATGTTACTCTTTATTATATGGGTTATAAAAAGAAAAAAATATTTTTTAATATTAATTTTTTTATTAAATATTTAAAAATATTTCTTTTGATATTATTATTTTATAGAATAGTAAAATATGAAAGTAACGATAAGATATAAGAAAATGACCCAAATATTCTTTTATTTAATAAAATGTATGTTTATTTTTAGACATTTATCATAATAGATTTAATAAATGGTGGCGTTTTTGCAGTAAATATTTGAAAATTAAATTATTACATTTTGTCCGATTTCTGCGCCGAAGTAAAAGCTGAACTGTGTCGGTGGTTCATAAATTTTATTTCCGGATTCTTTTAGTCGGTTAGTTTGAATCATCTCTCGCGTGTGCGGTATTACTTTTTAGTTTTTAGCATGCAAGCCCCCTTCTGAACTTTTCAGCGATCATATTGGTAAAAAGATCGCTTGTACAAGTCGAAGTTAATCGAGCTCGAGTCCAGAAATATAGTTTTTTTAATTATCAAACTCAAGCTTCTCATATCGAGCTCAAAACGGCTCGAAAGCCTAAACGACTTTTTTAATTATATAATTTTTATTTATTACATTAAATGTATATTTATAAAATTAATTATTTAAACTAGATTACACACGAGTGTTAAGTCTAGTATTTATTTTCAACATGTGAACAACCGGTTATCAGGTCACGCCACCAAGGTCTGGTTACCCTGACTGTCACTGAAACCATTACCTCCTGATGCGCGGGAACCAGATGGAATCCGTAAACCCTCACCTCCATTCGGTCTGAACCCAAAATTATGCTCAAAATTTTTCGGAAAAAATTCTCTTTTACTCCTTATGGTTTGACAAGTTTTAACCCTTTTGCTCCAAACTTTTCAAAATGGCCATTATGTTCCCTATGGTTTGACTGCTTAACCATTTTGCTCCATGTGGTTTGACATGTATAACCCTTTTGCTTCATGTGGTTTCGAAAAAATGGAGTATAATGGAGACATATTGGAAAAGTTTGGAGCAAAATGATTAAACTGTCAAACCACAGGGAGCATAATGACCATTTTGAAAAGTTTGGAGCAAAAAGGGTTAAAACTGTCAAACCACAGGAAGCAAAAAGAGGAGCTTTCCAAATTTTTCCCTTTACCTGGATGTCCTTTGAACTGCCTCAAATTAGACTCGAACCATCATCTCATATGAGATTTGGGTCAAGTATTAATAACCATTTGGTTTAGTCCAGCAACACATCAGCTAGCTAGGAATAAACTTGCTTGAACTAGGGGCGATTCATTACATGAACCTTATATTGTTTTTTTAGACAGATTTAATTTCTTTTCAGTTAATTATATATCTTATATTTTTTTATTTTAATTTTAGTAATTATATTGTTAGTTATAATAGTATTTTATTTTATTTTTGTTAAAGCACCATATTAAATATATGTCTCTCATAAACCCTTTTTAAACATGATATAGTTGATGTACTTTCAAGAAAATAAACCAGTTTATAACCCATAAATTCGTCTTATTAGTTTAGATAAACGGGCTAAATAATTCATTTTTGGGTTGATCTAGATTTGTGTCAATTTAGGTTACGGTTAAAATTCTTGACACAAATACATACGTACGTACGTGTATGTGCTTGTGTTAGGTTTGAGTTACAAAATTCAACTCGTAACCCGTTAACTCTTCAACATGTCAACATGACACGATTGACACTCCTAGATATTACTACATATTCCATTGTGGGATTACCAATAATTTCCACATCATATGGTGTCCAACATGTACCCTAGTGCTAGAGCCTAACCCACAACGTTTCCTATATATGGGCACTTAATTGTGTCAAGAGGGTTTTTTTTTTGACCTGCTAATCTAGTCCAACGGAAAGAAGATTATACCTTCCATTCCCACCACAAGTTATTTTTTTTATAGCCGTGAGAACCCACTTGAGTGATAAATACATGGGTCGCCTTAATGCCCAACTAACTGAGAGAAACAGGTAAAACGTGGCTGCAAGCAACCTTTTCCGTGGCCTGCAAGAAAAATTGTTCCAAGTGGAGATTAAAATTGAGACCTTTATGATGAGCACAAGTTTTTGTGTCAGATTTAGGATGCTCCCGAAGTGCTTTGCGATCCCTCTCGTACACATGCATATACTGGAATACTAAGTAACAAGCTTCTTTGATTTTCAAGATCTGATATATTTCTTTATCTAAAAATTAGATAAGAGAGATATAAAGAGAAATCAAATGTGTGACAAATGAAGAGGTAGGACCTCTTTTTATATTTGTAGAGGCTCGTCGTATAATGTTATTTATAAACATATCAACAGGGTGCAATGTGTCTAGGTTTCGTCACATGTCATTTGCACATGGCAAAGCCTTCGGCTCACCGTGTCCTAATAGACGAGTTGTTATAGTGTAGAATGACCACACCAAAATATCACATGTTTTACCTCTGATGGGTTGCAGATCTACAAACTCTTGATTTTGTTTTTACCTAACGAGTTGTCCCTAGGCAAAACATGTCTTGGTTACGAAACATCCACCCTTATAATAAGGATGGTTTTGCTCTCTCCCCTAACCTATGTGGAACAGACGTATCCACCCAATTAAGACGCCCAACTTCCTCACTAAGACACCTACACGTACAACTTATATCTCTAATATCATATATAACTATTAAGAATGGCAAATATTGTCTCATTTGTTCTCGATGGGTTGCCCATCTGGAAACTCATGGTTTTTTTTTTCGCCTAACGAGTTCTATGTCCATGCAAAATGGCTCTAGATGGACCGTGACAAACCATCAAGTGGAAGACTTTGTTCTCCCCCTCAATCAGTGTGAGACTTACAGGAGCCGTCAAGTGAAAAAATTAGACTAGTCATTCGTATTCGCGATCACTTGCTATAAACCCTATTTTTACCTTTTTGCGATCCTCGTCTTGTTCTAACTCAAAATTGAGTCTCATTTTAATCAACGCTCACACTTTTTTCATCTAATACCATTTTGTAGGTGGATTCACTTATGAATTTGCCTGGGCCATATATCCTTATCCAAACGGATTAAAGATTGTTTTTTTTCATATCTCCGACCATTGAAATTCCGATTTCACTTCTGTCATTTGGTCCATTCCTTATGTTCCATGTTCGAATCACTTGATGATGATCATTAACATCCTTAAAATGAAAGCACTTTGAGGTACATGTGTTTACCTTGCGAAACATTCATTCAATCTATTTTGGCACACCTTTACAGGGCCGACCCTTAGGGGGTGCCAGAGGTGCGACCGCTGACCACACAGGGCCGGATTTCTTTAGGGGACCGAAAATTCAAAAAATTTTATATGTATTTTATATATAAAATTATTTTTAAGCAAAACATAATTTTATTATGTAAAAAACATCATTTGTTATGTAAAAAAATCACTTGTGATAATTTTGTTTATTATATTAATTAACTTATAATTTATTTTTAAATTTACTTCTCATGTTGTATCTTTGACACCTTAACTACCCGGATACCAAAGAGGCATTGCCTCAATGGTACCCCATGATTCTTCCAAATGGGAGGTCATGGGTTCAAATCCATCCCGCAGCGAAAAATGGTTCTGAGCGGGGTCAGGGGGTTTTCCCAGTGGAGTTTTCTCCTGGGGTGGTTGTGGTGGCTCATGGGAGGTCCAGGTAACTAGACCTTGGTGACATGGCCTGGAAACAGTGGGTTTACACGATTGAGACCTTCGCCGTTCAAAAAAAAACTACCTGGATGTTCCATCACCATCAGGATTCATCCTTATAACTAACAACAAAATTAATTAATAATAGTTATTAAATAAAAATTGTTTGAAATTAAGGTATGATAGTAGCAGTGTTTTTAACACTGGACCGGCATAACAATCTCTTTACTTGTCAGCGATTGGAACAATCGGGCCGGATTTAAAAATTGGATTGCGTCATAAACATCATATAAATATGTATATATGTGTGTGCAATATAGAAAAATTAAAAAAATCCAAATAATTAAATAGCTAAAAAAACAACCATTCATTAATTAGTATATCAAATAAACCACATATAAGCAACGCAAGAACCAGCGTTCAATTTCAATCAGGTCTAGAAATCGGTTTCAACCGCTCGATCGCCGGTTGAACCGTCTGGTTTCCTCAGAAATATATCTAATCACAAAACCGTACCGTTAGAGTATCCAAAACCCAATCAGAGCGATCCGATTTTGGTTTAAAAACATTGGATAGTAGAGTTGATTTACTTCAAGTAATACGCACCTAGAATTAATAAATATTTCATAAATGAAGATTGTATAAGTAAACATCTTCTACAATCTTTCTATTCTAATAAATGACTTCAAAAGAAAACATTAGATGACATTCTCTAATTACACCAAAAATAATTTTTTATTTGTAAATATAAACTCACAGTTAATGTTATTAAAATAATATACATTATTTATATAAAAATATACTAAATGAATATTAACTAGTGTTAATCTAGCGCACGTTGCGGCTCGTTAGATGGCTAAACAACAAATGGTATTTACATACGGAATTAAAATAGTAGTTCTATCTTCGACAATGTCATGAATTCATGATAACATAGGTTTCATACCATAATTATTTATTAATTCATATCTGACCCTTTCTTTCATACAGTGTTATAATGGAAGATGTTTCATACCCATTCCTATTTGATTATTTCACTTGTGGCAAAAATTAAAAATCCAAAAAATTATATGGGGTCAAATTCCAAAACTTCATATATTACACTATTCATTTTCATGAGTTTTAATATACATATAACTAGGTTTAACCCAACGCGCGGGTTATCACAATTGACTCCCGAGAATGGTATTACGTATCATTTGCAGAAGCATATGTTGCATAGCAAAATCAAATCTCTCATCACCGCATATGTTGCATAGCAAAATCAAATCTCTCATCACAAATTTTATACAATTTTTCAAAAAAACATAAAATCATACAAAATCCTTACAAATATGTTACAAAAATATTAGAAAAAGTTACTTTCAAAATCTTTCTCACCGGCAATCAATTGTTTGAATTAAAAGAAAAACCCAAATCTCTAAGCAAATCTCTAAAATTTAATTAAAACAAAATTTATAAACAAATCTCTTAAATTTAATACCCTCATTTCTGTTTACTGCTTTTCAAAGTTAAAAAAACTTCTGATGGTACAAGACTAAATTATCAAAATGTCATTATATGGAACAGACACATACATTAAACCTGAATAAAAAATTAGGTTTTGAATAAACAAATTAATTTTAATGTAAATTAATATGGACCATATGTTTATTTCAAGATTCCAAATGGACGGCCCATATAGAGTTTAAGGGTTTTACTTTAAGATCAGGTTTTCACAACATACAAACCCTATATATAATTACTATTTCTTTTCATGAACTTTAATACTAACTAGGTTTTTCCCCGCCGCGCGTTGCAACGGGTTATCACAGTGCACTCCAGATAACGGGTATTATATATCATTTACAAAAGTATAAATTACATACCAAAATCAAATCTCTCATCATGAACTCTATACTAATTTTTCATTAAAACATAAAATCATAGAAAATCCATACAAATATGTTATGAAAATAATAGAAAAAACACTTACAAAATCCTTTTCACCGGCAACCAATTGGTTGAATTAAAAAAAAAACTAAATCTCTAAGCAGACATCGATTTTCTATGAGAACAAATAAATCATTGTTGCCTTTTCCAAAGACCACCGAAACCTAAAAAGAACTACGTTTTCCACTATATATATATATATTCATTGTTCATGCTATTTAATATAATATATACATATTTTACTATTCATTTAGGTTGCATTTTAATATATATATTAATTAGTTTTTGTCAGAAAATTAACTTAAGTTTTAAAGTTAATTAGTTTAAAGATCCCAATTATTACAAATCAAGAAGGTTAGATGATATTCTTATTACTATAAAAAATTTTAATTATTGTTTTACTACTTAAAACAATTATCAATACACAATTTAAACATTTAATATCAAAATATTGTTTCAGAATTTTTTAGTTTTTTACTAACTATCTAATATTTTGTATGTAATCCGTGTAACACACGTGTAACACCGGCAACCAATTGGTTGAATTAAAAAAAAAAACTAAATCTTTAAGCAAACATCGATTTTCTATGAGAACAAATAAATCATTGTTGCATTCTCCAAACACCACCGAAACCTAAAAAGAACTGCGTTTTCCACTATATATACATATATATATATATATATATATTCATTGTTCATACTATTTAATATAATATATACATATTTTACTATTTATTTAGGTTGCATTTTAATATATATATTAATAATACATGACTTTATAAAATAGTTAATAACCAATAACCATCATTGACCAACTACTTTTAAGAGATGAGATATGTACCATATCGGTACCGGTACTGAAAATATTGATGCCGAAATTCCAGAAAAGTGGGTACCGATACAGTTACCGAAAGCATAGGTAGGTATTGGTTCAGTATCGGTATAGGGGTGTTCACGAGCCGGACCGAACCGACTCAGGGGTCTGCTCAGACTCGCTCGTTTTTAACCGAGGTGGCCTGGCACGACTCGTTTTTGGTTTGGTTTTTACATAAAAAATTTAATATTTGAATTGCATTCACTTCAACTCGGCTCGGTTTGTTTTGGGCTCTGTTTTCACAAAAGAGAAGAGGCGTGAATATGTGAAACTTGGAATTAAGAATATAATTTAGGAATTAGAAATTAGTGGAGCATGTGAGAATTGAGATCCATTTCGTAATTCCGTTCTCTTTTCTTTTGTTTTTTATTTTTTTTACATAATTACAAAATAACACCAAAGTATATTTATTATTGAAAGTAACCTTATAATTTTATATTTTAGTATAGCATGTTGTACAAACGAGCTAAACGATGAGGGAGATACAAGCTGAGCCAGCTTTGGTTCGGACTCGGCTCGGTTACAAAACAAGCTGGCTCGGTTTGGCTTGGTTACAAACGAGCTTTATTCAAGCTTATTCCGAATGAGCTATGAGCCGAATCCGAGCTACGAGCTTTTTGGACGTCATATACCGGTACCGGTATTTTAGGTACTTTACCAGTTTTGTACCATTTTTTTAACATTTTTGTTGGGATGATGATGAAGATTATTAATCTTCAAATAATTGATGATATTAAGCCATAATTATAAGAAA
Source organism: Mikania micrantha (assembly GCA_009363875.1). Lineage (NCBI taxonomy): Eukaryota > Viridiplantae > Streptophyta > Magnoliopsida > Asterales > Asteraceae > Mikania > Mikania micrantha. Next base: position 55,592,589 of record CM018694.1, on the reverse strand, counting down.
AAAATACAAGAATATGAATACATAATAGGAACTCATCAAAAGAAAATCAAGTTTACAAAACTATGAATTGCAAATGAAAAAACACGAACGAATTGTCATTTAAATTTCTATAATATTTTTTTATATTTAATCATTAGGTTTAAAGACATTGTGGTAAATATTTGTAAACTACACTAGATTGGTAAATAAACAAATTCACAACAAAAACTAAGCATATTCTGGTACCGGTACTGGTACCGATTCGGGAACTTTCGGTATTTAACCGGTACCGGTTAATACCGATACTGAAATATCAAAAAGTTAAGTATCGTTGCCGATATTGAATCTATCTGTATGATATCAGCGTTAAATATTAAAATCTCTTCCCTATTCCTTTTTTCTTCCATTTAACTGATATTAGAGTTAATTACATGGATGGTCCATGTGTGTCACATCCCCAAATTAACACTTGCGGTGTGAGGCCGATGGGTCTGACGTGGCATGATAAGATATGTTGGCCATATAGAACGACTCTATATGTAGTTTAAAATACGTGGATATATTAACATACATCCCAAAATAGATCAAATAGTTTTACAGCAGAAAATAAAAGAAAAGTACAGTAGCGGAAGTAAATTGTTTAAAACGTTATAATCATAACAATGTTCAAATATAGCTAGGCCTAAATGCATGCAGGACCCCCTCATGTGACTCCTTTAGTGCATCCTAGCCTTAAATATTTCAATTAACTGAGAAATACATGCTAAAACGTGTCAACATAAATTTGGTGAGTTTACAAGTTTAATAAGTAAGCATTAAAGACAGTTTGCGCAATATATACTGGATATGTTAAAGTTGTAGACCAATGGTCCCGAGTGTATGTGTTGCACCACTACCGTAAACATTGTTCAAGGAAAACGTACATGTCACGATGTTTGGGTCATCCTTTGCTTCTCCCGACCCGATGAAAAATGTCCTGCCCTTGGCCGTGTTGCCCCCTGACTTCTTGAATTGTGGTCAATCTCTGCGCATGTGGCCCGGCTTCCCACAAGGGGAATTGCCGTTTGGGTTGGTCCTGCAATCCTTTGTCATGTGACCATTATACCCCGCTTTTCTTCAATCCAATCCTTTTCTTCAATCCAATCGTACCGCTGCTCCAAATCACAATCCAGTTTTCATTCACCATCGTCGCAAACATTTGTCCAGCCCAATCGTTGCCGCCACAAACCTCACCGAAAATTGGAACTCACCCAACAAAACCTTCTCTTTCGGCTCCATATACGACCATTCTGGTGCCCAATTCGTTGCCATCACCTACAACGAAATACCAGTCTGGACCGCCAGAGGAGACGCTGGAGCAACTGACTCCACGTCTCCATCACCTTACTCCCCCACGACAACCTCCGTCAACGACTCATCCAGCATCGTGTTGGATATTTTAGTGTAATTAGAGATTGCGTGTGACATTCAAATAAGAGTGCACGCTTCTTTGAATGTCAACTGGACTAACGGGGGTTCGGGGGCAGCGCCCCCGAGAGAGAGCGGGGTCCAAGGGGCGGCAGCCCCTGGCGGGGTCCAAGGGGCAGAGCCACTGGCTGGGGTCGAGCTGCCAGGTCAGCTTGGAAATTTTTTATTTCGGACAAAGTCCTTTATTGAAATCGTATTAAAAATTTTGTTTCAGACGAAAATGCGCTATATTGAACTTGAGGGACCAAATGTGTATTTAGGTCAAAACCGCCTCAGCAGTTATTGTGAATCGGTTTATTAGTCGATGATCGATTAGAAAATAAAGGGCTCTTGAATCTCTCAAACGGTTTGACGAATCACAGAATCAAAATCATATACATAATATAGTTTTCTGATTTTATCCGATTGAAGATTGGTATCCACTCCAATTTTTGATCTGATAGTGATTTACACGACTTCAGAAGTATCCGATTACGAATTCTACAACACATCGTCGTCTAGAAATCTAACACCGTCGGTCACGGTGTCATGGAAGGCGCTCTAGATGATTCCGATAACGTTTTCTAATCAGGGTTATATTCATTTCGATTGTTTAGATCCCATAACTTAACTCTTCGTCGACGACGATACAGAGGACTGTTACAACAAACATGCTGAAATGAGACGTTTTGCCTAGCGGTGGACTGTGTCGATCATGACTCCCTGCATCAACTGAAGCTCAGAGATATAACGGAGTGGTGGTTATTGATGGAGGTGCTCGGTGGTGGGGTTGCCGAAGGTGCTCGGTGGTGGTGTTGTGAGAGGTTTTCGGAGGTGCAAGTGTGTGTACACACACATTTATTTATTTTTTTTGTTTCTTTAATAAGACGGGTATTTTTGTCAATTTAAACCCACTTAACTAAAAAGGATAACGCCCATTCATCCCAAGGACCACCAATGTTACATTTTTGCAAACGTTCTAGCCACCGTTGTAATTTCTGATGGTTAGAGACCACGAGTGCATTCTGGGTATACCCACAGGGACCCTCCATGTAATTAACTCTAATTATTTGAGCTTTCAGTTACAATATAACTTTAGAAAGGGAAAAAAAAATAACAAGGTTCGGACTTAGAACCTGCAGGTTGTTGTCCAAAGCTTTTACCCTCTAATCCAAGTGAACTTTTGTAATCTACTTAATAAAGTATTTATTATTAAAAAAACCGTAATAAAAAAGCATTATTGCTGTTTATTTAACTTTTTTTGTAACAGCAGTAGTAATAATAATATATTATTATTATAAATAAACTAATTGAATAGTCAATAAGTAATAAAAAGTAAGTGTGAACCCCAAAATAAAAAATTACTCGCTTAAACCTTAAGAATAAAGCTTAAAATGAGCCAAATTCGATTTTGAACAACCTCGGCTTAAATCATGACGCACGCTTATACTTATATATAACCTCTTTGAAACAATAAAAATAATTGAAAACCTAACTCACCGACCTATAAGTTGATTGAGATATAATAAAAATAAATAAAAGGAAAAGAAGCTAGATATATAATTAGCCTCGTTACAATGTAAAGAGTAATCATTGTCTTATTTAATTTGCTCGTGAGTATTGTTTAACTGGTTCAACAAACTACAAAACTAATAATATAGTTAGTCCTGCTGTTTATAAAATAGAGCGACTGTAAAGGTGAATTATCAACTTAATTGTTTGTTTATTTTAACACCAATGTTTTCTACTACTTATTGTATATGAAGTTAAATTTAATTGTCACGGCCGATACTTCGAATTAATACTATCATTCTAGCTCTAAAAGCGTTTCAAATTTACTAGTAGTTTTGAAAAATATCAATTTAATTTCCTAAGTTTTAAAGTGTAAATTTAACTAATGTGTATATAATTTGATTTAAAATAATAATTGTGATTCTATCGACTCACGAAAGTACATAAAGAAGCTTATAAACACGATGTATCGCATGATATCACTTTTAACATTATTTATATATTTTTTGATTAAATTATATTTTTAAATTATCTTATATAACAATGCGAGGCATAATAAAGTTTTCTATCAACCTTTAATTTCTATAATCGATTGGATAACCTGATTTAATATGGTTTTTAATTCATCGTCCCGTCATGGTACGTTGGTAACTTTTTCTTATCTAACTCTTTTGTCGCGAAATTTTAAGACATAGATATCGCTTTTTGTTATTTCTTCTATTTTATTTCTTTCTAAGTTCTCTCTAGCAAGTCATTGAGTTAATAGTTTTCATTAAATTGACAATCTTTTCCAACTATCGTTATTTGTTTCATAACCTTTTCTTTTGTAAATAAACAAATAAATATAAAAAAACGATAAATTGCATGTATGGATTAGTTAAACTTTACTTTGTTGAATCCATATTTATGTTTTCATACGAAAATAGGCCAGATTACTACAGTAAATTTATCCTATTGCTAAAACATGTGTTTATATATGGCCCGTGAATAGTGTGAATGAGCACGGTCACGTCCCCTCCCCTCCCCCACTACACAGGGGCGGGGGCGGGGGCGTGGTGCGTGTGTCGTGATGAGTCTCACAGGGTGACAACCGTTTGAAGTGAAAAAAAAAATAAAAAATAAAAAATTTAAACAACGGGTATATAACCGTTGAAACAAAAAAAAAAATCAAATTTAAACCCTATATACTCACTCAACCCAAAACATAAACCACTAAATAATCTCTCAAAAAATCTTCAAAAATATCACCTCTCAAATCTTCAAAAAATATTCTACACACTATGGATCCAAACAACCAAACACCTCGTTTTTTAACCCATTTATAAATTGTTATCATACTCAAGGCGATACAAACAATCCGAACTAATTTCTAAATTGGTACCTGTGACAATTGCATACGAGAATTACGGCAACAATGACGTGAGCACATTTGGTCGTGCTTGAAATCCACGTTGTTTTAGCTATTGTAATTATTACATGTTGATAGTATGCGAAAAATGGTGAACGTAGGCGAAAACCATGCGCGAAACGGAGTTACGGATTGTCCGGAATCGCGAAACGAAGATAAGATCAAAAATTCGACGAAAAGAGGCTGGGGCGGTACGCCCCGTGTGGCAGTTGCGTACGAAGAATTCGGCATTTATGACGTAAGCACATTTGGTCGTGCATGAAATCCACGAGGATTTAGTAACTTTTGTTATTGGGGATTGAAAGTATGTGAAAAATGATGAACGTGGGCGAAAACCGTGCGCAAAACGGAGTTCGTATGCTCCCGGAATCGCGAAACGAAGTTTAAATCAAAAATGGGATGAAAAACGGGTCAGGCGGTACGCCTGGCGTGGGTGCACCAACCCAGGCGTTACGCCTGGCGACTATGTCGGCAAAAAAATTGGTTTTTGAAGCCAGAACTCGTAGAAACTTGTAGAACCTCATCTTCTCGACCCTGCTTCATTCTTAGACGAAAAACCAGCTTCATAACACTTCCAAACTTCATTTCAAAGGCTTTTGATCATCCGGATCATCCCAAGAAACATATATACAAGTCCCGATCGTAGTGTTAACCGCAGGAATTCGTCAGAACAGGTAACGGTTCGTTTTAACCTTCTAGTTTGATTTTGATTGATTAGATCTTGATTTTGAACGTAATGAAATAGTTAGGATTGTTGATTATTGCCTAGATGATGGCTAGGATTGATTTTAAACGAAGAACACGAAGTTCTAACGGTTAAATCCTTGTTTTGATCCGTTGTGATGCCGGTTTGCATGAAATCATACCTATGATTATAATGGTTTAAACCATTTGATTATGACAATGTAGGTGATTAGTTTGATTAATCTTTGAAATGCAAAGGTTAAATCTAAGTGTTTCAAACTAATCATAATCATTAACATACTCATTGGAATGATTATCTGATGTTTGTGATAACAGTCAGATTAGTATGTTAAATCTGGTTATTTCACCTATTCTGATGCTACATTGTGATATTTCATGATATTTGGGTAATCAATAACAAGGATTAATCATTTCTAAGCCATTAAATCATCTAAAAATTGTCTTAGTATTATAATCAACAATATTAACTATTTGATTAATCCGAGATTATTTAGATTAATCAAGAGAGTCATCAACTTTGTATTAGGAATCTAATGCAATGTAGGTTCCTACATTATCATACATTGTATGATATAATATTAAATTAATTAATTATATAATTAATATCGAGTTGATGATTTATTAAGCAATGTCTTTGACACTGAACGTTCAGAAAGATCTAATCAGTAAACTAGAACATAAATAACCTATTAAATATAATTAAATGCAGAATCATCTCTTTGTTGTTAGATTTGAGAGATTTTGCTACCTTATATCATCAGGTGAGTTTCGTATCACCCCTGTTCTTTTAATGTTTTATAAACATCGGGGTATAACTGCTAAACTTTTCTTGATCATATGATATGTGTCACTGTTATCTGCGTGATTTCATGTGATTAACTGAATTTGTGGATTTCATGGGATTGTTGCCGTTAGTATCTCTATCATGATATCAAAGTCCTCATTCTTGAACTGTATCTAGTGAACCCATGTGTGGCCGAGCAGAAAACATTGATAGTACTATCGGTTGACACCCCATTCACTGGGAGGATTGCATCTCCCCTGGTGTGAATGTTTGTTATCTGTTTCCTGAACTTCTTAATGGTGTGATAGACATTAAGATAATGAGGCAATAAGATATGTACCGACGGGTAATATCGAGAACTGAACATATCGTCCGAAAGGAACTAGATACGGGTCCCATGGTTATCCGGAACTGTGAACATGTATTTGAAACTTAACTGTCATATCATATGATTTAACTAAACTGTATGAACTCACCAGCTTTGTGCTGATGTTTTCGAAACTAAAACTTTTGCAGGCAATCAAGGACAACGGTGAGGATGCACTCACAGCACTAGCAACAACTGTAATTAAATAAATTGTAATATGTATAAACTGTAATAATATTTGTAACCACGAACCTTGTAATGTAAGTTTTACTTTTCGTAATCTGTGTGCTATGATGATACCGGATCAAGTAAGTCACCCCTCATGCTCTGAGACATCACCACTATGCTTCCGCTACCCTTTTGATGACATCATTCTCAGGTGACGAGAGGTGGGGGTGTGACACCCCGGGCCAAACTTTGGTCTGGGGCGGTGCGCCTGGGGTCACTATGTTGGCAAAAATTGCTTAAATCGATCAGATTGCATCCAGAAGTTATTTTTTTCTCTTCTTCTCGAGTGTTCTTCATTTCCAGACGTACACACACATAATTCTAGCATCCAAACTCCATTTCAAAGGGTTTTAAACATCCGGATCGCACCCAGGAACGTTTCTGCAAGCTCTGATCGTTGTTCTACACTCAGAACTTCGTCTGATTAGGTAACGGTTCGTTTTAACCTTCTAGCTTGATAATGGTTGATTAGATCTTGATTTTGAACGTAATGATAAAGTTAGGGTTGTTGATTATTGCCTAGATAATGGCTAGGATTGATTATAAACGAAGAACACGATGTTTTAACGGGTAAATCCTTGTTTTGATCCGTTGTAATGCCCGGTTTGCATGAAATCATACACATGATTATAATGGTTTAAACCATTTGATTATGACAATGTAGGTGATTAGTTTGATTAATCTTTGAAATGCAAGGTTAAATCCAAGTGTTTCAAACTAATCACAATCATTAACATACTTATCGAAACGATTATCTGATGTTTATGATAACAGACAGATTAGTATGTTAAGCATGGTTGTTAAACCTATTCTAATGCTACATTGTGATATTTCATGATATTTGGGGTGCTATCTCGAAACTGTTATAGCATTATAATCAACAACATTAACTATTTGGTTAATCCGAGATTATTCTGATTAATCAGAGATTATTCTGATTAATCAAGTGTGTCATCAACCTTGTATTAGCAACCTAATTCAGTGTAGGTTCCTACATTATCATACATTGTATGATATAACATTAAAATAACTAATTAAATACTTAACCTCAGTTTAATGACTATTAAGACAATGTCTTTGACATTGAACGTTTAGAAAAATATCTAATCAGTAAGTTAAAACATAAATAACTCATTAAACATAAATAAATGCAGAATTTCTCTATTACTATCAGTTGTGTGACATTCTGCTACTTCTGAGTTATCAGGTGAGTTTCGTACTACGCCTTTTCTTTTTAATGTTTTATAAACTCCGGGGTCTTACTATGGAACTTTTAATGAACATATGATATGTGTCACTGTTATCTGCGTGATTTCATGTGATTGTTGAAAACTTGTGGATTTCATGGGATTTTGCCCGGAGAACAAAACTTTATCACAGACTTAAAAGTCCTCATTTATTGAACTGTATCTAGTGAACCCATGTGGGGCCGAACAGGGAACTATGATAGTACTATCGGCTGACAACCCATTTGCTAGGAGTCTGCAACTCCCTTGCTGTGAATGTTTGTTTCCTGTTTTACTATAACTTCTTAATGTTGTGATAGGCATTAAGACAATGAGGCATAAGATATTACCAGTAGGTAATGTCTTCGAAGTACGTAGAATCACGTCCGAAAGGAATTAGATACAGGTCCCATGGTTATCTTGAATTGAACACTTTGAGAACTTACATATCATATCATATTGTGGAGCATGAACTTTACGGACTCACCAGCTTTGTGCTGATCTTTTAAATCTAAATCTTATGCAGGGAAACAGTGACTGCCGGGTGAGGATGCACCTTATATATATTTGTAATTAAATAAGTTAGTCATGTAATAAACTTAGTTTGTAAACTGTACTGTTGATTGTAATAACGATCTGTCACACCCCGAGCCGGCGGGCTGGATCGAATTTCCCGTCGGGCGGAAAGTTCTCGGGGCGCGATATCGTTTGATAATCAAAATGATAAAATTGTTTACATAGCACATGATATATAATCGAGAAATGTTAGTCATGACAATGATATAGAATTACAAAGTTAAATTACAATGTATCGTTCATAATTTAACTAAGTAAATCTATGCAAAAGAATCAATGAGTTTCTATCTTGTAACTGTACAAGATCTACAAAAGATGATTCATTGTTTTGTCATTCCAAAAATATGTTCACACAAAATGTAGCTAGGTCTTCTAAAAGTCCGCTAGCTATGTTCTTGAATACTGGTGACTAAACATGTTCGTCACCTGAGAAAACATGCATTTAAACAAAGTCAACACTAGGTTGGTGAGTTCATAAATTTGATAATTGAAAACCTTGAATTGTTCACAAACACAATCACAATGTCCTACATGTTACTTGTAAGTTGTTTGATTCACCTCATCACACAATGGCCCCTCCATAGTTATATTCACAAGTAGTATTTCATCCTATTAGTTAGGCTTATATATAGGGCATATGTAGGGGAACAAGCCCCAGCCAACATCCCACCACATAACTAATAGAACTCCACACTTCTTGCAATACAACTATAGATACACATTATCATTCCACCTGTTCATCCCGTTTGATATTCACCCGTTGTATCATATGTATAATAATATGTCGAGAGGGGTTTAGTTATCAAACCGAAGTATTGATACACCCTCAATGTGTTAAGGAAGTTAGATTGATTTAATCTGATCCTTATTATTATTCTATTTCTTGTGGGGTTAATTGTTAATCACTTTTAAATATAAGAGTGTTAGTTAACCAATTGATATTTGTTCTCAATTTCAAGTGCATAGAGCCTAAAAGGAATCCATTGCAATCCTCACATAATCAGATTACAATGCATCCGATTTACCTCTACCACTTTGTATTACCGTAGGCCTCATCGAAACAGTTACTAGTAATATGACATGAGAGAAAATAAATTCTTCAGTCTACTAGTCAACAGGTAACGATGGATTAATTACAATATCATTGCAGATTAATGTCACCATGTGTCGCTTTCCAGACCCTGACTGTTCGTCGCCATGTCACCAGTCATACGTTACCGGCCAAATGAGATTACGATCAACATACTAGCCCTACAAGCTAGAGGTTTGTCAAACCTATGGTACCACTATGCTATCGTCGGTTTTGTCACGTCAAACTAACTGGTCAGCGATTTGTGAAAAGGACTTACAATGATCAACTTGAATACATGGCACATGATTGAAATGATATAATGCAGACAGTTCAATAGTAATCAATTGTATTGTGTTCACCAATGTTGTTTGTTCTCAATGTTGCGTGTTCTCGTTGTGTTAACAAAGTTGTATAAGATCTTGTCTTATTATACAATGTTAGTTGTTGTGTGAATGCTGTTGTTATCATGAAGGTACATTATCATGATTATCATTCTTGTTGTTCCATATAGTCACCCTGTTGCCACTACAGTGTTGTAAGAACTAGTCTTAATACACTTAGTCGACTCAGGTGGTGGATGATACTTGTTTCGTGTTATCTTGTAAATTTGCACCGAGTTATAAGCTGAGCGTGATAAGAACTTGTCTTATTACACTTAGCTAACTCCGGGGTTGAATGATATCATGAAGATATATTATCTTCATATCATTCATGGTTGTGTTGTTGTTGTCATCATGTTCACCTGTGATAATCTCAGTGTTTGTTCTTGTAAGAATAATTAAGTGTTGTAAGATAAAATCTTACAACTATGTTATTCTATTGTGTTGATGATTTATGAAGTTATATTATCATATTCATCTTAGTTGTCTCTGACATATCATGATCATACAAGCATGCATACAATGATAAGCGATAGTAAGTAAAACAATATTATCTAAATCAAAGTATAAGCAATATGTTAAACTAAAACTTTTAAATGAATAAAAGTTAAGCATGTTTCTCAGCCCCGAGAGTTTAAAATCAGTTAAGATTAGAAAAGGGGCGTATGAACTCACCTTGTAATTGTTGTGGTTGACTTAGCCTAAACAAGAAATGCACGCGCTCGTTGTTGTACTTGATGTAGTATTCACGATCCTGTATTGATTTCATGTTATTGTAACTTATAAGTATAAGTTATATGTGCTTGAGTGTATGTAGGTGTAACATCAGTGCCGGACGCGTTGCCGGAACAGTGATCTCTACAGGAACTTACACAGTAACTCAGGTACACACTACGTGAAACTATGTATATGCTATTGACACTTGATGCTTGACACAAAACTATTATGCTATTGTTCTGAAATCTGATTTAAATCTCATGGTTTAACAGTCAGAAACACTTCAGACAACACGGAACAGATACACAAATGCTTGATTTGATGCTATGATGTATAAACGTATGTGAGGTTAAACAGAACAAAACCATAACGGTTGTTGTTACAGAATGCTAAACCGACGAATTATTCGTATAGGTGACGATCTGTACGAATAAATCTGAAAGTTTAATGTTCTGAAACGATGATTTAAAAGTAGAAAACAAGAATCAGAAAGTGAAACCGATGTCGTGTTCGTTCGGGTGACGATTCGAACGAATACGCGCGAAGGTGACACGTTTTGACGAAACGAAAACGAATTTCGAAATGAACGATAATAATGTAAGAAAATTTAACATTAAATATTTATTAGGAATCACAATCTTTTAGAGATTATAAAAATAAAGTTATTTAATTTAAAACACATAAAATACGTGCAAAAGTGACACGAGTTAACGAGGCGTTAAAATAACCAATTACGATAAATAAATTCAAGAAAAGTAAATTTAAAAGATTTACTAGAAATAACCACCTTCCAAACATTTGAAAATAAAATCTTTCTAGTTAATTTATAAAACACGCGCGTAACGGGCCGGAAACACGACGAAAACGATAATCGAGCAACCGAAACGAGCCCGCACACCCCCGGGGTATATAAACCCTAAATGAAACCATTTTCTTCATTTATTACATCTCATCTCTCTCTCTAGCTATCAAAACCGTCTCCTCTCTCTCTCTCTAGAAGTTCAAGGCTTCAAAGGATCATAACTCCTTCAATTCTTGGTGAAATCGCGAGTTCTTGGTGTCTACACGTAGCTACGATCGTCCTCTACCTAGAAGTGCAATTGATCTGAAGTTTGGTCCATCCATTTTGGAGGTATGAAGCTTTGAAAGTACGAGAAACTAGGGTTTGTACCCTTTGGTTCGACACACACACACATAACCGGTATACCGACCACTTCTCAAACAATAATAACCATGGAAACCCTAAAACGAGCTAGATAGAGTATGATAAAGCCATAGGAACAACAAATCCAAGCTTGATGGTGATGATTAGGCAAGAGGGTTCGCTCAAGGACATCTCGGCCGAACCTCACTTTGGGTGGCGATCCTGTAAGCCACGAACCTCGCTGTTGCTGATCATCTTCACCGAACCCACGACCTGGGGTAGCCAAACCTGCACATCGCGAACCCTAGGTGACGAACCTAGGAGTCCCCGAATCTCTTGGCCGAAGTTTCTAGACACGTACCTTGTGTCCAGGAATTCCCAGCCGAACCCATGAGATCACCGAACCAATGAGAGACGAACCTAGGAGGAGCAAACCTTCTTGGCCGAACCTTCTCATTGTAACCGAACCTTTCAAGAAGCAAACCTGCATGCTTTAGTCGCGAACCAATGACCGGCAAACCAACATCCACACGAACCCACCAGGAACGAACCTACTATGGTGAACCTTCCCTATCTGCGAACCTTCGAATGAGACATGGCCGGCGAACCTAGGGACGAACCTCCTATGGTCACAAACCTAATGCCTTGCATGGCGAACCTGTGTTCATGGTCCATTTGACCGAACCTTAAATTGAACGAACCCTTACTTGGGCGAACCCCAAGGTACGTCGAACACCATGGAGGGCGAACCCCAAGGTTCGTCGAACACCATGGAGGGCGAACCTTCAGCTATAACCACCGTAGGTTCGCTAGATTGAGAACCGAACCAAAGATGTCTCAGCCACCTTAGTTCGATCACAATTTTGTGAGTGGGCATGTGCACACGGTCAGCCTTAATGATAGGCCATTCGACCCATGGTGGTTATACGAGCCCAAGTGTCGTTCGGCCCAACATCATCACACAACCTACTGTTTTGGTCCATAGACTACTTCGGTCCAAGACTAGTTTCACATTCGGCCTATGTTGTTCAAATTCGGCCCACACACATACTAATGATCCATGACAAGTGGTCTAAGCCCACACGCATAACTACTCGGCCCATTTACACCTAAGTTGGCCCAAAGGATTATCCGGCCCAATGAATTCAAGAGGTTAACAAAAACCCGAACGAACGCTTAAAATTAGTGATAAACTCATACATGAGTTATCGCTTTAATTATTGCAAAGGTGATGATAAGTTGAGTGAGCAAAGCATGCAAAGACTTAAAGTTTGAATTAGAGGTTATAACTTTTAAACTAAACTTTAAGTTGAGAAATTTCAAATAAATAAAAAGAAATTCAATATTATCTTATATAATATAGTGAATTCTGGGCCGGATAATGAACGAGACTAGAGGGTGTTAGCCAAATTAAGGCTAACACAAACACACACACAAACACATACGCAAAGACTCATATGTATAATTTACAACAACGTGAAATCAATACAGGATCGTGAGCCTTACAACAAATACAACAACGAGCGCGTGCATTCTTGTTTATACTTAGTCAACTACTTCAAACACAAGGTGAGTTCATTTGTCCCTTTTCAAACATATTTGTTTTTACCTCGGGACTTAGAAGCATGTTATACATTTTAAACAATTATTGAAATGTTTATTAAATGCTTTTACATTTGTTCATGATGCTTATATTGATGCTTAAGCTTGTAACTCTTGTTCTGGAAGCTAGGGACTAAGACTTAAACTATATGCTTGATGCTTATGCTATAAACTCAATGCTTAAACTATATGCTCGATGCTTATGCTATAAACTCTATGCTCAAACTATATGCCTTATGCTTATGCTATAAACTCAATGCTTAAACTATATGCTCGATGCTTATGCTATAAACTCTATGCTCAAACTATATGCTAATACTTGAAGCTAAATGCCCAAAGCTATGATTGTATGCTAAATGCTAAGCTTGTATCTATTCATGGGCTACGTAATTGCTAAACATTGCTAGAGCAAAGCTTGTACCCATGCATTGAGATACGTGAAAGCTAAACTATGCAAATGCTAAGCTTTATCTATATATGAGATACGTAATTGCCAAACATTGCTAGAGCAAGGCTTGTATCTGCATATATGAGATATGTGAATGCTAAACTATGTGTGTGCACAGCTTGTGTCTATATATGAGATACGTAATTGCCAAACATTTCTAGAGCAAGGCTTGTATCTGCATATATGAGATACGTAAACGCTAAACTATTCGGATGCTAAGCTTAAACCAATTCATGAGATACGTAACGGCTAAACTATGCTAGAGCAAAGCTTGTATCTTTTCGTGGGCTACGTAAATGCTAAACATTGCTAGAGCAAAGCTTGTACCCATGCATGAGATTGGTGAAAGCTATAATATGATTTGTGAAACAATTGTGTTTGTACAACTTACTCTAAAGCTAATCTACATGAATGCTATAAACTTGTAAACTTTTAAACAGTACACTAAAGCTATGATGAAGACCGGATTGAATGGTAGGTAAAATGCTTAATTATCATTAACAACAATGTCATATGTGGTTTAGTATGTGGTGGGATGGCGTCTGGGCGGGTTGTAGGCTCGACCCTTTCGTATGCCCTATATATAAACATACCGAATTGGATATTACAGGTGATGTTAATGAGATTAAGGTTGTTACCGAAAGAGGTTTGCTAAAGCTATTTTCAACTTTTAAATTATATGAACTCACCAACCATTGTGTTGACTTTGTTTTCTTACATGCTTTCTCAGGTGATGTACAGGAGTAAGCTAAGAATCAGGATTGCATGCTAGGATGCCCAGTTAGAGGACCTAGTAGACTTTTGGGGAAGCACATATTTTGTTATGGATACAATTCACTTTTGATATCTTGCACAGATACAAGATAGAAACTTTTGATTCTTTTGTTAGGTTTACTTAGTTAAATTACCAAACATTGATATTGTAATTTAACTTTGTAATCCTAGTGTAATGCTTTATTGTGCTTTAGTTATTCTCAATGTTGATGCTATGTAAACAATCTGATCATCACGATTATCACTCACGATATCGCGCCCCGGGAACCTTCCGCCCGGCGGGGAAGTCGATCCGTCCCGCTGGCTCGGGGTGTGACAGTAGGTGTTAGCCTTAGAGTTGGCTAGCACACGTAAGTCTCGGTCATCGTTCGGCCCTTGTTTCAATTGTCGTGGATTGTTATTACTATGTGTCTTAATGTTGTGTGTTTAACCTTAATTTACCCTTGGAAATTTATAAACCTTGTCATCATGTGTTAATCCTCGCATTGATAAAATCTTTGTAAATTAACCTAAGTCATAGGTATGACTTAAGTTTATTGTTTCAAGCTTGCCATGTCATCTTTGTTGAACTCGTTTTAACCCAAACAATCCCACCACCCTTGTATTTTCATTTGTATATTCCATGTATACTATGCATACTACACCTCACATTGATTTCAAGTATTTGTTTCCATTTTAACTTATGTGGGCCGAGTCATTTAAGGTGGGCCGAACTAATTGATCATGGGTCAATTGTATGTACGTGGGCCACATGATTTGTCATGGGTCAAGTGTGTGAGCTTGGTCCGATTCAATTGATATTGGGCCTAACAGGTGGGCTGAACAAGTAAACTTTGGGTTGAAACGTGCCACATGGGCCGAATGCATGGACTGGTTTCAAACAATGATGTTGGGCCGAAAGGATTTCCTGGGCTTGTGTTTCTTGGCCGAATGGGGACTTCCGGTCGAATGGGGATGTGGTGGCAGAACTAGGTGCTTAGATGAATGGGGTGTGTGGGTCTAGCCGATTGAGGTTGTGGTCGAATGGGTCTCACATGAGTCGACCGAATAGTGGTTGGTGACCGAGAGAATGAAGGTGGATGCCGAATGGCATGAACCACGAATGAAGAGTCGTATAGCATGGCCGGCGAATGACCAAGGGCGCATGAGGCCACTCGGCCGAAGTACATCGGTGGTCCCATTCGGTGGTCTGGATGGTGCCATTCAGCCAGATGAGACCGAATCCCCTTCTCTACATCCTTGACTCCAAGATCTCACCATGGTGTCTTACAGGATCCCCATGGTGATTTTCGTGTATAACTTGTGGGGGTTAGGGTGGTGTAAGCCGGTTTTAGATAGGGTATGAACAAGGAGGATGAAAACCCTATTTTTCGCAAACTTCCCAGCCCATTTACCTTCGATTTGGTCGTTTTCAGAGCAGAATCCTTGTACTTTCCTGTAGAGGAGATCAAGAGCTTCGATTTGGTCCAAAGATGGAGTGATTTGGCCAAGAAATGACCAAGTTATGGAGGATTGAAGTTCAAATTTTTAGAGAGGGAGAGGGAATCCGGAAAGGGAGGTTTTAGAGAGAGAAAGGAGGGGGAAAATGAAGAAGATGAACTCATTCAAGGTATTTATACCTCGAGTGAGTTCGGGTTCGTTTTCGTTGCGTTTCCGGAACGTTACGCGCGTTATTTACATAATTAAATAAAAGAATTTGTTTTTAAGTTTTTAAAGGTTGTGATTCCTAATAAATGTTGAATATTTAATTTCTCTATTTTATTTTCGTTCGAGTCGTGTTTCGTTTTCGTTTCGTCGGATCGCGTCACCTTCGCGCGTATTCATTCGAATCGTCACTCGAACGAACACGACGATGGTTTTGCTTTCTGACTTTTGTTTTCTACTTTCCAGTCATCATTTTAGAACGTTAAACTCACAGATGTGTTTGTGTGAATCGTCACCCACGCAAACACACTGTCAGTTCGTTATTCTGAAACGACACTGAAATTATGTTTTGAATTGTGTTTCCTCACTGACGGACTCAACTAACTTCCTGTTTTCACATTGTTTTCGTACTGATTTATCGGCCATCTGATTCCTGTCATCTATGGATATCAGATCGCAACCGACATGTTCTTGTTGTTTACTTGTACACTGTTGTTTCTCTTGATTTGTTGTATTAATTGTACTTAGGTTTTTACCTAAATACATACAACTATTGTTTATCGTGAGTTGTTGTACTTATGGTATTTAAGTTTTCACATAAATACGTACAACTGTTTCTTGTATTTTCTGAATTATGTTATCACAAACACTGTTCATACGTTGTATTTACACACAGTAAATAGTGAAAGTACACATACCGTACGGACTTGCCGGACGATCAGGTACTGGATGTCACACGATCCTTGTAATATATTTACTTTAAGTCAATCTGTGTGTTGTGATACTGGATAAAGTAAGTCACACCTCACCTCTGAGACATCACCACTATGCTTCCGCAACCATCTCAGAGTGACGAATGACATCATCAACAGGTGACAAGAGGTGGGGGTGTGACAGTACCCACAAAACCGACCATCACTCGATTATCGGAAGGTGAGCAGGTGGTACTAGCTTGTGCTTGCATTAGTGTTTCTGAAGATCCGTTAATTGATAATAACCAAACGAGTACGAAATTTTGGAAACGTGTTAGAGCCCAGTTTTTTTCAGCAATGGGTCGTGAGTCCTAGCGGACGAACGACATGATTTCCAGAAAATGACGCTGCTTACAACGTTAAGTCGCGAAATTTAACAGAATATGGATTCAACACCACAACAACCGAAAAAGTGGTAAGAATGACAAAACGGTCATGAAAAGGCGTTATGACCTATGCTAGAGAAAGCGGGCCATTTTCTGATATCGTGGTGTGACAGGTTATGAGAAAATCAACCAAATGTCATCCCGTACGTCCCAAAGTTACAAACTTCGAAACGGACGAAAATGTCATCGTCCGGAAAATACACGACCACTCAATCCGACTCCACTGTTCGATGTTTCCTTAACTTAAACGAGTTGAATGAGGAACTCGAGATGGACATGCCCCCACCCTCTCCTCAACATCCGACCAGTCGAAACAATATGGGAAAACATCCAAAAACCTCGTCTTCAACCGACTATAAAGACACGTTGGAGACTACTACGAGTCGTTACAAAAATTTGCCGACTTAGAGGAGCGAAAACAATGCAACAATGATACGAAATTGTTGTATACTCCAAACGATCACTTAATTGGCCGTGCTGGTGAGATGGTTGAGAACACGAAGGAGCGGATCATGAAAGATATAATATGGATTAATTTTTTTATGTATTTTTTTATTATGTAACTTTTTTTACTTTTATTTTTTAATTTTATTTTATTTTTAAAAATATTATATCTTTTTTAATTAAATTTATAATTGAAAAAATATCGAGTAATAAAATATTGAATAAATGTTTTAATGACGTAGAATGATAAAGGAGTGATGATAACACATGTGATGATAATGTAGAGTGATAAGGGGGTGATGGTGTTTGTTGATTATGTGTCGCCTAAGTGGAGTGATGTGATTAGGGCTGTAAACGAACCGAACGAACACGAACGAGCCTTTGTTCGTGTTCGTTCGTTTAACTTTTAACTTGTTCACGAACGGTTCACGAACGCTAACCGAACGAAAATTCTTGTTCGTGTTCGTTCATTAAGGAATTTAGCTTGTTCACGAACGTTAACGAACACATATTATTTAAACAATAAAAATTAACATTCTTAATCTCAAACATAGGGGATAATCATTAATAAATATATAAATTAAAATATTGTATTATTAAACTAAAAATAACTTAAATATTACGATATTAAGCTAAAAATTAAAATTTAAAAATATACAATACATTTAATGAAAAATATACTAAATGAACTTAATCGAACATAAACGAACGTAAACGAACATGTTACCGAACGTTCACGAACATAAATGAATGAACAAGAACTTTGTTCATGTTCATTCATTTAACTAAACGAACGTAATTTCTTGTTCGTGTTCGTTCCTTTATTAAACGAACGAACATAAACGAACTTCCCGCCAAACGGTTCACGAACTGTTCGCTGAACGTTCGGTTCGTTTACAGCCCTAGACGTGATTCTTGCCACTACACATGGCCTTAAAAAGGAAAGATAACTGGAATGATCAAAGACATTATAGCCTAGCGAAATCTTGTTGGTGTAATAAGACTCAGGAACCAAATGATATCAGGTTTGAATCCCACAATGGGGTTTTGTCAAAATATTGAGTTTCCTCTCGAACTGGTGACTTGGTGGTTGATATGATCGGGTGGTACTGTTGGTGGCACAATGATATTATAGTGATCCATCAGTGATCCAAAAATCAGCCGTTAAAAAAAACTGGAATGAACAAGTTATGTGTTCGTTGTGATGAAGCGGTACAATTAGAACCTGCACGTGGCGGCGTGACAATATTATTTAAATATACATATAAATGTGTGATGAACTAGCTATGCAGATTAGGGCCGCAAAAGAACCGAACGTTCAGCGAATAGTTCATGAACCGTTCGGCGGAAAGTTTGTTTATATTCGTTCGTTTAATAAATGAACGAACACGAACAAGAAATTCCTTTCGTTTAGTTAAATGAACGAACGTGAACAGATGTCGTGTTCGTTCATTTGTGTTCGTGAACGTTCGGTAACATATTTGTTTACGTTCGTTTATGTTCGGTTAAGTTTATTTATTATATTTATTCATTAAAAGTGTTCTATATTTTTAATTTTTAATTTTTGGTTTATACTATAATATTTAAGTTATTTTTAGTTTAATACTATAATATTTTAATTTATATATTTATAAATGATTAGTTCCAATGCTTGAGATAAAGAATGTTGATTTTATTGGTTAAATAATATGTGTTCGTTAGCGTTCGTGAACCGTTTGTGAACAAGTTAAATTCCTTAATGAACGAACACGAACAAGAATTTTCGTTCGGTTAGCGTTCGTTAACTGTTCCTGAACAAGTTAAAAGTAAAACGAACAAACACGAACAAGGACTCGTTCGTATTCATTCGGTTCGTTTACATTAAAGATGGAGACGTAAATAGAATACACTATTATGTCATGTATGATGCGGTATAAGAATTCAAAAATTGTAATTTATCAGAAAAAATATAAAAAAATCTTAAAAGCAACGTCTTATGGTGCGGCGGGTTGAAGAATATCATTACGAATTTACTCTCAATGTATCGGTGCCACTAATGTAGTCATGTAAATAAAAAATGTATAAGGTTATAATGTATAAATGTTTGAGTGGTTTGACAAGTTACTTACACCAACATTTGCTATGGAGTTGCGTATCAATGTTATAAATCAATTGGATATAATATTCAATGATAAATTTAAAGCTGTCTAATGGTTGTTCTTAGGTGAGCAATGACCGAGTTTCAGCGTTTTGAAAGAGGCCGAAATTTAAAGAACTCATAATATATATGTTAATTTTTAAAGAGAGCAGACAAAACCAATATTTAAAACAAAAATATTCTTCGGTCAAAAATAATTACGGACGGAAAAAAGGGGGTTGTCGCACCCCATAATCCTCCGTACATGTTCGTGAGGAGGTTTTAAGGGTTTAAGATTTCGGTTTAAAAAAAAAAAACTTTTCAGATTTTAAAAGAAAACTCACCTACCATGTCAAGCAGTGAATTCATAATTCCGTGGACTTTCTTCACACCTCGTTAATCGTATCAGTATATATTTTTATTAACTTCATACTTAATTAATATTGAATAGATTCGACTAAACTAAAATAATCTTGTTGAAACTAAAATCACCTCAGATTGACAAATACATTACTTAATGTGTTTTAATTACTTATAATCATGGATGTTTTACTTAAGTTATTAATATGTTTACTTGAGCCTCCAGAGAAGTGATGAAGTAGTTAGAGTTAAACAAGTGTCCTCACTAATGCCAGTTTTTACATTCATATGTTTAAAAACAACGGACAATTTCAATCATGTTGCTTTAGGCGCAACCCGAGTCAACCTAAACTCGCTACTTTTTACGTCTGTGTAAAGAATAGGACGGACATAACTTTTTTAATGAAATGTCTTCGAGAAAACAAACATGCTGTAGACATCCAACCTCTGCCCGACTGCCCGTGTTTGCGCGACGCAAACTTCAGGAAGATTGTTTTTGGAAAAAACAAACACCACCTACGTAATCGACTAGCAATACAACCCAAATCCATGAATCGTCGGGGGCAAATATCTAGACCCGCTCCAACCATAAAAACCGCCACTACAACCCCGTCTCCACTTTAATTGCCGCTCAATCACACCAGATTTGCCACTAAAACAGTCAACTACAATAGTGATTTATGATCAAATCTTAAAAAAAAAAAAAAAAAAAAAAGAACTGAAACTAGTTTGGACTCGGAACTTATTTTAAAAAACCCGGTTTGTGCACCTCTACGGTAGGGGTGTTCAACAAAATCCGAATCCGAATCCGAATCAGAAATATCCGAAAGTTTGGATATCCGAAATTTCGGATTCGGATTCGGATACCTGTTTTGAAAATTTTCGGATAGTTCGGATATCAGATATCCGAAATAGTTTTTTATTTCGGATATTTTTTCGGATATTCGGATATTTTTTTCGGATATTTTTTCGGATATCCGAATATTTTTCGTATATTTCGGATAATTTTCGAATATTTTTCGGATATCCGGATAATTTTCGGATATTTGGATATCCGAAATATATATTTTTAAAATTTTTTTTATGATTTCGGATATCCAGATCCGAATCCGAAATTTCGGATTCGGATAGTGAAAATCACTATCCAAAATTTTCGGACATCCGAAGTTCGGATATCCGAAAATGAACACCCCTACGGTGGGGTGGTGAAAGTCGTCACCAAATGAGGTAAAGAATAAGATTGGTTATGGTGGTGATGGCATCAAATATTATACTTTGATATTTTTTTATAATAAAAAGGGTTATTATTATTTTATTATTTTTTTCATGTGAATTTGTATTCGGGTCATTTCATGAATATTTAACTAACATGAATTAACTGTCAGACTCTTCGGTATGCCCGGTGATTGGGCGTTGGTGGGGCGTGAGAGGGGCGTGGGAACAAGGGCATGAGAGGGGCAACGGCGTGGGTGGGAGCATTCGACCGTTAGACTCAATTAAAAAAAAATTTAAATAAAACCTATATATAAAATCATCACACACTCTCTAATATTCACATCTCACTCTCTAAAATATTCACATCTCACAAAAAAAATCAAACAAAAAATCAGTATTTTTATAAAAATGGAGTTTGTACGGGAAGATGACGATTTTAGCGAAGGAGAAGATTTTTTAATCGAAGCCGCACAACTTACTCTCGACATCATCAGACAACAAGTTGAAAGACCTGTTCTAACTAGAAGAGCACGAATTAATCGAGATCGTCTTGGAGCTCACGCACGTCTTGTTGAAGATTATTTTTCAGAAAATCCGAAATACCCCGAACATTTATTTCGGCGTCGGTTTCGTATGAGTCGGAATCTTTTTTCACGAGTGCGTAATGATTTGGAACAAAACTATGATTTTTTCCAACAACGGTGTGACGGAAGAGGAAAGATCGGGTTTTCCGGTCTTCAGAAATGTACTTCTGCAATACGGCAACTAGCCTACGGCACTTGCAGCGATTCGTTTGATGAGTATTTACAGATGTCTGAGAGAATGGGACGAGAATGCATTTATAAATTTTGTAAATGCGTAATTAAATTGTACGCGAAGAAATACTTGAGGAAACCAAATTCACATGACATCCAGCAGATTTATACGTTTCATGAAGAGGTTCATGGTTTCCCCGGTATGTTAGGTAGTCTCGACTGCACCCATTGGGAATGGGACAATTGTCCAACAGCATGGCGACGTCAATTCCAACGAGGCGAACATCCAAGACCAACTTTTATGCTAGAAGCTGTTGCGTCTCAAGAATTGGATATGGCATGCCTTCTTTGGTGCATCGGGATCGAACAATGATATAAATGTTCTAGATCAGTCGCCGATTTACAACGATCTTATTGAAGGCAAGGCACCCGGTCAGCAGTTTATTTGCAACGACACAACATACAAATACGGGTATTATTTGGTCGATGGTATTTATCCACAATGGGCTACTTTCATGAAATCCTTTACATCACGACAAACTGAAGATGAAAAACGTCTGTATTTCCAAAATCGTCAAGAGGGGGCAAGAAAGGATATTGAACGAGCATTCGGCGTTCTAAAGAAAAAGTGGCACATGATTCAACACCCTGCTAGAGCATGGAAGCCAAGTCGTATCCGAAACGCGTTATACGCATGTGTGATACTACACAACATGATAATTGAAGATAACGGTCGAGCGATATGTAAATTTTATGAAAAAGACGATCCGAATTTGTTGGAGCATGTGGAGATCAACGACGAAGAAAAACAAGCAAACCGTCGAATGCTTCGCAACGAGGATACACATGCGAACCTCAAAGCCGATTTGATTGAACATTTATGGAAAAATCGTTTTTATTAATTTTTTTATTAGTTTGTAATTTTTTTATTAATTTTTTATTAGTTTGTAATTTTTTATTAATTTTTTATATTAGTTTGTAATTTTTTATATTTTGTTTTTATTAATTATATCTTAATTTAATGTAAAAAGGAATGATGACGTGGAGTGAGTGGGTAATGGGGTATTTCCATCAAAATGGTGGGGTGAGTGGTTGTGATGAGTGCTAATGTGGCGCCTACGTGGCGCATACGTGAAGTGATTGGGTCACTTGGCATACCCAATGGTCTCATGCATTTAAGAGATCATCTGTGTTATACTTTCTGATACTGTTCAAACTATGAGACGCTATTATGTATAATGTATGTAACACTTGCAAACTGATAAGGCAATAATTAAGAAGCATCCATGGATTCAACTTCGGAATAAAATAACATATATCTTGCAGACAAGGTTGCAAAAGTTGTTAAGCGCTCCTAGATCGGAATAGCTTTTTGGAGCGAGTAATCGGACAGTATTCGGCCCTAGGCGGGAGCACTCGGTAATACTCAAAAATTACTCGGCCTCGGGACAACTCCTTGGAGCGAGTGCTCGACGAGGACTCGGCCTTGGAGTTCGACTTTTGCAACAATGCTTACAGATAAAACAATCCGAATCAAGAATCTATGACAATTAGCTAGGCTTATATATGAACATATGCACGTTACCTAAAAAATAGTTGAATTTTGGATTACATGTAATGTGACCGTTTGCTTCGATGATTTGTCTTAACGGCTACATTTATGGCTCACCAAACAATCAATTTTCTTTCTTATGCAATTATTATAACTATTTTTTTAAGAAACAAAAAAAAATGTATATGCATATTTATTGCATTAAGAAAACGGGAATCTATTATCTGTTTTTCAATGAAATTCTAGCAATAATATTTCCAACATAAAATAAATGATCTTTATGCACATAAATATTATATATTTTCTAATTTATAAATTGTTTTTCTAGCAATGTGATTGTGACACAAATAAATAATAAAAAAATAAAAATGGAAGAGAGAAAATATAGATAAATATATGCCAGAAGAACTAATTACCTATATATATAAAAAGCAACGTCGGTGGCCAGCCGACGTGCCTTTTTTTTTCTTTTTTCTTTCCTTTTTCTTCTTTATACTTTTATATTAAATATTTTAATTGAATTTTCCTTTTAATTAATTCATCATTTTTTAACCTAATCTTTTTATCTTTATTTTTCTAACATTACCTATATATATAAAACCAACGTCGGTGGCTGTCATCTTTTTCTTTTTTAGCATTTATTACTTGGTTAAATAAACAAATTTTGATTACAACAAACAATTGTAGCTTTGGATGAGATGGTAAGGGGGTTTTACTTGGAAGCTTTGTGCGAAGGTTCGAATACTTCTCAAGAACTTTTTTTTTCATATTTTTCCATCTTTTTCCCAACTATTTTTAATAATCTCTTTTTTTTTTCACTTTTTTTCTACCTTTTATAATTTAAAGTTTACCTATGCACTCAATATCAAAACTTTTATGTTTAACTTCTAAACTTTTATGTTTTATCCCTAGACTTCGTAGAGCGTTGATTTGACCCTCCTTAAGTTTGTAGAGTTAAAAGTTTATTTATACACTTAATATTAAAACTTTTATGATTAACTCTTATAATTTTACGTTCCATTCATAAATTTTGTAAGACGTCACTTAAAAGTCTATCTCTATATGTTTTTAGTCGATAGTATAAATTTAATTACTAACCGTTATGACGCCGCCGCAACATGCTGCGGGTCAAAATACTAGTTATGAATAAGAATCAAGGCAGTGTGATATTTAACGTTATAAACTAAATTAAATGCAAGAATTTATTTCGTTTCATTATTAAAATAACTTATTGTATGCCATAATACCTTATATCACCAATTAACGATTCACACGTACGATAGATCAGATTTAAAAACTAGATCGATGTTGTAAAATAATGTAAAAATTAGAATTATGCATATATATAATTTGAAATAAAAAAAATTATTTATCGTTGTGAATTTACGGTTTTAAGAAAATATAAAAACTTAACAATATAATCGCTGAACAGATTAGTAGTTGAAATAATAAAAAAACAAAATCTAACCTAACCATCCGGTCGATGGGCCGGTCGAGTTTATTTGGTTCATAGATCTAGCCGGTAAATAACCAATACAAATGGAGACGAGTCAAACAAGGTTTATCGAACCGGTTAGGTTCTTGCTCCGCAACCCGATGGTTAGAAAAAAAAGTCGTATTTGCAGGCGATAAACATAAAAATACGACAGCAGGAATATAAATAAATATGAACTTCCAATCACCTTATTTGTTATTCAATTTTCAGAGATAACTGAGATAAATATTTATGAAATATGTTTATAATGTGGGAAATCTAAATTAAAACATGAGGTGAACAAAAATAAGACAAAAAATTTTTTTTGGAACTGCGAAGGTCTCAATCGTGTGAACCCACTGTTTTCCAGGCCATATCACCAAGGTCTAGTTACCTGGACCTCCCATGAGCCACCACAACCACCCCAGGAGGAAACCCTACTGTGAAAACCCCATGACCCATCACAGACCCCTTTTTCGCTACGGAAGGGATTTGAACCCAAGACCTCCCATTTGGAAGAATCTTGGGGTACCATTAAGGCAATGCCTCTTCGGTAAATAAGACAGAATTTTTGGATGTACAATGATAAAGCTAGCTTATAAACAACCAAACATATTACGAATAATTCCTAAATTGTTTGGCACGAAGTTAGCTTATGTTTGTTCATTGAATAAATAGCACATATAAACCAATGTTGTAAAAATCGGCCTGGCGGCCGCCTAGGCGCTAGGCGCCCATCTACTGTCTAATTTTTGGCCTAGGCGGTGCCTAGGCGCTAGGCGGGGCTTAGGCGGCCCAATCAGATTTTTATTTTTTTTCACTTTTTTGACTTTTTTTGACTTTTTTATGGTAAAAAAGGACCAATTTCATGATTATTTAGACATTTCTCAACCAAAAATCTTTAATATGTCTTTGAAACATCGAATCCTGACAGTTAACATCGAAATTTATCTCTAAACTTTGAACTCAGTGTTTAAGTTTGCACTTTAAAGTACTTTTTTAGTATATTTAAGTATATTTTTTAAAATTATTTGAAGTATTATATTAAATTATTGATATTGATGTGTGTATATAATATATATTTGTAAAATTACATATAAAAATTCCAATCCGCCTAGCGCCGATTAATCCTGATTAATCTCTAGGAGGTACCTCGCCGCCCGACTAGCGCCTAGCGACTTCTACAACCATGATATAAACAAAAAATTATTTTGGTTAGATAAATGAACGAATAGAAACAGACGTTGTGTTCATTTATATATTTGTGTTCATGAACATTCGTTAAGTTTTTTGTTTATATTTATTTACATTTGTTTATTATATACTTCCATTGGATGTAATTTATATATTTAAAATTTTTATTCTTATTTAATTTACTTAACCTTTAAACTTTAAATCCAGTCATATATTTGAAGCTTCTATCTTCTTAAAAAACATTGTAATATAAAACTAAATGTCACACCCCCAAATTACCACTTGTGGTGTCAGATCGTTAGGTGTGATGTAGCAAGGATCAAAGCTTTTAGTAATATAGAACGACTCTATATGCGTTTTAAAATACGTGGATTTATCATAAAAATCCCAAAATATAGTAAATAAGTTACACAGTGTAATTTAAAATAGTGCGGAACGTTGTTCATGAATGTAAACAGTTTATATGTCTCATAACTAACACAAAAATGCTCTTAATGCATATTTGACTCTTCCTGAGACTCCTTAAGTGCAATCCTATGCTTTTAAGCGTGCTGAGTATCTGAGAAATACATGCTAAAGTGTGTCAATATAAAGTTGGTGAGTTCACATGTTTAAATGTTAGTAATCAATAAACAGTTTGTACGATAAATAAGTAAACAAAAAAAAGTTTTCCCGATGTATACTGGAGATGTTAAAGTTGTAGACGCAAGGTCCCGAGTGTGTGTGTTGCACCACTACCGAAGTTAGACGGTTAGATGTCTTCGCCATGTCTATCGCAAAACAATGGCAATAGGTCGATATTACCCCCGTCCTGACCGTCAGTCAGAGTCGTCGTCGAGCGGGGTTTGTCATACCCAATAGTACTAAGTAATAACGCCTCGCTTGTGTTCAACTAATGGTATGACTGTGTGAGGACTTTGTTGCGACATAGCACACTCAAAATGTTTGTACAACATAACCAGTAATACATCAAAATATGTTCGTCAAAGTGAGTTTGTGTGTAACCTCCCCCAGTTGGAGTTACCCTAGTGTATGTTCATAATGTTTGCCCAGTTGTATTGACCCAGATGTTGGTCAAAATGTTTGTTCAGTTCGTTGTCCCAGATGTTGGTCAACAAAGCTTGTCAAATGTTTGCACGATGCTACGTCAAATGCGTTTGTCAAATAGTTTGTACAAAATAGTTGTTAAAAGTTTGTACAACATATTTGTCAAAAACGTTTGTCCAAGTTGTTTGTCAAAAAGTTTTTGCATGTATCCCCCCCTCCCGGTTTGAGTTTATAAACAGTTAAGAGAAAAAGGGGCCGCGAATTCACCTGTGCTGCGTTGTTTGCGTTTTGTGAACTGTCTGTCCCTAATTGTCACCTATATCACATAAGTAATATGAGTTCGTGTTCGTGTTCGTGTTTGTGTTCGTGTTCGTGTTGGTCTGCGTGTTCGTACACAATAACATGTCATAGCACATAGAGTTTCCAGATATGGCACATTTGCATAATATATACGTCCTTACAGATCATGTTACTAATCATGGCAGTTGCACGTATGTTCATCAATCAAGTTACTATTCATAGTAAGTTTCTTCATTTGGCAATTATACATAAAAAGTTACCTTTTATCAATCTAAGCATCCTAGTTTCCTAAGTGATTATTTTATCACCTAACACATCGTCATGTACCAACAAACTTGAATACCTTCCCTTTTTAAGTTACTAAATACAACAGGTTTCTATATTTAACATGTTTTGAACCAATCAAGCATACGAACACATCATATCATCACAATGTACCATTTACAAGCATCTTTCATTCTTTAATCATATCAATTGACCTTATTTTACAAAATCCTCAATTAAAATTACTATTCTTAGTAAGTCACTACATTTACCATGTTTTCACACAATTAACCATGCAAAGACTTCCAAATCATCATAACATGGCATATTACATCACATCTCGTCGTCAATCATGCTTATACACTCCGGTTTCACAAAATGCCCAAATAAAGTTTCCATAAATGGAAAGTTTGCTATAGACATCATTTTAACCAAAATCAAACCATTCTAATATGTTCATATTGCTATTATCATCATCAAAACAACTTGTACACAACCAAATTCAACATTCATGTCCTAATTTCTTAACTAAAGTTTCTATTTTTAGAAACATATGACAAATACCCCTTTTATCAATATCCAACCTTTACATCACATTCATATCATCATTTCTACACATGAATCATCATTCAAACCAACATAGCATGTCTAAAACATCATCTAACACTATTTTGTACTACCAAAGTTACTATTTATAGTAATAATCATATTTGTTCACAAAATAACACCAATAGATTTCATAGGTCAATTGTCACACCCCCAAATTCCCACTTGTGGCAAATGTCCACGTGGATGTGACGTGTCCAGAATCACAGCTCAAGGTCATATAGAACACCTCTATATGCGTTTACAAATCCAATGTTTGACACATACACAATTAAAATAGTTTGCAGCGGAAAAAGTATTTCATCATATAGCAGCGGAATATTCAAATGTTTGACATATGCAGCGGAAAATCAAAAGTTGTTAAGCACTACGATGTTTGATAAAGATACATATTCATAATAAAAACAGTGTTTGCATGAAAACAAAATAAATGCATGTAGGTCCTATGCCTGATCCCCTATGTGCATTCCTGGCTCCATAGCCCTGCTAGTTACCTGAGAATACAAGTTTGAAAACAAGTGTCACACGATGGTTGGTGAGTTCACAGGTTTTGATATACATATAATAAAAAAGTGTGTCATGCTGTTTATCAATGTTAGTACCGAGCCCTAGGCCCAAAGTGTCAGTGCGTCACTACCGAACTAGACTTGTTTGCTCTTGCCTCCGCTATGCCTCGTATACATAGCAAGTTAGGTCAGAATTTGCACGGGTTATGACACTCAGTCAACATGGTGCCCCGTGGGGTTAGTCATTCCCTAATGGATCCATCCAAATCTACCACGTTGTTTGTACATTAACGGTAAGACTTTGTGAGGGCTTGTAACGAGTTCAACACTTAATGTTTGTCCAATAAACCAGCATACACAAAAATGTTTGTAAAAGCAATAATGTTTGACTCGATGCAACTAGTATTCTCCCCCTATTTAAAAGCGTTTGAAAAGAGTAAAGAGGGGCCGTAAACTCACCTTAGTGATGAAGTAGTGTGTAAGCGTAAGCTCCTGACGTCAAGTAGCACGTCTCGGTCACCGGCAACCTATATCGTATACCGTATGTGAGTTCGTGTAAGTGACCGTGCTAGTGTTCGTGTTAGTGCCCGTGTTTGTGTCCAACAACCTTGGTTGTTCATGTTTGTCCGTGTCGGTCCACAATGACCGTGTTTGCTCGTGTTGGTCCACATTGACCGTGTTTGACCATGTTTGACCGAAGTTGACCGTGTTTGACCAAAGTTGACCGTGTTTGACCAAAGTTGACCGTGTCAAGTCAACGACCCGTTGGTGAACCGTGTGACGGTTTGTGACTCGTGTAGCAATCGTGTAAGTGTTTGTCGTGTGCAAAACGCGTAGGTTGCGTTTATGGACAACTTACTATTATAGTAAGTTTCCATTTTTAGAAAGTTCACAAAGCATGACGGTTTTATAGTTCTAGCATGTTCAATAGTCCTACGGGGTCATGTTAACACATAGCACATTATCATACAAGTTCATATATGCCGTTTATAACATGTTAGTGCACAAAAGTTTCCTAAAATGGAAAGTTCCCATTTTTAGCATACGTGACATCGGAAACCATCTAACTTAGCATCTAAACATCATATTATAACATAATAAATCATTTAGCATGCTCAAGTCATTCAACATATTCCTAAGTCGGTTTTTGTAACCATAAAGTTACTAAAATAGTAACTTTGTGGTTTTTGCATAAAATGACCATTTAACATTTCCAAGCAATTTTTCATACCATCATTCATCATAATATGCTATTTACTATCACCTAATCATGTCAACATAGTCCAAATCATCATCCATCAATATTTTTATCTAGAAAGTTACTAAAAATAGTAATAACACCGAATATGATCATAGACATCATCAAGACTACTTTCTAACACATCAAATCATCATGTTATCATCCTAACAACAATTCCACATACATGCATGTTCATCATTTCCACTAAATCATCACTTGCAATTTAAAAAGTTACTATAAATGGAAAGATTCATAAAAATCATAGTTTTAATCATTCTAAGCAAATCTAACCATGGGTAATCCTTCTAACATCATCAATAAACATATCCATATACTCAAGATCGTTCCAATACTCATGGATCGTACATGCATGGTGATATTTCAACGATCCAAGACCAAATAACACACTTTAATGACTCACATCATCATAGATCGTCATGAAATACATTCTAATCACTCTAGATCATCATTAAACACTTTGAAATCAACAAACCCAGATCTAAACATTACAAAATCCGTGCATGTGATGGGGTAGTGCTTGCATGTGTGATTTAACACTTGCATGTGTGTGTAGTGATGTGCAAATGAGTGTTTTAGTCACAAGAACTACCTCTAAAGCTCAAGAACTGAGAGATGTTGATCTTAGCAGCTTCTATAGGCTCCTGGGACTCGGATTTGAGCAGTGGTGAAGTGATGGTGGTGGTGTCAAGCTTCCAACGTCTTCCTTCAAGCTTCCAAGGCTTCAAGGACCTCAACAATGGCTTCAATGGCTTCCTTTTGTGTGTTTTGCATGTAACAGAGGTGCTAGAGAAGAGAAACTCGTGCAATGGCGTCTGGAGTCGACTAAAATGATGATATAGAGATAATGATGGATTTTGTGTTGCTCAAGAAGATTTTAAGCTGTCAGAGAGGTCAGGCGTATCGCCTGGCGTGGTTGTGCAAGTTGGTACGTTACGCGCGGATCCAGACAGACGAGGCGCTCATTTCATCCGCGCGCATCGCCTGTCGCGGGCATCCCGGTCAGGCGTACCGCCTGGCCTGAATTTCAAGCCCAATAAGCTTGTTTTGTTGTTCTGGCCCATTCTTGCCCGTTTCTCGACTGTAAAACATCATTCGAGTGTCGTTTGGACTCTATTGATCAATTATTAGTCATAATTGACTTGTGACAGTGTTTCGTGAGGTTTCGAGGGTTGTGCTACACAATGTGTTAGACGTTCACCAACGTTCGTGTGTCTTGACACGTGTGTGTTGTTCGTCCATAATTCCACGAATTATCTTGTCAGGTGTCTGTGTTGTTTACTGTCGTGCCACGTGTCACACTAAATTAATCTAATTCTAGTGCCACGTGTACATAATGCATTTAAATAAACATTTAAATAAATAAAGCTGACCTGGAAATTACGGGGTGTCACATCCTCCCCATGTTAGAAAGAATTTCGTCCCGAAATTCAACTTGTGTTGTTAGCGTGTTTGTCTGTTCCGCGAACAGGTGTGGGTACTTTTGTTTCATCTGGTCTTCACGTTCCCACGTGAATTCCGGTCCTCGTCGCGAATTCCATCGCACTTTTACTATTGGGATCTTGCTGAGTTTGAGCTTCTTGGTTTCCCGGTCCATAATCTCCACCGGTTCCTCAACAAAGTTCAATTGTTCGTCGATTTGTATTTCCTCGAGAGGAATAACAAGTGTTTCATCTGATAGGCACTTCTTGAGGTTCGAGATGTGGAATACGTTGTGTACTGCTCAGTTCAACTGGCAGGTTTAGTTCGTAGGCTACAGGGCCTATTCGCTTTGTAATCTCGAACGGTCCAATGTAACGAGGGTTCAACTTTCCTCGTTTGCCAAACCGAATGACACCTTTCCAGGGCGAGACCTTGAGTAACACTCTGTCCCCCACCTGGAACTCCAACGGTTTGCGTCGCTTGTCGGCATAGCTTTTCTGTCTGTCCCGAGCTGCTGCCATTCGTTTGCGTATTTGCACGATCTTCTCAGTTGTCTCGTGCACCAGTTCTGGACCAGTCAGTTGGCTGTCTCCAACTTCCGCCCAGCAGATGGGTGATCGACACTTACGTCCGTAAAGTGCCTCGAATGGTGCAGCTTGAATGCTAGTGTGGTAGCTATTGTTATATGAGAACTCCACTAACGGTAGATGAGATTCCCAGCTACTACCAAAGTCAATGACACATGCCCGGAGCATGTCTTCCAGTGTCTGTATCGTTCGCTCACTTTGCCCGTCCGTCTGCGGGTGGTAAGCAGTACTCATGTCCAATCTCGTGCCCAAAGCCTTATGCAAGGACTTCCAGAAATGCGACGTGAATCGACTGTCGCGATCAGATATGATGGAGATTGGCACTCCATGTCGAGTGACCACTTCCTTAAATAAATCCGGGTGAGTTTGTCTAGCTTGTCAGTCTCTTTAATGGGTAGGAAATGAGCAGACTTGTCAGTCGGTCTACGATAACCCAGATGGTATCGCAACCACTTGCCGTCTTAGGCAGTTTAGTGATGAAGTCCATGGAAATCTTTCCCATTTCCACATTGGTAATTCCGGTTGTTGAAGTAACCCTGATGGCTTCTGGTACTCAACCTTGACTTTTGAGCACGTTAGACACTTACTCACGTATGTTGCTATCTCAGCTTTCATGTTTGGCCACCAATAGGTTGTCTTCAAATCGTGATACATCTTATCAGAGCCTGGGTGTACGGAATACCGGCTCTTGTGAGCTTCATCCATCACTACTTCTCTCAATCCTCCGTAGCGTGGAATCCAGATTCGATCCATTAAATAGTAAGCTCCGTCGTCTTTTGCCTTTATTTGCTTATCCATGCCACGCATGGCTTCAAGAATGAGGTTTTCAGTTTTCAGAGCTTCCTGTTGTGCTATCCGAATTTGATTCGGCAGTTCGGAATGGATCGTAAGTTGTAGTGCGCGCACGCTTTTTGTTGTTTCTTTTCGGCTCAACGCGTCGGCCACTACGTTGGCTTTGCCTGGATGATACTTGATGGCGCAATCATAATCACCTATGAGTTCAACCCATCTTCGTTGTCTCATGTTCAACTCTTTCTGGTCGAAGATGTGTTGTAGGCTCTTATGATCGGTAAAGATTGTACACTTTCGTGCCGTACAAGTAGTGTCGCCAGATCTTCAAGGCAAACACCACGGCTCCCAACTCAAGGTCATGAGTCGTGTAGTTCTTCTCATGCACCTTCAGTTGACGTGAAGCGTATGCTATCACTTTCTCGCGTTGCATCAGCACGCAACCGAGTCCTTGTTTCGAAGCGTCGCAATACACCACGAAGTCATCACATCCTTCCGGTAGGGATAGGATGGGTGCAGTGCATAGTTTCTGTTTCAACAGGTTGAAAGCAGCTTCTTGTTTGTCTCCCCAATCGAACTTTTTGTCTTTATGGGTCAGGGACGTCAATGATTGGGCAATCTTCGAGAATCCTTCAATGAATCTCCGGTAGTACCCGGCCAGACCTAGGAATTGTCGCACCTCAGTTGGAGTCTTGGGTGCTTCCCAGTTTTTGATGGCTTCGATTTTGGCTGGGTCTACGTGTAATTCCCCGCTCATTAACCACGTGTCCAAGGAATTGGACTTCGCGAATCCAAAAGTCGCATTTTGAAAATTTCGCGTATACAGTTGCTCTTTCTTCAGTAGTTCCAAGACTAGCCTTAGATGTTCGGCATGCTCTTCCCTGATTCTTAGAGTAAATCAGGATGTCGTCAATGAACACTATCACGAATTTGTCAAGATAAGGTTTGCACACTCTATTCATGAGATCCATGAACACGGCTGGTGCGTTGGTCAGTCCAAAGGGCATAACCAAGAATTCGTAGTGTCCGTATCGAGTTCGGAAGGCAGTCTTAGGAATATCGTTTTCTGTATCCTTAGTTGATGGTAACCCGATCTTAAATCGATCTTGAATAGTAGCTTGACCCTTGCAACTGGTCAAACAGATCGTCTATTCGCGGTAAGGGATATCGATTCTTGATCGTCACCTTGTTCAGCTCTCTGTAGTCGATACACATACGGAATGATCCGTCTTTCTTCTTTACGAACAAGACCGGTGCTCCCCAAGGTGAGAAGCTCGGTCTGATGAATCCCTTGTCTAACAGTTCTTGCAACTGGTTAGACAGTTCCTGCATCTCCGTTGGTGCTAGTCGGTATGGAGCTTTGGCAATCGGTGCTGCTCCAGGTGTAAGGTCTATCTGGAACTCGACTTGTCGTTTCGGAGGTAGTCCAGGTAGATCCTCGGGAAACACTTCGGGAAAATCGCAGACTACGGCGATGTCCTCAATCTTCCTCTCCTTCTTCGGTTGTTCTGCGATGAGGGCTAGTATGGCAGTGTATCCCTTTTGCAGGTACTTGTTCGCCTTCATGCATGACATGATGTTCAGAGGTACTCCCCGTCTTTCCCCCTGAATCGAGATCTGTTCTCCGTTCTGCAACGTCACTCGTACGATCTTCTCGTTGCATACGATCTCGGCCTGGTTAGGATAACCAATCCATTCCTACGACACATCAAAGCTTCCGAGAGTCACCGGCATCAAATCGATTTCGAGTTCGTGATTCGCCAAAACCATGACGCATCCTCGGAAGATGTGTTGTGTTTCAATCAGTTTGCCGTCAGCTAACTCTACAGTATACTTGTAGTCTAGTGGCGTTGGGGTAATATCTAGTAATTTGCTAAACTCACTAGATATAAAGCTCCTATCGGCACCGGTATCAAATAATATGCTAGCATAGACATTATTTAAAAGAAACGTACCGGTAACGATGTTTGGGTCATCCTTGGCTTCTCCCGAGCCAATCACAAATGCTCTTCCTTTGGCCGCTCCTCCTCCGGCCTTCTTCAATTGAGGGCAATCCCTCCTCATGTGGCCTGGTTTTCCACATTCATAACACCCTCTGGAGGTGTTCTGGTTGTTGTTCTGGTTGTGGTTAGGGTTGTTGTTACTGGGAAATTTGGATCTGCAGTCTTTGGCCATGTGGCCATGTCGTCCACACTTCAAGCAACGATATCGTTCGCATTGCCCGAAGTGGTGATAAGAGCATCGGTTACACAAGGGGTATTTCCTTGGTACACACCCTTCCCCTTGTCGTCGGGTTGGGTGGCAGTAAAGGCTCTGGCTGGTGCAGATCTTTGTTGTTGTTGAGGTTGATGAGATTGGTGGTGGCTGGGTTCCCACTTCCTCTTCTGGCTTTCTTGAGGCTTCACATGCTCGCCTCGTTTTGGTAGCTTGCCCTGAGCTACAGCTTGGTCAGTCAGTTTATGAGCCAGCCTGATCAGAGGTTGGATAGTGGTGAGGTCAGACGCAGTCACCATGCTCTGAATTTGTTCGGGCAGCCCACTGATGAACTGCTCGATTTTCTTGTACTCCGGCGTCACCATAGCCGGACATAGCTTACACAGCTCATGGAATCGAGTACAGTATTGCTCGATCTCAGAGCCCACCATCTTCAGTACCCAGAACTCAGCTCTAGCTTTCTGATCTCATCACGAGGACAGTATTCCTCTTGCAGTAGTCGGGTGAAATCAGCCCATGGCATGGAGTTGGCACCGTCCAACCCAGGGTTTGTACATGGGTATTCCACCATGTGAGTGCTGGTCCTTCCAGTGTACCAGTTGCGAACTTCACCCGGTTCTCTTCAGTACATTCGCACATGGCGAATACAGACTCCACTTTCTCCACCCAGCGGAGCATTCCCACGGCTCCCTCAGTCCCCTTGAATTTGTGTGGGTGGCAGTTCAGGAAGGATTTAAAAGAACATCCTTTGTTGTTGTTGCCTTGTGATCCTGTCAGTCAGAAACCAATGTCGTAGGTCAGAGCGTGTTAGCTATACTATGTTAGTCATGTTAGGCGAGTGTTAGTACCGTTGTTCGAGCCACTGGTTTCACTAGCATGGCGGTTTGCCTCGTGCTCTGCCAGTATCTTGTTAACTCGTCTGTCAACCATCATCTTAATGACGGCTGCGTCCAGTGTTCGTCTAGGAGGGCGTGCATGTGGTCCTCTTCCCGCCATAGATATTTTCTATACGGAAGGGATAGAATGTTAGTAAGTCAGAATGTTAGTCAGATGTTGTGTCGGAAGTCAGATCATATGTCATGTTAGTTGTCAAGTCAAAGCAATCATGGTCAACATGTAATAAGTAAGACAAAACATAATTCTCATTAATAATAAGCTTGAAGTACAACGATTTCAAAAGGAAATACATAATAAGTTCTTCGAGCACATCCCGCTCGTCTAGGCTAAAATAAAGAAAATACAAAATACAACAGTCCTCTAATCCGAATCCATAGAGACGTGTGAGATATCGCTAGCAGCGTCCCGTCTTCTTCATCCTCCTCCGGATCCTCATTAGGATCCTCATCAAGGTCCTCTTCTTCGAGGTCCTCGGCCTCGAATTCAGGACCATCCTCCTGAGGTGGCTCCTCAATAAACTGTGCAGCCCATGCATTAAGCATGGCATCACTGGCCTGCACCATGGCCTGAGTCTCGGTGATGTCCGTCCGATTCTCGGTGATACGCACGTCGTGTTCCTGCACGACATCGACGACCTGTCCATGCTCGGTCAGTAGTTGGGACATTTGGAGTCGTAGAGCCTCCATCTGGGCTTCCAGTCTGTTGTTGCGCTCCTCCAGTCTCTCGTTCTGCCTCTCCAATCGATCGCTCTTCTCGCGAAGAACTCGGACCTCGTCTGTTAGCCCCTACCCCTCCAGACTTCCCGTCGTGTGCAAGCAACATGTGCCGCGAAGGCCTGCTCCATCGGCACTCCGAACGGTGGTAGTCGGTGTCCTGGAGTGGTGTCGCCGGGATATCGATATGGAGGTACTCTCTCCTCGACGATCCAACTCTGGAGTATGGTGGGAAGCCATCCCCAATATCTGGCCGTGCTGCGTCCCTCGCCCGCCGGTCCATCTCGGCGTCAACCTGTGATACTATGTCGTCGATCCGTCGCCGACTCTCTGCCGCCAAATCATCTGTGGTCGGGTGTCGGTCTGCGTTCCTGCCGGTACTGTCATTGTTGGCCATCCTGTAAGTTTTAAGTTAGTAAGCAATAGTTCAATATAAGCAAAAACATCATCAATGTGCAAGTTCTACGTGTAGTGTCTAAAGTTGAGCAATAGCTATAGTCTAAGCTTACTATATGCAAACCTAGTTCTCTATAACCAAGGCTCTGATACCAGTCTGTCACACCCCCAAATTCCCACTTGTGGCAAATGTCCACGTGGATGTGACGTGTCCAGAATCACAGCTCAAGGTCATATAGAACACCTCTATATGCGTTTACAAATCCAATGTTTGACACATACACAATTAAAATAGTTTGCAGCGGAAAAAGTATTTCATCATATAGCAGCGGAATATTCAATGTTTGACATATGCAGCGGAAAATCAAAAGTTGTTAAGCACTACGATGTTTGATAAAGATACATATTCATAATAAACAGTGTTTGCAAAAACATAAATAAATGCATGTGGGTCCTATGCCTGATCCCCTATGTGCATTCCTGCTCCATAGCCTGCTAGTTACCTGAGAATACAAGTTTGAAAACAAGTGTCAACACAATGGTTGGTGAGTTCACAGGTTTTGATATACATATAGTAATAAAAGTGTGTCATGCTGTTTATCAATGTTAGTACCGAGCCCTAGGCCCAAAGTGTCAGTGCGTCACTACCGAACTAGACTTGTTTGCTCTTGCCTCCGCTATGCCTCGTATACATAGCAAGTTAGGTCAGAATTTGCACGGGTTATGACACTCAGTCAACATGGTGCCCCGTGGGGTTAGTCATTCCCTAATGGATCCATCCAAATCTACCACGTTGTTTGTACATTAACGGTAAGACTTTGTGAGGGCTTGTAACGAGTTCAACACTTAATGTTTGTCCAATAAACCAGCATACACAAAAATGTTTGTAAAAGCAATAATGTTTGACTCGATGCAACTAGTATTCTCCCCCTATTTAAAAGCGTTTGAAAAGAGTAAAGAGGGGCCGTAAACTCACCTTAGTGATGAAGTAGTGTGTAAGCGTAAGCTCCTGAACGTCAAGTAGCACGTCTCGGTCACCGGCAACCTATATCGTATACCGTACGTGAGTTCGTGTAAGTGACCGTGCTAGTGTTCGTGTTAGTGCTCGTGTTTGTGTCCAACAACCCTTGGTTGTTCATGTTTGTCCGTGTCGGTCCACAATGACCGTGTTTGCTCGTGTTGGTCCACATTGACCGTGTTTGACCATGTTTGACCGAAGTTGACCGTGTTTGACCAAAGTTGACCGTGTTTGACCAAAGTTGACCGTGTCAAGTCAACGACCCGTTGGTGAACCGTGTGACGGTTTGTGACTCGTGTAGCAATCGTGTAAGTGTTTGTCGTGTGCAAAACGCGTAGGTTGCGTTTATGGACAACTTACTATTTATAGTAAGTTTCCATTTTTAGAAAGTTCACAAAGCATGACGGTTTTATAGTTCTAGCATGTTCAATAGTCCTACGGGGTCATGTTAACACATAGCACATTATCATACAAGTTCATATATGCCGTTTATAACATGTTAGTGCACAAAAGTTTCCTAAAATGGAAAGTTCCCATTTTTAGCATACGTGACATCGGAAACCATCTAACTTAGCATCTAAACATCATATTATAACATAATAAATCATTTAGCATGCTCAAGTCATTCAACATATTCCTAAGTCGGTTTTTGTAACCATAAAGTTACTAAAAATAGTAACTTTGTGGTTTTTGCATAAAAATGACCATTTAACATTTCCAAGCAATTTTTCATACCATCATTCATCATAATATGCTATTTACTATCACCTAATCATGTCAACATAGTCCAAATCATCATCCATCAATATTTTTATCTAGAAAGTTACTAAAAATAGTAATAACACCGAATATGATCATAGACATCATCAAGACTACTTTCTAACACATCAAATCATCATGTTATCATCCTAACAACAATTCCACATACATGCATGTTCATCATTTCCACTAAATCATCACTTGCAATTTAAAAAGTTACTATAAATGGAAAGATTCATAAAAATCATAGTTTTAATCATTCTAAGCAAATCTAACCATGGGTAATCCTTCTAACATCATCAATAAACATATCCATATACTCAAGATCGTTCCAATACTCATGGATCGTACATGCATGGTGATATTTCAACGATCCAAGACCAAATAACACACTTTAATGACTCACATCATCATAGATCGTCATGAAATACATTCTAATCACTCTAGATCATCATTAAACACTTTGAAATCAACAAACCCAGATCTAAACATTACAAAATCCGTGCATGTGATGGGGTAGTGCTTGCATGTGGGATTTAACACTTGCATGTGTGTGTAGTGATGTGCAAATGAGTGTTTTAGTCACAAGAACTACCTCTAAAGCTCAAGAACTGAGAGATGTTGATCTTAGCAGCTTCTATAGGCTCCTGGGACTCGGATTTGAGCAGTGGTGAAGTGATGGTGGTGGTGTCAAGCTTCCAACGTCTTCCTTCAAGCTTCCAAGGCTTCAAGGACCTCAACAATGGCTTCAATGGCTTCCTTTGTGTGTGTTTTGCATGTAACAGAGGTGCTAGAGAAGAGAAACTCGTGCAATGGCGTCTGGAGTCGACTAAAATGATGATATAGAGATAATGATGGATTTTGTGTTGCTCAAGAAGATTTTAAGCTGTCAGAGAGGTCAGGCGTATCGCCTGGCGTGGTTGTACAAGTTGGTACGTTACGCGCGGATCCAGACAGACGAGGCGCTCATATTTCATCCGCGCGCATCGCCTGTCGCGGGCATCCCGGGTCAGGCGTACCGCCTGGCCTGAATTTCAAGCCCAATAAGCTTGTTTTGTTGTTCTGGCCCATTCTTGCCCGTTTCTCGACTGTAAAACATCATTCGAGTGTCGTTTGGACTCTATTGATCAATTATTAGTCATAATTGACTTGTGACAGTGTTTCGTGAGGTTTCGAGGGTTGTGCTACACAATGTGTTAGACGTTCACCAACGTTCGTGTGTCTTGACACGTGTGTGTTGTTCGTCCATAATTCCACGAATTATCTTGTCAGGTGTCTGTGTTTGTACTGTCGTGCCACGTGTCACACTAAATTAATCTAATTCTAGTGCCACGTGTACATAATGCATTTAAATAAACATTTAAATAAAATCAAAGCTGACCTGGAAATTACGGGGTGTCACATCAATCCAATAGCATAAGTCAATCATCAAGACATTCCAATCCAGATTTATAGGTGTATTACTTCGTGCATGTGTTGATTTTCGGGTTGCATGTGAGCATCTATGCTGACATGTGTGTGGATGTGATTGCATGTGAGTTTAGAAGCAAGATTGACTACATAGGTGTCACACCCCCAAATTTCAACTAACGGAATCATACCGTTTAGGACGTGACAAACCAGGATCTCAGTCATTAGACACATCGAAAGACCTCTATATGCTTTTCAAACATAATTCAGTCTTAATTTGTAAAATCAAAGTTTAACATTTGCGGAAGCGTTTGAAACCAAATAACAAAACATAACAGTTTGCAAAAATATAAATTACAAAGTTCAATGTCTTAAATAACAAAATCCAAAACACTTGACTTTGAAATCAATGCATGAGACTCAACATCCTAGTCTCTGCTCGTCCTTACTTGTGCTTTTAGTGTCCTGAGAAAACATGCAAATAAAGTCAACACAAAGGTTGGTGCACACAC
Organism: Mikania micrantha; assembly: GCA_009363875.1. Taxonomy (NCBI): domain Eukaryota; kingdom Viridiplantae; phylum Streptophyta; class Magnoliopsida; order Asterales; family Asteraceae; genus Mikania; species Mikania micrantha. The sequence continues at coordinate 55,551,631 of CM018694.1, read as the reverse complement.
AGGTTTGAATAATCATAAATGTTTGAACAACTTGTTTGAAATGAAATGTTTGCAGATAACATAATCACATATGCATAGTCATGATAGCTAGTCATTGTACTATTTACATAAGCGGTCGACACCGAAGCTGACTGTTAGAATGTCGGTTTCCTTTCCACTATTGTCTAGCACAAACAATAGTAATGTTTGAATTGGCTAGTTAAACACTTGCGTAGAACTACAATCTACCAAGTGAGGTTTGTCAAACCCAATAGATCTATCTTTAACTACCACGTTTTGCACTACGGTAAACTAAATGGTTCGATATGTAAGGACTTGTAATGCTATATTCGCACTTATCGTAAATAGCTAACTCATGCAAGCGATATGTATCTAAAAGTGTTTGTTTGCACATGTGTTCTCCCCCAAATCAGTAAAACTAAAAAAAAGGTCCGTGTACGCACCTGAGAATATGAATCGAATGATCAAATGCTCTCGGAATCACGTAGATTAACTTCTACGAAGAATCTGTATCATTACAATAACGTCGCGTTATTCGTAATGTCAAATCGTGTTTGTATTCACATACGTGTCAACACACGTATTTTAAGTTGTTTGAAACGTTCACACGAAAGTACGTACTACTCTAAATTCGTTTGTTTAAATCGTGTACATATACGCGATTTCGTTTAAACATATGTAAATATATGCGATTGTGTGTTTGTTCAAAAATGCTAATTTTATAGTTTCATTTAGTTCGTAATTCAATTTCGCTTCCAACAAAACTGAAACGGACTAAATCGGAGTTCAAACGAGGAAGTTATGCTCAAAATACAAAAGTTTGTGTTAAATTCCAAATACCAGTGGAGCCCCAGGTTCGAACCCGTGACCCTCCACTCCAAACACATACATCTGACCAACTGCTCTGCTTCAAATTTCGTTAACCGATTGATGTTTAAATGGTTTTAACCACAACCCGGCTGGTTCCCCTTTGTTTATCCTTAGCCGAACCCAAATGGGTTCCAATTGAACCCCGAATCGAATCCGATCGAATCCATAACCATGGGGCTTTGGTTCTATGAAGCCATACGAGTTCATAGATGGATTTAATTTGATTATCACTCAACAAAACGCTCATATTCGTGACCCACATGGTTCGAACATGGTCATTAACAACTCATCATTCAATTGATCGAATTCATTTAATTTAAACTGAGATTCCATAGGGTTTTCATTCAAAAAGGGATTTCGATGCTATCTAAATAATTCAATTTGATTTTTGAGTTCGTTTATATCAAAAACCCCAATTCGATTTTTATTAAGAATCTTAGAACGTCAATTCACTTAAGTTGTTGAAATTAGATGAATTCATAATAGGGTTTTTATCAAAAACATTATTCCGAAACTATTTGTCTAGTTTAATTTGATCATAGAACTCATTTGTATCGAAAACCCCCATTTCGTTCTTGTTCAAGAACCCTAACAATCGTTCTCATACAATTCGTTATTGTTTTATGAAATTGGCATAGAGTTTTTGTTAATCGATAGCTTCTGAAACTTTTGGCGTAGTTTAATTTGATTTTTAATTCTGCTTGAATAAAAATCCCCAAATCCATTATAATGATGAACCCTAGAAATCGAAATCATAAAATTCATTGTTGTTTAATTCATTTAACAGAGGGCTTTCATCAACCAGATGATTCCACAACCCTCTGTATAGTTTAATTAGGTTATCAAACTCGTTTGAATCAAATCCCCCAAATCAATTTGCATCATGAACCCTAGAACTCGATTTCACCGAAGTCGTTGTAATTAGATGAAATCATCATAGGGTTTTCAATTATTACGTGTTTTCGAAACTGTGTATATAGTTGAATTTGATTTTTGAACTCATTTCCATTGAAAGTCCCAATTCGTTCAACATGAAGAACCCTAGAGTTTGAATTCGATAAATTTGTTATTAGAACTCGAATTTGACTTAGGGTTTTGTTTAATCGGATCATTTAGATCATGTGAAAGTGAATTTTTACCTGGATCAATGTCGGATTGGATTACTTCGACTAATGGTCTGAGTTTCGGTCGACTCTTAATCAATTCCTTCGTCCCGAGCTTCTGGAATCAAATTTTGAGATGCAAAAGCCTCTAAAGGTACCGAATGAAGTGTTTAACTGTTCTATTTGGTGAATTTCAATCGTATTGTGCGATTTTGATCAATGCTAGTAACTGTTTCAACATAATGAGTTGTTAACCGAGTTAATTCGATGATTTATGTTCTAATAACGCATTATAGTTGTTAATAATCATCAATGGGATGATTATTAACAGATTAATTTCAAATACAAGTCCCATTATTGAGAATTTCAAATTCTAGTTGATAAACCATACGAATTTTGACTTTATAAGTCAAAATTGTTCATTTCTTGATATTACAAGTTTAATCCTTGTAATTTTATTGTTTTTAGAGTTGTTTAAATTAATTCTATTCCTTCCAGTTTGATTTATCATATGATTTCGTATGATTTTGCTAACTTTCGGTTAACAGGGTTAATTCGGAAATGCCGGATTGTCACAATAGGACAACCTCACAAGCTCTAAAATGCTGAAATGGAGTTGGAACAACAAGGTGGCACTCCTGGAATTTTTGATTGTGGTTCTTGTGAGCTCCTTTGATGATTCTTCCTTGTTCCTAAGCTTCAAGCTTCAATGAGGCTTCAATGTGGTTGGTTATGGCTTCCAGAGGTTGAGAGGTGTGATTTGCAGGGTATTTTGGTCGAAATGATGGTGTTTAGTCGAGAAAAAGTGAGTAAGGAAGGATAGAATGAGATGGGTTTGGTTTTTATAAAGTTTTGGAGTTCTGGAGGGCTTCACGTACCGCCAAGATCCCAGTTGCATGGTCTTGGTTTACCGCTATGATTAAAATAGTAGGATTCTCTTCCGAGACACGCCGCGTACCGCCAAGGTGGAGGTGATCGGCCGTGGCGTACCGCGAAGGATTTCGGGGAATTCAAATTGCCCGCCCATCGTCGCATATCGCCAAGGGTCTCGTCATGTCCCTTGGCGTATCGCGATGGATCCTGAGATGGCCCAATAGCCTATTTTTATTTGTTTGATGCGTTTTTCGTCCATATCTCGTCCTTGTTAATCATTTTTCTATCTTTGCTTCGCTATTAGTCCACTTATCATTCGTTGTTGTTAGTTTGTTTCAATTGTTAAATAATTCACCAACGTTCGTGATTGTTTGTTGTTAGTCACACTAAATTAAATGAATTCTAGTGCCTCGTATGTTCTAATAATATAAATTATTATTAAATTAAAGGAATTGCTGACTTGAGTTTACGGGGTGTCACACTTTAATATTATTTAGAACATTATTTTACTGAAATTTTAATTATGATTATTGTTTTTAACTTGTGTTTTGTTTTATGATAACTATATTTATGATTTTTACATAAAAATTTTGATTTTATTTGTATAGGATACGTATGTTCATTTGTGTTAATTAATAAGTTAATTTCTTAATGAAAAAACACAAAAAAAAAATTGTTTGATTAGTTTTTGAATGAGCAAATTTTATAGCAAAATAATCACTTAACATGCAAAAACAAAAATAAATACATCATTAACAGGGGGTTTTGCGAACGGTCTATTTGCAACCACTCTATCCAATTAATTTTACACTTATTATTTCTACACTTATTTACAGATACACATTAAAGAAAAAAATACATCATTAATAGAGGGTTTTGCGAGCGGTCTATTTGCAAACACTCTATCCAATTAATTTTACACTTATTCTTTTTACACTTAATTTACGCATACACATAAAAGAAAAAAAATACATCATTAATAAAGGGTTCTGCGAACGGTCTATTTGCAACCACTCTTTTCAATTAATTTTACACTTTCTTTCTAGACTGAATTTACACACGCACATATGTAATAATTGTAATCTGAAAAAAAACTTATACTGATCAAGACGGAGTTATACGAGTTATCGCAACAAAGATGGTTTAACAAAGATTCCTTCTCGTGTGTGTGTCATAAGGGAAGATTAGAATACAAAGTATTCTTTATCATCCAAAGTGAAGCGAAATAATCACGCAAAGATGAAATTTACTCATAACCTCCTTGTATGATAATTCCATCTATGTGTGACAATTCATTATCTACATTATAATGTAAAAAAGAATCCCTCTTGTATAACTATTCCACATGACTTTGCACATTTTGTATGACAATATATATATATATATATATATATATATATATATATATATATATATATGATTGAGACCAAATAATAACTCACTCTTAAAACAATAACCCAAATAACTTTGCCAAGATGAAGTCAAATCTTGTATTTTTTTTTGAACATCATTGTAACACATTTAGAACACTATGTTCTTTTATAAGTTTGCGAAAATCCATCACCGTTTGAGAGTTTACATCGTTGTAAGTTTTGCGAAAATCCATCACCGTTTGACGGCGGTCCATGACGGGTAAATATGTCGAAAGTTCGGACCATTATTGGGGATTTTCATAGTTGGGACCGGCAGCGGCCAATTGATCAAAGTTTGGATTATTTAAATCCAATTTGCCTTTTTAAATTTAGTTAGGTCAGTGATCTCAATTATTACAAATTAAGAAGACTAAATGATATTGCTATTTTTATTAAAAATTTTAATTATTGTTATATGATTTAAAGTAATTATTAATACACAATTTAATCAATTTATATAAAAATATCGTTGATATAATTTTTAAATTTTCATTATTTACTACTTAATATTCAATCTGTGTGTTCACACAGGGTAATACCCTAGTGTGTGTGTGTATATATATATACGAAAATTACGAAAATTATGAAAGTTCTAAAAATAAGAGGGTAAACTTTTACTACGTAAAAAGTTGTAATTACACCAATGTAATGATTTGTATTTAACTTCGTTTACATTAATGTAATTAAGAACATTTTTTTTAAAAATAGACAAGACTATAATTAAATTAATGATAAAAATGAGATGAGTTTATTGATTTAATTTTTATAAAAAATAACAATGTATATATAAGTTACAAATTAAAGGTTTATAAAATATAGGGTAACTTTTTTATTTAATGAAATTATATTTAGTTTGCAAATACTAAAAATATCTTTCAAAAACCTCAATCGCTGATTTTTTAATAATTAATATGGATTACTCATTCAAAATTATATTATTTAAATTAATCAATCAAAATTGATTAATGAATTATATGTTTTACTATGAGTTATCAAGAATTTCTAAGACATATATAGATATACGTATACGTATTTAAATGAAATGGGTAAACATGTGAGTCAATTGCCTCGACAAGTGCTTGGAATTGGCCAACTAGAAGCATAAATTAAGCCGAGCTTATTATAGATGATTTAAAAACGACTTTGAGCTCAAGCTAGTTCGTAAGCCTAAAAGACATATATTTATAATATATTATTTAAAATGTAAAATATGTAATTATGTAAATAATTATTATATATAAAATATACGCACACTCTGAGAGAGAGAGAAATATAAATAAAATAAATTAATTATATAGGAGCCAATCTAGCTTGACCACGCTCAAGCTCATGCTTTCTTAAATCAAAACAAGTTGAACTTGAGTCTAAATGAGTTTGGGTTCCACTTAGCTTGCTTACACCACCATGAATTTTTGTGAGTGGGGGTGACAGATAAATGTCTAAAAACAAGTCAAGTAGTGATAATTCGAGATAATAGTGAAGATTGTTATATTATAGTAATTAAATATCATCAAAATAGCAATAGAGATCGATGATTGAAAATTCAAATAAATACATATACTTATGCACCCATGGTTGAAATTGAGCTTGCACCAAGTATGATAATTCTAGTTAATGTTAATATTGATAAGTACTAAATCTGCCATCATCGAGAGATTAACACGAAGAAGGGGCTTAGTAAAGTAAAACATGGGTGACTAATTTTTTTTGTGCTTGATTTTCTTACAATTTTACGTTAACTAACTAATGTTGAGTGGCGGCCTTGCCACCCCCTAGAGAACAAATGGATCTGCCCTATATATATATATATATATAGCCTTTAGGATCTCTTTTGAATGGCGGTCGGTCAATCCTTTTTTATGTTGATGCTAAGACTGATGCTTTAAATTATAAGACTATGTGTAATGGGGGCTTAAGTGCATGCCACATAAGCAAAGTGTTGGTTAACAAATATAAGTAAAAAAGTTGTGTAGTGATAAAATGTAGTTGATGAAAAAGTGAAAAGTGATCTGAGTTTTTTTAACGATTAAGGAAAAAAAAGGGAAAATAATATTGGTTGGAATTTGGTGATCACCTTGTGAGCACGATGACTTGCACTCTTGCAGCCTATCAACATAGGTCATGCCCCATTTGTAATGAAGAGATGGCTTAACGAGTGTGACCAAGGAGCATCACGCTTGAATAAGCTACTATTACCAGTGTTGTAAAAATCGGCCTACGTGGCCGCCTAGCGCTAGGCGTCCTCCAATTGTGTCAATTTGGCCTTAGGCGGTCTAATCATTTTTTTTTAAACTTTTTTTTGGGTAAAAAGGACCAGATCCTCGATATGTTTCTAAAACATCGAATCCAACATCTGAAACATTAATCCAGCCACTGAACATCGAAATCCATTTCTAAACTTTGAACTCAGTTTTAAGTTTGAACTTTGAAATATTTGACTTAGTGTGCTTAAGTTTATTTTTTAAATTATTGAAGTATTTATCAAATTATTGATATTTATGTGTGTATATAATATATATTTGTAAAATTACATATAAAAATTTCAATCCGCCTAGCACAGATTAATCCCGATTAATCATTAGACGGTACCTTACCATCCGACTAGCGTTTAATACCTTCTACAACCATGATTATTACACGTACCTAAGCGTCCAATTTAATTTAGTGTGCAATTTCCCTCCCATACTCTCCATAAGGCCATGCGTTATGAGACGTGAGGAGGGGCTTGACCGCCCTCCATCACGCCCTTCATCACGCCCCCAACCATCACTCCACCATTACACATAGGGTGTGACCACTGTGTGAAAGGGGCAATCGTGACCTCCCTCACAGCGTGAAGGATGGAGAAAAGTGGGAAAAAAGAGGGAAAAAAGGAAGTGATAGGGGCTTGATGAGGAGGTGATGATAACACATGTGGTGATGACAAGGAGTGTTGAGGGGGTAATGATGTTGGTTGATTATGTGACGCCTACGTGACGTGAAGGGGGCTTGATAATAACACATAGCCTAATGCATTGGATTGGGTTCTAGCTGGTCCAAATTTTGCAGTAAATTAACAACAATTTGACTACGCGCAGCGGAAGCCCTGCGCTCCAGCGGGATGCAGCCCTTTTGTCACACCCCCACCTCTCGTCACCTCGTGTATGATGATGTCACTGAACTGGTTGCGGAAGCATAGTGGTGATGTCTCTGAGATGAGGGGTGACTTACTTGATCCGATATCACAAGCACACAGATTAACTTAAAATAATTACATTGCAAGGTTGTCGCAATCACAATTACATTACAGCTAAGTTTATTGAATTACAAAACTAAATTATTCAAGTGCAAGTACTCCAAAAGTGTGTCCTCACCGGCGTTTACTGTTTCCCTGCAAAAAGATTTAAGTTTGAAACGTCAGCACAAAGCTGATGAGTTCGACAGTTCAATTTAAAACAATATGATATGATAAGTATGTTCTCAAAAGTTCAGTTCCGGATAACCATGGGACCCGTATCTAGTTCCTTTCGGACAGTTGTACGTTTCACGAAGATACTACCCGTCGGTAAATATCTTAATACCTCATTATCTTAATGTCTATCACTAACATTAAGAAAGTGTTTTGGAAACAAGTACCAAACATTCACACAAGGGGAGATGCAATCCTCCCAGCAAATGGGTTGTCAGCCAATAGTACTATCAATGATTCCTGTTCGGCCCCACATGGGTTCACTAGATACAGTTCAAGAGATGAGGACTTTTGATACTGTGATAGAGATACTAACGGCAAAATCCCATGAAATCACACAAAAGTCACATGAAACCACACAGATAACAGTGATGCATATCATATGTTCAGAAAAGGATTTACAGAGTTACCCCGATATTTATAAAACATTAAAAAGAAAAGGGGTTGCACGAAACTCACCTGATAATATAGAGGTAGCAAAATATCTCGAAGCTAACAACAAAGAGATGATTCTGCATTTAGTTATATTTAATAAGTTATTTATGTTCTACTTTACTGATTAGATCTTTCTGAACGTTCAATGTCAAAGACATTGCTTTGTAAGTCATCAAACCGATATTAAATGTTTAATTGATTAATTTGTTATCATATCATACAATGTATGATAATGTAGGAACCTACATTGCATTAGATTCCCAATACAAGGTTGCTGACACTCTTGATTAATCAGAATAATCTTGGATTAACAAAATAGTTAATGTTGTTGATTATGATACTGTAACAGTTTCTAGATAATTTAATGGCTTAGGAATGATCAATCCTTGTTATTGATTACCCAAATATCATGAAATATCACAATGTAGCATCAGAATAGGTGTAATAACCAGGTTTAACATACTAATCTGACTGTTATCATAAGCATCAGATAATCGTTCCAATGAGTATGTTAATGATTGTGATTAGTTTGAAACACTTGGATTTAACCTTGCATTTCAAAGATTAATCCAACTAATCACCTACATTGTCATAGTCAAATGGTTTAAACCATTATAATCATGGGTATGATTTCATGCAAACCGGGCATTACAACGGATCAAAACAAGAATTTAACCGTTAAAACATCGTGTTCTTTGTTTATAATCAATCCTAGCCATCATCTAGGCAATAATCAACAATCCTAACTATGTCATTACGTTCAAAATCAAGATCTAATCAATCAAAATCAAACTAGAAGGTTAAAACGGATCATTACCTATTCTGACGAATATCTGCGGTTAAAACAACGATCAGAACTTGTAGAGATTGTGACATCCGTCAATTTTCGAATTTGACTTATTAACACCGTTAGTGTATTTAACGTTGACTATGACGGAATTTTCGGAAATGTAATAATTAAATGTTTATTCTCGTTTAAAGTTTAGCAACCTTTTTAAGTGTATAGTCTTGCAATTAGTAATTCTCACAATTTGACGCGTTAAAATTCATGACAACGAAAGATATTTGTGTTTAGCCGGATAAGGCGGACACAATACGCGTCACATTATTTAATAATCTTGTTAGTTACTAAAATTTAATTATTTTAGTAAGTTTTATTATTTTACTAATTATTGTAAAATAATCGCGTATAAATAATATCAAAATTTATACCCGATACAAGATTTAACCACCATAATACCCAACATTTATACATCTTTCACCTACACTTGAGTGTATATATATATATATATATATATATATATATGACACACACAAATCTTGCATGTATACTTACCAAATACAAGACTACATACATGCAAGATTCATTCCAAGCACATAATGACAAACCTCTAAATCCACCTCTTACACACTCAACCTCACCCCCCAATCTCTTCACTCCCACTAACCAACACAAAATCCCCTCTCTCCTCTCTCCCCAAGTCGTCCCCCCCTCCTCCTCTCTCCTTAAAACCCCATCTTCCTTACACAATCACACACACATTCAAGATTTCTAGTTTTTCCAAGTTTCCTCTCTATTCTCTCACTTGTTCCAGCAAACTTCAGCCCCATATCACTTCATTCTTGATCATTTCAAGCATCCAAGAAGCCAAGGAGCAAAGCTAGGATCAAACAACACAAGCTCAAGGTGCCTACACGAACGGTTTACTTCCAAAACTCACTTTTCTTCACATTTTTGCACTCTATCACATACACTTTCTAAACCATGGCCAAGACCTGGTTTTGAACATGAAATATTCACCATTTAACACTCTAAAGTCGTGGGTATTGAAGCCATGACCTAAAACTCTACATGCAACAAAGTTGCATGTACTAGAAATGAGTTTTTCAAGTCCAAAAACTTGTTTTGGTGACTTGATTCATGCATGCATGTATTTGTATGAGCAAAATGATAATCATTGATGAATATTATTATTCTTCATCATTCTCAACTCTATCAATGGTGTAAAGCCTCAAAAACTCGTTTTAAAAGATCGTTCATAACTATACACACAAACATGCATTCATGAAGATTCTGGCAGATTGTTGTCCCGACTTCAAAGAGTCATAAAATGGTCATAAAAACTCCAAATGGAACAAACTCAGATTCCGTGACTAAGTTCATTGAGTTAGCTTTCCATGCATTACTTATTCAGCTTTTAACTCGACCAAATGGTACCTCAAACAGCCTTCACAAGATCAGTGCGCGGATTTGTACCCCCTGACTTGTGCTGCTGTTTTGACCTACCTAAGGTCCGAATCACGAAAAGTTATCTAAATGAAAGTTGTTCATAATATATTAAAATAGTAGACTGGAGAGTTTCATAATCTAACTCAAAGTTTTACTATGTCAAAAATAAACCCGAACTCACTGAAGTAAATCTGTCAAAACAGAAACTTTAAGGACATATACTTGTGTGACTGTTTTGACCCTTTTACAAGCACAACCACGAAAAGTTTTCTAAATGAAAGTTGTTCAAAACACCTTAAAATAGTCTACTGTGAAGTTTCATAATTTTATTCAAACTACTCCTATTTTTAAAGTTTATCCGAACAAGCCGGACAGAATCTGTCAAAAGGCAGTTTTATGAACTTAGACATTTTTACATAAATATTAATCATTTTCACATATATAAATGTATATATATATATTATATACAAACTTTAATGATGTGATATAATATATATATATATACTTGTATATATTTATATAAGTGGATTTAATTTATGGGTTTTGAAGTTGTTAAGCAAAATGGTAATTTTCTCAAAATACGTCGTTATAATGACGAAACTTTTAAAAGCCAACACTTAGTGATTTCAATGTATTATGAAATAAGATTTCAAGTATAAGTTAGGACATTATTTTTTAATAAAATCTCTACAAATAGAACACAAGCACCATCACATAAACTATAGAAGGTCCACAAACTCAATGGAAACTCATTATGTTATAGGAACCAAGTTATAAGTCTCCATATAACCGACAATCAAGAAGTCAATCATCAATCATACTATGTGAGTTACATAGCCCCCTTTTCTCTTACTTTTGTTTACAAAATCATCGGGGTTGGAACATGTTTATCTTTGAACTATTTTCTAGCAATTCAAACTTGTATCTATGTGGATTTGAGCTATATGTCCCAAACTACCATCTTAACTATACTTAACTTGTGCATTGATCATTAACTTGTGATAGCCAAACTGTTGTGATGATAGATCTATTGAACTGACCACTCCACCCAACCGGTGATCACTCAGTACTTAACTATTTTGAGGGTAGTATGGAGTACTATGCCTAACTAGGTTAACTAAGGTTTGATCTGCAATAGTTACATGTGTATGTTTCCACATATTGCCTTATATCACTATGTTACATATGAATTGCAAATCTTATCTTTTTGAACTGTTAACTTTTGGTGTCAAAACCTATGTTCTCACCAACTATTTATAGTTGACCTTTGAATCTAAACATGTTTCAGGTACAAACTAGTGAAGCTATGAGGATCATGTAGTGCTTTTGGACTTAGAATAAACTTGGAACTATGAACTATGAACTTGTTTAGTTATGTTATGCTTTTGAACTACTTGTATGACTCTTAATTTGAAATGTAATGAATATTATAACTTTAATAGTTGATCATGAGCTTTTGAACAGTCGCCGTCGCGCCCCGACGTTATTCCGCCGTCGGTTGGGGTGTGACAGATTGGTATCAGAGCCATGGTTATAGGGATTTAGGTTATTAGACATGACCTAGACTATAACCTAAGTTAGCTTAAGATCTTTCGTGCGACTTATCTACACCTTATTTCTATCTGCATCCCTATTTTTCATCCTCATCCTTAACTACTCTTAGGAAATCCTTAAACCCTCAAAAATCAAATGTTTTTTTTTAGACTATACATCTATTCTGTGTGAAAATCTCGTCAAATTCTTCGAGTTTTAAATAATAATTATAGACACATGCAATCTGGAAGGGTGATTACCTGTATCTTGGGGGTTCTGTCTAGGAAAGTGTTTCGTATAAATCCTAATCAACCGTTGGACCTGTTACACTTTCCTGGGAACTCTTGGGGTGAGTAGTCACTTATAGGCTAAAGCATGTCTCTTACAATTGTTAGAAAAACTTGAAGCAACTTTGATTAGTCCATGTGATCATCTGTTGGTTACACCCTATATGTTTTAAAATTTCTCTTATATTATGAAATACTCTTATGAATATTTCATATTCATCCTTTCCATGGTTTTATATTCTATAGAATGCCTCCCCGTCTCCAGATTCCTCGTCGTCAGATTCCTCGTCATCCGAGAGGTCAAAGACTTGCCCAACTCATAGCCCAACAAATGGCTGCTGCTTTACCGAATCTTGTAACCCAACTCAACGCTACAGCCCATAACGGGCATGATGAAAATGGTAATGGCGGGAATGGTGGCAATCACACTTGCACCTTTAAACACTTCAACTCTTGCAACCCCACTACATTCAATGGTACAGAAGGAGCCACTGGCCTTTTACAGTGGTTCGAAAGTATCGAGAACACCTTCCTCAATAGTGGTTGCCCTGAAAATCTTCGGGTACAATATGGTACAAGCGTTTTTCAAAAGAGGGCACTGACTTGGTGGAACGGTGAAAAACGTAACCGTGGTGTGGATGTTGCTATGGCACTACCTTGGGCCGATGTCAAACAACTTATGACCGAAGAATTTTGCCCAAGAACGAAATGAAGAAGCTTGAGGAAGAGTTTTGGAATCTTACCCAAGATAGTGGTGAAAATCTTGCATACACGAACCGATTTCATGAGCTTAGTCTGCTTGTACCCCATATGGTCACTCCTTTATCAAGGGCCATAGAGAAGTACATTGGTGGACTACCAATGATAATTCAAGATACTGTGCTGGGTAGAAATCCTACAACTCTTGAGGATGCTATCAGACTTGCTGCAACGTTAACCGATAATCATGTCAAGGATGGTACCCTAACCAGGAAAGGAAGCAAGAAAACTATCACTAAACCTACTATAGGTGAATCATCCAAAACCAACCCAACTGAATCCTCATCCAAGAACAAGAAGCGTAAAGCCAAAAACTATGCTGTAGTAACCCCTGCTACACCAGTAAATCAAATGCCTGCTCAGATTTCTAACCCTCCCAAGAAACAATATGTGGGTAATCAGCCTCTTTGCAACACATGTAGACTCCATCATCCAGCCAACGTGCCGTGTCGTATCTGTACCAACTGTGGGCGATATGGACACTTGGTAACCACTTGCAGAACCACCAGGCCTCAGTTCAACAACCAACTTAACCAAGCCAACCAAGCCATGGGTCAAAACAACCAAACACCACCACTTGCAATCCAAGGTCGGGCATGTTATAACTGTGGTGACCAGGGGCATTTTCGCAACCAATGCCCAAGGCTTAACCCGATAGTTCCTGTGAATCGCGGCCGTGCTTTCAACATCAATGCTAATGAAGCTCAAAACAACAACGATGTGGTGAACGGTACGTTCTTAGTTGATAACCAATATGCTTCTATTCTATTTGATACGGGTGCTGATAAAAGTTTTGTATCTCTTGAATTTGAGCACTTACTTGCAAAGAATCGCACTAGACTAGAAAACACATTCACAGTAGAAGTAGCAAATGGAAGCCCTATTACTATTGATTCCATCATTCTTGACGTTCCCTTAAACTTAAATGACCATACATTCTTGATTGATCTTATACCTATGCCTCTGGGAAGTTTTGATGTCATAGTAGGCATGGATTGGTTAACCACTAACCGTGCTGAAATTGTATGTGCTGAAAAGTACATTCGTATTCCTCTTTCATCCGGCGATACTTTGAACGTTTTTGGAGAAAAACCAACCCGTGGGCTTAAGCTTATGTCCTGTACAACCGCACAAAAGTACTTGCGTAAGAATTACGTGGCTTTCTTGGCTCATATTGTGAACAAGAAGGACCAGGAAAAGAAAATCGAGGATATTCCTATTATCAAAGATTTTCCTGAAGTTTTTCCAGAAGACTTACCTGGCCTTCCTCCAGTTCGACAAGTCGAATTTCGTATTGAACTTGTACATGGCGCAACTCCTGTGGCTAAGTCTCCTTATCGTCTTGCACCGTCGGAACTTCAAGAGCTAGCTAGTCAACTTCAAGAGCTTTCTGAAAAAGGTTTTATTCGTCCTAGTTCGTCACCTTGGGGAGCACCTGTATTGTTTGTGAAGAAGAAAGATGGAACGTTTCGAATGTGCATTGACTACCGTGAACTAAACAAGCTTACAATTAAAAATCGCTACCCATTACCTAGAATTGATGATCTTTTCGACCAACTTCAAGGTGCTACTTGGTTCTCTAAAATCGATCTTCGATCGGGATATCATCAACTTCGCGTTCATGATGATGATATTCCAAAAACAGCTTTCCGCACAAGATATGGTCATTACGAATTCTTGGTTATGCCATTTGGGTTAACTAATGCACCTGCGGTCTTCATGGATCTTATGAACCGTGTTTGCAATCCCTATTTGGACAAATTCGTAATTGTTTTCATCGATGACATCTTAATCTACTCTAAGACTAAATCTGACCATGAACAACATTTGCGTCTGATTTTGGATCTTTTAAGAAAAGAACAACTATATGCCAAATTCTCTAAATGTGAATTTTGGCTTAAGGAAGTTCAATTCTTGGGTCACATTGTCGATGACAAGGGTGTTCATGTAGATCCTGCAAAAATTGAGGCTGTTAAGAATTGGAAGACCCCAACTACCCCTACCGAAATTCGCTCTTTTCTTGGGTTAGCGGGCTACTATCGGCGTTTCATATCAAATTTCTCAAAAATTGCTTTACCCCTCACTACCTTGACTCAAAAAGGTAAATCATATGAATGGGGTCCTAAGCAAGAAGACGCGTTTCAAAATCTAAAGCATATGTTATGCAATGCTCCTATATTGACTCTTCCTGATGGTAACGACGATTTTGTGGTCTATTGTGATGCATCAAATCAGGGTCTTGGCTGTGTCCTTATGCAAAGGGGTAAGGTTATAGCTTATGCATCACGACAACTTAAAATTCACGAAAGGAACTATACGACCCATGACCTTGAATTAGGTGCTGTCATCTTTGCTTTGAAAATTTGGAGACACTACCTTTATGGAACCAAATGTGTCATTTTCACCGACCACAAAAGCCTTCAACACATATTCAATCAAAAGGAGCTTAACATGAGGCAACGACGATGGGTTGAACTACTTAACGACTATGACTGCGAGATTCGCTACCATCCTGGTAAGGCAAATGTTGTAGCCGACGCTCTTAGTCGTAAAGGTCACACCAATTCTATTCGACTCCAAAGCATCCGAGCCCAAAACGATATCCAGGATCGTATCCTCGAAGCACAAAATGTCTCAGTCCTCGGGGGCAACATGTACGATGAAATGTCATGTGGAGCTGAACAACATTTGGAAACTAAATCAAATGGGCTGCTTTGTTTCTTGGATCGCATTTGGGTTCCAAATCGTGATAGTTTGCGTACCTTCATCATGGATGAGGCACACAAGTCTCGCTACTCTATTCATCCTGGAGCGGATAAGATGTATAAGGATCTTCGCTATCACTATTGGTGGCCAGGTATGAAAAAGGAGATTGCTCTCTTTGTGGCAAAATGTCTCACTTGCTCGAAAGTTAAAGCCGAGCATCAACGACCTTCTGGTCTGCTTGAACAACCAGAAATCCCTATGTGGAAGTGGGAAAACATAGCTATGGATTTCATTACTAAACTCCCTCGCACTTCTAAGGGTCATGATAGTATTTGGGTGATCATCGATCGTCTTACTAAATCGGCACATTTCTTACCTATTCGTGAGGATGATCGAGTTGAGAAATTGGCTCGAATCTATATCAACGAAATAGTAAGCCGCCATGGCGTACCTCTGAGCATTATCTCCGATCGTGATGGTCGTTTCATCTCACGCTTTTGGCAATCACTTCAATCAAATCTAGGTACTCGACTAGACCTTAGCACAGCTTATCATCCTCAAACTGATGGTCAATCAGAACGAACAATTCAGACCCTTGAGGATATGTTGAGGTCTTGTGTCATCGATTTCGGTGGCAATTGGGATACTCATTTACCTTTGGTCGAGTTCTCGTATAACAACAGTTATCATTCGAGCATTGATATGGCGCCTTTCGAAGCACTTTATGGTCGTAAGTGTCGCTCACCCGTTTGTTGGAGCGAGATTGGTGAAGTTCAAATCAGCGGTCCTGAGTTGATACAAGAAACTACTGACAAAATCATGCAAATTCGCAAAAATCTACTCGCTGCTAGAAGTCGTCAAAAGAGCTATGCTGATAAACGACGAAAACCCTTGGAATTCAATATCGGCGATCTTGTACTCCTTAAGGTGTCCCCTTGGAAAGGAGTAGTCCGTTTTGGGAAGAAAGGAAAGCTGGCACCTCGTTATGTAGGACCGTTCAAAATTCTTGAAAGAATTGGGAAGGTGGTTTACAAGCTCGAGCTACCACAAGAGCTTGGCAACATTCATCCTACATTTCACGTATCCAACCTCAAGAAATGCTTAGCCAATGAGAACCTCCATATTCCTCTTGATGACGTGTACATTGATGAGTCGATGCACTTTGTGGAGAAACCTGTGGAGATCATAGACCGTGGAGAGAAAAAGCTCAAACGTAGCCGAATACCAATAGTCAAGGTTCGATGGGAATCTAAACGTGGGCCTGAATTCACCTGGGAACGGGAGGATCAGATGAAACAGAAATACCCACAACTCTTTGCGGATGCAGCTGTCAACCACAACGCTAGTTGAATTTCGGGACGAAATTCTTCTAACTAGGGGAGACTGTGACATCCGTCAATTTTCGAATTTGACTTATTAACACCGTTAGTGTATTTAACGTTGACTATGACGGAATTTTCGGAAATGTAATAATTAAATGTTTATTCTCGTTTAAAGTTTAGCAACCTTTTTAAGTGTATAGTCTTGCAATTAGTAATTCTCACAATTTGACGCGTTAAAATTCATGACAACGAAAGATATTTGTGTTTAGCCGGATAAGGCGGACACAATACGCGTCACATTATTTAATAATCTTGTTAGTTACTAAAATTTAATTATTTTAGTAAGTTTTATTATTTTACTAATTATTGTAAAATAATCGCGTATAAATAATATCAAAATTTATACCCGATACAAGATTTAACCACCATAATACCCAACATTTATACATCTTTCACCTACACTTGAGTATATATATATATATATATATATATATATATATATGACACACACAAATCTTGCATGTATACTTACCAAATACAAGACTACATACATGCAAGATTCATTCCAAGCACATAATGACAAACCTCTAAATCCACCTCTTACACACTCAACCTCACCCCCCAATCTCTTCACTCCCACTAACCAACACAAAATCCCCTCTCTCCTCTCTCCCCAAGTCGTCCCACCCTCCTCCTCTCTCCTTAAAACCCCATCTTCCTTACACATTCAAGATTTCTAGTTTTTCCAAGTTTCCTCTCTATTCTCTCACTTGTTCCAGCAAACTTCAGCCCCATATCACTTCATTCTTGATCATTTCAAGCATCCAAGAAGCCAAGGAGCAAAGCTAGGATCAAACAACACAAGCTCAAGGTGCCTACACGAACGGTTTACTTCCAAAACTCACTTTTCTTCACATTTTTGCACTCTATCACATACACTTTCTAAACCATGGCCAAGACCTGGTTTTGAACATGAAATATTCACCATTTAACACTCTAAAGTCGTGGGTATTGAAGCCATGACCTAAAACTCTACATGCAACAAAGTTGCATGTACTAGAAATGAGTTTTTCAAGTCCAAAAACTTGTTTTGGTGACTTGATTCATGCATGCATGTATTTGTATGAGCAAAATGATAATCATTGATGAATATTATTATTCTTCATCATTCTCAACTCTATCAATGGTGTAAAGCCTCAAAAACTCGTTTTAAAAGATCGTTCATAACTATACACACAAACATGCATTCATGAAGATTCTGGCAGATTGTTGTCCCGACTTCAAAGAGTCATAAAATGGTCATAAGAACTCTAAATGGAACAAACTCAGATTCCGTGACTAAGTTCATTGAGTTAGCTTTCCATGCATTACTTATTCAGCTTTTAACTCGACCAAATGGTACCTGAAACAGCCTTCACAAGATCAGTGCGCGGATTTGTACCCCCTGACTTGTGCTGCTGTTTTGACCTACCTAAGGTCCGAATCACGAAAAGTTATCTAAATGAAAGTTGTTCATAATATATTAAAATAGTATACTGGAGAGTTTCATAATCTAACTCAAAGTTTTACTATGTCAAAAATAAACCCGAACTCACTGAAGTAAATCTGTCAAAACAGAAACTTTAAGGACATATACTTGTGTGACTGTTTTGACCCTTTTACAAGCACAACCACGAAAAGTTTTCTAAATGAAAGTTGTTCAAAACACCTTAAAATAGTCTACTGTGAAGTTTCATAATTTTATTCAAACTACTCCTATTTTTAAAGTTTATCCGAACAAGCCGGACAGAATCTGTCAAAAGGCAGTTTTATGAACTTAGACATTTTTACATAAATATTAATCATTTTCACATATATAAATGTATATATATATATTATATACAAACTTTAATGATGTGATATAATATATATATATATATACTTGTATATATTTATATAAGTGGATTTAATTTATGGGTTTTGAAGTTGTTAAGCAAAATGGTAATTTTCTCAAAATACGTCGTTATAATGACGAAACTTTTAAAAGCCAACACTTAGTGATTTCAATGTATTATGAAATAAGATTTCAAGTATAAGTTAGGACATTATTGTTTAATAAAATCTCTACAAATAGAACACAAGCACCATCACATAAACTATAGAAGGTCCACAAACTCAATGGAAACTCATTATGTTATAGGAACCAAGTTATAAGTCTCCATATAACCGACAATCAAGAAGTCAATCATCAATCATACTATGTGAGTTACATAGCCCCCTTTTCTCTTACTTTTGTTTACAAAATCATCGGGGTTGGAACATGTTTATCTTTGAACTATTTTCTAGCAATTCAAACTTGTATCTATGTGGATTTGAGCTATATGTCCCAAACTACCATCTTAACTATACTTAACTTGTGCATTGATCATTAACTTGTGATAGCCAAACTGTTGTGATGATAGATCTATTGAACTGACCACTCCACCCAACCGGTGATCACTCAGTACTTAACTATTTTGAGGGTAGTATGGAGTACTATGCCTAACTAGGTTAACTAAGGTTTGATCTGCAATAGTTACATGTGTATGTTTCCACATATTGCCTTATATCACTATGTTACATATGAATTGCAAATCTTATCTTTTTGAACTGTTAACTTTTGGTGTCAAAACCTATGTTCTCACCAACTATTTATAGTTGACCTTTGAATCTAAACATGTTTCAGGTACAAACTAGTGAAGCTATGAGGATCATGTAGTGCTTTTGGACTTAGAATAAACTTGGAACTATGAACTATGAACTTGTTTAGTTATGTTATGCTTTTGAACTACTTGTATGACTCTTAATTTGAAATGTAATGAATATTATAACTTTAATAGTTGATCATGAGCTTTTGAACAGTCGCCGTCGCGCCCCGACGCTATTCCGCCGTCGGTTGGGGTGTGACAGAGATGATCCCTGGTGCGATCTATGGCTTCTGATGATTTTAGAATGGTGATTTGATGGTGGTTTGGTCGAGTTTTTGGCTGGTGGGTCGTCTGAGTTCGAATAAAAATAAAAATTAAACTCTGCATGGAAATCTGATGAAGTAGATCAGATTTCACCACCGCCTCATCCATCGCGTACCGCGATGGGAAGCCAAAGTGGGCTTCGCGTACCGCGACGATTTCCGGAGGAATCTAAGATATTTTCCAAGCATCGCGTACCGCGGAGGATTCTCAACCCCTCCATCGCGTACCGCGACGAGCCCATTCGATCAACACTTAGAAATTTTTCTTCGTTTTTCGATTTCGGGCAATCCAGAACTCCGTTTTGCACACGGTTTTCGCCCACGTTCATCATTTTTCGCATTCTATCGATCTGTAACAATTACAATTATTAAATCAACGTGGATTTCTAGAACGATCAAATGTACTCACATCATTGATGACGTAATTCTCGTATGCAACTGTCACAGTCTCCTCCTGTTAAAGATATTTCGTCCCGAAATTTAGTGAAGACTTACATTATGACAATCGTTATGAGAATAGATGTGGATACTTTGATTTCATTTGATCTTCACGTTCCCAAGTATATTCGGGTCCACGTTGCGAGTTCCATCTCACTTTAACGATTGGTATGCGGCTACGTTTCAGCACTTTCATTTCTCGATCCATTACCTCTACTGGTTCTTCACTGAACTGAAGTTTTTCATCAATATGAATATCTCTTCTAGAGGTACGATCAATGATTCATCAGTCAGGCACTTCTTCAGATTGGATACGTGAAAAACATCGTGAATGTTACTAAGTTCAGGAGGTAACTCAAGTTTGTAGGCTACTGATCCAATTCTTTCAAAAATTTTTAATGGCCCTACAAATCTTGGTGAAAGTTTACCCCTCTTCCCGAATCTGAAAATGCCTTTCCAAGGTGACACTTTCAACATTACTCGATCACCTCTTTGGAATTCTAACGGTCTATGACGATTATCAGCATAAGTCTTTTGATGATCGCGAGCAGCTTTAATTCGTTCCTGAATAAGTGCGATCTTATCAGTTGTTTCCTGAATGAATTCTGGGCCTATGATTTGACTTTCACCTACCTCTGACCAACAGATAGGTGATCTACACTTGCGTCCATAAAGTGCTTCGAATGGAGCGCATTGAATACTGGTATGGTAACTATTATTGTATGAAAATTCAACAAGTGGAAGATGAATATCCCAGCTATCTCCAAAATCAATCACACAGCTTCTGAGCATGTCTTCAAGAGTTTGATTCGTTCGTTCAGTCTGCCCGTCGGTTTGTGTATGATAAGTTGTGCTCATATTGATTTGCGTGCCCAGAGCTTTCTGAAGAGTTTGCCAAAATCGTGACATAAATCGACTATCTCTGTCAGAGATGATAGAGATGGGTATTCCGTGTCGAGATACAATCTCATTAACATAGAGTTTAGCGAGTCGATCCATAGAATAATCTTCTCGGATGGGTAAGAAATGCGCAGATTTCGTAAGGCGATCAACGATAACCCATATAGAGTCATGACTACGTGAGGTTCTGGGTAATTTAGTGATGAAATCCATAGAGATTTGATCCCATTTCCACATGGGAATCTCAGGTTGTTGTAATAACCCAGAAGGTCGTTGATGTTCAGCCTTAAATTTGAGACATGTTAAACATCGATCCACGTATTCAGCTATTTGTTTCTTCATTCCAGGCCACCAGTAAAAGTCTTTAAGATATTTATACATCTTATCAGCACCTGGATGAATAGAATACCTGGATTTGTGCGCCTCATCCAAGATAATTGTTTTAGAGTTACCGAAGAAAGGAATCCACATTCGGTTTTTGAAATACAACAGTCCATCATCTTTGGTATCAGTTTCTTGTCTAATCCCCTCAGTCCCTCAGCAGAATAGTTCGTTGCTTGTAAAGCTTGTTGCTGAGCTTCTTTAATTTGAGGAATTAGACTGGTTTGAATAGTCATACCTAACGCTTTCACACGTAAAGGTTTGACTCGTTCCTTGCGACTCAAGGCATCGGCTACGGCATTTGCTTTACCTGGGTGATAACGAATTTCACAGTCATAGTCGTTTTGAAGTTCAACCCATCGCCTCTGTCGCATGTTCAACATTTTCTGATCTAGAATGTGTTGGAGGCTTTTGTGATCAGTGTATATAATACACTTAGTTCCGTATAGGTAATGTCTCCAAATCTTGAGTGCAAACACCACTGCACCAAGTTCTACATCATGTGTGGTATAGTTCTTCTCATGTACTTTCAGTTGTCAAGAAGCGTAAGCAATTACCTTATCCTTCTGCATTAGGACACACCCAAGACCTTGACGAGAAGCATCACAGTATACTGTGAAATTATCAGTACCTTCCGGTAATTCCAAGATAGGTGCGTTGCAAAGTTTGTGTTTCAACAGTTGGAACGCCTCCTCCTGTTGAGAATCCCATATAAAAAGTTGATTCTTTTGGGTCAATATGGTGAGTGGCAAGGCTATCTTTGAAAAGTTCTTTATAAACCGGCGATAATAACCTGTCAACCCCAAAAATTGACGTATTTCAGTAGGGGTTCGTGGTGTCTCCCACTGTTTCACTGCTTGAATCTTACTGGGATCCACTTGAATACCGTTCTCATTCACAACATGCCCGAGAAATTGAACTTCTCGTAACCAAAATTCACACTTGGAGAATTTGGCATATAATTTCTCATGAGCCAAAAGTTCTAAAATTAATTTCAAGTGTTGAGCATGTTCTTGTTGGTTTCGAGAATAAATGAGAATATCATCAATAAACACAATCACAAATTTATCCAGATAAGGTCTACATACTCGATTCATCAGATCCATGAAAACTGCTGGCGTATTTGTTAAACCAAACGACATTACTAGAAATTCGTAATGTCCGTATCGGGTTCGGAAAGCAGTTTTAGGAACATCATCATCATGAATACGCAACTGATGATATCCAGATCTTAAATCGATTTTTGAGAAGTAAGTAGCACCTTGCAATTGATGAAACAGATCATCGATACGAGGTAGTGGATAACGGTTCTTGATTGTCAGTTTATTGAGTTCCCGATAGTCAATACACATCCTGAATGAACCATCCTTCTTTTTCACAAAAAGAATTGGTGCTCCCCATGGTGAGAAACTAGGTCTGATAAAACCTTTGTCTAACAGTTCTTGCAATTGACCTGAAAGTTCTTGCATTTCTGATGGTGCAAGACGATACGGGGCTTTAGCAACAGGTGCTGCACCTGGAATCAAGTCAATCCGAAATTCAATTTGTCTCACTAGGGGTAATCCTAAGATGTCCTCAGGAAATACTTCAGGAAAATCTTTGACTACTGGGATATCTGTGATTTGTTTGGGTGAAGAATTGTACTCAGTCACGTGTGCCAGGAAAGCATAGCAGCCTTTCCTTAAGAATTTCTGAGCTCGCATACAAGATATAATACCAAGTTTTCTACCAGCTAGTTCTCCTTGAACTACCAGTGTATTACCGTTAGGTAATGGAATACGAATCACCTTGTTTTGACACACAACTTCCGCTTGGTTATCAGAAAGCCAATCCATGCCAACAACGACATCAAAGCTACCAAGCTCAATAGGAAGTAAATTGATATTAAAAAGATGATTATTCAGATTCAAGGAACATCCTTGAATAACACTGTTAGTTTTGATTAAATTGCCATTAGCAAGTTCAATGACATAGGGAGTTTCTAGATCTACCACAGGCAATGAAAGTAATGATGCAAATTCAGGAGAGATAAAGCTCTTATCTGCTCCCGTATCAAAAAGAACTGATGCGTAAAGATCATTGAGTAAAAACGTACCAGTGACAATGTTTGCATCATTCCTCGCCTCGGTCGCACCAATCTGAAAAGCTCTCCCCCTAGCTTCATTTCCCGGATTGGTGTTATTATTGTTTGGACAGTTTCTAATCAAGTGATCAGGACTCCCACATTTGTAGCATGACCGATTCGTTTGAGTGGTTTGTCGGGGTGCTTGATTCGGTTGGCGAGCAGGTAAGCTACAATACTTGGTGTAGTGTCCAACTCTATTACAGTTGGCACAAGTAGGACACGGGCCAGTATGATGAAATGAACAACGAGTACATTTAGGCGCCTGTCCAGTGTAACCTTTCCTCTCAGAAACCACTGCACCATAATTTCTCCCGACTGGGTTGCTAGTTTCAGCCGGAACCTTGGCCTTGGTTTTTCCGAACCATTTTCGTTTGGTACCTTTCGACACATTAGAGGTACCGACATCACTACGGTTGTGAGCCGTCTGAGGTTTCAAAGACAGAGTACCACTCCTTACCGCCTCATTGGTAAGCTTAGTGGTCAAAAGAATTGTATGTTTCAGAGTTGTAGGTTCAGCAGTAGTCACCATTCCCCGAATCTGGAGAATCAAACCCTTAATGTACTTCTTGATTAAAGCTGCTTCCGTAGGAAACATATCGGGAAGTAAACAAGTAAGTTCGTGAAACCGATCGGTGTAAGCCAGACAATCAGCACCGATCATAGAGTGATTCCAGAATTCCTCCTGGAGTTTTTGAATTTCAGTGATTGGGCAGTACTCTGATCTAATCAGAGTTTTGAAATCGTTCCAGCCCATTGAGTCAACTGTGGCTGAACCCAAAGTCTTCGCCTGGGTATTCCACCAGGTCAAAGCTGAGTCTTTCAGAGAACAGATAGCATAAGACACCTTATGCTCTGCCAAACATTGGCTGATTTTGAGTTTGGTTTCCATCTCCTCGATCCACCTTAAAAGACTAGCCGCTCCTTCCTTGCCTGTAAAAGTAGGAGGGTTGGAAGAAGCAAAGTACTTATATGTACACCCTTGCTGTGGTGGATCAGGAACAGCTGTTTTTGTGGTTGTTGCACCGGTGGTAGTATGAGTTTCGACGTGACCACCAGTAGCATTATGTTCAGCATGATCGTGGTCCCCACCAGAACCTGCGGTGATATGTGGTTGGTGTTGTGTCAGAACACCACAAGCAGATAGTTGTTCACGCACAATTCATGCTATCATAGCTTCGTTTGTTTCAGATCCACTTGTACCAGTAGGTGGAACAGTGCTTGCTCCGGGGTTCACTGGTGGAGCAATATTTGTTTCCAAGTTCCCAGGTGGAACCACGTTCACTTCTGGATTAACATGCGGATCCAGATTTGATTCAACATTCAAAGGTGGGATTTGATTCTGTTCAGGGTTTGTAATGTTCTGGGTAGCTCTCTTAGCTGGTCGACCTCTTTTAGGAGCCATTAATCTGCTCACAAGCAGACAAACTCAGGTCAGTTTAAGAACATTAAAGATATAACCCGTTATATCACATAAATTCAATCATATTCAGTTACACTGAAAATTTATATTGAAATGTGATTATAAAGAATACAGTATAACTACATGAATTTAGTCCAGACATGTTCTCGATACACACAGATCATACAGATATTTGTAGTTATACTCAGTCATGATAATTCAACAAAATGTCAAAATATTAGACAGGACTTTGAAATGTTGCCACACAGGACTTTGATATGATGCCACACAGGACTTTGAAATGTTGTCACACAGACAATTGAAATGTTGCCACACAGGACTTTGATATGATGCCACACAGGGCTTTGATATGATGCCACACAGGACTTTGAAATGTTGTCACACAGATAATTGAAATGTTGCCACACAGGACTTTGATATGATGCCACACAGGACTTTGATATGATGCCACACAGGACTTTGAAATGTTGTCACACAGACAATTGAAATGTTGCCACACAGGACTTTGATATGATGCCACACAGGACTTTGATATGATGCCACACAGGACTTTGAAATGTTGTCACACAGACAATTGAAATGTTGCCACACAGGACTTTGATATGATGCCACACAGGACTTTGATATGATGCCACACAGGACTTTGAAATGTTGTCACACAGACAATTGAAATATTGCCACACAGGACTTTGATATGATGCCACACAGGACTTTGAAATGTTGTCACACAGACAATTGAAATGTTGCCTCACAGGACTTTGATATGTTACATTGCCACACTAGCAATAGATATGTTTTCAAGTTGATATGTTCTTACTTGGAATTGTTTTTAGTCTCTAGTTGTTGATTACAGGAATTTGATATTAACACACCAATCACACACAACATACATAACCCATTACACAATTAATACACAAAACAACCATTTATTAGCACTATCATAGAGTTTGATACAAACGAGTGTTACTACAACATCCATACAGATACAACATATCCATCTACGGTATGTACAATGACAAGTCCCAAAATGAGTGATGCTCAATCACACTTACCGCAGGAAATACGGTAAACGGGCTAGTATAATAGCTATAGTAGCCAATACTATAGCTAAACATAAGAGTCTAGCCTCAGTGCTCAGTGCACCAAGCATCCAAATCCAGCCTTGCAGTCTCTCTCTCCAGACTGCAACTTGCTGCCAACATGCAGCAACCAGTGCCTGTCTCCAGGTCCTACTCAAACGCTCCTCTATGGTCGCCCTCCAAGCCTGGGCATCAGTACCCATGAGATTCACCTGCTCCATCAAAGTCAGGTGTGAAGTAAGAATCTCAAGTACTGTGGTGCGGGTATCCTCCAGGATAGTCTGATGGTGATGAAGGTCCTGCCTCAGGCCCTGCAGGTCTTGAGAGACCTGCTGCATCTGAGCCCTTAGCTCAGCTTGGTGGGAGGATTCTCCCACCTCATGGACAGTCTGTGGCTCATCTCGTGGAGCCATGTGATGTCTGGGGGTAGCCCCGTGGTCTTGCGGGCTTGTCCCCGCATCCGTCGTAATCCGTCCCACGCGGGGACTCTTCGTGGAGAGGAGCTCTGTCTCCTCTCAGCAGAAGTATGAACCAAGGGTGAATGAGGAGGACTGGGTAGAATGGGGGCTGCTGGTGGTAGTACTGGTGATGGTGGTGGTGGTGGAGTAACAGGTCTGGGGGAAGATGGTGTATGCGGTCCAGCAAGGGTCGCCTGAGAGGCTGCAGATGAAGCCTCACTAGGATCCGAGTCTGCTCCTACACTAGAACTCGGGGTGTCGTCCAACACCACATAGGGAAATCTCTGGTAAATATATCTTTCGCCTTGATCGGCCATCGCTGTATAATCAAAATCTCTAATCAGTATCATGAAGTAAACATTAAATAACGATATTTAACATAAACATGGACATGATATGATGTTCTTTCCTATCTCCAAACAACTATTCGTCTTTATAGTTATTAATGTTCCGCTTGAATTAAATTAAACTAGAACGCACACGTGTTGCAAATTTCAGTTATGCTGGCCACTCATAATTGGAATTCGTACCACCTGATTATCCTGGCTTAGTTCAACACAAGTTCTGTTCAGTTGTTATGTTCGGTGCTCTCTGTGTTACTATTCGAGCCTATGGTTATAGTCTAGGTCTCTAAGTCAACCTAATTCTCTATAACCTGTGGCTCTGATACCACCTTATAGTCTAGGTTATAGAAGGTTAAAACGGATCATTACCTATTCTGACGGATATCTGCGGTTAAAACAACGATCAGAACTTGTAGAGATGATCCCTGGTGCGATCTATGGCTTCTGATGATTTTAGAATGGTGATTTGATGGTGGTTTGGTCGAGTTTTTGGCTGGTGGGTCGTCTGAGTTCGAATAAAAATAAAAACTAAACTCTGCATGGAAATCTGATGAAGTAGATCACATTTCACCACCGCCTCATCCATCGCGTACCGCGATAGGAAGCCAAAGTGGGCTTCGCGTACCGCGACGATTTCCGGAGGAATCTAAGATATTTTCCAAGCATCGCGTACCTCGGAGGATTCTCAACCCCTCCATCGCGTACCGCGACGAGCCCATTCGATCAACACTTAGAAATTTTTCTTCGTTTTTCGATTTCGGGCATTCCAGAACTCCGTTTTGCACACGGTTTTCGCCCACGTTCATCATTTTTCGCATTCTATCGATCTGTAACAATTACAATTATTAAATCAACGTGGATTTCTAGAACGATCAAATGTACTCACATCATTGATGACGTAATTCTCGTATGCAACTGTCACACCTTTGGCGGGGTTCAGCGGGCACACCGCCCCCCCCACCGGCGGCCTCCATTTCGCGCAACCAGCGGCCCCCGCTCCACCCCTCTCACACACCGGCGGCTCTCCTCTCACAAATGGGTAGCTTTTCCGATGGGGTGACTACTGTGGGGTTTTAAGTTTTTCAGTGGGGTGATGACGTGACAGGAAATTTTGATGGGGAGGGATTTTCAGTGGGGTGACCACTGTGGATAGTCTTAAGAGAAATTGGAAAAATGCATGTGTTTGATCAGATTGTGGCCTCAAGTTTAAAAAATTGCAAGGCTAGGATTGTTACATCGTAGGATCTCACACTAACATGACTTTGCTTGGCTACAACTAGTGAATGTAATTAAGTGAACTAATTAATGGAATTATAAATTAATTATGGTATAAACGTTCATAACTTTACATAAAATATTATTTTTTTTAAAAAAAATATACATCATAAAAAAAGTATTTTTATCTTTAAAATAAGTATAGTGTTGCTATAAAAAATGAAAATTTTCAATTCATTGCGTCTAATTATCGTCATTGTGTCTTTCTTAAACATTTAAGTCTAATTATCTTTCTTTTTGTGTTTTTTATAGATAATTGTGTCTTTTTACATGTGATTGTGTCTTTTAAAGATCATTTTGTTATTCATACATGTCATTGTGTCATTCTTGCTTGATATTATGTATTTTACAATATCATTGTGTCTTAAATTGTTCTTAAAAAACAATATTGAATAGTAAACACAAAAGACATAATTACCAGTACAAAAGAAACAATGCCCTGTACAAAACAGATAACGACCATTACAAAATTGTTCATACACGTCATTGTGTCTTTTTTACAGGTAATTGTGTCCTTTTCAAATATCATTGTGTTATTCGTACCCGTCATTGTGTAATCCTTGTTTAACATTATGTATTCTGCAACATTATTGCGATTTAAATTGTTCTATAAAACACAACATTGATCAGGAAACACAAAAGACACAGAATTGTACGAAAGACACATTGCCCTATACGAAAGACACAATGACTTGTACAAAATTGTTCACTGTCGTCAATATGTCTTTTTATAGGCAATTGTGTCTTTTTTAAAGATCATTGTGTTATGGATACTCGTCATTGTGTCATCCTTGCTTAACATTATGTATTCTGCAACAATCATTGTGTCTTAAATTGTTGAGGAAAATACAACATTGAGCATGAAACACAAAAGAAACAATGACTTGTACAAAAAAATGAATTAAAAAACAAAAAATATATATAGCAAATACCATACTAGATTTGAAAATAAAAAAAATGTTCATTTTTATGGTATATTGTTTTCAAAAAAAAATCCGTATGTATAGTTATGAACGTTTAAAGTAGGGCTGGCAATTTCAGACACGAACACGTTAACACTACACAACTTTAACATGTTTCGTGTTTGCCCTTAACATGTTTCATGTCTAAAACAGGTCGACACGTTAAGACCGATTTATTTTTCGTGTCTAAACAGGTAAAACCCGCTAAGACCCGTTTAAGACCTGTTAAGATCTGTTAATGCCTGTTAAGATTCGTTAAGACCTGTTAAGACATGTTAAGACATGTTTAAAATTTAAAATAAATAATAAATAATATAATAAAATATGTGGGTAACCGATTAATTTCAAAAAATTTCTAATTGTCTAACCCTAATTCTTTAACAAGTTTCTTAACAGGTTCTTTAACAGGTCATTTATAATGTTAACTGTTAACATGTTCCTTAACGGGTCATTTCGCGTTTACGTGTTTTTTAGCGGGTCGTGTTCGTGTTTCAAAAAACAGACACGATAAGAATTCGTGTCGTGTTCGTGTCTAACCAGCTCGTGTTTCGTGTTTTAACGTGTCGTGTCTTAATGGGTCGTGTCTGACCCGTTATGACAGCCCTAGTTTAAAGAATGTATGGAAAATTGATAAAAAAGTCGACAAAAGTAGGTATTACTAAAATACTTTCCAACCAATGAGGCAGTGCCTCAATGTTACCCCGGGATTCTTCAAAATGGGATGTCTTGGGTTCAAATTTCTCTCGTGGCAAAAAAAGGGTCTGAGGAGGGTCAGGAGGTTTTCACAGTGGGGTTTCCTCCTGTGGTGGTTGTGGTGGCTCATGGGAGATCCAGGTAACCAGACCTTGATGACATGGCCTGGAAGCAGTGGGCTCACACGATTGAGACCTTCGCCCAACAACTTGATTTAATCATAGTCATTGATTAATGATGTAATAACTTAAGATTCTTTTTATACTTTCTACGATAAGAAACTTATATAATTTAATGTAACCATATGAACTGTATATGACACGTTTTTAAATTATAAATTAAAACACATGTAAAAAAAGTTATGATATTTAGATGGTATTTTTTTTAACTCAATTTGATCTTGTCATCTTGATTTTGTGAAAACAAAGATGCTTCCAAAACAAAATAATAATACATTATAGTCGTCCGCAAGATTTGGTGCAGTGGTAAGATGCTCACACTTTCTACTGGAGGTTGTGGGTTCAATTTCCATTGT
This sequence comes from Mikania micrantha, assembly GCA_009363875.1. Taxonomy (NCBI): domain Eukaryota; kingdom Viridiplantae; phylum Streptophyta; class Magnoliopsida; order Asterales; family Asteraceae; genus Mikania; species Mikania micrantha. The sequence continues at coordinate 55,521,054 of CM018694.1, read as the reverse complement.
TGTCAAAAGTTTATGAGACATGGCAATGACGTGCGACCCGGGCTATCACCCGGCTTTGTGTTCGAGCAAAAGGGTTTTGCATGACAAGGTTAAAGCTTCATGCCCGGTTTTCCCTGGAACGGTTGGTTGACGAGTTTTCGACTCCAATCAACTTGGCCCATTAGGAGGGTTGGGTGAAGCCTCCGTCGCAATCGCAACATGAGGGAGCTTTTCTAATGCTACTGAAAAATGCAGCATTACAATTGTAGCATGAGTGTAAGGCTGAGGTTTCGATACTTAGTCATTGCACTTTGAGGCAACGATCTTGCCGTTGCATCAACCGCCGTTCCAAAAAAAAATAAAATAATAGAAGAGTATTTTATTCTAGTTTTATAAAATAAATAAATAAACAAATAAGTTAAATAACGTTAAATTTCATTATGTTTTTGCAGTCCCTTTTACGTGGGATTGTTTGTCGAGCCACACAAACATTTAATTTACAGCTGCAAGTCAACATAACGGTCGTGTGATTATAATTAAACTTGTTAATGTTCCACAGCAAGCATGCACATGTAAGATGAACTTATTACTTCTTCTATATAGTTTTGTCATTTACTTTTCTTATTTTTTATACAATTATTTTTTTAATTTACGTCCTGCTCGTATCACAGCATGTTAGACGTAATACACTTTTATATCTATAACATACTATCGCAATTCATATATTTCTTAATTACCAATACTAGCCTATAACCTAGTGTATTACACGGATTGAATAATTAAAAAAATATATTTATTAATATAAAATAATAAATTTTTAATAATTATAAAATTATATTTTAAGATTAAGTATAATTGAAATATTTTTATAATTTATAAATTATAATAAATCAGTAAAATATTAGAATAATAAGATTTATATATTTTAATATTTAATTATATAATTTAATTATTAAAAAATTATAAATATATATTAGGAGAGAGGCAGGAAAATTTCTCAGATTGCGACATGTGTCTCTTAAAGGATGATTGATTAACTTTTAGCATGCGTCTTATATTGTATCATTTCCAAAAACATTGAACAAAATGGATGTCGCATGGCAATTTTTTTTTTTGTTTTAGTTTTTTTTAGCTATTGCATATATTTCAAGTTTTAAAGTATAGAGTAAATTACACAAAAGGTCCTTTACGTATATATGAAATTACAAATTTCATCCTTAAACTTTAATAATTACGCCAGACGTCCTTTATTTTAGTGTTTTGTAACAATTAGGTCCTTTTCTACTAACCAAAGTTAAGTTTTCTGTTAATTTTTTTAAAATAACAATTTTGCTCTTATGACTAATTTATAAAATATAATTTTAGATAGAAAAATCTAAGAGAAAAAAGAAAAGACAAGAATTAAAAATTTGATAAAGTACAAAAAACGTCCTTTAACTATATATATAATTTCATATTTTATCCTTTGGTTATAGGGGCAAAATTGTCATTTTAAAAAATTAACAGAAAACTTAACTTTGGTTAGTAGAAAATGACTTAATTGTTACAAAACACCAAGATAAAGGACGTCTGGCGTAATTATTAAAGTTTAAGGATGAAATTTGAAATTTCATATATACATAAAGGACCTTTTATGTAATTTAATCTAAAGTATTACGTTTATCTCATTTATTATATACAATATGATTATTTTCATGATAATATTTCTATATAATTTCTAAAAATTATATATATATATATAATCGTGGATTATATAACTAATGTGATGTGCTGTTAGTCTGTTACCATGAAAAATGAGACCAACAATGGCAACATCTCACTTCTACATAATTGTTTTTTAGTATGTTTCGACCTCTAAAACCGAGTCACTAAAACTTTATATGTTTTTTTATGTACCTAAGATACAATGTACATAATAAAGCTTGTAACGTATCACACAATTTCGCTTATACGTTTTTGTATTATTATTTTTTTAATTCATACACCTCAACGTATAATACATAATAATGATTTTTATTTACGTTTCAATCTTCATATTCGATTAGTCACAACTTCATATAGTACCAACACGTCATAATATGCAAGTTTTAATCGTGATGCTCTGATATTGCACGGGTAGTTTTCTTGTTTATATGAAAATACTAAAATATATTACAAGTTATCAGACATCATTTTGATTTTATTTGTATTGATTTTAAACAAAAACTAAGAAAATTGCACTAATTAATGATGAATGCATATATTTTTTGCTAATATTTTATTCATAAATTTTAAGCCTAAATGGCAAAATCGAACCAAAAAGTGTTGTGCAGTAGCTAAAAATTTTTGGTTGACTTTTTTTAAAATTTATACCGTTTTTATTTTCAACTTGTTAACTTTTTGTTTAGTTTTATTTGAAATTTTTGAACATTTATTTGATTTATAAGCTTTTATTTAACTTTTCAAACTTTTATGTAATTTTTTAGAGAAATTTGCACAGGTGATCCCTATAGCTTGATACATTAGTTAAAGACTAAGGGGTCGTTTGATAACATTTGAACCACTAAGTGTTGAATCAGTAAGATGTCTGAACAGTTAAAAGACTCTGAACCAGTAAGTACTGAACCAATTATGATTGTTTGGTTGAACATTTGAACGATTATGAAAAGAGATATGTAGTCGGAAATAAGAGGTCTTCGTTATCATCAAAGGTCGTCAGAGAGGAGATGTCTTCATTAGAGAGGTGAGGAGGTTATTGGAGAGGATTTGAGATGTAAAGAGGAGCTAGCCCCTTTTATTCAGACACATTCAAATATATGCCTAGATCTTAATCATTCAGATGGTCATTCAGACATTTTTCATTCAGTTTGAAACAAACGGTCTGAATCAGACCGATTCAGACATGGCCTCATTTAGACTCAGACCGTCCTTAATATCAACCCGACTGAAATATCACCCCACTGAAATATTCTGCCACGTCATCACCCAACTGGAAATCTTGAAACCCCTTAATGATCACCCAGTGAAAAATGTTCCACATTGTGCCACATCATCACCCTATTAAACCTTAAAACATCCACAATGACCAATAAAAAACGAGAGGGGAAAGCGACGAGCGGTGGCCGTTGGGCTCATGGTTTTAACCCCGTCGGGGGAGTGGGGAGGTGTTCCCGCCGAACCCCGCCAGGCCGTTGATTCCCGCTAGGTGGGCGGTGTATGTATTACGCATAGCCTCATTCAGACCTTACTAAACAACCCTAAAAAATCTAAGAACCAAATTTGCAATAACATCATACCATAGGGAATTTTTGTGCAATTTAATCCTACTATTACTGGCGATACATAATTTATTTTGAACATTTAATTGAGTTAACATTGAATATTGAAAGAAAATTATATATGCACCTCTGTCTACAACGCACGTTCGCTAGTCATAATTTTCAAGCCCTTGATAAATTGATTTTAGGGAAAAAAAAAAGGAAAAACAAAAAAAAACAAGAAGAAAAAACTATGTTCAAAGTCCATCTCAGCCTTTGAATTTTGGATTTGACATCTAATGTAAAAGGGAACGATTACATACATCGACTTATGGAGACATAACATGAAGCTGTAGCTGATAAACAATATATAATGGCCTCTTTTAATTAGATACCTCACTTTTATATTTTAACACCTCAGCGGTCCGAGACGGGCCGTACTGGTCAGTACGGCCCGTATAGAGTACAGACAAACATTCAATGAAATGTCTTGGATTCAGTGAAACATTCTTTAGGACGGGCCGTACTGACCAGTACGGTCCGTACTGGCCTTGACTTGTTTTTACAAGTCATTTTTGGGTGTCAACCAGTGTGAGTCACTTGATACGGTCCGTACTGGGCAGTACGGGCCGTCTTGAAATTGTTTATTTTATTTAAACTTGATTTTCGTATTTAAATAATTTTTAACGATATACGTTTAGTACGTAAACTTTTGAACGATATACGTTTATTATGTTAATTAAACGTCATAATTTTGTTACCTTATCATTTTAAACGATATTAATTATTTACGAAATCGTTTTAACTAAATATTTAATTTTATAATTAGTTTGTTTACGTTAATTTAAATAATTTAAACGTTATAAGTTTGTCGCGTAATTATTAAATAAAACATACAAAAAGAAACAAAACAACACAACCAGAAACAATACAAATAAAGAAAGAAACATACATATATACACAACATGAGTTTTACATACAAGGAAACAAAATACAAAAACACAAACTAAACTACGAACCTCCGGATGGTCCAGCGGAGGATCCGTAGTATGCATAGACGCGTGGCTCCGACAACAGTGGAAGTTGTGACCCGTCCAGTTGCGCATGCTCTGACGCGACCGTCCACTGAACCATATCCTCGAACGCATGTCTCCCATGCGGCCCTACGACTAGTGTCCTGCAAAATCTCGTCGCACTGGGCCGCAACACGGTGCAACAACGCCTCGAGTGGCTCAGTCAGGCGCACCGCACGGTAGACGTGCGGTGGATGTTGCGGCGGCGGGTCCTCGCGTGGTGGTGACCAAACGGGCTCCTCCCGAATCGGATTGGGCTCCGGCATCGCCTGGTCCTCAGGCTGCTGCTGCTGCAGGATGACGGCGAGCAGGGCTGAATGAAACGGGTGGCAGTCAGATCCAATAAACCACAATCCCAGACCCGGTATGTCGACGTCAAGTTTCATGTTCAGAAGCGTCCGGCAATCGAGCTTACGAGCACTACTACAAAAATCACCCTAATGCACCCTTTATAGTCAAAAAAAGGTTGCATTAGCTGAAGTTGCATTATATCTGATGCAACTTTTTTGTTACATAATGCAACTTTCTTTTTCCTAATGCAACTTTTTAAAATGCAACTTTTTTTAAAAAATTGCATTATGTAAGAAAAAAGGTTGCATTAGGCTAATGCAACTTCACCTAATGCAACCTATTTGCAACCTTTTTTGTCAAAAAAAGTTGCATTAGGCTTATTTTGTAGTAGTCTCGATCGCCGACAGATCTTGAAGCAAATGAAACATGTCTCTACTGTGTGCGAGGTGAGTGACAAACGCGCCGCCCCACTGTGTCCCGCGCTCCTATCACTGGTAGAAGGAGGCGTAGTATAAGGCAAAACACCGTGCAAGGTTGCACGGCCTGCCAGTCATGAGTGAGCGAAGATAGAACAAATCTGTCGTCGTCACCCACTCCTGGCTCTGTCCGCGACTTGACATCGTCGTCACGATGCACCGGTGGATGTATCGAATCAGAGGATCTCTGATAGTCGACGCCCGTAATCGATGGCCGGTGAACGGCGTGTTAGAATCTGTGGCCACCAATCCCTCATCACTACGTCCTTGATGTCGACGGAGCTTAGCTATCAAACTAACTAAAAAACCGACTCTAAAATAGACACAAAGTAATAAATCTAGACTCTCTAAAACCTAAGCTACCGACAGGCAAGTGTACCTATCGTGTGTAACAGAGCAAAGCAAGTCTGGATATCGAATCCACGGACCTCTATAGACTATGCTAACTAAGACTCAATTACTTATCTATACAAATGTATGTAACTTAAATTAATACTGCAAAGGGGGAGTTTTACTAGCAACTAAAATTGATTTAAAAGGAGGCAAAACTAAAACGAGAACAAACGGTGGACAAAGAAAATAATCAGGTGGACAAAACACTACCTAGGCTCGAATCCTATACATGCTTGACAAGGTTCTATTGGTAATGGAACTGATATGCTACCGGGATCTTAAAATACTAAACTCAAAGGAAAATTAGTGCACCCTCGACGCTTCTCAAGGATAGTCAACTAAAATCCTTAAAAGCTGTTAAACCACCGGTTAAATGGATTTCCCTCACAGGACATCCCACCACTTATGAAATACCCGCTAGACAATCTACTTCACAGCGCGATCGTCTCAATACACATAAGATAACATCTGACAGACTCTCTACCTCACGGCTCGACAGTTTTAAGACACCTAAATGCACGGGGTAACTTGGAATTTCCTATTGGATTCAATAAACAAGGTTTGATAGACGAACTAGACCGATTTTCTCACGAAGCCTCTAACCTAGAAATCTAACAACGAAGACTTATTGACAACTTCTCACCTCACGGCTATTGAAGTTGGTTGCACATCTTAATCGTCTAAATCATAATAAAACACTCCTATGAATTACCTGATCACAACAATTCATCCACTAATCAAAAACACACAGTCATTGACCTAGCATGCGCCTATTATATGACAGACAATCATCAAGACCCATGAGGAGTGAAAAATCAACCAAAAGACAATCAAAGATATACATACACATCCAATAATCCAAACCAAGTCTTTAAATCATAAATCAATCAAATCAATATGTTCCAAAACCGATTCAAACCATTATTCAACACACATAATCATCTAACCTAGGTAGCTTTAAGTGTTTAGCCACTAAACATAATCATAAACATAATCATGATTTGTTTAAAGTAAATGGAAAACATAGGAATCAAAGGAAAACAAAGAACAAAGTAAAACTAATAGTGAACACCCGATATCCTTGATCCTAAGCCTTAAATCTTCAATCCTTAGCCTCCCCAATCTTCTTCTTCTTCTCTAGTCGCCCCCAAACTCGTCCCAGATCGTCTGATATCGAGAGTAACCCTAAAAATCCCGTCTCCAGCCGTTTTGATGAAAAGAAATCGATTTTCTGAATTTTTGAACTCGTCGCGTATCGCGACAACACCTTGAAAACCCCTCGCGATAGGCGAGGCTTCTCGCTACCCGACAAATTAGTCGGGTCAACCCGGCATCATTAAAAAGGGCAGAAATGTAATTTCCACCTGTCGCGCTACGCGACAAGGTTTCAGAAGACCTTCGCGGTACGCGACAGAACCAAATTTCCAAATTTTTCTTCTTTTGTTCTTGGGTCTGTTCTCGTCCACCCGGTAGCTCGTTTTCTTGATCTCTTGTGCCAAAATGATATGTTTAATACCTGCAAGCATCAAGGTATGAAAATGTGAAGAACCAGCATAAATCGACTCTAAAAACGAATAAAACTGTACAGAAACTCAATAGAAACAAATGGAAAAACTGATGTGTTTTGCAACACATCACATCCCCACACTTATCTCTTTTTCGTCCCTGAAAAAGGCTTATGCAAAAATCCGGGATCATAGCCAAGTAAAATGGTTTCCACACAATTAACCGAGTTAATTCAGAATTCAATGCTTTGGAAAAGATTGCAAGTATTTTTGTCCTGTTAAACCCATACTGATTATTCCTATCCCTTAGTAATGGTCCATTAAGTTCATGTTCTACATTTCATTTAGGAAACCAAAAATTAAATCAAACCTGGGTTCTAGCCTTCAAGTCGCCCTCACATATAAACAAACCAGGAATTTCTCAAATCAGATTTTTACACATGAAACAGATGGAAGCGTGAGCATTTTTCTTTTATTTTTCAATCCATTGAATTTAACTTAGTGGTGTTTCAACCAGGCTGCAACCCGGCGTGTGACACATAAGTTTTTAATCCAACTTCTTTTCTTTTTATTTTTTTTCTCTTTTTACTCAGCTTATTTGGTGAAATGGAGGCGCCATAAGACTCGGATTTATTCTCGTAAAAAGAGTACTCATGTGCCAAACAAAAATCAGATTTTCAAAACTTTAATTTGTTATTATGCAAAGATTCCTTTATGACTAGGAAACAGTTTCATTAATTCCAAACCCCCAAGATGTTTCCCATGAAAATCATACATTTAAGTAAAATTTTACCAATCCTACGGGACACACACAACCAGTTGAGCCTACCTACACATCCCATAACCAAAACATAAACCCAAACCAACCAGTTAACCATGAATGAAACCACAAAACCCAACTTTCCTATCATTTCCCATCATGTTTTTGCAACCAACTTAAACAAGGACAAGAGAGATCTAAGCTAAAGATGTAGAAAAAAAAAACAAATATTTTCAAAAATTTTGACAAATTTTTACCTCAAAATCTTAAGTAAACTAAAACTAAAATTCAAAAACTAACTACTGAAACAAATTTAAACTAAGTTTCCCATCCCCACACTTAAACTTTACATTGTCCCCAATGTAGAGAAAAAGGAAACCCAAAAGAAAAACTAAAAACTGAAAACTGAAAATGACTTAGCTGGTTGAAGAGAAGACTGTCGAGTGCCAATCTTTCCACGTAGCTCCACAATCTACAAATTTGCTCCGCAGGCTACAAACAATCACATAAGATCTACAAAAGCAAAGATCAAACAAGCATCAATACGTCCAAAACATACTAGTAATGATATCCATGATTAAGTCCAACCACAAACCAATCCTACCATTTAACTAAAATTAACAAAGGAAAACACAAATCAAACAAAGAAAATTAAGAACTAACTAAAATTTTGACAAAATATCAATCCAATGCAACAAAAATGAAATTAGAAAGCCACCTTACCTTGAAATCGACTTAGAACACCTCGCCTTTGTGCTAATCCCGTCAATGAAAATGAAAATGGTGGAATGGTGGTGAAAGATGGTTAAATGGGTGTATAATGGGTGAAGAATGGTGGTGAAAGCGGTGTAGGAGAGGCAATTTGGGGTTATAGTTCGAAAAATAGTGTTTGAAAGCTTTTTAAAACATTCAGGGACCCGTCGCGTACCGCGACGCTGGGAGCACAAACCCTTCGCGATACGCGAGGAAAAATTGACCGGCCTTTGACGGAGATCCCTCGCGTAGCGCGACAGAAAAGCTTGTAGGTGTCGTGTGACGCGACGATGTCATTTTTCCAGAGAGTTTCCGAATTTTCCATGCCTTAGCCAAAATTTTCACCCTAAAACACCAAATCATCCTAAAACCATTCTAAGGAAAAGAAATACATACCTGGTGGCTCTAATTCGTCTTTATGGCATCAAATTGATTAAAAAAAATTGCAAAACACATTAAAACACACAAAAAACGAAAACGAAAAACGAAAAACGAAAAATAAATGAAAAACATACCTACGACACTAGGAACTACTAATTCTACAAACTCTACACTTAGGAGTTTAACCCAAGAGCTCACTCAAACTCAACTCAAATGGGAAGGTCAAAGGAAACCTCCTCCCTTGCAATCACCTCATGACCACTATCACCAACATCCCATGGTCCCTCTCCCATGACTTCATTCACACCTACATCATAACTCATCGAATCCACACCATCAACTTGATGGACTAACTCACCACCGGCACTCATAGAGTTTGCTATCTTCAAACAAACACTCTCGTCCCCCACTCTAAAAGTGAGTTTACCCTCATACACATCTATAATAGCCTTGGCAGTGCGCAAGAATGGACGCCCAAGAATGATGGGAACCGCCGTGTCCGCCTCCATATCCATCACAACAAAATCCACGGGGAACACAAACCTATCCACTTTGACTAACACATTCTTCAGAATTCCCTGTGGACATTTAACTGATCGGTCGGCCAATGACAAGGTCATGCGTGTGGGGGACAAGTCACCAAGAGCTAGCTTCTCGTATAGAGAATATGGCATCAGATTGATGCTAGCCCCTGAATCCGCCAAGGCGTGCCTCGTAACATCATCCCCAAATAAACATGGGATTGTAAACATTCCCGGATCTGAAAGTTTCTCAGGCAGCTTATTTAAAATCACCGCGGAACACCCCGCGCTCAATGGGATGTTGGCAACTTCTCCCAACCGATCCTTACTCTTCAGCAATTCTTTGAGATACTTGACATATTTTGGTATATGCTGAAGGGCTTCAATAAATGGGATATTGATCTTGAGCTGTTTAAACATGTCAAGAAAGTGCCCGTATTCCTTAGCGTGTTTTTGATTAGTTAAACGCGCTGGGTAAGGAACACGGGAAAGATCAATCTCCGAAGTGGGTTTAAACATGACCGGCTTACCAACTGCCGGCTTCTCAACGGGAGACTCACTGTTAGGTGCTGCACTTGCTGGGACTAGCCTCAATGGCACCCTCCCAGGAGTCTCCATCTCAATTTCCTCATCCCAACTGCCGGCTTCACACTTCAACACTTTCGAATTTCAAACTGTAAGCACAGATTCCTTTATACAATTGGTTTTGTTATAAACATTTGTGTTGAACACAAACATTATAGAATTCAAACACTTTCAAGCATGATTAGTTACAATCGATGTGCTACGTTACATTACATTTTAACTGCTTCATTTCATATGTTATATGGTATGGTAGTACAGACATGATTAGTTTCAAACAATTGCTATGTGCAAGGTTACATAGTATAAACAGTTGCGAACATTTGCTATGTGCAAGGTTACATAGTATAGTATGATCAAACACCAACATTCACAGTTAGGTGCACTAACTGGTGTGCATGCGAAGAATTACATGGAACGATCACACGTAGGGGTGATGTTGCCAAACATTGAACATAGAACGACCACACTTAGGTGTGGTGTTGCAAACATTGAACTTTGTGTGTGAGAACACAAAAGTACACAGAATGATCAAGTATCGCACTGACACGCACACTCTGAACTCACAAGTAGTGTACTAACTACTTCTAACATTTAACAATTTTCGGGACGAAAATTTCTTCAACAAGGGGATGATGTGACAATCCGACATTTCCCCGTTAATAAGAAATTAACGGAAACGATACGAAATTTCACCATATCAAATTAGAAGGATTAAATTTAATCAAAACAAGTCTAAAACATTTAAACCACAAGGAATACAATTGCAATTGGTTAAATATACACAATTTTGACTTGTAAAGTCAAAATTCGTTGAAAATCAAATGGGAAATTCGAATTTAACATTTATTCACCATAATTGATCAAATTGAATGATCATAAAACCTGTAATGATGATGATAATCGGTTATCATCAGTTAATAAGCCATAATGATAGAATTAAATTGAATTAAAACCTTAAAATGTTGAAACCGTCAAGAACAACTATCAAACCCACATAATTCGACCGAGATTCACACAATTGAACCTTCTTATACATTAGTCGGCCCTCTTAGTGAGTTTTTCACACGACAATTCAAAGGAATAAACATCAAGAGAAGATTTCGATCTTGAGTCGGCCGAAGGTCAAAGCCACAAGTTGAACTACTTCAATTCAAGATCAATTCGGGTAAAAATTCATTCCTACACTACCTAAAGATGCCGACTAAGCATACTCCTAACATAATTTCATCCAACAACCTCGAATTGATAAAGTTCTAATTCTAGGGTTCATCCTAGAATACGTTTTGGGGATTTTTATTCAAACGAATTTACAAATCAAATTAAATCATATAGGGAGCTTCAGAACATCACGTTAAATGATAACATTATGACAATTGCGTTCAATAATGACGAATTGTATAAGGTTAAGTTTTAGGGTTCATCTTTAAAACGGTTTTGGGGATATTGATCGAAATGGGTTTAAAAATCAAATTAAATGGGATCAGTAGTTTCAGAAGGTCTCGATTGAAGATAACCGTATCTTAGTTTCATAAAATAATACCGAATTGTATAAGAACGATTGTTAGGATTCGTCGGTTAAAACATTTTGGGGGTTTTGGTTCAATCGAGCATGAAACTCAAATTAAACTAAACAGATGGTTTCGAAATGTTATCTCTAATTAAAACCCCATGATAATTTCAATAAACAACAACGAATTTGAGACAAAATGGTTCTAGGGTTCTTAATATGAAATAGTTTGGGGGTTTCGATCCAAATGAGATCAAAAACCAAATTAAACCATGTTAACAGATTCGAAATTCATTGTTTAATAAAAACCCTATGGTTTTTCAGAATAACAATGACGAATGTGGAGGATTTGGATCAAGGGAATAGGTTTAGGGTTCGAATTCGATTTGGATTATAAAACCCCATGATTTTGCTGAAATAAAGAAATTAAACATTCAATAAAACTCATTTGGATATCTGGAATCAAAGCCCTATCGATTTGGGATCGGTTGGGTTCGAATTGGGGCCCAAGTGGGTGTAATTTGGGCCGGATATGGAACAAAGGGGAACCCGGCGGTTAGTGTTTAAATTTAATTGAAAACCAAACCTATTGCTAAATCAATTGGCAGATGGAATGGTTTGGGCTCGGGGGTGTTGGCTGGGAGGTGGCGGGTTCGAACCCGGTCCTAGCCGGTTTTTGACATTAAAACCATTTTGGTTTTTAACCCGTAACTTACTCGTTCTAACTCAGATTTAGTCCGTTCGACTTGCGTTGGAACCAGAATTTAACTCCGAACGAAATAAAACAATAAAACTTATATTTTTACCAAAAATCATGTTCGCGTATATTTACGTGTGTATAAACATAATGGTGTATGTTTATATGATTTAAATAAATGCACACAAATTCACGTACACTTTTGTATGAACAATTCTAACAATCGTACATACGTGTGTTGACACGTATGTGATTTCAAACACAAAACGACATCCCGAATAACACAACGTTATTGTTTAAACACAGATTCTTCGTAGAGGATTATCTACGCGATTGCACGTCTGTTTGATCATTCTGTTCACTATCAAAGGTGCGTACACGGCCCCTTTCTTATTTTAACTGTTTTGGGGGAGAAAACATGTGCAACAAACATTTTAGATACATATCACTTGCATGAGTTAGCTGTTTACATTTAGTGCAAACATAGCATTACAAGTCCTTACATTTCGAACCGTTTAGTTTGCCGTAGTGCAAAGCGTGGTAGTTGGAAATAGATCTATTAGCATGCAACAGTCAGCTTCGGTGTCGACCACTTATGTAAATAGTACAATGACTAGCTATCATGACTATGCAATGTGTGATTATGTGATCTGCAACATTTCTTACAAACAGCTTGTTCAAACATTTGGTTCAAACATTTGTGATTATCTATACAAACCTGTGTATGCACCAACCTTTGTGTTGACTTGATTTACATGTTTTCTCAGGACACTAAGGCACAAGCAAGGACAAGCAGGGACTAGGACGTTGAGTCTCATACATGCAATTTATATTGATTATTGATTTACAACATTGAACATTGTATTTATGGTTTTACAACTGTTACACTTTGTTATTAGTTTTCAAACGCTTCCGCAAAAGTTTAACTCTGATTTTACAAATTAGGACTGAATTATGTGTAAAAGCATATAGAGGTCTTTCGTTATGTCTAATGATCTGAGATCCTGGTTTGTCACGTCCCAACGGTATGATTCCGTTAGTTGAAAATTGGGGGTGTGACACTAAAGAATCAAGAGCAGCCGCAACACTAGTATCCACATTAACATGGAGAATTCCTCTTGTTGAGGAGGAAGAACTAGTAATAGGAGTGGAATTCCTATTTGCAGACCGCTGCTCATACTCGTCCTGAGCAAAACTCTCAAAAAGATCGTTGCATTCGGCCACATCCCTCTTACCCATGAGGTGGCCTCCTGCAGAAGTGTCAAATCTGGCACGAGTCTCATATGTGAGCCCGTTGTAGAATTTCTCCACAAGGGCCCATTCAGACAAACCATGCTGGGAGCATCGGCTTAGAAGGTTTTGGAACCTCTCCCAAGCAAGATAGTAAGGCTCATCAGGGGCCATTCGGAACGAATGGATCTCATCTCTCAGGCGGACTGCCTAAGTGGTAAAAGTGCCTGGCGGATGAGAGTCAAGCCAAGTAGCTGCTAGCCCCGATAAAGAGAAGGGAAACATGTGCATGAAAATCGCATCTTCGGTGGCACCTTGAAGATTAAAGGTGCCACAGATGCGTGTGAGCCGAGCAAGGTGCGCAGGTGCATCTTCATCATCACGACCGCTGAATTGAGCATTATTAATAGCGGTCATGATATATGAAGGAATTTGCCACGAATTTTCATTCGGGATCGGCGGCAATATAATGGGGGTTGTTAAGCCCCGTGTGGCCTGCTGATGAACAGTGCGACGCTCCGCCATTTGTGGAACAAAAAGCAAGCGTGGACTGGAATGAGTAGAAGAACTAGAGGAAGAAGGTGGTGTATGCTCAGAAAAATCAGCAGAAATGGAAGTAGAAGCACTTACCTCGCTCGTGGAACCCTCAGAGAAATCCCGCGAATCGCTCCTTGAAGGCAATGAAAGCTCAAGTGGCGGTCCGTGTCAGCGTAAGTGTGGCATACACTACCAAACCTGCAAAAAAACAAAAACCAATCAAAAAGAAATAAAATAAAATAAAATTGAAAACAAAATAAACACAAATATGCACAGATAGGAGCAAGAACTAGTAAGCACAATTGACTAAGAAGTCCCCGGCAACGGCGCCAAAAACTTGATGTTGACGGAGCTTAGCTATCAAACTTACTAAAAAACCGACTCTAAAATAGACACAAAGTAATAAATCTAGACTCTCTAAAACCTAAGGTACCGACAGGCAAGTGTACCTCAAAAACTTGATGTGTGCAAAGTAGTTTAATTAACATAAATAAAAATCAAAACTAACCTAGACACTAAGTAATACTCTAGACTCTCTAAACTAAACTACTAACAGGCAAGTGAACCTATCAAAAAGTAGTACAGAAAAGCAAGTCCGGATATCGAACCCACAGACTCCTATAGAAAGTGCAAAATAAATTCAAGGACTTATCTATACAAAAGGCTTAAATTAAATTAAATGTTTGAAAGGGGGGTTTTGTAAATAACTAATTAAAATGAAATTAATAAAAATCTAGAAAATCAAATTAAGACTCAAACAGGCAAATGCAACTAAAACTCACGAATGATGAAGTGACTACCTAGGGTTTACTTTATACATGTTTAATGTGTTTAGACTGATTATGGAACTTATGTTTGGAACCGGGATCTTTAAATATTTGCTTATCAATAAATTAGAGATTCTTTAACCATTTTCAAAGATTTCAACTAAATTGTCTATAAGTATCTTAAACACCGGTTTAGGTTAATTACTCTCACAAGTTAACCAACCCATCAATGGTTTATCCTAAAGACCATCTACCTTACGGAAAGGAAAGTCTCACTGCATGAAATGCAAGGGATAGACAGGTAATTCATCTTGGATTTAGCGTACAAGACTATGTTCAAATTACATAATCTTGGTCTTTTCACAAAGACTTTAATTAGTTCTTAAACATGCAAGATATACTAACAAACCCTCACCTCACGGCAATTGAATTTGGTTAAACATCTAATTCATTTGTGACTTAATTATTCCTCCTATGAATTACTACGTCTAGCAATCCATCTACAAATCAAAAACACCAAGTAAATGACATAGCATGCACCTATTACACGAAAGACATTCACCAAAGCACATGAGGAAAAATAACTTAGATCACAAACATCATAAACATTCATATACATCCAAGAATCCAAACCAAATCGTTAAACCATTGAAAAATCCAAACTTGTTCCACAATCAACCGTAATAAACATCAAAAATGCATGTTCGTAAAACCCTAGGTGGTCTAGAATGTTTAGCCACAAATCATACTAGATAAACAATAATAAGTAATGTCAAAACACATCCCAAACATCAGTCAAATGAGAATAACAAGAAAGAAAGAAGAACCGATCACGTTACACCCTTCGGATCACTCGTTTAGGGCTTCCCGATGGTTCAACTCGACTCCAATCTCGTCTCCTTGCTTCTAGTCGCCTCCCAAGTCGTCTCTGATCGTCCAAAATCGAATTCATCCGCCTCCAGCCGTTTCGATAGCATAAAACTCGATTTTCTGAAAATTTAACCCTGTCGCGCTACGCGACAGGCATCCCACAACCCTTCGCGCTACGCAACGGTACCCGCTACCCGACAAAATAGTCGGGTCAAACCCGCAATCATTAAAAAAGGGCACAACTGTAATTTCCACCTGTCGCGCTACGCGACAGGGTTTCCTGTGGTTGTCGCGATACGTGACAAGGAGAAATTCCAGAAATCTTCTTCCTTTGATCTTCAGTTTGTTCTCGTCCACCCGTGAGCTCGTTTTCTTGATCTTTTATGCCAAAATAACATGTTTATTACCTGTACGCAACAATTTGTGGAAATGTGAAGAACCAGCATAAATCGACTCTAAAATTGAATAAAACTGTACGAAAACTAATTAAAAACAACTAGAAAAACAGATGTGTTTTGCAACACATCACATCCCCACACTTATTTCTTTTTCGTCCCTGAAAAAGGTTTATGCAAAAATCTGTGATCATAGCTGGATAAAATGGTTTCTACACAATTAACAGAGTCAATTTAAAATTCAATCCTTTGGAAAAGATTGCAGGTATTTTTGTCCTTTTAAACCCATACTGATTATTCCTATCCCTTAGTAATGGTCCATTAAGTTCATGTTCTACATTTTATTTCATTAGACCCACACTTAGGAAACCTAAAATTAAATCAGACCTGGGTTCTAGCCTTCAAGTCATCTTTACATATAAACAAACTATGAATTTCTCAAATCAGATTTTTACAAATGAAACAGATGGAAGCGTGAGCATTTTTCTTTTATTTTTCAATCCATTGAATTTAACTTAGTGGTGTTTCAACCAGGCTGCAACCCGGCGTGTGACACATAAGTTTTTAATCCAACTTCTTTTCTTTTTATTTTTCTTTTTACTCAGCTTATTTGGTGAAATGGAGGCGCCATAATACTCGTATTTATTCTCATAAAAAGAGTACTTATGTACCAAACAAAAATCAGATTTTCAAAACTCTAATATGTTATTATGCAAAGACTTCTATCTGACTGGAAAACAGTTTCATTAATTCTAAATTCCCAAGATGTTTCCCATGAAATTCATGCATTTAAGTAAAATTTTACCTATCCTACGGGACAAATACAATCAGTTGAGCCCAGCTACACATCCCATAACCATAGCATAAACCCAAACCAACTAGTTAACCCTGCATGAAACCACAAAACCCAACTTTCCTATCCTTTCCCATCATGTTTTTGCAGCCAACTTTAACAAGGAACAACTAGAACTAAGCTAGAGATGTAAAACAAAAATTTTGACTCAAAAACTACTAATAAAGCAAAATTAAACTAAATAATAAAGCAAAATTAAACTAAAAACAAAATTAACTAAACTAAGTTTCCCATCCCCACACTTAAACTATACATTGTCCCCAATGTAGAGAAAAAGGAAACACCAAAAGAAAACTAAGAACAAAAAGAAAGTGAAAAATGAAAATGACTTAGCTGGTTAAAGAGAAGACTGTCGTGTGCCAGTCTTTCCACGTAAGCTCTTCACTCTACAAATTGCTCCACAAGCCATAAACAAACATATGAAACAAGCACCACAAAGATCAAGATAAACAACCATAAGTTCAAAGACAATAATAAGCCACAACCAAAATAAGTTCAAAATCCACCAACCCATAACCAACCCAACCACAAATGTTAAAGAGTACAATTGTTCAATAATCATACACAAACTGCAGCAGACCATCATGCTAACACCTCCCCACACTTACTCTTCATCATCTCCCCCGTCATGCTCCTCCGGAGCCCTGTAAAACTCTGGTATGTCGATGTGAAACGAGGTCAACAAATACCTCATGGCATCCTCTTGCCTCCTCTGATCGTGCTCCCTCCAATCTCTTTACTGATCGTGGTATCCATCCATCCTATGGCATAAGGATTCTAAGGTAAGTGGGTCACGTATAGGTTCCCGGAGTGGGTACTGTCTCGGGGGGGAAATCTCTCCTAAAAACAGGCCTCTGCCTATGAGTTGGGACCGAGCCCATGACCACATCTGCTGCAGGTGTCCCATGTGGAGGCATCACCTGGGGCCCAACCATAAAACATTCCCACCTTGGTGTGTCACCTCTCTATACAATCCCTGCTCTCTGCAAGTCCCTCAAGTCTATAGGTGTGGTCAACGGTCCTAAGATCATCAAATCAGGACGATATCTATCAAAAACTCCCAAATATACTGCCATACAGTAGATATAAGGGCCCATGTCTAACCTAGCTTGTCCGCCCCCCCCGCCTAGCTCTAGCCAAAGAAGTAGCCAACATACAAGCCACATTGGCCTCTCTCCCTGTCACCATACAGTACAAACAGAAAAGATCAATCCAGTTAACCTTTTCTTCCCCCGAACTCCTTCCTACAACAGTGCATGCTAACTCCCTATGAATGTATCTCAACAAGGGATCCCTGATGTTCGACTCTAGCATACTAGTGGAAAACGGGGCATCAGCAATTGTAGCCCAAAACTCACTCAGATCCACCTCAGAAAGACAGAAATCTTTGTTCTTCTTGGTGGCTCCCCTTAAAGCCTGCACAAAATCAGGTGATAAGACCTCGTCCTCAGTATAGAACCCACAAACAACAGCAAACTGTGGGATAGACATCTCATAAACTCGCCTACCTAACGAGAAAGAAACAACATCTAAGGAGTCGAACTCAGAATCAACTTACATAAAAGTGGAGTGAAACTCCATGGTCAACTCCTTATACTGAGGCCAATCACAAGCTAATACCCTCCTCCATCTAGGCCCTAATAGCCTCTCCAACCTATCTCTCTGACCTAATTGGTCAACTAACTCCCAATTGATATACCTATGGTGTAGGAGTTCGAGAGATACAAACCTATCCAGCCTATCACTTTCGAAGGTGCCCATGTCAAACATCAAGAGGGTGTGGTCCTTCAGTATTCTAGTTTTGATAACAGGTATCCGCTCAGCTTCAAGATATCGGATTGTCCTTTCATCTCTTTGTGGTTGGACTGCGGAACTGGGTTCTCCCCGGGGCCTTAGAACTGGTCCCCTTCTTCTTTTTCCCCCTGTACCTGATGAGCTTGCTCCAGACATCCTGAAACAACATCAAAATCAAACACAAGCTGCCAAGTTAGTAAGGAAATTAAGAATTGTAACCGTATAGCATTTCATTCGCGGTTACCCAATAATACACTTTAAGTTCCAAGAACAAACCCATAAACAAACCATCCCAAAAACTGATTTTAAAGCTTAAATGAACATCATTTTCTCAAATTTCATTCCACAAATCAGTTTGTTTAACTTGTCATGATCAAAAGAACCAATTTCAAATTTAAAGCCTTTACCCAAACTACAATGTATGGTTCTTGGACATCAAACAACACATTCAACCACAATGGAAAGCCTAGAAGCATTCAACAAGACTAAACAAACTAAAACTACACTAAAATCAACACAAAAAATTCACAACTAAAAATCTAAACTTAGGCTAAACTAGAAATTGGCAAAAATTAATCAAGATGCAAGAAAAATTTAAAATAGTTAGTCACATTACCTTAGAAACGACTTATAAGATGAGATTAAGAAGAAAAATTGAAGCTTTGACGAAAATCCCTCTTCTTCTTCCTTGGACTCGTCAATGGAGGATGGAGATGGTGAAATGGTGAAATGGGGAAGAAATGGTGGAAGAAATAGGTGAAATCGAAGGTTGGGGTGATAGTTTATGGTTTTGGTTGATGAAATTGGTGGTTAGATGGTGGTAAGAAACAGAAATGGTGGTGAAGATGGTGATGGCGATGGTTTTGGAGAAGAAGAAATGGGGATGTAAATGAAATCTAGGGCTTGAAATCAAATAAAACCCGTCTGGGCACGCGTCGCGTAGCGCGACAGGTAACCAGAAGGTTGTCGCGTAGCGCGACAACTTGTTGACCCACGCGTTTGACCAAATCTGTAGTGTAGCGCGACAGTTTAGCCTCTGGGTGTCGTGTGACGCGACGAGGTCAAATTTCCAGAGAGTTTCCGGGATTTTCATGCCTTAGCCAACTTTCCAACTCTTTTTTCCTTCCTACACACCTAAAATCTATTCTAAGGCAAAGGATACATACCTGGTAGCTCAAATCCATCTTTCATGCTTCAAAATGATTAAACACCTGCAAAACTCAAGAAAACACACAAAAACGAAAACGAAAAACGGAAAATAAATACGAAAATCACACCAAAAATGCATCAAAAACTCTAAAACCTACCATTTACAAACTATACACTTGGGTTTCATCCCAAGAACCCCTCAACACTCCTTCATTCGGGTCTCTCTAGGAGGATCTCTTCCCCCTCTTCATTCTCATCAATCGGTCCTCCGATGTAGTGTTTCAATCTATGACCATTCACTTTCCAAGTGTTCCCATCAATTTCGTTTTGCAACTCAACGGTTCCATATGGAAAAACCTCTTCAACCACGTATGGACCCGTCCACTTGGACTTCAACTTCCCTCCAAACAATTTCAATCGGGAATTATAGAGCAAAACCCGATCTCCTTTCTTAAACTCCTTTAAACCCTTCAATCTCATATCATGCAATGATTTGGTTTTCTCTTTAATGCTCAATAAACGTGCATAAACCGCATCACGAAGGGCTTCTAACTCATGAATTTGGAAATACCTCTTCCTACCCGCCTCGGTAAGATCAAGGTTGACCGTCTTGAGAGCCCAAAGAGCTCTATGTTCCAATTCAACGGGAAGATGGCACGCTTTGCCATAGACGACCATGTATGGTGTGGTTCCTAAAGGTGTCTTGTAGGCCGTTCTAAACGCCCACAACGCGTCGTCTAACTTGTCGGACCAATCCTTCCGACTCTTCCCTATGGTCTTCTCAAGTATCCTTTTCACCCCTCGGTTTGCATTCTCCACTTGACCGCTTGTTTGAGGATGGTAAGCGGTCGCTAAACGATGAGTGACACCGTAGCGTTGTAGTGCCTTTTCTAACATTGTGTTACAAAAATGCGTGCCACGGTCACTTATTAAAGCTCTAGGGGTCCCAAACCTACTAAACAACTTCTTGAGGAACTTGAGAACTACTCGGGCATCATTTGTAGGCAAGGCTTGAGCCTCCACCCACTTTGAGACATAATCTATGGCCACGAGTATATACCTATTCCCTTTGGACAAAGGGAAAGGTCCAACAAAATCGATGCCCCAAACATCAAAAACCTCCAACACTTGAATCGGGTTTTGAGGCATCTCATCCTTAGAAGAGATGTTCCCGGTGCGTTGGCAAGGATCACACTTCTTCACAAACTCAAGTGCATCCTTCACCACCAAAGGCCAATAAAATCCACATTCGAAGACCTTTTGGGCGGTGGAATGATGTCCATGATGTCCACCTGTCAAGCCTTCATGGCAATGTCTTAGAATGTCTAGGCCCTCCTTTCTACTCACACACCTCCTAAGAATCCTATCTCCCCCCACACGATAGAGATACGGGTCATCCCAAACGTACTTGCTTGCATCTCTAAAGAACTTCCCCTTTTGTTGAGAGGTCATCCCTTCAATCACTACTCCATGGGCAAGGAAATTTGCCAAGTCGGTGAACCATGGCATTCCTTGCTTCTCTGCCTCTACAAAGTCAATCATCTCGTGAGGGAACCTATCACCAATCTCCTCCTCACGAATCTCACTCCTCTCCGGGTCCTCCAACCGGGAGAGATGATCGGCCGCCACATTTTCAGCCCCTTTCTTATCTTTGATCTCAATGTCAAATTCCGACAAAAAAAGAATCCACCTAATGAGACGAGGTTTTGCATCTTTCTTTGCAAAAAGAAACCTCAAAGCCGAGTGATCGGTGAAAACGGTGGTCTTTTGTGACAACCAGTACCAGACCGTCCGGCAAGTCCGTACGGTGTGTGTACTTTCACTATTTACTGTGTGCAAATACAATGCGTAAACAGTTGTGTGACAACAAAACTCAGAAAACAAAGCACAGTTGTATGTGTCTAAGTGAAAACTTAAATACAGTAAATACAACAACTCAAGAAAAACGACAGTGTACAAGTGAACAACGAAAACACATCAGTTGCGATCTGATATCCATAGATGACAGGAATCAGATGACCGACGAATCAGTACAAAAACAAAGTGAAAACAGGATGTCTAGTTGAGTCCGACAGTGAGGAAACACAATTCAAACAATATTGCAATGTCATTTCAGAATAACGAACTGACAATGTGTTTGCGTGGGTGACGATTCACACAAACATATCTGTGAGTTTAACGTTCTGAAATGATAACTGGAAAGTAGAAAACAAAAGTCGGAAAGCAAAACCATCGCCGTGTTCGTTCGAGTGAAAATTCGAACGAATACGCGCGATGGTGACGCGATCTGACGAAACGGAAACGAAAACACGACGCGAACGATCATAAATTAATAAAATAAAAATAAGTAATATTTTACAATTTTGAAACTCATCAAATAATTAAAATAACATTTCTTTTATTTAAAACATATTAATTACGCGTAAAGTCCCGGAAACGCAACGAAAACGCGAACCGAGCAACCGAAACAAACCCGAATACTCCCGGAGTATTTAAACACCAAATGAGGTGTTTTTCCCTCATTTCTACCACCCACACTCTCTCTCTAAACCCATTTCCAGATTCCACCATTTACCACCATTTTCAATCTTTCAAGCTTCATAACTCACTCGTTTCTCAATGAAATTGGGCGTTCTTGGTGTCCACGCGAATCCCTCGACCTCCTCTACATAGAAGTACAACAGATCTAAAGAGTTACTCACTGAAAATTTAGGTATGATGCCACGAAACTTGTAAAAATTAGGGTTTTCTTGATGTGTTGTCAACTCCACCACATATCCGACCGATAACCCTAACCCCGTTACCCTCACACCTTCGTCAGACCAAAAGCAAGTAACACAAACATGGAATAACTTGAGAGCTCATGGGAACGATGGTGATGATGTTGAAGCTCGACCAAGGCAACAGGTTCACTGGATCTTCAAGTGGCCGAACCCAAGCATGAACACACGAACCTTTAACCCTACGAACCTTAGGGTGACTCAAGAACCATCAGATGAACAACGAACCTGGTAGCTGGCAACCGAACCATTTACTTTGGCGACGAACCTGTGCCAGCGAATCACTAGCCGAACCCTACTAGGGTCCCATGTACACGAACCCTAAGCCATGCAGACGAACCCTCACCCTCGGCAGCCGAGCCTTTCATCGGCGAACCATAGGCTGCATTATCAGCGAACCCTCTTGAACCAGGTAGCCGAACCAAGTAGGAGCATGCATGGGCGAACCTTCAAACCCTAGCCGAACCAATTGATATGGCCGAATCCTTTTACACGAACCTAAGCTGCAACAACCGAACCTGTGTCAGATCAGGGCCGAACCTTCGACATTTTGAACGAACCTGTGAGTCATCCACGAACCATTCCATAGCCGAGCCCTATGAAAAGCCATGGCCAAACCATAGCCCCTTTAATTCATTAGGTTCGCTGATGGATGCCAAGCATTACACTAACCGGTTGAGTTTAATATACCACTCGGCCAACAGTTGGGCCCTTGGTCGTTTATTTTGGTCCAGATATTTGTTGATCAGCCCAAATTTGTTCTCTTGGCCCACGTGAATTCTGGCCCAGCTAAACCTTTCGGCCCAGTAACATACAATCGGCCAAGTGACATGATACGGCCCACAAGCTAATTGGCCCAAAACTAGTTCACAAGTGGCCCATGTGTCACCCACAAGCCCAACCATTACATTCGGCCCAAATATGAAGGATAGACACACACACACCCTCGGCCCAAGACCTATTCGGCCCAACAATGGACTTTGGCTCATATTAACTAATATGGTTCAAGGCCCATACACATATCGATCACTTAGAATCATTCGGCTCAAAGAACAATTAACGAGGGAACATTTTAAAACTACACTCATAATCACTTGCATGGGAATTTGATTGTTGATTATGGATACCATAAAAAGTGGTAACAAACTATTACATGGCACCAAACAATTAGAAACCATTTTATAGACTTTATTGGAGATAAGTGATCACATAAAATACATGCTAAGGGCATTTTTAAATGTGTTAAGAAATTACTTAATCACAAAGATTTTGTCAATGTATTATTAGCATGTGATGACAAGTCCTTGAGTTTACAAGAAAGGAGCTAAAGCTAAACACTCAACCTAAATTAATTGGTAGTAATAAATCCAACTTTAATTATATTGGGCCGAATGATGATCGAGATCATGAAGTGATGATCAAGTAAGGTTAACACATATGCGCACACAAATCCGTATAACTTATACTTATAAGTTACAACAATATGAAATCAATACAGGATTGTGGAAACCACTACAAATACAATCAAGGATCGCGTGCATTCTTCTTTTAAGCTAAGTCAACCCTACAATAACAAGGTGAGTTCATATGCCCCTTTTCTAATCTTAACTGATTTCAAAGCTCAGGGCTGAGAAACATGCTTAAAGCTTTTATTTATTTAAAAGTTTCGTTATAACATATTGCTTATATCATGATTTAGATAATAATGGTTTATTTTATTATCGCTTATCATTACATGCTTGCTTGTTTGATTTTATCATATCTGAAATAGCTAGGAAGATACATGCCATTATAGCCTCCTGACACATTTATGCACTAGAATAATACAAGTTGTTAAGAATATATCTTACAACTGTTTATTGTTCTTACACGATAGAACAACGGGGAAAACCAAGGGATAACATGCTGATAACAACTACAAACACCAAGAATGATAATCATGATAACGAAACTTCATGATAACGAGATCATTCACTCATTTCTAACATCGTGTCATAAGATTAGTTCTTACAACACTTTGTTAAAGTCACTAAGTACACTCCACATAGAGATAACAGTTGAGACAATTACTTGTGATATCGAGGAGGATATTATGAGCACACAAATTCGGGATGGCATTCCCCACATATACTATCATTATCTATTAAGACTCTATGTAGAGCACATCTTATAACCATCAGAGGATGCCGGTTACACAACCATGGGTCAGTTCGGTAGATCTCGAACACTAATCACTAAGGCATGGGGTAATCTAATGAAATCACACCGGGCACGAGAGGTGCTATCATTTTAATTAATAACATTCATAAAATCTAGGGAACTTATTCATTCCAATAGATATTGTGGGAGGATATCTTACACGCCGGGATGGTCAGTAATGACAGCTACTGAGACTAAGACGTCTCAAACTAGGAATCATGAGTAGGACATTTTACACACCGGGCTGGACAAGGTTGACAGCTACTGGGACTATTATGCCCCTACCTAGATATCGAGTATGATACTTACACGCCGAGCTGGTCAGTAATGATTAGCTACAGAAACTATTAAGTTTCGCTCTAGATATCGAGTATGATATCTTACATGCCGGGCTAATCCGTAATGAATAGCTAACAGAGGCAATTATGTCTCTTTACGCAATTATTTGGGTATTTTACACGCCGGGCTAATGATGTAATGATTAGCTACAGAAACTATTAAGTTTCGCTCTAGATATCGAGTATGATATCTTACATGCCGGGCTAATCCGTAAGGAATAGCTAACCGAGACTATTACGTCTCTTATTTTACTTTTGGGTTATTATACATGCCGGGCTAATCAATGAGGAATAGCTAACAGAGATCATTAAGTCTCTGTATTCAATTATTGGTTTATCTTACATGCCGGGTTATTCCGTAAGGAATGGCTGGCAGAGATAATTATGTCTCATTCTTTTTCATTATTGGAATAATCATACCGGGAAAATCATGGATGAAATGAAATGGGTATCCATCGTTGTATTACAGGTAGTGTTAAATTCAGTTGAGCATGTGGTGGGATGGCGTCTGGGCTTGACCCTTTCGTATGCCCTATATATAAGCATGCTTGGCTGGATGAGACATTATCTGTAAATATAACCATGGAGAGGACATTGTGGGAAACATTGTAAACATGAATGACATTAATTCAATGGTTTTCAATTACTAAACTTATGAACTCACCAACCTAGTGTTGACTTTGTTTAAATGCATGTTTTCTCAGGTGACGAGCAGGTTTAGTCATCAAACATCAAGAACATATCTAGTGGACTTTAGAAGACCTAGCTACATTTTATGTGTCGTGCATATTTTGGATTAACAAAACAATGAATCATCTTTTGTATATCTTGTACAGATACAAGATATAAACTCATTGATTCTTTTGATTAGATTTACTTAGTTAAATTATGAGGAAACAATGTAATTTAACTTTGTAATTCTATTTCATGTCATGTTAGCATTTCTCATTTGATTATCATGTGCTATGTAAACAATCTGATCATTTCGATTATCAAACGATATCGCGCCCCGGGAACCTTCCGCCCGACGGGAAAACCGATCCGTTCCCGCCAGCTCGGGGTGTGACATCTTTGAAAGCACAAGGTAAGACCGGAATTTGTCAAAAGCAAACACTACCGCAAGAAGCTCCTTCTCGGTGGTAGTGTAGTTCTCTTGAGCATCATTGAGAGTTTTGCTAGCATAGTATATCGGGTGAAAATGCTTCTCTCTTCTTTGCCCCAAGACAGCCCCAACGGCTTGGTCACTAGCATCACACATGAGCTCAAAGGGAAGCTCCAATCGGGGGCAACCAAAATAGGTGCACTGACAAGCCTCTCCTTCAAAAATTTGAATGCCTTCATGCATTCCTCATCAAACACAAATGGGGTATCTTTCTCTAGAAGATGGGTCATAGGCCTAGTGATTTTGGAAAAAATCCATAATGAATGGCCTATAAAATCCCGCGTGACCAAGAAAACTCCTAATGGCTTTAACACTTGAAGGTGGTGGGAGTTTACTTATGGTCTCTATCTTAGCTTGGTCTACCTCAATACCCACTCTCGAAATCCTATGACCTAGAACTATCCCCTCGGTCACCATGAAGTGACACTTCTCCCAATTAAGCATCAACTTCGTCTCTACACACCTCTTCAACATCCTCTCAAGATTCACCAAGCATTGATCAAATGAGTCACCATAAACCGAGAAGTCATCCATAAACACCTCCATGGATGATCCAATCATGTCTTTAAAGATGGCTACCATGCACCTTTGAAATGTGGCAGGAGCATTGCATAGCCCGAATGGCATGGGACGGTAAGCATATGTGCCATAGGGGCACGTGAATGTGGTTTTTTCCTGATCCTCGGGTGTAATGGGGATCTGGAAATACCCAGAAAAGCCATCTAAAAAGCAATAGAACTGCTGTCCC
This sequence comes from Mikania micrantha, assembly GCA_009363875.1. Classification (NCBI taxonomy): domain Eukaryota; kingdom Viridiplantae; phylum Streptophyta; class Magnoliopsida; order Asterales; family Asteraceae; genus Mikania; species Mikania micrantha. Next base: position 55,494,075 of record CM018694.1, on the reverse strand, counting down.
GCCAATCTCTCCAACATCTGGTCAATGAAAGGAAGGGGAAAGTGATCCTTCCGGGTGGCATTGTTAAGTTTCCTATAGTCGATGCAAACTCGCCACCCTGTGACCGTGCGAGAAGGAATGAGCTCATTTTTCTCATTCATGATGACTGTCATCCCTCCCTTTTTAGGGACAACCTGAGTCGGGCTCACCCATGATGAATCCGAGATAGGATAAATCAAGCCCGCATCCATCAATTTCAACACCTCCTTCTTCACAACCTCTTGCATATTGGGATTTAAACACCTCTGAGGTTGGACTACCGGCTTATACTCATCCTCCATGAGTATCCTGTGTGTGCAATAAGCAGGACTAATACCTTGGATATCAGAGAGTCTCCAAGCAATAGCCCCCTTATACAACCTCAACACACCTAGCAATCTCTTCTTCTCCTCCTCACTCAACCTTGATGAAATGACAACAGGTAGAGTGGAATCCTCTCCTAGAAAAGCATACTCTAAATGGGACGGTAAAACCTTAAGCTCTAGGGCGGGTGGTGACTCAACAGAGGGCTTCTTACTCTCCTCCCTCAACTCATCAATCTCTAACACATCCGAAATAACACCAACACCCTCATCAACAATCTCACACTCCTCCTCACTCCTCTCAACTACCAAATCAGCACCGCACACGTACTCAAGACACCTATCTACGTGTGACATGAAAGAGTTTATGAAGTAAACAGAATGACATGGGTCACTAAAGTCATCATGATCACCGGGATGCCTCATAGACTTCACAACCTCAAATGTGACAGTCTCATCACCCACTCTAAGAGTGAGCTTCCCATCAAACACATCAATGATGGCCTTAGCGGTCCTCAAGAAGGGACGGCCTAGAATGATAGGCACACTCTCATCGGCCTCCATGTCAAGAATCACAAAGTCCATGCGGAACACAAATTTGTCCACCTTCACCAACAGGTTCTCAACAATACCCCGTGGACACTTGACCGTTCGGTCAGCAAGGGACAATGTCATGCGCGTAGGCATAAGTTCACCAAGTGCTAGCTTCTCATACAAAGAATAGGGCATCAGATTGATGCTAGCACCTGAATCTGCCAACGCGTGTCTCTGAGTGTCACTACCAAACAAACATGGGATTGTAAAAATCCCAGGATCTGTCAACTTCTCCGGTAGCTTGTTCAGAATCACCGTAGAACACCCCCCCACTCAATGGAACATTAGAAAGTTCCCCTAGCCGATCCTTGCTCTTCAACAAATCCTTAAGAAATTTGGCATACTTGGGCATATGCTGAAGAGCCTCAATAAACGGCAGATTGATCTTCAACTGTTTGAACATGTCAAAAAAATGACCATACTCCTTAGCATGCTTTTGGTGAGCTAAGCGAGCAGGGTAAGGAAGTCGTGAATGATCAATCTTAGGACTCGGCCTAACCTCAACCGGTTTCTTCTCAACCGGGACCACTACGGGAGACTCACTAGTCGGTACTGTACTTGCTGGGACTGGCCTCATGTGCACCCCCCCAGGAGTCTCCATCTCAATCTCCTCATCCACTGGTTCCTCATCATCTACCTCAACCGGTGGCTCTACACTCACACCCCCTCGACCACTCCTAGTAGTCACTGCTTTCACATGAGCGTTTGGATTAGGCTGAGTGCTGCCCGAAAACTGGCCTTGGGGCCTCTCGTCCAAACGCTTAGCAATATCACCAACAGATCTTTGAAGATCTAGAAAAGCAGATTGTTTGTTTTTCAGAAGAATGTCATGCTCAGCAAGGGTTTTCTGAGTATTTTCATATCCCCATTGCACCGGAGGATCAGGAAAAAACCACATTCACGTGCCCCTATGGCACATATGCTTACCGTCGCATGCCATTCGGGCTATGCAATGCTCCTGCCACATTTCAAAGGTGCATGGTAGCCATCTTTCAAGACATGATTGAATCATCCATGGAGGTGTTTATGGATGATTTCTCGGTTTATGGTGACTCATTTGATCAATGCTTGGTGAATCTTGAGAGGATGTTGAAGAGGTGTGTAGAGACGAAGTTGATGCTTAATTGGGAGAAGTGTCACTTCATGGTGACCGAGGGGATAGTTCTAGGTCATAGGATTTCGAGAGTGGGTATTGAGGTAGACCAAGCTAAGATAGAGACCATAAGTAAACTCCCACCACCTTCAAGTGTTGAAGCCATTAGGATTTTTCTTGGTCACGCGGGATTTTATAGGCGATTCATTAAGGATTTTTCCAAAATCACTAGGCCTATGACCCATATTCTAGAGAAAGATACCCTATTTGTGTTTGATGAGGAATGCATGAAGGCATTCAAATTTTTGAAGGAGAGGCTTGTGAGTGCACCTATTTTGGTTGCCCCCGATTGGAGCTTGCCCTTTGAGCTCATGTGTGATGCTAGTGACCAAGTCGTTGGGGCGGTCTTGGGGCAAAGAAGAGAGAAGCATTTTCACCCGATATACTATGCTAGCAAAACTCTCAATGATGCTCAAGAGAACTACACTACCCCCGAGAAGGAGCTTCTTGCGGTAGTGTTTGCTTTTGACAAATTCCGGTCTTACCTTGTGCTTTCAAAGACCACCGTTTTCACCAATCACTCGGCTTTGAGGTTTCTTTTTGAAAAGAAAGATGCAAAACCTCATCTCATTAGGTGGATTCTTTTGTTGTCAGAATTTTACATTGAGATCAAAGATAAGAAAGTGACTGAAAATGTGGCGGCCAAACATCTCTCCCGGTTGGAGGACCCGGAGAGGAGTGAGATTCGTGAGGAGGAGATTGGTGATAGGTTCCCTCACGAGATGTTCGACTTTGTAGAGGCGGAGAAGCAAGGAATGCCATGGTTCACCGACTTGGCAAATTTCTGTAACGACCGGTTTTAACGGTCACGTATGTGTCAATAAATAAATTTTATGATATTTTAAATTATGTTGTGATAATAATATAATAACATTTGGGTATTATAGTTAACTAGTAACTAACATGATTATGTTGGTTAAGTGAGTTAACTAATTTAAAAGGTTGAGGGGCTGAACTTGTCAAATAGGCAAAGATGTTAAAATAGAGATTATAAGACTTTGACTTGGTCAAAGCCTTCATTTTATCAGCAATATGTGTGTGTGTGTTACGTGAGAAACATAGAAGAGAAGAGGAGAAAAAGGAACTTGCAAAACCTAGCTTTCAAACTCACGATTCTTGTTGATTTCGTGGTTCAAATTCGAGATTGAAGCTTCTAATCTTGTCTACTAGTGATTCTAACATCTTGTAAGTAACTTTTAATCTCTTAATTGATGTTGATTAGAAGTTCTTGAGATGAACAAAGTTAGGGTTTGTTTCTAATCTTGAAATTGGTTGTTTAAATGGGTTAGAAACCATGAATAGATGCTTATTAAGTGTTTGAGACAATCAAACTACTAGTTATTGTGTGTGATTGCATAAAGATATGAACTTTGATGTTAATGAAACATGAATGGGTTAATTAGTAAGTAAACTTGCTGAATGAATGTGCCTATAAGTTATGCACATAAGATGCTTGGTGAAATGTTTGAACCAAAAGTGATTAGTTGCTGAATTGAATGAAAATATGTTGCTGTACTGTTATTCAAAAATTCGTATAAAATCATAGAAAAATAATTAGAAAATGAGCCTTATATGGTTGGAAAGCTATTTGAAAGGGCTACAATCCATCTTTTGACATGAAAAGCTGAAAACAAACTTAAGATGGGTTAAAATGGCAATTACAGCAGCAACATTGAAAAATTCAGCAAGCTGAATTGAGAAAATGAAGGTGCAGGTCTGATTTTGTAAATTGTGTATAAAATCAACCGTGTATCCGTTTGAGGCGTATTTTATATGCCTGAAAAGGTATAAGAGTCTACTACAAACCATCTTTGGACATGAAGAGCTAAAACATATCGTAAATGTGTCAAAAGTGTTGATTACAGCAGCAACTCAGAAAGTTGCTGCACAAAATTGAAATTCGAAAGTCAATGTTTTTTTAACATAAACATGTGATTATAAGTAGTAACTTGATTTCTAAACACTATATATTGATAATTGAGATTCAAATTAGTTTGAATCAATATGTATATGTGTTGTGTGTATTAAAACTAGTTGTATATATATGTGAATTGCAACTAGGTGTTGGTGGTGGAAGTCAAGGAATAAGTCATAGAAGTGGAAAAGAGGTTGTAGGAGGTGACCAACTAATTGAACAAGGTAAGTTACCCAACTTACTATAACATTACATATAAATAGTAGAAAGAGTCTACTTTATTGTTGGTGTTTATTTATTGATTGTGCATAACTTGACTAATGAAACTAATTGAGTTAAAAGACCTATGAGAAGGCATTTTTAGTTTCAATATAAATGTTATGCTTGAGTTGTATGTTTGATATAAATGGCATAAAATTAGCCGGATGAGCCGGTAGATGAGTTCATGATACCACATGAGTGTGGATAGCCGGATGAGCCGGTAAAATTGATCAATTGGACCACTAGAGAGTGGATAACCGAATGAGTCGGTAGATAATGTTATAAACCACTAGAGTGTGGATAACCGGATGAGCCGGGAGTTAAACTGATAAAAAAAAAACCCACTAGAGTGTGGGTAATTGAATGAGTCAAATAGTGAATATAATTTTATGATTAACTAGAGGTGCTAGTAATGGAGTTGGGAAATAGATCATATAATCCTATTTGTGAAAATGACCCGTTAAGGGAAATTAATGCACAATGGTGAGTTATGTGCAATTAAATGTTTGAATATGATATATTATGATCTAAACATGATAAACATCCATATGATATGTATGTGGATGTGTTAGAATGAGTTTTGGGAACTTTGGGGGTTGCTTACTTAGTTCATATGAACTAATTGTGAATTTATATGTGATGTTTACAGGTCAAAAATAGATATGCATTGGGCGATCAGATCGGGCACGTCTTGGAGCGGAATCACTCGTTATGTTGGTTGTTTTTTTTTGTGGATGTAACTTAAACTTACTATGTTTTGTTGACGTGTAAATGTTGTAAATAAGTTTGTGTCAGTTTTTGAATGTGACAGGTTATAAAGGGTTATTTATTGAGTTTTCAAACAAACCCTTGCAAAATTTTTTTTTGGGACCAAATTCCGCAACGTGTTTATGTCTAAACAAGTGTTTTATGATCTGTGTGGGATCTGAGTGTCACAAGTTGGTATCAGAGCAATGGTTTGAGTGAATCAAGTGTGTTGCGAACACTTGATCTCAAACTCGTGTGCTCTTGATAGGAAAACATAACGTTTGATTCAAAGACCCGATCATGAAGCCGAATGTATGAGGTTAGCATATCTATTTCCTGTATTATAATTGTTAAATGTATTGTGAATCATTACATATGAAATGTGATTATGTGAAACCGAAATCAATGTCTTGAGTATGAACTGAAGGAAGTAAGGAATTGAGCATATAATGAATGGACTAGTATGTCTGGCCAACTTACTAGTGCAAACATGATATGAGCAAGTTCTTATGGAGATCATCTTATACTTAGGCCATTGAAATTAGGTAAGGTGTTAAGAGTTTGCATGAAAAGTGATTGTAGATCACTAAGAAGTTGAGAAGTATATAGTGATAACTATATAAATATATGATTGTGTGTAAAACTAACATATAAGTTAAACAATTTCAGCTACTAATGGCTGATGAACATACCTCCGGTGGGAGTGGACATGTGGAGGGAATGCTTACTGAAAACCAACGTATGGTAAAAGAGGAAGTGGCAAGAGCTCTTGAAGCTGCTTTGCCTACATATATTGAAGAAATTAAATCCACCTTAAAAGATTTTCTTCACGAAGAGTTAGCAGATTTTAAAGCTGGAGTTGAGGTAGAACAACCTTCCAAGAAGGTTACTTATAAAGATTTTATGGCTTGTAAGCCGGCGGAGTTCAAGGGAGAGGTAGATCCTTTGATGAGTCAGAGGTGGATTGCTGATATAGAAAGTGCGTTTGAAACCAGTCATTGTGACTCTTCTGATCAAGTCATGTTTGCTGGTAATCAACTGAAAGACAGAGCAAAAGATTGGTGGGAGTTGTTACGAAAGGAGAGAGGTGCACAAGGTATGAAAGGGTTGAACTGGACTCAGTTCAAAGAACTCTTCTTGAAACGCTTTTGTCCTCAGGCTGCTATTGATCGTATAACTGAGGAGTTTTTACAGTTGAGGCAAAAGGAGGAGAGTATTGACACCATCACTGCTATTTTCTATGATAAAGCAAGGTTTTGTCCGGATTTGCTTCAGACGGAAAGGATGTGGATCAACCGATATCATACCATGCTGAATGCTAAGTATCGGGAGTTCCTCACACCTTCTAGGTGTGATACATTGATGGAGCTAATAGATTGTGCTAGAGAAAGAGAGTTGGAGTTGAAAAGACAAGATGATCGTGGGGAGAAAAGAAAGGCGGTTGTTGAGGTGGGTTCTTCAAAGAAGGCGAAGTTTGTTAAGCCGCCTAAGAAAACCAGTTTTATTAAACCTTGTTTGAATTGTGGAAAGCTACATACTGGGGAATGTCGTGCAAGAACCACCATATGCTATAAATGTGGCAAACCAGGGCATTTTGCTACTCAGTGCACGAGTCCTATTAGCTTATGTTATAACTGCTACAAACCCGGACATAGGAGAGATGAATGTCCTGAATTGAAGGGAACAAGTCAGGCTAGTGGTGGAGGTCGATCATTTGTGACACAGAGTTCAGGAAAGAAGCCCGAAATACCAAAACCAAAAGGAAGAGCCTTTCAGATATCGGCGGAGGAAGCCAAAGTCACATCGGATGTGGTGACAGGTACTTTCCTCCTTAACTCGATATCTGCATACATATTGTTTGATTCTGGAGCTAGTAGATCTTTTATATCTGCAAAATTTGTGCATCATCCCTCGTTCGTTTTAGAAAAGCTATCTGTGCCATTAGAAGTGGAGGTAGCTGATTCTAAAAGTTTCTTAGCATTTGATATCTATCGAAATTGTAAACTTACCATCGAGGGTGAGGATTATAGTGTTGACTTGATTCCTATGGTATTAGGAGAGTTTGATGTGGTTATAGGGATGGATTGGCTATCTAGTTATCGAGCCAATATTGTTTGTGATCGTAAAAGTATACAATTAATAGCTCCGAGTGGCTATGAGGTGTCGATTCAGGGTGAAAAGAGGGGTGGTGTTGTTTTGTGTTCATTGGTGAAAGCTATGAAGTATATGAACCACGGGGGTCAATCCTTCTTAGCTTATGTTATTGATAATGAAAAGGTGGTACAGAAGTTAGAGGATGTTCCAATTGTTAGAGAATTCCCTGATGTGTTTCCGGATGATTTACCGGGAATTCCTTCTGATAGAGATGTTGAGTTTAGGATTGATCTTATTCCAGGAGCTAAGCCTATAGCTAAAGCTCCATACCGTTTGGCACCGTCTGAATTGCAGGAGTTGATGTCTCAACTGCAAGACCTTCTCGACAAGGGATTTATACGCCCTAGCATCTCACCGTGGGGTGCACCAGTCCTTTTTGTTAAAAAGAAGGATGGGAGTCTACGAATGTGTATCAATTATCGAGAATTGAATAAGGTGACGGTGAAGAACAAATATCCTTTGCCTCGTATAGATGATTTGTTTGATCAGTTGCAAGGGGCTTCTTGGTTTTCAAAAATCGATCTTCGTTCGGGTTATCATCAACTTAAGGTTAGGGAAGAAGATGTTCCCAAAACGGCCTTTCGTACCCGATACGGTCATTATGAATTTCTGGTGATGTCTTTTGGGCTGACGAATGCACCAGCTGCGTTCATGGATCTGATGAACCGCGTGTGTCGCCCAATGTTGGATAGGTCTGTCATAGTTTTCATAGATGACATTCTTATCTATTCCAAATATGAAGCCGATCATGCTTGTCATTTACGTGAGGTACTTGAAACTCTTCGTAGGGAGAAATTGTATGCTAAATTTTCTAAATGTGCCTTCTGGCTACGTGAAGTCCAATTTCTTGGACATGTGATTAATGCAGATGGCATTTTAGTTGATTCTTCTAAAATTCAAGCGGTGACAAGGTGGAGTCCACCCAAGACTCCTACTGAAATCAGAAGCTTTCTTGGCTTAGCTAGATATTATCGTAGATTTATTCAAGACTTTGCCAAGATTGCATCTCCCTTGACTAAACTAACAAGGAAGAATACTAAATTTGTTTGGGGTGAAGATCAAGATAAATCATTTAATGAGTTAAAGACAAAATTAACTCAAGCACCGGTGTTGACGTTACCAGATGGACCTAATGATTTCGTTGTGTATTCGGATGCTTCTTATCTTGGTCTGGGTTGTGTTCTAATGCAAAGAGGAAAGGTAATTGCCTATGCCTCAAGACAATTGAAAACCCATGAGATTAATTATCCAATTCATGATTTAGAACTTGCAGCAGTCGTATTTGCCTTAAAAATCTGGAGGCATTATTTATATGGTGTAAAGTGTACAATTTACACCGATCATAAGAGTTTGAAATATTTCTTCACTCAGAAGGAATTGAATATGAGGCAAAGACGATGGCTGGAATTGCTCAAGGATTATGATTGTGAAATCCTTTATCATCCGGGTAAAGCGAATGTGGTGGCGGATGCCTTGAGTAGAAAAGAAGAGTGCGAACCAATCAAAGTGAAAGTCATGAAGCTTGTGATTACTTCCGGACTAATTGAGCAAATTAAGGAGGCTCAAAAGGATGCTTTAAAAGAAGAAAACTGGAAACGAGATAGAATAAAAGGGCAAGCGTATAATCTAGATGAAGACAATCGTGGTTTAAAGACTAGGTGGGGTCGAGTGTGGATACCTCCCACTTGTCCACTTAAGTCTACACTATTGGAGGAAGCACACAAGTCTAAATACTCAATTCATCCAGGAGCTACTAAAATGTATCATGACCTTCGGGTAAACTATTGGTGGCCTGGTATGAAGCGAGATGTGGTTAAGCATGTGGAGAAATGTTTGACTTGTATGCAGGTAAAAGCTGAGCATCAAAAGCCATATGGTAAGTTACAACCATTGGAAATTCCATTGTGGAAATGGGAGCATATCACGATGGACTTGATAACTAAACTTCCTAAAACTAGAAAGGGTTATGATACGATATGGGTTATCGTGGATAGGTTGACGAAGAGTGCTCATTTCTTACCTATTCGTGAATCCTATTCTTCTGAGAAAATAGCTGAAACATATGTTAGAGAAATCGTGTCTAGGCATGGTGTGCCTGTAACAATTGTTTCTGATCGAGACACTCGATTTACTTCTCATTTCTGGAGAAATTTTCAGGAAGAATTAGGTACAAAATTGTTGATAAGCACGGCGTATCATCCTCAGACTGATGGCCAGAGTGAAAGAACCATTCAAACGTTAGAGGATATGTTACGAGCGTGCATAATTGATTTTGGAGGTAGTTGGGATGAGTATCTACCTTTAGCCGAGTTCCCATACACTAACAGTTATCATTCCAGTATTGGAATGCCTCCATATGAAATGTTGTATGGGAGGAAATGTCGTACTCCTGTGTGTTGGGGAGAAGTTGGGCAACGAGAACTAGCGAATAAAAAGGTAGTTAAAGTAACAAATGAACGTATAGATCAGATTCGAGCTCATTTGAAGGCAGCACAAGACCATCAGAAATCTTATGCTGATAAGCGTAGGAGGCCTATTGAGTTCCAGGTGGGAGACTTTGTATTGTTAAAGGTCTCTCCTTGGAAAGGTGTTATACGTTTCAGAAAGCGAGGGAAGTTAAGCCCACGTTTCATTGGGCCATTTAAGATTATAGCTCGAATTGGCGAGGTTGCTTATCGCCTTGAGCTACCAGACGAGTTGAGTGGAATTCATAACACGTTCCACGTGTCTTTCTTGAGAAAATGTGTGGCTGATGAATCGGCTTATGTGCCACTAGAAGACTTGGAAATTGATGACAAGTTGAACTATGTGGAAAAGCCGGTAGCTATATTAGACAGAAAGGTCAAACAGTTGAGAAACAAGTCATTGAATCAGGTGAAGGTTCAATGGAAGAATAGAAGGGGATCTGACGCCACGTGGGAGTCAGAAGATGAAATGAGAAAGTTTTATCCTTTCCTTTTTGATGTATAAACGGTTTCGGGGACGAAACCTTTGTAAGGGGAGGAGAATTTGTAACGACCGGTTTTAACGGTCACGTATGTGTCAATAAATAAATTTTATGATATTTTAAATTATGTTGTGATAATAATATAATAACATTTGGGTATTATAGTTAACTAGTAACTAACATGATTATGTTGGTTAAGTGAGTTAACTAATTTAAAAGGTTGAGGGGCTGAACTTGTCAAATAGGCAAAGATGTTAAAATAGAGATTATAAGACTTTGACTTGGTCAAAGCCTTCATTTTATCAGCTATATGTGTGTGTGTGTTACATGAGAAACATAGAAGAGAAGAGGAGAAAAAGGAACTTGCAAAACCTAGCTTTCAAACTCACGATTCTTGTTGATTTCGTGGTTCAAATTCGAGATTGAAGCTTCTAATCTTGTCTACTAGTGATTCTAACATCTTGTAAGTAACTTTTAATCTCTTAATTGATGTTGATTAGAAGTTCTTGAGATGAACAAAGTTAGGGTTTGTTTCTAATCTTGAAATTGGTTGTTTAAATGGGTTAGAAACCATGAATAGATGCTTATTAAGTGTTTGAGACAATCAAACTACTAGTTATTGTGTGTGATTGCATAAAGATATGAACTTTGATGTTAATGAAACATGAATGGGTTAATTAGTAAGTAAACTTGCTGAATGAATGTGCCTATAAGTTATGCACATAAGATGCTTGGTGAAATGTTTGAACCAAAAGTGATTAGTTGCTGAATTGAATGAAAATATGTTGCTGTACTGTTATTCAAAAATTCGTATAAAATCATAGAAAAATAATTAGAAAATGAGCCTTATATGGTTGGAAAGCTATTTGAAAGGGCTACAATCCATCTTTTGACATGAAAAGCTGAAAACAAACTTAAGATGGGTTAAAATGGCAATTACAGCAGCAACATTGAAAAATTCAGCAAGCTGAATTGAGAAAATGAAGGTGCAAGTCTGATTTTGTAAATTGTGTATAAAATCAACCGTGTATCCGTTTGAGGCGTATTTTATATGCCTGAAAAGGTATAAGAGTCTACTACAAACCATCTTTGAACATGAAGAGCTAAAACATATCGTAAATGTGTCAAAAGTGTTGATTACAGCAGCAACTCAGAAAGTTGCTGCACAAAATTGAAATTCGAAAGTCAATGTTTTTTTAACATAAACATGTGATTATAAGTAGTAACTTGATTTCTAAACACTATATATTGATAATTGAGATTCAAATTAGTTTGAATCAATATGTATATGTGTTGTGTGTATTAAAACTAGTTGTATATATATGTGAATTGCAACTAGGTGTTGGTGGTGGAAGTCAAGGAATAAGTCATAGAAGTGGAAAAGAGGTTGTAGGAGGTGACCAACTAATTGAACAAGGTAAGTTACCCAACTTACTATAACATTACATATAAATAGTAAAAAGAGTCTACTTTATTGTTGGTGTTTATTTATTGATTGTGCATAACTTGACTAATGAAACTAATTGAGTTAAAAGACCTATGAGAAGGCATTTTTAGTTTCAATATAAATGTTATGCTTGAGTTGTATGTTTGATATAAATGGCATAAAATTAGCCGGATGAGCCGGTAGATGAGTTCATGATACCACATGAGTGTGGATAGCCGGATGAGCCGGTAAAATTGATCAATTGGACCACTAGAGAGTGGATAACCGAATGAGTCGGTAGATAATGTTATAAACCACTAGAGTGTGGATAACCGGATGAGCCGGGAGTTAAATTGATAAAAAAAACCCACTAGAGTGTGGGTAATTGAATGAGTCAAATAGTGAATATAATTTTATGATTAACTAGAGGTGCTAGTAATGGAGTTGGGAAATAGATCATATAATCCTATTTGTGAAAATGACCCGTTAAGGGAAATTAATGCACAATGGTGAGTTATGTGCAATTAAATGTTTGAATATGATATATTATGATCTAAACATGATAAACATCCATATGATATGTATGTGGATGTGTTAGAATGAGTTTTGGGAACTTTGGGGGTTGCTTACTTAGTTCATATGAACTAATTGTGAATTTATATGTGATGTTTACAGGTCAAAAATAGATATGCATTGGGCGATCAGATCGGGCACGTCTTGGAGCGGAATCACTCGTTATGTTGGTTGTTTTTTTTTGTGGATGTAACTTAAACTTACTATGTTTTGTTGACGTGTAAATGTTGTAAATAAGTTTGTGTCAGTTTTTGAATGTGACATGTTATAAAGGGTTATTTATTGAGTTTTCAAACAAACCCTTGCAAAAAAATTTTTGGGACCAAATTCCGCAACGTGTTTATGTCTAAACAAGTGTTTTATGATCCGTGTGGGATCTGAGTGTCACAATTTCCTTGCCCATGGAGTAGTGATTGAAGGGATGACCTCTCAACAAAAGAGGAAGTTCTTTAGAGATGCAAGCAAGTACGTTTGGGATGACCCGTATCTCTATCGTGTGGGGGGAGATAATATTCTTAGGAGGTGTGTGAGTAGAAAGGAGGGCCTAGACATTCTAAGACATTGCCATGAAGGCTTGACGGGTGGACATCATGGACATCATTCCACCGCCCAAAAGGTCTTCGATTGTGGATTTTATTGGCCTTCAATGGTGAAGGATGCACTTGAGTTTGTGAAGAAGTGTGATCCTTGCCAACGCACCGGGAACATCTCTTCTAAGGATGAGATGCCTCAAAACCCGATTCAAGTGTTGGAGGTTTTTGATGTTTGGGGCATCGATTTTGTTGGACCTTTCCCTTTGTCCAAAGGGAATAGGTATATACTCGTGGCCATAGATTATGTCTCAAAGTGGGTGGAGGCTCAAGCCTTGCCTACAAATGATGCCCGAGTAGTTCTCAAGTTCCTCAAGAAGTTGTTTAGTAGGTTTGGGACCCCTAGAGCTATAATAAGTGACCGTGGCACGCATTTTTGTAACACAATGTTAGAAAAGGCACTACAACGCTACGGTGTCATTCATCGTTTAGCGACCGCTTACCATCCTCAAACAAGCGGTCAAGTGGAGAATGCAAACCGAGGGGTGAAAAGGATACTTGAGAAGACCGTAGGGAAGAGTCGGAAGGATTGGTCCGACAAGTTAAACGACGCGTTGTGGGCATTTAGAACGGCCTACAAGACACCTTTAGGAACCACACCATACATGGTCGTCTATGGCAAAGCGTGCCATCTTCCCGTTGAATTGGAACATAGAGCTCTTTGGGCTCTCAAGACGGTCAACCTTGATCTTACCGAGGCGGGTAGGAAGAGGTATTTCCAAATTCATGAGTTAGAAGCCCTTCGTGATGCGGTTTATGCACGTTCATTGAGCATTAAAGAGAAAACCAAATCATTGCATGACATTGATGTGTGCAAAGTAGTTTAATAAAAATAAATAAAAATCATAACTAACCTAGACACTAAGTAATACTCTAAACTCTCTAAACTAAACTACTAACAGGCAAGTGAACCTATCAAAAAGTAGTACAGAAAAGCAAGTCCGGATATCGAACCCACAGACTCCAATAGAAAGTGCAAAATAAATTCAAGGACTTATCTATACAAAAGGCTTAAATTAAATTAAATGTTTGAAAGGGGGGTTTTGTAAATAACTAATTAAAATGAAATTAATAAAAATCTAGAAAATCAAATTAAGACTCAAACAGGCAAATGCAACTAAAACTCACGAATGATGAAGTGACTACCCAGGGTTTACTTTATACATGTTTAATGTGTTTAGACTGATTATGGAACTTATGTTTGGAACCGGGATCTTTAAATATTTGCTTATCAACAAATTAGAGATTCTTTAACCATTTTCAAAGATTTCAACTAAATTGTCTATAAGTATCTTAAACACCGGTTTAGGTTAATTACTCTCACAAGTTAACCAACCCATCAATGGTTTATCCTAAAGACCATCTACCTTACGGAAAGGAAAGTCTCACTGCATGAAATGCAAGGGATAGACAGGTAATTCATCTTGGATTTAGCATACAAGACTATGTTCAAATTACATAATCATGATCTTTTCACAAAGACTTTAATTAGTTCTTAAACATGCAAGATATACTAACAAACCCTCACCTCACGGCTATTGAATTTGGTTAAACATCTAATTCATTTGTGACTTAATTATTCCTCCTATGAATTACTACGTCTAGCAATCCATCTACAAATCAAAAACACCAAGTAAATGACCTAGCATGCACCTATTACACGAAAGACATTCGCCAAAGCACATGAGGAAAAATAACTTAGATCACAAACATCATAAACATTCATATACATCCAAGAATCCAAACTAAATCGTTAAACCATTGAAAAATCCAAACTTGTTCCACAATCAACCGTAATAAACATCAAACATGCATGTTCGTAAAACCCTAGGTGGTCTAGAATGTTTAGCCACAAATCATACTAGATAAACAATAATAAGTAATGTCAAAACACATCCCAAACATCAGTCAAATGAGAATAACAAGAAAGAAAGAAGAACCGATCACGTTACACCCTTCGGATCACTCGTCTAGGGCTTCCCGATGGTCCAACTCGACTCCAATCTCGTCTCCTTGCTTCTAGTCGCCTCCCAAGTCGTCTCTGATCGTCCAAAATCGAATTCATCCACCTCCAGCCGTTTCGATAGCATAAAACTCGATTTTCTGAAAATTTAACCCTGTCGCGCTACGCGACAAGCATCCCACAACCCTTCGCGCTACGCGACGGTACCCGCTACCCGACAAAATAGTCGGGTCAAACCCGCAATCATTAAAAAAGGGCACAACTGTAATTTCCACCTGTCGCGCTACGCGACAGGGTTTCCTGTGGTTGTCGCGATACGCGACAAGGAGAAATTCCAGAAATCTTCTTCCTTTGATCTTCAGTTTGTTCTCGTCCACCCGGGAGCTCGTTTTCTTGATCTTTTATGCCAAAATAACATGTTTATTACCTATATGCACCAATTTGTGGAAATGTGAAGAACCAGCATAAATCGACTCTAAAATTGAATAAAACTGTACAAAAACTAATTAAAAACAACTAGAAAAACATATGTGTTTTGCAACACATCACATCCCCACACTTATTTCTTTTTCGTCCCTGAAAAAGGTTTATGCAAAAATCTGGGATCATAGCTGGATAAAATGGTTTCTACACAATTAACAGAGTCAATTTAAAATTCAATGCTTTGGAAAAGATTTTTGTCCTTTTAAACTCATACTGATTATTCCTTTCCCTTAGTAATGGTCCATTAAGTTCATGTTCTACATTTCATTTCAATAGACCCACACTTAGGAAACCTAAAATTAAATCAAACGTGGGTTCTAGCCTTCAAGTCATCCTTACATATAAACAAACTATGACTTTCTCAAATCAGATTTTTACAAATGAAACAGATGGAAGCGTGAGCATTTTTCTTTTATTTTTCAATCCATTGAATTTAACTTAGTGGTGTTTCAACCAGGCTGCAACCCGACGTGTGACACATAAGTTTTTAATCCAACTTCTTTTCTTTTTATTTTTCTTTTTACTCAGCTTATTTGGTGAAATGGAGGCGCCATAATACTCGGATTTATTCTCATAAAAAGAGTAATTATGTGCCAAACAAAAATCAGATTTTCAAAACTCTAATCTGTTATTATGCGAAGACTTCTATCTGACTGGAAAACAGTTTCATTAATTCAAAATTCCCAAGATGTTTCCCATGAAATTCATGCATTTAAGTAAAATTTTACCAATCCTACGGGACAAATACAATCAGTTGAGCCCAGCTACACATCCCATAACCATAGCATAAACCCAAACCAACTAGTTAACCCTGCATGAAACCACAAAACCCAACTTTCCTATCCTTTCCCATCATGTTTTTGCAGCCAACTTTAACAAGGAACAACTAGAACTAAGCTAGAGATGTAAAACAAAAATTTTGACTCAAAAACTACTAATAAAGCAAAATTAAACTAAAAAATAAAGCAAAATTAAACTAAAAACAAAATTAACTAAACTAAGTTTCCCATCCCCACACTTAAACTATACATTGTCCCCAATGTAGAGAAAAAGGAAACACCAAAAGAAAACTAAGAACAAAAAGAAAGTGAAAAATGAAAATGACTTAGCTGGTTAAAGAGAAGACTGTCGTGTGCCAGTCTTTCCACGTAAGCTCTTCACTCTACAAATTGCTCCACAAGCCATAAACAAACATATGAAACAAGCACCACAAAGATCAAGATAAACAACCATAAGTTCAAAGACAATAATAAGCCACAACCAAAATAAGTTCAAAATCCACCAACCCATAACCAACCCAACCACAAATGTTAAAGAGTACAATTGTTCAATAATCATACACAAACTGCAGCAGACCATCATGCTAACACCTCCCCACACTTACTCTTCATCATCTCCCCCGTCATGCTCCTTCGGAGCCCTGTAAAACTCTGGTATGTCGATGTAAAGCGAGGTTATCAAATACCTCATGGTATCCTCTTGCCTCCTCTGATCGTGCTCCCTCCAATCTCTGTACTGATCGTGGTATCCATCCATCCTATGGCATAAGGATTCTAAGGTAAGTGGGTCAGGTATAGGTTCCCGGAGTGGGTAATGTCTCGGGGGAAATCTCTCCTAAAAACAGGCCTCTGCCTATGAGTTGGGACCGAGCCCATGACCACATCTGCTGCAGGTGTCCCATGTGGAGGCATCACCTGGGGCCCAACCATAAAACCTTCCCACCTTGGTGGGTCACCTCTCTATACAATCCCTGCTCTCTGCAAGTCCCTCAAGTCTATAGGTGTGGTCAGCGGTCCTAAGATCATCAAATCAGGACGATATCTATCAAAAACTCCCAAATATACTGCCATACGGTAGATATAAGGGCCCATGTCTAAGCCACATTGGCCTCTCTCCCTGTCACCATACAGTACAAACAGAAAATATCAATCCAGTTAACCTTTTCTTCCCCCGAACTCCTTCCTACAACAGTGCATGCTAACACCCTATGAATGTATCTCAACAAGGGATCCCTGATGTTCGACTCTAGCATACTAGTGGAAAACGGGGCATCAGCAATTGTAGCCCAAAACTCACTCAGATCCACCTCAGAAAGACAGAAATCTCTGTTCTTCATGGTGGCTCCCCACAAAGCCTGCACAAAATCAGGTGATAAGACCTCGTCCTCAGTATAGAACCCACAAACAACAGCAAACTATGGGATAGACATCTCATAAACTCGCCTACCTAACGACAAAGAAACAGCATCTAAGGAGTCGAACTCAGAATCATCATACATAAAAGTGGAGTGAAACTCCATGGTCAACTCCTTATACTGAGGCCAATCACAAGCTAATACCCTCCTCCATCTAGGCCCTAATAGCCTCTCCAACCTATCTCTCTGACCTAATTGGTCAACTAACTCCCAATTGATATTCCTATGGTGTAGGAGTTCGAGAAATACAAACATATCCAGCCTATCACTTTCGAAGGTGCCCATGTCAAACATCAAGAGGGTGTGGTCCTTCAGTCTTCTAGTTTTGATAACAGGTATCCGTTCAGCTTCAAGATATCGGATTGTCCTTTCATCTCTTTGTGGCTGGACTGCGGAACTGGGTTCTCCCCGGGGCCTTGGAACTGGTCCCCTTCTTCTTTTTCCCCCTGTACCTGATGAGCTTGCTCCAGACATCCTGAAATAACATCAAAATCAAACACAAGCTGCCAAGTTAGTAAGGAAGTTAAGAATTGTAACCGTATAGCATTTCATTCGCGGTTACCCAATAATACACTTTAAGTTCCAAGAACAAACCCATAAACAAACCATCCCAAAAACTGATTTTAAAGCTTAAATGAACATCATTTTCTCAAATTTCATTCCACAAATCAGTTTGTTTAACTTGTCAAGATCAAAAGAACCAATTTCAAATTTAAAGCCATAAACATCTGGTAGAGAGACCCAATCTTGGGTGAAATAAATACCGCGACTTCTATCTTTTTCAATAAAATCATCACGCAGTAAATCAACAAAGCCCAAAGTGATTTCTCTTTCCCCTTCAAGTTTACCTACTACAGTACCGGAATGAATGTGATCTCCACCAGACATACGTAACGCTTTAGCTAGTACACGGAAGTGCATACCATGATTCTTCTGTCTATCAATAACTGCATGCATTGCGCGGTGGATGTGAAGAAGTAGACCATTATCTCGCCGACTAGAGAAGAAGAAGAAGATTGGGGAGGCTAAGCCTTAAATCTTCAATCCTTAGCCTCCCCAATCTTCTTCTTCTTCTCTAGTCGCCCCCAAACTCGTCCCAGATCGTCTGATATAGAGAGTAACCCTAAAAATCCCGTCTCCAGCCGTTTTGATGAAAAGAAATCGATTTTCTGAATTTTTGAACTCGTCGCGTATCGCGACAACACCTTGAAAACCCTCGCGATACGCGAGGCTTCTCGCTACCCGACAAATTAGTCGGGTCAACCCGGCATCATTAAAAAGGGCAGAAATGTAATTTCCACCTGTCGCGCTACGCGACAGGGTTTTAGAAGACCTTCGCGGTACGCGACATAACCAAATTTCCAAATTTTTCTTCTTTTGTTCTTGGGTCTGTTCTCGTCCACCCGGTAGCTCGTTTTCTTGATCTTTGGTGCCAAAATGATATGTTTATTACCTGCAAGCATCAAAGTATGAAAATGTGAAGAACCAGCATAAATCGACTCTAAAAACGAATAAAACTGTACAGAAACTCAACAGAAACAAATGGAAAAACAGATGTGTTTTGCAACACATCAGTCCTCACCCTACGTCAACCCCTGGGTGAATGCGTCAGTCACGGTCTCCGGCTCGTAGTATATACCTAAAAGCACGGCGAATCGCTCGACCGACATCTCCATGTGCTATCCGCATAACGAGAACTCGATGTCAGGAGGAAGTTCATCGTCATATTGCTCAGGAACTGCAGCCTGGTGAGCTCTGTATCGAAAGGTCGATAGAAACTCCACGGTGATCAGCCTGTATGTGAGCAGATCGGCTGTATCGAATAAACGAGTCCACGATGTGTCCTCGCGCCTAACCGGCATCTGCTAGAACTCCCCAATCGATGTACCGTGGCGACGCCACGCTCATGCATAGAATACGACGGCACCTAATTGCTGCCGCCGTATTAGACTCGAACTGCAGCCACTCGTGCCGTGAGAGCTCTAACGTTTCAGCATCAAGGGGCACGGCGTCATCGTGGTGTGGAATATCGGCCTCTATCTCAATCAGTAAGTAACAGCTGAAAAACGAAAACCGAGCAAACGTTACAAAAAAGGTGTCCAATACGGGTCGTATAGGTCAAGACGGCCCGTACTGGTGTTGGCCGTCTAAAACAAAACCAAGCCGTCTGTCGAAGACGGCCCGTCTTGGCCATACCAGGCCAAAACTAGGGCGTCTGTCCAAGACGGCCCGTACTGGTCAAGACGGCCCGTCTTGGCCATAAAAGGCCAAAACCATGCCGTCTGTCCAAGACGGCCCGTATTCGTCAAGACGGTCCGTCTTGGCCTACCAGGCCAAAAGTCACCTTCTTTGTTTGTTGAACAATACGGGCCGTACTGGTCAAGACGGCCCGTCTTGTTCTTCTTTTGGTTCAAAAACAGAAGAACAATACGGGTCGTGCTGGTCAAGACGGCCCGTCTCGTTCATATTTCGAAACTTTTAAATCCAAAAAAACAGCCCCTAGATCGTTTTTTAGCAACTAAAACACATATATTCGTGATCTACCAAGAAAAATACGTACCCGGCGTCAAAAGCTTGAAGATCAAGATGGGGTGTATAGATCAATACGAGAGAATATGTGAGTGTTTTTTGTGTGAGAAAAGTAAAGATGAAACTGAAATTCAAATATAAGTTAGAACAGTGCGAGCCGTACTGACCAGTACGGGCCGTACAGTTTTAATTTTTTTTACATATACACAAATAATTCATTTTTATTACATTTAATTAAAGAAGTTGTTTTTACATTTACACGTCTATGCAGTCCTTATTTGCATATATAAATCTTCGATATTTTTGCAGCCTGTCATGATATATGAACTCACAGTCGAATGCGGCATCATTTCGGTCACGTTTCCAAAGAACTCTGCGCCAAAATACGGGTTTCTAACTCTTCTCGGTCACAGTTGTAAACGAACTCTGCCCCGAAGGTTCAAATGTACTTTCTTGGGACGCTAAATTATCTTTAACAACGTCTTGCTCTTTTTGTTTCTGTGCCTTTAAAGTTGGACGACCACGTGTATCTTTTTGAACTAAAGGTGTCTTTTTGTTGCTTTTATTTGAAAATACCTGCGACAAGCCCTTCTTTATTAGACTCTTTTTTATTTCAGGAGGTTTGGAATTTATTTCTTCTGTAACCAAATCCATTTGTCCTATAACATCAATTTCTTCTTCTTCTAATAGTGTTGGGTTAGTTGTGTTCAGTTTTGTCCAAAATATGTCTATCTCAGAAAGCGGTATCTTCGTATCTGCATAATTTATAATTAAAAATAATATATCAGTAACTACGTGTGAAACATGTAAAATTTACATTTAATATTACGAACCTGTGTTTAAGTATTTTGATATATGGCAATCGCACGGCAACCCACAACTCGTCCAAAGCTGGTGGCTACACGTCATATTTGAGTTGCGCATAACTCTTATTTTATCTTTTTCCTCGACCAACAAATCAAGAGCTTTATGGGACACCTTTCCTCGAAGGTTATCAAATATTGGTAGTTTATGATGACCCATAGTTTTAATTAAGCTTGTTTCAAAATCGTGATTCATTTTTACCTCCTGTGATTGCACGATTTCATTTACGAAACCGACAAGCGGGGCAAGCGTGCTGTTTGTTGATCTGAGGTATCTGTTTAACCCGGTTTGTTTCAAAATCGTGATTCATTTTTACCTCCTGTGATTGCACGATTTCATTTACGAAACCGACAAGCGGGGCAAGCGTGCTGTTTGTTGATCTGAGGTATCTTTTTAGGTTTGAGTGCTGACTTTCCACCCGGTTTGTTGTACGTTGACCAAAGTTCCGCATTCTATTGGTCCATGCAGTTACAAACATATCTCTGTAACTGTTTAACCAGGTGTGCGTCAGATACTCCAGAACCCCTGAAATGAAACAAAAAACCAATGATGATATGATGATAATAATGATGGTATATGATGCTTATTTTTTTTGTTGTCTTTAATAAGTCTTTCGTAAAGACGGTTGTAGTTATAGTCGTATAACTCTGCTGTCGGAGAGTTATACAAATTCGCTCAGCGACCTTTGAGTTTCTTTCAGTCTACATCCGAAAAGCTTGCCTTGCAATGTTTGGCAATATTTTCGTCTATGTGCCATCTGCAGAGATATTTTGCAGCTTCTGAAAATACCTTATGGCACGCATTCATAACAGCAAGGTCTCGATCTGTTATGATAACACGTGGCTCCATACATTTATTCAACATACTCTTAACCATTTCCGAAACCCAGACGTGGTTTTTCTCACGCTTTCTGCTTACGAACGTGTGAGCAATACTAAACGTCTAGTGTGTGGAAGTCACGTCAACAATTTGAATAAATGGAAGTCTGCACTGGTTCGTTTTATACGTTGCGTCCATCATCAGTACGTGCGGAAATGCACGCCACCAGCAATACGATTTTGGATGACAGAAGAAAATGTCTTCCACGACGTTTGTTTTAGGATCCTCCAAGGTATAGTAAACGTAACGCTGACTATGAAGCATGTTTTCCAAAACCTGCATCGGAGTATCACCGAATTTTTTCTTGTTTTTCATTTTTTGCTGTAAATTGTATACATCTCTAGAGATGTGCACGTTTGCAGGGTTATGTTTCTTTATGCTCGAAAGAATGTTACGAGGATCCATGTGTTGCTCGGTCAGATTCTCAACCATATCTTGTTCCTCCTGAGTGAATCTTCTAACATATGGATGACCCTTTAGATTCTGAGCAGGTTCATGATTGTGATTGTCGTTTACCACATGTAATTTCCAGGATTCACGAACTTCATTGTATAACCCTATCAGCTGAAACAGGCAACCGATTTTCTTGCTACCTGACCGTCTAAAGTTTGCGATGCTATTATGCTCGCCACCATGGTCACACATGATGCAGACTTTGATTACACTGCATGTTGTCTTTGATTTCTTCGTTCTTCTTTTGACTACAATGTAACCATTGTCTAGTGCTCTACTTTTCACCCACCCTACCAGCGTTTCTTCGGACTTAAATTCCTGACATATAAAAATAATAATAAGAAATACCATAAATAATAATCAATATATACAATCATAAACATTTATGTTTCATTTAATTGTACATCTTTTGTTTTCTAGTTAATGTTTGAATCGGCCGACTTTTTCTTCATAAGTCTCCTCCGGGTTACTTTGTTTACTGTCAGAATACACGAACCCATAATCGTTTTGTTGCGCATACGATGGTTGGCTATCAAAACCGACATCAGCGTTAGGTTCAACATTCAGATATATCGTGCCGTATGAATACTCAATAGGAGGCTCTTCATTCAAATCTTGCACGTAATCGTTGAAAAAACTCTCATTCCAGAACGACATCGTTACAAATTTGAATTATTGTGAGAGATCTTCGAAAACATATACGTTCGTTTGAAACGATTGAAGGTTATATAGAAATTTCAAAGTTGTTCAAGACGGCCCGTACTGGTCTGTACGGCCCGTATTGAGTCAAATCAATGTCATTCCATGTCAGCAGTGTCAGCGTTGAAAAAGCAAGACGGGTCGTACTGGTCAGTACGGGCCGTCTTGCTTCAAATCATTGTCCTATGTTTCAGGGAATGTATGTACGATGAATGAGACGGGCTGTACTGACCAGTACGGCATGTCTTGATCCCAATCATTGTCTTAGGTTGTAAGGAGAATGTTTGACCGAGGACTGAGATGGGCCGTACTGGGTAGTACGGGCCGTCTCAAGGGTGTATTTTTAAAAAATGAGGTGTTAATTTAACACAACACTATATAATTTTAAGAATGATAGGTATAGTTGGAGGGATTGATAAAAAAATTAATAAATTGTCGAGATGGTCCATGTATTTTTCTGATATTTCACTCTTAGTCCATAGTTTTATAAATTACTTATTTAGTTCCAAAATTTAAACATTTGTAACACATATGATCCTTAAGGTCATCAAATTAACTTCACATGTTTGACCATTTTAGTCTCACGAAAAACCTATATATGTTACCAATGTTTAAATTTCAAACCATATTAGTAATTTATGAAATATAAACAATTAAAGTTAAATACTATCAAATAATAAGTGTCAATGAATAATATGTGAATGTTAACTCATCATTACTATTACTTACATACCACCTATACATGATGTCTATGAAAGTGAGCGTGAATGCCTATACATCTTGGTCAACCCTTGCACACCACCCTTTCTCAAATGAAGTTGGGCGTGAGTGGTTCACGTGACCAATCTCCACACAAACGTTAATTTTTATTGCTTTTCATCCAATCAAATCATACCACATCATCATACTTCTTTTTTTTTTGAACGGCCATCATACTTTTACTTTTCGAGTTTTCGATCAATTTTTTTCTCTCTCACACCCGCCAATACAATACGTATATCCATTAGACCATCCAAAGCGGTCACCCCACTGAAAGTCACTCCCCACTAAAATTTCCTGCCACGTCATCACCCTACTGGAAACCAAAAAACCCCACAGTGATCACCCCACTGAAAACCTTTCCCCACTAATTCACATCACCCACTTGAATTTTGATTGGACCAATAAGAGTGAAGGGAAATAATGGGGAGCGGGGGCCGTGGAAACCTCCCGAGCGGGAGCCATGGCTGCGAGTGGCGGTGTTCCCGCTACACCCCGCCGAAATTGGGGAGGCCGTCGGGCCAGCGGCTTAACCACTGTGGTAAGCCTTATAACCTAGTGGTATTTTGGTGGTAAGATAAGAGTTAAAAACTAAATAGTCTTGGGTTCGAATCTCACAACAAGTTTTCATAAAATATTGAGTTTTCTGCAGAACTGATAACTTGATAGTGGATATGATCGGTGGTATTGTTGGTGGCATATTAATATTACAGTGATCCAAAAATTAGCCCTTCAAAAAATAATAATAACACTTTTTCGTAACCTTCAACCACATACCACACACACACATTTCCTCTCGTCGTTAGAAAATGATGTTTCAGATTTCTCACATTGTGAGACACATACGTTGTTGGAGTATACCGTTAGCCCTAATACTTTTAAAAAATATTTATGATTTTACATTTTTCCTTTTGTTGGTGTCCCCTATTTTAATTATATGGGAAAAAAAATATAAACAAAACATCTTTTATAAGCAAAAAAATAAAAAGAAATCAAAAGTTTAATACTCTTTGTCTTAAGGCTAACATAACGGGTCAGACACGACACGACACGTTAATATACGAAAATGAAATAGGTAGCAAAGAGCACAACACGAAAAATTATTGTGTCATTTTTTTCAAAATTGAACATGAATTGTTTAAAACAAGTAAATACAAAATGACCTGTTTAAAAACTTGAATGATCTAATAAAGAACATGTTAATGAACCCATTAAGAAACTAGTGTTACAGAATTAGAAATTTTAGAAGGTAATCAGGTACCCCAACTATTTTATTATATTATTTAGTTTAAATTTATATTTATAAAAAAAATATGATGTTCCTTTTTAGTGGTTTAAGAAAACGACAAACCTAGACTTAACTTAGATACAACGAGTCAAATCGAAAATCTTAAACTAGACCACTACGACAGGCAAGTGTACCTATCAACTGCAGAATAGTCGATGGAAGTCTGGATATCGAACACATGAGACACTGACCTAACGAAACAAAACTAGAAAGTGATTAATTAAAAAAGGGGTTTTGAGTAACAATGTAGAAACACTAAATTAATTCAACTAATTATACTAATAAATTTTTAAAAGAGATTTTAACTAATATTGGCCCCTATAAATAGTTTAACAAATTTATTTAAGATGATGACACGAAACTTTTGGTAAAAACCGTTAACAAATGAGAAAAGCTCTACTTAGGTTAGATTAATGTTTGCAATTCTTAGAAACTATTGACTTTGTTTGACACGATGAAACTAAGGATCTTAGACAACAAAATATAGACAACCTAATGGATCCTGGATCAGTTACCAGGTGCAAACAACTAGGAAACCCTAAACTTGTAATACGAACTAGTTAGTTGGATCACCTCTCCAAATTTTTCCAACAACACTCTTGTACTCGAACAGACAAGTCACCTCCCATATGTTCCTATCCCAACACACCCAAAGATGTAAGGAGTAACCCTAAGATATCTATTTTGACACGAAATGACAAAAACACAGAGAATTCCAAAGTAACATCACTCCCAGGAAGTTACTAAGCAAACCTAATGCTAAAGACCACCCGACAAGTCTATCACCTTTCGGATTTCTAGATTTGGACACACAAAAAACCTTAAAAACACCAACTAAACCTTTTCTTATGGCTAATGATATCAAACAAGCCACAAACTAGTCACAACACAAATTCATTGACCTAAGACATGTCTAACACTAAAAGACATTCAATAAACACATATGGAACATGATAATAATTGATATAATCAAGATCAAGCATATGAAACTCATCAATAAGACATAATAAAATCTGTTACAAAAGTGTTATCCATCAATATTCAAACCAATAGTCACTAACAACCAAAACTCTTGCAAACAAGTATCCAAACCTAAGTAGAATCAAGTATCTAGTCAATTAACATCATTTTCAATCAAATACAATCAAAAACTGTGGATGAAAACACATTGAAACTACCGGATATAAAGAACAAAATAAGAACCAGATGTAACCAAAGTGTCTTCATCGAGAAGCAACCCTTCTAGCACGTTCTATGCTTCCAAAGCTTCCTAAATACCTCCAAAACCTTCAACAATATCTCATGAATCAAAAAACGACCGAACATGCATGCCCATTACGGCTGAAGAGGCTCCCAATATATACCTTTTGAATTAGGGTATTTTTTTCATGAATTTAAGGGTTAGGGTCTCCCGAACTCCTTTGTGTACCGCCTAGGGCAACATTGCTTTGCTTGGCATACCACGAAGCCTGACAATTCCTGACAGATTTGTCTTTTTCTTCTATCTTCAATCAGAGCTCGAGTATTTCATGATTTAGCCTCAATTTCCGTTGGTTTGATTCGACAAACCTGCAAAAACAATAACATATAAAAAGAAACTAAAAATAACCTCAAATTACATATTTACAAACGAAAATCTACTCAATTACACATAAAACTAGATGTGTTATGCAATAATCGGAATTTTAACATACTAATGGGTTTTAACTGTTTAACACAAAAACAAACAGATTTTTAACATGTCAATTAGGGGTGTTCAAAAAAATCCGTATCCGAATCCGAATCCGAAATATCCGAAAATCCGAATCCGAAATATTCGAAAGAATAGGATATCCGGAGGTTCGGATATCCGAAAATGAACACCCCTAAATTGTCAATATGTTTTAAACACAAAATATATTCAACAAAACATGAAATAACTTGAAGTCATGTCGTACCGTCTCTATTGTATTAATTTTTTACACCGCTTAAGATTAAAAGTTAAAAAAAGAAAAAGAAAAAAGAAAAAAATCACTACTTTAGCCGACTTTATCTTTCTCAAAATCTGGAATCTCAGGTCTCATATACTCTCTGACGAATACATACTTCACAATCACTTGTACACTCCATTCTCTCTCTAAGAGAGAGAAACTAGAGACATCTTCCTGCACTCCCCACTCTCTCTCTCTAACATGGACAAACCCCCTCTCTTCCTCTCTCTCATCACCTTCTTCTCTCTCCTCATCACCGGAAAACCTGACCTCACCGCCGACCGCTCAGCCATCCTCGCCATCCGCTCAGCCGTCGGCGGCAGATCCATCCTCTGGAACATATCCCAGCCCGCCACCCCTTGCACATGGCCCGGCGTCTTCTGCGACAACAAAACCAACCGTGTCGTCGAGCTTCACTTCCCCGGAATGGGTCTCTCCGGCCAACTTCCAGCCAATACGCTCGGCAATCTGACCCAACTCACCACTCTCAGTCTCCGCTACAACGCTCTCTCCGGTCAACTCCCCACCGACATCTTCACCCTTGTTAACCTCCGGAATCTTTACCTGCAAGACAATCTTTTCTCCGGTCAGATTCCCGATTCGTTTTCCGGTCTTGTGAATCTCGTTAGAGTCAGCTTCGCTAACAACAATTTCTCCGGCGACATTCCGGGTTCGGTAAATAACTTGACCCGTTTAGCGACATTGTATTTGGAAAACAATGCGTTAACGGGTTCGATTCCGGATCTAACCCGGACCAACATCGCTCTTTTCAACGTCTCCAACAATCAATTAACCGGCGAAATTCCGTCTAAATTCTCGGGTTTCCCGGATTCTGCTTTTGCTGGAAACTCACTCTGCGGGAAACCACTTGCATCGTGTAACGGGTCGCAACCTGGGTCGGTTTCAAAATCATCAAACAAGCTCTCCGGTGGTGCGATTGCCGGAATTGTGATCGGATCTGTGCTGGGTCTTCTGTTAATTCTACTAATCTTATTCTTTTTGTGCTGTAAGAAGAGGAAACAGAAGGATGAAACAACCTCAAAGGATTTGGGGGAAACAAAGCAGGTTGATATCGAGGTACCCCCTGTAAGTTCGAAGCCAAAATCGGCCGAAAATGTCGATTACCCGTCGTTATCATCGGCGGTGGCGGTGGAAAAGCAAAATCCGGCGAGGTTAGCAAGAAGCTGGTGTTCTTCTTCAACAAAACAAGGAATTGGGTAAGTTCGATCTGGAGGATTTGCTCCGAGCATCAGCAGAGGTGCTCGGAAAAGGAACATTTGGGACGGCGTATAAGGCGGTGCTTGAAATAGGATTTGCAGTGGCCGTGAAGAGATTGAAGGATGTAACAATGGCGGATCATGAGTTCAAAGAGAAGATTGAAGGTGTTGGATCCATGGATCATGAAAATTTGGTTCCTTTAAGAGCATATTACTGCAATGGGGACGAAAAGCTTCTGGTTTATGATTACATGCCTATGGGAAGCTTATCTGCTCTCTTACATGGTAAATTATCGTTTCATTGTTCTTCAATTTCTTCAATTATGTATTTTAATTTACAAATTAGGATTTTTATGCAGAAAGTTATGAATCTTGAATTACGAATTCTCCAATTTTGCTAATTTTGACTATAATCTGGATGGTCAACTGTCGTTTTCAAGTTAAAAGATTGTTAGATCTGCTTGTCTCAGTGTATAATCTGTTTTTGAAGTAAGAGTTAAGTTAGCTAATGAGGTGGTACAAATTAATTTGGAGATTATTTTTTCCAAAGTTGGTTATAATTTATTACTAATTTTTAGTTAATTATTATTTTTTTTAAAATATATTTAATCTTCTTTTAACACTAGCGCATTTGCATATTTTATTTTCAGGGCTTACATTATTTATTATATATTTACCTTAAAGAAAAAGAGAGAGTGAATTGCATATTTTTTTCTTGAAACATATTTTCTGTTTCAAATAAGAAAGTGATTTTCAAATGCGCCTTGTAATTGATTCTAATAATTGAGCACGTATTATAGCTTTCAAAAAATGGTTTTCTTGTTGGGCTTGTGTTAGGGCCGTCTCTGAAATATTAGGTGCCATGTATAATTGCTAAAAATGAGACACTATTTGTGTGTGATAATTAGTTTGTAACTAAATATGAAGTGAGTTATTATGTTTTTTTACCTAAATTTTAAATTGTAATGAGTTATTGGGTCAAATGTTTAATGAACAAGTTTTTCTTTTTGATTTTATAAAATTCGTAAATGAGTTAAATATATTTAAAAAATTGGAATATAAATTATATGTGTTTGTTGTAAAATAAATTAATATATATAATATATACAATTTTTTATAAAAATTAGGGTCCCTAAAAAAATAGGCCCTGTGCGTTGTCACCTCCCGCACTTGCTCTAAGACCTCCCTGGCTCGTGTTTATATTCCACACTTGTGATTTTGTCGAATGAAGTTATTAGTAACTGACAGTTTATGACTTGTTTTGGGCCACAGGGAACCGAGGAGCCGGTAGAACACCGTTGAACTGGGAAACACGATCAGCTATAGCCCTAGGAGCGGCCCGTGGAATCACATACTTACACGCACAAGGCCCGGATGTCTCCCATGGGAACATAAAATCATCAAACATACTATTGACCTCGTCTTACGAATCACGTGTCTCCGATTTCGGTCTTGCCCAACTCGTGGGCCCCAACACGACACCAACCCGTGTGGATGGCTATCGCGCACCTGAGGTAACCAATATCCGAAAAGTTTCTCAAAAAGCAGATGTGTATAGTTTTGGGGTGTTGTTATTGGAGCTGCTAACGGGTAAAGCACCGACACACGCGTTGCTAAACGATGAAGGGGTTGACCTCCCGAGATGGGTTCAATCTGTGGTTCGTGAAGAATGGACTTCAGAGGTTTTTGATCTTGAGCTATTAAGGTATCAAAATGTTGAAGATGATATGGTTCAGTTGTTACAGTTGGCTATTGACTGTTGTGCACAATACCCTGATAAGAGGCCGGCTATGGTCGATGTGGCTAACCACATCGATGAGCTTTGTCACGGTTCGAACGGTATGCAGCCAAATGACCCGAGCCCGATAAATGATATTGTGAGTGATTCGTGATTGATTCATTCGGGATCTGATTTATTGTCTAATTGAATTTGTTGTTTTTTGAATTCTTGTTTTGTTTTTGGAAATGTTGATTATATACTCATTTTGATGTTGTAGTTTATTGAGTAAATTGTAATTTGAAATCGCAGTGCTATTCTTTGCTTTGTTTTTTGTTTTTTGTTTTGTAAACTTTGTTATTTTGTTCGTATTCTTTCTCAATGGAACCACATTTTTTGGACTTTTTTTTTAAACAATGAGTGGAGAGTAACTTCATCAAATCAAATTGTGACACTGAAATTTGTTTTGTTTTTTATGTTTTTGCTTTTCTAAAGTTTCATTTTATATTCAGGACAAATATTATAAAATTTAAAATAAATATTTGTTACAGCTTTTTAGTATGCTTTTTACATTTAAATAAATCAGTGTGAGTATTAGTGTATATAGATATATGTTATTCATAAAGTCTCTTACTAGTCTTTTATTATAAAAAAACATAATTTATATTATTTTTTTTATAAACATCACTAAACAATTTTTAATATATCGAATATTTTAACTGTTCATTATTACGATAACCGAATAAATACATGTTATTACTTTGGGGCCTACATTAAAGTAATTATAAAGGTGTAGGTTATATATATATATATATATATAATATATATATATATATGGAAGGGATCAAATAAGAACCCACCTTAATTGAGAAAACTCTATAATTCAAATCCAATGGTTCAAATTTCCAAGATTTAATCTAATGGTGACATGTGTCACTAATTAACTTTTAATACAAAGAGCATTATGGTCTTTTGTGTTAATTACAAAAATCAGATTTAATATAAGAGTAACAAGTGTCACACTCTTAAAAAACCATCTATTTTCCTATTTTTAAATTAAAGTTCTTCCCTTGATTTTTATACACTTATAACTTTTTTATACTATGTTATTTTTTTTATAAAAATTACACCATTAAACTCGTCATATTTTTCTCGTTAATTTCATTATAGTCATGCCAAATTTTTTCGAGCGTTCATAATTACACTAACATAAAAAACATAAGTACAATAATTTTTCTCTTTTTTCAAAAATTTTCCATCAAATTTTTTTTCTCTCATCTTAAATATATATTACAAACTTATTTTTTATTATAAAATTTAGTTAATTAGATAATTTATATCAAATAAGATAAAAGTTAGATAATTGTAACGTAAAAAAATAATAAGTTACAGCTCGTTACATCAGTGTAACGACTCGTTACATCAGTGTAATTATGAACACTTTGAAAAATTCAGTTCGTTACATCAGTGTAATTAGGAACAATTTGAAAAAATTCAGCTCATTGCATCAGTGTAATTACGAACACTTTGAAAAAATTCAGCTCGTTACATCAGTGTAATTTTGAAAACTTTAAAAATTTTTGACAAAACTATACTTGAATTAAAGATAAAATGTGACAAATTTAATGTATATAAAAGTTATGAAGGTTTAAAAATTGGGGGGTAAACTTTTATCTTAAAATCAAATCAAGTACACCTCACAAATCTCTAAAATACCCTTAAAGAAATCTCAACCACTCATTTTCCCAGATTTAATATGGACCACACATTTCAAATTCATTAAATTAGAGAATCAATCAAATTGGGTTTATAAGTTACCTTAATTACCATGAGTTATCATTCACTCCTTTCCCTATATATATATATATATATATATATATATATAATATATATATATATATATATATATATAGGGGAAGGTTCCATTGTTAACCCTCCCTTATAGCGTTAACCGCTTAACCCTAGCGTTTTTTGCCCGAATCCTAAATTTTTTTTTTCATGGTTTTTATTATGTAAAAATAGGGGGGGTTTCTTTTTTGTGTTTTTGATAATTCATCAACGTTTAGAAGTTATTGTAAGTGTAAGTTACTTACATTTACTTACATTTCCGTATCTGATGCAGTAAATGTAAGTAAGTGTAAGTAACTTACACTTACAATAACTTCTAAACGGTGATGAATTGGCAAAAACACAAAAGAAACCCCCCCTATTTTTACATAATAAAAACCATGAAAAAAAAAATTTAGGATTCGGGCAAAAAACGCTAGGGTTAAGCGGTTAACGCTATAAGGGAGGGTTAACATTTGATCCTCTCCCTATATATATATATATATATATATTATATATATATATATATATATATATATATAAGGGAGGGTTCAAATGAAAACTCTTCAATTTTTAGAAAACCAAGAAAACTCTCTACAACCAATCAAAATTTTTCTTTTTTTAATTTTTTTTGTTTAAATTAAAGGGTCATTTAGTAATTTAATCACCTTTTATTTTTGGTAATTATCTTTTTGTTTTTAAATTTCCTTAAATCTTTCACAAATTTGTAGGTCTTTTTGACAAGTACGTAAACCCAAAACAGGGTTTTCATATTCGATCAGAGCAAAATTCGATCAGTTCTGATCTTTCTCCATCCCCCTTTAATCTCTAAAAAATCCACTCATATTTTGATTCCATTCAAACCTGTTATCATCAATTTTTTTGTTTGGAACCTTAAAAACTATATTTTTTAGTGCAACTCGAAACATATTATGGATGAAAACCAGAGGATCGAAAGCATTCTTCACTCTCTTGGAGAAGAAATCATCGAAATCATAAGCCTAGTTTCAATCTGCATGTTATCGATGATGTCTTGATTCTTGATGTGTCCAAGCACGGAGGAAAGAAGGAGACATAAAAGAAGAGTAACTTACATTACACTTAGAAAAAATTGAAAGGTTTGATCCTTTTTGTGTGTGTTCTTCATCTCCATCTACAAAAGCTAACATCTTTCTTATTCATCCTTTATTAAAATTTTTTTTTCTTTTGTTTTTCTTATTATTACGTCTATATGTAACTTACATATATGTACTCAACTCTTGTTTAAAAAATTCAAATGAAATAGAGCTGTTTATATCACTTTTTTTATTAGTGTGTACTAATGATAACTGGTTGATGCACATTTATGTTATATTTTCCTGATACACGCCAACTGCTTGATGAATTGTCTCAATGATAAAAAAAAGGTCAAAATTTCAAAATCTTCAAAGTTGTTTTTATCTACTTGTTTACATATATTGTTTTTAGCAGTTACATGCTTTCAAAATGTAATTAGGTATGCGTTTGTGTTTACATATATGTAAGCAAGTTACATATGCATTTACACATAGTGCTTTTCATTATTTTTCTTCACATTATATATGATTACATACATGTAATCAAATCACTTTTTAATATTCATTTGCATATATCATCTTCATATATGCTCTGGTGTTTTTAGTGATTGTTACATATGTGTAACTTGTATGGTTATATACTTGATTACATATATGTAATCAAGTATATATGTAACCAGTTACATGATTACATAAATGTAATCAAGTATAACATGTTAGATGATTACATATATGTAATCAGGTTCAACGATAGATTTTACTACATATATGTAATTCGTTATATGATTACATATATGTAATCAGATGTTTTGCTTGAAAAAATTCGGAATTTTTTAATAAAAAACCTTGATTTTTTCAACATCACGATCACCATATTCAAAATCACAATCAACTATTCTTCTTTGTTTCCACATAACGATTACTTGGCTAAATGCTTCTACAACAATCCATGGCTAGACAACATCACGATTACAGTGACTTCAAAATGGGTTTTCACCGCATTCATCTTCGTTTTAACCAGCATCAACACATCATCAACATTCCATTACAGTGAAACTGTGACACCTCGCAAATTCCAGGTCAGCATTATTTTATTTTTAATAATAATGTGTATTATCATTTCATACGTGGAACTAGAATAACTGTATTTAGTGCGACACGTGGCACAACAGACCGAACACTCCGATAATTTGAGGAATTATCGCACAACACACGCACGTATCTTGAATGAAGAACGTTGGTGAACGGATCAAACCACAATACACTTTCACTTCACTCAGGTTCTAGAAGACCTAACATAGGTAGAACAACACTCACATGTCGAGAAACGATGCTCGTAATCGTTTGAAACTCGAAAAACGATTCAAAACCATGAAATTGGGCCAATTGGACTCTCTGTGGACCCGTCGCGGTACGCAATGGACCCCAAGAAGTGCTATCGCGGTACGCGACGAGTTTCGGGAAAAATTGAATCCCGAAATCCGCCGTGGTACGCGAGGAATCTTTTTAGCCTATGTCGCGGTACGCGACGACTCCAACACGCAAAATCCTTGATTAAACCAAGGCTGATTTACATAACCACTCTATAACTCTTTTCTCGAGCTCTAGACTCTCTTGCTCGTCTTTTTCACCTGCAACTACACCATTAAACCCCTGGAAGCCATTGTTGAGGCTTTGAAAGCTCAAGATCGAAGATTGGAAGATAGGAGGTGAAGCTTGGAGCCAACCATCGACACCACCACCACTTATAACGACCCAAGAGCCATTCCCAGGAAGATTTCGAGTTGTTTCAGACCTGTTCAAGCTCCATCTTGTCGATCCAAGGCTTTGTAAGGTAGTATCTATGCTTAGTCTAGCTTAAAAACACTAGAAATCACACATGCAAGGGGAATACCCACATGCAAGCACCCTTGATGCACATGCACGAGATTTACTTCTGGGTTTGTTGATTTCAATGTGTTTTTTGATGATCTAGGATGATTAGAATGCATCTTATGATGACCCATGATGTTGTGTACGGGTAGAATGCATGATTTGGTCATAAAATGTTGAGATGATGCCATGCATGTATGATCTAGGACATGCTAGATGATTTTGTTGATGTAGAGATGATTTTTGATAATGTATAAGTGTTCTTGCAAGATTTGATTATCATATTGTTGGTTAAAATATGGTTTTGGATGTTATTTGGGACTCTTTGGCCTAGATGATGACTTTAAACCACATGCATGCACGATCTATGATGTTTTACATGATTCTTGAAATTGAAATGTGATTATTAATGATATTGGGTATGATTTAAGTGATTGGAAGTGTTGATTATAGTCAAAAGTATTGATTTAGGGCTTATTGCTAATTTTAGAAACTTTATTCTTGCAAGTATGTGAATGAAGGTGTTAATGGTCACATGCATGTGTTTGAATCCATGATTTATACTTAGAATGAAGTATAGGAAACTAATATGATGATTCTTGGAGCATTTGGGTTGTTAAAATTGTCAAAGGAGTGACTTTTATGAATATTTCTATAAATAGTAACTTTTACGCGCTAAATATGATAAACCGGCTATGTTTAACTATGTGCTATGTGATAACATGCTCATTTAGGATTAATACGTATGTTAGAATAACCGGAATGTGATTTTATGCTTGACTTGCCTAATGTGGAAACTTTCCTAAAATAGGAACTTACTATAAATAGTAAGTTTCCTCAAGGGAATGATTTTGGTATCCGTACACTCTACACGACACTAAACCGCACGTTACACGAACACTTGATCCAAAACCGTCACCAACGGGTCGTTAGGTCAAACACGGTCAACACGACTCACATAACAACTTGGAGTTGTTAGACACGAACACGGTCCTGTGAGGCCCACATGTATGCAAACACAAACTTACAACACCTATATGATATAGGTAACTACTAGCCGGCGAGCTACACGCATTCTGTAAGAATTGCACTCTATTCAAACTCAGGTGAGTTTTACAGCCCCACTTTACTCTTTAACTGTTTTACATAACTTTGGGGTGAGAATACTATGCAACTGTTTTAGATATAGTACTGGTATGTTGTGAAAACCATTTTCGAGTGTAACTATTATCGCTTAAAGTCCTCACTTATCCTTACCGTTAGTTGTATCACAAACGAGTCGTAATTACGTAGTACTACTGGGTTTGACTAGCCCCACTCGGCACCAATGTTGACTGGAGGTCATAGCGAGTGTAATTTCGATGGGAATGCGGGTTCAGCGATGACCTGCGGAGGCAAACGGAAACGGTATAGTTTCGGTAAGATGAACTGACACACTCCACGGATCGTAGTATCCAACAACAAAACTTAACATACCCAGTATACGTCTGTTTATTTTTCAGTCTGTCTAAACCTGTGAACTCACCAACTTTTTAGTTGACACTTTTTGCATGTATTCTCATTTCTCAGGTAACTAATGGAGCACACGCTAGGACACAAAGGAGGAGTACAAGAGAGTCTCATGCATATTAGACTCCTAGGCTTTGTGTTAATGTGTTCATTTTGAAAACAATTTAAACTATGTAGTGTCTGATACAATTACATTTCCGCTGTATTTGTTATTATTTAATTCCGCTGCTTTATTTGTAAACTTTATTTACTTATGATGTCTAAAACATTTTCCGCTGCTTACTAATGAAAACCATGATTATTTTACAAACATGTGTGAATGTGTCACACCCTCAATTTTCAACTAACGGATTCATACCGTTTGGGAACGTGACAAACCAGGATCTCAGATCATTAGACATAACGAAGACCTCTATATGAATTTCAAAACACATTTTGGTCTAAAACTGTAACATCAAAGCTTTTAAAGTTTGCGGAAGCGTTTTAAAACCATAATAATTGTAAAATATAAATTACAATGCAAAGTTGTCAAATGTTCAAATTCAAAGAAATGAAATGTAAAGACATGCATGCGACTCAATCTCCTAGTCCATGCCTGCTTTCTTGTGCACCATAGCGTCCTGAGAAAACATGTAAATCAAGTCAACACAAAGGTTGGTGCATTACACAGGTTTAAGCATTCACAATGTTAAAACCACAGTTTGAATATCAAGTTTTGCAGATAACATAATCACACATTGCATAGTCATGATAGCTAGTCATATATACTATTTACATAAGTGGTCGACACCGAAGCTGACTAGTGCATGCTATCGCATGTTTTGCCTTGTCACTATTGTCTAGCACAAACAATAGTAATGATTGTTTGGTCAGTCAAACACCTGCGTAGATCCCATCTACCAAGTGAGGTTTGTCAAACCTAATAGATCTATTTCCAACTACCACGCTTTGCGCTACGGCAAACTAAACGGTTCGATATGTAAGGACTTAAAATGCTATGTTCGCACTTAATGTAAACAGCTAACTCATGCAAGTGATATGTATCTAAAAGTGTTTGTTTGCACATGTTTTCTCCCCCAAAACAGTAAAATAAGAAAGGGGCCGTGTACGCACCTTTGATTATAGCAGAATGATCAAACACACTTAACTCGTGTAGAAAATCCTCCTACGAAGAACCTGTGTTTTAAACAATACGTTGTGTTATTCGGGACATCGTTTTGTGCTTGAAATTACATACGTGTCAACACACGTATGTTAGAGTGTTAGGAATAGGCATACGTATATACGCGTGCCTTTGAAATCGTTTAATAAAATCATATCATCGTTAATGATTTTATTTAAACAAGCGTAATTATACGCGATTTCGTTTTCGGATTAAAATATAACTTTTATTATTCTAATACATTCAGAACTGAATTCTGGTTCTAATGCAATTGAAACGAATCGAATCGGAGTTACAACAAAGAAGATATGATCAAAATACTAAAACAAATGTCAAAACCTAAAAACTGTTGGGGGCCGGGTTCGAACCCGCGACCTCCAACTTCAAACACAACCACTCTACCAATCCAGCCATTTCAACATTTGCAATAGAGCATCAGAATTAAATCTTTTAATCTTTGTTTACCCAGTTCCCCTATGTGGTATTAGCCGAACCAATTGATTCCAATTGATCCCTATATCGAATCCGATCCATTCCTAATCAATGGGGCTTTTGTCCTATGGATCTAATCACATCTATAGGCTGTTTTAATTCGTCCATTGATCGAGATAAACACCTCAATTCGATCCCAACTAAATCCGGTTCGAACAACTCCAATTCTCCAATCCATTGAACCAAATTCGAATATATCAGAACTCGAATCCATGGGGCTTTTCATCTTACTACCTAAACGAACTCCTCTGTGTAATCTAATCGAACTCTTAATCACAATTATTTAGAAAATCCCAAATCTTTTTAACTAGCAAACCCTAGAATCTGAAATCTATCAATTCGATATCTTATCATAAAATTGACACTTGATTTTCATTCTAAGATGAATTTCGAACATGTCTGTGCTGATTAATTGGATTCTATAACTCATTTAAATCAAAACCCCCAAACCATCTTTATTCAAGAACTCTAACAATCGAACTTAATCAATTCGTCAAAATGTGATGAAATTGATTTATGAACTTTGTTAATCGGCACACTATGAAAGTGTTGATAATATTTGATTTCATTTTTAACCCCATCATAACCAAAACCCCCAACTCGTTCTTTCCCTATGAACCCTAGAATCAAAATCGAATCAACTGATATCAGAACTAGAAATTGAGGTTGGTTTGTCCTTAATCGAACCTTTTAGGTTTCCTAGGAGTTGAACATTACCTGATTTGATGCCCGATCGAAGGAGATCGAATATTAGTTCAAGCTCGGCCACTCCACGATCCAATTCGTCTCTCCGAATCTATAAAGATTGAATTGTTGTATGAAAAAGCTCCTACTAATGCCGATCAAAGTGTTTGAGTGTCCAATTTGAGATATGGCAATCGATTTATACGAGTATAGTAACCAATACCTACGGTTACAATTTTTGAAGTCGTTTTGGGTTCCATTCGACGAATTAATGAGCCCTTAACGTATGGAAATTGATAACAATCATTAATAGAATGATTAAGGTTAATCAATTTCGGTTTTTACTTAGATTTAATAAGAAGTTCGAACTCAATTAACAATTTGGCCGACTTTTGACTTGTAAAAGTCAAAATTGATACTAAAAATCAATTACAAGTTTGATCTTCACAAATTTAACACTTTGGAACTGATTTTGCTTGATTCTAGTCCCTTGGGTTTGATTTTTCTCGATTACATAACATCTCGGTTTAATCTAGAGTTACCGTAGTTAATCCGAATTGCCGAATTGTCACTAATCGAGTCAATTGAACTATTATTGGCTAAATTAATCCTTTTGGGCCTCATAATTACAATTGGGCCTACCTTGGGCATCATTGGGCCCACCTTGGCATCATTGGGCCCACCTTGGCCTCATTGGGCCCACCTTGGCCTCATTGGGCCTACCTTGGGCCTCATATTTTTGATTTCGTTATTTTCAGTTAATAAGGTTAACTCGAAAAGTCGGATTGTCACATCATCCCCTTGTTGAAGGAATTTTCGTCCCGAAAATTAGTAAATGTTAGGAGTAGTTAGGAAACTACTTACGAGTTTAAATCATACGTGTTAGTGTGGTTTGATCATTCCGTGTGCTTGTGTGTACTCACACACAAAATCTAATGGTTGCAACATCACAACTAAATGTGATCGTTCAATGTGATTGTTTGCGTGTACACTAGTTAGTTCACCTAACTGTGACTGTTTGTGTTTGATCATACTGTGTTGTGTAACCTCACACATAGTGAGTGTTTGTTTGTACTATGCAACCCCGCACATAGCAAAATGTGTGTAACTAATCATGCATGTACTACCATAACATGTAACATATGAAATGTAGCACATAAAATGTATAAAATGTAATGTAGCACAAATGTTTGTAACAAAATCAATTGAATAAGGTGTTTGTGCTTACAGTTTGAAATTTGTAGTGTTGATGTGTGAAGCATCACGTCATCCCCTTGTTGAAGGAAATTTCGTCCCGAAATTTAACGTGCGCTTTCAGTGTTTGTAGCTGTTGTTTTTAACAGATGAGGATACTTCTTCATCTTTTGGTCTTCTCGTTCCCATGTGAATTCAGGAATCGCAACTGTTCATCTACTTGTATTTCCTCCAGTGGTACAATCAATGTCTCGTCAGAAAGACATTTCTTCAAGTTCGATACGTGAAAGACATCATGAACTCCACTGAGTTCATCCGGTAATTTGAGTTGATACGCAACCGGACCAATCCTTTTCAGGATCTCAAAAGGTCCTACGTAACGTAGACTAAGCTTTCCGCGCTTGCCGAATCGTATCACACCTTTCCAAGGTGATACCTTTAGAAGAACTCGGTCTCCTACTTGAAATTCCAATGGTTTACGACGTTTGTCTGCATAACTCTTCTGTCGATCCCGGGCCGCTGCCATACGGTTCCGGATTTGAACTATCTTCTCTGTCGTTTCATGCACTAGTTCAGGACCTGTAATCTGACTGTCACCAATTTCAGCCCAGCAAACTGGTGAACGACATTTGTGACCATACAAGGCTTCAAACGGTGCTGCCTGAATGCTTGTATGATAACTGTTGTTGTAAGAGAATTCCACTAACGGTAAATGATTTTCCCAGCTATCACCAAAATCAATGACACAAGCTCGTAACATATCCTCGAGCGTTTGAATCGTACGTTCACTCTGACCGTCGGTCTGTGGATGATATATGCAGTACTCATATCCAAACGAGTTCCCAATGACTTATGAAGTGATTTCCAAAAGTTGGAAGTAAATCGGGCATCCCGATCTGATATGATAGAGATTGGCACGCCATGCCGTGCTACCACTTCCTTGATGTAAATGCGAGTCAGTTTTTCCATCTTATCGGTTTCCTTGATTGCTAAGAAGTGTGCAGATTTCGTTAATCGATCAACAATTACCCATATCGTATCACAACCACTCGGTGTACGGGGTAACTTAGTAATGAAGTCCATCGAAATCTGTTCCCATT
The DNA here is from genome assembly GCA_009363875.1 of Mikania micrantha. NCBI lineage: Eukaryota > Viridiplantae > Streptophyta > Magnoliopsida > Asterales > Asteraceae > Mikania > Mikania micrantha. Next base: position 55,453,464 of record CM018694.1, on the reverse strand, counting down.
TCCACATCGGTATCTCTGGTTGTTGCAGTAAACCAGATGGTTTATGATATTCAGCTTTGACTTTAGAACAAGTCAAACATTTGCTAACATATCTAGCAATATCAGCTTTCATGTGAGGCCACCAATACAGTGCCTTCAAGTCATGATACATCTTGTCTGACCCCGGATGGACTGAATATCTGGACTTATGTGCTTCATCCATCACGAGTTCCCTTAAACCTCCGTACAAAGGTATCCACAGTCGATCTATGAAATAACGAATTCCATCAGGTTTAACATCCAACTGTTTTTCCATCCCCCGTAAGGATTCATGTACTAGATTATCCTTTTCTAAGGCTCCCAGTTGAGCACTGCGTACCTTGTCAGGTAAGTCAGTATGTATTGTCATCATAAGTGCGCGAACCCGTCTTGTCAAAGTGTCTTTTCTGCTTAAAGCATCAGCTACCACATTAGCTTTTCCCGGGTGATACTTAATCGCGCATTCGTAGTCGTTCAACAACTCGACCCATCGTCGCTGTCTCATATTAAGCTCTTTTTGATCAAAGATGTGCTGCAGACTCTTATGATCAGTGTAAATGGTACACTTGGTTCCATATAGGTAATGCCTCCAAATTTTTAAAGCAAAAACCACTGCTCCTAACTCCAAGTCGTGAGTAGTGTAATTCTTTTCGTGTGGTCGTAGTTGTCTTGAAGCATAAGCAATCACTTTATCACGTTGCATCAACACACATCCCAAACCCTGTGCAGATGCGTCACAATACACCACAAAGTCTTCCGTCCCTTCCGGTAAGGACAGAATCGGTGCACTGCAGAGTTTCTGTTTCAATAACTGGAATGCAGCTTCCTGTTTATCCGTCCAGTTATACTTCGTTCCCTTGTGTGTAAGAGCTGTAAGTGGTTGAGCGATCTTTGAGAATCCCTCAATGAATCGTCGGTAATAACCCGCCAAACCAAGGAATTGTCGTACCTCGGTAGGAGTTTTTGGTGCTTCCCAATTCTTAATTGCTTCAATCTTTGCTGGATCAACGTGTATACCCTTTTCATTAACTATATGACCCAAGAATTGTACTTCTCGCATCCAGAAATCACATTTCGAGAACTTACCGTACAATTGTTCCTGTTTCAGTAATTCCAACAGTAATCGAAGATGTTCAGCGTGTTCCTCCTCAGTTTAAGAATAGATGAGGATGTCATCAATGAAAACAATGACAAAATTATCAAGGTAAGGTTTACAAACACGATTCATGAGATCCATGAATACTGCTGGAGCGTTTGTCAACCCAAATGGCATGACCAAGAACTCATAATGGCCATAGCGCGTCCTGAATGCTGTCTTCGGAATATCTTCTTCTTGAACTCTTGGTTGATGATAACTCGATCTGAGATCAATCTTCGAGTAGTAACTCGAACCTTGTAATTGATCGAACAGATCGTCAATTCTAGGTAACGGATACCGGTTTTTGATAGTAACCTTGTTAAGTTCCCGGTAATCGATACACATACGGAAAGTCCCATCCTTCTTCTTAACAAACAAAACTGGAGCTCCCCACGGTGAAAAACTAGGTCGTATAAAACCCTTATCTAACAACTCTTGCAGTTGTGTAGATAACTCTTGCATCTCTGACGGTGCAAGTCGATAAGGTGCCCTTGCTATCGGTGCTGCATCTGGTGTAAGGTCGATTCGGAATTCCACCTGTCTGATAGGCGGTAATCCCGGCAAGTCTTCTGGAAATACTTCCGGAAATTCACATACTACTGGAATATCTTCAATCTTCTTCTCAGCTACCGGTTTTTCAATTATAAGTGCTATAACTGCCGTATGACCTTTACGCAGGCATTTATGTGCTTTCATACAAGATATGAGGCGCAGTGGCGTACTGCTCTTCTCGCCTTGTACATACAATGTCTCTCCATGCGAAAGAGGTATACGAACGATCTTTTCATGGCATACTATTTCCGCCTGGTGTTTGGACAACCAATCCATGCCAATGACTACATCAAAACTTCCTAAAGTGATAGGCATAAGATCAATTTCCAATGCCTGACCCATCAAATCAAGCATACATCCCTTAAGGATTTGTTCAACTACTATTAACTTACCATCAGCTAATTCTACAGTGTATGGACTATCTAAGGCAGTGGGACTAACATTTAGCAACTTAGCAAGTGAACTAGATACAAAACTCCGATCGGCACCAGTGTCAAATAACATAGAGGCATAGTGATTATTTAAGAGGAACGTACCCGTAACAATGTTGGGATCCTCCCGTGCCTGACGTCCTCCAATTACAAACGCCCTGCCCCTAGCACCATTGTTATTGTTGTTGTTGTTATTGGTGCCATTGCCGTTGCCGTTGCCGTTGCCGTTGCCATTTGCATTGTTATCCCCGCCTTTCTTGAGTTGTGGGCAATCCTTTTTATAGTGCCCCATCTTACCACACTCAAAACAACCCTTCTGTGCGTTGTTCTGGTTGTTATTCTAATTGTTGTGATTGTTTTGCAGCTCTCCGCGAAATCCTTAGCTGCATGCCCAACCTTACCACACCGTTGGCACTTAACTTTATCACACTGATTGCCCGTATGATGAAATCCACACCTATTACACTTTGGATGTTTACCGATATAACCCCCTGATGATGACGATTGCTGACCACTATTTGAGTTGTGATAAGACTTGTTTGAGTCTTGTTTCCGGTTCTGCTGAAACGGCTGTTGGTTGAAGTTCCTGGAGTGGCTTTCCCACTTCCTCTTGTGGTCACCTACTTTAGTAGCTGATGTTCGTTTAGGCAGAGTTCCTTGTAACACTGCCTGATCAGTCAATTGGTGCGCCAGTCGCACAGCTTGTTGGATTGTTGTGGGATTTGCAGAAGTGACCAATCCCTGGATCTGAGGTACCAATCCCCCGATGTACCTCTCTATCCACTTGCTTGCGGGAGTAGCCATGTGAGGTAGAAGTCTGGCTAGTTCATGAGATCGAGTCATGTACTCCTCGATGTTGGACCCCTCCATCTTGAGATGCCAATATTCCTCCTCTAATTTATGCATCTCACTGCGAGGACAGTACTCCTCCTGCATTAAAGTCTTGAATCCATTCCAGGTTAAGGCATTGGCCTCACCCAATCCCAGAGTCTGAACATTCGAGTTCCACCAAGTCAATGCAGGACCCTCCAATGTTCCCGTAGCATACTTTACTTTGCTCTCATCAGGACAGTTGCACATTTCAAACACAGATTCGGCCTTCTCAATCCATCGTAGGAGTCCAATGGCTCCTTCCGATCCTTTGAAGTTGTGTGGCTTACAGTCCAAGAACATCTTGAACGTGCATGCCTGTGGGTTAACCAATCCCCCAGCTGGACCATGTGGCCCTGCATTGTGTGTCTGAGCGTAGTTCGCGATAGCCTCCGCGACCCTGTTATTAATCAGCTCATTGAGCTCAGCAACTGTCATGTGAACGTTCCCCTCAGCCATTATCTTCCTAGTTAAAAGAAGTGTTAGAGTGTTATCAAAGTCCAATGTGACATGTGTAAATAATACAACAAACACAACATGTAATATATAAATCAACACAACTGTTGGCAATAAATAATAGTTTTTCAATAGATAGAAATCTGATTTCAGTACAATACTTTTGAAATCAAAACATAACTTTTCCAAACATCTAATGTAGGGACACAACCCGCCCCTAATAAGTTTAAACAAAATAAAGAAAATCAATCATCCTCAACAGTAGATTCAGGATCAGAATCAACAGCTGGTGCTGGTTCTTCCCCTTCCTCCTCTTCATTCTCTTCATCCTCCTCCTCATTATCCGAGACCACCAAATCTTCCAAGGCTTCAAGTCTGCCTTCCAAAATCTCAGCTCGGTTCTCAGAAGCTTCGAGACGACCAATCAATTGGATGATCTCATCCCGCATGTCATTAACCAGATGGGCAAGATTATCCTGTCTTTCGTTTGCATCCCAGAGTTCCCGAACATTATACTTGATCCTATCATTCGCCCAGTACAAGTCCTCACGCAGTTTGGCAATCTCCTCAGCATCAGTCCTTTGCCTCTTAGGCTCAAGGACATCCAATACAGGTGGTGGATAAGTAGAAGGTCCCTCAGCAGGAATTTCCTGAGTACCCTCCACTGGCTCCTCCTCCGGATCCTCGTCCGGGTCCTCATCCGGATCCTCCTCCGGGTCCTCATCTGGATCCTCCTCCGGATCCTCCTCCGGGTCCTCCTACGGATCTGAATCATCTCTCTCAGATGGTGGAGGAGATGGAATAGGTGGTGCTGGTGATGATGGTGGTGCTGGAACTATCGGCTCCTCATCCTCAGAATCATCAATGTAGATATACGGTGCTGATGATGAAGATGCCATGCCTGTTACATAATACCATATGTAAGTGCAGTGCCATGGAATGTGTAAGCAAGTCTATTACATAATGTCATATGTAATTCCTAAGTAATATGTGTAGGCATACGTGTCTAATGTCTAACAGTTATAGTCTAAGTCTACAAATGCAAACCTAGTTCGCTATAACCAATGTCTCTGATACCAATCTGTCACACCCCCAATTTTCAACTAACGGATTCATACCGTTTGGGAACGTGACAAACCAGGATCTCAGATCATTAGACATAACGAAGACCTCTATATGAATTTCAAAACACATTTTGGTCTAAAACTGTAACATCAAAGCTTTTAAAGTTTGCGGAAGCGTTTTAAAACCATAATAATTGTAAAATATAAATTACAATGCAAAGTTGTCAAATGTTCAAATTCAAAGAAATGAAATGTAAAGACATGCATGCGACTCAATCTCCTAGTCCATGCCTGCTTTCTTGTGCACCATAGCGTCCTGAGAAAACATGTAAATCAAGTCAACACAAAGGTTGGTGCATTACACAGGTTTAAGCATTCACAATGTTAAAACCACAGTTTGAATATCAAGTTTTGCAGATAACATAATCACACATTGCATAGTCATGATAGCTAGTCATATATACTATTTACATAAGTGGTCGACACCGAAGCTGACTAGTGCATGCTATCGCATGTTTTGCCTTGTCACTATTGTCTAGCACAAACAATAGTAATGATTGTTTGGTCAGTCAAACACCTGCGTAGATCCCATCTACCAAGTGAGGTTTGTCAAACCTAATAGATCTATTTCCAACTACCACGCTTTGCGCTACGGCAAACTAAACGGTTCGATATGTAAGGACTTAAAATGCTATGTTCGCACTTAATGTAAACAGCTAACTCATGCAAGTGATATGTATCTAAAAGTGTTTGTTTGCACATGTTTTCTCCCCCAAAACAGTAAAATAAGAAAGGGGCCGTGTACGCACCTTTGATTATAGCAGAATGATCAAACACACTTAACTCGTGTAGAAAATCCTCCTACGAAGAACCTGTGTTTTAAACAATACGTTGTGTTATTCGGGACATCGTTTTGTGCTTGAAATTACATACGTGTCAACACACGTATGTTAGAGTGTTAGGAATAGGCATACGTATATACGCGTGCCTTTGAAATCGTTTAATAAAATCATATCATCGTTAATGATTTTATTTAAACAAGCGTAATTATACGCGATTTCGTTTTCGGATTAAAATATAACTTTTATTATTCTAATACATTCAGAACTGAATTCTGGTTCTAATGCAATTGAAACGAATGGAATCGGAGTTACAACGAAGAAGATATGATCAAAATACTAAAACAAATGTCAAAACCTAAAAACTGTTGGGGGCCGGGTTCGAACCCGCGACCTCCAACTTCAAACACAACCACTCTACCAATCCAGCCATTTCAACATTTGCAATAGAGCATCAGAATTAAATCTTTTAATCTTTGTTTACCCAGTTCCCCTATGTGGTATTAGCCGAACCAATTGATTCCAATTGATCCCTATATCGAATCCGATCCATTCCTAATCAATGGGGCTTTTGTCCTATGGATCTAATCACATCTATAGGCTGTTTTAATTCGTCCATTGATCGAGATAAACACCTCAATTCGATCCCAACTAAATCCGGTTCGAACAACTCCAATTCTCCAATCCATTGAACCAAATTCGAATATATCAGAACTCGAATCCATGGGGCTTTTCATCTTACTACCTAAACGAACTCCTCTGTGTAATCTAATCGAACTCTTAATCACAATTATTTAGAAAATCCCAAATCTTTTTAACTAGCAAACCCTAGAATCTGAAATCTATCAATTCGATATCTTATCATAAAATTGACACTTGATTTTCATTCTAAGATGAATTTCGAACATGTCTGTGCTGATTAATTGGATTCTATAACTCATTTAAATCAAAACCCCCAAACCATCTTTATTCAAGAACTCTAACAATCGAACTTAATCAATTCGTCAAAATGTGATGAAATTGATTTATGAACTTTGTTAATCGGCACACTATGAAAGTGTTGATAATATTTGATTTCATTTTTAACCCCATCATAACCAAAACCCCCAACTCGTTCTTTCCCTATGAACCCTAGAATCAAAATCGAATCAACTGATATCAGAACTAGAAATTGAGGTTGGTTTGTCCTTAATCGAACCTTTTAGGTTTCCTAGGAGTTGAACATTACCTGATTTGATGCCCGATCGAAGGAGATCGAATATTAGTTCAAGCTCGGCCACTCCACGATCCAATTCGTCTCTCCGAATCTATAAAGATTGAATTGTTGTATGAAAAAGCTCCTACTAATGCCGATCAAAGTGTTTGAGTGTCCAATTTGAGATATGGCAATCGATTTATACGAGTATAGTAACCAATACCTACGGTTACAATTTTTGAAGTCGTTTTGGGTTCCATTCGACGAATTAATGAGCCCTTAACGTATGGAAATTGATAACAATCATTAATAGAATGATTAAGGTTAATCAATTTCGGTTTTTACTTAGATTTAATAAGAAGTTCGAACTCAATTAACAATTTGGCCGACTTTTGACTTGTAAAAGTCAAAATTGATACTAAAAATCAATTACAAGTTTGATCTTCACAAATTTAACACTTTGGAACTGATTTTGCTTGATTCTAGTCCCTTGGGTTTGATTTTTCTCGATTACATAACATCTCGGTTTAATCTAGAGTTACCGTAGTTAATCCGAATTGCCGAATTGTCACTAATCGAGTCAATTGAACTATTATTGGCTAAATTAATCCTTTTGGGCCTCATAATTACAATTGGGCCTACCTTGGGCATCATTGGGCCCACCTTGGCATCATTGGGCCCACCTTGGCCTCATTGGGCCCACCTTGGCCTCATTGGGCCTACCTTGGGCCTCATATTTTTGATTTCGTTATTTTCAGTTAATAAGGTTAACTCGAAAAGTCGGATTGTCACAGAATGTGTAACTCATATAGAGTCGTTCTATATGACTATGAGCTGTGATCCTGGCCACGTCACACTCATGTGGACTGACGCCACGAGTGGGAATTTGGGGGTGTGAAAGAAACCATTGACAAAAGCTTGTTGTTTTTCAAGGCAAAAAGGTTCGCCTTATCTCTCGCCCCTATCAATTTTCAAATAAATGAGAAAGAAAGTTACAAAAATTAATGAAAATTTGTTCCAAACGTTTACGTCTCTTGGAGGGAGTATATCGTATATAGATTCTCATTTGCTAATATTTGTTTTGATAATCTTGGTTGTTGAAAGTGTGCAAAAGGATCTACCACCAGCTCTTGATTCTTCTTCCGAACCACCTTCGGTTATTTATTGAACCACTAGGTATATTTATAAGTAATGCAAACTATTTGTTAAAATGCCCCAATGAAACTTGTTTAGATGATTTATTATCCAAAAAAAATTTACAGTTTGGTTTGGTTATTGGATCTAATTTTTCTAAAATTCAAGCTAAATTTGCTTTGGTTACGTTTTTAGATATGGATCTAATGTTCCATTACGCGTTCTTAATTAGCTAGTTATATGAAATTTGTTTGATATTCTAACAAAGACCTTGAATCTTTTTGGTTAGGATGCGTATATCTTACACTTGGTTGTATGCGTAACGTGTGTGGATTGCCCACGACGGCACAACTATCTCTCTCTTAAACAATCATATTTACTAAAAGATCAATTTTGGACAAATTATCTTATAACGTGTGTTGATCCACTGGAAATATTGGATGAAAAAGCATCTCAGGCCATTTAACATAAATACACTCATTGTTATTTTTTATCTCTAAATATAGTAACATGTGTTTATAAGATTGTATTTTGGTGGAAGATCATCTGTTAGGTATTAATTTTTCTAAGTTTGTTCATCAAAAGTATTTATATAAACAGTTCATGAGTTTGTGTATTAGAGTTTGAACTTATTTGAATTTAGAGATTTGTGAATCTAGCATATATAGCTCCAACAGTTTGATTTGTATTCATGTTTACTTTTATTTGATTGATTACATATATGTAATCAGATATGTATGCAACCATATAGATGATTACATATATGTAATCATGCATATATGAACCAGATATATGAATACTTATATGTAATCAGGTATATATGAAACAAGATATATGATTATATATATGCAATCAGGTATATATGAAACCATGTATATGATTACATATACGTAATCATAATATTAGGTATAATTACATAGATGATTACATATATGAAATGCACTTTTATTTGATTACTTACATATATTTAATGAGATATATATGTAACCACATAGATGATTACATACATGTAATCAAGTATATGAATGTAACAACATATATGATTACATATATGCAATTATAAATTTAGATTTGACAGAAAAAATCAAAATTTTGAATTAAAAGTACTGATTACAGTTTCATGTGAAAAAGTTTTCATGTGTCAATGTGACAATACAATTAGTAAACATGTAACTTTGTATATGATTGCATATATGTAATCATGTATGTAACACTTTGTATATGATTACACATATGTAACTTGCTATATAATTATATATGTAATCATGTATGTAACACCTAGTATATGATTACATATATGTAATCATATAATTTGTTTGAAAAATTTAGATTTTTTGAATCATGTATGTAACACCTAGTATATGATTACATATATGTAATCATGTATATAACACCTAAATATATATGTGACCATGTATATGATTACATATATGTAATCATGTATATAACACCTAGTATTTGATTACATATATGTAATCATATATTTTGGTTGAAAATTTCAGATATTTGAATCAAAATATCCATCTTTTTGAATTCAATTTTTTGAGTGAAAAAAAAATATTTTTTTTAAAATTAATTTTTGTAAATAATTGATGAGAGAGGAGAGAGATGAGAGATTTTAAGAATTTTATTTAATATAGGAGAGATAATATATTTATTTGGACTAATATACCCTTATAGTCATATAATTAAATCCCTTGATTGTTATTTATTTACAATCTTGCCACTATTGATCTCAACCATTGATTAGATTAATCAATGGTGGATTAAAGGTTTTCTTAGTTTTCTTAAAAATGAGGGTTTTCAATGGAACCCCTATATATATATATATATATATATATATATATATATATATATAGGAAAATGTTCAAATAATAACTCACTCTTAAAGCAATAACCCTGATAACTTTGCCAAGATGAAGCCAAATCTTGGATTTTTGTTTTTGAACATCATTGTAACACATTTAGAACACTATGTTCTTGTATGAGTTTATGAAAATCCATCACTGTTTAAGAGATATAATCGTTGTAAGTTTTTTGATTTACAGCACTGTAACTGTTTTAAGCCCAAAATTTACTAGGATGTAAACTCTCAAACGGTGGTGATGAATTTTCGTAAACTCATAAAAGAACACAGTGTTGTAAATGTGTTACAATGATGTTAAAAAAAATCCAAGATTTGGCTTTATCTTGGCAAAGTTATACATGTTATTGCTTTAAAAGTGAGTTATTATTTGATCACAATCATATATATATATATATATAGGGCAAGGTATAAAAAATAACTCTCATCTTTTGCTACAAATACATAACCCATTTCAATCAATCATAAACTTACATATAAACATTTCATTAAAATATTAAAAAAGGCATCATAGTCATTTTACCTTTATAAGTTTTCTCCCCCTCTTTTTTAAACATTAATAACTTTTTTTATAATATATTATTTTTAAAAAAAATTGCATCATTATATTCGTCTCATTTTTCTCTTTAATTCCGTTATAGTCTCGACTATTTTTTTTTACTTTTTTTAAATGTCTTATATTTACATCATTGTAACGAGCTTAAATATAAGAAATTTATTTGAAATTTTTTTAAAAATGATAAATTACAGTGATGTAATTTACATTGACATAATTTATCGTGATGTAATTTACATTGACGTAAAATTCGGTTTCGGTTTTTTTCGGTTAATTTGGTTCCGGTTCGGTTTTTTCGGTTAATTCGGTTTCGGTTCGGTTTTTTTTGGCTTTTTGCTCATCCCTAATTTGTAACGAGCCTAAATACAACAAATTAGTTTGAATTTTTTTCAAACAATGATAAATTACATCACTATAATCATCATTGTTAAAGAAAAAAAATCAAAATAATGTGTTATATTACATCACTGTAATTTATCATTGTAATTATCATTGTTAGAGAAAAAATAAAATAATGTGTTATATTACATCACTGTAATTTATCATTGTTAGAAAAAAATTCAAAATAATGTGTTATATTTATGCTCGTTATATCGATGTTAATAATGGACAATGAGAAAAAAAATTAAAAAAATTAATCAACATTATAACGGGAATTAAAGAGAAAATTGCATCACTGTAAATAATGTGTTACGTCACCGTTAATTATGTCATTATAAATTACTTCATTCTGTGTTACATTACTTTATTTTGAGTTACATTACTGTAATTTACCATTGTTAGATTAAATTTCTAATTAATTTGCATTCGTTAAGCTCGTTACAATGACGTAAATACATGACATCAAAAAAATAAAAAAAAAAACTAGTCGAGACTATAACGAAATTAAAGAGAAAAATGAGACGAGTATAATGGTGCAATTTTTTTTAAAAAATAATATAGTATAAAAAAGTTATGAATGTTTAAAAAAAATGGAGTAAACTTTACATAAATGACAAATGTCCTAAATGCCCTTCATACTAAAGACAAAGGAATTGACACGTGGCACGATCATATATATATATATATATATATATATATATATATGAGGGTTCAAAAGAAAATTTCTTATCTTCAAGAAAACACCAATCAATCAACCAATCAAATCATTTCTTTTATATTTTAAAAATTTTTATTTAAAAGGTTATTTTGGTAAAATTACAATTGTATATTTATGAAATTTATATTAATCTAAACATTTTCCTTTTCTTTTACTAAACAAATTCGTAAAGATAAACAAAGATTTCAAGAACAACAATATGAAATTTGAGATTTTTTATAAACACATGTAAAACATACGTAACGCTGCGTCAGATCTGACGAAATTCTTTTACGTTTTGTTACGCATGTTTTACATTGTTTTATAAAAAATATATTTTTTTAAAAATATCTGGTTGCCACTTTTTTATTTTTTTTATGAACATGTGACCAATAATGTTACAAACCTGTAAAAAATTTTTCAAAAAAAGTACGTTTTTTAAATGGTTTTCATAGTTTTCACACTAAGAATGAGTTTTTAAATTATTTATTTCCTATATATATACATATATATACATATATATATATATAGGGTGTTGTTCAAATGAGAACTATTGCAACTTGAGAACTAAAATGTGTTTTTAATATTAATATATTTTACTAGTATTAAAGAATCTTTTGAATTTAAAAATATATAAAACTTATAGTTAATAATTAATATTACCATTTAATATGATACGCATTTAATAGAAGAGAAATGGACAACAAATTAAAATTAAGGTGTTTTATGAAAATGTCATTTATTTTACAAACCTTGATTTACCATAAAAAATTGTTAAAAACATATGCAACTGTAAATAAGGTTGTTCATTTTCTGAATTGAATTTGAAAAACTTGAAATTTGATCCGATCTTAATATGAAAATCATTTATTCGAAATTCGGTTTAAATTTTCACATTCGAATTCAATTCGATTCGATTCGAAACAAGAAATTAAATTTTGAATTGAATTTTGAATTTGTGTTTTTCAATTCGATTTGAAATTCGAATTATCAATATTTATATATGTATATATTTTTGGTATAAATGTAACTAGTTTAACATATATAAAAAATGACTTTGTAATAGAGTTATTAATTAAGGTTTTAATTAGTTTTATGTTTTGATGTTTATAGTTAGCATTAATTGTATAAATAAAACTATAGAAAAATTATTTAAGTGAATTGAAATTGAATCAACTCGAATTTGATTCGAATTCGAATTTAGAATGTGAATAGAATCAAATTTCGAATTTCATATCGAATTCGAATTAGTTTATTCGTATTTATTTCAAATTCGAATCGAATACAAATTGTACTCAGAAATTCAAAATTCGAAAATTATTCGATTCTAAATAGTCGAATTATTGAAATTAAATTCGATGAATACCCCTACCAAGATCACAACCCGCTTTAGCAACTAAGTTGCAACGGTGCTGTAGGCACCCAAACTAACATTGTTTGTCTATTTCATTAATAGTGTCCACCCGACCACCCCTCTCCCTTAAAAAGTAAATTAAAAGCTCTGTTTATGTAAATTCATCATTGTAACATATTTAAAACACTTTATTCTATTAGGTGTTTGTGTAAATTCATCACCATTTAAGAGGTAATTAACATCATTGTAAGTTTTTGACTTGTAACATTGTAATTTTTTTAGACCCAAAACTTATAACGATGTTACATATTAAAGACGATGAGTTTACACAAACTCAAAAAAGAAGAAAATGTTCTAAATGTATTAATTACAATGACATTCATAAAAAATCCAAGATTTGGCTTGATATTGGCAAAATTATTTAAGTTGGTACAAAAATGTGAGTTATTATTACTTTCATATTCTATATTATATACTAGGTTAGAAACTCGAGTGTTACACGGATTGTATAAAAAAATAAGAAAATTCTTAGAAATAAAAATTTAGAAATTATTAGTTGATTGATTAATTTATATGATAAATACAATTATAAATTTAAAATATATTCTTTTAACATTAAACATGTTATATTAGCTAAATTTAAAATGATGAATCAAACACATATCACCATACGCATATCACCGTAACTACTTATTTATTAGTTTAAGATATATAAGTGATAATTAAATAATATGTTTCTTGAATTATACGTTTTATGGTATTTAAATAGCCAAAAACCTTTTCATTTTGATTAAAAGGCGTATTTATGATTTTTTTGTCAAACGAAAAAAAGATAGTGAACCGGATAAGCGGGGACACCGACAAAGCATAGGGCATGTGAGTGAGAGACAATTGTATTGATATTTGGGGTTTCTAAGTTTTTCCAAATAAATTATCATTTTATGATTCACAATATATTATTTTTTTATTCTTAAGAAAGTATTAGAGTGACCCCATCGCCAATCACCCCGACTTTAGACGGTCACTTTGATGTCACATTGGTAGGGCCAATCGGGTTAAAAAGCATGCATGCATGTGAAGGATTATAGAGAAGATTAAAGCAAGGGGCTTTTTATGGCTCAAATCATGATCACATGTTCAATACATGTATTTGAGGTGTTAGAGTTGTAATTTGTTTCTAGCTAGTTTTTTTGATGTGCTATATGGGTCTTTGTTCTTTCATAATGATGTCTTTCAAAATAATGTTTGGTCAAAATAACCCATAGATTAAACACTTAAACGGCTACTTTCAAAAGAATATAGAACAAAAGAAGAGATTACAAAGTAAAAAATTGAAAATAATTAAACTACTAATGAAGAAGATAAACAATTAATGACGAGAATGACTGAACACAAAAGTTAGGTAAACATATGATCACCAAAGGGCATTTGTCCCAATGATATCAATGTGTGATAAGGTGTTCTTTTCTAAAATATGTTGAGAGTTCTAGTCCTATGGTAGACAAGGTTGGAAAAATTTGTTGTTAAAAAAAAGTAAACATATGATCAATACATGACTAATCATTTGTTTCTTTTTATGAATAAGTTGTTTATAAAGTTTCTTATTTTTTATAACAAATTATGAATGCCAATTTTGTAGTAACATCATCACACATTATTCATAGTTTATTTATGTATAAGTAGAGGTAATTAACAACTTAACACTGTAGCTAGCAAGCGAAAAGCTTAGGAATGCCAAGATTGTTATGGTGAGGAGGAACTATTAATTGTAATTTATGTTATCGGGTTAATTGACTAAAATCAATATGTAGTTATCATGTCATTGGTTCGAGTCTCTAATTTCTGCAACAATTATTTCCGTTTATTGAACTTTAATGAATACTAAGCCAGTAAGACTAATCACTGGTTCTCTAAAATTTGTTTTCACAGTCGATTCAGAACAAAAATGATGCTCGACGTTGATATTCAATTGTTTGTGATTCAATAGATATAGCAATTAAGTTTTAGGTTTTGAAGTCATATATAGTTTGATCCACACAATACTTTTCGCTGACCCAACCTTTAATTTTGGTGCATTATGAGTATAACATACGGAAGAAACATATGACTAATAATCTTTCCCATCAAAATCAACCTTGTTGGAAGTATGTGATGTTTCATCCTCGTAAACGAGTTGTCATCAATCTAGGGTCTAGTGAGGATATGTCAAATGTTCCTACAAATTATTAAGAGGAAGATTTTCAAAAGCTAGAATTTGACGCTAAAGCCTTTGCTATGTTAGCTATAGGAATTCCAAATGATATCTATGTTAGACTTTTACATTGCATTACTAAAAGAAGCTTTGTCCTGCAAATTCAGCCTATCGGTTGGGGTTTTACCTTGTGATCGAGAGGTTATGGGTTCAAGCCCTGCCAAGGGCAATTTAAAGGACATTCAGATGAGGGAATGAATCTTGAGCTTAATCTCGGGTTCTGGACCAATGGGGCGAGGGTTTACCCATTTCAGGGGGTTTCCGCGTATCTGATGTGGTCGCGTCTTACCTCTGTCTGATGGGCCCTGTTAAGACAACATACGTGGTATGTAGGATCGTCGCCGTTCAAAAAAAACTAAAAGGAGCTTTGGGGTTCCCAAAAAGTGTAGTTTGGGGAACTAGTGAGGTTATTGTCAATATAAGGGAAATTGTTACTCAAGACTTTGAAACATGTCGTGTAATTAACGAAGAATCATTGAATTAACAGTTGAGAGACTTTTCTTATTGATTATGGAGTTGAAATTGGCCTGAAAAGAGTTGAAAAGCCTATTCTATGATTTCTTTTAGTTGATTACACTTTATAGAACATTTTTTATTTTGCAAGTCAATCATATCATATTAATGGAAAACATAACATTCTTACAAGAAGTTGATAAATTATAATAAAAGCCTATGTTCATAAACAATCTCTCTATGGTATGTTGGATTGTCAGTACATGTTTTAGACATTATTCATTCCATACGACTAGCCCTTATATCATCATCATAATATGCTCAACCTGATATGTATGCTAAAAAGTTTGCTCATGATCGATAGTGTGTTCTACGTTTAAAAAAAGAAACATTATCAAGCTTTCATCATACTTTACTTTCCTCTTTAAACATAAACATATACAATTGTGCGAGAGGCAACCATTATGTATCGTCGTCACCACATAACGTTGGGGTCAGCCACTACGTATCATCGTTGCTATCCGCACCATTTCATCTTAATTTACCTTTACCATATTTTGACTCTATCACATTTACCAACTATTCATACAACTGTTAACACATAGATAACATGTTCAAATCAGCTAAACACTTCATACTTTACCATCTAACTGCAAGGCTAAAACTTTAAACTTTAACATTGATACACATAACGGTTGTATCGTTTATCAGTGATACTCACAATGGTGTTAGTATCATTTATCTTTGATATAAACAATAGGGTTTGTATCATTTATCATTGATATGCATAACATGAATCGTGTTATTTATCATTGATACTCACAATTAGGTCAATATGATTTATTATTGATACAGACAATGGGGTTTATACCCTTTATCATTGATATGCCAACGATGTCCGTATCCTTTATTATTGCACATAGTTCCTAAAACATCACAATATCATATTATGCATATACCATTCTTTATAACATGCATCTTTAACACAATATCTTTATCATTTTATGCGCATAATCAATATATATCATACATCTTTGCACATAATTTATAAAACTTATAACACATCACATTAACTAGATTTTTGTTCCCTTGTCTTATGTTTTGAACTGAAGCTGTATTCCCCGTCGAGTCCCGCATTATGTACTGGTAGGTACACATAATCTTGATGATTAACATGTTTGTGATGTAAGCAAAGAAATGAAAGGAAAAAACGCTCTACGTGTAGCACTCACTGTATATGGTTACAAAAAGCGCATAGTCGGTACTCGATACCAAGTTGCTATTTTTCAGTTTTTACGTACCGGTATTGTTTACTACAAATACCAAAATTAGACAAAACAGATACTGATATTTTTTTTCCATTTGATATCAGTTCGGTACAACATTAATCCCTAGTATAAATGACACATTTTTTATTAGAAATTTTATTTTAATAAATTATCATAAACCTTTTGATGACAAGGATTAAAAAAAATATAAAAAGATTAAAAATATAATTGTACTTTTCCCAGCTATGCCATATGGGCTAAATGAATATTGGTAGGTGGTATTGCAGCTGTCCTCTATCTCTTAACAAGTTGTCATTTTTGTTCGCCAGCATAGATTTTGACTCAATAACAACAATAATGTTCTTTAATGAAAAGAAATATTCTGAGACATGTCGTTAACGGTTTTATTTATTTATTTAATTATTAAAATCTTTTTACTGAAAATGGATTTTAGTTCCTGAAAATCATCAATTTTTCATGTAGAAAATAAATATAGATTTTTTTTTGTTTTTTTTATCTTTAAAAATTTATCATTTATACACAACATATTACAAATATGTATATATAGAAGAGAAACATACGGGAAACAAGTCTTCAACGCTTCTACGTTTTTGCAAAAATCTTGGTACTTTTTAAGGGCTAACATGCCACATTATGGTTGATTAATTGAAGGTACGAAACTCCATTATTACGTATGATCGATCTAACAAAAAGAAAAAGTGACCATGTGTTGAACTCCTAAAACTTAAAAACTAGTGTTTGAGATAGAGTTCAATGACAATGGTACTCTTTATTAACGATACATGTGTTATTGTTTGGTAAGGCGGTGAATATACATAAAGGGTTTCGTTCAAACCATGGACAAATTATAGTTGTTCATAAATTAAGTTGCAACTTCGTGTCATGTATACCATAACGGTGCACAGTATGGGCTAGGACGAGAGTTAGGGCAAGCATGACTTTAGGAACACCCCTCCTAGTCTTAGCATCGAGATTTTGAGTTGCGATTGGCGACTAGCTCGATCTCGAACACTTACTCATTGACTTGATAGTGGATTGCAAATGAAGAAGATGAAAGAATGTTTTTATCATACATTGAAAATGTTTACATACTATTGCTATTGCTATTACTATTACTATTACTAAATGATAATAATACCTTTTTATTTCAATTAAAACCTGAATCATTAAATGGGATATTATAACGGATTTAATTTGATCTTAAAATGTTGTATTGTTTCAAATATTATTATGTGTATAATAGATTAATAAATGTTGTTTTATTTCAAGTAATGTAGAATTATGGTTGTTTGGTAGACTTTAATGATTATTAAGATGTTATCTTTTAATGATTCATATACATTAAAATGTATCATATTAATTATTCAGACTTAAGTTACATCTTAACCATTAAGAGGCTATGAATCACTAAGAGGTACTTTCTCAATGATTATTAAAGGCTAACAAACAACCCCTTAGTTCTATATTTTTTCTATATTTGTACTTATTTAATTAATTAAAAATGATCGTACATGAAAATTGGATGGCATGGGTTTAAGGCAATGTTTTTAAACCCGGACCGGGATTCGGTAGGCATAGCGGGCCGGTTCTATGTTCAAAACCGTTTTTGTGATAACCGGCCGGTTGAACCGGCGACCGGTGGTCGGACTGGAAAACCGGTGGTCGGGCCGGGGTTGAACCGGTTTTTTATTTTTTCAAATTTTTTTTAATTTTTTTTTGATTTTTTATATATATATATTTATAAAATGTATATAAAATCATCCGGTTCTTAAATCCGGTCCGACCGGTCCAACCTCTGACCGGTAAGGGGACCGGTTCGACGTCCGGTCCGGTTATGAAAACATTGGTTTAAGGATGGAGGGATGAGAAGGAGGGAAATTCGAATAGGCTTTAACATAGGGAATATTAGAAGAGGGAGTTGTTAGACAAAAGGGATGTGAAAGATGGATCCCCAACCCTAAAACCTTTTATATTATTATGTATGGAACCTAAAAGTTTAATTAATTCATATTTGCACATTTTTGTTACGGTTATTGAATTTAAATATTCCTAACTATAACCAGTTGAACGACAATACTACCAACTGAGAAAAATGTTTAGTGTTACTCCCAACTTTCAACACATTTTCCATTAGCAATGTGTAATAGCATATTAAAGTGTCACTAAAAACTATGTTGAAAGTTGAGAGTGCCGCTAAACATTTCATCAGTTGGGAGTATTGCCGAAAACATGTCAAGGTTGCGAGTATTTGAATCCAAAAACCCTTATATTATACCCAAATTAGAGTGACTATAACTTTATAAATTTTTTCATACACTTTAAAATTCCATAATATAAATCTTTACATACAAGAATGGTATATATATCTCGAATACAAAAAAAAAAAGTAAATATGATATTATTCAAGTTTTGTAGAGATAAAAAAAAGGTTATGAGTTGGGGCATAAGGTTTTTTCAACGGTGGGCTTTCTTTCAAGTGAGGTACTGAGGTGGGTCACGTCATCATGTTTTTAGACTTCAAGAAGGAACGATAATTCATTTGTATTTGTTAGGGTGTTTCCATGTGTCCAGGATTATGTTGTTTATAAATAAATTTATACAAACTATCCTATAATTTCAATCTGATTTGATATACGCAAGAGTGTTATGAATTATGCATAATGTTATGATGTAATAAATTATTTAAGTAATTAAGTGAGTTCTTTTGTGTTTTCAAATAAAGTTTTGATTTTGTGACTAGATTGTTTTTAGGAGAGAAGAGAAAATATTATATACATATATATATATATATGTATATATATATATATATATATATGTATATATATATATATATATATATATATATAGGGTCTGAATCCTTTGGAAACCCGATCTAAAAGAGAAAACCCTTAAACCCTCTCTGAACCGTTAGATCAAACTTATTTTAATTTTTAATTAATTAAACAGAAAAAACATGTGGTCTATAATTAAAGTTGAATATTTTAATGGGGTTTTTGACTTTAAGGGGTATAAATGACTTTTGTGATGAGAGAAGAGAGAGAAAAGAGGAGAGAGGAGAGAAAATCTGATAGAAAGAGGAGAGAGAATCTGATAGAGAGAGAAAGAAGAGAGAGGAGAGAGAATCTGACATAAAAAAAGTAATTTTTTTATAAAAAAGCAATTTTTTTATAAAAAAGCAATTTTTTTTAAAAAAACAAAAAATATACACAGGTGTATCAAACAAAAATTTCACCACACAAACACAAAAATTACATATTCTCAACCGTAATAAATATTACACATGTGTATTTTACATATAAAACAAAAAATTACACATGTGTAAATTTATAAAAAATATCAAAATTAACCAAAAACTACACATGTGTAGTATTTTGAGTAAAGTGTACTTTGTGTATTAAATCTTGTACATTTTTATTTATACGCATGTGTAATTTTTTATATTTTCTTGTAAAAAATATGTTTTTTTATTTTGTATAATAAAATATATATTTTTGTTGTTGTTTTGAAATTTTAAAAAATATTTTTTTAAATGGATGGAGAGAGAAGAGATAGATGAGAAAGAAATTTGATATTAATAAATTATTATATATATGAGTGGTTTTAAATGAGAGAGAAAAAGATAAATTATTATATATATGGGTGAGTGGTTAAAAGACTATTATGCCCTTTTCAGATTAAAAAATTAGAAAGAAAAAAATGTTGATCTAACGGTTGAGATAGGGTTTAAGGGTTTTCTCTTTAAGATCGAGTTTTCAAAGGATTCAAATCCTATATATATATATATATATATATATATATATATATATAGACACACACACACAAAGCAAGGAAATATTAATGTATTAAGTTCTCTTAGTTTAGCAATATAACTTTCTTATTCTCACTTGTTTGTGTTAAAAATAAAATTGAAAAAAAAAGTTAAAGTAATGAATCTAACCGAATATTGGATGGTAAAATATGTTACATAAAAATATTTTCCTAAGGATAAATGAGACATCTTAATTGTGGGTATGATACTCCTTATAAATTTTAGCGGTTAATACAATTTTTTCTCTTCATTTTTATCGGCTAGTTTCGCATTTGGATTTTTTTGGGTCACTTTTACGATAAAGTACGCGGCTCATTTACAAACACACACACACACACATATATAGGGGAAGGATCAAATGTTAACCCACCTCCTTGTAATTATAACCCTAGCATTTTTTTGTTTTTTGCCTGAATCTTTTTTTTTCATGGTCTTTATTATACATAAATAGGGGGGTTTCCTTCTTGTGTTTTTGCTAATTAATCACCGTTTAGAAGTTATTTACAACCGTAAGTAACTGAAACGACTTACAGTTACTTACATTACGTATCTGATGGAAGTGTGATGTAAGTAACTGTAAGTCGTTACAGTTACTTACGGTTGTAAATAACTTCTAAACGGTGATGAATTAGCAAAAACACAAGAAGGAAACCCCCTATTTATGTATAATAAAGACCATGAAAAAAGAAAAAAAAGATTGGGGCAAAAAACGCAAAAAAATGCTAGGGTTATACGGTTATCGAAATAAGAAAGGGTTAACAAAGGAACCATCCCCTATATATATATTATTAAAAAAAGTAAAATTGTAATAATACATAATGCAACGCATGAGTGGAAAAGTATAGTTGTATTGAAAACAAGAATGGGCATTTTGATGTTGACATGATGAGATGTGTATTCATTAACTAGGCTAGTCTTTGAAGATTTGAAGATTGATTTATATAATTAAAATTGTTATCAACACCTCCAAAGATGTTGTACTTTGGTAATTTTTTAATTAAATCAAATCTAAATTATCATAAATTGCCACACGAAAGATTAAGTCAGCGGTAAGGTTGTTCCACTTATAATATTATAAACAAACTTCTTTAATAGGATATTCAATTAGGAGTTACCTGAGAACAATAAAACCAATTGAAAAGTTTTGAACATCATTATGCCTTTTTGACTTGCTAAGATTTTACAAACACTTATTTTTTTATTATTAAAAAAAAAATCCCTAAATCAACATGAAACAAAATTTGCCCAAGACGAAATTCTAGCACTTTGTTTTATATACATAGTCACTCAAACAACAACCTCATAAAATTCTCCGTTTGATATGTTGGAGAGCTCTTTTCACACAAAACCCTTCAAGCTTCCCTACCCCTACACCTACGCCAAATTTATGCAACATCACTTGATGTTGAACATTATCTATCTTTACAATTTAATATAACCAATGTTTTTATAAGAGGATCATATGTTGAAGTAGACGTCTTAATTGTCACCGATCTAACTTGATTTAAGAACCAGATGATATAATAAATAGTTAAAAAAATAAAAAAAATATATAATTAAAATCGCATTTAAACATGCATGACTAATGTTAGAACAAACATAATCATGTTAAAAAATATAAGGTTTGGTTTTAATGTTTTATTATTCGGATTTTAGTAAAAAAATCCAGTCCGATTGTATCTTTGGTTCCCGTTCTAACTGAACTGGCCTGTTTGTTTAAATGATGTTGGTGTGACTTATTTAGGCAAACCTCCGCCTCTAGTTCCGGGTCCAATCTAGTTTTTAAAACGCTGAATACAACCCTATAAAACCTTATATACATTAGGCCTGTAAATGTTCTTTTGTTTATTTTAACCAAACAAACGATCGAACACGAACATTTAAACGAACGAAGGTTTTTTGTTCGTGTTCGTTTGTTAAGAAACTTTGTGTGTTCGTTTTCGTTCATGTTCGTTTGCTAATAAATAGTATAAACGAACATAAGTAAATGAACATAAGTAAACAAATAAAAACGAACCTAACTGAACAAACATAAACGAACATAACTAAAGAAACACAAACAAGCATAGTTGAACAAACATAGTTAAATGAACATTGTTTAAAACCTTAATAAACATATCCAAAAACGTTTAAAATAAAGTTCAAAACAAAATTTCAAAAATAAAACACCAACTTCAAGTCATCAATTCAACTTAATCATAAAGAATGCACAATCTTCAATTAAGCTCAATGTAGATAATGTCATCCTTTTCCTACAAGAAATAAAGAAAATAAATATTAGTAATTTACTATTGGTTACAAAAAAATGTATTATTATAGTTAAAAGCATAAGAAAATTACTTTAATGTTCTTTTTGTGTAGTTTGTAGTAATGACAATACCAATCTGCTCCACAAACAAACGTATGTACCATCTTAATTAGTTCCTAAACAAGAATGTTGTGGGTCAATAACCCTCCCACCGGCATTAAAAGTTGATTCGAGAGCAACAGTGGTTATCGGAACAGATAAGATATTAGTAGCCATTTTAGATAAAATTCTAAACTTAAGTTTATTCTCCTCCACCACCCTAGTGCATCAAAATTCACACCCGACTCACAAATACACACGCCTTCGTCTAAATAAATGGATGATTCTGACTTCACACTTTCAACAACATTTCTAATATGTTGATTATATTTAGCAATGCATGTTTTCAAACCCTTACCAAATAGGGGTGTTCATCGGGTCGGATAACGAGTTATTCGAATCGGGTATTTCGGGTTGGAAAATTTTTTTGGTCTATCCGAAACCCGACCTGAAATTCAAAATATATTATCCGACCCGAAAAATCCAAATAACCCGAACAACCTTGTTTTTTCGGATATCCGACCCAAAAAAACCAGTTTTTTTTTGCAAATCTGAAATCCGACCCGACCTGAATCTAAAATAATATTATCCGACCCGAAAAACCCGAAATTGATTTCGGATACGGTTTTTTCGGGTTTCGGATACGATTCGGATTTCGAATTTTTTCGAGTTTCAGATATTTTAAACACCCCTGCTACCAAATCTAGAAGTTATAAAACTAGAAGAAGCCTTTGAATAACTAAAGCTGCTTTCATTTTCATCCACAAAAGATACACCACCTAAAGAAACAATATTTGTCTCTTTATGTGCTTCAACATACTCTTTGAACAAATCAGCTAGCTTATCACAAGCAATTTGGATTTGTACAAGAGCCTCTTCTTTAGAATAAATTGTCTTGAAAGAAAAATCTATTAATTTCATCTTATATCTTGGATCCATAAGAGCACCAATGGAAATTAATAGATTAGTTGAACCCCAATACTTGTCAAATTTTTCATTCATCTTACATGCCACATAATACATGCAATCTTTCTCATCCAAAGCTACAGCATCCAATGCTTCTTTTATAACATACAACTCGCTAATAAACAAATTAGAAGTAGGATACTCAGAGTTTACAAGTTTTAATTAAAAATTAGTAATCCAAGTAATGATATAAATATGAACAATAAAAAAAAAGTTATATTTGTAGCCTCATTGAAAAGTGACAAGAATGATCCTCAACTTTTTTTCCAATCATTAATGCTCGGCAATGTTTTATACGTACTTTCTCGATCAACTATTCTCAAAAACCTCTTTAAACTCCACTGCTGTAGACAACATAGCATAAGTGGCATTCCATTTGGTACTTACATCTAAAATAAGATGCTTTTTTGGTAATTTTAATTGTCTAATGAGCACAGTAAAGATATGCAATCAACCTAGGGAGGCACCCACATGTTTCACACTTTCACGAAGATTGTGTACTATGTCTTTAATTTCTGATAAACCATCTTGAATCAACAAGTTAAGAATATGTGCACAACACCTAACATGAAACAATTGTCCATTAATAGCAAGTTTCTTTTGAAGATATAAATTTTCCATTAGCTTCCTAGCCACCACATCATTAGTATTTGCGTTGTCCACAGTCAAAGTAGCCACCTTTGTTTCAATATTCCAATCTTTTAAACACTTGAAAAAACTATCATAAATACATACTCCAGAATATGGTGGAGGCACATCAACAAAACTCAATATGTATTTGTGAAGATTGAAATCAGAGTCTACAATGTGGCATGTTAATACCATTTAATGAATATTTGGAACTGATGTCCACATGTCAGTTGTGATGCTCACACGATTGACATTGTTTAGTAGATTTTGAATTCTTTTCTTTCCATTTTCAAAACTAGAAATACAATCTTGCCTAACTGTTGCACGTGAGATCTTGTTAAATGTGGGATTAGCTTCCTTCATCATCACATTGAATAAGGCATCGTCAACAAAATCAAATGGCAATACCATGATCATGTGAGAAATCACCTCTCTCATTCTATCATTTCTGAACTTCCAAATTTTGAAGAAAAGATGAAGATTCTGTCGAATTTACTTGGCCAATTTTTAAATTTAACTGACCTTTGTTGACTGCTTTTAGTTTCGGACAACTCGTGTTAATATGCCTATGTAGTGGTGTGGTGGTTCCATCTTTAAGCTTCTTTATTTTCTCACCACAATGCATCCGTTGAGGGGCTTCACTTCCATCATCATTTATTACTGTACAAAAATGTATCCAAGCATTTGATGTCTTCATTCTTTTCCTTTTAGTGAATGGGGCATCTTCTTCATTGTTGTCATGTTTGACTTTGGTAGTTGTTTCATTAGCAGATGTTTTCTCTTCTTCATCATTAACTACAATAACAACATAAATAATAGGAGCTTTCTCCATATTTGTATCAAGTTAATGGAATAAAAAAACTAAATGATTTTAGAAGAAATGAGAATTTAAGTTACTGAACAAAACTAGTCCTAAGAAGTTAAATCAACTATAAGTTGCACCTTGATTGTTGCTTGAAGCATGGAAGAATGAAGGTTTGAGATGTAATTGTAAACAAATAATCTCATATATGAATGTGAAGAGTTTTGGTTGATTAATCTCCTCCTCAATCTCCAAGATTTGAAGCGTTTTAAGTTCCAAAGGGCAAGGTTGGCTGCATAGGAGAAATCAAGTGTATCTAGAAGCCTAGAATACGAGAATAGTCTTTTATAGTTTTATCACGTGGGTTCCAATGTTGCAATGATATCTTCCATTTAATATATCACTTATTTATTATTAAAATTAAAAAAAACTAACATAATAAACGATCCTAAACGAACATAAGTGAGCATAAATAAACGAACATAAACGAACGGACATAAACGAACGTAAATGAACAGATATAAACGAACGTTCACGAACGTAAATGAACGAACGAGACACGTGTTCATTTTCGTTCGTTATGTCGCACCCCGGTCCTCCCAGCCTTTTCGGGGGCGCGAACATTACCAGTCAGGATCGCAGTCTCCGGTCATACAGTTGCGAGACCTACATGTCTGGTTGCATACGCACATCCAATAAACTTGGAAAAAACTATTTTTATAAAATCAGAGTTGCGGAAGTAATTGTAAACGTTTTAAACCAGTTTGAATTCATAAGTTGCTGAAGCGTTCATAAAATAGTTTTTAAATTAACACAAAGTAATAGTTTGCGGAAGCGATTTAAGTAATTATCATTACATGACAAATTGCAAAATGATAAACGTTCTCAAAGCCTAAGGCACTATGTATGTGACAACTAGTACCTGACCGGCCGGCAAGTCCGTACGGTACGTGTACTTTACAATAGTAACTATGTGTGTATACATGTTTGTGAACAGTGTTTGTATTAACAGAATTCTAAATACAATAAACAGTTGTACGTATTTTCGTGTAAACTTAAATACTGTAAGTACAACATACATTTGAAACATTAGTTGTGTGTATTTAAGTAAAAACCTAAGTACAGATAACACAACAGACCATGAGAAACAACAGTGTTCATACAAATAACAGAAACAAATCAGTTGCAATCTGATATCCATAAATGACAGGAATCAGATGGCCGACATTTCAATGTGAAAACAATGTGATAACATGATGTTTAGTTGAGACCGATAGTGAGGAAATACAACTTAAAATCAGATTGCACTGTCGTTTCAGAATAACAAACTGACAGTGTGTTTGCGTGGGTGACGATTCACACAAACATATCTATGAGTTTTACGTTCTGAAATGATGACTGAAAAGTAGAAAACAAAAGTCGGAAAGCAAAACCATCGCCGTGTTTGTTCGAATGACGATTCGAACGAATACGCGCGATGGTGACGCGATCTGACGAAACGAAAACGACATGAACGACAATAATTCAAGAAAATAAAACATGTAATGTTTTACAATTTTGAAACTCATTAAAATTAAATAAAGAAAACCATTTTATTCAAAAAGAGTAAAACACGCGCGCAAAGTTCTGGAAACGCAACGAAAACGCAAACCGAGCAACGAAAACGAACCCGAACTCACTCGAGGTATAAATACCCTTAAATGAGTTCATCTTCCTCATTTCACTCTCCCCATTCTCTCTCTAAAAGCCATTTCCGGCACCCACTCTCTCTCTAAGATTTTGAACTTCAAATCACCATAACTTGCTCATTTCTTGATGAAATTGAGTGATTCTTGAGCCCAAACGAAGATCTTAACCTCCTCTACACGAAAGTACAAAGGATCTGGAGTGAAACCCACTGAAAATCGAGGTAATGAAGCATGAAAGATGACTATTTTAGGGTTTTCAATCCTTTTTGTGTAAACCACCCCATAATCGTTTCCAACCTTATCCTTTGAACCCAACACCTCCGAAAAACAGACGCCGTCACTGAAAATCTTGTGAAACTTGGCCTTGAAACGCGATTCAAGTCCTTTGGCCTATCCCTATATGCAGTTCGCCGAATGAAGGGCCTTCCGGCCGAATGAAGGGACTTCCGGCTGAATAAGGGGGTGCATGAGCCTGAGCTGAATAGGACCGACAGAAGCAGTGGCCGAATGGCCTGTTGATTCGGCCGAATGGCCTGTTGATTCGGCCGAATGAATTTCCATCCCCTCGGCTACATTATCCTCATTCGGGACATGCCATTCGCCCACCTCAAGCAGCCACCTCATTCGATCGGACCATGAGCCATTCGACCTAGGACACCATTCGGCAACTACCTCATTCGGTCAAACCTATCTAATCGGACTACAACCATGCGGCTGATAGCATCCGACCATCCTCATTCGGGGAGCAGTCCCATTCGGCCCATATAACCACTGGTTCGGCCTAAGATCTACTAGTTTGGCCCAATGGATTGGTTTGGCCCATGTGAATCAACCGGCCCATTCACACAAGGATGCAAATAAACACATTGTAAACCTAAACTAAGGGATGAGTATGCATGGGTTTATGTGTATTAATTCTATTTTACTACAAAGTTGGTGGGAGTTATGATTAAACAACACATACAAGCTTAAAACCCTAAGTTACTACAAAACCCAAAGACATGGGTATTTCATAAATTAAGTAACAACTAAATCCCTTTTAACATGTGTTAAAGTGTTAAATTGCCACTCATGAATAAAAAGAAATGATAACTCTTTCAAGTAAACCATAATTAGGGTTTAAAGCATTTTAAACTTCTAAGTATGGTACTTGGAAACTATTATGGGGACAAACATTCACGAACTCATCATGATGGGCAAGGTTACTCAACATGACAAGGGTAAAATGAAGTAAAACATAAAAAAATAATAAGGTATACTAAGATTAATCTAATTTTATTGAGTATTAGTATAAGTATGAAAATTGAACAAGGGTTGGATAATGATTACCGAGACCCACGAGTGTTAGCCAATTTTAGGGCTAACACATACGCGCACGCACACGAATCTCTACAACTCATACTTATGAATTATAAACAATGTGAAATCAATTCAGGATCGTGAAAACAACATCAAGTACAATCAAGAGCGTGTGTATTTCTTGTTTAGACTTAGTTAACTAGCACAACAACTACAAGGTGAGTTCATATGCCCCTTTTTCTTTAATCTTAACTGATTTTAAACCTTCGGGGCTGAGAAACATGCTTACTTTTACTTGTTTAAAATTCTTGCTTAACATATTGCTTATGCTTTGATTTAGATAATATTAAATTGTTTATTATCGCCTATCATTGCATGCTTGTATGATCATGAGATAACAGGGAAACTCAGATGAATATGATAATATAATTTCATAGTTCATCAACACAATGGAATAACATAGTTGTAAGATTTTATCTCACAACACTTAGTTATTCCTACATGAGCAAACAATGAGATAATTCATACACAAACAAACAATGAGAACACTTACAGTGAAACATGATGACACTACACAACACATGGATGATTAGAAGATAAAATATCTTCTAAATATCATTCCACATTATAATTGACTAAGTGGGATAAGTCAAGTACTTATAACACTTAGTTACAACTTAAAAACATACAATGCGATAGTATGAACGCATTTATCAATCCACCACCTGAGCGGATTAAGGGTGGCAAGACTAGTTCTTACCACGGTTTAATGGCAACATGGTGAACATATGGATCATTTAGAAAGATAATCATGATAACGTATCTTCATGATAACAATATCATTCTCACATCGGTTGACATAACGTAATAAGACCTGTTCTTATTCAACTTTGTTAATCACATGAGAACATCCCACATTGAGAACAATAACAATATCGATGTACATCATCCATCGCTACCTGTGGACTAGTAGACTGAGGAATTTATTTTCTCTCATGTCATATTATTAGTAACAGTTTCGATGAAGGCTATGGGATCACACGGCGGGATAGAGGTGAATCGGGTGCATTGTAATCTGATTATGTGAGGATCACAATGGACTCCTTTTGGGCTCTATACGTTGCATTTGAGAATGCATTACAAACAGTTAACTAACACTTTTAATATCTAAAAGTGAAACAACAGTTAACCCCACAATTATAGAATAATACAAGGCACAGATTGAGAATCTAATATCCTTAACACATATATTGGTTATCAATACTTCGGTTTGATAACTACAACACTGTCATCATATTATTCTATACATGAGAATACAGGTGATCAAGAATGAGATGAACATGTGGAATTGGGAATGAAAATCAATAGTTGTATTGCAAGTAGTGTGAAGTTCTAGTAGTGATGTGGAAGGATGTTGGCTAGGGCTTAGTTCCCTTACATATGCCCTATATATACGCATCACTACTAGGATGATATAATACTTGTAAATATAACTATTGAGAAGCCATTGGGTGAACATATAAACATACAACATACAAGTAACATGATTAACATGGTGATTGTGCATGTGAATGAATCAAGGTTTTCAATTAACATACTTATGAACTCACCAACCTAGTGTTGACTTTGTTTAAATGCATGTTTTTCTCAGGTGATGAACATGTGTAGATACTTACATGCAAGGATTAAGCTAGTGGACTTTTAGAAGCCCTAGCTACTTTTGGTGTTGCATACTTTTGATGACTAAACTATGAATCATCTTTTGTATATCTTGTACAGATACAAGATATAGTTACATTGATTCTTTTTGGTAGATTTACTTGATTTAATTATGAACGATACATTGTAATTAAATCTTGTAATTTTATATCATGGATGTGTTAGCATTTCTCATTTATTTATCATGTGCTATGTAAACAATCTGATCATTTGATTATCACTCAAGATATCGCGCCCCGGGAACCTTCCGCCCGACGGGAAAACCCGATCCGTTCCCGCTGGCTCGGGGTGTGACAATGTAGATGCATGAGACTCTAGCCTAGCATCCTATCCTTGTGTGCGTGCCTTAGCTTCTTGAGAAAACATGCGAGTAAAAGGTCAACACAAAGGTTGGTTAGAGCACATGTTTTATATCAGCAATAAACATCAAATGTTTAAAGTAAGAGTTTGCAGGTCTACATTTCATTACAATGCAATATCCATTGATAGCTAGTCAATATGTGTTATACCATATGCGGGTTAACAACTGACGCTAACATGCTGCCTCCCACCATATCCATCCGACAATATATGGGAATGTTGTTTGGTCAATTTTACATTGTTCCAACCTCCAGTCAGGGTGGCCATACGGCGCGCAACACCTTGTCAGGCCCAAATAGTACTATTCAGAATCACCACGCTAAGCGCCATGCGCTATTAACGGTTCGAGATGTGTTTAATGAGGACTTATCAGTTTTGTGGATGAGTGCCACACATATGCATATACGCGATATTAGCATGTACAAATGTAACAAAAAAGTATGTTGTTCAAAAAAAATTGTTTTCTCCCCTAATGGTAGAAATTAGAAAAAGGGGCCGTGAACTCACCTGATAGAGCAGTTCTGGTTATGAGTGTGTTCGCGACTTGTGAATGCTAGCACCTGCTAGTATGCATCTATAACCATATAGGTGTGAGTATGTGTTCTGCGGTGTGTTGTATCCCCTACAACTCCAAGTGTCGGTGTGCTCAACCGAGTGTGTGTTGACTCGACGAATCGCTGGTGACACGTTTTATGTGGTTAGTCCATTTAATGTGTCTTACTGCAATTAAGACACCAACATGCATCCTATGACTCTAATCAGGATGTTTTCACATAGGTTATGTTTCGAAAAATCGTAATGTTTCCATTTCGGACAAGTTTCCATATTTGGAAGGTTTCTATTTTTGGAAAGTATAGTTATGATATTCCATTTCATAAAACTAATAACTCTTAGTATGTTTATAAAAACACGTTTAAACATTTAAGACATATCATTTGCGCATAAATTGTCATTTATGTCGTTTTGCCCAAATAAAGTTTCCTAAAATAGTAAGTTTATACAAATCGTGTTTTTCACCAAATCAATCACCCAAATGTGTTTCTAAACACTTCAATATGCATTTGACAATATCTAGACATGTCTAACATGTCTAGATCATCACAAATCTATCACATGCATCATAAAAGTTTACTTTTATGGCAAGTTTTATCAAATCGACACAATAACTTATCCAAACTCGAATCCAACATTCCTAGACTCTAAAATCAGTAGATCTATATCAAATAACACATCAAATCACCAACAAATTCGTGTACACTAGCCACATGGAGTTGCATGTGGGTGGATCTTCATGCATGTGGGTTTTACCCATTGCATGTATGATCTAACGCTAGATAACTATAGAAACTACCTTAGAAGTGCAGATTCGAGTAGGAACAGCTTCTGATGATGAAGATCTAGTAGATTGATGGTTGCTCCTATCTTCTTAGCTCCTTCCCCAAGATCCAAGAACTCTAAATGGACCACCAATGCAAGGAATAGCTCCAAGGGTGTTACCAAGGGGATTTGGGATTGATTTTAGTGTGTTTAGGTCGAGAATAGATGAAGAAGCTCGGTGGAAATGAAAGAAAACCGATCAAATGGCTTGGGGTTGCTTTTTATAGTATTTTTGCTATCTGGGGCTTCCTTGCGTACCGCATAGCGAGGATGCATGGTCCTTGGCGTACCGCCTGAATAAAATATTCAGTCGACTCCTTCCGGCGACCCGCGCGCACCGCTTGATGTGCTCACTTGGTCTAAAGCGTACCGCCTGCCGGTTTGGGAGAATTCAAAATTCCCGCCCAAGCCACGCGTACCGCCAAAGTCCAAGCGCTGTCCCTTGGCGTACTGCCTGGCCTGCTAGATGAGCCCAATTGGCCCATTTTAATCGTTTCGACTCGTTTTTCGCTTATTTCATGCTTATAACTCATCGTTTGGACTTTAATTGCTATTCAATTGTTTGTTCACCAACGTTCGTACTATTTGTATGTGTTTCGATAATTCCTCGAATTATCGTTGATTGTTTGTGTTCGTGTTTTACAAAATGTTTGCACGCTTGATTAATCCTAATCAACATGTAATGCACAATTCAATAATTCCCCGAATTATTGTTTTGAGTTAGTGTTTGTGTTTCCCACACTTGGTTTCCAAAACCAGTGTGCAATGTACGATTCATTTCGCAGTTGTTTGTGTTTAGCTCATCTAATTAAACATAATTAAATGAAATGCAACAAGTATGAATGTGAAATACATAGAGTGTGAGAGTTGCAATTTACCTGAAATTGTCGAGTGTCACATCATCCCCTTGTTGAAAGAAATTTCGTCCAGAAATTTGGTTGTTGTTGGTAGTGTTTGAGAAAAAAAAGTTTTCTGGTTGTCACAGTTTAGTTATATAGTAAATAAACGAACATGAACAAACAATAAATAAACGAACATGAACAATTTTTTTTACTTAACGAACAACGAACGATTCACTGAATGTTCGTTTCAATTACAAGCCTAATGCACATGCTAAAAGCAATGTAATTAGTTGAGACCTAAGACGACCCATTAAGACATGTATGACGTACTATAACTCCTTACAACATAACATGACTTATTACAACATAATCTATTTAGATATAATTTTTCACACATAATCATATTTAAAGTTTAACACTAAAATAAGTTAGTAAAGTTGGCCATTTATTCTCAAATAACATGTGATCATTTAGAGTGAAATCTAGTTAAAATTAGTTAAGCATAACAAAATAAGAATATTATTAAGCCAAGTTAATTACACGGTTGGTCTCTATGATATGTTGATTTTGCACCATGGTTCTTAACATCAAGAAATTTCATCTGTAGTTCGAAGTTTATGCAAAAATGTAACACTTATGAACTCCAGAGTGGATAACCATTATCTTTTTATGTTATACTTTTCCATATGAAAATTATACCCATGATTCACACACACACACACACATATATATAGTAACAACCCGAATTTTCCATGTTACGATCCTTGTAATAAAAAATGTTAATAAACATACTTCAAATCTTTTTGTTATGTTATAAGCTATGGTTATACGAACACGATAAGTTATGATAATTACACGGTAAGGCCGTAATAAGCAAACTAAACTTTGAACTAATATCACATGATCCAAGGAATGTATTTAAAGTTTAAAAACATTAGTTTAAGAGGGCAAAAAAATGATGAAAATGAGGCAAATCGAAATTGACAAACAATGTTCGTAGTGAAAGTTACAACAAACTGAAATTAGAATGTTATCGTAAAATAGCCCCATAATTAGTGCACCTTAAAGAGATGTTATATATTTGCTTTGAAAGAGTGGAAAATGTGAACGAGGGCAGAAATGTCACGTAAAACAGAGTTTGTGTGAAACATGAATCGTGGAAACAGGTTACAGACACTACACGCCTGACAAAACGCTTGTGAAACAGCCATGACAAGTTGACCGGCAACTTGTCCTAGAGTACTGCCAGGTTTCCCTAGGTGGCGCCATGCGCCCGTTGACGTGTCATGGTACGGTTGCCTCGATTTACGTGCCAATTCCTATAAATAGTCTTCGAATGTTCATTTTCTACGTATCGCGTTCAAATACCATACTTTTCTCTCAACATAAACACTCCTCTAAGCCCCCTTTGAAGTCATACATGTTTACGAAAGTATGAGAAAAGTGTTCAGGATGATGAGAATGATTAAATGAGGTGTTGTTTGGGTAAGGTTTATGTATAAGTGTAAGTTATAATTATCTCCATAAATTATCATAAATTTATCTGGAGATATATTAAATTTATTATTACTTTTATGAAACTCCCTAGATTGTGATAACGAGCTAAACACTTGTATTAGAGATAAGCAAAATGTATTCATCCTGCCCATTTAGAAACTCTGAAAAGAGGATTTGTGTTACATGATAAGGTTATAACCATGATATGATTTCCATGTTAATAGGATATTATTGTGAACAAAAGTAAGGGTAACAAAAGAAGTTAGCTGATAGTGCATTGTTAAAAGGTGAGTTCTATGAGCCCTCTTTTACTATTTAATGTTTTTGGAATGATGTGTAAGCATGATAAATACTTTTGAAATTTTTTGAAAGTTGTGTATGATTGATTGTTAAAGCTTTGTTACAAATGATTTTGTGTAATGAACAACCAAGCTATGTAAGAATGGTTTTTGAAGTAAAATGGTATTTTGAAATGAGTTGAGCTAATAATGTGAATAAGCTAATAAAGGTGAGGGGTATAGGTAATGATAGTGTTGAGATTATCATATTCTCTGATCAAGATAAACTTCCATGAGTTGAAAGGGTGGTGGGTTGGTGGCTAGGAATTATGCCCCATATAAGCTCGGTTAACTTAATAGAAGTGTTTCATACTCAAAGTTCATGAGAAATTAATCATTGATTCATGCTTATAGAACCACTCCTTTATTAGTTACCGTAGTTAAATCCAATTTATGGAGAAATAGTTAAATCCAATTTATGGAGAAATATTTGGTGTGACATGACAAAGGTTTGGTTAGTATTTTATGGAAAAAAGATTTGGTCATGATATTGATGACAAACTTTTTTTTTTGATGATATTAGTTTTGGTTATTTTAAAGACCTTGAGAAGCTAGCAATGGCATGATCATGATATATCGAAGCAGTGGTGGGTTGGTGGTTGGGCAATACGTCCTACATATGCCCTATACATAAACTATCTTTGGTGTATTGAGAAAGTATCAATGTATAGGTCAAAGGAGACGAGGGTGTGGTGGAATGATGTTTTGATGTAAAGATGTTTTAAGAAAAGACACTTTGAACAAATGTTAAATAAGTGGCTAATGTTTTTATGTAACAAAGTTATACTTCAACTACTTGTATAGGAGGGTGATTGTATCCCAATATACGGGATGGAGGTGATACGAGGATTTTGATCTTGATGAGATGGTGTTTATACTATCTATATGTATGAGTCTTTCTAAGTATGGGAATATGTTTATGATTCTTTCCAGTTCAGGAAAGTTGGTATGGGTTTTAAAACTAAATAGGTGACGACCGACTAACATGTGGGTGAGGCTGCCCAATGAGACAACGCTTTGTATGATAAGATGATGTACTTATTATAAATCTGTTAAGGAATGATGAATGTATATGTTATGCTAAAACGTTTTAAGAAATGAAATTGAAATAAGCTAATGTTTATGATGAATGCATAAAGTATTCAGAGAACTTAGGACTTATCAGCCTAAGTTGACCTTTTTAAGTATGCACATTTGGTTCAAGGGAGACCTCTAAGAATAGTATTAAAAAGAAAGGAGCAGATGCATCAATAATCACTCAAAGGAATGAATACTTGCATTTAGTTTGAATGTAAATAGAGCTTTTGTACTATAATTTTACAAATTATGTATTATGTACTTGGTTAATAAATAGAGTTTTTGATTCCGCTTCATTTTATATCTTTGTTTAACCTTGTGCTAATGAGTGACGTGTCCTAGGTATAACATCAGTGCCGGAAACGTTACCGGAACAGTGAAATGCACAGTAACTTGCACAGTAACTCAGGTACAAACTACGTGAGCTATGTATATGCTATTGACATTTGATGCTTAACACTAAACTATTATGCTATTGTTCTGAAATCTGATTTAAACCTCATGGTTTAACAGTCAGAAACACATCAGACAACACTGAGCTGACACACAGATGCGTGATTTAATGCTATTATGTATAAAAGTATGCGAGGTTAAACAGAACAAAACCATAACGGTTGTTGTTACAGAATGCTAAACTGACGAATTATTCGTATAGGTGACGATCTGTACGAATAAATCTGAACGTTTAATGTTCTGAAATGATGACTGAAAAGTAGAAAACGAAAGTCAGAAAGTGAAACCAACGTTGTGTTCGTTTGGGTGACGATTCGAACGAATACGCGCGAAGGCGACACGTTCTGACGAAACGAAAACAAACGACGAAACGAACGAAAATAATTTAATAAAGTTGAATATTAAACATTTATTAGGAATCACAACCTCTTAAAGACTTTAAAATAAATTTATTTTAATTAAAATACTTAGAATACGCGAAATGGTGACGCGAGTTAACGAAGCGCTTAAAATAATCAATTACGATAAATAATTCAAGAAAAGTTAAATTAAAAGATTTACTAGAAATAACCACCTTTCAAACATTTAGAAATAAATTCTTTTAATTAGTTTACGAAACACGCGCGTAGCGATCCGGAAACGCAACGGAGACGAAAAACGAGTAACCGAAACGAACCCGAACACCATCAGGGTATAAAAGGCATGAATGAGGTGTTTCTCCTCATTTATTACATCTTTCCTTCTCCCTCAAGCTTCCCAAACCGTCACCCTCTCCCTCTTTAAAATTATCAACTTTAAATCACAAGATCTCACTCATTTGTGGATGAAATCAAGCAATCTTGGTGTCTAAACGAAGATCTCTAGCTCCTCTACCATAAAGTACAACCGATCTGAGAATTTATCCGGCCAAATTAGAGGTATGGATCTAGGAATCACACGAAAACTAGGGTTTTCTTCACCCTTTGTTCAACCACACCTTTAACTGGCCTTAACCCATACCCAACCCGACCCAAGGCTTTTATTCGACCTTCACGCAGGTTGGAACGAACCAGGAGAGGATGAGGAAGTCATGGAGCCGTCTGCGAAGCTTGGGTTCGATGGGGATGATAACCGGGGTGCAGGGTTCGTGGGATCACAAGTGGCCGAACCTGTGTACCCTGGCCGAACCTCCCGCACCACCGAACCTTCTCCACCAGGTTCTCTTCACCGAACCTACACCCTGATGAGTCCCATGCATGAGCTGCGAACCCCTGTGCCACGAACCTTATGCGAATCATTAACCCTGGGCCGAACCTCCTAAGCAGCGAACCTGGAATCTTGGATGAGCGAACCTTGAGGGCCGAACCCATGTCCAGCGAACCCTCATCAGCCGAACCAGTGAGGGGGAGGGCGAACCTTGGTCGCCGAAGCTTCTAGCCTGGCCGAACCTGTGAAGCTTGGCCAGTCGAACCTTTCTCGAGTAGCAAACCTCCTCTGGGCTGAGAACCTAACATCACACGAACCTTTAGAACTTGGCCGAACCTGGACAACTTAGACCTTCTTGGTGAGCAGCGAACCTAGGTTGTTTCAACTATATGCAGCGAACCTATGGTCTTCGAACCTGGAGACCCTTAGCCTAACCTTAGCTCACTTTAAACTCATTGAATGGGCTAAGCCAAGCCTTATGCAGCCACCCTCTTGATTCAGTTGGGCCAGAAAAACACCTCCACACATTGGACCTTAGCCTCTCGACTTGGATAACCCATCTAGGCCAACAACAATCCTTCGGCCCATGTTACACTTTCGGTCCATGCGGTTTAATCGGCCCAATACACCTACTCGGCCCATATCAACCATTCGGCCATGACCATAAATGGTCTAATTAATCGACCCAATTTAATGCTTTGGGCCCATGGAACTACTTTGGCCCATTCCTTGATCGGCCCAATCTCCCATTCGGCTTGGCCCAAAACCTTTGACATTCGGCCCACATAACTTATAAGGTTCAACATACTCTTCGGCCCAATTAGAATGCGGCCCACATGATTAAAGGATCACATAACACACTAAAACTATAAACAACTACATGCATGGATATTTTGTATAAATTCTAATTACTATAAAGGTAGTGAGGGAATTTATCAACCATGGTTGAAACTCTAACTTTCACAACCACGATGCAACAAACTAATAAAAGGCTAGTGATGAAAACAAGCAAACTTAACATACAATATGGAAACAAATCATAGTGATATAAGTGAAAACTAGTAAATCAGGGCCGAATAATGACCGAGACTCACAAGTGTTAGCCAACTTTAGGGCTAACACGTACACCTATACACATTAACTATAACTTATACTTATAAGTTACAAACCACATGAAATCAATACAGGAGCTTGAAAACAACCCCAAGTACAACAACGATGACGTGCATTCTTGTTTATACTTAGTCAACCACTTCGAACACAAGGTGAGTTCATTTGTCCCTTTTCAAACATATTTGTTTTACTTCGGGACTGAGAAGCATGTTATACATTTTAAACAAGTATTGAAATGTTTATGAAATGCTTTTACACTTAGTCATGATGCTATAAACTCTATGTTTAAACTTGTTATTCTTATTCTGAAAGTTAAAGGCTAAGACTTAAACTTAAGTGCTAATGCTATAATCTACATGCTATCACTAAATGCTCAATGCTAATGCTATAAACTCTATGATTAAACTGTATGCTCAATGCTAATGCTATAAACTCTATGCTTAAACTATATGCTTAATGCTAAGGCTATAAACTTTATGCTTAAACTATATGCACAATGCTAATGCTACAGACTATATGCTCAAACTATATGCTAATACTAGATGCTACATGCTACAAGCTATGATTACGTGCTAAATGCTAAGCTTGTATCTATGCATGAGATACGTGAATGCCAAACTATGCTATTGCAAGCTGGTATCTATGCATGAGGTATGTGAAAGCTAAACTATGTGAATGCTAAGCTCTTATCTATATATGAGATACGTAAATGCCAAACTATGCTAGAGCAAGGCTTGTATCTGCATATATGAGATAGGTAAATGCTAAACTATGTGTGTGCACAGCTTGTGTCTATATATGGGATACGTAAATGCCAAACTATGCTAGAGCAAGGCTTGTATCTTCATATATGAGATACGTAAATGCTAAACTATTTTGAATGCTAAGGTAGAATCAATTCATGAGATACGTAATGGCTAAGCTATGCTAGAGCAAAGCTTGTATCTATTTATGGGCTACGTAAATGCTAAACTATGCTAGAGCAAAGCTTGTACCCATGCATGAGATTGGTGAAAGCTAAACTATGATTGATGAAACTATTATCCTTGTACAACATACTTAAAAGCTAATCCATGTGAATGCTATAAACTTGTAAACTTTTAACAGTATGCAAAAGCTATGATGAAGACGGAATTGGGTTGTAGGTAAAACGTTTAATAATCATTAACAACAGTGTCATATGCGGATTAGTATGTGGTGGGATGGCGTCTGGGCGGGTTGTAGGCTCGACCCTTTCGTATGCCCTATATATAAGCATACCGGTTTGAATATTACATGTGATGTTAATGAGGTTAAGGTTTTACCGAAAGAGGTTTGCTAAAGCTATTTTTAAATAATCAAACTATATGAACTCACCAACCATTGTGTTGACTTTGTTTTCTTACATGCTTTCTCCGGTGATGTACAGGAATAAGCTAAGGCTCAGGAATGCATACTAGGATGCCCAGTTAGAGGACCTAGTAGATTTTGGAAAAGCACATATTTTGATGAACTTTGGAAATCACTTTTGATATCTTGTACAGATACAAGATAGTAACCCTTTGATTCTTTTGATAGGTTTACTTAGTTAAATTATCAAACATTGATATTGTAATTTAACTTTGTAATCCTAGTTTAATGCTTTATTGTGCTTTAGTTATTCTCAATGTTGATGCTATGTAAACAATCTGATCATCATGATTATCACTCACGATATCGTTCCCCGCGAGAACCTTCCGCCCGACGGGAAAGTCGATCCGTCCAGCCGGCTCGGGGTGTGACACTGGGATTTGGGGTGTCATATACATACATACATACATACATATATACAAATTTTCATATTCTCATATTCATGTACCACCATCATAACTTATTCTTAGGTGACCACATCCACTATGTCCACCACCTTTTATGTTCGGCGGCAACCACAACCACAACCTCTCACCTTTATTTACAT
Organism: Mikania micrantha; assembly: GCA_009363875.1. NCBI lineage: Eukaryota > Viridiplantae > Streptophyta > Magnoliopsida > Asterales > Asteraceae > Mikania > Mikania micrantha. The sequence continues at coordinate 55,413,485 of CM018694.1, read as the reverse complement.
ATTCTTCTCACTCTCTACTCCCCTCCCCTATCACATCAAAACTACCTAGAGCTGGCATATCGTGTCAGACACGACACGATAAGACACGAACACGATAAGGGTTGACACGAACACGACATGATAACTAATCGTGTCATTTTTTTCAAACACGAACACGAACCTGTTTGAAAACAGGTTACACAATAAGACATGCTTAGAGACACGATAAGGAAACATATTTAGTGAACAAAAGCTTACCTGCTAGGGGAGGAACGATGGTGAGAAGAGCCAGCGAGCGGAGGAGCAGGTTCCTGGTCCTCTTTCTTCGCTTTGGGGACCAACGCTTCTAATATGAGGATTGCAGGCGATGGGAGAAGAGGTGGTGAGGAGGCAAGCGTTGACGAGGAGATATTCGGTGGTTGTGTCACTGTGTGAGAGGGGACCGCCGATGATGAGATATTTGGTGGTTATGTCACTGTGTGAGAGGCGACGGCTGACCTGCGGTGGGGGAGGATTGGCTGACCGGCGGTGACGATCGGCTGATTGCAATGACTGGAATGTTGAAGACTTGAGCTCTTCAAAAGGAATTTAGGGTTACGAACGGGAACGGGGGAAATGTGGAATGGGGATTTTGACTTTTGGGAATTGATAACTTATATTTTATGTTAATAATATATTTAATTATTAAAAAAATATTAACAGGTTTTAAACAGATCCTAACAGGTTAACATGTATTTTAACCTGTTAAGACACGATTTATATCGTGTCTAAACGTGTCGACCTGTTAAAGACACGAAACCTGTTAAGGTCAAACACGAAACATGTTAAGGTCAAACACGAAACCAGTTAATTTTGTGTCGTGTCGTGTTAACAGGTCCGTGTCTGAAATTGCCAGCCCTACAACTACCGCTGCCTCTTTTTCTCCGACAAATCCCCTATCACAACCATCATTGTTAGGGGAAGGAATTCACTGCACCCACAAACGACAACAACACCTGTATAAACACACAGACGACCACGGCTTAAGCCTGCAAATGTTTTGTCATCATAGCGACAGTAGAGCGCCTACAACATACTTTGTTTCACAATTAGAGATTTTCATAATGAGGTGGTGGTGCCTAAATCTAGGCCAGAGATGGAACATAAGGTGGTCGTAGTTGAGGTGTGGTGATGTTGGTAATTACAATGTTGTAGTGGTGGTGGTTGCGGTGAGGTGAGGTGGTGGTGGTGATATGTGGTGGTGGTAGGTGGTGGGTGGTGATAAATGATGGGTGATGGTGATGGCGGTTTTGTTTAGATAAGAAAAAGGGTAGGGTTGAAGTTTGTTTTGCTGATGGGCAATTTAGGCAAAGGGTGTTATTTTTTTTTAAAGTTTAACAGAAAAAGATAATGATCATTCACTTCATGGTTCAAATGTGACACATTTTGGTACATAGTCAGGACAACATGTATAATTTCTTGAAGTTAGGGACCATTAGTTCAAAATCATCATATCATAAAGACTGACTGTGTAATTAACTCTATTTAACCACTTTAAGAAGAATAGTTTCATACACAATCATATTCATACCAAAGCAATCATAGTTATATTATTACATATACACTTTCCTATTAATACTGATGTAGTACCAATGATCCTCAACTCAAGTGGTTGAGGGAAGGTACCATTTGGCTTTAATATTGGGGAGGTAATGAGTTCAAGCCCTCACATGGACAAAATAAGGGTTTCATGCTAGGCTAGGGGGTTTTTCTCTCACCTATGGTGGTTTTCTCCTATTGGGTATGAATATTATCGGGTGAGTCTATGACTCGTCATTGATCCAAATTGCCGTTAAAAAAAATAATACTTATGTAGTTTAAGAGGACCACGTGTGGTGGTTTAATAGGAATGTTGAATGTTAACAATCTCTTTACCTATGAAACACGGGTTATCAAGTGTATGAATTTCATGAAAACCATGTACTCAAGAATGATGAATTGATTGTTGATAGTAGTTTTACCATACACATAACCGATGATAAAGATTAAATCATTGAATACAAAATCATGAAGGAAAATTTTACACTTAATAATTATAAATTATTAAAGATAAAAATAGACTTTATTTCTTTAAACTGAAAACGAAGAATTTAAAAATAGTTTTTTATGAAAGAAATTAGACCTATTGTCATTTGATTATGTACCAACCGTTAATTAATTATGTACTAATCATGGTAAAGGTTATAATTTTATTTTATTACAAGTATATGAGTAACATATAACTTTTCGGCTCCATGATCTTCTCAATCTAATGGGGTAGTAAAGATACATAACTAAACATTATGAGAGTTAAATCGTACAATACTTGTTCTACTATAAACTTACTCAGTATATTCTCATTTTTCAATAGGGTCTAGGGGAAGGATGGACACAAACCATATCCCTATCCGTGTTGAGATAGAGATGCTGCTCCGAAGGAGTCCCCGACTCAAAGATATCGTTTGAAGTTGATCATCTCAACACTTTTAACGTTATTTTCGCAAAATAAGTAAAATAACATTAAAATTAGTGCAATTTTACTTTGGCCCCTTGAGTGTCCACACATATATACATAAAATTAGTGCAACATTTTTAACGTTATTGTTTCACAATGTAGAACTTTTTTATTTTTATTTTTTTTATTTTTGTGATTTCATAGCAACTTCAACATATATATACAATAGAGTTCTGGTTATACATTTCCTTGACAAAACCCCATATGAATTTTTAAAGGAAAGAAAGCCATCCATTGGACGTACACCTTAGAGGTTTGAATGCAAATTCTTTATACTAAACACAAAAGATCTCACAATCAAGTTACAAATGCATTAGATTGCACCAGTACTGTTTGATGTTTAATTATTAATTTTTGATTTCTTAAAAACTCATATCATCTATTCATTAGTTCGTGTTATCTTTAAGAACTTATCTGTTAGAAAATGTAACATTATCTTGTTTAAAAATATTAAAAATCAAATATTTTAGAGTTTTTTTTTCTCTATTTATATCATATAATATTGATATACTTTGGTATTCATTATAAGTTTTCTATTTCTAACTTTTTAAGTTTCTATTTTATATCATGGATCCTTCATATTTAAACACATAATTTATACTTTCCTAAAATTTACATCAAGAATCCTTCATACTTTCCTACATTGATTTAGTGTTTTTCCATCAGCATCTTTATCATCAATTGCCCATGAATCATTCGACATATACTTATCTTTGGTTTGTTCTTCGTCTTTAAGTAGGGTTTTCAAGAAATAAGTTATCAATTGTATAACTGTTTGAGTAAAAAATATTTTAATATTTACCTTTAAGTGTCATGAAATATTTAAAAAATTACTATTTAATTTATTTCTATATTAAAATGAATAATTATCGTTTATTGAAATAAATAATTAGTTTTTAGCAATATAAATTTAATTAGAAAGCATGTTTATTTAATGAAAAATTGAGTTAGACTGCTTGTAAATGAAAGTAATAAATTAGGTGTAATTAGACATTAGTTTTTTAATTAAAATTAAAATAACTGAGTTTTAAAAAAGTTAATGTAACGTATCAGAATAAATGTAAATAGCTGTAGAAGAGAGACTTTACATATGAATCCTTTGAGTTAACCCCACCAAAGTCAAATCACTACCTCAATGGAAGATGACATTTGGTTGCCATGCCATTAACTTGAAAACTTTCAAACAATAAGTTATACTCTTGTAAAAAAATCACTTTATATATATATCCTAAGAAAAATAAGATTTATATACTCACAAAATTTGTTTGATACACAATCACATATGTTTTGTTAGTATTATATCATGTGTTACACAAGTGGTAGTTTCTAGCATATTTAATTTTAAACTATAATGACACATATATATTATAATTACTAGATTTAAGCTACTTTTTTTTTTCCTCTAGCAACTAAGTTATGTGATAATGTTAATTAAAGAAACAAAATAATCAAATGTTAATTATGTTCCAATACCTAAAAGAACCTCATAAAATTAATTAGGAATATTATTGTTTATGCAATTCTATAGATTTTATGAAGCAAATTAATATTACGGTTTTGATCCTATGGTTTAATTGTTTTAATGTATCCATCATGTATAATTTAACGTTTTTAGACAATGTTTTCAGAACCGGACCGACGTCTTACTAATTACTAGTAGTAGGGGTGAGCATACAAAACCGATAACCGACAAAAAACCGAAACCGACTTAACCGATCGGTTATGGTTACGGTTTATCCAACTCCAATAACCGAAACCGAACCGATATATATTTTCATGTATTTTTCATATGTTTTCCATGTATTTTCATATATTTAAACCATATTTTCATGTGTTTGAACCTATTTTCATTTATTTTTTATGTATTTGATGTAATTTTCATGTATATGTATGTTTGAAAAAATATTTAAAACACTTCATAACAATAAAAACGAGTTCGATAACCAAATTTATAACTTCAAAATAATCACAACGAAAATAACCGAAATAACCGAAACCGATCTCTATAACCGAAATAACCGAAACCGGTGCTCGGTTTCGGTTTCTAAAATTCCATTAACCGAACCGTCGGTTTCGGTAGAAGCTAATAACTGAACCGACATTTGCACACCCCTAGATGTGACACCCAAAATCCATACACTCTTACACGTGTCAAATTTAGGTCCCAGTTAAGTTTTAACTCAAAACTTTATCAAATATTTATGCGGAAGCGAGAAAAACATTTTTATATGTAATATGAACTTGATTAGTTACTAATTACATTCCAATATTATCATACAATAGTTTGTATGAAAACCCAACAACCAAAATTTACCAAAACGTTTGAACTTTTAACTTACGTGCCCGATCATGAGCTTTAACGCATCATCTCACTCCGACCTGCAAAACACCACATATAATTTCACCATTAGTTCATAAGAACTAAGTAAGATTATCCCCAATGGTTCCCCAACCCAAAAATGGCAAAATACATCAATTTTGATCAAGGCCGTAAGGTAGGCCGTAGCCTACTCTCTCAGGGCCGTAAATCAGAAAGTTCAGCTACCCTAGGCCGTAGCTTATGGTCCCAGGGCCGTAGCTTATGGTCTTCTGCACTTTGGTGCAGAAACTTCCAGTTTTGTGCAGTTTTGACCCATTCGAAGACCCGTTTTCGTTCTTTCACTTTTCAAAGTGATTTCACACATCCAAAAGGTCTATTCAACCATATTACTTGGATTCAAATCATCAAATTACATCATTTCATATCCAAACATAATTGGACATCAAATCCTCAAAACGGGTCAAAATTTCAATTTCAAGCAATTAACGCTCTGACCCTTCCAAAACCTATTTCCATCATCCATATACATATAATATGGAGTATTATCATGTTTGGATCATAACATAATGAATTCAAACATAATTTGACACCAAATCCATCTATGATGAAATCAAGACCTCAAAATGGGTCAAAGTCACCACAAAGGGTTTAACCCTCCAACTTCCATTCAAATCAATTCAATTAGTTATACCGTTGATAACCAATCATATTTCAACAAAAATTACTATAATGTTCACCCTTAGGTAATTCCATTATAGATTTCAAAACAAATTTAACTCAATTAACCAATTTCAACCAAATCAACTCAATTATCACAATCAAGTGACAATTGATATTCAACATAGTTATGATGTTCTCACTCAAGTACTTCCATCATAACTTACCAAATTTTACTTCCACATTCAAGTGGTGAAGTAATCAACAATTTCAATTCATACTATGATGTTCACACTCTAGTCCTTCCATCATAGATTTCAATCAACCAAACAATTTACTATGATGTTCACACTCTAGTCTTTCCATCATAGTTTTCAATCAACCAAACAATTTACTATGATGTTCACACTCTAGTCCTTCCATCATAGATTTCCCCAATCAATTGTCATTCAATTCAATTTCTCAATATCACAATTTCACACATTATGATATATAAACAGTTTGACTAAATAAAGTCAAACCTAACAATCAACCCAATTTCAACTATGAACTAAACAATTCATAATTAATCCAATTCAAGTATAATTTCAACAATTCATAACCAATTCCATTCAGGTAGGTATTTAACCATTCATAGTCCATTCAATTCAATTAGTGGACTACACATAATTACAATCCAACTCACTCAACCAAACTATATCTATGAATTTATCAATTCATAGTCAATTCAATTTACTCAACCAATATCTATCTATGAATTTATCAATTCATAGTCAACTCACTTCAAGTATTAGAATAGCACATCAATTGACCCTCGATGTACTTGCAACTAATCACAATTCAAGCGCCACATTAGATATACACAGTTTGACTAAATAAGTCAAACTGCCCAAATCAACAAACAACACTATGAACCAAACCATCCATAGTCAAACCAATTCAATAAGTAGACTATTACTACTTCACATATATGGTGTTTAGCAAGTTAGATAACTTACCTTAGCACTAGGATTAGAGATTAACAAATGATGATTTGCCTTCTCTTTGACTTTCCTTTGCACTTCCAATACCACCACCTATTTCACATCAAGTTTCAATTCTCTTAACTATCATTTTAGTTAAGATTTACATTGACTTATCTAAGTCAATTCATTGACTATCAAATTCTCTATTTAACAATGATAATCATTTCAAACAAGTTTCATGATTCACTTCACCAACTTTGACTAAAAATCAAACTATTGGCATTTCTACAAACAACTTATGTGCAAGATTTCTCATGCACACTATCTTGAACATTTCAATTTATCCAAATCCCATTTTATGCTCAAACTCATTAAAACCTTAAGTTTATTGGATTTGTTGAGTTTTGACTACAATCATGCATCCAAAACATCAACCTACACCATTTTACAATTCAATCCATCAAACTCTTAAGTGGACTCAAACCACATAATATACCCAACACCCAAATCATCATCTATTGATTCTACATACTAGAATCTATGTTTGGATGTTTACAACATGTTTTAACAATCAAAACTAACAATCTTTTACAAGTAATAACACCCAATTCATGATTTGATGAAAACCCATCTATGGCCTCATCTTCCTCACGAAAATTTCAACCAAAACAACAAACTAACACTTACCTCTTATTAGCAACCACATTGGGTGTTGATTTCTAGCTTCAATTACTAAGTTACAACTCCAACAAGCTTCCAATTTGATCAAATGATGAAAAACTAGGGTTTTCCCCCTTTTCTTTCTCTTGAACGTCGAACACACCCAAATGGGTGAAAAAATCTGGATTTTGACTTTTATAAGTCTTATCCACCTTTACATCAACTTTGCCTATTTGGCAATTCTAGTCCCTCAATCTTTTAAACTAGTTAACTCATTTAACCAACCTAATCAAGTTAGTTATTAGTTAAACTTAATACCCCAAATGTTATTATATTCTTATCCCGACATAATTTTATAAACATAATAACATTTATTTATTAAAACACAAGGGACCGTGAAAACCGGTCGTTACAAATCTCCTCCCCTTACAAAGGTTTCGTCCCCGAAACCGTTTATACCTCTAAGAAGATGTGAGTAATAATTCATTATCTCACTCTTCATCCTTTTAACCCACTATCAATTTCTAATTCATCAATTAGTATATAAGCGGATTCATCCGCCCATTACTTCCTCAATTACAACATATGCTATCAAATCATTTGATAACATGATTTAAAGTAAGTCTTCTTAAAGACTTTAACTCCTCCTAACATCCTATTGTTCATAACCCCAACATAGCTCCAATGGAAACTATAAATAACTTACTATTTGAGATTACTCAACTAATTAGAACTCAAAAGTCATCATTCAAACCCCTATTATCACGCATCATTGTGATTAAATCTTTACTTATTCTCAAGTCCTATTACCTGAGTTATCATCCTCTCATAGTTTGACTTATTAAGTCAAACTTTGATCAAATCAAATTCTACACATTTTGTCAATCATATAACTCGATACATGCATTGTCCCCTTAGACATAACTATTGCATATCAATTAACTATTGCATATCAATTAACTTTCTTAAGTATTTCATACATATATGAAATCATCATACTTAAGATTTGCAAATCAATTCCCATAACATGTTATTTGGTTTGACTTCATTAAATCAAACCACATCATACACTCAAGTGTATTTCTATACACTTCTTTCACCTCTCATTAGAACAATCACCTATTAATTCAATCCATCATATGTATAAATACCATTTATACATATCTTAGGTATCCTATTTCTTTATAAATAGGCATAATTTTGACTTTTTAAAGTCAAATATCACATAAAGTCAAATTGACTCACTCAACAATCATATAACTTAACATATGAATTGTTCCACATCTTAATGATCATATGGTTAATTGGTTTGATTTCTTATCTTCACCAATTTTAGATACCATATGATTAATTTCACTTGTATCATAAATACTACTACCATCAATTATTCTCATATTCAACTATTTACTTTGACTTTCATTAGTCAAACATATATCTTACAACCAACTGATAAAAATCAAATTTCAATTAGTAGGCTTAACCTACTATACATATATAGTGTTTGTAAGTTAAGTAACTTACTATTTCATCTATGGTGTTCTCCCTCCGGTACTTCCACCATATAATACCAATTAATTCAACATTTCATACTAATACACTCAATATATTAGTATTTCATTTTGCTTGTTACCAATGGTTCATGTGCACCTAAATCAATAGAATCAAGTAATTATGAACCCAAGGATTTGCATAACCAACTATGACCATCACCATTATGGGATGTTCAATTTACAAAATTCAAAGCACTACTAAACACTACTCAAGTATTCATTTAATCAACACAACAATTATTGCATATCGATCTATACCAACCAATACGGAGCTTTAGCAATTTGCTTTGCACCATAAACTAAATCAATTTATATGATACAACCAACAACCAGTTCACTAACATAAATGAATATGTACCACAAGTATTTACCACATAATCACATTATGTCCATACTTGTTTCTATTATCCACATTTCATATTCATTATGGTTTTCTTCACTTATGCATAATATATCAATTCCTGAAAGTCCAATGTTATATGGATGATGTTAACAGGCACTGATTATTTTATAATGTCATAACCAGTTGAAAACATCATTATAACTATCAAACTGTCTTACACAACCCTATTTGTATTCTTTAGTGATTTACTAAGGTATTAAACCCATATCACAAGATGTGATTACTCTTTTTCAACTCATGATAATGGTATCACATACAGAATACATCAATCATTTATATCCTCATCCTATCACACAAAAATATTTCAATTCAAGAAATTCACCGATTTCTTATTATACAAATCAAATGATCACATCAATCTACAACATGTGTTAGCTATAGCTTCTTTCAAGTAAAGCATAAGCAGCTTTCATAATCACATGTTTATAATAGCAATTTACTTTGTTATGACACTTGTGTCCAAGCATCAAATAACACAGATCGACACCAAGTGTCGAAGCATTCAATTTTTACATAAGGAATATCAAGCCCATAACAATTTAAATTTTAATCAATAATGACTTACGACATTTATGCCAAAATGTATAAGTCATTTCTCATTCTACCTCATCTTTGCTAATATATTAGGGTCTCAACAATTTCAATCACATAATCATTTTCACATTTCAATGCTCAAATGATTTATTATGTATATTAACATATACTTACATCCCAAATGTCTTCAAGGATAGTCAAGGTATCCTAAGACATATATCATAACTCAACAATTGTCAAATTTCAATTCTTTATAACTCAAATTCTATCTAAACATAACATTACATATAATTATGTAATCAACTTCTTACAACATAAGTTTTCATAAATATATGCCCACACCTTTGTGGATCATTCACAAACAAACATCATGTCTAAATGACATGTTCAATTACTTGCATCATTAGACAAGTCAATGGGTCAAATTTTCCCATATAAACACATTCAAGTATACTATTTCATATACCAACCAACTACTTAAATTAACAAGTAGTTTCAAACATGAGTGTCCTTCATCTAGGTGGATCACCCCAAACCATATCCATCTTTATCAATTTCTTTCCGCACGAATGAAGATTATATCAAACGCCACTCCCCGTGGTCTTACAATAAATTGTTTAACCAATATTTAAATAACAATTGTATAAAATCACACGTACCAAACCAATCATTAACAACATTATCATGTTGTATTGTTTACATCATAACGGTCATTTTTATGCATTTGACCATATAGTGTAAACAAACACCATTGTCAGTTCATCTGACTAATTTCTCACCTCCATTACCAAATTCAAGTTATTTACTTAGATCAACTATTTAACCCACCCGTTCGTGGATTACTACAACGCCACATCAATGTGGATTTACATGTCAAACCCAATGCCATTTCAATATGGACTTACATGATAACCAATACCACACACATGTGGTCTTGCATACAAATTTCAATGCCATTTCAATATGGACTTACATGATAACCAATACCACACACATGTGGTCTTACATAACAATTTCAATTTTAACACCACTTTGCAGTGGTTTTACATGTTTCACCACACACAAGTGGTTTATCACCCCAAATACCATTCGCAATGGTCTTACGTTAAATTCCTCACCAATATGAATCGTCACAAATTCCTTGTGTCATTTATTATAAAACATATGATGACACTATCACAATTTATACAACTTTATCATATTATTCACCAATCTCATCAAGACTTATGTTCATAAGTCAACATTCAATTCACAACATCCAAATTTAAGTGCACAAGTGCACACTTTACTACTAAACATAAACCAAGACTTAGTGATCATACAATCACTTTTCAAACCAATTCCTAACACCTTACCTAATTTCAATGACCTAAATATCAAATGGTTTCCATAAGGTTTCGTTTATATCATGTGTGCACTAATACGTTGGCCAGACGTAATGGTACATACATCATACATTCGTTTCCTTATTTCCTCCATTTCACACTTAGGACAAAGATTTAGGTTCCAAATAACATTTCAAAATCAATTCAATTTCAATATCCAATAATCAATTCAATGATGTAATGCAAGAATTAGATGTGCTAACCTCATGCATTCAGCTTCATGATCGGGTCTTCAACTCAAACGTTATCAATTCATATCAAGAGCACAAAAGTTTGAGATCAAGAGTTCGCAACGCAATTGATTCACTCAAACCATTGGCTCTGATACCAACTTTTGACACCCAAAATCCATACACTCTTACACGTGTCAAATTTAGGTCCCAGTTAAGTTTTAACTCAAAACTTTATCAAATATTTATGCGGAAGCGAGAAAAACATTTTTATATGTAATATGAACTTGATTAGTTACTAATTACATTCCAATATTATCATACAATAGTTTGTATGAAAACCCAACAACCAAAATTTACCAAAACGTTTGAACTTTTAACTTACGTGCCCGATCATGAGCTTTAACGCATCATCTCACTCCGACCTGCAAAACACCACATATAATTTCACCATTAGTTCATAAGAACTAAGTAAGATTATCCCCAATGGTTCCCCAACCCAAAAATGGCAAAATACATCAATTTTGATCAAGGCCGTAAGGTAGGCCGTAGCCTACTCTCTCAGGGCCGTAAATCAGAAAGTTCAGCTACCCTAGGCCGTAGCTTATGGTCCCAGGGCCGTAGCTTATGGTCTTCTGCACTTTGGTGCAGAAACTTCCAGTTTTGTGCAGTTTTGACCCATTCGAAGACCCGTTTTCGTTCTTTCACTTTTCAAAGTGATTTCACACATCCAAAAGGTCTATTCAACCATATTACTTGGATTCAAATCATCAAATTACATCATTTCATATCCAAACATAATTGGACATCAAATCCTCAAAACGGGTCAAAATTTCAATTTCAAGCAATTAACGCTCTGACCCTTCCAAAACCTATTTCCATCATCCATATACATATAATATGGAGTATTATCATGTTTGGATCATAACATAATGAATTCAAACATAATTTGACACCAAATCCATCTATGATGAAATCAAGACCTCAAAATGGGTCAAAGTCACCACAAAGGGTTTAACCCTCCAACTTCCATTCAAATCAATTCAATTAGTTATACCGTTGATAACCAATCATATTTCAACAAAAATTACTATAATGTTCACCCTTAGGTAATTCCATTATAGATTTCAAAACAAATTTAACTCAATTAACCAATTTCAACCAAATCAACTCAATTATCACAATCAAGTGACAATTGATATTCAACATAGTTATGATGTTCTCACTCAAGTACTTCCATCATAACTTACCAAATTTTACTTCCACATTCAAGTGGTGAAGTAATCAACAATTTCAATTCATACTATGATGTTCACACTCTAGTCCTTCCATCATAGATTTCAATCAACCAAACAATTTACTATGATGTTCACACTCTAGTCTTTCCATCATAGTTTTCAATCAACCAAACAATTTACTATGATGTTCACACTCTAGTCCTTCCATCATAGATTTCCCCAATCAATTGTCATTCAATTCAATTTCTCAATATCACAATTTCACACATTATGATATATAAACAGTTTGACTAAATAAAGTCAAACCTAACAATCAACCCAATTTCAACTATGAACTAAACAATTCATAATTAATCCAATTCAAGTATAATTTCAACAATTCATAACCAATTCCATTCAGGTAGGTATTTAACCATTCATAGTCCATTCAATTCAATTAGTGGACTACACATAATTACAATCCAACTCACTCAACCAAACTATATCTATGAATTTATCAATTCATAGTCAATTCAATTTACTCAACCAATATCTATCTATGAATTTATCAATTCATAGTCAACTCACTTCAAGTATTAGAATAGCACATCAATTGACCCTCGATGTACTTGCAACTAATCACAATTCAAGCGCCACATTAGATATACACAGTTTGACTAAATAAGTCAAACTGCCCAAATCAACAAACAACACTATGAACCAAACCATCCATAGTCAAACCAATTCAATAAGTAGACTATTACTACTTCACATATATGGTGTTTAGCAAGTTAGATAACTTACCTTAGCACTAGGATTAGAGATTAACAAATGATGATTTGCCTTCTCTTTGACTTTCCTTTGCACTTCCAATACCACCACCTATTTCACATCAAGTTTCAATTCTCTTAACTATCATTTTAGTTAAGATTTACATTGACTTATCTAAGTCAATTCATTGACTATCAAATTCTCTATTTAACAATGATAATCATTTCAAACAAGTTTCATGATTCACTTCACCAACTTTGACTAAAAATCAAACTATTGGCATTTCTACAAACAACTTATGTGCAAGATTTCTCATGCACACTATCTTGAACATTTCAATTTATCCAAATCCCATTTTATGCTCAAACTCATTAAAACCTTAAGTTTATTGGATTTGTTGAGTTTTGACTACAATCATGCATCCAAAACATCAACCTACACCATTTTACAATTCAATCCATCAAACTCTTAAGTGGACTCAAACCACATAATATACCCAACACCCAAATCATCATCTATTGATTCTACATACTAGAATCTATGTTTGGATGTTTACAACATGTTTTAACAATCAAAACTAACAATCTTTTACAAGTAATAACACCCAATTCATGATTTGATGAAAACCCATCTATGGCCTCATCTTCCTCACGAAAATTTCAACCAAAACAACAAACTAACACTTACCTCTTATTAGCAACCACATTGGGTGTTGATTTCTAGCTTCAATTACTAAGTTACAACTCCAACAAGCTTCCAATTTGATCAAATGATGAAAAACTAGGGTTTTCCCCCTTTTCTTTCTCTTGAACGTCGAACACACCCAAATGGGTGAAAAAATCTGGATTTTGACTTTTATAAGTCTTATCCACCTTTACATCAACTTTGCCTATTTGGCAATTCTAGTCCCTCAATCTTTTAAACTAGTTAACTCATTTAACCAACCTAATCAAGTTAGTTATTAGTTAAACTTAATACCCCAAATGTTATTATATTCTTATCCCGACATAATTTTATAAACATAATAACATTTATTTATTAAAACACAAGGGACCGTGAAAACCGGTCGTTACACTAGAACCGCCGGTTTCGGTAGAAGCTAATAACCGAACCGACATTTGCACACCCCTAACTAGTAGAACCGGATTCAAGAACCGGGTGACATAATAAATATATAAAAAATTCCAAAAAAATTATAAAATTATAATCACATTTAAACAAACATAATTAATGTTTACACAAACATAATCATTTTAAAAAAATATACAAGGTTTGATTGTAATGTTTTATTTTTTGGATTTTAGTTTAAAAAAAAAAAGAAAAAAAAACTTGAAATATCTTAAATTAATTTTTCAGGAAATCCTTTGTCATCCTTGTTTCTCATCCGACATAGGTCCACATTTCTTTTCCTTCCTCATTTATCATTCAACATAATAAGTCCACATTCCTTTCACTTTCTGGTTCCTCATCCCACATCGGTGAGATTACAAAAATAACATCCATCACTTGATTATAAAAAGAAGAGAATGGTACCACTTGTATGAAAAGGCTACAAATTCAACCACTTGTTTGGTTTTAATGTTTTATTCTTTGGATTTTAGTTAAAAAAAACTAAAACCGATCCGACTAGTGGTCTAGTTCCCGGTCCGACCGCTCACCTGGATGGGCCGGCCGGTCCGGTATGTTTCAAACAACATTGTTTTTAGCTATAAGTGTAGGCTAAAACTATTAACTATTTAAATGATGTGAGCTTCAATTTATTATTACATGACCCAATATCATAATTTACTCATAATTTATATAATAATTCACACATTACACACAGAAAAGGTAATGCACACCAGTCATTAATGAAATTAAATCATTTGGTCGTGTTGTTAAACCTATATACCAAGCTGTTAAATAATGGCAAGGTTATGTCTCATTCGCAATTGTTTTTCTGTCCTAACATCAAAATATCTTAAATGAAGAAAATAAAAAACCATTTTCAAGGCCTGAAATCTCGCAAGCTATTGACAAAGAGACAACCCCACAAAAGGGTCATTTATTGCGATTGTCCTTTCTAAAAAAGAGCTCCAATTTTGTCTAAGATGCAAAAAGGATTATGATATTATAATATATATATATATATATACACACACTAGCCAGATGCCTGCGCGATGCGGCGGGAAACATAACACTTAAGTTGGTGATTTTAAATGTTTGCATGGTTCGTTTTTGAGTCGTAACCACCATAAAAGCAAGTTTTTTAACTTAGTAATTAAAAATGACTTTAACTTCTAACATAAAAGGCCAAATGTGCCAAAAATGTCAAGATGTGATTAATTTGTTTTGAGGGGTTTTCTTTTATAATCACTCTATCTCACATAAATTATAATAAGCTACCAATGTGGGACAAATTGAAAGTAGAAATAACTTTTATATTAGATTTAAAAAGTTGTACCATATGCTATAAGAGTTCTAAAACTCTTAATTTTAAGAGATTTAAGTAAATTACTCTTTTGTCCTTCCTATATGTATTATATAGTAGTATAGATATATATATGAGACGGTTCCAATACAAATGAGGTTTTTGGTGAGAAGGATAGAAAGGATTCTGAGCCTTCGATCAAATTAATCAATGGTTAAGATTTTGTGATCCCCACTTTTTCCTAAAAACTTGCGTGAATTAAAGCTAAAAGAGCAAAAAATGAATAGCCAACTCTAGTTGACTTTTGTGTGGGTAAATCAAGTTCCACCATTTTTATTTTAAATGAAATAACTTTTAAATACTTAATTACTTTTTTTAAAAAAATTACACCATAAAATTAAGAATTTTATTGTCTTTAATTTGATTATGATATTGGTATAGTTTTTTTCGTTTTTTTATGTAGTCCGTGATTTTTAAGTTTGGTCCGTGATTATTGGTCTGTAATTACGCAGTTCGTTATTGATTAGGCATTTAAAATAACAGTTCGTGATTTTTATATAACACGGTCTATGATTATTTGGTACGTGATTTATACAGTTTGTCTTTGATTTTTAGTGTTAAATTACGGTCCGTGATTATTGGTCCATGATTTATCTAGGCAATTCATTGATTATCGGTGCCAAATGACGGTCTGTGATTTCATATAGCATGATTTTACGCTTGGTCCGTAATTATTCAGTATCACGGTCTGTAATTTTGGTGACGATTATACCCTTTTCCTTGATGACACATGGCACATTCTTGTTCCTTCCTACGCTTAGTACCGTTTATCCCCTTTGTACATTAACCGGCCCCTATATATATATATAGGGGAAGGATAAAAAAATAACCCACTCTGAATGCAATAACTCTAAATAACCCGTCAAGATAAATTTCATTGTTTAAAAACTCCGGTTTATAGTGTATTTTATTTAAAAAAATTATTTTTTAAGATAACTTGTTTTTTACATAAATTTTGTTTTTTGAATATAAAATATTTCTTATTTTAAAAAATTTTGAATTTAAAAAAATTCATATTTTATAACCTTTTTTACGTGTGTTTTCTAATAAAAAGATATATAATATATTAGTTATTAGTATTATAATTATTTAATAATTGATAATTTATTTAATATGAAAGAGAATATATTATTTAATAGGAAAAAATAATCAAGTGAAATAATAAGAAATTGTCAAGTCTTAACAGTAGTGTAAGAAGGTGACAAGTAACAAAATTGTTATTCTTTTATTATATAGTATAAGTATATATATTAAGGATTATGATCATATGAAAACCCTTGGATAAAGAATAAATGAGTCAGACAAAGAATAAATGAGTCAAACATTACCAAACGGTCCCTTAGTCTTTTAGGATGGTGAATGGCTGAGATGTCTTTTGGTTGGGTTTGAGGCAAATGAAGTGGGTGAAATGAGAGAATAACCCATTTATTTATAAAGAAAGAAACCTTAAACCTACTGGGCTTGATAATGGGCTGTTTGACCCAACAAATCGGTTGTTATTTTGTTATTTGATTTTTTTGATGGTTTGACTTTGACGAATATTTGTTACCCATGTCTATAGCTGCACAAAGCCACAAACCTGTTTTTTTTTAAAAACCGATTCTAGTTTTGAAACCAATTCCAAATCTGTTCCGGTTCTACTCAACCAATTCAACATCCAATTCCCGTTAGGTTAAGATTTTGACCGGTTTTGTTTCAGGTTTTGGCAAGGTAAAAGGTGGAATAGAAACAGTAACCACCAATACCCATCAGTTTGGGTTGGACCAATCTGGTTCAAGTAATCGGTTCCAGTTCTGGAACCACTTCTCTGCCCATCGACGAGTTTCTTTTGAGTTGGGGAGTCCTAAAATCTTCACAATATTTGAACAGGTCTCTTACCATGGGGACAATGGGAACCATCCACTAGCACCATGGGAACCATCCACTAGCACCAAGCACCAACTTGAATCCAAACCTCCTCAGCAAAATCTCGTTTTGGGTTTTATTCAAACTCATACATTCTTTGGCCAGATGAGCAGTTAAAAATGATTCGAAACCACGATCGAAGAAATTTAGGATCCTCCATATACATATCATATACAAGTTTCAAGAAATGCTAAAAACTAAAAAGGTAAACTGATGCACACACTAAGATAAATCCCCTTTTAATTGGAAGTAAACAAACAAGAAATCACGTTGCTGTTTTCGAGTGTTTGATAAGCCAATCGATCACCATATCTATGTTTATCGATTCCTTGCAGGAAATCATGTAGCAGCTTACTTCTCTGTCAGTGATCATGTCAAGACCTCTGCACGAAAGAATAAACGTTAGAGTTTGACTTTTGATTTTGACTTTGACTTTGATTTTTGACTGTCGAACGCCTTACAGTTGATCCACTATTGCTTGTTTAGTTAAAGCCTGTGACTTATCAATCTTGTTTCCTAAAACAAGCAAAGGAATCCCATTTAAAGATGGCTTCATCAAGAGGTCGTGAAGCTCG
Source organism: Mikania micrantha (assembly GCA_009363875.1). Lineage (NCBI taxonomy): Eukaryota > Viridiplantae > Streptophyta > Magnoliopsida > Asterales > Asteraceae > Mikania > Mikania micrantha. Next base: position 55,395,391 of record CM018694.1, on the reverse strand, counting down.
GTTTTTGATACGGGAATGCTGTCCCAGTCAGCAGCATCAACTACATACCTGCATTCCAACATCATGTTTTGATAATTGGTTTCTACACATTAGAAATTCCGGTTCGGGTCAACCCGGGCCCATATAAACACACTTCAACCCAAACACGACATCATTCGATGCGTTTAATCAGGCATGACAACATACTAAATAAGATGGGTATCAGGGCAAGGTGTTTTTCAACCTGTTTGACATAACTGTTAGCAGCACAAATCCAGAAACCTAATATTTTTAGAAATGCACAAGTTTTGACCTTTTTTCATATTCCATACGGGTTAAACGAGTCAATTTTATGGTCAACCCACTTGACCTGAACCCAACCACATAAATTCTTGCTGACTCAATTTTTTACTAGGTCTTGTTCAATTTTAAGTTGATTTCGTCTCAAAATTGGACTACCCTAGTTTCTAGTGCTTGTGTAACCTCCTTTCATTTCGTCGCAAAAACTTGTTACATGTTTAGGTACATATGTCTAGCATGACTTTTAGGCTTGTCTTGTGTTCAGATTTGTGTCATGTTCGACCCGCCAACCCACAAACATGACCCATTTAGCACCTATATATTTCTGATCATTCAATATCATTATATCACATAACAAGGTTCTATCAAAACTGAAAAAAATTAAGGTTGGAGAATTACAAAATAGCATTGACACCTCGGCAATATCTTTCCCACATGCTGCGAAATCTGCGTTGCCCTCCAAGATCCCAAAGCTTTATTGTCACATTTCCTTTTGTCACTTTTCGCATATTAAATCCAACCTAAAATTCAATATTAATTAAAAAAAATGTTAAGACTACAAAAGAAAAGCATATCATTACAACGTATTACAAACGTTTATGCGTAATTTTTCTTGTTTAAAAATACCTACAGTTGGAATCATGTCCTCACTGTAGCTGCCTGTCTGGTGATTAAGAAGGTAAAAGTTTAATCATTTATAGAAAAAGAAGAGAGAATTAAATAAAATATGAAATTGAAGATGTGAAAAATGCTTACCGCTATGGAATTTACTAATGATGTTTTACCAGCATCTTGAAGGCCAATAAGGGAAAGTTCCATTTCCTGTTTAAAGAACAAACTGATATCTAAATCGGTCAGAACCTTTAGTTATGACTTATGAGGTCATTTAATGTTTTATAATTCAAAGAAAGAATTCTGATGAAGATCTGATCACACACTCAATAGATAATAAGAATGGAAATGAGAACAATGAACAATAACGATTTAGTATTAATGAAACACTCAAAATTACACCCAAAAGAGGATTGCAATTCCAGGGATGAAACCCTCTTCTCACTGCAATGCAGGAGACCAACCTCAAGAGGCTAACCAATTTCCATATTACTTCTCAATGCCTAACAACTTACCCTCCCTTCTCTATTTATAAGCCAACCTCTAACAAACTAAAGGTTGAATTACCCTTACTACCCTTCTCTAGAACATACTAACAATTAATATAACTAATTATGATTATGATTCCTATCATTACTCTCCCCTTATTTAAAAGTCTTGTCCTCAAGACTTGGGAGTTAACTATGAAACGTGCTTTGCTCCAATTATCTTTCCTTCCGGACATTTGTGAGCTGGCCCGTATCTGTTTCCCCAACGCAAACAAAGTATTTTCTTCTTATGTCCTTTCCAATCCAAATTTGAAGGATATAAAACTACTCGAAATACTGGCACTTCCTTCCATTGGAATCGACCCTGATTTAATGAAGGGCACTGAATGAATCTTGTTGGAACAAACAGGTAACCCACGCTCCATTAATGTGCGTGTATTAACACTTTTGGGCTCCCCTTGACCCAACACTTGAAGCCCATCACCTTTACCTGTTAAAGGCCCAAAAGAATTCCGAGGAAAAAGAGAGCGTACGATCGACAGAATTAGGGCGCCGTATATCCTCTACATCATAGATGGAATCGGAAATCAAATCCAATTGTTGGATCGCAGCTAATTGCTCCGACGGATTATGAATTGCTAAGCCACCAAGAACTCCCGTCGGCACAGGAACACGTCCGACATTGAAATTGAAGGATGAAAAGAAACCACTGGAACCCGAAGATCCATCAACCTGTTGTTGCTCTTGAAATCCGGCATCCTCTGTTCCATCATCTTCCTCTGCCATCGACGATCCCAATTTGGAAGGGAAGTGGCGATGCGTATCCGATCGTGAAATGCTATTCCGATCATTGGCTTTGAAAGAAAAGTTTGGTTTGGACTCTGCTAGGCCCAACATAGGAAGCCCATCACCTGTTAAAGGCCCAAACCCAATTGAATAACAAAAATGATAAGGAGCGGCCCTGGCGACGTGCGCGACCTCCATACCGGCGGCAAAATCGATTACAGTAGCATGAATCGAATTCGATTGCTCAGAAGGATTAGGAATCTCGAAGCCATTGAATCGTTGTAGGAGCTCTGATTTGAACTCTGATTTCTCTTGCTGTACTATATGTTCGTCTGTCGCCGGTAATAGAATACTTGATTCACTTGAGTTCTTCTCTTGTGATTTTATCCAAGCGAGAATGGTTTTGCGAAATTCCCTCTCTGCAGCACGTTCTGCCTCCCACGAGGCTTTGAATTCTGAAAAATCCATGATAAATCGGCGGCTAATCGGACGATTAAGCTGAATATCAACCAAAATCAGTGGAAACAGGTGGAAACGGCGGCGATTAGAACGAGTACTGGTGAAATTGGAATCAAATTGAATGAAATTGGAAACACGATGATGAGATTGAAAGTATCGGAACCTGTAATAAGCGCTTTCTTAGACGGCAAAGCTGGAAAAATCAACCGACGAGAAATTGAGATGCAATCGCCAGAACTGATGAGCGACGCCTGAAATCAGCGATGAATTGGAGCGACGCCAGAAATTCAACCGATATCACTTGTAATCGACAGAGAATTAGGGTTTGAATCCAGTGATTTGAGCCCGCAGTGATGAAATTGGCTGAACGGTAGAGCTATGGCAGGTCGGACCAATGATGAAGATCTGATCACACACTCAATAGATAATAAGAATGGAAATGAGAACAATGAACAATAACGATTTAGTATTAATGAAACACTCAAAATTACACCCAAAAGAGGATTGCAATTCCAGGGATGAAACCCTCTTCTCACTGCAATGTAGGAGACCAACCTCAAGAGGCTAACCAATTTCCATATTACTTCTCAATGCCTAACAACTTACCCTCCCTTCTCTATTTATAAGCCAACCTCTAACAAACTAAAGGTTGAATTACCCTTACTACCCTTCTCTAGAACATACTAACAATTAATATAACTAATTATGATTATGATTCCTATCAAATTCACTGTTGACTCATTAGGTCAATTGGTTATTGAGGTCTAAATTGGTTTCTTTATGAATTGTAATCATCAATTCCTCAACGTGATAGATGTTTAGAGTAGTGTTACGAACATTGAATATTGATACCGTATCTCCAACAAATCAGGCTCAACTATGGTCTTGGGTAGGTTCAGCTCATATTATGTAAGATATGAAACTTATCCCACACCAGTTGTATGGGCAACAAATGTGAGATTTATATACCAAATATGTTGAGTGTGTAGGTTTCTAAAGCCAGCCGACCCTAATAGGCCGTACTCAAGTTGGTCTTAGCTTGTAAGTTAAGCTAGAAACCCTATCTATGTCTCTATAAATATGTTTTATTGTATTTGTGATCTCTTGAACACCTAAATAATCAAAAAACTAGTTGTAGCATAATGTACGTAGGTCACATCGACCAAATCACTTTATATCTCTTGTGTCTTTCAGGTTTATTCTTAGTGTGAGTGAGACCCTAACAACTGGTATCAAAGTCTAGGATCTAGGTTGCTCACACCACTAGTCTAACACTATTGTATCCGGAATTGTGCCAAAACAACATACTTATGGCACCTAACCATATCAAAAATTTACACTTTGTGCGTCGATTGACCACTGACAATCAAATTTCTATTGAATTTGACCCCTTTGGTTTTTTCTTGTGAAGGATTACACGACGCGGATTCTTATCCTCCGATGTGATAGCACCGGAGATCTCTATCCCGTCACTTCATCATCTGCTAAAGTTACAAGTCCTTCCACTTTTGCTTTTTTGTCTCAAGACCTCGGGCATCGTCGTCTCGGCCATCCAGGATTTGATTTACTTCGCATTTTAAATAAGAAACTTGTTATTTCTTTTCGCAATAATTCTAGCAAACAATTATGTCAATCTTTTGTTTTTGGGAAACATATTAAACTACCATTTTATGATTCTACAACTACTACTTGTTTGTCATTTGACATTGCTTATAGTGATATATGGACCTCCTCGACTCCTAGTGCTGGACTGCCGGGGTTCACTGTTATTATATCTTGTTTCGAGATGACTACACCAATTATTTATGGAGTTTCCAATTGCAAACAAATCGGCTATTTTACTCAATTTTTCTCAAATTTCACTTCTTTCCACTTAATCAATTTGAAGGTGGCATAAAATTTTTTCAATGCGATAATGGAACCGAATACGATAATAAATCCTTTCACGATTTGTGTACACAACATGGCATGGTCTTCCATTTTTCGTGTCTCCATACTTCATCACAAAATCAGAAGGCCGAACGCAAAATCGGGTCCATTAATAACATCACTCGCACCCTCTTGACACACACTTCTCTACCTGCCAATTTTTGGCATCATGCTCTTCAAATGGCCACTTATCTTCAAATCGCACCCTCTGTTATCCTCTCCTTCCATCCTCCTCCACAAATAAACTTCAACGCTGTTCATCTTTTTATCTTTTCCTTGGATATCCCTTAAATCATAGGTAAGTTTGTTTGTTTGTTTGTTTATCCCTTAAGAGGAGATCAGTCGGAAGTTAGAAGTTCAATCCCAAATCGTTCGAAGTTCAATCGCAAATCGTTGAAGTTCAATCGCAGAAGTTTAATCGCCAAACTGGCGAAGGCGAAGGCCGAAGGGAATGGTCGAACCCGTCGAAGTTCAATCTCAAATCGTCGCTTCATGTTCGAATCATCATCTTCCACCGCCTGGTACACGATTTCCATCGATCAGAACCACGAATTTCTTCAATCAGGTACACAAATCATCAAAACACAAGACGAATTAGACCTAATTTTTGTTGACCGGTTAGTCCGATTATCCCGACTAGAGCCGATTTTGACCGATTAGGTCCGATTTTGACCGACTTTGACCGCCTAGCAATTTTTCGGCCGACTAGGCTAAAATTAATCAGTGAAGTGGCGATTACCGATTAATCCCGATTAATCGGTCGCCTAATCGCGATTTTTACAACACTGATTAAGATGTTTCCTCCTTTATAGCATTTGACCTGCTAGTTTGTATAACGATGCATTATCAATTACAATTAAAACCGCATTCTCCTTTCCTATCTCCTCCACCGTTGCATTAAGAACCCTATATAATAAAGATGCATCCTTAGACATGTCAGAAACATCAACAGATTTCATAACACTGATCCCTTGGGTGAGTTGACCATAAATTTAAGTATATCCTTCAGTTAGGTTATTGACATCTTTGATTTCTTTATTAAGTAAAGGAGCACTTAAATTGTACATGCATGGTGGTTTCATCTTGGGACCAAATTGTCCAATAGACTCAAACATCATATGTGGCTGCATTGAATGATATACTCGCATCATAAAATCATCTGGCCAGGTCTTTACATGCTTTGTCTCAAAGCTCCTTGTTACATACTTCATTGATGGTTTGTCGTCTTCCACTCCCACTTGCATCCATCCTAAATTGAGAGAGGAACATGTCATGGGACATTCTACCCTTGTTTTTTTTACATTGAGGCACATTAGCATCATCTACTTCTTCACAATCTTTCTCATTCTCAAGATCATAGTCATCAAGTTGAATTGTGGAATTCAAAATATTTTCAACCTTTGAAATCTCTATGTTCTCATCTCTTAACGTACATGCGGTGGACATTTTGGGCAATCAGATACATCCTTAAAGCCTCCAACTAAATGTTGCTTCAATCGAGAAATTCCTGCTTTGCAAGCTCTTCCACGTAAATTACATGTGATATTATTACGAATTTTAAGGTCTTGGGTTCCATTTTTTCAAGCTGGGTCACCTGATTAATTTGGGGCATTTGAGCCCAAAGGGGTAGCCATTGTAAATTCTAGAACGAATAATCAAATCAACTCAAAATATAAAAGAACATAGGTTGTTGTCTGTTTCTTAGCAGCAGGGCATTTAAATAAAATCAAAATAAAAAATAAAAGAACATGGCAAATTGGCATTATACAAATCTCAGCCACCCAAGGTTGTTGGGCTACTAGACTTGTAGTCTGTTGATACTAAATGAAACAACAACAACAACACGTACCCAGTGTAATCCCACTATGTGGGGTCTGGGGGTGTTGATACTAAATGAAAGTTCTTAGATAAATCCCAGGGCTACAAGGTTGTTAGACACTTAGCCTTGTATTAGGATACATAGGAACTATGATGTAATGATCTAAATCAGTGAAACTCTTTCACATATATATATCGGGATCTTGTGATAACCCACCTTAATTGCGGAAACCCGATTAACTCCGACAAGATCAACTCAAATCCTTAGGGTTTTTTCATAATCTTTATTATACATGTACAAGACTATGTTTTATGGGTTTATGCAAATTCATCACCGTTTGGGCTCTTACGTCAGTGTAAGTGGTCGCAACATGAAATAAATATTTACAGTGTAACACAAACTTACAATTGCTTTAAATCCCAAACGGTGATGAATTTGCACAAACACATAAAATAACATAGCCTTGTACATGTATAATAAATGTCATGAAAAAAACCCAAATATTTTGGTTGATCTTGTCAGAGTTAATCGGTTTCCATAATTAAGGTGGATTAACTACGGATCCTTACCCCTTATATATATAAATGTACAAGGCATTCCTTAAATGAAACTATGAAACATAACATATACGGAGATAATAAGCTGCTGAAACAATGAAACATATGCATTATTGATTACCAATAACAAACACCAAATTTAGTACCAAATATGAAATACCAACAAAATGATTACCAACATCAGAATGATTAGCAACATCATATTGATTACTAAATGCCAACAATAGATCATGAAAATGGAAATAGTGTGTGGCGAAATTACATCAGAATCTGATGATCAGATTGAAAGTAGCTAGCAAAAACACTATCAGATTGAAATTACCAAAATTGGAATTGCATTTAACTATCAGACTGAAATTCCGATTTAAATTAAATTAGAGGCGATTGAAATTAAAACCATGCCTGGCTCCAAAAAGAAGAAATTGGAAAATGGGAGCGTTTGAAGAAGTTGCTGATTAAAGGAATCAGTAACTTGATTGAGGAATTAGTAGATGGACTGAAGAAATCAGAAGAGGAATTAGAGATTTAAGAAGAAGAAAAATTGTTGATTTCGTGAAGTTCCACGTTTGATATCTGCGTGTAAAAAAAGACCCCTAGATCCTCATTTGCAGGGATTGATGTTGCTAACATTATTATATATATGTAACATCTAACAAAAGGACATTAACAAAAAACAACCAAGCAAAAAACTAATAGTAATATAATAGAATGCACGATCAGTGCAACTTGCGAAATATGCCGCATCATCTTTGCTTCACGGGTTGCCCCGTGTCATCAAGGGAGGAATCTGGTGAATCTTCAAGTTCATTGTTACACACTGAAGGGAGAAGCAGAAGAACCAAAAAAGGTCATGGCAGGGGCAGGTCAAAGTCAAGAAAAAGAAATTATTCAAAGAATAGAAAAGCAATTGAATGGTGGAACTATTAAGAAAGAGTCACTTCAAAAGCAAGTGTCCAAAACCATCAACTTCAAAAGACAAGAAATTGATGAACAACGTAACAGTTAATGAATCAGATAATGATCTTATTTGATATTGATGTTGCTAACAGTTGATTAAATCAATAAACTACTTTTTTTAAGAAAGGACAAAATAGTTAGGCATCCTTGAATATTAACACTCGTTGAATTTTAGTGAAGAAGTCCGAAGTATTTTTTATTTCACCAACGTCCACACAATCTTGATCGACTTCGAGTTCACCAGTTCTTGTTCAGACAACGCAAGCGTCATTTTTGAATCAAATTATCAAAAGCAAACAAACAAACCCAATCAAGTCCCACACAAGTAGTGTCTGAGGAGGGAATGAAGGCAAATGGCAAACCTTATCCCTATCTCAATGAGATAAAGAAGATGCTTCTAACAAGACCCTTGGCTCAAAAGTGCCACGAGTTTTGATCAAAAGCAAAATAAAAAAATTTACGAAAGAGCCCAAACTTAAAAACTCACTATAGGCCTTTAAAAGGTTTAAGCCAGCCCTGCTTGTTTGGGCTGAAACAATGAGTCAATCCATCTTAGCATAGACTAGGTTTATGACGGCGTATGTAAAGGGCAAGGCGGGTACGAGCAAGAAAGTGCCTCAATGCCTCGAGGTAATGTCTCATGTAATTCTTAGGAAATTGATATGTACAAAAAACCAATGGATGAAAATTTTTACAAGGTTTGCTTGATAAAAAATGTTGGTATGTAAATGTAAACACAAAAACGAAAGGTGCAGTTCTTGTTTGTAAACAAAGCTTTTTTCGTAATACATAGAGCAACGCCTCGCGAACATTATCACACGTTTCACCACCCGTGGCAGTTGGGACCAAAATGCATAAGAGCATCTTATGATTGTTCAAACCAAGAGCATATAGATCATATGCACATATATGTTGTTCTTGATACAATATAGAGACCAAAGCCTCAGGTACCCCTTCTAACAAGTTATCTCCATACTTCCATATTGAAGGTTAACAAGTTATCCCCAGTTCTGGATGAACAAAAATTTGGTAATTAAGCTAAAGATCCAAAATTATATCAATTTTTTATGCTAAATGCGTCCACATGGCCCTATAAATGGGGGTGCTTATTTTATTTGGTGTTCTCTCTATTTCTTCAACAGTTTTGACTTCCAAAGTCAACCCAACTACTTCCAATTTGAAATTAAATATTGATATAATAATCTTTCAAGAAACAACTAATACCCACGTCAACATCTACAGCAAGTTCTATAAAGACAGGATAATAGGTGCCAAAATTGTATAAAGAGCATGAATCAAAGATGAACACGATAGGTCTGCCATGTGAAACCCTTTAATGATTAAACATCTTAGCGTTCGAAATTTGACGAAGATGATTAGGGGAAAGTGAAAGGGGGTTAAGATTATTACCTTCGAAGCCAATTGAGAAAAGAATCCCACAAACCCATTCGGAAGATGAATTTATGAATCTTGAAGAACCCTAAAACCAGTTTTCTTGAACTATCAGAAACAGAAAGGAGACGATAGAAATGAAGAGGTGCAAAACTTGGCGGATTATGCAGCAGATAGGCTGATTATACTGTCGTACGTTTCTTGGTTTTTGAGATAAAAGTTAACGTAAGAGAGAATTAAAAATTTAAAACACAAATTTTCAATTCATTTAAAAATAATGTAAAATTCACTATGAATTTCTTTTTATTTTATACCAAGCTCGTATCATAAGTTTGGTAAAAATTATTAGACAAAAAAACAAATTTACTTATTATATACCTATTCATCTGGTAAGGATGAAAACAAACATTACCTCTATCACAGTTAATATAGAAAGACTCTTCAGTAGGGGTGTTCATCAGGTCGGATAACAAGTTATTCGGGTTTGAAAATTTTTTTGGTCTATCCGAAACCCGACTCGAATCTAAAATCATATTATCCGACCCGAAAACCCAAAATAGATTTCGGATAAGGTTTTTTCGGGTTTTGAATACAATTCGAATTTCGAATTTTTTCGAGTTTCCGATATTTTGAACACCCCTAGTCATCAGCTCAAAATTATTATTTGAAGTTAATCACATCAACACTTTTTACTTTATTTTAACAAAATAAGTAAAATACCGTTAAAATATTTTTGCCTCCTGAGGGCCTACACATAAATAAATTATATGTGTGCACCGCAAATGAAACACAAGTAAAAAAATATTAAATATTAATAAATATATCAAAATATAAAACAACAACTTGATGTTAAATATTATTTTTAAAATTATTCATAGACAAAAAATTTAAGTAATAAAACGATAATAATTGTTTAATTTTTTTTAAAGTTTTTTTTTAAATATTTATTTTTAAAAACTAATTCTAACTATTTTTTAGAAACTTTGGTTTTTAATTTATTCTTTACAAAATTTATAAAAAAAATAATAGAACTTTTTTTTTAAAATGTTGGTGTGACAATACATGAAACACATGAAGTATCTATCTCCTATCATCTACCATAAGACCATGGGATATGCCCCATTACCCAATCACTCCACCTATGCATCACGTAGGCACTCATCACAACCACTCACCCCACCATTTTGGTGGAAATACCCTATTATCCACTCACTCCACGTCATCGTTCCTTTTTAAATTAAAATGAGATGTAGTTAATGTTAAATTAAAAAAATTACATAAATAAAAATTACAAATTAATAAAAAAAATTACATAAAGCAAATTATCTCTGTTTATTACGAATTTTATCCTTCTCCCGCTCGGCAATTTCACGGTCGACCCCGGTTAAGTGTTCGGTGTTGGTGAATAGAAATTGTAACTCTACCAACCGTTGACGTTTCCGTTTTAATTCGTTAAAGTCACCGATTCGTTGAGATAAGTGTTCTATTCCTGGGTTATAATCCGGGGTCGTTTGAGATGAAGGGCCCCGTCTCGCCCTTGCTCAGTCGGGTTTTTCACGATCTCTCCCAATCGGACGGGTCAAATCCTCTATCTCGTCGTCGTCTTCTTCTTCTTCTTCGTCGAGCTCGTTTGGATTTATATGAACTCGAGCATCCGACGTACCGGGGCTATCGGTTAACGATGCTTTTGATCGTTTTGAGGCCGACGGTTGAACAGTCGGGATTCTAATCCAGTTAGGACATTTCCTCATAATCTCCCAACTCCTTTTAAGTGTGAAAGGAGCGTTAAAGTCTTCCCGGTATTGTTCTTCCGATTCGAGCTCGATCATCGCGTCGCTTTGGCCGCTCCGGCGAGTTTGCCATTTCTGGGAATAAATCTCGTTGAACCTTCTAACCTTTTGATTCATGTCACGCCATTTGCTAGAGATCATATCGTTTGTACGATACTCCCCACGACCCATGGCTTGGAAAAATTGACTTCGGATTTTACTCCAAAAGTCCGACCCTTTTTAGTTACGACCTATAAACAATTTATAAAAAAATATTAACAATTTTAAAAACCTAAAAAGAAAGTAATTACCAACAATTGGATCTTCCGACACATCGATCCAAGCTTTTGTAAGTTGAAACTCCTTCTCCGGAGACCATTTTTAGAGACGGGAGGGTTCGGTATCCCCAACTTGTTTCTTTTTGTGTCTACGCCTTTGTTTTGGTTGCGTGCTTGGACCGGCATTTGTAGTGGGTTGGGTCTCGGGTACAACTTCATCCTGAGATAGTTGACCAAACCCGTGCGGTTGTTGACTCGAACCATAATCGGCGAATGTGAACCCTTGTTGTGGGCTTGAATCAAAATTCGGTCGATAAAAGTTTGAATCAAAAAAATGATTTATTGGAGAAGGGCTAAAGAACCAATTCGGAGGTGGTGTGTTCGGGTTTCGGTTAGGTGGAGTGTTTGGGTTATAGTAATTTGAGTTTTGGTTGGGATCTATGGAAGGTATTTTTTTGGTTAAGAAATTTAATAAGTTTGAAATTGGAAGAGTGGGAATTTTTTTGTGTTGAATGTTTGAAATGTGGAGTTAAATAGGTAATTTTTTTTTACTCCCTTCCAACGGTCACCTTCAACGGCTACTCGAACCATTGTCACCCGTTGCCCAGATCACGCCTCCCCCATCATGCCCACTCACGCCACAAGGGGGCGGTGTGCCACGCCCTCCCACGCCCTCTCCCAAGGCATACCGCACAGTCTAAGCAATGTTTTATGACTTGACCAACTCAATCGGTCGAATCAGTTCATTCGGAAACCGCTAACTCTAGTGTCTGGTAAAGCTTATTTGAGCCCTAATGAATTAATCGGCTGATTTTGGCTGTCAACGGTCAAGCTGGGTGGGCAGTAACCATGGTCAGATCAAATTTCTATCTAGAAAATGTCATGACATACTTTATGTGACAATCTTCTATGGAGCACAAAAACAATGAATCCATGTAAAAAAGCTATGAAAATCAAACAAGATTACATCCAGAAATACGTGTTCAAGAAGAAAGATTAAAGAAAGAGATAAACACACTAGTTGATTATTTGTTGGGAAAAAACAAGAGAAAATCAAGTAAACAGGGAGGACCAATGTTGTCTCATTCAACGACTTAAAAAAACTAGGGTTTCAATCTAAAATATGATATATATTAAAAATTAAAGTCATCTAGGTCAATATTTACTTATTCACGATCCACTGCCAACCAAAACATGTATAATAAGGAGTGTGGACTTATCAACTTCAGCCCCTAAAGTTTCACACTTACCAACATCAGTCCTTGAACGTTAGTTATGTAAACGATTTAAGGCAGTCTAGTTATATTTCAAACTACGACTTACCAATAATTTATATGTTTCAAATATGACTTCTCAATAACGCATATCAAACTTGACATTCCCCAAAGTGTAAGGTTCTATAACCTCTACAACGTAATATGTTCTATCCTGTACATTCCTCATAATTAATAATCTAAGCATAACAGAGTGGTTACATGGACATTTTTGTTTCATATGATCCTCTCATTCCCAAGTGAATCCCACACATCATTTAGAGTTCAATCTAACCTTGGTGATAGGTATATAACTCTATTTACACATTTTGTAACATCACTTTAATTTTGGTCGTCCGTACATATGTACTATTTTACTGTTACGACCTGATATAATAATTATTAATGATGATGCATTATTTGATGATTATTATTGATATTGGTATACATATTGAGAACATATTATTATACGCGTAAGCCATGGGAAGTTTAGTTGTAACCCAACTAAACAGAACCAGAGAGTTTATCGCAGTTGTATACACGGATTATGGGTTATGGATTTGAATGGAAAAGAATTGAAGTTTGTTACTGGTTGGTTACTAAACGTAGTCAAGGACACATGGTCATGGTTTATCGAAATAGCGGTGAGACGGTGTTGGGGAGGTTGCGATCTACCCCTGCATATGCCCTATACATATGCATATTTCGGTCTATCATGGATGTGTCAGTGATATGGTTTAGTGGGTTTTTGGATTGGGATTGATAATATTAAAGTTAATAAAATAATGGAAGTATAATGGGAATTAATCACGCGATGGTGAGGTTACGAACATAATTTAAACTCGAATATTAATTCAGAAGTATTAACTTAATAAATGTATTCGCGTGGGTGACGATTCACACGAATATAATTATTAAGAATAATACTCTGAAATGATATTCCATAAATCGTTAATCGAATCGAAATACGATACGAGCGTTGGATTCGCGAAGGTGACGATCTTTACGAATACGTACGTGAGTAACGCGTTTCGACGAAATAATTAAATAATATTTAATGATATTAAATTAAGAAACGGAAATGTAACACGTTTATTAGGAATCACAACCTAAGACGGATTCCAAACAAATCGTTTTATTAAATAAATAATTTAACGTAAACGAATTCATTTTTATGAACCGATCTTAATTAAAATCACTTTATTTAAAACAAAACATATTTAACTGAAATGATTTACGGGTAATTACGAAACGATTTAAATAAAATCATTTTATAAAAATGAAATATAATTATATAAACGTGTTATATTTTAAATATGATTTACGAGAATAATCGATCATTTATTATTTGTTAATCGCGATAAAAACGAGACCGGACACGGGGTGATGATACGCGTTATAAGGAAGAAGACCATCTTCTTCCTCCTCATTTCTACACCTTCTTTCTCTCTCTAAATTTCAAATCCCGTAACCCTACTCTCTCTCTTCTAACTTCTCTCTACCATAACTTCTTCGTTTCTCAACGGAATTCTGAGATCTTGGTGGCTACGCGACCGCACAACTGAGGAGAAAAAGAAAGCACAAGAAAACCTCACGTTTGATCCATAATTCGAGGTAAATCTCGAGCTCTCTTCTGTTTTTACACTTAAACATACAATAACCATCATCATTATCGTTGTGAACGACTTTTCTGTTTTAAAAACCCTAAGTCGCATATGTGTGAGTGCTTGGGAACCATGGATGAGTCTGTAACAGGTAGATATTAGGGGAGGAAGATGATGAACAGTAGGAACAAGGCATAGCAGGTGGTCGAACCTAGGTTTCGGCCGAACCTTTTCCTTTGGACGAACGACTCACAAACCAAATGGGAGGGAAACAAGGGCAGCCGAACCTTGCATGGTCTAGAACCTTAGGGTGGCAAACCTTTCAGGACCGAACCTCTATAGCAACGAACCCTAATGTTCACGAACCATTGTTCATTGGCCGAACCTTAGCCATGCAGTCCCGTCGGCCGAACCTGTGTATCCTTAGCCGAACCCTACACTGGACGAACCCTTATGATGATCTAGCCGAACCCTGATGAGGGACGAACCTATGGCTCTGGGCTCGCAGCTACTGGGCCGAACCTTTGTCCATGGAAACCCTTGGTTGCTGAACACTATCCAGCCGAACCTAGGCCTTAAACCAGCTAGAAAAGGAGCGAACCTTTCCCCTCTTTTGGCCGAACCTTAGTCTACCTAGAACCTAGCCATGAGCCACGAACCTTGTAGCTGCAAGGATGGCCGAACCTTTAAATATTGTGACCGAACCTAAAGGAAAATGGGAATAGGTTCACTGGATTAAGAGTAACAAACACTAATGGTTGAGTTAAGGTCAAGATGAATCAAGGAATAAGGAGAAATAGGTACGCCCATGCATGCTTGATAATTTTAAAGAACCACCACCTTTGTATAATGAGTATGGGATTTGAGTCATGAACTTACATGATTTGAAACATTCTATAAGTATGACATAGTTATTAATTTCTAAACATAAATTTAGATTTAATACTTTAAATTGAAGGGATTAATATTATTGAACATTTTCCTAAGATTTGTGTATTAAACCTAAGCTAGAATTTTATTCAAAATTTCGGTCATGGTGGTCACTTAATGGAACATGCATGCAATTACAAGCATAGATGAGTGTCACACCCCGAGCCGACGGGGTTGGATCGAAGTCCCCGTCGGGCGGAAGGTTCTCAGGGTCCGATATCGTGAGTGATAATCGTGATGATCAGATTGTTTACATACCATCAACGTTAAGAATAACTAAAGCACAATAGCAATCAAACTAGGATTTCAAAGTTAAATTAAATTTGACAATGTTCAGTAATTTAACTAAATAAACCTATCAAAAGAATCAAATGTATCTATCTTGTATCCGTACAAGATATCAAAAGTGATTTGCTTCTGTAACAAATCTGTGCTTTCCAAAAGTCTACTAGGTCCTCTATCTGAGTATCCTAGTATGCATTCCTGAAGTCTGAGCCTATTCCTGTGCATCACCTGAGAAAGCATGTAAGAAAACAAAGTCAACACAATGGTTGGTGAGTTCATATGATTTTAGTATTTGTAAAATAGCTTTTGCAACCTCTTCGGTAAAACCTTAACTTCATTAACAACACTGTATTATCCAACTCGGTATGCTTATACATAGGGCATACCCCTGAGTCGAGCCTACGACCCGCCCAGACGCCGTCCCACCACATACTAAGTTGCATAGGACATTGTTGTTAATGATAATTAAGCATTTTACCTACCATTCGATTCATTCTTCATCATAGCTTTAGTTTACTGTTTCAAAGTTTACAAGTCTATAGCATTCGTATGTATTAGCTTTAATATTAGTTTAACAAGCATTGTGTTTAAATGTTTATGATATTGACCCAAAAGCATTCATGCATCCCCTCGGTAACAACCTTAATCTCATTAACACCACTGTATTATCCAACTCAATATGCTTATATATAGGGCATACCCCTGAGTCGAGCCTACGACCCGCCCAGACGCCGTCCCACCACATACTAAGTCGCATAGGACATTGCTGTTAATGATAATTAAGCGTCTTACCTACCATCCATTTCGTTTATAGCTTTTGCATTTCGTTAAGTTTACAACATGAGTGGATAATGAGGAATCACTGTATGGCAAGCACTGAGAGGCCATCAGTCTACTCCTCAGGATCCCGACTATGTAGAACACCCATTTGGCAAGCACTGAGAGGCCAAACGACATGATCTACAATAGTCATAGCTACAAGAACACCTCCTGGCAAGCACTGAGAGGCCAGTTGGTCCATTCTAAATAGCCAATAGCTTTAGCATTATGTTTAAGTTTGTAGCATGAGTGAACATTGAGGAATCACTGTATGGCAAGCACTGAGAGGCCATCAGTCTACTCCTCAAGTCATGACTATGAAGGTCACCCTGTGGCAAGCACTGAGAGGCTAACGGTCTGTTCCTTCAAGTCCCAACTATGAAGAACACCCCATGGCAAGCACTGAGAGGCCAATATGGTATGTTCTACCATAGTTGATAGTTTTAGCATTCAAATAGTTTCACAACCGGTAAGGCAAGCACTGAGAGACCCAACCGTTGTTTTAGCATTCAAGCATATAAGCATACAAGTGTTTATAGCATCCGTAGCTTTAGCATATAGTGTTAGCTTTAGCATTTAGTATCAGCATATAGCATTAACATTTAGCAATTAGCATTAGCATTAGCATTTAGCATTAGCATTTAGCATTAGCATTGTAGTATTAGCATTGTAGCATTAACATTTAGCAATTAGCATTAGCATTAGCATTAGCATTTAGCATTAGCATTGTAGTATTAGCATTGTAGCATAAGCACTTGGCATTCGTATATAGCATTAGCGTTTAGTATTAGCATTTAGCATTAGCATTTAGTGTTAGCATTTAGCATTAACATTAGCATATAGTATTAGCTTGTAGCATTAGCGTTTAGTATTAGCATTTAGTGTTAGCATTTAGCATTAACATTAGCATATAGTATTAGCTTGTAGCATTAGCGTTTAGTATTAGCATTTAACATTAGCATTTAGTACAAGTGTTCAAGCTTTAACATCGAATATATAGTTTAAGCATATAGTTTATAGCATAAGCATTAGGCGTATGGTTTAAGCATATAGCTTATAGCATAAGCATTAAGAATAAGTGTAAAAGCATTTTATAAATCATTTGTTTAAAATGTATAGCATGCTTCTCAGTCCCGAAGTAAAATCAAAATAGTTAGAAAAGGGACAAATGAACTCACCTGTGTTGCTAAGTCTAAGTTACCACAGATAATGCGCGCTCTTTGATTGTAGCTTAAGTATCTTCAACACCTGAGTTGTTTTAAGAGGTTCTAATACGTTAAGTCGTTATAATAATCGCGAAATAGGGTTTCGGTCTCGATGTGCAACTACGTGTCCTATTTCTCTAATGTGTTTTCTAAGACTTCATATAGTTGGTCTAAGGCATTACCCATCGTTAAGAACCCTTGATCCCATAAAACTCTGATTAAGTAGTTGCAAGGTAATTTATTTTAAGTAAATATTAAATTATAAATCATTTAATAAACCATATTGTATTTTAAGAAAATCATAAGTTAATAATTTAGCCTTAAGTTAATCCACTTTGATGAACTCAAAGTCTAAAATTTAGTCTTAGCTTTCTTTTGTTTCCCGCATCGTTTGTGTATACAACCTACTTAGAAGTCCCATAGAACTATCTAAGCTAATTGTGAGTGATAGGACAATTAACTAAGTGTTGGGTGTTATTAGTTACACTTCACTTAGATAAATGCCTTGTTCCGTTCTTTTCTACGCTTTGTGTTTGAAATCATCATAACCCTTACTATTTTTGCATTAGTTTTAGTTTAGCAAACATTGCTGTGTTTATCATTATTACGAAAAGCTTTCAACTCATCACCCCTTGTTTTAACAAAATAAACTAGGATTCGCTTATTGTTTACAAAGCTCTAATCATTTCCATGTGCACACACATACACACACATATTACGCATGCATGGAATATGTGTATAATTGTTTAAGCTTCCCATGCACACACATGAAGGTTTACGAAATCCCCATGCACATTCATGTTTAAGTCTATAATCGACATAACCCAACCAGTTGGGCCGAAAGACCTTGGGCTGACTAGCTTGTCCGACCGAAGAGCCCTTGGGCCGAATGAGTTTAACTGTACAAGGTTGTGGCCGAATGGGCTGAGCCGGAAGGGGTTAGTCCGAAAGAGACTTGACTGGCCGAATGAATGGAAGGGTCGAATGGTGAGCATGGCCGAATGAGTAGGGTGTCGACCAAATGGGACTAGGCCGAATCAGGCTGGTCCATGGCTGCTTCGGCCGACTGAGCATGGGCGAATGAAGCGTCCTACGCAGCTGGGGCCATTCGGCCAAATGGGGGATGGGACTCATTCGGCGGCCTGGTAGTTGTCTTATTCGGCTTATCAAGTGGTGACGGGATGAAACCCCTATTTTCGAACTAAGCAGCCAAAATGCGAACCAATGCTTGTTCCTAACAACTCCTAGAGTGTTGGTGAGTGATTTTCTTAAGGTTAGGAGTGGTTTTAATCGGTGAAGGAGGTGGGTCGATCCAAGGGTTAGAAAACCCTAAAATCGCCACTTTGGGGCTCAGATTACCTACGATTCTGAGATCGCTGAGTCAGATCCTCTGTACTTTCGTGTAGAGGAGATCTCAAGCTTCGATTTAGTTCAAGAATCACTCGATTTTGTGAAGAAATGGGTGAGTTATGGTAGAGAGAAGTTAGAGAGAGGGTGGTGGCTGGATTAGGGTTTTAGAGTGAGAAAATGAAGGTGATGAATGAGGAAGAAGTCTCATTTAGGGTATTTATACCCCGAGGGTGTTCGGGTTCGTTTTGGTTGCTCGGTTTGCGTCTTCGTTGCGTTTCCGGAACGTAACGCGCATTATCTACGTAATTTAAATCAAAGAGTTTATTTTAAGCATTTGGAAATTGGTTATTTCTAATAAATAGTTTAAATATTATTTCCTTGAATTATTTATCGTGATTTATTATTTTTACACGTTTCGTAACTTTTCGCGTAGTTTACGTATTTTAATTTAAAATAGTTTCCTTTTTTTTTATTTCTTTCTAATGAGTTTCAAAATTGTAAAACAGGAAATATTATATTTCCTTAATATTATTGTCGTTCGAATCGTATTCATTTTCGTTTCGTCAGATTACGTCACTTACGCGCGTTTTCGTACAGGGCACTAACTGTACGAACACGATCGTACGTTTCACTTTCTGATTTTGTTTTCTACTTTTCAGTCATCATTTCAGATCGTTAAACCTTCAGATTTATTCGTACAGATCGTCATCTCTACGAATAGTTCGTCTGTTTAGCATTCTGTAACAATAACTGTTATGGTTTGTTATGTTTATCCTCGCATACGTTTATACATAATAGTATCCAATCAAACATGTGTGTACTTGTTCATCGTTGTCTGATATGTTTCTGATTGTTAAACCCTAAGGTTTTAAATCAAATTTCAGACAATCGCATAATAGTTTAGTGTTAAGTCTCATGTGTCAATAGTATCAACATAGTTTCACGTAATGTGTGTCTGAGTTACTGTGCACTTTACTGTGCAAATTACTGTTCCGGTAACGATTCCGGCACAGGTGTTACAGTCTCCCCTTGTTAAAGAAATTTCGTCCCGAAATTTAAAAGTTATTATCGATACGACTTTCTTTGTAACAAGTGGGAAATCTTTGTTTGATGTGATGTCCCTACGCTCCCAAATGAAATCTGGGTCGTGTTTGAGATTCTTATGTATGACCTCGAAGTTTTGCTAATCTTATTGCTCATAGTTGTCCTACTGTTACCGCTTGGTATATCACTGTATGACTTTAACACCTTATTGTTCAAAACTAATCAATGCTATGAGCATCAACTGTTACACAATCTTAGTGGTAGCTATGTTTTCCTACGTATGTTATGTGCATTAACCAAGGATCCTTTCATTGGTTCTATCGCAATAAAAGAATTCCTAAGTTCCATGAAATTACTTATGTGATTATACTAATAGGAACAAGTTAAATTTCTTGTGCATACTAGTGTCAAAATGAAACGAGCACTTATGGTTTAAATCATATCACATACCAGTACCCGTCTTTGGCATAACTTTGTCTTATATTCATAACTGATTTCCCTGTCTGCTTATGTAGCTTATCTATGATTCCAGCACAGTTCTAACATTCATCCTCTATTAACATCCTAGAACCAAAGTTCTCCAAATTAAGAAATTTCGAGTTCCATGAGGTCTAGGTGAGAAGTGACAGTTTACACGCTAGTCTTAGCATTTTGGACATTCTACGGCTTTTAGTGTTCTAAGTAGGTAAGGTTCTCTTTCTAATTATAGTAGTTAAACTATAATCAGGAATTATCCCTTCTTCATTAAATCATTTAACGCTTATTTGACCTAAGGATTTCTTAGGTTACTATTTCGATTATCTTATCGACACTGAGTTTGCTTACCGTTACCCTAAGTTTATTGTTTCTAAAATCTCAACAGATCATGCGTTCCTCAGTAATACATCAATAAATATTTCATCGTAACATGATGAAATTTGCATACCTATGGGGTCATCGGACTCCGATTGATCTCCAGGAGCTGGTAAAGCAAGTAATTCCTCGGTGATTGCTGGTTCAGCTGGAGGCATCCTCCTAGGGCAGTCCCTCGCGAAATTTCTGAGCATTCCGCATGTGTAGCAGTTGTGGTTATGTTGTGAGGGGACAGAGGTATTTGCTCTTTGCTCCTGTTTCCTAGTGGAAATAAACCGGCACTGTTGGATCCAATGTCCGTATTTCCCACAATTCAGACAGTGTCTACAAGGTTTCCTCTCGTCATGGTGAAAACCACATGTGGCACATTTAGGAAATGTACCAACATATTGATGGGGAATATGGGTCATTGGTGTCCTGCATTGTTGCATCCAGTGGCCCGCCTTCCCACAGCGTGTGCATCGTACACATGGAAGTTCAGCCCGATGATAGTAGTGACAAGCTGAACAGAGAGGGGTTTTTCCCTCATAATGAGCACTGACTCCTGTAGTCAAATCTGGCATAATTTGACGGATAGGTACAGCTTCAGTGTAGTTCACGGTTCTTTTTCGTCTTTTTGCAGAACGACGTTTAGGTTTCTTGCTGGTTTCTCCTTCTTCAAGTTCCTTCTTCTCTGTAGAAAGTAGTGGGAAGTTCCTAGCAAACTCCTCACTGTTCCTGATCCGAGTGATTATTCCAGGAAGAACCGCCATCAACTCTTCAGTGATCAGAGTTGCGAGTGCCCCAACTGCTGGATCGATCTCTTGTGAAGGAAGAGGCGGTGATGGTTGTCTTCTCGGAGGCATTCTGATCGTAACCAAAAGATATTGGTCAGTGCAGTGATCGAATGCAGAAGACACAATGCAATCCTAAATCTTATGTTCTCTACATGAGGGTCCCTAAGTTATAGTCTAGGCCAAACCGTTTAAGTATATGACCTATTATTCTCTATAACCTTGAGCTCTGATACCAATCTGTCACACCCCGAGCCGGCGGGGTTGGATCGAAGTCCCCGTCGGGCGGAAGGTTCTCAGGGTGCGA
This sequence comes from Mikania micrantha, assembly GCA_009363875.1. NCBI lineage: Eukaryota > Viridiplantae > Streptophyta > Magnoliopsida > Asterales > Asteraceae > Mikania > Mikania micrantha. The sequence goes on along the minus strand of CM018694.1, from coordinate 55,373,644 downwards.
TTTCGTGAGTGATAATCGTGATGATCAGATTGTTTACATACCATCAACGTTAAGAATAACTAAAGCACAATAGCAATCAAACTAGGATTTCAAAGTTAAATCAAATTTGACAATGTTCAGTAATGTAACACCCCGACCGACGGCGGAATCATCGGGATGCCACGAGGGATGTGTAGATTGTTCAAAAGCTCATGGGCATCTAAATTAAATCATCATATATCATTTAATCAACCACAATAATTACACAAAAATCATGTTCATCATGAATCAAATACATCAAATACACAAAAGATTTAGTTAAACTAACTAAACTCTAATCGCCAGAAATTTAGTTAATTAACTAAGTCCAAGAATCCTATATGATGATGATGTCCAAAATAGAAGAGATCATCCTCTTCATCCTACTTGTCTCCATCACCTGAAACATGTAAGAAAATCAAGTGTCAACTACAAAAGTAGTTGGTGAGTAATCATAAGTTTTTATATTTAAAAATGTTTTAGAAAAATGCGTTTGAAAGTTTATGCTTAAAATAGTTTTATAAAATGCTTTGTTTAAAACGGGTATAAAACTTATGATCTTCTTGAGAAAATCCATATGAATACCTGTATGAGATAATCCAACACACATCCATCAATTCAACAGCCAAACACATACACAATCACATAACCACATAACCAAATCAATCATAGTCAATCACAAATAATCATAATCAAATATAGACAATCTATCCACAACAAATCAACCAAACTTAATCAATCATATTCTCAATCAATGTTCGTGACTATACATGATTCCTTATGTATTTAACATAAGTTAGATACATGAATCATGGAGTGGTCGCTAACCACGTGACAATACATGAAGTCAAAGCAATTAACCGAAGTCAAGAGCAATACTTCACGGATGTGGAAATCATCCACGTGACAATACATGAAGTCAAAACAATTAACCGAAGTTAAGAGTAATGATTCACGGATGTGGAAATCATCCACGTGACAATACATGTAACCTTTGTTATCAACCGAAGTCAATAACAATGTTTACACGGATGTATAATAATCAGTGATAATCCATAATAATGAATATCATAATGATAAACAGGTATTATCCTTGTGTTATCCAAATAATATTTAAACCGGTATACATGTTTCACCTCCGAGTTTTAAAACTAAAACAGGTTAAAGAAAAGGAGGTTATGAGAACTCACCTGAAGTCCTTAGAATCCGGGTTCTCGTATTATGCGCACTCGCGTATGTAACTCGAAATAACTCAAAGATCTGTAATTTAATGTATGTCTGTAATCATAAGTATACTTGTTTCATCGTGATTGATCATTCGCAAATGTTTCTCTTTTAATTAGATCATAAATGTTTTCTTAACTTAGTTTACTTATCCTAAGTTAAGATAACTTCTAAATCTTTTATAAAGGTGTATCATCCATTCATAGTTTAGTCTTGTTAGTTCTAGCTATGTTATTATGATCCACTTGTTGTAATATCATAAGTATCCCTTTTGCATACATGTTCACTATGTCGACCACTTTGGTTAGGTTATTAACAATTTAATTAAAGTTTCAATAATCATCCAAATTTGAGTTAATTATAACACGAGTTCAACATTCATATAAATATTTAATCTCTTAAAACTCAAATTAAAATGGACATGTGGTGGTTAACTTCTCATGAATGCATGGGTACTTCATTACATGTGTTTATACCTATGCATATATACATGTATGTAATCATGTCCCCTAATTGCCCTTAACCCCCTTAATTAGCTCATAATTAAATTTTTATCCCAATAGAGCAGCGAACCCTTAGGGTTAAAACCTAAGGTTCGGCTCTTACCATACTAGGGTTCGTGGCTCTTTAGTCCTAGGTTCGACCAACAACTAAGAAGGGTTCGCGGAGGGATAGACTCGGCCAAGGGTTCGCCACTTCATGCATGGTTCGTGGCCATGCATGGTTCGGTTGTATTCAGACCTAAAGTTCGTCCCACCTTAGAGAGTTCGGTGCCCAGAAGGGTTCGGTGATGGCTGAGGGTTCGTAGCCAAGGTTCGGTCATCTCTAAGGGTTCGCCACCATTGTTTCCCGCCCACATAGGCTCGGCAAAAGGGAAAGAGGGTTCGGCTAAGGGAAATTCCAGGGTTCGTGGTCGAGGAGGGAGGCTCGGCTGAAGAAGAGGGTTCGTGGGATTGCCTAGGGTTCGGCACTTAGTTTTCCCGCCCAGCTAGGGTTCGTGACCATGAAGAGGGTTCGGCCGATATGTGGGACACGAACCACCTGTTCATCATCATCAACCTCCAGCCCTAACTGTTTCAAATTCGGTTATGGCCTCCCCATAGTGTATACTACTCGATTAGCACATATATAACCCATATGAAATGAAAGAAACCGATCAACATGTTCAAAATGGGGTTTTTACCCCAAACCGAAACTAATGTCTAAGTTTTACCTCAACTCGTCGATCAAACGTATGATTTCTTCGTATCAACTTGTTCCTCTCGATCACGCGGTCGTGTGGGCGCCAAGATTTCACGAATCCGTCGGGTAACGAAGGAGGAATCGTAGAGAGAAGTTGTGTGTGTGTTTTGTGGTGAAATTAGAGAGAGAAAGAGATATAGAAAAGTGAAGGAAATGGTGGATTCTTCCACCATTTATGGCTATCTCGTTCCCGCGTGTCTGGTCTCGTTTTTATCGCGATAAAACAAAATAAAACTCGGTTTTTTTTTTTTTTTCGTTAAACATATTTAAATAAAAAGTGTTTAAATAATAATATGGTTTCATTAATCATCATGATTTCTAAATGCCCTTTGTCTCGTAACATATCTCGTTTAATACGCGTGAAATGTAACAACATGCTCGGTTTTCTAACGTAACATATTTAAAACAATAACTTGTTTTAAATAAATTAGTTTTATTTAATTAAAACAAGTTTAAATAATTTGTTTCGTAAAATAAATTCCATTTCGTTTTCGCTAAATAATTATTTAAATAATTTAATTTATTCGAAAACATTTTAGGTTGTGATTCCTAATAAACGTTTTTAGTTTCCATTTATTAGATTAATATCGTTTGATAATGTTTAACTATCTCGTCGAAAAGCGTTACTCGCGTACGTATTCGTAAAGATCGTCACCTTTGCGAATCCGATGCTCGTACCGTATTTCGATTTGATTTATGATTTATGGAATATCGTTTTAGAACATTATTCTTAATAATCATATTCGTGTGAATCGTCACCCACGCGAATACATTATTAAGTTAATGTTTCTAAATCAATACTCGCGTTTAACTAATGTTCGTAACCTCACATCGCGTAATTAACTCCCAACATTTATTAACTTTAATATTATCATTTCCCAAACCAAAACCCACTAAACCCTAGTCACTGACACATCCATGATAGACCGAAATATGCATATATATAGGGCATATGTAAGGGTCAGTCGCAACTGCCCTAGCCACCGTCCCACCGCTATTTCGATAAACCATGACCATGGGTCCTTGACTACGTTTAGTAACCAGACTCAAACAAACTCCCAGTTCCATCCCAAATCCATTCTCATTCCATAATCCTTCATCATCAGTAATACGTAACTGCAATAAACACTACGGGTCTGTGTAGTTGAATTTTTAACTAAACTTCCCATGGTTTACGCGTATAATAATTTATAACCATGTATACCAGCAACAGTGATAATATCAGTAAAGTCAATCAATAATCTCATAATCATTAATAATCATAAATATCCAGTCGTAACAGTACATTCGTACGGATGTACGGACGTACGGACAACCGAAAGTACAGTGATGTTACAAGTAATTTAACTAAATAAACCTATCAAAAGAATCAAATGTATCTATCCTGTATCTGTACAAGATATCAAAAGTGATTTGCTTCTGTAACAAATCTGTGCTTTCCAAAAGTCTACTAGGTCCTCTATCTGAGTATCCTAGTATGCATTCCTGAAGTCTGAGCCTATTCCTGTGCATCACCTGATAAAGCATGTAAGAAAACAAAGTCAACACAATGGTTGGTGAGTTCATTTGTCCCTTTTCTAACTATTTTGATTTGACTTAGGGACTGAGAAGCATGCTATACATTTTAAACAAATGATTTATAAAATGCTTTTACACTTATTCTTAATGCTTATGCTATAAACTATATGCTTAAACTATATATTCGATGTTAAAGCTTGAACACTTGTACTAAATGCTAATGTTAAATGCTAATACTAAACGCTAATGCTACAAGCTAATACTATATGCTAATGTTAATGCTAAATGCTAACACTAAATGCTAATACTAAACGCTAATGCTACAAGCTAATACTATATGCTAATGTTAATGCTAAATGCTAACACTAAATGCTAATGCTAAATGCTAATACTAAACGCTAATGCTATATACGAATGCCAAGTGCTTATGCTACAATGCTAATACTACAATGCTAATGCTAATGCTAATTGCTAAATGTTAATGCTACAATGCTAATACTACAATGCTAATGCTAAATGCTAATGCTAATGCTTATTGCTAAATGTTAATGCTATATGCTGATACTAAATGCTAAAGCTAACACTACATGCTAAAGCTACGGATGCTATAAACACTTGTATGCTTATATGCTTGAATGCTAAAACAAGGATTGGGTCTCTCAGTGCTTACCTTACTAAACTATTTGAATGCTAAAACTATTAACTATGGTAGAACATACCAAATTGGCCTCTCAGTGCTTGCCATGGGTTGTTCTTCATAGTTGGGACTTGAAGGAACAGACCGTTGGCCTCTCAGTGCTTGCCACAGGGTGACCTTCATAGTCATGACTTGAGGAGTAGACTGATGGCCTCTCAGTGCTTGCCATACAATGATTCCTCAATGTTCACTTATGCTACAAACTTAAACATAATGCTAAAGCTATTGGCTATTTAGAATGGACCAACTGGCCTCTCAGTGCTTGCCAGGAGGTGTTCTTGTAGCTATGACTATTGTAGATCATGTCGTTTGGCCTCTCAGTGCTTGCCAAATGGGTGTTCTACATAGTCAGGATCCTGAGGAGTAGACTGATGGCCTCTCAGTGCTTTCCATACAGTGATTCCTCATTATCCACTCATGTTGTAAACTTAACGAAATGCAAAAGCTATAAACGAAATGGATGGTAGGTAAGACGCTTAATTATCATTAACAGCAATGTCCTATGCGACTTAGTATGTGGTGGGACGGCGTCTGGGCGGGTCGTAGGCTCGACTCAGGGGTATGCCCTATATATAAGCATACTGGGTTGGATAATACATTGGTGTTAATGAGATTAAGGTTGTTACCGAGGGGATGCATGAATGCTTTTGGGTCAATATCATAAACATTTAAACACGATGCTTGTTAAACTAATATTAAAGCTAATACATACGAATGCTATAGACTTGTAAACTTTGAAACAGTAAACTAAAGCTATGATGAAGAATGAATCAAATGGTAGGTAAAATGTTTAATTATCATTAACAACAATGTCCTATGCAACTTAGTATGTGGTGGGACGGCGTCTGGGCGGGTCGTAGGCTCGACTCAGGGGTATGCCCTATATATAAGCATACCGAGTTGGATAATACAGTGTTGTTAATGAAGTTAAGGTTTTACCGAAGAGGTTACAAAAGCTATTTTACAAATACTAAAATCATATGAACTCACCAACCATTGTGTTGACTTTGTTTTCTTACATGCTTTCTCAGGTGATGCACAGGAATAGGCTCAGACTTCAGGAATGCATACTAGGATACTTAGATAGAGGACCTAGTAGACTTTTGGAAAGCACAGATTTGTTACAGAAGCAAATCACTTTTGATATCTTGTACAGATACAAGATAGATACATTTGATTCTTTTGATAGATTTATTTAGTTAAATTACAGAACATTGTCAAATGTAATTTAACTTTGTAATCCTAGTTTGATTCCTATTGTGCTTTAGTTATTCTTAACGTTGATGCTATGTAAACAATCTGATCATCACGATTATCACTCACGATATCGCACCCTGAGAAGCTTCCGCCCGACGGGAACTTCGATCCAACCCCGCCGGCTCGGGGTGTGACAATGAGTTCGTGATGTGGATTATCACCTTTAAGTAAACATACCTACGGGAATTACAACTAAGGTGTCATAATCTATCATTATGACTAGGCAATCTAAAACTAACAAGTAAATTGTACTGTGATAGCAATTAACTATGAAATCTTTAGGGTCTGACTGTAACTTAGGTAAAATAGACTAAGGAAGAAAAACCTTTTCATGAGATACAAGTGAACAAATATGGTCACTGAATTGAAAATAATCATATATACTTATGAACATGAACATATGATAATTACAGGTTGATTGTGTTGACTTTGAATTTACTTACGTGAGCGCTCATCATATGAAAACACTGATTCTAGGGACTCAGGTGAGTTCTCATAACCTCCCTTTTAAACTGTTTTGGTTTTAAACTCGGAGGTGAAACATGTATACCAAATTTCAAATATTTAATTGATAACACATGGATCACACTTGTTTGCTTGTATGACATTCATAGATATGGATGATCATATTCCATGAGTTGTTGCTGATGACTCCGGTCATTCGTAACGACTGCATGTATTGTCACTATTCCATGAGTTGTAGCTAATGACTTTATGTCATTCGCGACGACTGCATGTATTGTCACTACTCCGTGGATCGTCGTGGTTGACTTCGTTCATCCACAATGATTGCATGTATTGTCACGTGGATTTCCACAACTCCATGTGTCATTGTCATTGACCTCGGTCATACACAATGATGCATGTATTGTCACTTATACTAATTGAGAATATTGATGGATTGTGATTGGTTGATTGAACATATGATTAATTATCTATGAGTTATTGATTTATGTGGTTAGGTGTTGGATTGTATGTTCGGATTATGTGCTTGGATTGTGTTTTGGATATTGTGTTGGATTATCTCGCAGGTGCTCATGTGGATTTTCTCAAGAACGCATAAACTCTTAAAACCATTTTGCAAAAATATTTTTATATAAAACTTATGATTACTCATCAACTACTTTGTAGTTGACACTTGATTTTTACATGTTTCAGGTAATGAAGCTAAGTAAGTTGGGGAAGAAGAACCCACACTTTTTGGACATCATCACATAGGAATCTTGGACTTAGCTAATTAACTAAATTCTGGCGATTAGAATTTAGTTAGATATCTAAATCTCTTTTGTAATTGATGTGACTAATTCATGATAAACATGATTTTTGTGTAATTAATTTGGTTGATTAAATGATTTGTGATGATTTAATTTAGATGCCCACGAGCTTTTGAACAATCTACACATCCCTCGTGGCATCCCGACGTTTCCGCCATCGGTCGGGGTGTTACACATTTAACTTCTTATACCAAAATTTCAATAGGTTCTTCAACAAAGTCTATTTTTCATCAAGACGAACTTCTTTGAGAGTAGAAGTAATGACTTGTTAGACAAGGACGTTTCAAGTTAGACATGTGAAAAGTGTCATGTATGCTATTATTGTAAGAATATTCAACGAGTGGTAAAACGAGTATAGAGGTGATGTGCCTTTACTTCCTTTTAGTACTTCAAAACAACGTGTACTAAATCATGGTATGGTAGCTATTATTGAAAGAATATTCAACGAAATACGAGTGATTATGATAGCATATGGGTGACAATCGATCTGTTAACCAAATCAGCTCATTTCTTGCAGACATTCGAGACTTACCTTGTGTGGAAGTTAGCTCGTACCTCTGTTAATGAAATTTTTAGCCGACACGGAATTCCCCTAAGTATAATATCGAATCGTAATGCTCGTTTCACGACACGGTTTTGGGAATATCTTCATGAAGCTTTTGGAACACGATTGGATCTTAGTACTGCCTATCATCCTCAAACGGATGGACAGACGGAGTGAATGATTCAGACACTTGAAGACATGTTGAGAGCTTGCGTCATCGATTTTGGTGGCAACTGGGATAACCATTTATTATTAGTTTAGTTCTCGTATAATAATAGTTATCATGCGAGCATTGGTATGGCACCTTTTAAAGCTCTCTATGCAAGAAAATGTCGGTCGCCTATCTGCTGAACCGAGATCGGCAAAAAGCGGATCACGTGTCCCGAGATCATTTAGGATACAACCGACAAGATTCATAAGATCCGTGACAATCTGTTAGCGGCTCATAGTCTTTAGAAGAGTTACGCGAATGAATGTTGAAAGCCTTTAAAATTTCAAGTTGATGACTTGGTACTGCGTGGGACCTCTTAAAATCCTTTAAAAGATTGGAAAAGTGGCCTACAAACATGAACTTCCTCCCGAATTTAGTAATATTCATTCGACTTTCTATTTGTCTAACTTGAGGAAATGCTTAGCTGAACAGGATCTTCAAGTACTGCTCGATGATATTCGTATAGACGATACCATACACTTTGTTGAAAAGCTGGTTGAGATCATGGACCGTGACGTTAAGAAACTCAAACGCAGTCAAATTCCAATCGTTAAAGTACAGTGGTAATCTAAGCGTGGTCCAGAATTCACCTGAGAGCAAGAAGATTAGATGAAGCTTAAGTATCCACACTTATTTACCACGATCACTTCTAATTGAATTTCCAGACAAAATTCTGTCAACTAGGAGAGACTTAACCACTCTATTTTGCTTATATTATTAATGATGAGGATTGTATTGGATAGAACATATTATGCTATAGATGCTATAGAACCTTACATTTTGGGGAATGTTAATTTTGATATACATTATTGAGAACTCATATTTGAAACATATAAACCATTGGTAAGTTGTAGTTTGAAATATAGCTAGACTTCCTTAAATGGTTTACACAACTTAACACGTACAACACATTACATTTGGGAATTTATAACGGTGTAGGATTCTATCACTAAATATAGGCAAAGACATAAGTCATGGTTTATCGAAGAGGCGGTGGGCTGGCGGCTGAATCAGTTGCGACCGACTTCTACTTATGCCCTATAAATTAACTTTCTTCAATTTATCATGAGTATTTCGGTGATATGATTTAGTGAGGAGAATCTAGATTTGAAATTGAATGAATTGTAAAGACAAAACAATTAAAACCGTAAACGTGGGAGAGGACACAAACGCCAGGTAAACACGTGAATATCATTTTGGGAATGTTGAACCAACAACGTGTTCGCATGAGTGACAATTCACATGAATACATTTGTTAGGCTTATTATTGTAAAACAATATTCCATAAGTTTATAATCAAGTTGGAATGCAAGACGAGCGTTGTATTCGTATAGGTGACAATCTATGCAAATATAAACGTAAGTTACACGTTTCGACAAGATAATTAAAATAAACATTTTTACGAAATATAAAATAATAAAAATAGATTTAAAAAATTTATTAGGAATTACAACCTAAAAGATTTAAATAAAACTATTTTATAAAAACATTTAACTTTTAATGCTACGTTTACGAAATCGACACTATTTCGCGTAAACGTATGAAACCGCATACACACACGTTAAAACCCGAATATATAAAGATTGACCTCTTCCTTCTCAACTCATTTGAACATTCTCTCTACTTTCTCTCTGTACAATTCAAAATGGTCAACTTCTTTATTTCTACACCAAATCGAGTGTTCTTGGTGTCCAAAAGATTCTCCACTCATCTAGAGCTCAAAAGTACAAGAAAAACGAGCTCCTAACTTCGGATTCAAAGAAGATCTATGTGTTTCTTTTAGGGTTTTTAGCTCAAACGAGAAATACCACCCTACACCACTTTTAAACATTATACTTCGAACTCATATGAACAATTTAGAGACCTGCAACAAACATGGAAATTCATGGCTGAAGGTTGAAGACAAACTAGGGATGATACTACTAGTATCGAACCCAAGGCCTTCAAACTTAGCATGTTGCCATCGATACTATTAAAATCAACCACCTCTATTTTTGACCAAGTCCCATCCGATACTAGTAATATCAAACCCAAGGATCATCGATATTGATAATCTAGATCTGTCTGGAAGTTTCCCAAGTATTCAGCTTCGACATTGGTAGTCTTGAAGCCTTCTAAAATTTTCAAAGTGTCATCAATACTACTAGTATCAATGGTCTCCAAGTGAAAAATTTTAAGTGTAAACTGAAGGAAACAATATTGACAACATGATCATTGAACCTATTAATATCGAAGCCTCCATAAGATTGATTAAGAAGCATCGATACTACTAGTATCGATGGCCTCTTGGCTGAAAAAGGCTAAGGGTTAACCGAACTTGACAATATCGATGGTTACTAGGATAATTAGTACCACCATGGTGTTCATGCTATGCATGCATGCATGCATGTGTTGGAAGTTATGCACCACCTTTGTATTACATGATTTGTTTCATAGGGTTTTGATGCCAAAGCCATTTTCATTAAACTTAACATTTTACTCATCATGGCTTCAAACCCTAACTATAACAACAACTATACATAAGAATTGGGTATTTCACTATAACCTAAATTAAATCCCATAGATAATAACAGGGTTATTCTAAACATAACCTAAAACAAATAAACACAACACAATGATAACACTCACTTATAGTTATAAATACAAATGGATGAAAAAAAGTGTGTTGAACACTTGGTGAATTCACACAGCAAGCATGCTTATCTACAATATATAAAAAACATAACATCCTCTTTGACTGTGAGTTCTCATAGCCTTTTTTTCTCTTTTTGTTTTCAAACTCGAGGTGAAACATGTATGATATTAGCACGATATGATCATTTTACATAACTCTTTTGAACTTTATAACATTACGATGATTGTCGTTGGACTTGCATTAATCAGAAAATCTTATGGTAAACAATGATAGCTATTGGCCCGGCTAGACCCATCATTGATTGAGTTGACTTTGGTCCTTCGTGGTGATTGTTTGCTACTTCAGCATTGTTAGTAATGCTTAACGTGGTCAGAACATATTGATAACATATTTGTCTTCTTAATAGTGAATTCATATTTAATGTTATTCCGTTAAAAGTTCAGGAGTACCTTACTTATACTTTATAACTTTTTATGGGTGTGTGAATACCTATGATTGCTCACCAACTACTTTTGTAGTTGACACTTGCTTTTATACATGTTCCAGGGAATGAAGCAAAGTAGGAAAAGATAGCTTTGCATACTTTTGGATATCATCACATAGGATCTTGGACTTAGCTAATTTAACTTGATGTACTGAGGACTAGGATTGAGTTAACTTAGCAACATCTTTATATGATATGTGATGATACAATTTAGTTTCACACAAGCTTATGAACAATCTACACATTCCTCGTGGTATCCCGAGTATTCCGCCGTCGGTCTGGGTGTTATAGTCCATCCCAATTCTCTAACTGTTGGATATTGGATGTCCAATTATTGATAAATTCAACATTACTATCGAGGTATGATCCAAAGAGTTACACTTTGAAGGGCAACAAGTTTATATGTTTACTTGTTAAACATTATACGATCACGAACTATCTGTTTTAAAAAGTTTTGGTGATTTTATTATTTATGAAATAATAGATCGGTGGAAATTAATTATTGAGATAATTAAATAAATTAAATAAATTAAATAAATAAAGTTTAATCAGTTAAACTTTAATTATTTAACGGAGTTAATCAATTAGTGGTTAATTGGTTAAATAGGGTTTAAGTAATTAAACGAGTTAATTACTAGAGGGTTTTTAATGTAAATGTTATAGGGTTAAGAGTGTAAATTCGTTTATTATAACTAAAGAGTTTACATCTCATTTTTAAATGAAGTGATTTTCTAGGGGTTTTTATAAAATTCTAACCTCCCACTCTCCCTCTCTATAGCTGCTCCCTCACTTTCGGACACCACCACCCATCAGCCATCACCTATGGAGCCACAATCGGCCCTTCGGTTAAGTATCCAAGCGAGGCCAAGGCCAGGCCGCACCTGGAGCCACGATCGAGCCACCAGCTCGGACCAAGGCTGAATCGAGCTATATTGGAGCTGTGAGGTAAGCCTAGGGTTTCATTTGGCTAAGTCATGTTTCGGGTTCATTTGCGATCCGTAAGACGAGATTGTGGAGCTGGGTGATCGTATTCAGTTACTAGCGAGACCATTGCCTAATCCATCGTGTGGATTTGGATTTTCTTCGCTAAGGTCGATTTCTAAACACCCTATAGTTGTGTTTTGTTATTAATCGTTTCGTAGCTGGATCCAGTTTTGGGAATTGATTTTCATTATGAGTCAAAAAAGGTTTTTGTAACCTAATTGCTTCCGTTGTGTGAGATCTGATTTGATTGTTTAATGAGATTTTGTGAAATTTGGATTTTTCAAATTAATTTTATTAATTAACTTTTTTTTAAAACTCAAAAAGGTTACTAGAATTCCCAACAATGGTATAGAGCCACTTTTACAAACGATTAAATACAATATGTAATCGATCTTTAGTCTTTATTAGTCAAAATTTTCGTTTGAAAAAAAGATCAAACCTTTGATTGTTTGATTGTGATTGTGAATCGAGCTTTAGGATCCGACCCATGTGATTGATCTGATTGTAATTTTGTTTTGGCTTTGTTTGGTTGCTTTTTAAAATCTTGTATCTATACGGGTATTTGGACCCGATGTAATAGATAAGATTTCAATTTTGTAAAATAGTTAGTATTTTATGATGTAACCAAGCAATTGGATTCAAGACCAAAAGACGAAATCAATGGAGAGCATTAAAATGGAGATCTTGGATAAAGTGGGAGTCTACATTCAAGATGTTGAATTGTAAACCATAGAGTAGTTCAGTTTACGTTTGATGGCTCGAACAAAACGAACAAATTAGACTTTGGCTCGTTTCATGTTTATATTTTGTTGTTTATGATTGTTAAATATTTAGGAAATATATAACTGGTAAAAACAAAATATTTTTCACAATCATTGTAAAACAATAAGTAAATATAAAAGGAGTTTTGTAGTTATTTAAAAGGTATTTTAAATAAAATCGTTTTATTTAAAATGATAAAAATGGTTTATGAAATTAAGAGTTTATTTTATAAAATCAAAACTTGTTAGTTTATATTGGTTCGTGATAATTACCGACTTACTAAACTTTAAAATTAAGGTATTTAAAACTAATCAAGTCGAGAGTGGAAAATAGTTTCAAACAATCACAAACCAAATATAATATATGATTTTAAAAGGAAATTGCACGACTTGTATCATGCTTCAAGTCGTTCAATAGTTGTAAACTAAGGAATATAATCAATACGATTGATTAAAATCACAAATTCGCGATTATGATCAATTTAGCTTTAATAAGGTATTAAAACAAATTAGGCCAAAATTGAAATATGATTTCAATTAAATCGCGAACGTATAAAATAGGGATTTTAAATAAAATGCACAACTATCCTCATTTAAATTAGTTGTCCATAATGTTTTACGAAAACATAAAAATGATTAATTAAAGTAATTAATAACCCATAGGTCAAAATATTTTATTCTATATAGAACCCTAGAGTTAGTGCTTACCGTACAATAGCTTTCTATATAAGAATAGGAAAAACATATTTGACAAACGCCACCTTAGATTCAAGACACTTCATATTGATCTAACTGAATATCTAGTGTTAGTGTCTACCCTGCACTAGGTTAACGGTTTTTCGACAGAAGGAATGACCGAGATTCCTAATACACTTAGGCCGATCATTTAGTTAAGAATCGTAATGCGAATACTTAAAGATGTTAAGCAGTCGTAGTTGGGGTAAATGTACAAAGTTAGAAGTTATTATTCTAACAAACCCTAAAACTTGAGGATTATGATAGTCATAATCGGTTATCGTAACCCTCTTGTGCAGTTATGATCAGTATTAGTGTGCTTAGCCCATTATTGATCTTGAATGAAGCAGGATCTCTTAATTCTAAATTAATTATGTTTATGGGTCATAATTAATAATAATCTTTTAAACATGAATATACTAAAACGATTATTTTGAATTTTATAGATGTCTTTCAATGATGCGAGTAAACCACATCGGATAAATCTTTTTCGCAATAAGCTCAATGGGAATAATTTTTCTACTTGGATGCATCATTTGAGGGAGGTGCTAAGGATTGAGGGCAGATTGTATGTCCTTGATGACCCCCTATCTACTGGCCCACTATCTGATTGCACATCTAGAAAAAATGATAAAAATGAATTGATGAATATGAGACAAGTGATCTCATATTATCATCTGTTTCATCAAAATTTATGGATGAGCTTTATGTATATCCATAGTCATAAGATGATTCAGTAGATTAAAAGAAATTTCTTGCCAAATAGGAATTGGCGATATGAAATTCTAGAAGATGTTTCAAAAGGTTTGAAATTTGGTGGTGATGTAGGTTCTCATCTAGACAAGATTCAAGGCTATTTTGATAGACTTGAAAAGCTTGGTTTTCTCATAAGCCTATAGATGGCTATAGATTTCATCCTTATTTCCTTACCTAAGGAATATGATGTTTTTGTATAGAGTTACAACAGGGATATATTTGGAGGGACTATTTTTTATCTTAAAGGAATGCTCTTAAAAGAAGAAATAAAGATGAGAAATGAGATGGGTAAAGGGAAGAAGAGACCATTGACTAAAGTTAATGATGTTGAATTCATTGTTTCTCATTTTCAAAGTGTTCAGACGAACTTGGATCTTCAGGTATGCCTATTATTGGCAACACATTCCTTGAAAGGCAAATTTTTGATAATAATGTGAATGACACAATTATTTCAATCATTTGCAAGTGCTCAAGGAGGTTGATTTACTAGATGTTGAAAGCCTGGATTCCATAAGATGGATGATAAGATCATGAAAGAAATGTTCTTCTATTTGTAGTAATATAATTTGTTTGAAAAATTTTATTTACTATTTTCTTTCTGAGTTAGACTAAGATTAACACTTCTAGTTTATTTATGCATTGGTTGAATAATTTTATTTATGCTAGATGAAATGTTTTGATAGCATAATTAATAATGATATTTAATAATGCAAATGAAATCTATAAGATAGAATTTCAAGATCAAGGCAATACTTATCATTCATACCAATAAAAACGATTTAACATTTTTAAAACATTATGTTAGACAAAATTAACCATAAAACAAGGATAATAGAAGAAAGTTGTAAACAATTGAAAGTGATATTCACTGTTATAAGAGTTTGGCAATTGTATGTCATGTATTAAGAAGGTTAAAGATTAAGATCTTTCATATGTACTTTGATGAATCTGTATTAAATGTCTAAAAGGATTACAAATATTCATAAGGTTGTGAACCTAATGAAATCTTTGAAAGAGTTCAAAGAAAATTACAATAAATTAGAGATCCAATGAGAATCAAATGTTCAATGTGAGTACTTTCCAAAACTAAAGTTATCAATGATTAGTAGATAAAATGTGAAATTGTTTCACAACTAAGTACACAATGATGTATGTAATCTTCATAAAGATCAATACATATTGTGTTTTCCCTTTGAGTTTGATCTAATAAATATATCCTATTGAACATATCATATGAATTACAATACTAGCTTCAATTGAAGGTAGATATAAAGAGTTATAAACATAAACCTGTAGAAATTCCTATTTAAGGTTGAGGATGTAACAAAGAGGTGTTAAAAATTGTATTAAAATTGGATCCTCAAGATGATAAAGACAGTTATCATAAAAACCCTAAAATTGGAATGGCTAGAATTTTCATCACTTACTTATCAAAAGCAAGGAAATATATTGTTGAAAATTAGATAGTAGATATTGAAAGAGTTCAATTCTACTATGACATGATACATATATTTGTCAATAAACAAGAAGTGTTTAAATGGATCTTAAATGAGTTTAAGAATCAATTATAAATAAGATATCTGCAGAAGTTTAAGGGATCACCTTGAACTCAAGACTTATACAACTGCACCTGTTGATTAATGAATCTAACATATGGTTAGGAACCATAGGCACTAAGACGCAAATTGTAAACAAAACAAGGTAAGAGACCTGTTAGACGACATTTAGATGTTGAGTAATTGAAATTAGAGAATTTCAATGATGAAATCAACATGGATGAAAGATTGTAAACTAACAAAGCAAAACAAAAAAAGGTTATGTAAAGATATCGATCTTGATAGACTTTGCTTAAAGATGATTTGGAAGTATTAGGATTCTAAATGTTCTGTAAGCAAGATTTACTTAATAGACAAGTAATTAAACATCAAAACTGAATTACTAAAAGAAAACCTTGACTGGGTATTCTTATAAGTAATTATAAAGTTTTGAAATCCTAATAAGTCAAACAAGTTGATTTAAATCCATAGATTGTAAAAGAATCTATAGTCAGAAATCTGCATTTTGGAAGGAAACTAAGAAGTTAGTTTTACCAAAAGACAAAGATGTTTAGTATATATATATATATATATATATATATATATATATATGTCAAGGCTAGTGGGAGCGTAGTAAAGATATAATGGTTAAAGGCAAAATGAAAAATGTTTCTATATTTGATTGTAGATGACATATTGATTATAGAAAGGACGTTTCTATAATAAAGATATTAAAATTTAACATGTGATGTTAAGCAAAATAAGAAATAATTTTATTTGATAAAATTAAATATACTATGGGTTAATATGTAGATTACGCGGTGGCATTTTCAATTGAGATTGAATAGTAAATCTTAGATAAGATATGCGTGAGATGAGGTATCATCTGCAAATATTCTAAGATAAGCATGAATGTTTGATAAATGTTAGTGAACATAATTAAGTGCATCAGAATGTTTAGAATGAAATGTTCATTACTAATTTCAATAGGGTTCCTAATAACTAGGAATGGATTGATAAATTATACGACAACAATGTTAACATAGCCAAGGCTATGAAATTGTGGTCATATTATAGTATAAGCATTATGAAAAGAGAACTGAAATAAAGACATAAGATTAAATAAAATTCACAAATCAGAATCTAGCAATTCAGTTCACTAAATCTATTTATAAAGCTAAATATGAGGATAAGGCTAATAAAGATATATTTGATATGCTAGATAAGGAATATGATTTAACTTTAGTATATGGTGGTTTACAATCTGTAGGATCAGATGTTCTCATTTGATCAATAGCAGCGGAATTCAATGATGAATTAGCTCAATATTAGCAAGAACAAAGTTAATTCAATCAAACAGTAAAACACAAGTTTGTTATAGAGAGAGAATTTCTGCAAAAGGAAATAATTCTTTCAATCGCAATAACTTTGTTAATAAATTCAATGTGTCAACTGCCCTAATATAGAAGCAGTGACGTCTGATGATGTCACAAGATGTTGACATCTAACAGACAAAATATAACTACTGAAAATAACAAAACTACTGAAAGAAGACTACAACATCTGATGAGTAAACTACTCATCAGACTTTTTACAAGTAAAGAAAGGAAACTACTGAAGACTAAACTAAACACCACAACAGCTGAAAGCTAACACTTCAGCTGTTGTGAACAACGTCTGAAGACTTGTTCTTCAGAGCTTGTAACTCTTCAGATCTTCTCTTCAACAGTTGTTTGTCTTCAGCCTTTGTGTTCTTTTTCAGTTGTTGTGAGCCTGTGGGACTTAGAGGATTTTCTGATCTGGCTCATTGGTTCTTTTGGTCCAACAAACTCCCCCTGAACCAATGCAGCCAAAACCTCTAATTATTAGTTGTCCCACTTATTGTTGATTTTCCAGGCAGAAAGATGTGTCTTTTTCCTTAGAGATCAGCTTCTAAGATGACCAATTAAGTGTAGGCCTGGATGACAGCAGCTTCAGAAAATATAACAGTTGAAGAATGAGAGAGAACTCCAATTGGGGAATGGACTAAGAGTTGTTGCCTCTCTCATTGAAGCTATTGCCCATGCACAAGTTTGAAAGATTCTCTGACATAGGCTTCCAGAAGAACTACTTGATCTTCAATGGTTAGTTGCTCTGGCTCACCTTCAAAAAAGAACTCAGGTCCATAGTATTCAGAGAGATACCTGCATGTGGACCCATTGTGCAATTCAATCCTTGTGATTTCTCTGTATACGAATTCATCTGGATGTTTTCCTTCAAGGAACAGTTGTAGCTCATTCTTCTTTACCCCTTCCATCCTTTTGTATACCAGCCCCTTCTTGATCATTTTGTTTTCCAATAACTTAGAAGCTGGCATCTTAGCATTGTAGAACTTTTTAAAATCATCAATGATTTCCCAAGGGTCCATCACAAACCCAGCCATAATGTCAGCACTTATCACCCTTTTTATTCTTCCTCTGTATTCTTGTGGAATGTTTCTTGTGTGTATCCTGTTTTGCACCCTTGGGTCAGGCCATACCCGGATTACATCTTTCCTGTACTGAAAGGTATGCCTTAGTGCAAACAGTCTTTGTGCTTCCTTTCTCATGACTGTTAGTGAAGAAGTCTGAGGGAAGTCTTTGTCTACCAATCTTAGAATCTTGTCATCATATACTCTCTGACTTTCTTCTTCTTCTATCTTTATCTTCACAGCTTCCATCCGAGATTCAGGTGTCATCTTTGGATGTTGTCCAAACACCAAAGGCTTTTCAGGAATATAGTTAGCAGGCAATGTTACTACTTTCTTTTGAACAACCAATTTTGAACCAGTTGTTGATGATTCAGGTTTATGAACTTTTGCTTTAAGTACAGAGGAGATGGGAAGCCTGTCTTCCTCATCAGATTCCTCCTCTTCTTGAATCCGTAATAATCTCCTCTTCTTAGGAGGAGCACCAACATCAACAACTTGAGCAGAGGTTACTTGTTCAATTTCTTTCTCAGCACTTTTCTCTACATTAACTTGCTCAACCTCCTCCTCAGCAATAGTAGCAACCTCAGCATGTTTATTCTTCTTTTGTCTCTTGTATGTAACTTGAATAGCTGGAGACCTTTCAACTGTTTCAACTGGAGACCTTTCAGATACATTGTCTTCATCTTCTTTTCTTTGCCTTTTAGAAGCTGAAGTTGAAGATGAAGCTAAAGCTGAAGCTGTGACTGAGTCTGTTCCTAACTCCCCCTTTTTGGCTGCAGGGGAAGAAGGAGTGTGAATAGAAGTAAGTTTGGCAGTCACAGCAGCATCTACCATTTGCTGTATTTGAGAGTGGGAGGGTAGCCTCTCATCAAGGGCTTGAGTTATGATGTTCTTTAGTAAGGGAGTGATGAGAGGGATAAGTGTGAGAAGGACAGCAGCTAATGCCTCTGGGGGGCTAGAACCCAAAGGATTAGTGCCTGAAGCAGAGGCTGGTGGCTTGTTAAGTTGTGGAATAGAGGAGGAAGTGTTTGGGTGACCTTCAAGATTAGAAGGTGCCATCTGTGGGGTAATAGGGGAAGATGGTCTTTTGTCCTTGGACATCTTGGTGAGTAGCTCATTGAGCCTACAGACCTCAGCCTCAAGGAGTTTGTTCTGTTGCAGAACATCAGCAAGGGTCCTTTGGTCATCAATAGCCTTGGCTAAATCATCTGACCTCCTGATAGTATCAGGATCTACCTGAGTTGAGTGTGGCTCAACATGCTCAGGTGCCCCTTTTTCTTGGAACTGGGGACTTCCAACCTCAGGGATAATCCCTTCATCAGTTGTTGCCTCTGACAGGGTCTTAGCTATGTTACTACTATCAATCACTCCAAATGATGGAAGTGAAGAAGTAGCAGCCCTGTTAGATATCAGAATCTCTCTTTCCACACTAGGAGATCTGATTTGGTAGTCAAAGTCCTGTGGGTTATCAGAGACACTTTGATCCTCCCCCTCAATGTGGGAGCTAATCCCAGTAGTGATAGGTGTCTGGGTGGGGATAGGAGTGTTCAACTGATCCAGGATTTGTTCAATAACAAAAGTTGGGCTGTGTTGGGTGGTTTCCATAGGATTTGGCTTTGAAGCAGAATGCACCCGGGGAGAGTGGTACTGTTCAATAGAAACCTTTTCAACTGAAAGAGGTTCTAGAAATGTGTCTGCCCCTTCAATGGTTGCACCAGGTTCCTGTTGAGAGGAATCCTGGGCGGTTTGAGCTGGTGGAGTCTGATGGACCACTGGTTGACTACTCCCAGTGGCCATATCATGCCTTGGTGAGGCATGGGCAGACTCAGGGGACTCATTTCCCTGAGCAGCCTTTTTGGGCTTTTTGGATTTTGTTTTGGTGGGGACTTTGGATTTGGATGTAGAAGTGGAGACTGTGGGTTCCCTCTGCTTGGGTTTTAGCTTTCGGGCAGCCTCTTTGAGAGTGGGGTTGGTGTTGTGTCGGGAATATACCTCCAGTAGAACAGCTGGAGCAGAGATCACCTGACCAACAAGGCCATTGTGCTGTAACTGTTTTTCTATGATGGCCATGATAAATTGTGGATAAAGTAGCCATCTAGAAGAAACAGGCTTACCAGCATGTTCAGTTAATTCTGAAAACAATATTTGTGAAAAGTTTAGTTTTTGATATTCCAGAATTGAATACAATACCTGTTGCCACCTGGAGGACATTTGGTCCCATGAGGAAGATTTCGGAGCCAAGCAAATGTTGATCATATGAAATATCAGACGCTCTGGATCATTGAAATTCTTCTTGTACAGAGTTGAATCACTTAGGTCACCTTGGTATTCATGACTTGTGAAACAGAGGTCAAGTTGGTTCTTTGGAAATTGGGTGAGTAAGTTCGCATCATCAAGTTGGAGAACTTCCCTTAGTTCAGCTGGACTTATGTGCACATTATGACCATTTACTGTTGAACGAAGAGATATTACACCAGTGCCGATGTTGATGAGCTCGACATTCATCCAAAATTGATGAATGGATTCAACATGAAGTGTGGGATTTATGAGAAAGGCGGTTTTGAATTGGGATGCATTCATTAAGTCAACTGCTTCATCAAACTTGGACCAGAAAGGAGATTTGGTGAGGTAAGCAACAGAGTTATGACGAGGTTTAAGGTTCATGGTCGCCATGGAAGCAGAGACGTGAGAGGGAAGATAGGTTTTTGAAAAAAGAGTTAAAGTTCTGAGAAAGTGATAATGAAACAACTGAAGAAGGTTTGAGTTAAATAGAGAAAACAGCAGAGGTTGAAACATCTGAAGAGTAAAGGTACTCATCAGATGTTGTCGACAGATTTTGTTCATCAGTTGTTTTCAGCAGTTGCTCATCAGACTTTGTGAAAAATTTGTTCATCAGAACTTGTGAACAGAATTTGTTCATCAGCATTTGTGAGAGATTTGTTCATCAGAACTTGTGAACAGAATTTGTTCATCAGCATTTGTGATAGATTTGTTCATCAGAACTTGTCAACAAAAGTTGTTCATCAGCATTTGTGAGAAATATTTGACCTTCAGTACTTAGTGAATCAACACCCATCAGTAC
The DNA here is from genome assembly GCA_009363875.1 of Mikania micrantha. Classification (NCBI taxonomy): domain Eukaryota; kingdom Viridiplantae; phylum Streptophyta; class Magnoliopsida; order Asterales; family Asteraceae; genus Mikania; species Mikania micrantha. Next base: position 55,352,238 of record CM018694.1, on the reverse strand, counting down.
TTGTAACTTAGAGTATTGATAAAGGTCAAATCTGTCCTTGAATCAGTACTTTTGATATTTATCAGTATTTACTGAAAATATCAAAAAGTTCAAGGTGAATACAGAAAATTTTATTGTGAACAGAAAATGTAATATTTTTGGATTTTTGAAAATTTAAAGTTTATTTGTGGAAAAACCAATCTATTCAAGTTGCAGCATACCAAGCCTTAGAACTAAATTTTGAAAAGTGGAGGTGTCTAAAGGCTTAGTAAAGATGTCTGCAAGCTCATCAGCACTAGGAACAAACTTTGGATCAATCAGACCCTTTTCAAAACAATCTCTTATAAAATGATGTCTGATCTCAATATGTTTGGTCCTAGAATGCTGAACTGGATTTTTGACAATACAAAGAGATGAGGCACTATCCATTAACAATGGTGTCTTAGACTCTTTGATGCCATAATCCAAGAGTTGAGTCTGAAGCCAGAGAATTTGTGAAGTACAACTTGCAGCAGCAATGTACTCGGCTTCAGCAGTGGAAGTGGCCACAGATGTTTGTTTCTTACTTTGCCAAGAAACCAAACAGTTTCCTAGAAACTGACAACCACCAGAGGTTGATTTTCTGGTAAGTTTGCAACCTGCATAGTCACTATCAGAGAAAGCAACCAGCTTGCAGGAATGCCCATTGGAGTACCAAATTCCCAGAGATTGAGTGCCCTGCAAGTATCTGAAAATTCTTTTCACAGCAATTAAATGAGATTCTTTAGGTGTAGCCTGAAATCTAGCACAGACACATGTAGCAAACATGATGTCTGGCCTAGATGCTGTGAGATACATCAAGGACCCAATCATACATCTATAAAGAGTTTCATCAACTGATTTACCTTTCAAATCTGCATCAAGTTGTGTGGTGCTGCTCATGGGGTTAGAACATGGTTTACAGTTATGCAAATCAAATTTCTTTAACAAATCTTTTGTGTATTTGGCTTGATGAATGAAAATGCCATCAGTACTTTGTTTGATTTGAAGACCCAAGAAAAACTGTAATTCCCCCATGGCACTCATTTCAAAATGTTTGGTCATTAACTCAGTGAAATCATCACACAACTTTGGATCAGATGAAGCAAATATAATGTCATCAACATAAATTTGAACAAGTAGCTTATGTTGTCCTACATTCTTTATGAACAAAGTTTTATCAATGGAGCCTCTAGTGAAATTATTTTTAAGAAGAAAAGTGGATAGAGTGTCATACCAGGCTCTAGGTGCTTGTTTCAGCCCATAAAGAGCTTTATCAAGCTTGTACACCCAATCAGGATTTTTATTGTCCTCAAAACCTGGTGGTTGACACACATACACTTCTTCTTTTATTTTACCATATAAGAAAGCACTTTTGACATCCATTTGAAAAACTTTTAATGTGTGTAGGGCAGCATATGCTAAAAACAATCTAATTGCTTCCAGTCTAGCTACAGGGGCAAAGGTCTCATCATAATCAATACCTTCTTCCTGAGAGAACCCCTGTACAACCAGTCTGGCCTTGTTCTTAACTATTTGACCATTTTCATCTGTTTTATTCCTAAACACCCATTTAGTGCCTATTGCACACTTACCTTGGGGTAAAGGAACCAGCTCCCAGACTTGTTGTTTCTTGAACTGCAACAACTCCAACTGCATAGCTTCCACCCAGCCATTGTCTTTGAGTGCAGTGTGATAGTTCTTTGGCTCTTGTTGACTGACAAATAAGGCATAGAGACAAAAGTTGGATAATTGACTTCTTGTTGAAACACCTGCAGAAATATCACCAAGAATTTGAGATAATGGATGATCCTTCAGTTCTTGATATGGAATAAGATCAGTGCAAGTGTTTGCTGGGGGTTCAGCTGCTGCAGATGTTGATGAAGAACCAAGGAACAATTCAGCTGGAATTTCAAATGATGTGGAAGAATCCAGAATTTCATCAGCATTTGTATTTGGAGGAGCAACTGGATCAGGAGGAGCATCAGATTTAGCAGACAATGGCAAATTATCACTAAATCTGAACAGATGAGTACTTTCATCTTCCTCATCAGGACTTCCGTGTGTGGTTTCTGTAGAAGCTTTTGGTGGATCTGCTTTAAGTACCTCATGTGCTTCACCAATAGGCTCAACTGGAAATTCATGTTGCAAGATGTTAAGATCAAACATCTCAGCAGGATTTTGAGGAATGGAGTCTTTGGGACACTCATTGAATTTAACATGAAGAGTTTCTTCAACAATCTTTGTTCGACAATTGAACACTCTATAAGCCTTGCAAGTTGAAGAGTAGCCAACAAAATATCCTGCATCAACTTTTGAATCAAACTTTGTGAGTTGATCTTTGGTGTTAAGGATATAACATGGACACCCAAAAGCTCTGAAGAAAGAAATCAAAGGGGTTAGAGAGTGAAGTATTTCATATGGAGTTTTCAACCATCTTTGATTTACTAGAACCCGGTTTTGCACATAGCAAGCTGTGTTGATGGCTTCTGCCCAGAAGGTCAAAGGCAGGCCAGAATCAGCCAGCATTGTTCTGGCAGCTTCAATCAAGGTTCTATTTTTCCTTTCTACAACTCCATTTTGTTCAGGAGTTCTGGGAATACTGTACTGCCTCTGAATTCCCTTTGACAAATAAAATTCATCCAAAATGTGATTTCTAAATTCAGTGCCATTATCACTCCTTACACACTTGACAGGTATAGAATATTGCTTTTCAACATACAACACAAAGTTCATAATAGCCTTGGCAACCTCACCTTTTGAGTGCAAGAAGAAAGTCCAGACAAACCTTGAGTAGTCATCTACAATGACTAGACAATACTTCTTCTTTGCCATAGACATTATCTGAACTGGCCCAAACAAATCCATGTGCAACATGTGCAAACAACCAGTGGATTTTGAATCTCCAATTGGAGGAAAAGAGACTTTGTGTTGCTTTCCTTTCAAGCATGCAGTGCAATTCTCATCACAACTAAAATCCTTTAAGGGAAGACCTCTAACCAATCCATGTTTCACCAATTGATTCATGTTTTTGATGTTCACATGACCTAATCTTCTATGCCACAGATTGGACTTCTTGAAAGAAGCCTTAGAGAATAAACAAGGATGACCTTTAACAGAGATTTTCTTTGATAAATCAAAGGCATATACCTTTCCTACTCTGTTAGCCTTAAGGAGTGTATACTCATCTAAAACTTTGTCAATCAGAGGCAACACATTAGAAGATAAAATCCTACAATCTTGCTTGGTGAAAAGAGAAATATGACCCTTATCACACATTTGACTAACACTCAGAAGATTATACTTAAGATTCTCAACATGATTTACATCATCAAACCTAATCTCACCATTGGTTACCATACCTTTCCCTATAATGTAACCCTTAGCATCATTTCCAAAGGATACAAATCCCTTCCTTCCTGTAAAATAGTTATTAAGAAGAGATCTGCTCCCAGTCATATGCATGGATCTTCCACTGTCAACATACCAGATGCTATTTTGGCATGCTGAAGGACCCTGCATACACCAACACACTCAGTTAGACTTTGGGACCCAAACCATTTTGGTTTTGGGTCTTTCAACACATGAAGAAACAAAATTGGCAGTTTCAGTTGAATCAACACTTGAATCATTCTTATCAGAAGATTTAACCTTGACTTTGGATTTTGGTTTCTTCTTCTGAAATGAGACAACAGATGCCTCTGCTAAATTAACTCTTCCTAGCAGTTGTTGCATCATTATCATCAGTTGATTATGATTTTGTGTCAAGATTTTGATTTCATTAGACACATTCTGACCTGACTTTGGATTTTTGGGTTTTAACACCTTAGTTTCTTTAACTGATGAAGAATTTCTCAAGTGTTGTTTCTTTGAATCTGGAACAACCCCTTTACCTTTCTTGGAAATATTTGATTCATTTCCATGTGAGGTTTTTCCAGATTTTGAACTTACTGATGATTCTGGTACAAACTTGGAACTAAATTCATTTTTTATTTTGAGTATGTTCTTGTTTTTGTTCTTAATTTTATTGAATTTAGAACCTTTCCTGTACCAGCATTCATCAGAGGAGTGATTAAACAGCCTACATATTTCACAAGGCACCCTTTTTTGCTTTCCCTTGTGATTATCTACAAGTACTGATGACTTAGATACCGAGTTTTTGTTCTTCAGTACATTTGAAACATCAGTATTTGTAGACAAATTGACAACAGCTGATGTGTTAACAACCTCTGAAGAGTTATTCTTCAGCACTTGTCTATCAACACTTTTCCACTTATCAGTATTTGTACTATCAGCTTTTTCTACAACTACTGATGAGTGATTCTGACTTATCAGAAGCCGTGCATCTTTCTCTCCAGGGCCATTCCCATCTGACTTAACCAGTTTTAAATTTAATTCATTGAAAACTTTTTCATCAGGATTAATCTCAACTAAGACACTATCCTGACATGAGTCATTCTGAATGACATTTGTACACCCAATTGAATAAGAATATGTCTCAATATCCACAGTGTCAGACTCAGGTTTGCATGCACTTAACTCACTTTCAAATGATTCTTCAGCATCAGACTTTTCTGAAGATTTGGTGGATTGATATACACTGTCCCCTTCAGACTCACAATCAAGATTTTTTGGTGTATAATCAGCTGGAGGGGCAGTGTGATTGTATCCAATACCAAACTTCACATTGGATGTTGTTTGCTTGTTTAACAGCAACTCAAACCCCTTGCAAGATTCAACCCATTTTGCACATTCTACTTGGGTTGCTGCAAGTGTTTGTTTCAGATCATTGTGTTTTACAAGCATGACTTCCACCCTATCCTTTTCATCAGACAATTGACACTTGAGTTTATAAATTTCAGACTCTTTTTCATTCAAAACTTTCTCAAATTCAGTTTTATTCTTTGTCATGACCCTTTCTAAAGCCAACTTCTCATTGATTAACTCAACATTAATTTCTCTAATGGAAGCAAATGCTGAAACACAAGACTCTGAACACAACTTAGCTTTGGATTCAGAGGATACCTGGGATTTTGAAGAAGTTGAACTTGAGGTGTCAGTTGAATCAATAACCATCAAAGCAAGATTCCCAAATGGATTGTCTCCACCATGTGGACCAGCTTCAGAGTACATCTGCATATTGAAATCAGATAAGTCATCAGGTAAACTACTCCAATCAGCTACTCTAGGGGTGAAGAAGCTCTGATGTTGTTGTTGTTGAGGCTGTTGATTGGTTTGTGATTTGCTGGGATCAGGAAGAGCAGGGGATTGTGAAGGAATTAATGCTGGAGTGTGAGTAGATTGAGGCATGTAAAAGCATGGATATGGATAAGGCATGGGACTTTGTGGTACAAAATGAGCTGGATAAAATTGTTGTTGACCAGACCCAGAAGATTGTTGTCCTTTGTTTTGTGGGTTATTGCTAGGAAAGGTCACAAAGGGTGTAGAGGAACTAGGTCCAGTAGATTTGCACTCTCTAGCAAAATGACCAAGCCTGTGACACTTGTGGCATCTCAACTTCCCTTTGTCAAAACCAACTTTGGTTTTGCCAGATATGCCGGGAAATTTTCTTCCAGTTCTTTTGTAGAACTTTTGAGATCTGATGTTGATTAATGCCATCTGACTTAAAATATCCATTTCCTCCAAATCATCATCTGGGATTCCTTTCAAGTCATCCATCACAAAACACAAATTATCAACATAATTTCCTGCATTACCATCAACTCCCACAAAAGCATGTTCAACATTGTTAGTTAAGAAATCAATATGTTCATCATAAGAACATTCAGACCCATTAAACTCTGACTCTTGACCAATTAATGCAGTGTTACCAGAAATAAAATCATCAGCAAGTTTTCCAGATGAAGACAGTTTTCTCTTCTGGTCTACCTCTCTCTCAAATGTTAAGAGTTTCCCATGGAGTTGGGTGAGAGATAGATGTTCTAGATTTGCACTGGAGCGTAGGACAATTGTATATGTGTCCCATCTCTCAGGCAATGATCTGAGAAATCTGTTATTCATCTGACTATTAGTATATTCCTGCTTAACCATTTTCAATTCAGAAATCAAACATGAAAACCGCTCAAATTGTTGAGTCAATGATTCACCCTTTCTATGAGAAAAGGTCTCATACTGCTGAGCAAGGATTTCTCTAGTGTTTGCTAAAACCTCATCCGTTCCACCGAATTGTTCTTTCAGTGCAACCCAGAGATCATGAGCAGTATCATGATGCATCAAGCCAGAATAAATCTCATTCGGCAAAGCCATGGCCAGAATACCATGAGCTTTAGCATCAATTTCAAACAATTTAATATCCTCATCCGAATACATATCCGAAGGTTTCGGAATCATTAGTTTAGTTTCAGGATCAGTGATCATGGGTTTATAAGGACCATGCACTACAGATTTCCAACATCCTGCACTATTAATTGACAGGTGATGTAGCATTCGACGTTGCCAAATGTTGTACTCACTCCGAACCAGCATAGGAGGCTTGGTTGCAGAGACTGTATTGTGCGGATCATTGTTTGGAGTAGTCATGATCTCAGATTTACTCAATATCAATGAAAGTCAAATGAATTAATGTAAATTCCAACCAATTGATTCAACACAGATTGATATTCAAAAGCAAATCAACAGAAGTTAACAGAAAAACGTCAATCTATAACGAATTCTTACTAATCGGCTAATTCGATCAACCAGAGAACTGAATTGAGCAGTTTCAGAGATCAATTGTATAATCGATCAATGATTAACCAGCTCTGATACCATTTGTAGGATCAGATGTTCTCATTTGATCAATAGCAGCGGAATTCAATGATGAATTAGCTCAATATTAGCAAGAACAAAGTTAATTCAATCAAACAGTAAAACACAAGTTTGTTATAGAGAGAGAATTTCTGCAAAAGGAAATAATTCTTTCAATCGCAATAACTTTGTTAATAAATTCAATGTGTCAACTGCCCTAATATAGAAGCAGTGACGTCTGATGATGTCACAAGATGTTGACATCTAACAGACAAAATATAACTACTGAAAATAACAAAACTACTGAAAGAAGACTACAACATCTGATGAGTAAACTACTCATCAGACTTTTTACAAGTAAAGAAAGGAAACTACTGAAGACTAAACTAAACACCACAACAGCTGAAAGCTAACACTTCAGCTGTTGTGAACAACGTCTGAAGACTTGTTCTTCAGAGCTTGTAACTCTTCAGATCTTCTCTTCAACAGTTGTTTGTCTTCAGCCTTTGTGTTCTTTTTCAGTTGTTGTGAGCCTGTGGGACTTAGAGGATTTTCTGATCTGGCTCATTGGTTCTTTTGGTCCAACACAATCGAAATTAGGAACATTGATTGTTCATTTTGATTTAATGGTTAAAGACAAAATGAATAATGTTTCTATATTCAAATATTTTGTACATATTAGTATCAATGAATATAGTATTCTAAATTTCTGTAGTCGATCAAATTCATAGGAATCAATTTGAATGAAGACTACTTGAATGCTTGGTTAGTTATAGGGATAAAAGCTCAAGTGTTGAGAACCAAGATTCATAGGCATTCATTAGAGAATGATGTCGGACGTAACTTGCTTCAAAACATTTTTCATAGATCATTGTCATAAGAAGTTTTGAATATGGTATAATCAATATACAAAATTATCCTTAGACCTAAGAAGTATATTAGAACTAACTTTAATTAAAGGTCGTTCTTTGATCTTACCTAACAATGTTTTGAAAAATAGGCAGTAATGAGGTTAACGATTGGGAATGGTTCTGAGATTAAGTGTCACACCCCGAGCCGGCAGGCCGGATCGTGTGTCCCGTCGGGCGGAAGGTTCACGGGGCACGATATCGGGAATGATAATTGTGATGATCAGATTGTTTACATTGCACATGATATATAATGAGAAAATGCTAAATGAAAATAGAATTACAAAGTTAAATTACATCAGTTTTGTTCATAATTTAACAATGTAAATCTACTATCAACATCATAATTCTTCTATCTTGTATCTGCACAAGATATACAAAATAATCTGTAAAATGATGTTCCAAAAATATGCAGGTCCAAAAATACTAGGTCCTCTATATGGTATCCTAGCCCAAAAGCATTAACTTCTTAATTGACCTGTTCGTCACCTGAGAAGTCGTGCAAAAAGATCAAGTCAACACATGGTTGGTGAGTTCATGTAGTTTTATTTAAAGAAATGAGTTTGAATAACCACTTGAATGACAACCTTAACCTCACTATTAACCACCTATACCATCCAGTTCAGTATGCTTATATATAGGGCATATGTAGGGTCGAACTTACCGCCCGCCCAGCCACCGTCCCACCACATACTAAACCACATGATATATTGTTCCTGGTGATAATTAAGCATTTCATTCCATATCTTTGATTCCATAATATTTGATTACCCTGAAAACTGTTTACCTTGATTTCCTCGAAATGACAACCTTAACCTCATCAACGACCACCTATACTATCCAATCAAGTATGCTTATATATAGGGCATATGTAGGGGACAAGCCCCAACCACCATCCCACCACATACCGAACTGTTTAGCATATTGTTGTTAATGATAATTAAGCGTTTCATTCCATTCACCTTCATTTTAGATTTTGATTTCCACAAATTGAAATACCTCTGATTTCCTGAGTTCACCATGCATACACGATTTCCCAAAACACTTGTAGAAATATAATATTAAATGTTTAATTAAATAAATAATTAATCATTTAATTACAACTAAGACATGATGATTGGGCCTTATTTGACTCAATCAATTAGACTTAGTTGTTGATGGTTGTCCAAGTTGTACCGTCTCACACGTGGCCCATATTAGGCATGACCCAAAATGAGTCTACCTGTATGCGTCGGGACTTTCATGATGTGCCCATATCAGCTTGACCCTCTGGCCTACTGTACATGTCGGGACTTTAGGATATCCTTTGATTCTTGATCGTCTTTGTTCTCTTGATTTCGTTTGATCGTTTTAGTTATGCCCATATAGCTTGACTACAAGAGTCTACTATTTATGCCGGGACTTTCCGTGTGTTACACGTGGTCTTGATTTACATACAACTGACATCCACCTTAACTTGAGCATTAATGATTTCATTAGATCTTAATGATTTCATTATTTCATTGATTCACACACGGTTATGATTTTCTTGATTCTCTTGATTCCCTTGATTCCCTTGATTCTGATCTTTAGAATTCCATGATTTCCACAATGATTATAGATTCTTGAATAGGATCCTTAGTTTTACTGATCACACACTAAATTAGATTCCCTTGAATTTGATCTTTAGCTTTAGTTCTCTTGGTTACACTGTGAGTTTAGATTCTTTGAATTGAATTTGATGGACTAAGGGTTGTTTTAGGGTTTTAGAATTAAGGTATTACTCATAAGAATAATTAATTAATTCGTTAGTCAATTCTGCATAACAAATACCTAGATAGGAGTCTAGGAGTATAAACATGTATATAATAAGCATATAATAAGTAAAAGCATTTGCGTAAAACAAATTTAAATAAAAAAGGTTTACGCATGCTTCTCAGCCCCACGTTTGAAAACAAAAATGTTTAGAAAAGGGGTAATGAACTCACCTGTGTTGCTCTGTATTGAGTTATCACAAAAAATGCGCTCATTACTTGTGGTTTATGTATCTTCAGTACCTGAGTTGTTTTCAGAGGATGCGAACACGATAAGTATTTATAATTGTCGTATCTAGGGTTTTGGTCTCGGTGTGCAACTAAGTGTCCTATCTTACTAATGTGTTTCTAGAATTCCTTCTATCTATTCTAGATGTATTACCCATTAATAACCCTAATCCCATAATTAATCATTACAAGTCTTTAATTAAAACGTTTTTAAATTAATTCACTTTAAGTTAAACATTAAGTTAAAAATCATTTATTTTAATTTAACAAAGCTTACAATTTAATGTATTTTATTAAAACATAGTTAAGTTAAGAAGAGTATAGTTAACATGATGGGCTTAGGCAATCCCATTTGATTAACCTTGGCGCATTAATAGTTCTCGATTGTTCTAGGAGTCTTTGATCTCTTCCCTGCATAACCCATTCTAGGTAGCTCAATGAACCACTCAAAGTAGTTATGTGTTATCATGAGTCGTCCAAGTGTTAGGAGTTACTCGTGAGAACAACACCATAACCTTAGACTTAAAGTCTTTGTTTCTCAATGCCTTCTCAAATATGTTAATGCCAAAAGATATTGGCATTAATGTATGGATTATAATGTGATTTATGAAACCTTCTTGTAATTGAAAACCCTAAAAATATCCCTTGTTAACTTCAATTCCATTTGATAGATGAAATCCATGTTTGATCCTTAGGAAATATGTGTTGATTGCATCTAAAGGAAACCCTATTATCTTTTTCCCATGCACACACCAAATCCCATGCATGCATTACATTACTTGACCATGCATCCCATGCACACACACACATTCGGTTCTCATACTTGAGTTTACTTAGTCCCTAACTGTAACACCAGTGCCGGAACCGGTGCCGGAACAGTGATCTTAAACAGTAACATGAACAGTAATCAAGTACAAATTCTAATCATTTCAGTGTAATTCATATTCATAGTACATATTATAATCATTTCATGTAACATACAGTAAATTCATCATTGTTTCAGAGAAACAAAACTCAGAAATCATGGTTTATCAGTCAGATAATTATCTGGCAACACGAAACCATCATGTGATTTATTTGTTAGGATTTATTATGTATAAACGTATGCGAGGATTTATAGAACAAAATAACACGAATGTCATTATGTGAATGCTAAGTAGACAGATTATTCGTATAGATGACGATCTGTACGAATAAATCTGGAAGTTTAACGTTCTGAATGATGTGCGATAATTAGAAAACAATATTGAAAAGTATAGTTATTGTCGTGTTCGTGCGAGTGACGATTCGGACGAATACGCGCGACAACCGTACGATTAGATCTTAAATTGAAAAATTTAATATTTTGAAAATTAAAAGAAATAAAAGATATTTAGTTAATTTATTAGGAATCACAACTTAATTAAATTTTATAAATCTTATTTTAAGATTTGAGTCGTTTCGTTACGAGAAAAACGACATCTTACGCGAAACCGAGCGAGACCGAACACCCGGGTATTTTCTAAGTCTTAAATGAAGACATTTACTCCACCACCAACCACCACCAAGCTCCATTTTCTCTTCATTTTCGTTTTTTCAACTCTCTCTCTAGAAAAGGATTCTACTCCTTCTCTCTACGATTTTGTGAAGATTTCTCGGTGGATTCAAGCATTCTAGGTGCCAAAACAACCACAATCCTTCGTAGATTCTGAAAGTACTGAAGATCTAAGCTTGCATTCGTCAAATTAGAGGTAAAACTCTAGTTTTGATTCGGTTTAGTGTGTGTCACGACCCCTTTTGGATTATGCTCGTTCTAACCACATCTAGCACTTAGAAACACTTAGATGAACACTTGTAAATCACTAGGGAGTTCTAGGAATGAGTTTGTAACAGATTGGATTGAAGAGGAAAATGAAAACACAGGTTCGTGAAGGGCCAGCAGCCGGCCGAACCTAGCAGTTCCCTAGCCGAACCCTGGATGCCGAACCTTTCAGTACAAATGAACCCTGTGAACCTGCATACAATGAGCCACGAACCTGTACACTGACTCACGAACCCTGCATCACCTGCAACGAACCTGCAGCTCACCTGTCAGCCGAGCCATTCAAGGTGACCGAACCTTAAAGGTTCGTAGGATTAGTGCTTGGCCGAACCCTTGCTGGGGCCGAACCAATGAAACAAGCCGAACCATTAAGGCCACAAACCATTCACCTACGGCAGAACCTTTATCTCCATCATTCGGATGTAATTTAACTTTGTAATTCTATTCTATTTAGCATTTCTCATTTATATCATGTGCAATGTAAACAATCTGACCATCACAATTATCACTCACGATATCGCGCCCCGGGAACCTTCCGCCCGATGGGGACTCCGATCCAACCCCGCCGGCTCGGGGTGTGACAGATTGGTATCAGAGCCATGGTTATAGAGAAATATAGGTCACTTATTTAAATGGTTTGGCCTAGACTATAACCTAGGGACCCTGCATGTAGAGAACATAGGATTTGAGGCTTACTTGCATATTGTCTTATGTATTCGATCATTGCACTAACCGATAAATTTATTGGTTATGATTAGAATGCCGCCGAGAAGACAGACTCCCTCGTTACCTCCACCACCACAAGACTTGGCACCACATTCCTCTACACCCTCACCGTCTGACTCTCCTCCTACACTGCCTCCACCTCCTCCTCCTCCACTCAACTTACCACCAGGCCCGAGCATAAATCTGATGCTGGATCCCACTACGATCGCTTTAGTGACTCTACTGCGTAGTCAGATGACTAATCAAATAAAGGAGGCGATACCGGAGATGTTCAACCGTCTTCGTAATGAAATCAACAACACTGGTAACTCGTCAGGGGAAGCCAGTGGGAATACTAGTGGTTCGTCACACTACTCCTACAAGTCATTTGTAGGATGTAAGCCACCCAGTTTTAGTGGGTCTGAAGGAGCCGTTGGATTAATCCAATGGATTGAGAAGATTGAGACAACTCTGGACCTCTACAGCTGTCCAGAGTATCACAAGGTTCGCTACTCTTCTGGAACATTCAACAAGCGAGCCTTGACCTGGTGGAACTCACAGATTAATACCAGGGGAAGAGAAGAAGCTATGACCATGCCATGGGAAGATTTCAAGACGTTGATGAAAACGGAATTCTGCCCCAAGAACGAGTTGCAGAAATTGGAGGTTGAATTATCCAACCATGTGATGAAGGGGGCTGATCACATGGGGTATACGACTCGTTACCACGAGTTGGTTGCTTTGGTACCAGACATGGTACCAACTTTGGAAAAGAGAATTAATCGTTATGTAGGTGGACTTTCCCGCCTGCATTCAGGGCTTAGTTGTTACAGCTAACCCTGTCACTGTTGAGTCTGCAGTGAGTTTGTCTGGGAAACTTGCTGATCTTATGGTAGCCTCTGGATTTTTGAAGAAAGAGGCTGATTCCGGCAAGAACAAAGCCAAGCCATCAAAGAAACCCCACCACCATCAGAAGAAGAAACAGAAGACCATCAAGAACTACACGGTGGCCACACCTCTCCAACAAGTAGCAACAACACCACAAAACCCCAACAGAAGACCCTACACTGGCACGTTTCCTCTGTGTGCCAAGTGTCAATACCATCATACTGCTAACACTCCCTGCAAGCAATGCACGGGATGTGGATGAAAGGGCCATTGGGTCCAACACTGCCGGATAGCACCTAACCAAGCAATCAACTATGCTGCTTTGGCTCTCCCTCCACCAGCTAATCAGAACAACGGTGGATGCTATAACTGTGGCGAACAAGGCCATTTGCAAAGAACTGCCCGAAGAAGGCTCAACAGGCAGTTCAAGCACCCCGTGGAAGAGCCTTTGCCATTGGAGCACCAGCTGCACGCCAAGACCCGAATGTGGTAAACAGGTACATTTCTCTTACATGACTTTTATGCATCTGTTCTATTTGATACTGGTGCGGATCAGAGTTTAATCTCTACCGATTTTGCATGCCAATTAAATTCTATAGAGGAACAGTTAAATTCCCCTTACATCATAGAAGTAGCTAACGGGAAACAGATTACAGTTAGTACAGTTTATAGGAACTGCCCATTGACACTTAATGGTTATACACTCACCATCGATTTGATACCGATGGAGTTGGGTAGTTTCGACATCATTGTTGGAATGGATTGGCTTTCTTCTAATCGAGTGGAAGTCCTCTGTTCAGAAAAGCTGCTTCGTATTCCATTGCCAAGCGATCGTGTGTTGGAAGTTAAAGGGGATCAAGCAAAACGAAGTGTCAAAATCATCTCTTGCATAAAAGCACATAAGTGTTTACAGAAGCGGTGTGTGGCGTTTCTGGCTCATGTGGTGGAAAAGGAGAAGGACAAGAAAAAGATACAAGACGTACCTGTAGTGAAAGAATATCCTGAAGTATTTCCTAAAGATCTACCTGGTTTGCCTCCTGCGCGACCGGTAGAGTTTCGTATTGACTTAGTTCCCGGAGCAACTCCTGTTGCTAAATCTCCTTACAGGTTAGCACCTTCCGAGATGCAGGAATTGTCTAATCAGATGCAGTCAGACCGAGCTACTCACCTTGGGGAGCTCCGGTCCTGTTCGTGAAAAAGAAGACGGATCGTTCAGAATGTGCATAGATTACAGGGAGCTGAACAAACTAACCATCAAGAATCGGTATCCATTACCGAGGATTGATGATTTATTTGACAAACTACAGGGAGCACAGTACTTCTCGAAGATTGATTTACGGTCTGGATATCACCAACTCAGAGTTCAAGATGAAGACATACCGAAAACGGCCTTCCGAACCAGATACGGGCATTACGAATTCATGGTGATGCCTTTCGGATTGACGAATGCACCAGCGGTTTTCATGGACCTCATGAACCGCGTGAGCAAGCCGTACTTGGACCAGTTTGTCATTGTTTTTATTGATGACATACTGATCTATTCCAAGAACAAAACAGAGCATGAGCAACACCTCAGGAAGATCTTGGAGCTGTTGAAAGAAAAGAAACTTTATGCCAAATTCTCAAAATGTGAATTCTGGCTAAGAGAAGTTCAATTTCTGGGTCACGTAGTCAACAGTGATGGAATACACGTGGATCCTGCCAAGATCGAGGCGATAAAGAACTGGGACACTCCGAAGACACCAACGGAGATACGGTCTTTTCTGGGACTGGCAGGTTATTATAGAAGGTTTATCTCAAACTTTTCTAAGATAGCCTTGCCACTCACCAAACTAACTTAGAAAAGTGAACCGTTTGTCTGGGAGCAGAAACAAGAAGATGCTTTCCAGACCTTGAAACAGAAATTATGTAATGCTCCAATTCTATCTCTCCCAGTGGGCTGTGATGACTTTGTTGTATACTGTGATGCTTCCCATCAGGGACTTGGTTGCGTATTGATGCAATGGGACAAAGTTATCGCTTATGCTTCAAGACAGTTAAAGATTCATGAGAAGAACTACACTACTCATGATCTTGAATTGGGAGCTGTGATCTTCGCATTGAAGATTTGGAGACATTACCTATATGGCACTAAATGTACCATATTCACTGACAACAAGAGTCTGCAGCACATCTTTGATCAGAAGGAACTCAACATGCGACAGCGTCGTTGGGTTGAACTTCTGAATGATTACGATTGTGTGATCAAGTACCATCCAAGAAAGGCGAATGTTGTAGCTGATGCCTTGAGCCGGAAGGAACGGGTCAAACCCTTGCGCGTCAGAGCAATGGGAATGATTGTGCAGACTAGCTTACGGGACAAGATAATTCAAGCACAACAGGAAGCACTTGATCGAGGGAATCAGAAGAAATAACCTGTGGTAGATGAATTAAGAAGACTTATCTTGGACAAAGCACACAAGACAAAATACTCTGTTCATCCAGGCGTCGATAAAATGTACCAAGACTTGCGTGGATTTTATTGGTGGCCAGGAATGAAGAAATACATAGCCAAGTACGTCGGTCAATGTCTTACGTGTGCGAAAGTGAAGGCGGAACACCAGAAACCGTCTGGTTTACTGGAACAGCCTGAGATTCCGCTCTGGAAGTGGGAACAAATAGCTATGGATTTCATTACCAAGCTACCCCGCACTTCCAGTGGTCATGATACGATTTGGGTGATCATCGACCGTTTGACAAAATCTGTTCATTTCTTGCCAATGCGTGAGACCTTCACGATGGATAAACTGGCAAGACTGTACATCAATGAGATAGTGTTACGCCACGGTGTGCCATTGTCTATTATTTCTGATAGAGACAGCAGATTCACATCAAGGTTCTGGCAGTCATTACAGAAATCTCTAGGGACACAATTAAATCTGAGTACAGCTTACCATCCACAAACGGACGGTCAAAGCGAACGTACTATTTAAACCCTGGTAGATATGTTAAGAACCTGTGTATTGGATTTCGGTGGGAATTGGGATTCCCATTTGCCATTGATCGAGTTCTCCTACAATAACAGTTATCAAAGCAGTATCGGATGTGCACCATTTGAGGCTCTTTATGGCCGAAAATGTCGATCACCGATCTATTGGACTGAAGTTGGAGATAACCGCATAACTGGGCCAGATCTTATTCAGGAAACCACTGATAAGATTGCCCAGATCCAAAGAAGACTACAAGCAACAAGGAGCAGACAGAAAAGCTATGCCGACAAACGGCGTAAGCCGTTGGAATTCCAAGTGGGAGATCGTGTAATGTTGAAGGTATCCCCATGGAAAGGCGTTGTACGTTTTGGAAAGAAAGGCAAATTAGCATCAAGATACGTGGGACCGTTCGAGATCATCGAACGTATTGGCCCTATGGCGTATAGACTGAGATTACCTGATGAACTCAGTGGTGTGCACAACGTGTTTAATGTCTCGAACTTAAAGAAATGCCTTGCAGACGAATCACTCGTCATTCCGATCGAAGAGATTCAAGTCGATGAACAGTTACACTTTATTGAGGAACCTTTGGAGATTATGGATCGCAAGTTAAACAACTTAGGCGAAGCCGTATTCCGATTGTAAAGGTTCGATGGAATTCAAGGCGCGGACCCGAGTTTACTTGGGAACGTGAAGATCACATGAAGTCAAAGTATCCCCAACTGTTTGAAGAGGAAGTTGTACCTGATAACAACTCTTAAATATCGAGACGAAATTTCTCTAACAAGGGGAGACTGTAACACCAGTGCCGGAACAGTGATCTTAAACGGTAACATGAACAATAATCAGGTACAAATTCTAATCATTTCAGTGTAATTCATATTCATAGTACATATCATAATCATTTCATGTAACAAACAGTAAATTCATCATTGTTTCAGAGAAACAAAACTCAAAAAACATGGTTTATCAGTCAGATAATTATCTGGTAACACGAAACCATCATGTGATTTATTTGTTAGGATTTATTATGTATAAACGTATGTGAGGCTTTATAGAACAAAATAACACGAATGTCATTATGCTAATGCTAAATAGACGGATTATTCGTATAGATGACGATCTGTACGAATAAATCTGGAAGTTTAACATTCTGAATGATTTGCGATAATTCAAAAACAATATTGAAAAGTATAGTTATCGTCGTGTTAGTGCGAGTGACGATTCGGACGAATACTCGCGACAACCGTACGATTCGATCTCAAACTGAAAAATTTAATATTTTGAAAATTAAAAGAAATAAAAGATATTTAGTTAATTAATTAGGAATCACAACTTAATTAAATTTTATAAATCTTATTTTAAGATTTGAGTCGTTTCGTTACGAGAAAAACGACATCTTACGCGAGACCGAACACCCGGGTATTTTCTAAGTCTTAAATGAAGACATTTACTCCACCACCAACCACCACCAAGCTCCATTTTCTCTTCATTTTCGTTTTTTCAACTCTCTCTCTCTCTAGAAAAGGATTCTCCTCCTCTCTACGATTTTGTGAAGATTTCTCGGTGGATTCAAGCATTCTAGGTGCCAAAACGACCACAATCCTTCGTAGATTCTGAAATTACTGAAGATCTTAGCTTGCATTCGTCAAATTCGAGGTAAAACTCTAGTTTTGATTCGGTTTAGTGTGTGTCACGACCCCTTTTGGATTATGCTCGTTCTAACCACATCTAGCACTTAGAAACACTTAGATGAACACTTGTAAATCACTAGGGAGTTCTAGGAATGAGTTTGTAACAGATTGGATTGAAGAGGAAAATGAAAACACAGGTTCGTGAAGAGGAACATGGGTGATGTAGCCGAACCCTACCTTTCTCAAACTCAGCCGAACCTAGTGGATTAGGCAATAGGTTTGCTTCCCTAACTAGAATCCGAACCTAAGTGTTGCCAAATTAGATTGAGGTTGGGCTTATGACCATCAAAACTAATGTGGAGAACCTAAGGAATGATAAGGAGTGTACAATTCCATGCAAACTTGTGTTACTATAAACTAGAGTATCATTGACAAATAACAAAGGTTTAAAGGTTAAGTGTTGATTTAGGTTATTAACATTTTCCATTGTAGAATATCTTAGAACGGATAATTAACTTGGATGATTCAACTATCTATATTGAATTATGTAGAGATTGTGAATGTGGTAGACAACCGACAACCAAAGACCCTCAATGGGCCTAGGTGGGCCCAAATGGGTAACATAAGCCCACCACGTGAAAGCAAAATCTCTACTTAAATACATTAGTGTTTTATCACAAGAAATCATTTGGGAAGACAAAATCATCAAATGGGGTCTAAGTGGGCCCAATGGGCCTAGTTAAGCCCATCACATGTTAATCGTTAATGTAAGCTAAGTTAACTATATTTAAACAAACGAAATGATTTATAAACATTGTTAAATCAAAATAAAGGATTTTCTAAATTAATGTTTAACTTAAAATGAAATTGATTAAAACATGTTAAATTAATACTTGTATGACTAAATGTTGGGATAGGGGTTGCAAAATGGGTAATGAAACTAGACCCTTTAGATTGAGTTTTAGAAATACACTAGTATCTAGGACACTTAGTTACACACACCGAGACCAAACCTTAGATGAGACGACTAATACGTATACTTATCGTACTCGAATTCTTTTTAAAAAACTCAGGAACTGAAGAAACCTAAGCTACAACAAGAGCGCGCATTTTTTGATAGATCAATTACATAGCAACACAGGTGAGTTCATTGCCCCTTTTCTAAACATTTTTGTTTTAAAACGCGGGGCTGAGAAGCATGCGTAAACTGTTTTATTTAAATTGTTTACTTAAATGCTTTTAAATTCTATATGTTTTGCATGTATGAATGATATCCTAGATCGTGTCTAGGTGAATTTTATGCAGGTTTTACTAAGTTTATCTACTTATGATTTAAGTGGGTAATTGTATTAAACTAAACATTTCAACGAATCAGACGAAACTATTTTGACGAAACAAGTGTGTGAGTTCAACGAATCAAACGAAACTATTTTGACGAAACAAGTGTGTGAGTTCAACGAATCAAACGAAACTATTTTGACGAAACAAGTGTGTGAGTTCAACGAATCAAACGAATCAGCAAATCATTTTCAGGGGAAAGTATGGGAAATATCAAAGATAACATATGCCAACGAAACTATACGAAACAAGGGACGAAAGAAAACGAATCAAGTACGAAACAAAAATCCTACATTTCAAGAAGTCCTAGCTAGACTGTTTGATTTGTAGGTCATATGTTTGATGATATTTACAAAATTCCCTAACTACTAAGTACCTTATTGCTAGACTAGTCCACTCGAGTTAACCAAGGCCCAATCATTAGGACTTAGATTTTATTAATGTTTATTTATTTATTTAATTAAACATTTGTAACTGTTTCTACAATTACTGTGGTTGATCATAAATGTGATGAACTTTAGGAATCAACATAGATTCCAAATTGTTGTAAATACAGGAACAAAGAACTGAAGTACCAAGGGGTCAATGGTAAGGGTAAAATGCTTAATTATCATTAACACCAATGTCCCATGCAGATTAGTATGTGGTGGGACGGCGTCTGGGCGGGTTGTAGGCTCGACTCAGGGGTATGCCCTATATATAAGCATATCGATCTGGATGATACATGTGATGTTAATGAGATTAAGGTTGTTACTCGAGGGTTTAACAAATGTTTTGAATGTACAATTGAACTATTGTGAATGGAAGTACGTGGTAGGTAAAAATGCTTAATTATCATTAACAACAGTGTCATATGCATATTAGTATGTGGTGGGACGGCGTCTGGGCGGGTTGTAAGCTCGACTTAGGGGTATGCCCTATATATAAGCATACCGATGCGGATATTACATGTGATGTTAATGAGGTTAGGGTCTTTACCGAAAGAGGTTTACAAAACATTTTCAACTACAAAATTACATGAACTCACCAACCATGTGTTGACTTTATTTTTGCATGACTTCTCAGGTGACGAACAGGTCAATTAAGAAGCTTATGCTTTTGGACTAGGACTTCAGATAGAAGACTTAGTATTTTTGGACCTGCATATTTTTGGAACATCATTATACAATTATTTTGTATATCTTGTGCAGTTACAAGATATAAATCTTATGATGTTTATGATAGATTTACATTGTTAAATTATGAACGATTCAGATGTAATTTAATTTTGTAATTCTATTCTATTTAGCATTTCTCATTTATATCATGTGCAATGTAAACAATCTGATCATCACGATTATCACTCCCGATATCGCGCCCCGAGAACCTTCCGCCCGACGGGGACTCCGATCCAACCCCCCCGGGTCGGGGTGTGACACTAACCTATGTGCTCAATCGATCTGACCAAGGTCCGACCAAGTAACCGAAAGACAAGTGCTTGGGCCGAATCAAGGAGCTGGACCGAAACAAGTTGGCCGAAGGAAAGCCTGCCGATTGAAGACCCGACCGAAGGGCATGGGCCGACCGAAAGAAAATGTTGGGCCGACAGAATGGCCATGGGCCGCCTGAGAGAAGATGCTGGACAGACCAGATGGCCATGGGCCGACCGAATAGAGATGTTGGGCCGACCGAGTAGCTTCTTCGGCTTGGTCTATTCGTCCTATTTACACTCCACCTCTATGGCAGCCCTATTTTCGATCTAGTGACTACCCCAAGATGTGCAACAAGTTTCTAACTTACCTAAGAGGGTTTTTGTGGTGTTTCCCTACGGTTGTGAGGGGTTTCGAACCAGTTTTCCTTGGGTTCGAACTAAGGGTTTTGAAAACCCTAAAACCGAACTAAATTCATGGATTTACCTCAAATCTGATGGATCCAAGCTTAGATCCGTTGTACTTTTGTGATCTACGAGTGATAGTGGTCGTTTTGACACCAAGAACTCGAGTTTTCGTGGAGAAATGGTGTGAGGTTCTAGAGAGAGAGTAGAGAGAGAGCTCGAAAATGGAAGCTTGGCTGGTTGGTGGGGGAGGAAGATGGCATTAATTGCCATCATAAATGATTTTGAAATACCCGATTATGTCCGGGTTCGTTCGGTTTCGCTCGGTTTCACGTAAAGGCGTCGTTTTTCCTTCGTTTTCGAAACGGAACATCACGATACTAAAAGTAAAGTTTAGAAATTTATTTTAGGTGATAATTCCTAGTAAATTAACTAAATATCTTCCATTTATTTAAATTTTCTGGAAATATTTAATTTACTGTTTAAAATTGAATCGTACAGTCGTCGCGCGTATTCGTTCGAATCGTCACCCGTACGAACACGACGATAATTATACTTTTCAATATGGTTTTCTAATTATTGGATATCATTCAGAACATTAAAATTTCAGATGTATTCGTATAGATCGTCACCTATACGAATAATCCGTCGATTTAGCATTCACGTAACGACATCCGTTGTTGTTTTGCTCTGTAAAGCCTCACATACGTTTATACATAATAGAATCCTAAAAAATAATCACTTGATGGTTCTGTATCGCCAGATAACCATCTGACTGATGAACCATAGTTCTGAGCTTTGTTTTCTGAAATGATTCTGAATTTTGTTCTTTGATAACCTGATATGATAACGATACATGATATGAATATGACAAACAATGAAATACGTATAGTATGTACCTGATTACTGTTCATGTTACTGTTGAGATCACTGTTCCGGTAATGTTTCCGGCACTAATGTTACATTAAGTGGGAGTTGTATGTTGCCGAAGGAATTCTATACTCTTATATATAAAATAAGAGAAGATATCATGGCGCCCTCATTAATTTAAACTGATTTAAATGTGTGGCCACACTCAAACTAAGAATAGTTTGTTAGATCATTTTAAATTGAGAACAAGAACGAGAATGCTTGAACAATATATGAGATTGAAAAGAGATCCATGTCTCACGTTCAAGAAATATCTTATAGAAAGGATATATAGATAAATGTTATCTTGACTATTATTGTTAGTTAAGTAAAGCGTGACTTAAACTAAGGAGTTTTAGTCGACGTTAGAAGTCATACCTTGATAGGGGCAGCGTGATGCAGCTAGGCGTCCAACATTGTCTACGTTGAAACACTTAGTTGATGAATCGTCCAAGTGGGAGTCTGTTAGATATTGGATGTTCAATTATTGATAAATTCAACGTTGCTATCGAGATATGATCCAAAGAGTTACACTTTGGAAGCCAACAACTTTATATGTTTAATTGTTAAATATTATAAGATCATGAATTATCGGTTTTTAAGGTTTTGGTGATTTTATTATTTATGAAATAATAAATCGGTGGAAATTTATTATTGAGATAATTAATTAAATTAAATTAATAAAGTTTAATCAGTTAAACTTTAATCATTTAACGGAGTTAATCAATTAATGGTTAATTGGTTAAATAGGGTTTAAGTAATTAAACGAGTTAAATACTAAAGGGTTCTTAATTTAAATTTTACAGCGTTAAGAGTGTAAATTCGTTTATTATAAATAAAGAGTTTACATCTCATTTTCTAAGGAGATGATTTTCTAGATCTAGGGTTTTTCGAAAAGCCTAATCTGCCACTCTCCTTTTCTCTAGCCGCCCCTCCCTCTCGGTCACCACCAGCCATCAGCCACCACCAACCATCGGCCACCACCTACAGAGCTACAATCAGCCAAGCAGCCAAACCAGGCCACGTGCCAGAGCCACGCCACGCCACGCCACACCAGGCTGAACTAAGCCAAGCAAGGAGCCGCCATCGAGCCAGCAGCCCGGACCAGGGTTGAGTCGAGCCATATTGGAGTTGTGGTTCGAGCTATGATGCAAGCCTAGGGTTTCATTGGGCTAAGTCACGTTTCGGGTTCATTTGCAATTCGTAGGATGAGCTTGTGAAGCCAGGTGATCGTATTCAGTCACTAGCAAGACTATTGCCTAATCCATCGTATGGATTTGGATTTTCTTCACGAAGGTCGATTTCTAATCACCTTATGGTTGTGTTTTGTTATTAATCGTATTATAACTGGATTTTGTTTTGTGAGTTGATTTTGATTATGAATCAAAAAGGTTTTTGTAACCTAATTGTTTCCGCTGTGTCAGATCTGATCTCATTGATTAATGAGATTTTGTGAAATTTAGATTTTTCTAATTAATTTGATTTATTAACTTTTTTAAAAACTCAAAAAGGTTACTAGAATTCCCAACAATAACGAAATTGTCAATCACGACACTAGTTGAATTTCGAGATGAAATTTCTTCATTTGGAGGAGTTTGTAATATATGTTATGATTTCAAGTATTACCTTGACTGATTGATCTTATCTTAGGTCATATGATTGAAACACATTATCTATGTTTTGGACATGTATTATATAATACATGGTTATGTTTAGAAATTATACATTGATTAGGCAATTTACAACAATAGTTGAATGTTTTGGTTTATCGAAAAATGTTAATGATGCGCAAACCAAATGAGATGACCTACACTAGTATTATTAGTAGAATAATAATAACAATAATATTTGTCAATTTTAACACAAATAAATGTAACAAAAAGTGCATTAAATAACATACTATAACAAAGTGCTGAATAAGAAGTTACCATGTTACATGTCACATACAACATGTAATTATGTTATAAAACTTATGATAAAAAAATAGTACGAGTTTTGGAATTCATGTTTTGGACATTGAAAAGTGAGTTTTGTAGCCCAATATTTACTATTTTAAGGAGTGAAAATTATGCACAACGATTTTTTATATGCCGTGACTTTAACTTGAGACATTAAGTCTTATACTACTATGTACTATGTTGTGCATTTTGTATGGCCTGATGTTATGGCTTGGGTGTTTAGGTTTGTGCAAGTTTCCAAGAAACGTCCACAACTAGTTCAATTGTGGGGCAAGCCATTGGACAAGTATTTGATGACATGTTGTTGGGCCATCAAAAACATAAATAACCTATATAGCTAGGGCAAGTATGGTATTGTATCCACAAGAAGCATGATGTCAATGTTACATGTTTAGTTTATTATTTAACTAAATTACCTAATAACGTAAAATGCAAACTTAAATTGGATTGTGATTCATTGCAAAAAAAAAAAAAAACTTAAAAACCTTGATGAATTTCAAGAGTAAATGAAAAACAAACTAGCTTTGTAATTCAGATTTAAAAATAGATCGCACTCGGGTTTTTGTTCAAGAATGAAGTAAGCAACTTGTATTTTAACCCGTTAAGAAGTTACATAGACATGGCTTGTTTGAAACTCATTCTAACGGATACTTGCCACTCATATTTCCGGTTTTGTTAATTAATTAACCAATGCAAACAAACTAATGTCAAACTCTAGATTCTTAATCACAACCACCAATAATGATGATCTACAATGGAATCTCAATGGTTAATAATTTAAGACTAATAACTAGATGGTGTTCAATTGAAGTAACACAACTTGTTCAATCAAAACACAAAAGCAAACACAAAAAATAAATAAATTAAAGAATCTATGAATGTTTAGTCTACTAATGGTTCAAACACAAGTAAACACACTTTCGTTCACTAACCGTCCAACCATGTACGATCATGGTTGACTTAGAATTGATTCTTCATTTTTTTACCTTCAAATCTTGATTCGAGTTCTGACATAATGAGTTTGATGTGATTGGGAGGGTTGGAAACACTCATACTACTTAAGCTACGCAGCCACTATTCAGTCAACGCTAAAATTTTGTGCATAGCCTACACCCAAAGTTATAGTTTTTCACATCTAGCTCGTCGAGAAACTCAATTTACATTTATCATGGCTCCCTTAACTTATTTTCTAGCTCAAGATATGATCATTTCAATTATGGGTTTTCCCCGGATTATTCTTGTTCAATCTGTTAACATTTTGATCCAATTAAATCATCCAAACATATCATTAATATGCTTTTAGCTGCAATTTACAAATTTATATCAAAGCACCATTGTTCTATATGAAATACACACAAAAGCTTATCATTTAACCCTTTAAACATACGAAAACCATAAACTCATCGGTATTGAATTGATATATTTGGATATACTTTGTAGACTCATAGACTTTTATATGTCAAAGAGATACTTGAGTGGCTATACTCTGAAGACTCATAGCCTTTCATAATGTCACCGAACATACATTACACTAGTAAATGCGTCATTTGGATTGGTTGTGGCAACCTATTTAATTACATTCCGTTATGCTTGTGTATGCACACATGCACACAATTTGTTTTGGTTTGACTGATACTCATAGAGATCGGAAAGAACACCAACGGCAAAAGCACTCTCCTGAGCCTACACTGACACTAATTATTAAGTTTGATTTAGCGGATTCTAAAGATCTAACTTTGAGAGAGAAACAACTAGAACTAAAAGTTCCAAACCTTTCACAACATTACTTGGTTTATTTTATTTTGAACCTATGAATCCACCAAATTTATGGTTGATATTTTCGAGCACTAACTAAAGTACTTGGACTTAAAGACTTGATTTATTTGATTGTATTTAACTAAATAACATGTATTGTGTTTGGTTTTGGTTTTGGTTTGTTTGTCTTGATAAATTGACTACTTATAAAAAGTTATTTGTATGTATATGGACGGACTTATTATTATATAAATGCCAAATTGCCAAATTGTGTGCTATGTGTTTGAAAATTTTCTGAAATTATCATGTAAGAAGTATCAACACTTGTGTGATAATATCATACAAAGATGAAATTACCACATATTATCCATATGCATGATAATTCCACGACTATATGATAATATCACACAATCAATACTCCTTTTTGTGTTATACTTCTACACATAATTTGTATATTTCGCACGCAAAACATACTACGTGTTTTAAACTTTACCTTTATATATGCATTTGTACATGCGCACACGTGTGCGTGCACACAAGTGCGTGTGTGCATGTGTGCATGTTAGAACCCTTGTTATTTTCTGAAAAAGTATGAATGCAATCTTGGCATCCATGTATTAAAATTAAGGGTTAGAATTACCACATATATAATATTATTTTAGCATATAATATATTGTTTAATAGGAAAAAAATATTGATATTTTATGCAAAATTAATTACTAATAGTTTCTATTATTAATCCCCTTTAACTTACTCTATAATTTAGGATTTCAATTTCAAAATTGAGTATGAACTTTTGTACCAAACGAATTTTTTGAAGCTGTAATTTATTTCTTTCAAAAGTAACAGAAGAATAATCATTGGTTTGTTGTGATTACATCACATAGTTGCATGAACTGTAATAACATAAAAGTGATAAGTTTATTTTATAACATAAAGGTTATGACTGATAATAATCATACATGGCTGAGGTTACTTGTAATATCAACATATATGTACTAATTTTTATGAAATAATAACATAAAAAATGTTAAATCTAATGAGAGGAGAGTTACACAACATAACCAACAGCAATCCAAGTAATTACAAGCTATCAATACTTTAAAAATTCTATTACCTTGATTAAATTTATGTATATTTTTTAAATACGATAAAAAAAATATGAACACATCTTTATCCTAATATGAAAAATAAATTGAATATGTATTACTATTACAAACCATTCTCAAATTATTTTCTCCTCTCTTTATCCTATTAAATAAACAAATTAAATAATATTTATATTATTGATACCTTGTTTAGATTAAAAAAATAAATTTCTTTAATACAATTAAAAATATTTTTAATGCACATTAAAAAAACATAATTATTATAAAAAATTTAACTTTTTACAAAATATGAATTGTTCTAAAATATTGAACTTACAAAAAAACAGAGTACTATTTTGTCATTTTATAAACAAAAGTTTTAATAAAAACGATTTTTAAAAATGAAATTAAAAAAGAAAAAATAATTAAAAAACATTTTGAATTGAAAATCAATTTTTTAAAATAAAATGTTAGAAAACCAAACTTTTCAAATTATTATTTTATTACTTCAATTATTTATTATACCTACTTTTAATAATATTTTATCTGAAATGAGAATTTAAAAGTTTATAAATATTAGTTAATAAATAGTTTTATTTAACATGTTCAAATACACAAATACTAACCTAATATATATAAACAAATTATAACTGATTATCACAAATGCATGTATTAGGATAAACATACTACATCTAAAGATTATAATATGCCCCTCATCTAAAAACGGGCGAA
Organism: Mikania micrantha; assembly: GCA_009363875.1. Classification (NCBI taxonomy): domain Eukaryota; kingdom Viridiplantae; phylum Streptophyta; class Magnoliopsida; order Asterales; family Asteraceae; genus Mikania; species Mikania micrantha. Next base: position 55,324,975 of record CM018694.1, on the reverse strand, counting down.
CATACATGTGCCAATAATGATTAGGACTATAAACGAACCAAACGAACACAAACAAACACTTATTCGTGTTTGTTCGTTTAACTTTTAACTTGTTAAAAAACGGTTCATGAGCATCAACCGGACGAAATTTTTTGTTCGTATTCGTTCATTTAGGAATTGAACTTGTTCACGAACGCCAACGAATACATATTATTTAAACAATAAAAATCAACTTTCTTAATCTCAAGCATTTGAGATAATCATGTATATAAATAGTAAGTTAAACATTATGGTATTAAACCAAAAATAGCTTCAATATTATGTTATTAAACTAAAAATAAAAAATTTAAGAATACACAACACATTTGATGAATATATATAACAAAGGAACATAAACGAATACATTACCGAACATTCATTAACACAAATGAACGAACACGATCTTTGTTTATGTTTTTCGTTGAACTAAATGAAGGTAATTTCTTGTTCTTGCTCGTTCATTTATTAAACAAACGAACATAAACGAACTTTCCGCTGAACGGTTCACAAACTGATCACTGGATCGACGTTCTGTTTGTAATAATAGATAATAGATATATAGGAACAATATTAAATATATGTGAGACAAATTAAAAAAATTAGAAAAACATGTAATTTATGGTTTTCAAACATTTATAAGATGTATTACATGTTATAATAGTTGTAAAAATTTTACTTTTAAGAGTTTTGATTAAATGACAATTTTATTCTTTCAATATGTATTATATTATAACCTATATATATATATATATATATATATATTATATTTTATTAAAAATAAATAATTTTAAAATTTATTTAATTAACATATGTAATACGTTTCTAATCTAATAATTATATATATTAAATATCAATTCAACATCAATCTCTATTAAGACAAAACTATATTCAACTATATTCATCATATTGTTAATAGATATAATTAATATGAATTAGGTTTATATCTACACCTTTGAGCATCTCACTTAATACGTTGAAAAGGTTGCATCGTTAAAAACTTTGACACGTAAAAGATAAAGTAATATAATACGCATTTTCTTCCCCTCATAGTGTAAGAAAAGTTATAATATTGACATAATAGATTTTTTTAAATCATTATATAATAATTTTGTAAATTTACAAAAACATTTTTACATTAAATATACTCTCAATTGCAAGGGTCGGTCCTATTGAGTGTATATATTAATAATGTATATTGTAATGTATATATACATGTTTTTTTTCACTAATAAACAAAGTTGCTTCAATTGGTGTGAAGGTTAACTTTGATTTTTATTTAAGGTCACAAATTTGTATCCTTCACTCGCCTCTTTTTTTTCTTTCTAATTTTATTAATCTAGTCTCCTTAATGTTTTTATTTAAGGTCACAAATTTGTATCCTTCACTCGCCTCTTTTTTTTTTCTTTCTAATTTTATTAATCTAGTCTCCTTAATGTTTAAATCTAGTCTTTCAGTTTGTAATTTTTTTAACTTGATGTTATATGATATATAAGTAGGTCAATACCCCGTGAATTACACATGTTAAATAAAAAATAATAAATAGCCAATAATAATATTTTTAATAGTTTATATAGTTTAAGACATAAGTAATAAAATAATAATATTATTTATTTGAACAGTAAGTTTATTAAAGTTTGTTTTTTGAATATTTTGTTTTGAAAAACAATTATTGAATATTTTATATTAATAATCTGGATTCTAAAAAAATGTATTCTTTTAAAATTAATATATTTTTAATGCTTTAAAATCCTTTTTTAATTTAAAAATGTATAAAAGTATATTTAATATTTGATATTATTATTATTATTATTATTATTATTATTATTATTATTATTATTATTATTATTATTGAATATGAGTGCATTTAATAGGAGGGAGAGACGAAAAAAATTTTATAAAGATAGTATAGAAAAGTTACATGTGTCATATTTTATTTTGATTTATTAGTATATCACTACAGGAATAAGAGCGAATAGCGACGACAAAAGTCGTCGCAATAGGTCCCAAGTTTCGTCGCTATATAGCGACGACCTGTCGCCGCTGCCCGGTCGTCTCTATTGCTTCGTTGTTGTTGCCTGGACTTGTTGTCGCTGTTAATGTCGTCGCCGTAAATGTCGTCGCCATAGGACCATCTGTAGCGACGACACCATTTGTTTTTAAAAGAATTTTCTGTGATTAAAATAAATGCTTAAACCTATATGCAATTTTTTTAATATTATTATTAATTAATTGTCAATATTAATATTTAAAGAAAAACAAAAAAAAAAACCAATAACGACGACTTTTAGTCGCAATAGATTTTCCCTCAACCAGGAAAAAATTTAGCTTCCCGCCTTCACCTATAGCGACGACTTTTCGTAACTACAGCTGAAACATAAAAAAAATCCAGACAGTCTTGTAGCGATGACATGTCGTCGCTATAGGTCTATATATAGAAACGACAGTTTTCGTCGCTATAGCCATCGTTGCTATAGTCTAACATTGTTGTAGTGTATAAAAAATTTGGCAACTATTTTTATTCAAATTAGAAAAAAAAGGCAATGTGTGTAACTCCTTATAATTTTGAGTTTCACTTTTTCTCTTCCAAGCATATTGAACTTCATATTATAACTATCTAGTTTAGTGGAAACAAAAGGAGAACCTTATGTTTTGAAATAACATAATGCATAATAATATATCATAATTTTAAAAACCCATATAAAAATATAATATTTTATGAATTTCTTCTGAGATATAAAGTTATGCAAAAATTATAATGTACGTAGTCCAGGTTATTAACTTCAATAAGTGAAGTTACATTTTTCAGTATAATAAACCGTCTTTTATAGAGGTGGCAATTCTTACCCATGTTAAAGGAAATGGGTTGATTTGGGTAAACAATTGTAGTATAATGGGTTGAAATGGGTAACATCATAATATGGAATGGGTTGGGATGGGTAGCACTTAAACACAATGCGGGTCAAGACGGGCAACCAAAAAAGTATGTAAATGCATTGGATTGAAACATTTAAGAATGATTAATAACATATTTGATGAAAAAATCACTAAAAATTATCTAAATGGACTATTTGTTTACTTATAACACATCTTAAGTTAAACTAAAATTGATGTTTTTTAAGAACAATCCATTTAGACCCGAAATGATATTGCTTAAAACCCGTTCTAACCCGCACCCATCCTGACCCGAACCCATTCTGACCCGTTACCCAATCCGACCCAACCCGCCCATTTTACCAGGTATAGTCTTTTATTATCTTAAGAATGAAATAAAATATTTTTATAAAATGGTTATTTGGCTTAAGATTGCCCATTTTCATTAATTTTAGGGTTTCTTTGAATTTGAAAAAACCTTATATGCTATCGGAGGAAATGATCATCAACAAGGCGTTCTAGTGAATTGTAGATTATTATCTATGATTTGTATGATTTAGTTATGCTGTAACAATCGCTAGAAACATGTAAGTTTAATGCTTTCGGTTCATTGTTTGTTGCCATTTCATGTCACCATCTCTGACAAAATGTTAATATTATATTGGGTCATAATATTCATACATCACCTCCTATTTTATACACGATAGTCAAATCAAATCAGTCACATCTTACTCACATAATTTTTACTTCTACATATTTTTTTAATATTTTTCAATATTAAAAATACAAAAAGTGTTGTTATCCATATACCGGTGTACCTATATCCATACCTATATTATAATTAAGAATTATGTTAAACCGGTGTACCAATATCCATACTCATATTATAATTAAGAATTATGTTAAGTTATTTAATTTATTAAATTAAATTATGCAAGGAAATTAAAACCTACCCGTCATGATCTTTTTTTAAGTGTTAAATGTCATTTTAGTCTTTGTGGTTTGACAATTTTTGTCATTTTAGTCCCTATGGTTTGAATTTTGCCATTTTGGTCACTATGGTTTCATTTTATTGTCATTTTCATCCCTATGGTTTCCATTTTATTGCCATTTTAATCCAATTAAATTTAAAATTTTGGACTAAAATGGCAAAATTTATCAAACTATAGGGATGAAAATGGCAAAAAAATGAAACCATAGTGACCAAAATGACAAAATTCAAACCACAGGGACGAAAATGACAAAAGTTGTCAAACCACAAGGACTAAAATGACATTTAATTCTTTAAAAAAAGAAACCCCCACGGCAACCGGCTTCTTGTCACCTATTAACTGTGTGGCTTTTAGAGATGTTCATTATATGCGTGTCACGTTTTTATTTTTTTTATTATTTTGTTTTTGTATAATACGTGCGGTTTGGTAGGTACATCGGTTACATGTCATAACAATAGAAAGATTCATGAATATAGGTCTGTGTTGTCATTTGGGAATATTTCACTAGGGTTAAATGTAATAAAAATAAAAACTGCTGCGAATATAACACACAACCGCTTCAAAAATAAAAAGAAGCCTCCACCACACCGCTTCTATAAATGGAAACAAAAACTTGAATTAATTCCAAACTTTTAATTTTAACCCTTAAATTTGAACTCTTATTTTTTTAACCTCTTTCACTTTACTCGTATCGTTTTGATGTTTACGTGTTTTTAACATGTTTTTATATTATCAAAATGATAATCATGATTATATTAATGTGATCACAATTACCTTACAAACATTTATATATATATAATATATATATATATATATATATATATAGGGGAGGGATAATGAGAAAACTACTAAATTTTAAGAAAACCTAGAAAACTCCTATTAACCAATCAAAACATTTCTTAAATATTTCATTTAATATAATTAAAAAGGTTAAGTTAGTAATTTTATCACTACATAATTTTGGAAGGTATTGTATAATTAATTTTCAGTTTTTAATTACCCTAAATATGAAAATCAAATCATTTTATATGGCATTTTTTTCATTAATCGATGGAATCAATATTATGCAGATGTAATAATTGAATTACATGCATGCTAGGGTAGAAGAAATTAACAATGGTCTCGATGGCGGCTACATCTTCTTGGATCGTGGTTGACTGCTAATCAATGGTGACTTTAATTAAAAGATCACAACTGAGTTTTAGGGGTGAGGAAGCACGATGGCCGATTGTTGCCATTGCAAAACCGCCGATAAAAGATGTTACGGAGAGGCAGCGATGAAGCTAAGGTTTGCAACGGTTTGAATAAGTCAAACTCTATATACTGTTTTATTGTTGTTTTTTTACACCAAACTTTAAATCTACAACGAAAATTGCTTGATGTCATAATAATTACTACAATTGTTTGATTTTGTAATAATCTCTTATAAATCTTATATTACAGCTCGTTCTGGAGGCAAAGATGAATCATCTTCTTCAACTTCTGATTGATCTATATTTGTGTTGTGGTCAAGAAAGTCTGGTTTATATTTAGATAAAAATAATCTTTTTCAATTAAATTTAATTGTATGATTACATATATGTGAGCATATTAACATAATCACAATCTTGTTATTATTCTGCTTTTTTTTGTTGAAAAAAGAATGCTTTATCTTTTTTCTTTTTAGAACGGCTAAGAGTATTGATATCGACTGCTTCCACTGTATTCGTCATCTGCAAGTTTAAGACGAAGGAGATGAATTACATATATGTAACCAAAGTGTTACATATATGTAATCAGATGATATATATGAACAAAGTGATATGCATGTCTCATGATTTATATGTGTATATATTGTTGTTATATATATGTAACTAATATTGTTACATATACATAATCAAAAGACATGGATTGATTTTTTCATTATTTAGTTTTGTTCGATAACGTGTATTTCATCAATTAATAAATCTTAAATTTCTTGCAAAAATAAACTAGTTAATAAACAAGTCACGCTTTTATACGTTCGTTAATTTTTGTTTACATATAAGTTGTTATTACATATATGTAATCAAATGATATGAGTTTTTTTTTATTATTTTGTTATTTGATTGATTACATGTGTGTAATCATATAATATAAAAAAACATGCATGCTAGTTTATATGTATGCTAATTACACATGTGTAATCATGTAAAATAAAAAAATATATATAATTTAGTTACATATATGTAACTTTGGTTCGTGTATAAATTGTAAACTTGATTGATATTAGGGTGATTACATATAAGTAACTTACTCGTTTTGTTAAAAAATTCAATTTTTTTAGTCTTGGTTTTCGGATAAAAAAATCTTTATTGTTTGGATGATATGTACAATATTTTTGTTACACATGTGTAATTAGCATACGTATAAACTAGCATGCATTTTTTAATATTATATGTAGTAACTGGATACAATATTTTTGATTATTACATATATATTCTTGGACGACATGTACAAACAAGGTTTTTTTGATTGAATTCTTTTCATTTGTTATATTGTTTTAATTTATAATTAACTGATTACGTATATGTAATCATGTCAATGAATAGTAGCATATCATCCTAATAACCATATTGATTACATACATGTAATCACACCCAAGTTGCTTACATTAATGTTATCATAATCAAATACTATGAATTTCATAATATTTTACAGAGTCATTACATATACGTAGTTAAATAATGTTATGAACTATTTACATAAATACAAATACATACTCATCAAACACAATCTAATGTATAATATAAATCGGTTATTACATATTGATTACAACAATCTAATGTATAATATAAATCGGTTATTACATATTGATTACACATGTGTAACTTATCATCACTCAACCTGTTATTGTTTTTGTATTTTTGTTAAGCAATAAAGATGTTAATAACAATTTATTACTACAAACAGATTATATATACACAATCATATACATGTTGGGATAATAATTTAACAATCAAAACTTTTGCTTATGTGTAACCAGTATGTATAATAAATTGTGAATGCTTTTGTGTGTGTTTTTATCAAAATGTTTATAAACAATTTAGTAAGACATAAAGAATCGCCTGTTTTGATTAAAGATTTCAATGCATAACTGGTGGGATATCAAAATGTAGAATTCAAAACCAATTAATTCAATATTTTCTTAGTATATTTTGAATAAGATCAAACATCATGCGTATAATCAAGATCAAGATGATGTAATTAATACTCTTTATTAAAATTGGTGGAACTTTCCAAATCAAATGTCTATATCACATTAATAGTCTTTATTAATAAAACAGTTTCTAAACCCACGACCAGATTTGATTTCCAATATTACCCTTCAACATTTATTTCACTAATTAACATAATACTAATAATTACAAATCTGCCATTTTTAATCTAGACCATTGATTTATATAATTAAGGGTTGGATTGAGGTTTTTTAAGTTTTCTTGATTTGCCTAGTTTTCTTAGGAGCCTCCCCCTATATATATATATATATATATATATATATATATATATATATATATATATATATTAACCCAAACTGTCCCAAAAATTTTACGCGTTATTCAGACGCTTATTGTCCGTACACTATCAAGTATTTATATCGTTTATATCATTCTGATCGTAATTACTTCATAAGCTATTTAGATTTAATAATAATATTTAAATAATAATTACTTAATAATAATATTTAAATAATAATAATTAAAGTTTCCTAAATATATAGTTAAATAATACTATTCAAATAATAATCATAATTAGAAAATGTAAAGTTTTTTTATGATTTGGTTTTTTGATTAAACAATGTGTGTTTATGTTTGGATCCGTATTCTTTAGAAGTATGATATTATGAACAAATACTCATGTCAATCAAGCACACATGTTAACAACAACTATCATTTAGGGACAAAATCTTTCATCCTTATCATATATCAAAATCTATTATCAAATTACACTACACAATTTACATAATCTTGGTTGTGATGATGTTTATGTTTTAGAGTTATACATTCATATTTTGTAATTGTTGACGCTAATTTTATTATCATATACCATTTAGATTTATTCTATAGGCTTAGCTTAATTTTTAAAATATATAATTTTTAGCCTTGTTTGTAAACATCGATACATTATACTATTTTATTGTAGTAAACAATGGTGGATCCTGCATTTTTTTTCTTGGGGGCGGATATCTTTTCAGCCGTTTGTGCATCGTTATATAACAAGTTTTTCTCTTATGTTATACTCAGATCGGGTCGGGTTATGTTAAATAAAAACAATCAAACTAAATTTCATATACAAAAACATAATAAAAATACAATACATCTATAATTGTTCCCTATATAATTTTATTTTTTGAAATCTATCCAAGACAACGTATAGAGAGATTTTTTAAAGTAGCTTTTTCTAAACAAAACAAATACAACTACTACTTAAATTTGTATCAACAATCCAAACACACAAATCTTACTTCAAGTATTATGTTAATATGTTATTAAAATTAATAATAGAATTGTTTAAAATGAACTATTATGAATTACCTTATTAAAATTAATACTAAACTTGGATTTAAATTATTGTTGAGCCTTTTTTCAACTTAATTTTATTAACTAAAACTTAAAAAATTAAAATTAAAAAAAAAAGAACGATTCCAAAATTTTATAGGAAAACATAAGAATGTTAACATATATATCGTGGATTTCTACTTTTTGCCCCTTTTTGACTACCTGTATATATTTTATTCAATATCTTTCTTTACTTTAAAGGGAAAACATGGTTGTATAACTCTGAAAACTTGAAGTTAGTGGTGTTCCAAAGTCAATTTTCGCTTAGTGGTCAATTTGAGCTTTGTGGTACTCTTCTTCAACCCTAGTTTCTCTTAATGTTTTTCTACAATTTTATTATTAGAGAAAAAGAAAGAATTTCAGTAACATCATAAAAGAATTTCTATTCATTTTAACTGAAAACAAACAAGACTTTATCTACACGCACCATAACATTGAGAATCTATGGTGACTATATTTTGCAACCAAGTGTTTTAGCCCAATATCAAAGGGTTTTTACGGTCCGGTTTTTATGGCTTTTGATTAGATACATAAACCAAACCGTTAATAATGGTTTTTGAATAATGAAACCAAAACCGAACCATTGAAAAAAACCGAACCGTTATTAATAGTCTGGTTTACGGTTTGGGCACTTTAGGTTTGGGTTTTTGACCTGTCAAAAATAAAAACCGAACCGTTTTACGATTTGAGATGAACTAGTTACATTGTTAGACCAAATCTTTTTTTTTTTGTCAAATGATGCCTAAATCAACAAACTTATCTATCTATCTATCTATCTATCTATCTATCTTTCTTTCTTTCTTTCTTTATTTCCTTCCTTCTTTCTTTTTCTAATTGTCTGTTTGTCTATCTAATATGTGTGATGTTTGTGTGTGTCCGAACCATTCACCATTGTTTCAAACTTTTGAAATCAACTGATCAAATGTTTTGGGAAAAAACGACCGCGAAACCATACCGATGACCAGTTCGGATGGTTTCGCAGTTTGAAACCAAACCATAAACAACCCTAATAAACGGTATATTGGTTCTAAAAGGCTCGTCATTTATAGTTTAATTTGTTTGTATATATTGGTCTCAAAAGTTGTTTTGATACATGTATTTTCTGTTGTATTTTTTAGTGTAAGTAGATGTAAAGAATATTAAAGAGTTGAAGGTACGGAGTGTACATTCGTTTAATATTTTTTGAGCTCCTAACCAAGTGTGAGGGTCAAGGGGGCGGCACCTCCTTGCGGGGTCCTAGGGGCAGCGCCCCTAGTGGTTGGTTTCCTTGACCTGAGACTTGACCTGTGACTTTACCCGCGAAAACCAACCGCCAATAACCTCCTTGCGGTTGGTTGGTGTTTAACAAGAAAAACGAATTCGCAGAAGAAAGAATCAATCTAAATTTGTATCAAAATTCTCTCTATTGGATTCTCCCAAGATCAAATTTCTTGAATTCGAAAGGGTAGAAATATTGATTTCGGATAATAATTGCATACACGATCCGATAGATTTTCAGGCATTTATTGACGACTTTCTCCAACATTCTATACATCCATTCAATATTTGTGACATGTGGTCGCTATAAAGATTAAAGAAAATCATGTCCTATTCTATACATCTATTCAATATTTATGACATGTGGTCACTATAAAGATTAAAGAAAATCATGTCCTAGACTATAGTCTTTTTTATATAATGTGACAATCGTCACTAACATTGGATTAAAAATAAGTAAACAAATTATTTTAATATATGGCAATGATATTTCTTCACCACATAATAAAAAAATAATTAGTAAGTAAATTATTTTTTATATAGCAAAGATTTTTTGTCGGCTACAGAGAAATACAAAAATTTAATAGTAAAATTAATTGGTTAAACATGAAACTATAGTGTCATTATTTTCGTCTAGCTGTTGAGATTAGCTTTTAAATTTCGTTCTAACTTGTAGGTGCAAACATTTTCACAAACAAACTAACATTAAAGTTAACACATTCTTATTAACTGATTAATAAAATTTAGTATTTTCAATTGATTACATATCTATATGATAGTTTATTTACTCTTAGTAGTTAAAAGTAACTAAAACTCGAGTTCTAGACTACCTTTTGATTGACCTCACGACATCGATCAAAATGATGATGTTGTTGGGTTTCATACATATATATTCTTACATAGTTTCAAGCTAACATCTATCCGTAGAGACATGCATATAGACACACTTACATGACACACACATATACACACTTACACGAATCCATACATATGCACACGCATACATATGCGCACACATACAAATACACACACAAGGGCGGTGCTTTGTAGGGACGGGGGGAGGGGGCGACCATCACCTCTGTTTTTTCGTGTAGTAATGTACATTTTCTGATATGTAGTGTAAAATTTTTTTAAAATTTTTATTTCGCCCCCCCCTGAAAAAATATATATACCCTATGTTTGCCCCTGCTCTAAAAAGTTATAGGTTAAAAATTTTTATAAGTATTTTATACCAAACAAATTTTTAACAATTTATAAACATATAAAACCGATTAGAATTGTCGCACCCCGAGAAATCCCGTCCCTTCTGGGGCACGAGCGACAACGGATTGTCAGGATCGCAGTCTCCGGTCACACAACGTTGCGAGACCTACATGTCTGGTTTCATACGTACATCCAATAACTTGGATAAAACAGTTTAGTAGAATCAGAGTTGAGGAAGTAAAAAGTTTAAGATGTCAAAACAACAGTGTAATTATAAGTTGCGGAAGCATAAGTTTAATCAGTTTTGAAAACTTAAAGAGTAGTAATGCGGAAGCGGTTTAAGTATTTAACATTACATAACAAAACAATTGTCAATCGTTATCAAATTGCCTAAGACACTAAAGCTGATGCATGGGACTCCATCCTAGCATCCTATCCTTGTGTGCGTGCCTTAGTTACCTGAGAAAACATGCGAGTAAAAGGGTCAACACAAAGGTTGGTGAGAGCACAGGTTTGTATCAGCAGTAAACATCAAAATGTTTAAAGTAAATGTTTTGCAGTTTTATATATCATATGCGGGTTCGAAACCGAAGCTAACATGCTGCCTCCCGCCATATCCATCCAACAAGATATGACAATGTTTATTGGTCAATTATGCACTGTTCCAACCTCCAGTCGGGGTGGCCATACGGCGCTCAACAGTGGGGCTTGTCAGGCCCAAATAGTACTATTCAGAATTACCACGCTAAGCGCTACGCGCTATTAACGGTTCGAGATGTGTTTAATGAGGACTTATTAGTTTTGTGGATGAATGCCACACATATGTATATACGATATAAGTATGTACCAATGTACCCAAAAGTATGTATGTTGATCAAAATCAGTTGTATGCAATGTTTTCTCCCCCAAAGGTAGAAAGATAAAAAGGGGCCGTGAACTCACCTGGTAAAGCAGTTCCGGTTTATGTGGTGTTTGCGACTGTGAAAGCTAGCAGTCCTGCTAGTAAGTTCCTATAATCATATAGGTGTGAGTATGTGTTTTGTGGTGTGTTGTAATTCATACAACTCCAAGTGTCGGTGTGCTCAACCGAGTGCGTGTGTGTTGACTTGTGCTGACTCTACGAATCGTTGGTGACACGATTGTTGTGTTTACGTGCCTCAATGCACATAAGACACCAAAATGCATTCCTATGACTTCAATCACATAAGTTACCATTTTTAGAAAGTTTCCAATTTAGGAAAGTGTGGTTATGAAATCCCATTTTATAAAACAAATCACTCTAGTATGTTTGTAAAAACGTATGTAATTACTTAAAATAAGTCGTTTGTGCATAAAATACCATTTGTGCCATTTTACCCAAACAAAGTTTCCTAAAATAGTAAGTATTTGTTTAAAAGATTGTTTTCACAAATCCAAGTTTCCAATATGCTTAGAAATCATTTTTAAACATATTTCAAATATCACAAATCATCAAATCATTCAAAAACATCAAAAGCCCTCTTTTGATTTACAAAAGTTTCCATATTTAGTAAGTTTCTATAAAACCATGTTTTTGACAAAATCAAGTATTCAAATGTGTTTCTAAACACTCCAATATACATTTAACAACATCTAGACATGTCTAACATGTCTAGATCATCACAAATCCAAGACTTGCAACATAAAAGTTTCCTTTTATGGCAAGTGCACCAAATCATTACCAAATCGACCAATAACTCAATCAAACTCAAATCTAACACATCTAAACACTAAATCAGTAAATCCATATCAATATACACATCAATCACCAACAAATTTGAGCACAATAACCGTAAGGAGTTGCATGTGGGTTTTTACCCATTGCATGTACGATCTAACTAGAGATAAACATATAAATCTACCTTAGATGGTAAGAATCGTACTAGAACAGCCTCTGGAGGTCCTTCAAGCGGCTGGGATTCGATCTTTCGTCGTTTTGATGGATTCCAAGGCTTCCTTGTTGTTCCCACGATCTTCAATCACCAAGAAATGGCCTCAATAGTGATTCTATGGGGTTTGATTGTTGATCTCAGGGGGTCTTTGGTCGAGAATATGGGTTGAAGGTCGGAGGATATGTGAAGAAATCGAACAAAATGAATGGGATTAAGTTTTATAAAAATTTTGATCTGCATGGCCTTCGCGTACCGCGGAGGCCGATCAAAAGTTTTCATCGCGTACCGCGATAGGATTCGGGAGTCTCAACTCCCGGTTTTCTTCGCGTACCGCGAAGCCTTTTGCCGAGGGACCATCGCGTACCGCGATGAGTCCACTTCCTTGTTTTTCGATTTTGATGATTCGATTTCGCTCGTATTCATCACCAACGTTCGTGAGACTCGTGTGTGTGTTTTGATAATTCATCGAATTATCTTCGATAGTTTGTGTTCGCGTCTAACGAAGTGTTTGCACACTTGATTAATCCAAATCAACGTGTGATGCACAATTCAATAATAATCCAAATTATTGTTTTGTGTTTGTGTTTAGCTCATCTAATTAAACTCAATTAAATGGAATGCAACAAGTATGGATGTGAAATGAGTGTTGCAATTTATCTAAAATTGTCAGGTGTCACAAGAATAAACCTATAATTCTATAAATCAAACAAATTTATGGGTTAGAACTTAGAGCCCAATTGATAAAATTAAGCCCAAGTTGCTTCAAGATCCAACCCAACCCAATTGTAAAATTAAAATTATGCGAAGTCAAAAAGAAAAAAAAAACAAAGATTGCCGCCTGCGCCTCTCCTTCCTTGCGTCGCCTGAACAAGAACCCACGACAGTCCTGCACCGCAGCAATGCCAGCGCCCAACACCAGCACCAGCACCAGCACCAGCACCGGCTTACCACAGCACGCCCCTGTGCCCTCCGCGGCTCCGCCCCTACGCCTTGTGGCCTACTTCTTCCTTCTTGCGTGAAGCCGTGAACCAGGTAACGAATTCGGCCTCTCACTTGTTGTTACTTGCTTTTGATTAAGTATCTAAGTGGTTTAAGTTTAATTGTTGTTACTTGTTACTTTGTTAGTGAATCTAAACATTTAGGGTTTTGATTTTTGTTCAATTTTTTTACAAAATTGTTGGTATAAATGGGGAAAGAGAAAACTATTGAATCAATTTTTAAAAAACAAGTTGTTGATGAAGAGAGTGATAAGGCATGTCAAGATAAACAAAAACGTCAAAGGTGTTCAATTAGTGAGCCAGATCATCTGGTTAATGAAGTGAATCTTAAGCATGGTATTCCAAATGGTAATGAAGTGATTGTTAACAATTTAGAAAGAGATCCGGCTAAACGAATTCAAATGTTTGATCGTCCGGTTAATTTAAGGAAACAAGTATGATGGGCTTATTTGAATTTAGGACCATACCAAATCTATCTTAAAGAGTATCTTAAAGATCAAAAGCAACGTAGATTCATAAATGCTTGGTTCCAGTACACCAATTCTTTTCAAACTTGGTTTTTACTATTAATGTTGTTTGTGCTTCTAGTAAGCGTCATGATGAGTTACAAAAGGCAAAGGCAGATGAGATTGAAAAGTTGTTAGATTTGGGTGAAATTGAATCGGGAGCGGGACTTAATCAAGTTAGGACATTAAGTAGACCTGGTGATACACGTTGGGGTTACCATTCTAAGTCCATTTGTAGTTTGATTGAAATGTTTGATATTACTCGAGTTATTCTCCAGGGAATTATTGAAGACTTATCTCATACTACTCATTTACAACGTGGAGATGCTGATACAGCTTACGGTTACTTGCAACCATTCGAGTTTGTGTTTATTCTTCACTTGATGAAGGAACTAATGGGAAAAACCAATGATCTTTCCAAAACACTACAAAAGAAATCCCAAGATATTCTTAATGCCATGGAGTTAGTTTCATCAACAAAGGATAATCTGAACACTTTTAGAAACAATGGATGGGATTCTTTTTTTTGCAAAGGTAACTTTTTTTTGTAGGAAAATTCAAATAGATTTGCCAAATATGGAAGCTCCATATACTTCAACTCGGTATCGACCTCGGAAAAAAGATCTTCATGTTACATTTGGACATTATTACCGAGTAGATTTGTTTAATGCCACATTAGACAAACAATTACATGAATTGAATAGTAGATTTAACGAGGAAACGTTAGATTTGTTATCTCTTAGTTCAAGTTTAGTTTCAAAAGAGATTAATGGTGATAAGATTTGTCTTCTTGTTGAAAAGTATTATCCTCAAGATTTTAGCGATCAAGAGAATATTCAGTTACGATATCAATTGGAATTTTTTAATATTGAGAAGTCAAAGAATATCAACTTAAGTGGTGCATCAACAATTTCTGATCTATGCAAAAGTCTTGTGGATACTAAGAAACATGAAACATACTATTTGGTTGATAGAGTGATTCGGCTAATTCTGACACTTTCGGTTTCAACTGCAACAACTGAGAAGGGGTTTTCAGCAATGAAAATATTCAAGAATCGCCTTTGCAATAAGATGTCAGATGATTATCTTGCGAATAGTTTGGTGATTTACATAGAGAAGGAAATTGCCGAAAACTTTGACTCGGAATCCATAATATATGAATTTAAAAATATTAAAGATCGTCGGGCTAAGTTGTAATTTTCTTTAAGGTACTCACATTTTTCACTCATCGTGATAATTATTTAGGTCTTTGTTTGTTCTAAAAAAATCTACTTTTTATTGTTCGACCCAACCCGACCCGACCCAAATCACCAGCCCGAACATTTAACCTAAGATATACCAAATCAGCGTTTGGGAAAAAAAATTTTAAATGTTGCAAAGTTTCGCCTCCCTAGACTTTTGGTCAAGCTCCGCCACTGCACACATGCACCCACACAGATATATATATATATATATATATATATATATATATATATATATATATATATATATATATATATATATATAGGGCGGTCATAATACAAAGGATTTTAACGTGAGAAGCGTAGGAAATTGTAACATCAGTGCCGGAACCGTACCGGAACAGTGATCTCAAACAGTAACATGACCAGTAGTCAGGTACGAACTATATGCTTTTCATTGTATGTCATGTTCAATATCATATATCATTGTCATTTCATGTTATCAAACAGCAAATTTAAAATCATTTCAGAGGAACAAAACTCAGAAAACATGGTTCATCAGTCAGATAAGTATCTGGCAACATAGAACCGTCATGGTATTTTTTGTTAGGATCTATTATGTATAAACGTATGTGAAGCTTTACAGAACAAAACAACATGGATGTTGTTATGTGAATGCTAAATCGATGGATTACTCGTATAGGTGACGATCTGTACGAATAAATCTGAAAGTTTAACATTCTGAATGATATCCTATAATTAGAAAACAATATTGAAGAGTATAGTTATCGTCGTGTTCGTACGAGTAACGATTCGAACGAATATGCGCGACAACTGTACGATTAGATTTTAAACAGTAATTTAAATATTTTGAAAATTTAAAATAAATAAAAAATATTTAGCTAATTTACTAGGAATAACCACTTAAATTAATTTTATAAATCCTATTTTATAACCGTGTCGTTTCGTTACGAAAATTTCAAAGAAACGGTATTTTACCCGAAACCGAACGAGACCGGACCGACCGAGTGTGTTGAGATACTTATTATGGCATTAAATTGCCATAACTATCCTCACCAACCTCATTCTCTCTCTCTCAACTCGTCACTTTCTCTCACTAGAATTCCCACCTTCTTTCTAAGATTTCTTCTTCAAATCTCCACCATTTCAAGCATTCTTGGTGTCAAAACGACCATCTCATCGAGTAGATCACAGAAGTACAAGAATTTTGAGCGTTCATCCGTAGAATTTGAGGTAAATTCCCATTTTTCATTCCGTTTTATAGTAGATCACGAACCCTTTGAGTTGGTTGTTGTTTAACCGATATAAAACTTAGGAAACACTTAGATAAACACTATGGAACAACTAGGAAACTCTAGGAACTAACCTGCAACAGATTTGGATCAAAAAATGAAGAAGATGATGCAGGTTCGCGAACCAGTTCGATCAGCCGAACCTTTGTACAGGTAGCCGAACCTGTAACCTGATGGCCGAACCTGTCTACTCTGACCAAAAGCTGGAGCCGAACCTGTCTTCCCTCTGGACGAACCTATTAAAGTGACGAACCTAAGTGAGACGAACCATATGAGACGAACCTGGAACCTTAACCGAACCTCCACTTTGGTTGGCCGAACCTATGGCCAACGAACCATGGGAACCGAACCTTTGATCAACAAACCCTCTTAGCCGAATCCCTTTGAACGAACCCTTCATGCCACGAACCTGTAACTATGGCCGAACCTTCAGACGAACCAGATGACCACGAACCAATTGGGCCGAACCCTAAAGGTTCGCCGAACCTATACTAAATGACAATAGGTTCGCTGCCCCATTGATGATCAAATCCAAAGTGTTGGTTAATTAGAGAAATTCTGGACCTAGAGCTATTGAACTTAGTTATAAGAACAAGGAAATGAATATGCGAGTACTGAAAGCCTGGAACGAACTAAGGAACATGCATTAGTGGATGCTAGAGCTTAAGGTGTTAGTGTTAATTTCAACATTTGCATCTAACACTTAGAAAATTTCATATGATTGTATAACTAAATTGGATTGTTCAAATTGAACACTCTAAGCTAGGTTATACACACGGACGAACAAAGAACTATAGGAGACAAAGATCTAGTAACAGGTTTAAGGTTAATTGAATGCGAATAACCTAAGCCTAACTTGTTGAACATAATTTCTCAAATTAATATATAAGTTTTATTACAATATTCTTTAAATTAAATGAAATGATTTTTAACTTAACGATGTAAAATAAAGCGTTTAAAATGTTATAACTGAGAAATATTCAAGATGGACAACATGAACCATACATCACTAAGGTGTAATAGTCATTGTTTATGGGTTTGGGATTATGATTGGGTAATAAGTTAGAATAAGATAGATGAAATCAAGGAAACACCTTAGTAGCATAGGATACTTAGTTGCACAACGAGACCAAACCCTAGACGCGACGACTAATACGTATACTTATAGTATTCGAACTCTTTTAAAACAACTCAGGAACTGAAGATACTTAGACTACAAACAGGAGCGCGCATTTTGTGGTAGTACATTACACAACAACACAGGTGATTTCATTGCCCCTTTTCTAAACGTTTTTGTTTTCAAACGCGGGGCTGAGAAGCATGCGTAAATTATTTTCGCAAGATTATATTTACTTAAATGTTTTTACTTAACATATGTTGTTTGTATAATTGTTAACCTAGATTCTGTTTAGGTATACAATATACAGGAATGCAAAATAAATTATTTATTCATTATGAGTAAATAACTATTTCAAGTCAAAGAACTAAAGATCTAAAACAAAGAACTAATTTCAAAGATCTATCTCAAAGAACTAACGGACAAATCAAAGAACCATTTCAAGGGTGTGTTGTCAAAGAACTAACGATCTATTTCAAAGAACTAAGTACAAAGAACTATTTCAAGGGTTGAACTGGGAAATATCAAAGATAGCATGTGTCATTATCAGGTTTGAAAGATGTCCTAGCTACACTGATCGAATATGAGACGCATGTTTGATGATATTTACAGTATTCCCTAACTGTTTTGAGGAACATCTGGAAAATGCTCAAAGATAACATGTGCCAAAGAACTAAAGAACTATACGAACTATGGACGGTCTAAGGAACTATAAAAGCCTATATATCAAAAGATGTCCTAGCTAGACTGATTGATTATAGGTCTGTTTGATGAGGTTTACAGATCTCTTTTACTACTAAGTACCTGATTGCTATACTAGTCTACTCGAGTTGACCAAGGCCCAATCATTAGGTCTTAGATTTTACTAAATGTTTATTTATTTATTTAATTAAGCATTTATTTTATTGTTTCTATACATGTTTTGGTTGATCATGATTGTGTGATGAACCTAAGGAATCAACAGAGATTTCTAAGTATAATTACAGGAACAAAGAACTGAGGAACTAAGAGGTTAATGGTAGTGGTAAAAATGCTTAATTATCATTAAAAACAATGTCCTATGTGGGTTAGTATGTGGTGGGCTGGCGTCTGGGCGGGTTGTAGGCTCGACCCTTTCGTATGCCCTATATACAAGCATACCGATCTGGATGATACATGTGATGTTAATGAGATTAAGGTTGTTACCCGAGGGTTTAACAAATGTTTGTGTGTATGTTAGAACTATGGTGGAACAGAAGTGAATGGTAGGTAAAAATGCTTAATTATCATTAACAACAATGTCATATGTGGTTTAGTATGTGGTGGGATGGTGTCTGGGCAGGTTGTAGGCCCGACCCTTTCGTATGCCTAATATATAAGCATACCGAATCGGATATTACAGGTGGAGTTAATGAGATTAGGGTTTTTACCGGAAAAAAGGTTTACAAACTATTTTCAAATACTAAACTATATGAACTCACCAACCATGTGTTGACTTTATTTTTGCATGACTTCTCAGGTGACGAACAGGTCAATTAAGAAGATTATGCTTTTGGACTAGGACTTCAGATAGAAGACTTAGTATTTTTGGACCTGCATACTTTTGGAACATCATTATACAATTATTTTGTATATCTTGTGCATTTACAAGATAGAGATCTTATGATGTTTATGATATATTTACATTGTTAAATTATGAACGATACGGATGTAATTTAACTTTGTAATTCTATTCTATTTAGCATTTCTCATTTATATCATGTGCAATGTAAACAATCTGATCATCACGATTATCACTCGCAATATCTCACCCCGGGAACCTTCCGCCAAACGGGGACTCCGATCCAACCTCGCCGGCTCGGGGTGTGACAGAAACCACAAGGTTTTGACATGTGTCATCAGGGTAAAGGGAAATATCGTCCATATATAATTACAGACCGTGACTCAACAAATTACAGACCGTAATTTAACACATGTAACCAATAACAAACTGCATAATCACGTACCACTAAATCACGTACTACGTTATATGAAAATCACATACCCTCATTTAACATGCATAATCAAAGGACCAACTGCATAATTACGTACCAATAATCACGTACCACATAAAAAAATCGAAAAAAACTACAACAATACTATACTTAACTTAAAGATAATAAAATTCTCTATTTTATGGTGTAATTTTTTTAAAAAAATGATTAACCGTTTAAAAGTTATTCGATTTTTAAAAAAATGGTGGAACTTGATTTAACCATAAAAAAGTCAACAAATGTAGGTTATTCCTTTTTTGCCCTTTTATCATTAAAATCACGGAAGTTTTTAAAAAAAAAGTGGGGACCACTAGATCCTAACAATTGATTAACTTGATAATGGGCCAGAAATCCTTCATATCATTTTCACGTTAAAAACCCTTTGTATCCGATTTGTCTCCTATATATATATATATATAGACACTAGTCAGATGCCCGCACGATGCGGCGAGATACATAACACTTAAGTTGGTGATTTTAAATGTTTGCATGGTTCATTTTTGAGTCATAACCACCATAAAAGCAATTTTTTAACTTAGTAAATTAAAAATGACTTTAACTTCTAACATAAAAGGCCAAATGTGCCAAAAATGTCAAGATGTGATTAATTTGTTTTGAGAGGTTTTCTTTTATAATCATTCTATCTCACATAAATTATTATAAGCTACCAATGTGAGATAAAGTGAAAGTAAAAAAAAACTTTTATATTAGATTTAAAAAGTTGTACCATATGCTATAAGAGTTGTAAAACTCTTAATTTTAAGAGATTTAAGTAAATTACTCTTTTGTCCTTCTTATATGTATTATATAGTAGTATAGATACATACACTTGTGTTAATGCACATACACATCTACATACACACATACACCCATCCATATACATATACCTATGTACACACACACTATACGATAAAAAATATGATACAAATACATAATCTTATTTAACTTTATTATGTTTTAGCAATTTATTATTTTTCATTTTTATTAGTTTTTTGTTTAATTCTAATTATGTTTTATTTATATATTTAACTACAAAAATATATATAAAAAATATATACACACCTATGACAACATGTAGTCGTTATATCTATTGTTGCTATAGGCCTAAATTCTTGAAGTGACAAGATTGAATCATCTTATTCAATTATGTGTTCTTGATTAATTTTGGGAATGCACAAGTTATTGCATATGTGAGAGAGGTGAATATAACACTTAGCAAGACGAGAAATGCTAAAGTAGTGGGTTCAAATGACATACCTATTGAGTTGGCGTCCTCTTTGAAAGCAAACTCTATTAGGGATAAATGTAAGTTCGTTTACATCTTATCCTACACATACTTTACAAATAGTAATAAAAGTAAGATTTACTCGATATGATTGTTGTTGATGACTGTTTTTAATATGTGAAAGAAATATAACACACGTACTTTTAAGATGATGATAGGAACTAACACTTGTGGGATGGCGACATTCAGTTGTTAAAATTTGTTTTTTTTTTTTTGGTTTGAGCTGGAGACAACCCTCTACCTAGGGATCGATTTTAATATAAAGCAAGGGAAATAAGTTTGTTTGGATAAATAATTATTTTAATTTAGGTTTAAATGGGTAACAAAATAACATAAAATAAGTCGAGATGTTTCATACCCTGACATAATATCAATAAAGATGGGTAAACTATAAACTATCTGAATAAAATGGATTCAAACGAGTCAGAAAAATTAATACAATATTTGCTTGAGAAAATCACTCAAGATTATCCTAATGGACTACTTATTTAGCTACAATACATGATATGAATTAAATTGATCTTCTTTAAATACCACCCCTTTGGATCCAACTTTATTTTACTTAAAATCACTCGACTTTATATTAGATTGTTAGGATTTTGTTGACCAACATAAACTTGTGAAGAAAAAAGTTTGTGTACATATATAAATATATATACTTGGTTTCTTAGACAAGTTCAAGATTAAGTTTTCGTATGTTTAATCTACAAACAAGAGAAGCAATAAAATTTCAAATTTAATAAAAAAATATATATGTTCTACAACGTAACTGCCGGATCAAAGACACGGATCTGCCAAAGTTACAATGATATTGAACAAAGGACGACCGTATTTATTGAGCTATTTATAAAAATAATATTACAAAGGCCTAGCTAAGAAAATTAAAGAGGGCCTGTATTTATTGAGCTATTTCTAAAAATAAAATTACAAAGGTTTATTGAACTTCACTAAAAGCCTTCCGATCCTGTAACATGGCATCGGTTACTATAACTTCAACATAAAAGGAAATATAGGCATTCTTCAGCATTTAGATTTTAGGATATCTTATAATTGCATGAAATTTTACCGACTTTTGTGCTATCTCACACATATAAAAATAATAAGTCGATGATAATTATGATAAAAATAAGTTAATAAACACACTTACACAAAATTATAATAACCAAATCATGTTTTTTACATAGTAAAGTTGTGTTTTACTTAGAAATGTAATTATATATAAAATAAATATAAGAAAATTCAAAAATTTGAGTCCCAAAAAATTTTCATCTGTTTCTTCAAATAATTAATTAACAAAAAAATCACATAGTGTCTCACTGAGACACATACAAATAGTTGTGACATATGTTCCAAGTGTGTGCGTCACGTACCTTCACTTAGCAAATTCTTATTGTTCTTGCTAGCTTCATCTATTTTTTAGCTATAGATACAAGTTCTGAGTTATGTACTGTTTCTGTTTTTTTTTTTTGCGTTATATATATGATTTTTTTAATATGTTTTATAAAAGCAGTATGACATCTTGTTCTGAAAAATAGTATCATTATAAAGTATTTTTTTCCTATAAAAGTAAATATATTAACAATTGTTATGTGATCAAGCCTACTAGAAAACTATCATTTATTAAAATAAAAATACATATAAAATATAGGTGAAATTTCAAATAAGAATAAATTTTTGTCAAAAAAGTAAGAATTAACAAGAGTTTGACATTTGACATGTAAAAAACAATAAATAAAGGATAATTTAAATACTACATCTTGTTTATTGTACTAGATTTTATCTTTTTGTAATGGACTTTTTTTTTTGTTTTATATTCTTTTGTATTAGATTTTTTTGTACTAACTTTTTATTTTTTGCTGAAAATTTGATTTTTTTTACACTGGATTTTTTGTTTCCTTATACCGTATTTTGTTTTTTGTACTTAATTTTTGTTTCTACATGTCAAATTTTTATTGAATCATACTTTTTAGACAAAAGTCTCTTTCTATTAGATCAAACCTCGTCACATATATACAGATATTATTAATAATATGGAAAGTGTTGAAATTAAAGAAAAGAATATTAAATAAAGATTTTATCATAATATCATGTTCGTTTAATATCGATGTATTTTTGAAAACGCAAAGTGGGCTCAATGAGACACACAGTAAGGTCAATATTGCGGCCCGCAGCCCACCAACAAAGTCCTTAACCAGTGTTGACCATTTGTTTGGTTGACCGGGAGTAATGTGAAATCGTTGAACAGCTTGATAATATAAAAAACAAGTCATTTGCTCGTATTCGAAAAAATCAATGCATTTTAAACAGATAAAAATTCAAACTTATTCAAAACACATACATATAAATCTGTAAATCTAAATGAAAAGTAATAAAAATTAAATAATCATAAAAATAATATTTTATATACATTTGAAAACGAAATAAAGAGTAATAAGAATTAAATAATAATAAAATAATAATTAAATAATAATAATAATTAAATAATGTTAACACTAGAAATTATTATTATTATTTTAATAATCATGAATTTATTAACATTTTTAATTATTATTATTTTTTTAATTTTTAATATTGTTTATTTAGTTTTCAAATGCATATGGATTATTATTTTTATTATTATTTAATTTATATTATTCTTCATTTAGTTTTCAAATGTGTATAGAGCAATTATATAATTAAAATAATAATTTAATAATAATAATTATACAAGACAAATAATTAAATAATATTTTTTTTATTATTTGTTGAACAACTATTGAACTAGCTAAATTTTCGTTTGATGGTAATGAAATCATACGTGAATTTTGTTTTTGATCAATCTTCCTTTACTAATAAAGGAGTATAAATAGGGGGACACTTGGCATTTTATTAGACCACTACAATTCTTTATTTCCCGCCTAAAACTTGACCCAAAATTACTTTCTTATACGGGTCTATTATACCCGAATCTACCTATCTACCTATTATAATAAATGAGTATTTTTAAGGTGACACATGTCGCATTTTGGTGCAATCTGAAAATTTTTTTCCCGCCTCTCTCTCTTAATATATATTTATAATTTCTTTAGTAATTAAATTATATGATTAAATATTAAAAAAATATGAATATTCTAATTCTAATATTTTACTATTTATTATAATTTATAAATTATAAAAATATTTCAATTATACTTTATCTTATAATATAATTTTATAATTATTCAACCCGTGTAATGCACGGGGTTTTAGGCTAGTATTATAAAAAAATTATAGTAAAAAGATCAAATATAAATTTATTCTTTTCTTGAATACTTTATATTTTATAATTCTTTTATTGTTTTGGTTTAATTACTTTAATGTTGCGTACTTATGTTAGGTTCGTGTTTCTTCACAAGATTTTATACTTTATTTATATGATTTTTAACATTTGCTAGCCTGTGTTTAGGTTTACGTTCTTGGGAGTAACAATTGTTTTTGTGATAAGTTTTGATTTAGTGTTTTATGATAAATTGAAAGTTACTGCAAGTGATTATATTATATGTGAATGTTTGCAAGTGATTTTTCCAAACCGTTATTTAATATGTGTGGGCTCTCAAGAGGCCAAAGTAAAATAATACTAATTTTAACGTTATTTTACTTATTTTGTGAAAATAATGTCAAAAGATATCAACTTCAAACAATAACTTGGAGCCATGAACTCATTCGGAGCAGCCTCTCTATCCCAACTATGATAGGGGTAAGGTTTGTGTCCATAAAAGAAATTCATGTAATCATTTTTGCAAATACCAAACTTAAGTACAAAAGCTTCTATAGTTAAACTTTTTTTTAATGTATTATCTCAAATATTCATATATTCTTCTCATATTTAATTTCTTTGGTTGTTAAATTTTGAACTTAATTACTAACAATTGTTGTTAATTCTTATAAAATCAGGATTATATGGCATATGGTGAATAAACTTGTTGTTGGGCTATATGTAATAGGAGGTGACACATTCTTAATACCCCTTGGTTACACCCCTATCAAGCGCATCCACCATTACAACCTGGCGTGACACGTTCTAAGTGACCGTGGTCATGGCTTGACTAACTATTATTTTTATAGGTTGATAAAAAAAATGCTTACATTATCGTCTATCTTTTCACTTACTTTTTCTACTACACAAATAGGAATCAACTACAAAATTTAAATATAAGAGGAGACAAATGCAAATTAGTATAAAAAAAGAAAATTATTGAAAAACTCTTAATAAAATCTGTAGCTAAATCCAAAGTCAAGTTAGTAGAAAAAATCTAAAAAAACTCAACAAAATCCGTAGCTAAGGTTCATAGTAGAATCAGTTGCAAAAGATTTAAGAAATTTCCATAACCAACTTGTAGCAAAATTCATAGCAAAAACTCTGTAGCAAAATTTGTAACTTAAAATATGTAGCAAAAAATCATAGTAGGTAACATTCTGTAGCTAAAGGTTCATAACAGGATCTGTTGCAAACAATTTCATAACAAAATTCATAACTAATTTAGCGACGTCTCTCCTTCTATAGCTCAAACTGTCACAAAATATATTTCGTAACAAAATCCATAGAAAACGAACTTAGCGGCAGGACTTGTATCTATGGACAAAATGGTTCAAATTCGTATAAAAATGGATGTTAGCTACATATTTACTATGAATTTGACCGTAGCAAGTACTTATTTCTGTAAATTTATTATTGTAATCCTTCACTTTTGCTAATGAAAATATGCAAAATATTTATCATTATACACATATTTCTAATCATCCACACTAACCAACACTACTCTTGTGATGCCTACTTAACACTTGCTCAATCCCCCGTATTCGACGTAAAAAACTTCCTGTCAAAATTTGTTTGGTGTTTTGTGGTTTCATTCGTTGACTAGTCATAGATGTACGCGTGGAAACTATACTCTATAACTCTATTTATGGCCATAACCAAATAATATATTAAAGTCTCGTAAACTTTTCCTTTTTTCTTTTTTTTTTGAACGGTGAAGGTCTCAATCGTGTGAACCCACTGTTTTCAGGTCATGTTACCAAAGTCTAGTTACTTGGACCTCCCATGAGCCACCACAACCACCTCAGGAGGAAACCCCACTGGGAAAACCCCCTGACCCCCCTCAGACCCCTTTTTTGCTGCGGGAGGGATTTGAACCCAAGACCTTTCATTTGAAAGAATCCTGGAGTACCATTGAGTCAATGTCTCATTGGTACATGAGAACAGAACAATTCTATGTAATACTATCATATTATCGATCTATTTTAACCAGAGCCGTATCTGAGAGATTAGATGTCATGTGTGAATGCTAAAAATAAGCATGTGTATGTGTTAATTCGTTTATAACTAAATTTGCAATGAATTAATTTGTTTTTTTATCTAAATTTTAAATTGTAATATATTAGTTATTGGGTCAAATATTTAAGGAACCAGTTTTTTTTTTAACTTTTATAAAATTCGTAACTGAGTTAAATATATTTAAGAAATTTTGATTGCAAATTATATGCGTTTGTTGTAAAATAAATTTGTATATGTAGAAATTTTTTTAAAAAATTAGGGCCCCTATAAAAAAGGCCATGTGCGATCGCACCTTCCGCACCTAATGCGTTAATAGGAGCAAAATCAAATGTGATACATTTATGCCATCTTGTAGCTCAAAGACAATAAAAAATGGGATTGATTATTCACACACCCCACTTTTTTAATTCAACACCCTTACCGTCCCTATACGCCTCGTATAGGTCTATACTCCTCGTATAGAAGTCCAATCATTTGACACCGACGCCCAATGATTGATCATGTATAGAGCCGCTTATATGACCTATACGACGCATATAGGTATATACGCCTCGTATAGGAGCTCAATCATTGGTACTAACACCCAATAATTGCCCTCTTTTACGCCTCGTATATAGGTCACCTATACGAGACGTATAAGGGGTGTGGGATGGGTGGGTATGTAAATAACACGACCCTAAAAAATATGCCCAACAAACTCTGTAATCTTAAAAAAATTAAATAGAAGCAACTTTAACTTTATCTTGTAAGATATAAAGATTGTTTACGAAGAAATCATGCGTTCAAAAAAAGTCTTATTTTAAAGGCAAATGCAAAAACATAATATATACAAAACAAATATGATGACTAAAATTGGTGATAGAGAAGATAAAAGAAGAAAAAAGATTAACGGATCAACACCTGAATAAAGACAATAAACCAAACTTTAAAATACCTGTCAAGACTAGAAGTTTAGAAACTTGCTTTAATTTTGATGTTAATTGTGAAGACAATATGTATCTGTTAAATTGCTGTTTGCTTGTTTGCTTTGGGTGTTGGTATTGTTTTGTTTTCAGGGGCGGTCTTGAGAATTCAAGTGCCCTGGACGTACTGAGAAAAAAAGGCCCTAGTGAATTACAAATTTGGGTTTTTTCGGTTTTGTATTTGGAGATATAAGTAAATATACATAATTTAAAAACGATTTTTAAAATTTTTGTGCCTTACGATAAATGGGCCCTGGACGGAGGTCGGGTTTGCCCCTCCCTAGGGCCTCCCATGTTTGTTTTGATGGCTTGAACACTAACGCTTTTTATGGTTAACCGGACTCAAAAATTTCAACGAATATCACGAGTTCACGACAAGTTATAATAGAATGTACTAAGTACTCTCTTGAAACAATGTGTCGTGACATACAACCGTCACATTCATGTGTTTCTGTTTAGCTGGGTCATAACACTTCCAACGAAATTTAGATTTTAAAATATTTTCAAGAGATTTCCGTTGTTTTTACTTGTGTCATAACATTAAATTCATGTTTAATTACTGCTAATATTGAAGCATTTGATCGACGAAATAATTGTTTCATTAAGGGTAAGAGGCTCAAATTTTGTTACAAATAAAAAAATTAATTTTAAACAATTCTTTTAAAAATATGTTTGTCCATTGGTTACAAAAATTCGGTTCCTCATCAAACATATAACAAAGAGTGTATCATTCAAGTAGTCTGAGTCGAAGCAATAATGTTAAATTTGATTTATTAATACTTTAAGACATAATGTTAATAAACGGCCTTAGGATAACAAGACATGTGACGAACATTGGAGGTATATGTGAAGATTGGATTCTCACTATAACGGTTGATGATTATAAAAACTTTGATACACAATAAAACATTACACGTGCTGAATACGCTCTGTAAAGAATAATACACGAGGTGGAAGTTGAATAAGGAATAACATTTGAACTTTATGATGAAGAATAATATATCAATGAATAGATGCATGATAATGGTTCTTAATTTCAATTTGATAACTTAATAGCTTTTTCAACGAGTCAATGACACCTGAATGCTGATACAACATGAAGAACTGAAGATTTTTCTTTTAAAGACTTTTAATCGTTTAGTGAAAACTATTTTAAACTTTTAAATAATGTGTAACATGTTTGTGTAACTTTATTTTAAAACCCGATAAAATTTTTGGTTTTGTTATGATTTGATATATTCATTTTGTTTTACCATTTTATATATTTTTAACCAGTAATTAACGAAAATATTAAATTGTATGTAGCTACAAGTCAACACCACCTTATTAAGACTGATAATAAAGAAAATATATAGAAATATTACGTCACTAAAAACCATATAATACATATGAAGTTTGATTTAGTCTAACAATGATGTCATCTCATCTCTCTTTATAAACCTAACAAGGTTGTTGAATTATATATTTGTGTTAGTTACAACTTCATATCAACAACAGAAATTGTCTTCCTCTATGACTTTGTTTTTCACCAATTTAACAAATAGCCCACAAATTTTTCAAATTTTGTTTGGTAAAGAACCACTTATGACTTAATTAGAGTAATCAATAGGTCCCAATCTCGACCAAAAAGTTAATAAATTGACTCACGTCCATAAACGAATGCTACTATATATTTAGATTGATCGAAAACTAAAAAAGCGTTTCTCTATTTGCAATTCATGAAATCATCGGTCACGTTATTTATGTTATATGTAAATGCATATTTGTTATATAAATAATCTATACTAATAAATAAAAATCTAAAAAGATGTTATCACTTTTGTAGTTTTTAAGTACTATTTCTCTTATATGTCTTATATCAAAAATTTATAACATTGATTAATTAGCGTCTAATTTTACCAAACATAAATAGAAAACATGTTTATAAATTCATTAACAAAATGAAGTTGTATTGGATCAGGTCATGCACTTGCACAACACTTGAACAATGTTTTCTTTTTACAAGTTGATAGATGCGGAATACTTTACCAACATGATCTCACTAACACTCAAACACACAAATAGAAAGAAATAAATTTGCACAAGTAAATACTTCAAACTTGTAATATCCGGGAATTTCCGATAACTATGTCGATAATGTTTTCCTGACTTGTAATATAACCCACTTTAATAAATTGATTATGTGGAAAACATATTATATAATGTTTGTGAGATTATTAATGGAATAAATTAAAACTTGTAGAAATAATTTAGTTTTATAAAAATAAGTGTACAATATTTAGGTTTCCAGAAATAAATTGTTAAACAAAATTATAGGGATTAAAAGTGGATTTTTTTTAAAAAAAAAAAACCTTAAATTAAGTAGTTTGTGTGACACCAGACAATTTCAGGTAAATTGCAACGCTTACAAACTACTTAAACACATCCATGTTTCTTGCATTTCACTTAATTATGATTAATTAAGTGACTCAAACACAAACATTGCGAAATGGTAATTCGGGGAATTATCGGATCATCCATTACACATTGATTAGGGTTAATCTAGTGTGTCGAATATTTCAAAAAAGTCGAGAACAAACAAACATGAATCGGTAATTCTAGGGATTATTGAATCACATATGAGTCTTGTTACACGAATGTTGGTCAAAAAACAAAACAATAACTCGAACAAACAAATATGCCTTCTATTTGATTACGTGTCACTGTGAAAGAAACACTTAACAAATTTAATATGAGAAGAACTGAACAAACGAAATCAGAAATCTGGAAACTCTAGCCTTTGCGATACGCTACCCCACCCGGCGAAACTCGTCAGGCGGGATAATTTGAACTCAGTTGAAACTGGTGGAGGTACGCCACAGATGATGAAATTCCCTTGGCGGTATGCGGCGAACCCAGAGTCAGGAACTCGACTATTTTGTCTGCCGCGGTACGCTAGGGATAAAGCCTAAATCCTTAGCAGTATGCGACGAGTACCAGACTTCAAAAACTCTATAAATACAACCCTATTCTCCACATCCGGTCCTTTTGCTCAAACCACGAATCCCCTGCCATATTACTCGATCAAGCCCACTGAAAATTTGCTTCAACCTCTGGTAACTCACTCGTAATTACCTCCTTGCATTCTTGAGAGCATTGGAGCTTGGAGCTTGGAAAAGGTGTTGGAAGACCTTTGAAGCCATAACCATACTTGTATTCAACTGAAGAAGACTCATCAGCCATCATCCAAGCTTTGTAACTTCTGTACCAGACGAATCTAAGCCATCCAAGACCTTGTGAGGTAGTTTTAATGGATATTCGCACTTAAAAACACACATGCATGCATTTATACACACATGCAACTCCAAACACCACATGCAGGAATTTTGTGATGATACTTGACTTAGCTATGATGTGTGTTATTGATTAAAAGTGTAGGAATGATCTATGTTGAGTTTTGGTTACATAATATGAAGATTTGTGGTAGTTACTATATAAGGAAACTTTGTAAATGCAAGATGGTTGCTATGTTATGATTTAGACTTGCTAGATGATATTGGATGTTGATTTTATATCCACTAGTATGTATGTTAACATGTTTGTGATATTACTTTTTTGAAATCACAATTTATGTTCATAATAGTAACTTTTGATACCCAAAATATTGACTATGCTGAATTGGCATGATTTGATGACATGTTAATGTTAGACTATGTTTAGTAATGTTAAATAAACATATTTGGTACACTGGTTTGTTGAAAACAAATTTTAAATGATTACTTTCTAAATAAGGAAATTTTATTTGGGGAAAATGCCAAATATTAGGGTATGATGATTTTCAAAGTTTGTATATGTGTTAACTGTGTTCTAGGAAAATGTTAAAAGGATTAAATTGATGAAATTGGATTACACAAACTAACTTTCCAAAAATAGAAACTTTCCAAAAGTAGAAACTTTTGTGATTATTATACGTGTCTTACGTGAACATTTCTATGATTAGAATCATAGGTAAATGATAATGTGCTACTTAATTTATCTGATCAATATGACACACAAACAAACCATAACACAACAAATGTGTCACCAACGGGTAGTTGAGTCAACACAAACACTCTGTTGAGCACACAGACATTTGGAGTTTTATGGGCACAACAAAACACAAAACAACACAAACACATACTCATAGAAGTATATCATTATAGGTGGTATCTAACAGGCGCTAGCAAACGTTATCCAACTCTAAACCAGGATTTGCACTATCAGGTGAGTTTACGGCCCCTTTTGTACTCTTTTTAACCCTTAGGGGGGAGAAAACATGCATACAAACATTTTGATACAACTAAATTGTTTTTGGATACATATTTAAATGCTATTATCGTTTATATATATGTGTGGCACAATCACAGCAAAGTCCTCATAAACACCTCGAACTATTAATAGTGTGTGGCGCTCAATGTGGTAATTCTGGATAGTACTATTTGGGCCTGGCAAACCCCTTTGTTGCGCGCTGTATTGCCACACCCACGGGAGGTCGGAATAGATGCAAAATTGACCAAACACTTTGCCATTGTCTTGTGATGGACATGGCAGGAGGCATGTAATCAGCTTCGGTTGTGAACCCACATATATGATATAAAAACATATTGACTAGCTATCAATGGATATTGCATTGTAATGATGTGTAGTCCTACAACATTTATTATGAACACTTGTTTTTTACTACTGTTATAAAACTTGTGCTCTCACCAACTATTGTGTTGACGTTGCTTGCATGTTTTTCTTAGGTAACTAAGGCACACACTAAGGGATAGGATGCTAGGACAGAGTCTCATGCATATATATTGTGTCATGAACAATTTGAAACAATTTATATATTCGATCGCAATATGTAATCTTTAAACAATTGAACGCTTCCGCACTTGTATTTTGTAATTGTTGAGACGATTTTACTCAAGCTTCCACGACTGTAATTTATCAAATCTATTTTATCAAAGTGATTTTATGTACGTATGTAATCAGACATGTAGGTCTCGCAAGTGTGATCGGAGACTGCGATCCTGCCCGATCGACACCAATCGTCGCGCCTCACGAGGGATGTGAGTCTAGGGGGCGATAGTTTGAGATGTTTTTAATTAAATGGTGAACTATAAGGACTAAATGTGACAATTTTCAAAGACAAATCCCCCTTTTTCCAACCCATTTTTTTGGCCCGTGTCAGGCCAACTCCTTGAAGTTTGCCCGACGATCTCAAACCATATCCAAAACATCATTTTCACGAACCAAACAAACCGGCTTTTACACCCCATGAAACAAATCATCATTCTAACGTACCACAACGATTAAAAATAGTTATTACGATCGTTTAATACACATTCGATTATTGCTAACTCGACTGATAAACCCGAAATTGAACACGACCTTTAGGCTCAAATTAGAACGGATAACCATAGGTTTTTTCTTCATTTTGATCATACGTACCTAACCATATCATATAAAGCCTCTCAAATATCTCTAGAACCATGGATCAATTTAAGAACAGCTGAAATATTCTTCGTACTCATACTTGCTTAGAACTTGATCATACCATGTAAGTTAATATATCATTAGTTTCGGTTTTTAGTGTATAACAATAGCCCCTTATCAATTTCTAAGATTAAACTTTCATTTGATCGAGGTACGGTTCATATGGATTTGGGGGAGCTAGGAATTAAAAATATTTTGTACTGAAACATATTAAAGAATCAAGGGGTAGATGAATGTTTAGAGCTATTGTCGCGCCCAGGCCTTCCCGGCCTGTCCGAGGGCGATGAGACTGTTAGGATCACAGTCTTCGGTCATATAGTTGCAAGACCTGCATGTCTAGTTGGATAAGTACATCCAAATACTTGGACAAAACAGTTTTATAAAATTAGAGTTGTGGAAGTAAATGTAATAGTTGTCAATACAACGTTGAAAACATAAGTTGCGGAAGCTTAAGTTAAAATAATTTTTCAAAACAACACCGAGTAATAGTTTGCGGAAGAGATTAAAATTGTTTAGCAATACAAAACATAACAAAATGATATTGAATGTTCAATGTTTTCAATGGCCTAAGACACTAAAGCTGATGCATGGGACTCCATCCTATCATCATATTCTTGTGTGCGTGCTTTATTTACCTGAGAAAACATGCGTGCAAAATGGGTCAACACAAAGGTTGGTGAGAGCACATGTTTTTCATAAGCAGTAAACATTAAAATGTTTAAAGTAAATGTTGTTGGATTACATATCATTACAATGCATTATCGATTGATAGCTAGTCAATACAATTATATTATATGTGACAAAGTGTATTGGTCAATATTGCACCCATTCTGACCTCTAGTTGGGTTGGCCTCCTAGGCGCGATGGGTGGGGCTTGTCAGGCCCAAATAATACTATCCAAGATTACCACGCTAGGCGTCCGCGCTACTAACGGTTCGAGGTGTGTTTGTGAGGACTTTGAGTTTGTGATGTGTGCCACACATATACATATATTGATAAAGCATGTCTATACGTAATCAAAATAAGTTGTTGTATCAGAAACAATTTATCATGCGATGTTATCTCCCCCAAAGGTATAAAAGATATAAAGTGGCTGTGAACTCACCTGATAGAGCAGTTCCGGTTTAAGTGTGTTCGCAACTTGCAAATGCTAGCAACCTGCTAGTGAGCACCTATAATCATATATGTCATGAGTATGTGTTCTGTGGTTTGTTATATCCCATACAACTCCAAGTGTCAGTGTACTACACCAAGTGTGTTGGTTGACTTGTGTTGACTCAACGAATCGTTGGTGACATGTTTGTTGTGTTTAGTTTGTTTATGTGTCATAAATGCGAGTAAGGCATCAACATGAATCCTATGAATCTAAACGTGATGCTTTCACAATAGTCATGTTTCGACAATCATAACGTTTCCGTTTCGGGAAAGTTTCTATTTTTGGAAAGCATAGTTATTAAATCCCATTTCATAAAATTAATACTTCTGGTAGGTTTCTAAAAATATGTTTAAACACTTAAAACATACCGTTTGCGCATAAATCGCCGTTTATGACGTTTTATCCAAATAAAGTTTCCTAAAATAGTAAGTATTCGTTTAAAGGTTCGTTTTCAAAAATCAAAGTTCCCAATATGCTTAGAAATCATTTTTAAACATATTTTAATAATCTCAAGTCACCAAAACATGTTAAATCAACAAAACCCCTCTTTTGATTTACAAAAGTTTTCATATATAGTAAGTTTCTACAAAATAATGTTTTTCACCAAAACAATTACCCAAATGTGTTTCTAAACACTTCAATATGCATTTGACAACATCTAGACATGTCTAACATGTCTAGATCATCACAAATCTACTACATGCAACATAAAAGTTTCCTTTTACGGCAAGTTCTACAAAATCAACACAATAACCTATCAAAAATCAATCCCAACAATCCTATGTTCTAAGATCAGTAGGTCTATATTAAAAATATATAAAAACACCAACAAATTCGTGCACAAGGGCCACATGGAGTTTCATGTGTTCAAACACACTTGCATGTGTGTTTTTACACTATGCATGTGTTATCTAAGTATAGAGAAGCATAGGAAACTACCTTAGAAGCTCTTACGTGACTAATTTTGAGTTAGACAGAGGTTGTGAAGCTCCTAATGTGGCTGAATTCGATCTTCTTGTTGATTGATAGCTTCCAATACTTCCTTGATGCTTCAAGTGCCTTCCAAACACCAAGGATGGCTTCAATAGTGATTCCAGGGCCTTGGAGTGTTGGTTTCAGTAAGGTTTTGTCGAGAGAGAGAGAGAGTAAAAGTTCGGAAGAAATGCAATATGTAGGATCAGATGTTCTCAATTGATAAATCAGTAGAGTATAGCAGCGGAATTCAACACAGAATTAGCATAAGTAAAGTAAGAACAATTTCAATCAAACAGTAACGCAAGTTTGTTATAGAGAGAGAAAGTTTTCTGTAAAAGGAATATCTCATTCAATTCATTAACTTCATTTTATTACAATCATGTCAACTGCCTATATATAGAAGGCAATGACGTCTGATGATGTCACATGATGTTGACATCTAACAGACAAAACAAAACAACTGAAATTAACTAAACTACTGAGGATGTCTTCAACATCTGAAGACAAACTCTACAACTACTGAAGAACAAAACTACTGAAGTACAAAATACTAAAACATCTGATGAGTAAACTACTCATCAGACTTTACAAATACTGAAAGAAAACTACTGAAGACTAACTACACACTACAACATCTGACGACTTACACTTCAGCTGTTGTACATCTCTTCAGATCTTGTGACTTCAGCACCTTTGAATATCAGCCTTTGTGTTCTTCTTCAGTTGTTGTAATGCTGTGAGACTTAGAGATTTTTCTGATCAGGCTCATTGGTTCTTTTAGTCCAACAAACTCCCCCTGAACCAATGCAGCCAAAAACCTCTAACTTATTTAAGGTCTCACTTATTTATTCCCAGGCAGAAAGATATGTCTTTTTCTTTTGAGATCAGTATCAAAATGACCAATTAAAGTATAAGCCTGATAACCAACAGCTTCCAAAAAAAAATTCTAACAATCAAAATATGAGAGGGAACTCCATTGGGGAAATGGACTATGAGCATTAACCCCTCTCATTGAAGCTATTGATTGTATACTAACCTGAAAGACTCCCTGACAAAAGCTTCAAGTAGTAACATCTTCTCTTCTGGAGTCAGTCTTTCAGGTTCACCTTCGAAGAAAGACTCAGGTCCATAATACTCAGACAAGTACCTGGCCGTTGTCCCATCATTCAGCTCTACTTTAGTTATCTCTCTGTAGACAAACTCATCTGGATGCTTTCCTTCCAGAAACAGATAAAGCTCAGCTTGCAGAACATGTTCAAGTTTCTTGTATACCAATCCTTTCTTGATCATTTTGTTTTCTAAGAAATTTGGAGCCTTTGAACCCGAGTTGTACACACTCTTGAAGTCATTTATTATCTCCCAAGGATCAAGTACTGATCCCAGCATAATTTCAGCACTTAATACCCTTTTGATCCTTCTGGCATAAGCTGCTGGAGCCTCTCTCTTGTGGATCCTGTGAATTATTCTTGGATCAGGCCACATTCTAATCTGTTCCTTCCTATACTGGTATGTGAACCTCAGAGCATACAACCTTTGAGCTTCTTTCTTCATTGCAGTAATGGTTGATGTCTGAGGATAATCTTTGTCAACCAACTTTAGGATTTGCTCATCATGCACCCTTTGATTCTCTTCTTCTTCAAGTTTCACTTTAACTGCTAACATCCTATCCTCAGGTGTGATTTTTGGTTGTTGACCAAAAACCAATGACTTCTCAGGCACATATTTGGCAGGTAGAGTTACTTTCTTCTTTTGAATGGCTTGATCCAACCCAGTTGTTGGTGTTGCAGGCTTTTGAACTTTTGACTTGATAACTGTAGAGATAGGCAACCTGTCTTCTTCATCAGAACTTTCTTCTTCTTGAATTTTGAGTTGCCTTCTCTTCTTTGGAGGAGCCCTTACCTCAACAACCTGAGTCTCAACCTGAGTCTGAACCTCTGGAATTTGAACCCCCTCTAGTTCAGTGTCTTGTGCATCAGAAGTTGTAGCTTGTACTTGAACTTCAGAGGTTGTAGCTTGTGCTTGAACTTCAGAGGTTGTAGCTTGTGCTTGAACTTCAGATGTTGTGGCTTCCACTTGTTCAGCACTTGCTTCAATCTCTTTATCAACCATTTCCTGCTCAACTTCCACATCAGCTCTGTTGATAACCTCAACAGGTTTATTCTTCCTCTGTCTCTTATAAGTTACTTGAATAACAGGAGACCTTTCAGAAACAACCTCTTCAGACCTTGGCCTTTTGGAAGCTGAAGTGACTGATTCAGTACCTAACTCCCCCTTTTTGGCTGCAGGGGAAGAAGGAGTATGTAGAGTGGCAAGTCTGGCAGTCACAGCCTCATCAACCATCTGCTGAATATGGGATTTGGAAGGTAACCTCTCATCAAGGGCTTGAATAATAATTGTTTTTAGGACTGGAGTGATGAGAGGGAGGATTTGTAGAAAGGCAGCAGCTAATGCCTCTGGGGGGCTAAAACCCAAAGGATTAGTGCCTGAAGCAGTGGCTGGTGGCTTGTCAAATTGGATATTTGTGGTTGAAGTGTTTGGGTGACCTTCAGAATGAGAAGGTGCCATCTGTGGGGTAAGT
Organism: Mikania micrantha; assembly: GCA_009363875.1. Classification (NCBI taxonomy): domain Eukaryota; kingdom Viridiplantae; phylum Streptophyta; class Magnoliopsida; order Asterales; family Asteraceae; genus Mikania; species Mikania micrantha. Next base: position 55,287,269 of record CM018694.1, on the reverse strand, counting down.
GGGGAAGATGGACTTTTGTCCTTGGACATTTTGGTGAGTAGCTCATTGAGTCTACAGACCTCAGCCTCAAGGATTTGGTTCTTCTTTAGAACCTCAGCAAGTGTTATTTGGTCATCAGTAGCCGTAGCTAAATCATCTGACCTCCTGAGAATCTCAGGATCTACCTGAGTTGAGTGTGGCTCAACAGTTTCAGGTGCCCCTTTGTCTTGGTACTGGGGACTTCCAACCTCAGGGTTAACCCCTTCATCGGTTGTTGCCTCTGACAAGGTCTTATCCATGTTACCACTATCAATCACTCCAAATGATGGAGGTGATGAAGTAGCAGCCTTGTCAGATATCAGAATCTCTCTTTCCACACTAGGAGATCTGAGGTTGTAGTCATGATCCTGTGGGTTATCAGAGACACTTTGTTCCTCTCCCTCAATGTTGGAGCTTTTTCCAGTATTGATAGGTGTCTGGGAGGGAGAAGGAGTGTTCAACTGATCCAGGATGTTGGCAATAACAAAAGTTGGGCTATTTGGAGTGGTTTCCATAAGAATTGGGTTTGAAGGAGAATGCACCCGGGGAGATTGGTGCTTTTCAATAGAAACCTTTTCAACTGAAAGAGGTTCTAGTAATGTGGTGTCCCCTACAAAGGTTGCACCAGGATCCTGTAGAGAGGAAACCTGGGCGGTTTGAGCCGGTTGAGTCTGTTGAACCACTGGTTGACTACTACCAGTGGTCAGTTCATGCCTTGGTGAGGCATGGGCAGACTCAGGGGACTCATTTCCCTGAGCAGCCTTTTTGGGCTTAGAGGACTTTGGTTTAGTGGGGACTTTGGATTTGGATTTTGAGGATGAGGCTGTGGGTTCCCTTTGCTTGGGTTTGAGCTTCCGGGCAGCCTCTTTTAAAGTGAGGTTAGAGTTGTGTCGGGAATATACTTCCAGCAAAACTGCTGGAGCAGGGATCCCCTGACCAACAAGGCCTGTTTGTGGCAGCTGTTTCTCTATGATGGCCATAATAAAACGAGGATAGAGTAACCATCTAGATGAAACAGGCTTACCAGCATGTTCAGTTAATTCAGAAAAAAGTATTTGAGAAAAATTTAGCTTTTGAGATTCGAGGATAGAGTACAATACCTGTTGCCAACGAGATGACATTTGATCCCATGAAGAAGACTTCGGAGCCAGGCATATGTTGATCATATGGAATATCAGACGCTCTGGATCATTAAAGTGCTTCTTGAAAAGTGTTGAGTCACTCAAGTCGCCCTGGTATTCATGACTTGTAAAACAGAGGTCAGTGGCGCTTTTAGGGAACTGAGTAACTAGGTTGGCATCGTCAAGTTGAAGAACATCCCTGAGCTCTGCGGGACCGATATGCACGTTGTGACCATTGACTGTTGATCGAAGAGAGATGACTCCAGTTCCAACATTTATCAGTTCAACATTCATCCAAAACTGATGAATGGATTCAACATACAGAGTTGGATTGATGAGAAAAGCAGTTTTGAATTGAGAGGAGTTCATCAAATCCACTGCTTCATCAAACTTGGACCAGAATGAAGATTTGGTCAAGTAGGCAATCGAATTGTGACGCGGTTTCAAAGTAAGAGCAGCCATGGAAGCAGAGATGAAAGAGGGAAAATAGGTTTTGAAAAAGATGAAAAGTTCTGAGAAAGTGATAATGAAACAACTGAAGAAGGTTGAGTTAAATAGAGAAAACAACTGAGGTGTAAACAACTGAAGAGTAAAATTACTCATCAGGTGTTGTCGACAATTTTGTTCATCAGTTGTTTTCATCAGTTGTTCATCAGATTTTTGGAAATTTTGTTCATCAGAACTTGTGAACAATGTGTTCATCAGAACTTGTAAACAATTTGTTCATCAGAACTTTGTGGAAATTTTGTTCATCAGAACTTGTGAACAATGTGTTCATCAGAACTTGTAAACAATTTGTTCATCAGAACTTTGTGGAAATTTTGTTCATCAGAACTTGTGAACAATGTGTTCATCAGAACTTGTACACAAATTTGCTCATCAGAACTTTGTGAGTAATGTTTGACCTTCAGTACTTAGTGAATCAATACTCATCAGCACTTGTAGCTTAGAGTATTAGAAAAGGTCATAACTGTTCTTGAATCAGTACTTTTGATATGTATCAGTATGTACTGAAAATATCAAAATGTGTCAAGATAAAGGAAAAAATATTTTTGGAATTTTTAAAAGGATATTTAACATTTTATTCATTTAAACACTAACCTATTCAAGTTGCAACATACCAAGCCTTAGAACTAAATTTTGAAAAGTTGATGTGTCTAAAGGCTTAGTAAAAATGTCAGCAAGCTCATCAGCACTAGGAACAAATTTGGGATCAATCAGACCTTTTTCAAAACAATCTCTTATAAAGTGATGTCTGATCTCAATGTGTTTAGTCCTAGAATGCTGAACTGGATTCTTGACAATACAAAGAGCTGAAGCACTATCCATTAACAATGGTGTCTTCAGTTCTTTGATGCCATAGTCCAGAAGTTGAGACTGAAGCCAGAGAATTTGGGAAGTGCAACTTGCAGCAGCAATGTACTCAGCTTCAGCAGTGGAGGTGGCTACAGAAGTTTGCTTCTTACTTTGCCAAGAAACCAAGCAATTTCCTAGAAACTGACACCCACCAGAAGTAGATTTTCTTGAGAGTTTGCATCCTGCATAGTCACTATCTGAAAAAGCAACCAGCTTACAGGATTGTCCAGTGGAGTACCATATTCCCAGGAATTGAGTACCTTGCAAGTATCTGAAAATTCTTTTCACAGCAATTAAATGAGACTCTTTGGGTGCAGCCTGAAATCTAGCACAAACACATGTGGCAAACATAATGTCTGGCCTGGATGCAGTTAGATACATTAAAGATCCAATCATACATCTATAAAGAGTTTCATCCACTGAAGTACCTTTCAGATCTGCATCAAGTTGTGTGGTGGTGCTCATGGGGTTGGAACATGGCTTACAGTTTTGCAAATCAAATTTCTTTAAAAGCTCTTTTGTGTATTTTGATTGGTGAATGAAAATTCCATCAGGTTTTTGTTTGATTTGAAGACCCAAGAAAAACTGTAACTCCCCCATAGCACTCATTTCAAAATTTGTAGTCATAAGCTTAGTGAAATCATCACACAACTTTGGTTCAGATGAAGCAAATATAATGTCATCAACATAAATTTGAACAAGTAGCTTATGCTGACCTACAATCTTTATGAATAAAGTTTGATCAATGGAGCCTCTAGTGAAATTATTTTTTAGAAGAAAAGTGGATAATGTGTCATACCAGGCTCTAGGTGCTTGTTTCAGCCCATAAAGAGCTTTATCAAGCTTGTACACCCAATCAGGATGTTTATTGTCCTCAAAGCCTGGAGGTTGACACACATACACTTCCTCTTTTGTTTTACCATATAAGAAAGCACTTTTGACATCCATTTGAAAAACTTTAAGTTTATGTAAGGCAGCATATGCTAAAAACAGCCTAATTGCTTCTAATCTGGCTACAGGGGCAAAAGTTTCATCATAATCAATACCTTCTTCCTGACAGAACCCCTGTACAACCAGTCTAGCTTTGTTTTTAATGATTTGACCTTTTTCATCTGTTTTATTCCTAAACACCCATTTTGTGCCTATTGCACACTTACCTGGAGGTAAAGAAACCAGCTCCCAAACCTGTTGCTTCTTGAATTGCAACAATTCCAACTGCATTGCCTCCACCCAGCCAATGTCTCTAAGTGCTATGTGGTAGTTCTTTGGCTCTTGTTGACTGACAAAGAGAGCATAAAGACAAAAGTTAGATAATTGACTTCTGGTTGAAACACCTGCAGAAATATCACCAAGGACTTGAGATAATGGATGATTCTTCAGTTCTTGATATGGAATAAGATCAGTGCAAGTGTTTGCTGGAGGATCAGATGTTGCAGTTGAAGATGATGCAGGGAACAAAGCAGCTGGGATTTCAAATGATTGAGAGGATTCCAGAATTTCATCAGCATTTGTATTGAGTGGGATTGCTGAAGCAGGAGGAGCATCAGATTTTGTAGATGTGGACATATTGTCACTGAATCTGAACAAATGAGTACTTGGATCTTCATCATCTGAAATTCCTTGTGATGTTGCTGTAGAAGCTGGTGGTGGATCAGCTGGAAGAACTTCATCTTCTACACCACTATTCTCATCATGAAAATTATGGTGCAAGATATTCAGATCAAACATCTCAGCAGGATTCTGAGGAATGGAATCTTTAGGACATTCATTGAATTTGACATGAATAGTTTCTTCTACACTCTTTGTTCTACAATTGAACACTCTATATGCCTTGCATGTTGAAGAATATCCAACAAAGTATCCTGCATCAACTTTGGAATCAAACTTGGTAAGTTGATCTTTGGTGTTGAGAATGTAACAAGGACATCCAAAAGCTCTGAAGAAGGAAATCAAAGGAGTTAAAGAATGAAGGATTTCATATGGAGTCTTCAACCATCTTTGATTCACTAAAACTCTGTTTTGCACATAGCAAGCTGTGTTAACAGCTTCTGCCCAGAATGTGAGAGGTAAACCAGAATCAGCAAGCATTGTTCTGGCAGCTTCAATCAGGGTCCTATTCTTCCTTTCTACAACTCCATTCTGTTCAGGAGTTCTGGGAATGCTATACTGTCTCTGAATTCCCTTTGACTGATAAAATTCATCAAGAAGATGATTTCTGAATTCAGTGCCATTATCACTCCTAACACACTTGATAGAAAGAGAATACTGCTTTTCAGCATACAACACAAAATTGATAATAGCCTTGGCAACCTCACCTTTTGAGTGTAGGAAGAAGGTCCAGACAAACTTTGAATAGTCATCAACAATAACTAGACAATACTTCTTCTTTGCCATAGACATTATCTGCACTGGACCAAACAAATCCATGTGCAACAGTTGTAAGCAACCAGTGGATTTAGAATCCCCAATTGAAGGAAAAGATGCTTTGTGTTGTTTTCCTTTCAAGCATGCAGAACAGTTTTCATCACAACTAAAATCCTTTAAAGGAAGACCTCTAACCAGACCATGTTTCACCAATTGATTCATGTTCTTGATGTTTACATGACCTAATCTTCTATGCCACAAATTGGATTCCTTGAAAAAGGCCTTAGAAAATAAACAAGGATGACCTTTGACAGAGATTTTCTTAGAAAGATCAAAGGCATAGACCTTTCCCACTCTGTTAGCCTTAAGAAGTGTGTACTCATCTAACACTTTGCCAATCAAAGGCATCACATCAGAAGATAGAATCCTACAATCTTGCTTAGTGAAGAGAGACACATGACCCTTATCACACATTTGACTAACACTCAGCAGATTGTACTTAAGATTCTCAACATGATTAACATCATCAAACCTAATCTCACCATTAGTGACGACACCTTTACCTATGATATACCCCTTAGCATCATTACCAAAGGAAACAAATCCTCTCCTTCCAGTGAAATAGTTATGAAGAAGAGATCTGCTCCCAGTCATATGCATGGATCCTCCACTATCAACATACCAGATGCTACTTTGGTATGCTGAAGGACCCTGCATACAACAACACACTCAGTTAGACTTTTGGACCCAAACCATTTTGGTTTTGGGTCTGTTAACATTTGAAGAAACAAAACTAGCATTATCAGTTGAAGCAACACTTGAAACATTCTTATCAGAAATTTTTGATTTGACTTTTGACTTTGATTTCTTTTTATGAAATGAATCAACGGATGCCTCTGCCAGATTGACTTTTCCTATCAGTTGTTGCATCATTAGCATCAGTTGATTATGATTTTGAGTTAAAATTTTGATTTCATCAGACACATCAGAACTTGATTTTTTATTTGTGTGTTTGATCATTTTAGTGTCTTTAATCAAATGAGATGCTGTCAAGTGTTGTTTCCCTGAATCTGGAACAATCCCTTTTCCTTTCTTGGATTTACTGGAGGTATTTCCTTGTAAGGATTTTCCAGATTTTGAAACAACTGATGATTCAGGTACAAATTTTGAACTAAATTCATTTTTCATTTTGAGTATATTCTTATTTTTATTCTTGATTTTGTTGAATTTAGAACCTTTTCTGTACCAGCAGTCATCAGTTGAATGATTAAACAGCCTACAAATATCACAAGGCACTCTCTTCTTTCTTTCCTTGTGATTGTCTACAAGTACTGATGACTTAGAAACAGATTGTTTGTTCATCAGAACATCTGAGGCATCAGTATTTGTAGTCAAATTGACAACAGCTGATGGATTGATAACATCTGAAGAGTTATTCTTCAGTACTTGTGTCTCAACACATTTACCAACATCAGTTGTTGCAGTATCAGCTTTGTCACCAACTGCTGATGAATGACTTTGACTTATTAAAAGTCTTGCATCATTTTCTCCAACACCATCCCCATCTGACTCAATTAGGTGTAATTTTAAAACATTTGAAACATGTTCATCAGGATTAATCTCAACTAAGACATTATCCTGACAAGTGTCATCCTCAATGACATTTGTACACCCAATTGAATAAGAATAGGTTTCAATCTCAACCTTCTCAGCAGCAGCTTTGCAAACATTTGAGTCTTCTTCAGATATGTCTGCAGAATCAGACACTTCTGAAGAGTTGGTAGATTGGTACACACTCTCCCCATCAGATTCACAGTCAAGACTTTTTGGTTTATAATCAGCAGGGGGGCCAGTGTGATTGTAACCAATCCCAAACTTAACATTTGAAGCTGACTGTTTGCTCAACAGCATTTCAAACCCTTTACAGGACTCAACCCATTTTTCACAATTGATTTGGGTTGCTGCAAGTGTTTGTTTTAGATCATTATGCTTTACCAGCATGACTTCCACTCTAGCTTTTTCATCAGACAACAAGCATTTAAGTTTATAAATTTCAGATTCTTTCTCATTTAAGGCTTTTTCAAACTCAGTTTTGTTTTTAGCCACAACCTTTTCCAATTCAAATTTCTCATTAATCAGTTCCACATTGATTTCCCTAATGGAAGCAAATGCTGAAATGCATGACTCTGAACATAATTTAGCTTTTGATTCAGAAGATACCTGAGATGTTGAAGAAGATTGACAGGTATTTTCAGTTGAATCAATAGCCATTAGTGCCAGATTTCCAAAAGGATTGTCTCCACCATGTGGACCAGTTTCAGAAAAAGGCTGCATGTTGAAGTCTGATAAGTCATCAGGCAAGCTACTCCAATCAACAACTCCAGGAGTGAAGAAACTCTGATGCTGTTGTTGTTGAGACTGTTGAGTTGATTGAGGTTTGCTGGGTTCAGGAAGAGCAGGGGATTGAGGTGGGATTAATGCTGGATTGTGAGGAGGTTGAGGCATGTAAAAGCAAGGATATGGATAGGCCATTGGATTTTGTGGAACAAAGTGAGCTGGATAGAATTGCTGTTGACTAGTACCAGAAGATTGTGGTCCTTTGCCTGAGGAATTGTTGCTTGGAAAGGTCACAAAAGGTGCAGCAGGATTAGAACCAGATGTTTTGCACTCCCTAGCAAAGTGACCAAGCCTATGACACTTATGGCACCTCAATTTCCCTTTGTCAAATCCAACCTTAGTCTTGCCAGATAATCCAGGGAACTTCCTTCCTGTTCTTTTATAAAACTTTTGTGATCTGATGTTGATCAATGCCATTTGACTTAAAATGTCCATCTCCTCTAGATCATCATCCGGGATACCTTTCAAATCATCCATCACAAAACACAAGTTGTCACTATAACTTCCTGCATTACCCTCAACTCCCACAAAAGCATGATCAGAATTGTTAGTAGAAAAGTCAATATGTTCATCATAAGAACATTCAGACCCATTAAACTCTGACTCCTGACCAAGTAAAGCAGTATTACCAGGAACAAAATCATCAGCAAGTTTTCCAGATGAAGACAGTTTTCTCTTTTGTTCTACCTCTCTCTCAAAAGTTAAGAGTTTCCCATGTAATTGGGTGAGAGATAGACTTTCTAGATTAGCATTAGAGCGTAGGACAATTGTATAAGTGTCCCATCTCTCAGGCAATGATCTGAGAAATCTGTTATTCATCTGACTGTTAGTGTATTCTTGCTTAACCATTTTTAACTCAGAAATTAAACATGAGAATCGCTCAAATTGTTGAGTCAAGGATTCACCCTTTCGGTGAGAAAATGTCTCATACTGCTGAGCCAGAATTTCTCTAGTATTTGCTAAAACCTCATCGGTTCCACCAAATTGTTCTTTCAGTGCAACCCAGAGATCATGAGCAGTATCATGATGCATCAAACCAGAATAGATCTCATTAGGCAGAGCCATGGCCAGAATACCATGAGCTTTAGCATCAATTTCAAACAATTTAATGTCCTCATCCGAATACATATCAGCAGGTTTCGGAATCATGATCTTAGTTTCAGGATCAGTGATCGTGGGTTTATATGGTCCATGCACAACAGATTTCCAACATCCTGCGCTGTTAATCGACAGGTGATGTAGCATTCTACGTTGCCATATGTTGTACTCACTCCGCACAAGCATCGGAGGCTTGGTTGCGGAGCCTGTATTGTGCGGATCATTGTTCGGAGTTGACATGATCACAGATTCAATCGATTTAACACAAACTAATTCAAATCTCAATCAATTGATGCAAAACAAATTGATATTGAAATACAAATCAACAGAAGTTAGCAGAAAACTTCAATCTATAACAAATTCTTACTTAATCAGCTAATTCACTCAATTTGAGAACAAATTTGAGCAGTTTCAGAGATCAATTGTGAAATCGATCAATGATTAACCTGCTCTGATACCAATTGTAGGATCAGATGTTCTCAATTGATAAATCAGTAGAGTATAGCAGCGGAATTCAACACAGAATTAGCATAAGTAAAGTAAGAACAATTTCAATCAAACAGTAACGCAAGTTTGTTATAGAGAGAGAAAGTTTTCTGTAAAAGGAATATCTCATTCAATTCATTAACTTCATTTTATTACAATCATGTCAACTGCCTATATATAGAAGGCAATGACGTCTGATGATGTCACATGATGTTGACATCTAACAGACAAAACAAAACAACTGAAATTAACTAAACTACTGAGGATGTCTTCAACATCTGAAGACAAACTCTACAACTACTGAAGAACAAAACTACTGAAGTACAAAATACTAAAACATCTGATGAGTAAACTACTCATCAGACTTTACAAATACTGAAAGAAAACTACTGAAGACTAACTACACACTACAACATCTGACGACTTACACTTCAGCTGTTGTACATCTCTTCAGATCTTGTGACTTCAGCACCTTTGAATATCAGCCTTTGTGTTCTTCTTCAGTTGTTGTAATGCTGTGAGACTTAGAGATTTTTCTGATCAGGCTCATTGGTTCTTTTAGTCCAACACAATAGAACCGGGTAGAAAAAGAATGGGGTGGCTTTTTATAAAATTTGTCTTCTGGGACCCGGCGTGTATCGCCAAGGCCGATCATGCATGGCCTCGACGTACCGCGATGAATATTATATTCAGTTTTCATCTTGAAACACGCCGCGTACCACCAAGACCCTTGTCCATAGCCTTGGCATACCGCCAAGGAATTCGGAGCTCAAAACTCCTGCTTCTTACTTCGCGTATCGCCAAGAAGTTCGCCGAGGGTTCTTCGCGTACCGCGATGGGTCTATTTCTTGGTTTTTCGATTTCGTTGATTCAATTTTTCTAGTGTTTGATTCCTAACACTCTCTGTATTTCACAATCCAATAATTCCCCGATTTATTGTTTTGCGTTTGTGTTTGTCATACTTGCTTTCCAAAACCAATGTGCAATGTATGATTCGATAATTCTTTGAACTATCATTTCGTAGTTGTTTGTGTTTGACTCATCTAATTAAACATAATTAAATTAAATGTAACAAGTATGAATGTGAAATACAGAGAGTGCAAGATTACAATTCACCTGAAATTTCCGGGTGTCACATTATCCCCTTGTTGAAAGAAATTTCGTCTCGAAATTTGGTTGTTGTTGGTAGTGTTTGAGAACAAAAATATTCTGGTTGTCACATCATCCCCTTGTTGAAAGGAATTTCGTCCCGAAATTTGGTTGTTGTTGGTAGTGTTTGAGAACAAAAATATTCTGGTTGTCACATCATCCCCTTGTTGAAAGGAAATTTCATCCCGAAATTTATTCGTTGTTGTCGGCGTTCGACGTTGCCCGTTTGAAGAGGTGGGGATATTTGTGCATCATCTAATCTTCACGTTCCCATGTGAATTCAGGTTCGCATTTCGAGTTCTATCGGACTCTGACAATCGGAATCCGACTTTGCTTGAGTTTTTTGACCTCACCGTCCATGATCTCTACTGGCTCTTCCACGAACTGTAGTTGTTTATCCACCTGGATCTCCTCCAGTGGAATCACAAGTGTCTCATCGGATAAACACTTTTTTAGGTTCGAGACATGGAATACGTTGTGAACTCCATCGAGTTTAGCTGGTACTTTGAGTTGGTATGCCACTGGACCAATCCACTTCAGGATCTCGAATGGTCCAATATACTGTGGGTTCAGTTTTCCTCGTTTCCTAAAACGAATAACTTTCAGAAGGACTTTATCTCCTACATGAAATTCCAGAGGCTTTCAGCGTTTATCGGCGTAGCTCTTTTGACGAACGCAAGCTGCTGCCTTGCGGTCTCTAATTTGTTCAATCTTTTCCGTAGTTTCGTACAAACTCTGGGCCCGTGAGCTGACTATCGCCCACTTCCGCCCAACAGATGGGTGATCGGCATTTCCTACCATAGAGAGTCTCAAAAGGCGCTGCATTTATGCTCGTGTGGTAGCTGTTGTTGTATGAAAACTCCACCAATGGTAGGTGAGTTTCCCAGATGTTTCCAAATTCTACTACGCACACTCGTAGCATGTCTTCGAGAGTTTGTATAGTGCGTTCGCTGTGGCCATCAGTTTGTGGGTGGTATGCTGTACTCATATCCAACCGCGTACCAAGCGACTTTTGCAATGATTTCCTGAAGTTCGAAGTAAATCTGGCATCTCTATCCGATATGATGGAGATTGGTACTCCATGACGTGAGACTACTTACTTAACGTAGATTCTGGATAGCTTTTCCATCTTGTCATTTTCCTTTATCGCAAATAAATGTGTTGACTTGGTCAGTCGATCCACAATTACCCAGATTGTGTCACATATACTAAAAGTACGGGGTAATTTGGTAATGAAATCCATGGAGATTTGTTCCCACTTCAACATGGGGATCTCTGGTTGTGTGAGTAATCCAGATGGTTTCTAGTACTCAACCTTGACTTTGGCACAAGTCAAGCATTTGCTCACATAGGTGGTAATGGCGGCTTTCATGTTTGGCCACCAATAGAGGACCTTTAGACCATGATACATCTTATCTGATCCAGGATGAATGGAATATCGAGACTTATGAGCCTCCTCCATCACAAGGTCTCGTAAGCTTCCGTGGTGTGGAACCTAGACCCGTTCCATGAAATAATGTAAGCCATCGGCTTTTACTTCAAGTTGTTTCTCCATTCCCCTTAATGATTTTAGGCCACCAGGTTTCCTTCTTTCAGTGACTCAACTTGGGCACTACGTATCTGTTCAGGGAGATTGGGATGGATGGTGAGTTGCAAAGCTTGTACCCTCTTGGGTTTTGAGGTATTCTTCCGGCTTAAGGCGTCAGCCACCACGTTGGCTTTCCCCGGGTGATACTTGATAGCACACTCATAATCGTTCATCTGTTTGAGCCATAGAAACGTTGTCGCATTTTAGTTCCTTCTGCTCGAACATGTGTTGGAGACTCTTATGGTCAGTGTATATCGTACACTTTGTACCATACAGATAGTGTCTCCAGATTTTGAATGCAAATACGACGGATCCAAGTTCCAAGTCGTGAGTGGTGTAGTTCTTCTCGTGGACTTTCAGTTGTCGGGAAGCATATGCGATCACCTTCTCTCGCTGCATCAACACACAGCCGAGTCCTTGTATTGAGGCATCGCAGTATACTGTGAAATCGTCTGTTCCATCAGGAAGAGATAAGATAGGTGCACTACAGAGCTTTTGCTTGAAAAGTTAGAATGCAGCTTCTTTCTTGTCAGTCCAGAGATATTTCTTGTCTTTGTGAGTGAGAGCTGTGAGTGGTTGGGCTATCTTGGAAAATCCTTCAATGAATCGTCGATAATAGCCAGCTAAGCCTAGGAATTGTCGCTCCTTAGTTGGGGTCTTCGGTGCTTCCCAGTTCTTGATAGCCTCTATCTTTAATTTATCCACATGTATTCCTTGTTCGTTAACAACATGTCCCTAGAATTGGACTTCTCGAATCCAGAAATCGTATTTGGAGAGCTTAGCATACAAGTTCTCCTACCGTAAGAGTTGAAGAGCCAGTCAAAGATGCTCTCTGTGTTCTTCCTGAGTCTTCGAGTAGATGAGAATATCATGGATGAAAAAAAATGATAAACTTGTCGAGGTAGCGTTTGCACATTCTATTCATGAGGTTCATGAATATTGCGGGTGCATTAGTCAGCCCAAATGGCATGACCAAAAACTCGTAATGGCCTTACCGAGTGCGAAAAGTTGTCTTGGGGATATTTTCCTCTTGAATTCTAAGTTGACGGTACCCAGATCGCAAATCGATCTTGGATTAGTAACTTGATCCTTGTAGTTGATCGTACAGATCGTCGATGCGAGGTAAGGGGTAACGATTCTTGATTGTCACTTTGTTTAACTCACGGTAGTCGATGCACATTCGAAACGTGCCATCCTTCTTCTTCATGAACAAGACAGGAGCTCCCCACGGTGAGAATATTGGTCTAATGAAACCCTTGTCTAACAGTTCTTGCAACTGGTTGGACAGTTCCTGCATCTTCGAAGGTGCAAGTCGATAGGGTGCTCATGCGATAGGTGCTGCTCCCGGCGTGAGATCTATGCGGAAATCCACTTGTCGAGGTGGTGGCAGTCCTGGTAGATCTTCAGGGAATACGTCAGGATAGTTGCATACGACTGGGATGTCTACTAGTTTCTTTTCTTCTCCGGTCTTATCGGTGATAAGCGCCAGTATGGCTGTGTATCCCTTTCGTAAGCATTTGTGAGCTTTAATGCACGAGATGATGTTCAGAGGAGTGTCGCTCCTTTCGCCATTGATGTTTAAGGTTTCTCCACTAGGGAGGGGTATGCGCACAATCTTATTGTGGCAAACTATTTATGCTTGGTTTTCAGACAACCAATCCATGCCTACTACGACATCAAAACTGCCTAGTGTGACTGGCATGAGGTCAATCTTAAACTTATGATTTGCTAGCTCTAAAGTGCATTCTTTCAGAATGTGCTTAGTTACAATCAGCTTACCGTCATCTAGCTCTACTGTATATTCAACCTCTAAGGGTGTTGGGGTTATGGAAAGTATCTCACTAAAGTCCTTAGATATAAAACTTTAGCGTGGTGTCCTCCTTTTCCACAATGTTGGCATCGAATAGAGCCGCATTGTCCCAAAGCATGGTGTAAATTACATTTGTTGCACTTGGGGTGTTTGCCTGCATAGGCTCCTGAGTTCTGAGTGGTTGGAATGGGTGGTGTGTAAGCTTGTGATGATTCAAAATTACGCTGTTGTGGTGGTGGTTGAAGAGTGGAAAGTTTGCTCAGGGTGTTATCTCATTTGTGTTTGTTATCAATGGTTTTGGCTACAGCACCATGGGGTGGTAAAAGTTCTTATGCCACAGCTGAGTCAGTGAGCTTGTGGGTAAATCGTACCGCCTGTTGCAGGGTAATGTGGTCAGCAAAAAGTACATTCCCTGGATTTGAGGGGGCAGTCCCTCAATGTATTTCTCGATGTGCTTGTAGGCTGGTGTCACCATTTCCGGGCACAGGTGTGCCAGCTCATACAATCGAGCAGTGTATGCCTCGATCTCGAACCAACCATCTTATGGTTCCAGAATTCCGTCTCTAACTTCTTCACTTCTCCGCGAGGACAATATTCGCGGTTCATAATCCTCTTGAAATCCTCCCAAGGTAGGGCATTTGCAGCAACGAGCCCTAAATTTTGGACATTGGCATTCCACCTAGTGAGGGCAGCTCCCTCAAGAGTTCCAGCGGCAAAGTTGACTCGGTCTTCGTTCCTACAGTTGCTCATGGCAAAGGCCGACTCCGCCTTTTCCATCCAATGCAAGAGTCCAACGGCACCTTTAGTACCGTTGAATGAGTAAGGTTTGCAATCAAGAATCGATTTGAATGTACAGAGAGGTGGGTTAAGATTTGCTCCTGAGATATGCAAAGAATATAATTTGATTTAGTATCCGGTGAAAGCCTTGAAATGGGGATGAGTGCTCATTGTGCAAGGTGAATTCAGAAATGAAGTTTGTAACCTTGATTAAGTTGATTTTGATTACAGGCAGTCTCCCGTGCAGCAAATACCTCCTCAACTCACTTGTTGATGAGTGCGTTCAGTTCAGCCGCGGTGAGGTTGATGTTTCCACGTCCCCCGCGTTTCTTCGTTCTCCGCGTCTCCTAGCCATGATCTTCATAGCGAGAATAAGCGTTAGAGTTTTTCCAAGGATTAATGTAATGTGTGTGGGTGGTATGAATAGGAAGCATATATTAATTTGCATAGACAAGATTGAAATAGTCTTAATATACAATAAGTTGTACTGGTTACAATTCATTTAACACCAAAACATCAAGATTCCCAAAATATGCAATACATAGACACAACCTGTCCCTACTAGGTCTATGCTAAGTTAATCAAAGGCACTATCAATAGTGGAATCAGAATCAGTATCCTCTGCTGGTTCATCTTCCTCAGTGTCAGGCTCCTCTAGGTCTGGAATTACAACCCTTTTCTCTAACTCTTCGAGTCTAGCTTCAGCGATGGCAGCTCGGTCTTCGGCCGCCTCGAATAGTGCAATCAACTGGGTCATATCTCGATCCATCTTTTTGACTACACTACAGAGCTCTGCATGACGAGTGTTGGTATATCTTAGTTCCTCTGCAAGATACTCGATTCGATCATCTGCCCAGGCCAGGTCCCGAGTCATTCTGGCAATAACATCCGACTCAAGACACTGCCTCTTGGGCTCGGGTGGTTCTAGTATGGGTGATGCATCGTCAGGTGAATCCTCCACAGGGTCTGCCTCAGGGTCCTCGTCAGAGTCGTTATCGGGATATTCCTTAGGATCCTAGTCCGAATCCTCCAGGGAATCATCCGGTGGTAGGGGTGCTGGCCAGGTGACTCTGCGGTCATTGGTAGAGGTGATGCGAGTAGTGCTGGAGTTATCGGGTCATCCTCGTCACTTGTGAACACATGCGGTGATGCTGGTGTAGCCATATCTAGAATCCACATAATACGTGTATGTATGATCATGTATGCAAGTAGTAAATGATCGTGTATGTTAGTACTATTACTGTTAACACTATGTGTGTGTGTGGAGACTAATGGTTATAGACTAAGTTCACTAAATGCAAACCTAATTCGCAGTAACCGAAGTCTCTGATTCCAATATGTCGCACCCCGGCCATCCCGGCCTGTCTGAGGGCACGACGGGACTGTCAGGATCGCAGTCTCCGGTCACACAGTTGCGAGACCTACGTGTCTGGTTGCATACGTACATCCAAATACTTGGACAAAACAGTTTTATAAAATCAGAGTTGCAGAAGTAAACGTAATAGTTGTCAATACAACGTTGAAAACATAAGTTGCGGAAGTTTAAGTTAAAACAGTTTTTCAAAACAACACAGAGTAATAGTTTGCGGAAGAGATTAAAATTGTATAGAAACACAAAATATAACAAAATGATATTAAATGTTCAATGTTTTCAATGGCCTAAGACACTAAAGCTGATGCATGGGACTCCATCCTAGCATCATATCCTTGTGCGCGTGCTTTAGTTACCTGAGAAAACATGTGAGTAAAAATGGTCAACACAAAGGTTGGTGAGAGCACATGTTTTTCATAAGCAGTAAACATCAAAATGTTTAAAGTAAATGTTGCTGGATTACATATCATTACAACGCAGTATTGATTGATAGCTAGTCAATACAGTTATATTATATGTGGGTTCGTACCGAAGCTGACGGTGTGCCTCCCGCCATGTCCATCACAAGACAATGGCAAAGTGTATTGGTCAGTATTGCACCCATTCCGACCTCTAGTCGGGTTGGTCTCCCAGGCGCGATGGGTGGGGCTTGTCAGGCCCAAATAGTACTATCCAAGATTACCACGCTAGGCGCTTCGCGCTACTAACGGTCCGAGGTGTGTTTTCGAGGACTGTGAGTTTGTGATGTGTGCCACACATATGTATATATATTGATAAAGCATGCCCATACGTAATCAAAATAAGTTGTTGTGTCAGAAACATTTTATCATGCAACGTTTTCTCCCAAAGGTAGAAAAGATAAAAAGGGGTCGTGAACTTACCTGATAGAGCAGTTCCGGTTTAAGTGTGCTCGTAACTTGCGAATGCTAGCAACCTGCTAGTGAGCACCGATAATCATATAGGTCGTGAGTATGTGTTCTGTGGTGTCTTGTATCCCATACAACTCCAAGTGTCGGTGTGCTCAACCGAGTGTGTGGGTTGACTTGTGTTGACTCGAGAAATCATTGGTGACACGTTTGTTGTGTTTAGTTTGTTTATGTGTCATAAATACGAGTAAGACATCAACATGCATCCTATGACTCTAATCGTGATGCTTTCACATGAGTGATGTTTCGAAAATCATAGCGTTTCCGTTTCGGGAAAGTTTCTATATTTCGAAAGTTTCTATTTTTGGAAAGCATAGTTATGAAATCTCATTTCATAAAATTAATACTTCTAGTAGGTTTATAAAAGCACGTTTAAACATGTAAAACATATCGTTTGCGCATAAATCGTAATTTATGGCATTTTACCCAAATAAAGTTTCCTAAAATAGTAAGTATTCGTTTAAAGGTTCATTTTCAAAAATCAAAGTTCCCAATATGCTTAGAAATCATTTTTTAACATATTTTAATAATCTCAAATCACCAAAACATGTTAAATCATCAAAATCCCTTTTTTGATTCATAAAAGTTTCCATATATAGTAAGTTTCTACAAAATCATGTTTTTTCACCAAAAAATTACCCAAATGTGTTTCTAAACACTTCACTATGCATTTGACAACATTTTATGGCAAGTTCTACAAAATCAACTATCAAAACTCAATCTCGACAATCTTATGTTCTAAGATCAGTAGATCTACATAAAAAAATACACAAGAACGCCAACAAATTCGTGCACAAAAGCCACATGGAGTTGCATGTGTTCAAACACACTTGCATGTGTGTTTTTACACTATGCATGTGCGGTGATGTGTTGCAAAACACATTTGTTTTTCTAATTGTTTTTAATTAGTTTTCTTACAGTTTTAAGCAATTTTAGAGTCGATTGATGTTGGTTCTTCACAATTCCATAAATTGTTGCTTGCAGGTAATAAGCATGATATTTTGGTATAAAAGATCAAGAAAACGAGCTCCCGGGTGGACGAGAACAAACTCAAGATCAAAGGAAGAAGAATTCTGGAAATTCCCCTTGTCGCGTATCGCGAAACCCATAGAAAACCCTGTCGCGTAGCGCGACAGGTGAAAAAGTCATTTTTGCCCTTTTTAATGATTGGGGGTTTGACCCGACTATTTTGTCGGGTAGTGGGACCCGTCGCGTAGTGCGAAGGGTAAGCAGAAGCCTGTAGCGTAGCGCGACAGGGTTGAAATTCCAGAAATTCGAGTTTTGTGTTTTTGAAACGGCTGGAGGCATATAATTTCGTTTTTGGACGATCAGAGACGACTTGGGAGGCGACTAGAAGCAAAAGGACGAGATTGGAGTCGAGTTGGATCATCGGGAAGCCCTAGACGAGTGATCCGAAGATTGTAACGTGATCGGTTCTTCTTTCTTTCTTGTTATTCTCATTTGAATGATGTTTGGGATGTGTTTTGACATTAGTTCTTACTGTTTATCTAGTATGATTTGTGGCTAAACTCTTTAGACCCCCTAGGGTTTTACAATTATGCATGTTTAATGTTTATAACGGTTGATTGTGGAACAAGTTTGGATTTTTCAATGGTTTAACGATTTGGTTTGGATTCTTGGATGTGTATGAATGTTTATGATGTTTGTGATTTGAATTATTGTTTCCTCGTGTGCTTTGGCGAATGTCTTTCATGTAATAGGCGCATGCTAGGTCATTTACTTGGTGTTTTTGATTTGTAGATGGATTGCTAGACGTAGTGGTTCATAGGAGGAATAATTAAGTCACAAATAAATTAGATGTTTAACCAAATTCAATAGCCGTGAGGTGAGGATTTGTTAGTATATCTTGCATGTTTAAGAACTAGTTAGAGTCTTTGTGAAAAGACCAAAATTAGGTAAACTGAACATAGTCTTGTATGCTAAATCCAAGATGAATTACCTGTCTATCCCTTGCATTTCATGCAGTGAGACTTTTCTTTCCGTAAGGTAGATGGTCTTTAGGATAAACCATTGATGGGTTGGTTAACTTGTGAGAATAATTAACCTAAACCGGTGTTTAAGATACTTATAGACAATTTAGTTGAAATCCTTGAAAATGGTTAAAGAATCTCTAATTTGTTGATAAGCTAATATTCAAAGATCCCGGTTTCAAACATAAGTTCCATAATCAGTCTAAACACATTAGACATGTATAAAGTAAACCCTAGGTAGTCACTTCATCATTCGTGAGTTTTAGTTGCATTTTTCTATTTGAGTTTTAATTTGATTTTCTAGATTTTATTAATTTCATTTTAATCAGTTATTCACAAAACCCCCCTTTCAAACATTTAATTAAATTTAAGTCTTTTGTATAGATAAGTCCTTGAGTTTATTTTGCATTTTATATAGGAGTCTGTGGGT
Source organism: Mikania micrantha (assembly GCA_009363875.1). NCBI lineage: Eukaryota > Viridiplantae > Streptophyta > Magnoliopsida > Asterales > Asteraceae > Mikania > Mikania micrantha. The sequence goes on along the minus strand of CM018694.1, from coordinate 55,268,386 downwards.
TCGATATCCGGACTTACTTTTTTGTACTACTTTGTGATAGGTTCACTTGCCTGTTAGTAGTTTAGTTTAGAGAGTCTAGAGTATTACTTAGTGTCTAGGTTAGTTTTGATTTTTATTAATTTTAATTAAACTGCTTTGCACACATCAGGTCTAAGTATAGAGAAGCATAGGAAATTACCTTAGAAGCTCTTAGGTGACTGATTTTGAGTTAGACAGAGGTTGTGAAGCTCCTAATGTGGCTAGATTCGATCTTCTTGTTGATTGATAGCTTCCGAGACTTCCTTGATGCTCCAAATGCCTTCCAAACACCAAGGATGGCTTCAATAGTGATTCCAGGGGATTAGAGTGTTGGTTTCAGTAAGGTTTTGTCGCGAGAGAGAGTAAAAGTTAGGAAGAAATGCAATAGTACCGGATAGAAAGAGAATGAGGTTGCTTTTTATAAAATTTGTCTTCTAGGACCCGTCACGTACCGCCAAGGCCGATCATGCATGGCCTCGGCGTACCGCGATGAAGATTATATTCAGTTTTCATCCCGAAACACGCCGCGTACCGCCAAAGAATTCGGAGTTCAAAACTCCCGCTTCTTGCTTTGCGTATCGCCAAGAAGTTCGCCGAGGGTTCTTCGCGTACCGCGAATGACCTATTTCTTGGTTTTTCGATTTCGTTGATTCAACTTCGCTCGTGTTTGATTCCTAACGTTTATCCTAAACATCTATTTCATGTTTAGCACATAATCACATAGTAACACATATGATTGTTTGATTATTGTTTGTTCACCAATGTTCTTGAGACTCGTGTGTGTTTCGATAATTACTTGAATTATCTTTGATAGTTTGTGTTTGTCATTGCGAACTGTTTGCATGCTTGCTTAAACATAATCAACATGTAATGCACAATCCAATAATTCCCCTAATTATTGTTTTGCGTTTTTTTGTGTTTGCCACATTTGGTTTCCAAAACCAATGTGCAATGTACGATTCGATAATTGTTCGAACTATCGTTTTGTAGTTGTTTGTGTTTGACTCGTCTAATTAAACATAATTAAATGAAATGCAACAAGTATGAATGTGAAATACAGAGAGTGTAAGAGTTGTAATTTACATGAAATTGTCGGGTGTCATAGTTATGTTCGGTGAACTTAAGGTCAAGGGTTCAAAACCCCTATTCCAACCCCTAAACTCTTTTTTTTATTAGTTTTACTTTTTAATGCATTTTAATCTATTTAAAAAGCCGATAAATTTTATAAATATATCTTTTAAGAATACAAATGGCTTAATTAATTGAGAAAAAAACCAAGAATATTATATAAATTCTGAAAAAATTACACAACCTTTCTAGAGCTTGTATAAACTAGAAATAATTTTATATACATTTTCATTGAAAAACTATTAAGTTGGATTTAAAAACCTTATAAATCTACTTAAATAATTTATTAAAAATATGAAAACATATAAAAAAATTCAGGAAAAATTCATTTAAGTTATTTAAAATAAAACTAACTTAGAATTATTTTTGTTTAACTATAAAATTTTGTTTTAATAAAAATGCTATTTACCTTATATTATAAATCTATATCTTTAATTATATAAAAGTTCTGAAAAATATAAATACTTTTTGCAATTATTATATAATACTAAAAATAATTTTATTCAAGTAAATTTGTTTTGTTTATATATAACGTGAACAAACTTAACATAAAACCTTGAATTAAAACATATAAACATAAAATTTATACCACATTAACTAATTAGGGAATCATACATACATACATACATACATACATACATACATACATACATACATACATACATACATACATACATACATACATACATACATACATACATACATACATACATACATACATACATACATACATACATATATATATTATAAAAACTAAATTCATAAAAGAACTAGAAAGTATAAAATTCATGATGATTGTTAATAATAAATATATTGTTAATAATTTTAAACATTAAACATTATAACTTTGTTTTACTTTGTTAATCTAGTGATCTAACACTTAACTAGGATTTCTAGAATCCATAAGAACCAATATATTGAACCTAGAATGCCTTAAATATTTACTTAGAAACTTGAAACTTAGATAAATATGAATTTGACACTATAGGTTTATTGTGATGATTTATCGCAAACTTGGATCTACAGCCACATCAACTTCCAGCTTAGTTTTCATACTCCCCTTTTCTTGTTTTTGATCTTTGTTTTCAAAAACATCAGGGATGAAACATGAACTTTAACTATTTTAACAATATATATCTAAGAACTTATCTTGTGATTTGAGTTTGTGTCCCAAACAACATGTGAACTAAAATCAAAACTTGCAATAGTACAATGTATGTTTCTACATAATGCCTTATTTATTGATCTATATATGATACATGATTCAATCTTTATTATTAAGCTTTTTATCGAGTCAATTTTATGATACTCTCCAACTACTTTTGTAGTTGACCTTTTACAACTTTTATCATTTTTCAAGTGCAACTTAGTGGACCTTTGGATGATCACATAAAATGCTTTGGACTTAGAGCTTTAACAAAACTCGAAATTTATTTTTGGAAGTTTAAACTTTGTTTGTTTTGGTTTGTAAGACAACGTAATTTGGTTGAATGAATTATGAAACATTTATAATTGATCATGAGTTTTTGAACAGTCACGTTCGCGCCCCGACGTATTCCACTTTCGGTTTGGGTGTGTTGAGACTCAATGTATATTTCTCTCAAATTGCAAATTGTACAAGACTCTAGCTAAACCACATGTGCTTAATGGGTTACAATGAGAGATTACATACTACAAGCTGCAACTGTATCCTCGTTTAGGCCGGAAAAATACTAGAAACAAAATAAAGCTTATTCTAGTATGTTATTATGACTTGACAAACCAATCCATATTAATTAGAATTAATACAAATGACTCCGATTACTTTTACGTTCATTACCTAGAATACAAAAGACATAAGTGAAATTGTCTTCAAAGAAACTTCTTGTAGTCTAAGAGTTGTACGTTTAACATATGAATGTCTTCTCATCTGATTCTAATTGTAGAAAGAAACTTTGACTTTTTCCTTTATTAAGTTCAGGATCAGGAGCTGAAAGTCTTCAAAAGTCTTTGTATTAAAACATGTTGAGTATTAGAAGCTTGATCTTAAGAAGAACGTTGGTGAAGCATCAGATGTCTAATTAGCTTGGAGACCTTCTGATCTTCATTAGCTTCTATAGGTCATTCTTGATATGTACACTTAGTTGGCTTGAAGACATTCCATTATTCTTCTTCATTGGATGATATTTGTTAGATATTGATCATTGATGCTTGAATGTCTTCCGATATGTTGCACTCTTTGGAAGATTTTTCTTTTGTCTTGTCATCGGAAGGATAGAATTATTCTTTGGATTTATTCAGTCTACGAAGGTTTATTATTCCCAATGAAGGCTCATGACTTCCGAAGGAAAAATTATGGGATTGGTCATGAGAGTTAGTCTTTTGGAAAGCACCGGCCTTTTATAATGTCATAAGTTATATATTAGGTATTATAATTTAAGAAGTATTGGAAAATAATTCAATATATATATAGACACACACACTATTGTATACAATCTTATTATTTAACAAGAGGTTTTATTTGTTGTGTTTCAATCCATAGGTCACATTTTTGTGAGAATAAATTGTATTCCTGTTTCTTTTAATTTAACTATGTATAAATTTTAATTCTTCACAATGTAAATTTAATTTTTTTTATTCAATAATTTGTTCTCATTTTACTATTTTATCAACAAATATGTTATTTAATGTATGTAAGTAATAAATAGTTTTCTAACCATACTACAAAGGGCATCTCTAACACAAGACGCGAATGAAGTGCAGATGTCACATGCATGTAAAAAATAATGATGTTTGATTAGTCATTTGACACTCGTTCAGTTTGAACCCATCTAGGATGCTTAATCTAAATCTATTTTCAAATAACCCAATGAATTCCTAAATCTAGGATTCACTTCTCAACCATAAAATCTAAAATATGTCAAACAAAGGAAACAATAAATTCTTGAGCCTTGGTCTGATGGTATACATATATATTCTTGTAATGGAAGTTGTTCAACCTCTAACGCCTAAAAACACGTCGATTACAAAACCTGCTTAACCTCCGAACCTGTAAACCTTCAATTCTTGAGCCATGGTATGACGGTATTGATGATATGTTCTTCAAACTGGGCTTTCGATTACTGTTTACCGAAAAACTCATCCGATGAAGATGACTCATCAGTGAAGAGGACACATCGAATGAAGAGGACCCATTGAATGATTAATTCTAACCCGATTAGGACTACTCATTTGAATACGAAGAACAAACGGTACAAGAGTTATAAGCATCTTTTGATGTAGTGCAAAATCAACCATTTTTTTACAAATTAAATTCCTTCACATATTAAATTTAACAAAATTTTGAGAAAATATTATATTATAATACATACATTTAGAACTTGCATCTACAGTGCTAATTCTTTTTTTTTGTTTGTTTTTTGTGACGACAAAGTCAAAAAAAGCAGCCTATTTCTTTTTTATTTTTTTGCCTAATTAATAATAATTACTATGTTATAATAATTATTATTATAAAATAATTAAATAATAATAACAACAACAATAATTAATTAACAAACCCTCAAAACTTTTGCAAACGATTTGATTTATTATTTTAGGATGTATGACGATACAGTGGTATTTCTTCCTTTTTTGTAATCATATATTTTTTTGTAACGATATCCGAACAGTGGTAATTTTTTTTTGTAAGGATCCGACGCTGCTACAGTTGTAATTCTGTTTTTTTTTAATCTGTTTGGAGTCTTGTATTTCTTATCAATTGCCCCGATTAACGCCGCGAAGCATGGGTATATATATTTTTAATCTGCTTGGAGTCTTGCTTTTATTATCAATTGGCCCGATTAACGCCGCGAAGCGTTGGTATAAATTCTTTTTTTTAATCTGGTTCGAGTCTTCCATTTATTATCAATTGTGCCGATTAACGCCGCGAAGCGCAGGTATAATTTTTTTAAATCTGATTCAAGTCTTGCATTTATTATCAATTGACCCGATTAAAGCCACGAAACGCAGGTATAAATGTTTTTTAAATATCTTCGGACTTTTTTATTTGGTGTTTATATATTCGTTTTCATGTTTCAATGCTCATTTTTACAACGGTAAACATTTATGTCAGAACTTTATTATCAATTGCCCCGATTACCGCCGCGAAGCGCGGGTATAACCCTAGTTAAATGACATTAGAAATGTACTTTTTTCCTTACATGACTTCCTTAATTTACAGGGTCGGAGTTGTGCTTGTTTAATTTTGGAAGCTCTAGCTTGACTTATTTTGAGCTTTATTTTTAAAACTTAAATTTGATTTGTGAGTAGTACTTTTCTAACTATAGCTCGACACATTCATTATTTGTAAAATAATTAAATAAGTTGATTAATCAACATGTGATTGTTTTTATACTACCACCAAACTTAACATTTGATTGTTTTTGGATGAGTTCAGAAATCCATTTTTTCAATCGTGTAGTTATAGGACAATCATATATAGAAACAGAGTGACATGGAGTATCTAGACTATTAAAATTGTTTCATAACATATTACGATCATTGAGTATATCATGTGTTAAATCAATCTCATGAGTGGAGTATTCAATTAATTCAAACACATAATATAAATAATTTATAAGAACATAATGATATGGATGCAAAACTTTGAAGATAATAATGTCATCATCTTTCCTTGATAGATGGATGCATGTGTAATGGAGAAAACTAGTTATATATATATATATATAGGGTAAAGATCCTATAATAACCCTTTCTTATTGCATAACCCGAAATAACCCTGCAAGATGAACCCGAATCTTTGTTTTTTTTTCAAAATCTTAGTTTTACATGTACAAGAATATGTTCTTTTATGTGTTTGAGCCAATTCTTTTTCGTTTGTGATCCTACATTAATGTAATTTGCCTTACAGCACTGTAATATTTACATTGATGCAAAACTTTGGGTGGCAAACCATGAATTGTCAAACCTGCAAACATAGGAGAGTTACATAAATTTCCGCCCCTTACATAACAGTGAAGCTTCGCCACTGTTAATACTCCTATATTAATTCTCATATGAACATAAACTTTTGCATCAAGTTGTAAGAGTTTGAAATAATAAATTGAATGCATTTTGAATTTATAAAAATAGCTATGTGTTAGAAAAAAATTAATATTAAAAAATAACCAATTGAATAAATATATTTTAGTTTAAAAATATTGATATGCGTTGAAGAATAATGTCTTTTAAAAAATACCCGTTGTAAAACTATATGAAAGAATTTCAAATAAAAAATAAATAAAATTCTTTAATAAAAAAATAAACTATATGTGGTATATCAGACTAAACTAAATGTATGATTTTTTTTTGTTATACAAGTTGTAGCCTTATACTACACGTATATCTTGACATATTGCAAATAAGTTCATTAATTAAAAAAAATCTACACATGGCATGTAGAGTTAAGCTTCACTTATAGCCTAACTGCCAACCAAAATGTTGGTATAATTGAAGGTCATCATAGGTGCAGTGGCGAACCCAGAAATATTTTTCGTGGGGGGCGAAAATTTTTTAGGTTCGTTGGTGTTCAAGTTGGGTCAGACGGATCGAGTCGGGTTATTTAAAAAAAATAATTAAACTAAATTTCATATATAAAGACATCATGAAAATACAATACATCTAAAGTTGTTCATTACGTAGTTTTACTTTATATATATATATATATATATATATATATTCAAAACAACGTATAAAGAGACGTTCCTAAGTAACTCTTTCTGCAAAAAACAAATACAACTATTGCTTAAATTCTCATAAGCAATTTTATTACACAAATCTAACTTCAAATATTATGTTAATAGCTTATTAAAATTAATAATATATTTTATATAATGGGCTAGTCAGGGACGGCCCTGAAAATTCAGTGTGCCTAGGACAGGTCAAAAAAAGACCACTTAGTGAATTCGAAGATTAAAGTAAGGGTATTCAAAAAAGCTGAAAACTGTTAATATTGAAAACTGAACCGTATTCGTAACCGAAAAACAAACCGAATTTTGAATTCGGTTTAGTTCCTAACTGTATCCTAATTCTGAAGTCGGTTTCTAACTGTATCTGAATTTCGGTTTCAGTTCGGTTATCGGTTCCAAATATTTTTTGAATTCAGTTGTTTTTGATTAACCAATTAAAGCGAATTCAGATTTAAATTTGTTATCTTTATAATATATAAGGTTGAATTCGGTTTATTTGGATCGGTTTATTCGGTTTTTAATTGGTATATTCGATGGAGTTCGGTTTAATCAGTTTTTAACCGGTTTAGTGGCTATTTGACTTATTATAATTAATACTAAATTTAATTTTACATTGGGTTTAAATTATTGGTTTGACATTTTTCAACTTAGTTTATTAATTAACAATTAGAAATGAAAAGTTCAATGGGGGCGATTGCAAAATTTTACGGGGGGCGATCGGGATTTTAATATATATATATACTACTAAAAAAAAAAATTTCAGGGTGGGCGGCCGCCCCCCCGGGCCTTCAAGTAGGTACGCCCCTGCATAGGTGTGGTGTTAGTGTTAACCTTACGTTATATTAGATTGACCTATACGGGACGTATAAGATCGACTGAGTATTAAATTAAAAAAAGTTAGGTTTATAGTATTAAAATAAAAAAATGGATGTTGGAACCATTGTTGTAAAACTTTCTCCACCAAGACCGAGTACTCAATATTTGTACTAATTCAAAGCATCGACTTTTATTCATTTGAAAAAAAAGTATTAGCCATCCTAGCTTTGGACATATCACTATTGCTTGAAAGCAGGGGAATCATTTATTATTCTCTCAGGAATCTAAATTTGGTTTATATATTTTGAATTCAAAATAAAAAGTGTATAATCATACCAACTTGAAAAAATATAAAATCAATTTATACAAGTGCCGTCTCCAAAATTCCTTAAGAACTAAATGACCTAGTATACGAACAAAAAAATAAATCTTCAGAATATAAACTCAAAAACTAATATATAAAAAATAAATAATACGATAATAATTACAATATAAATAAACAAAACAAAAGTTATTTAGAAAACTAATCTAATTTAAAAAATTGATGTATTAAGACACCAGAAGCTCATTTGACATTATTTCTTATCTACTTTTGCACATTTTCTAATTTTTTTTTCTCTAAGGTTGTTTAGTCAAGAATAAAATTTCACAGAAGTATACCAAGAAATGCATATTCATTTGCACCTTTTCATATCTTCAATAAAATCTTACAAGTTTTCACGCGATCATGATATACACAGTTTTTTGTAGCTAACATGTCTTCAAATTAGGCTCTGAGGCTATAACATATGTGAGAAATTGAAGCGTGTTCGATTTGGAATCAAATTTACTTAAAGATGACGAGTAAGACTACAATTGCATCATAGTTTTTGGAATAAAATATATTGTGTGTTTTAATTAGTAATCGAAAGAATGGTTTAAAAAATTATATTGATTTATATTCTCTCTCTCTCTCTCTCTATATATATATATATATATATATATATATATATATATATATATATGGGAAGGTTAAAAATATATGTGACACCCGACAATTTCAGGTAAATTGCTACTCTTACATTCCTTACATTTCACATTCATACTTGTTGCGTTTCATTTAATTATGTTAATTAGATGAGTTGAACACAAACAACTGCGAAACGATAGTTCGAAGAACTATCGAATCATACATTGCACATTGGTTTTGGAAACCAAGTGTGGCAAACACAACACTAACACAAAACAATAATTCGGAGAATTATTGAATTGTGCATCACACGTTGATTAGGATTAATCAAGCGTGCAAACACTTCGTTAGACACGAACACAAACTATCGAAGATAATTCGAGGAATTATCGAAACACACACGAGTCTCACGAACGTTGGTGATCAATCAAACTTATGTGCTACTTTGTATTTATGTGCTTAAACGTGCATTAGATATTTATGATAAGCGTTAGGAATCGAGTACGAACGAAATCGAATCATCGAAGTCAAAAAAAATGAAATTGGACCCGTCGCGGTACCCGACAACCCCATCGCGAAAGGCTTCGCGATACGCGAAGCAAACCGAGTCGAGACTCCCGAATCCCATCTCAGTACGTGATAAGAAATTTTGACCGGCCTTCGCGGTACGCGAAGGCCATGCAGATCGAAATTTTTATTTAAACTATCCCCAACTCATTTGTTCGGTTTCCTTTACACCCCACTGTCACACCCCGAGCCGGCGGGGTAGGATCGGGTTTATCGTGAGTGATAATCGAAATGATCAGATTGTTTGCATTGCACATGATATATAAATGAGAAACTTGCTAGAATAAAATAGAATTACAAAGTTAAATTACATCAGTTAAGTTTATAATTTAACAATGTAAATCTATTATAACATCATAATTCTTCAATCTTGTATCTGCACAAGATATACAAAATAAATGTGTATGATGTCCAAAAGATGCAGGTCCAAAAAGCTAGGTCCTCTATCTGTAACCTAGTCCAAAAGAAATAACTCTTCAGTTGACCTGTTCGTCACCTGAGAAGTCATGCAAAAAGATCAAGTCAACACATGGTTGGTGAGTTCATGTAGTTTAGTATTTGAAAACGATTTGGAAATGATTTGATAACAATTTGAAAATGATTGGATAATGATTTGAAAATGATTTGATAATGATTTGAAAATCCCTTTCGGTAAAGACCCTAACCTCATTAACTTCAATGTAATATCCATATCGGTATGCTTATATATAGGGCATACCCCTGGGTCGAGCCAACAAACTCGCCCAGACGCCATCCCACCACATACTAATACGCATATGACACTGTTGTTAATGATAATTAAGCATTTTTACCCTACACACCTCTGATTTTGATTATGTTTTCCAAAACTTGATTTACCTTTGATTCTCTTGAGTTCATCATAGATACATGAATTTCCCAAAGTCAATGATAGAAATAAAATGTTAAATATTTAATTAAATAATTAAATAAAACATTTAAATACAACTAAGACATGATGATTGGGCCTTATTCGACTCAATCAATTCGACTTAGTTGTTGGTGGTTGTCCAAGTTGTAACCTCTCACACGTGACCCATGTCAGGCATAACTCACAAGGAGTACACCTGAACTGAGCGGGATTTTAATGTTTTGCCCGTTACAGCCTGACCCAATGGTCTTCTGCATCTGAGTGGGACTTTAAGGATATCCTTTGATTCTTGATCTCTTGATTCTCTTGATATGACTTTGATATTGATCACCTTTGATAGTTCATGTTATTGCCCGTATAGCCTGACTACAAGAGTCTTCTATACCTGAAGGGACTTTGTATGTGTGTTACACGTGGTCTTGATTCCCTATACAACTGACATCCACCTTAACTTGAGTATTAATGATTTCATTAGATTGTAATGATTTCATTATTATCATGATTCACACACATTTATGATTTCTGATTCCTTGAATCTCTTGATCTACATCTTTAGAATTCCCATGATTCACTATGATAATTGATCTTTGATTATGATTCTTTGTTCTCAGATCACACACTGAGTTAAGTTCTATGAATATGATCTTTAGTTTTTTGATTTCACTTTGAATTTAGGTTCTTGAATTTGAACTTGATGGCCTAAGGGTTGTTTAGAGTTTAGAATTTAGGTATTACTCATAAGAGTAATTTAATTAACTTGTTAGTTTATTTAACATGATAATTACCTAGACAGGAGTCTAGGAGTATAAACAATCATATATATGTAAAAACATATAATAAAGTAAAGCATTTAAGTAAACAATTTAAATAAAACAGTTTACGCATGCTTCTCAGCCCCGCGTTTGAAAACAAAAATGTTTAGAAAGGGGCAATGAACTCACCTGTGTTGCTCTGTATTGATTTACCACAAAATGCGCGCTCGTTGTTGTAACTTAAGTATCTTCAACACCTGAGTTGTTTTAAGAAAATTCGAATACGATAAGTATATACAGTGGTCGTCGTATCTAGGGTTTGGTCTCGGTGTGCAACTACGTGTCCTAGATTACTAAGGTGCTTATATAACTCCTTCTATCTAGTCTAAGACATTCCCCGTAATTGATCCCCAATTCCCACATTAATAGCCATAAATATTTAATCAATTATTTTAAGTTATTCCATTTTAAGATGAACATTTAATTATAAAAATCCTTTATTTTAAATTGAAAGATTTTACAAGTTAATTTCCTATTATTAAAACATGTTTAAATTTTAATGAAAGAATGTTTTGTATGTGATGGGCCTGTATTAAGCCCATTGGGTCATCTTCGGCCCATTTATGAGAATTTGATTTCTAATTGATTTCCTCTCCATGCATAGATTAACTAAACATAGATAATTTTAATTAAACTATCTAGATTAGTCATATGCCTTTATTGATTTTCCTAAGTATTTGAGTGTTAATGATTTAATTCAACACTTCAACCCCATGTTGATGTTTTGATCCCTTATGATTTTCTCTCATGTTTCTATCTCGAGTTTAAGAGTTGACCACTCTCGTTTATATAATTCCCTTAGTTATGAGATTTCCTGTTTCAGAGAGCACTACTCCATGTTTTCTTTAAAGAACCCCTAGCATCCTAAAAAAATTTCTAGATTAAACCTCATGATCCCTTTCTTGATAATCTCTAGGTTTAGCCAAATAATTTGCTCAAAGTGGTTTGCATGGAAACCCTAAAGTTATCCCCATGCACACACACACACATACGTATGAGGTTCATGCACACATACATATTATACATTCACGCAAAGTGATCAACCCCGGTTTCCTTGCTAATGACCTACGGCCGAAAGATGTTCAGCCCATGTGGTTGACCGACTGTCCAAGCTTGGGCCGAATGAGACTAAGGACGATGCAGTCTTGGCCGAAAGAGGATGTAGCGAATGAACATGGCCGAAAGAGGCTTCATACCCCACTAGGGCCATTCGGCGAATAGGTATGGTCGAACGAGGGGCGAATAACCAGTTGGCCGAATGTGGGTGGTCACATTCGAATGGATGCAGTCGCGAATGGGGTCAGTCGGTTGGTTCGAATCATTCGGCCGAATGTGGGCTTGATGCTGTCATTCGGCGACCTGTGTCTCTCATTCGGCTAGGCTGACTTCCACCATGAGTGGTCAAAGATTTTTGAGCTAATCGACTGAGTTTTGAGTGGATATTGTTCCTACTTCGTTCTAAGTGATCGTTATGTGTTTCCTAAGGCTTGAAAGTGGGTTTTAAACCGGTTTAATGAAGGGTTCGAAATTAGGGTTTTCAAACCCTTAAAACGAACAAAAACACGGATTTTACCTCAAATCGGTTGCATGAACGCCTAGATCTGTTGTACTTTCGAATTCTACAAGTGATGGTGGTGATTTTGACACCAAGAACACTCGAAATGGTTTAGTATCAAGCAAGAAATCTTAGAGAGATGTTATGGGTTTTAGAGAGAGAGTGACGATGGGGATGAAATGGCTGGTGGTTTGGGGGTTGTTGAGGGATTAAATGCCTCATTAAATGAGGTGAAAATACCCGGGTTCGTTCGGTTTCGCGTGGTTTCGCGTAGAAACGTCGGTTTCTCGTCGTTTTCGTAACGAAACGACTCGGTTATAAAATAGAATTTATAAAATTATTTTAGGTTGTGATTCCTAATAAATTAACTAAATATCTTTTAATTATTAAAATTTCAAAAATATTTAGTTAACGTTTAAATCGAATCGCGCGGTCATCGCGCGTATTTGTTCGAATCGTCACTCGAATAAATACGACGATAACTACACTTTTCAATATGGTTTTCTAATTATCGGATATCATTCAGAACGTTAAACTTCCAGAATTATTCGTACAGATCGTCACCTATACGAATAATCTGTCGGTTTAGCATTCACGTAACGACATCCGTGTTGTTTTGTTCTGTAAAGCCTTACATACGTTTATACATAATAAATCCTAACAATTTATCACATGATGGTTCTATATTGTCAAATAATTATCTGACTCAAGAACCCTATTTCTGAACTTTGTTTTCTGAATTTGAATCTGAACTGTACTATGATAACATGTAATGAAGGTGATATACAATTGATAACTGAAATATGTACCTGATTTACTGTTCATGTACTGTAGAGATCACTGTTCCGGTGACGATTCCGGCACTGATGTTACAGTCTCCCCTTGTTAAAGAAATTTCGTCCCGAAATTTAAGAATTACTGTCGGGTACATCTTCCTCTTCAAACAATTGGGGATACTTTGACTTCATGTGATCTTCACGTTCCCAGGTAAACTCGGGTCCACGTCTTGAGTTCCAACGAACCTTTACAATTGGAATACGGCTTCGCCTCAGTTGTTTAACTTTGCGATCCATAATCTCTAAAGGTTCCTCAATGAAGTGTAACTGTTCATCTATTTGAATTTCTTCGACCGGAATGACGAGTGTCTCGTCTGCAAGGCATTTCTTTAAATTTGAGACGTGAAACACGTCATGCACACCACTGAGTTCGTCTGGTAGTCTCAGTCTATACGCTACAGGACCAATACGTTCGATGATTTCGAACGGTCCCACGTATCGTGGTGCTAACTTGCCTTTCTTTCCAAAACGTACAACGCCTTTCCATGGGGAAACCTTCAACATGACACGGTCTCCCACTTGGAATTCCAACGGTTTGCGCCGTTTGTCGGCGTAGCTTTTCTGTCTGCTCCTTGTTGCTTGTAGTCTTCTTTGAATCTGGGCAATCTTATCAGTGGTTTCCTGAATAAGCTCTGGCCCAGTTATACGATTATCTCCAACTTCAGTCCAACAGATCGATGATCGGCATTTCCGGCCATAGAGAGCCTCGAATGGTGCACATCCGATACTGCTGTGGTAACTGTTATTGTAGGAGAATTCGATCAATGGCAAATGAGAATCCCAATTCCCATCGAAATCCAACACACAGGTTCTTAACATGTCCTCCAGGGTCTGAATTGTACGTTCGCTTTGACCATCCGTTTGTGGATGATAAGCTGTACTCAGGTTTAACCGTGTCCCTAGAGATTTCTGCAACGATTGCCAAAACCTTGATGTGAATCTGCTATCTCTGTCAGAAATAATAGACAATGGTACACCATGGCGTACCACTATCTCATTGATGTACAATCTTGCCAGTTTATCCATCGTGAATGTCTCACGCATAGGCAAAAAGTGAGAAGATTTTGTTAGACGATCTATGATCACCCAAATTGTATCATGACCACTAGAAGTGCGGGGTAGCTTGGTAATGAAATCCATAGCTATTTGTTCCCACTTCCAGAGTGGAATCTCAGGCTGTTCCAGTAGACCAGACGGTCTCTGGTGTTCCGCCTTTACCTTCGCACAAGTTAGACATCGACCGACGTATTCGGCTATGTCTTTCTTCATTCCAGGCCACCAATAAAATCCACGCAAGTCTTGGTACATTTTATCGGCACCTAGATGAACAGAATATTTCATCTTGTGTGCTTCATCGAAGATAAGTCTTCTTAATTCATCTACCGCAGGAATCCATACACGATCCTTATAGTGAATGATTCCATCATACTTTGTATCAAACTGTTTCTCTGCTCCACAGTCAAGTTCTTTCTTCAAGTTTCCTCTATCGACTGATTCTTGTTGCGCTTGAATAATATTGTCTTGTAAACTGGTCTGCACAGTCATTCCCATTGCTCTAACGCGCAAGGGTTTGACCCGTTCCTTCCGGCTCAAGGCATCAGCTACAACATTCGCCTTTCCCGGATGATACTTGATCACACAATCATAATCATTCAGAAGTTCAACCCAACGGCGTTGTCGCATATTGAGTTCCTTCTGATCGAAGATGTGCTGCAGACTCTTGTGATCAGTAAATATGGTACACTTGGTGCCATATAAGTAATGTCTCCAGATCTTCAATGCGAAGATTACGGCTTCCAGTTCAAGATCATGAGTAGTGTAGTTCTTCTCATGAACTTTCAACTGTCTTGATGCATAAGCGATAACTTTGTCCTGTTGCATTAGTACACAACCAAGTCCCTGATGGGATGCATCACAGTACACAACAAAGTCATCACATCCTTCTGGGAGAGATAGGATTGGAGCATCACACAATTTCTGTTTCAATGTCTGAAAAGCATCTTCTTGTTTCTGCTCCCAGACAAACGGTTCACTCTTCTGAGTTAACTTAGTGAGAGGCAGAGCTATCTTAGAGAAATTCGAGATGAACCTTCTATAATAACCTGCCAATCCCAGAAAGGACCGTATCTCCGTCGACGTCTTCGGAGTGTCCCAATTCTTTGTCGCCTCGATCTTGGCAGGATCTACATGAATTCCCTCGCTGTTGAATACATGACCCAGAAATTGAACTTCTCTTAGCCAGAATTCACACTTAGAGAATTTGGCATAAAGTTTCTGCTCCTTCAACAGTTCCAAGATCTTCCTGAGATGTTGCTCGTGCTCTGTCTTGGTCTTGGAATAAATCAGTATGTCATCAATAAAGACAATGACAAACTGATCCAGATACGGCTTGCACACTTGGTTCATGAGGTCCATGAAAACCGCTGGTGCATTTGTCAATCCGAAAGGCATCACCATGGATTAGTAATGCCCATACCTGGTTCGGAAAGCCGTCTTCGGTATGTCTTCGTCTTGGACTCTAAGTTGATGATAGTCGGACCGTAGATCAATCTTCGAGAAATACTGAGCTCCTTGCAACTGATCAAACAAGTCATCAATCCTCGGCAATGGATACCGATTCTTGATAGTTAACTTGTTTAGGTCTCGATAGTCGATGCACATTCTAAACGATCCGTCTTTCTTCTTCACGAACAAGACCGGAGCTCCCCAAGGTGAGTAGCTCGGTCTGATGAATTCTTTATCAAGTAACTCCTGCAACTGGTTCGACAGTTCCTGCATCTCTGAAGGTGCTAGCCTGTAAGGAGATTTAGCAACAGGAGTTGCTCCAGGAACTAAGTCAATTCGGAACTCTACCGGTCGCGCAGGTGGCAAACCTGGTAGGTCTTCAGGAAATACCTCTGGATACTCTTTCACTACGGGCATGTCTTGAATCTCTTTCTTGTCTTTCTCCTTTTTCACTACATGAGCAAGGAAAGCTACACATTGCTTCTATAGACAGTTACGCGCCTTTATGCATGAAATGATTTTGACACTTCGTTTTGCTTGATCCCCTCTAACTTCCAACACACGATCATCTGGTAATGGAACTCGAAGCAGCTTCTCAGAACAGATGACTTCCAACACACTTCGCCGAATGACTCATTCGACTGAATTACCTATTCGACAGAAGTCATTCGTCGAATGAGTTGTTTCGGCCTCTCATTCGGCCGAATGTCAGCTGCCTATATATACAAGTTCAAAATCATTTCAACCCCAACTTCTAAGAACCCTCATTTCTTCTCTGTGTGCTCCAGTGTCAAACCCCTGAAGATTTGAGAGTTTCTTGCTGTCCAAGTTCGATTCTCATTCAAACGTTCATCTCTTACCTTTGAATCACCACGGTTGCTGTTGGTTTCGATTGGAAAAGCCTGGAATAGGATTCCGCACTATTCCAGAGGCTGTAGAGCAGATCTCCATTGGAACCGGGTTGTTTCCATGCTCCAAATTGGTCCTACATAGTGGTATCAGAGCTTTGGCTCTTGATTCTGCTCGATTTCCAATCCAAATCATCATATCTTTGATTGTTCGTTCGAAATCTGCAAAAACCCTAAGCTTTTTGTCCTAAAAGTTACTATTTCATTGCAAATCCGTGAATTATTGTGGTGTTTTTGTCAAAACGTTTATCCCAATTTGTTCATTATCATCTCATGATGTTCTGTACCAAATTTGGTACTTAGAGCTGGTCAAAATCTCAAGTTATCACGATTTTTGTTGCAAAAACCCTCAGATTGGCCGAATGTCAATGGCGGCCGAATAGTTTCAGCCGAATAAGCCTCATTCGCCGAATAGCCACATTCGACTGTCTCATTCGGCGAATAACCCTCATTCGATCTCTCATTCGCCGAATAGCCCTCATTCGACCAGTCATTCGGCGAATAACTTCATTAAGTCAACTCATTCGGCGAATAGCTTCATTCGAAACTTTCATTCGCCGAATAGGTTCATTCTCTCTTCTCATTCGCCAGTCAGTCATACTCAGTCAGTCATTCGCCAGTTCTATCACATTCGGCCCCCGACATTCGCCCTAAGGATCTTCATTCGGCTATCATTCTGCAAATTTTTCTAAGTGTTGAATCTTGTCATTTCTGATTAAATGGAAGATTTAGCACTGATGGCGAACCAGAATCATCGTATTCAGACTTTGCTACTAACTGAGACTGAGACTAGAAACTCTAATAAAGCTCCTAAGTTGTTATCCTTAGACGATTATCCACACTGGAAGTATCGGTTTGAGATTCATATCAATGGAGTGGATACAAATTTATGGATGATGATCGAGGGAGGTTATCTGAGACCTCTGAATGAAGATGGAACTCCTATGCTAGTCACACGGATGATTGAGCCTCAGAGGAAGCTGTATGATTATGAGAAGAAAGCTTATGCTATTCTATCCCAGTCCATTGCCATTGATATTTTCCATCAGTTCAGACAGTTTACCTCTGCAAAGCTACTGTGGGATGCACTGCAACAAAGATATGAGGGTAATGATGCCTTGAAGAGCATCAAGTCAAAGGCATTGAGAAAGGAATTCAATAGCTTCATGTATGTGGGAAATGAGTCACTGGATGAGTTGATTGCAGGATTTTATCATCTTTTGAGTGAGTTATTCAATCATGAAGTCAAGACAACTACTCAAGAAAAGATCCAGTGTTTAGCAGATGCTCTACCTCCAAAGTGGGAGCCATTCTTGATGGTCCTCAAGCAGAATCAGATGTTGGCTCATATGGACATAAATGATTTTATTCAGAAGCTGAAAGAGCAAGAGATAGAGAACAAGTGGAAGGCAAAGAGAGTTGCTCAAGTCCAGGATCCATCGCTGTATTATTCTACTCCTACAGTTGAGAAATCATATTCTCATGCTCCATTGAAGACTGCATTTGTTTCTCAGACTACTGAAGCTCCATCATCTACTCAGATTCATTTTAGTCAGTCATCTTCTTCAATCAGCACTCAAAAGGAACATCATCAACCTGCTGCCAGTCTGAAAACAGATAATTTTGACAAAGTTACTGTGGAGATTGCTAAGGAACACATGGGTCTTTTATCTACACTCGTCAGCTCGTATGATGGTTTAGTAGCTGGTCAGATTGGCAATCCTTATCTGACTAATGATGATTATTCTCAAATAGATCCAGATGATATGGAAAGGATTGATATTATGTGGGCTCTAGCAAGTGCTGTTCGAAGAGCAAAAGAGTTTGTTAAGAGAACTGGAAAGGATATCAATCTCAACAAAGAATCCAACTTTGGTTTTGATATGGCTTTTGTGACTTGTTATAATTTTGGAGAAAAAGGTCATTTTGCTAGACAATGCAAGCAACTGAAGAAAGCTAGAAACAAGAATCCTTTTCAACATCAAAAGTCATCTAATTCAAATCCAGAAAGGAGATTAGTTCCTATTGATTCTCCTACTCAGGCTGGATCTTCTACTTCTGCAAGCAAAGCCTTAATGGTACAACAAGATGAAGGAGTAAACTGGAACTTCAGATTCAATGCAGATCAAGGAGAACAAGACAAAGCTTGTGTTGCTGAAATTCAAAAGGTTGAAGATTACAGTGAGGAAAACACTTTGGAAGAAACAAAGATTAATGATACTGAAGCATCAAGTTCAGAGTCTGATAGCATGACTGATTCAGACATTCAGGAATCTGATGCTGAAATTGAAGACTCTTCTACTCAGTTTGCGTTGATGGTAAACTCTTCTGCTTCATCAGAGTCCGAGCAGGTATATACTGATTGTTCATCTTCACATTCAGAGTGTTTTAATTGTGTTGACCTAAAGAGTAAGGTCCTTGCTTATCAGAAACATAATAGTGATTTGATGAATGATCTCGACTTGTGCATTGAGGCTAACAAAATTCTAAAATCTAATGAAAAAGATTTTCAAGCTAAAATTGATCTTTTAAATAGACAATTGCATGAGGCTGAGATCGCAGTGTTGAATAAGCAAGATGCTATAACTTCTTATCTTAATACCATCAATGAGATCAAGAAGAAGTTAGCAGTAGTTGAGTGTGACTATGAGACCTTGGGACAAAAGCTCAAGAGCTATGAGAGCTCATCTTACATTATTGACCACATGATCAGTAGGGGTACTGATCAACAGGGAAAGGGAAAAGTTAGCTATCAAAATTGTCCTCCACCTATCCTCAACGCCTTTGTTAATACACCAAATGACAAAGATGTTAAGGATTTTCAAGTCACTACTCCATTAGTAATAGATCCAACTGGACTATTTATTAATGAGGATTCCTCAAAATCTGAGAAATCTCGTGTGGATGGACTTGTTGAGGATTGGGTCTCAGATTCTGAGGATGAATCAGATGATTCGTATGTCTCTACTCAGAATCAAGCCCCTGCAGTCATGAAATGTGACCAATCTCAAATTCAAAGATTTACAAAGAATTGGGCTTTGTAAAAGCTTCTCAAAAGTCTGAAGCAAAATGTGTTATCAATTCAAAAGTCGAGACTCCCGAATCCCATCGCGGTACGCGATAAGAAATTTTGATCGGCCTTCGCGGTAAGCGAAGGCCATGCAAATCGAAATTTTTATTTAAACTATCCCCAATTCATTTATTCGGTTTCCTTTACACCCCACCAAGCAATTCCACTCAAAATCGAGTGAAACACACTGGAATCCACTTCCAAATCATCTGGAAGCACTAGCAAAGCCTTTCTTTGCAACTTGAAGTGTTCATTGATCATTGTAGCTTAAGGAAGAAGCCTTGGAAGCCATCTACAAACAAGAAAGTCTCCATCAACCACTTGTAGCTTCTGTCCAGATCAAATCCATCCATCTAAGAGCGTCTAAGGTAGTTTTAAACGTTTTCCTAGTGTTAGATCATACATGCAATGGGTAATAACCCACATGCAACTCCATACGGTTATTGTGCACGGGATTGTTGGTGATTTGTTGTGTAAATGTTATAGATTTACTGATTTTAAAGTATAAGAATGTTAGATTCGATTTTTGTTGAGTTAATGGTTGATTTGATGATGTTTTGGTACACTTGCCATAAAAGGAAACTTTTATGTTGCAAGTCTTGGATTTGTGATGATCTAGACATGTTAGACATGTCTAGATGTTGTCAAATGTATATTTGAGTGTTGAGAAACACATTTGGATGTTTGATTTTGTCAAAAACTTGGTTTTGTATAAACTTGCTATTTATGGAAACTTTTAAAAATCAAAAGAGGGCTTTTGATGTTTTTGAATGATTTGATGAACTTTGATCCTTGAAATATGTTTAGAAATGATTTCTAACGTATTTGGAAACCTTGATTTGTGAAAACGAGCTTTTAAACAAATACTTATTATTTTAGGGAACTTTATTTGGGTAAAACGGCATAAATGGTGATTTATGCGCAAGAGACATGTTTTAAGAGTTTAAACGTGTTTTACAATCATATTAGAAGTATTAACTTCAATAAATGAGATTTCATAACCACACTTTCCTAAATTAGAAACTTTCTAAAAATGGTAACTTATGCGATTAGAGTCATAGGATGCATTTTGGTGTCTTATGTGCATTAAGGCACATAAACACAACAGTCGTGTCACCAACGATTCGTCGAGTCTCACTAGTCAACACGCACACACTCGGTTGAGCACACCGACACTTGGAGTTGTATGGGATACAACACACCACAAAACACGTACTCACACCTATATGGTTATAGGTGCTTACTAGCAGGACTGTTAGCACTCGCAGGTAGCGAACACACAATCACTCCGGAACTGCTTAACAGGTGAGTTCATGGCCCCCTTTTACTTTTCTAACCTATGGGGGAGAAAACACTTCATTACAACTGTTTTTGAACAACAACTCTTTTAATGACATATGGACATGCCTTATCACTATATGTATATGTGTGGACCACATCACAACTAAAAGTCCTCGCGATACTCCACGGACCGTTAGTAGCGCGTAGCGCCTAGCGTGGTAATCTTGAATAGTACTATTTGGGCTTGACAAGCCCCACCCATCCCGACTGGAGGTCGGAATGGGTGCAATATTGACCAACACTTTGCCATTGTCTTGTGATGGACATGGCGGGCGGCACAACTGTCAGCTTCGGTACGACACCGCATATAATATAACTGGATTGATTAGCTATCAATCGATTCTGCATTGTAATGATACGTAGATGACAACTCTTACTTTAAACATTGGATGTTTACTGCTTATGATAAACCTGTGCTCTCACCAACCTTTGTGTTGACCGTTTTACTCCCATGTTTCTCAGGTAACTAAGGCACGCTCACAAAGGATCTAGAATGCTAGGATGGAGTCGCATGCATCTGTTTAAGTGTCTTAGTCTATTAAACATTTGTTATCATCTGGTCGTGTTACTTATGTATTGTCAAACTACTTTAATCGCTTCCGCAACTATTGTTACATAACATTTTGAAAACTGTTTTAAGTTAACGCTTCCGCTATCTATGAATGTTAATGTGTTTTGATAACCTACACTTACTTCCGCAGCTCTGATTTTACAAACTGTTTTATCCAAGAAATTGGATGTACGTATACAACCAGACATGTAGGTCTTGCAAGTTGTGTGACCGGAGACTGCGATTCTGCAAGATCAGCCAGCCGTCGCGCCCCCGTCCGGGACGGGAGGGCCGGGGTGCGACAATATAACCCACTAAATGCGTGCTAACCCAAATAACTTTGGCAAGATGAAGCTGAATCTTGGATTTTTTTTTTGAACATCAATGTAACACATTTTGAACACCATGTTCTTTTATGAGTTTGGGCTAATTCATCACCGTTCAAAAACTTACAGTACTGTAACACAAAACTTACAACGATGATATTTTTTAAACGGTGATGAATTTCCACAAAGTTATAAAAGAACATGGTGTTCAAAATGTGTTACAATGATAATCAAAAAAAAAAAATCCAAAATTCGGCTTCATCTTGCCAAAGTTATTTGGATTAGCGCGTATTTTGTGGATTATGAAAAATTCCATGCCCTATATATATATGTGTGTGTGTAATGTATTACAGTGCTGTAAGGCAAATTAAAGTGATGTAGGATCTCAAACGAAAAAGAATTTGCACAAACACATAAAAGAACATACTCTTGTACATGTAAAACAAAGATTTTGAAAAAAAACAAAAGATTCGGGTTGATCTTCTTGGGTTAATTCGGGTTATATCAATAAGGGTGGGTTATTATATGATGTGAATCATATCAATGACGAAGCTTACATAGGGCCAGAAAGGTTAATTTTTAGTTAAAAATAGAGGTTTCGCTCCCCCTCGCGTAAAAAAACTTAACATGTATTATGGCTTCGGTAATTTTTCGCCCGCCCTATCTGAGCCTTCAAGCTCCGTCACTGAATCCTATATATATATATAGGGTAACGTTCCATTGTTAACCCACTCTTACTGTGTTAACCCGTATAACTCCAACAAGATCAATCCAAATCTTTGTTTTCTTATTTTAAATATCATTATTACACATAAATAATACTTTATTCTTTTATATGTATATGTAATTCATCACCGTTTAAGATTTAAATTTAGTGTAAATTTTGGTTACATTAACACAATTTATAATTTTCAGTACAGTGTAATTTAAACTTACACTAATTTTAAATCTTAAACGGTGATGAATTTACACATACACATAAACGAAAAAAAGTATTGTTTATGTGTAATAATGATATTTAAAAAAAAGATACTCCACCAAGATCAATCCAAATATTTTTTTTCTTATTTTAAATATCATTATTACACATAAAGAATAATTTATTCTTTTATGTGCATATGTAAATTTATCACTGTTTAAGATTTAAATTCAGTGTAAATTTTGGTTCATTAACATGATTTATAATTTTCGGTACAATGTAATTTAAACTTACACTGATTTTAAAAATCTTAAATGGTGATGAATTTACGCATATACATAAAAGAAGAAAGTATTGTTCATGTGTAATAATGATATTTAAAAAAAGATAACAAAGATTTGGATTGATTTTGACGGAGTTATACTGGTTACCGCTATATGGGGAGGTTCCATAGAAAACCTTCGTATTTGAGAAAACTTAAAAACTAATCACAATTGTTATTAATCAATTTCGTTTTTCGTTTTTTATTTTACATTTTGTTTTATTATAAGGTTAGATTTGTTAACAAAAAGAAAAAAAGAAAAAAAGATATGTAATTCATGTTATTACATATAAGTAACTCATTGAATATTGTAAACTACATTTTCAAGTTACATATATAATTTTATAGATTACACATACGTAACTTCGTGATGTACATATTTTTATCAAAAAAATTTTCTTGTTTATAACATTTATGAGCTAATAATAAAAAATCGTGAATTTTTTTTAAAAAAAATTAATTGGTTAGTAGTTGTTTTCTTAGTTTTCTCAAAAGTAAGGAGTTTTCTTTTGAACCCTCCCCTATATATATATATATGTATGTGTGTGTGTATGTATGTATGTATGTATGTAGGAGTGAGAAAAAAATATAGCTACTTGTAAAGACTAATAAAGGCTGATGCTCACCAAACTTCTTATTTTGTCTAAGTATTGGTGCTGCAAAGACTAACAGCCTTCGGAAGGAAGAAGTTACTCTTCAGAAGCAACACTCCTTCCGAAGGATAACTTACTCATGCCGAAGGTTGTACAAGACAATTGCTTCGGAAAGCTCAGCACTTAGAAGATTCAGACCTTCAGAGCTTCCGAAGACTTAAAGCTTCCGAAGATTCTCCTTTGCACCAGAGATAAAGACAAGGACTTCTGAGGTTTATCCACTGACACAAGACTGTAGCTGATTACTTTCTTAGTACAAAAGGGACTGACACAAGACATGCTGGTCTGATTAAATACAAAAAGAACATACCGAAAGTCAGACAGCACCTTACTTCCCTTACTCAGCATTAAATGCAAAAGATTATCTGAAGCCTTGAAGATCAACAACATTAAATGTCTTTCATATTTAGCCAGTCTTTGTAAAGTTAATGTCTATATTTTTAATAATTGTAATTGAGTGTCTTAGCCTGTTAAGACACTCCTCATACTAGAATAAGCTTTACTTTATGTACTTGTCTAGTATACCCAACTTGTATTCCTACGTGTATACGGTTGTAGCCTTGGCTATATAACCTCTCATTGTAAAGTCTGTAAGCGTGCTTGTCCGGTTTACACTTGTAATACTTTGAGAGAAATATATCTTTGAGCTTGAATTTACTCTTGTGTTCTTATTGCTATTCAAAGATTATTTGTTCACCATTTGAGTGTTTGTGAGATCCTTCTAACAGACCTTCCGCATCTGTTAGATTGTATTAGAGAAATACTTGTGAAGTGTTGTTTAGGTTAAACAACCCGATCCAACAAGTGGTATCAGAGCTTTGGCTCTTGAACATAAGTTCCTAACCATCATTAAGTTACCAGTTCTTCTAGAAATTTCACCACTTCTAAACTCACATTCTGTCTGTTTGTTCATATGGCTGCACTCAACAAACATGGAAAGTCAGGATGCAGGGATTCATCAGTAATCAAGACTGCAAACTATGGAAGTCGGTTCTTGAAGGACCTTTCATCCCAACTGTTCCTGCTACTGGTGCTGGTGGAGCTCCTATGCCAAAGGATCCAGCTCTCTATTCTGATGAAGACTACAAGAAAATAGAAGTGGATTCTAAATCTTTGTGGCTCATACAGATGGCAATTCCTAACTCGATCATCCATGCATTCAAGAAATGCAAATCTGCTCAAGAGATGTGGAACTCTCTACAGCAGATGTATGAAGGCTCTGAAGATATGAAAGAAAACAAGAAGGATATGCTGAAATAGAAGTTTGAAAACTTCTGTCAACAGAACAATGAGAAGATGACTTCTCAATACCTCAGGCATGTTCAACTTGTTGATGAGTTGGTAGCAGCTGGTGTCAAAATGGAAAACCAGGATGTGATCAGAAAGTTTCTTAGATCACTTCCTCATGCTTGGAACATATATTCTGTAGCCATCCGGTGAACAGAAAATCTAAGAAGTCTAAAGCTGAATGAACTGTTTGGTATACTCAGTGCATATCAGATGGAAATAGATGCTCAGGAACCTAAATCCACTCAGACACATCTTGGTTCAGCAGCACTCTATGCACCCATCAGTAACTCTTCTTACCAGAGTTATCAACCAAGTTACCATCCTACCCCCACACCAATTGTTAGCTTTCCTGAAACATCAACTCCATCTACCACACACACAAACCCTTTTTCCAACCCAACTTCCCTCTTAACATCTGGGCAAGGAGATTTCATGGCTGAGGAAACAAACTACTTTCATCTTTGCCAAGAAGACTTAGATGGTATTCCTGCGGATGATCTTGAGGAAATGGATATCAACTATCAAATGGCCATGATCTCCTATAGAGCAAAGAAGTTCTACCAAAGAACTGGTAGACAATTCAAGAAGCACAATATGAAAACTGGGTTTGGTCTTGACAAGTCCAAGCTGAAATGCTTCAACTGCCAACAGTTAGGTCACTTTGCCAGAGAGTGCAAGTCCACAGGAACTCAACCATCAAATTCTGGGCAATCACAACAAAGACCATCAAGTTCAACAAACAATGCAAATATTGCAGAACAAGATTTTGCAGACTGGAGCTTTCAAGCTGAGGATGCTTCCATTTCCAATAGTGCATTGATGGCAAATGATTCAACTTCTTCATTCAAGGTAACTGATGACATGTGCACACCTGAATGTTTAGAGAAGTTAAATATTTTTAAAAGAATAAACTCTCAACTCAGTAATGAACTTGAGTCATTACAAGTAGTCAAGGCAAATTTGTTTGAATGTGAAAGAAATTACATACAAAAGATTGAAGAAATGGAAAAGACTATTTCTAGCTTAAAACATGAAGACACTAACAAACAGTGTCAAATTAACAATCTTTTGGAAAAATTAACTACTGCCAGGACTGAACTTGTAATGGCTGAGTCTTATAGAGACAAGTTTTTAAGCCAAGGTGAAAAGTATGAGAAGCTTTTCAGAATGAGTAGCACAACTGAGTTGGTGAATAAAAAAGGGGCTAGTTTGGGATATAATAAAGTGGAACCTCCATCTGCATATACTCCCATGGTGGATGTTAGGTGTAAACCAGTAGTTGACCTTGTGTATGATGAGGAATTGGACATACACAAGGTAGCTCAAACTGATATTCTCTCTGATCTAAACCCAAGTACCTCAACATGCTCAGATGAGGATGATATTCCTTTTAAACCAGAAAAGAAAAAATCAGTTTTGAAATGTAATAAAAGAACTAAGAAACATCAATCAGTTTTTATCAACGCTAAATGTATTCAAAATGGGGATATCTCATCAGATGATTATGTTACTTGTCCATCAAACAAGTCCAAAAGGGGTAGGTCAAAAGAAAGAAAGGCCAGTTTTTCAGGAAAACAGGTAAATTATGAAGGTAACAAGTCTGTTGGAACATCCAAACCATCAACTGCTATGAATCAAAGCTCATCTTCCATCAACCAAAATCAGCATCAACCCTTTCTAAACAACCAGCCTACATGTCTGATGTGTGGTGATAAAAATCACTTTGCTGCTGATTGCTTCTACAATCTAAGAAGCAGAGTATTTTCTGAGAAACAAGAAAGAGGAAGAAAGGAAAGTTGGAGAATGTCATCTTCTTCTTCGGAAGAACAACGAAGAAGCCCAGTCAAGAAGGTATCAGAAGCTAGCACTTCTGATAGTCGGAAGAAACAAAATAAGAAGGGTTTCGGAAAGAAAGTTTCGGAAGCAAGCACCTCTTATAATCATAATAAGAAGGCTTCCGAAAAGAATGTTTCGGAAGATCATGAAAGAAAGGCTTCCAAAGGAAAAAGAACATCGGAAGCACATAACAAGAAAACTTTCGACAAACCAAAGAAATATTTGCCTTTTGGAAGAAGAATAACCTTGGAAGTAAAGCCCAAATGGTCAGCAAAAACCAAGTCATCGGAAGGAAAAGCAAAAGGTGCTTCCGATAACTATCAACAGAAGCAAACTCTTCCAAAAATCTTAAAAACCAAACATATATGGAAGAAAAAGGAAATAGCTGAACCATCTGTTCAACCACCAGTCTCACTAACAACAAGCACATCATCTGTTCCATCTAAGATGATGTCAAAGAAATTTACTTACAATGATGCTAATGGAAAACCCAAGACCACATGGGCTTGGGTTCCCATCAGGAACTAACTCACTTCTGGGACAGCAGGAATCAAAGAAAAACTTGTGGATAGTTGACAGTGGTTGTTCCAGGCACATGACAGGCAATAAGACTCACTTGCACAAATATGAACCATTCTTTGGTGGGTCTGTTGCATTTGGAAGTGATCCAGTGGGAGGATACATTACAGGTAGGGGCACAATTTCAAATGGGCGTGTAAGTTTTGAGAATGTGAACTTTGTTAAAGAACTTAACTACAATTTGCTAAGTGTATCACAGGTGTGTGATCAAAAGCACAACATGTTGTTCACTGAGCATGAATGTATAGTGTTAAAACCTGGATTTGTTGTTCCAAATGAATAAATCTTGCTCAGAGCACCAAGAAAGAACAACATGTATATGCTAGATATGAGCACAACTTCTCTACTTAGCAATATAAGTTGTTTTCTTTCTAAAGCTTCGCTGGATGAATCATCTCTGTGGCATAGGAGGCTTTGTCATGTAAATTTCAAAAACATGAATAAGCTTGTTAAAAATCAACTTGTAATAGGTTTACCATCAAAAAAATTTGTATGTGAAGACAAATGTATTGCTTGTCTTAAAGGCAAGCATCATAAATCATCTCACCATGCCAAGGAGATGAATTCTATCACAACAGTCCTACACTTACTTCATATGGACTTGTTTGGCCCAACAAATGTAAAAAGCTTAGGAAGAAAGTCCTACTGTCTGGTAGTCACAGATGACTTTTCAAGATATACCTGGGTATTCTTTTTAAATACCAAGGATGAAACAGCTGATATCTTGAAGTCATTCATTCTTGGAGTTGAGAATGAATGTGACCACAAAGTGAAAATTATTAGATCTGACCAGGGAACAAAATTTAAGAATCATACTTTAAACTCCTTTTGTGAATCCAAAGGTATTACAAGACAATTCAGTGCTCCTAGGACTCCACAACAAAACGGTGTTGCTGAGAGAAGGAATAGGACACTGATTGAAGCTGCTAGAACCATGTTGTCTGACGCCAAGCTACCAATAACTTTTTGGGCAGAAGTAGTCAACACTGCTTGTTATGTCCAAAATAGGATTTTAGTAGTTAAGACACATGGTATGACTCCTTATGAGATTTGGCATAAAAGAAAACCATTTATTGGATTTCTTAAACCATTCGGATGTCCATGCACTATCTTTAAGACTAAAGATCATCTAGCCAAGTTTGCTGAGAAATCAGCAGAGGGCTACTTTGTTGGATACTCTTCATATGCAAAAGCTTATAGAGTATACATCAAAGCTTCCAGAATTATTGAAGAGTCTGCAAATGTTCAGTTTAATGAACATACTCTTAATAAACCTGGAATTGGCCCTGATTGGCTGTTTGATCTTGATGGATTCACATCGGCATTTAATCTTTCCAAGGAGTATGTTTCAGGAAATCAGTCAAAGGATTCTATCTCAACTCAACACAGAAGGGAAGATGACTTTCGTGTTGAACTGCCAATAGCTTCAAGACAAATCGTGGCAGAATCCAATTCAACACAAAATGGAGTGTCACAGTCTGAGACAATCAACACTTCTCAAGCAGGTCCCCTAAGAAATTCTACTTCTGTTCCACAACATCAAGAAGAAGTAGGAAGTGATTCAGCAGAAGCAACTACTCAGGAAACTTCTTCTCCCAGAGAATTTGATCCCACAAAAGTCCAAACCCAAAAGCCTCAAGACTTGCCTGAAATTCAACTTCAGGTAGTTCTTCCAAATCTTGAGTCAAGCAGTCTGGACTTGGCTGCTCAACTGGATGTGATTCCCAGAACTCGTATTCATAACACTCATCCAGTTGAGAACATCATTGGTAATGTTGAAGAAGGAGTAAGAACAAGAAGCTCTATGCATGAAGCAAACATTTGTTTGTTTTCTTGCTTTCTATCCCAATTAGAACCAAAGAAAGTTGCTGAGGCATTGAAAGACAACAGTTGGGTAGAAGCCATGCAGGAGGAGCTTCTTTAATTTGAAAGACAAGGTGTTTGGAAACATTGCCCTTTACCTAAGGGTAAGTATCCAATTGGAACAAAATGGGTTTTTAGAAATAAGAAGGATGACAAGGGTGTTTTTATCAAGAATAAAGCTAGATTAGTTGTTCAAGGATACACCCAGGAAGAAGGCATAGATTATGATGAAGTCTTTGCTCCAGTTGCAAGAATTGTAGCAATCAGAATATTTTTAGCTTTTGCAGCTGCCAAGAACTTCAAAGTCTTTCAAATGGATGTGAAAAGTGCCTTTTTATATGGAAGTATTGATGAGGAGGTATATGCATGTCAGCCTCCTAGATTTGAGGATTCAAGGTTTCCTGATCATGTCTGTAAGCTTGACAAGGCTCTATATGGGCTGAATCAAGCTCCCAGAAAATAGTATGAAACCTTGTCTTCTTTTCTATTTGCTAACCACTTCAAGAGAGGGACAATTGATAAGACACTCTTTTTCAAGAAGTCCAATCAACATATCATGCTGGTACCGATATATGTTGATGACATTATCTTTGGTTCAACTGATGAATCTCTCTGCAAGAATTTTGAATCACTTATGAAGTCTAAGTTTGAAATGAGTTCAATGGGTGAACTCACATTCTTTCTTGGAGTCCAAGTAAAACAAACTTCTACATGGATTTTCATTAGTCAGTCAAAGTATGTCAAAGACATTCTTGAAAGATTTAAGCTGACTGATTGCAAAGCTCTGAGAACTCCAATGTCCAAGACAACATCTCTTAGCCCTGATCTTGAGGGGGAGGATGTTGATCAACATCAATATATAGCAATGATAGGTTCTTTGATGTACCTCACAGCAAGCAGTCCTGATATAATGTTTGCAACCTGCTTGTGTGCAAGATTTCAGGCTAATCCCAAAGTTTCACACATGCTGGCTGTGAAGAGAATCTTCAGATATCTCAAAGGAGCACCAGGTCTAGGATTATGGTATCCTAGAAACGAAGACTTTCAGTTCATGGCTTATACTGACAATGATTATGGAGGTTGTAACATCAGCAAGAAATCCACATCAGGAGGATGTCAATTTCTTGGATCCAGAATTGTGTCTTGGCAATGCAAGAAACAATCCTGTGTTTCTACCTTTACTGTAGAGGCAGAATATATAGTTGCTTCAAGTTGCTGTGCACAAGTTATTTGGATTCAAAATCAGTTGAAGGATTATGGAGTAGAACTCTTCAACACTCCTATTCAGATAGACAATTCAAGTGCAATCTCCATCACCAACAATCCTGTCAAGCATTCAAAGACCAAACACATTGACATCAGGTACCACTTCATCAGAGACTGTGCAGAAAAGAAGTTGATTCATCTAGTTAAAGTTGATACAGAGCACAATTTGGCTAATCTTTTCACTAAGGCATTTGATGAAGGAAGATTCAGGTATTTAATAACAACCATTGGCATGATTAACTTTGAGTAAATAAATTAATAAGGAATCAATAATTCTTCGGAAGATAAACTTAAATTTTCTTATGTTGAGTAATTACTCTTCAGAAGATAGTTTAAGTCTTCGGAAGCATTATTCCTTCCTTAAATCGGAAGACGTCACACTTCAGAAGATAACTCTCATTCTGAAGTTTTATACTTCCGATACATTATAACTTCGGAAGCAACATCTTCTGAATCTCATATTCAGAACAAGGTTCCTTCCGAAGAACAATTACTCTGGTGAGTCTATCTAAGTTTTCAGAAGACATACTTCTGATAATATACTTGTATATGTTTCGGAAGTAAGTATCTTCTGATGAACACTCTTGGTCTCATGAACCTCTTTCGATACATACTCTCAGAAGAACTTTGTATTTAACAAATTTTGAATAATAAATGAGCTGTATTCGGAAGACCTTTTTCTGACATCCGGATCTCAAAATTTAATGTGCTCCTTAAATGTTGACATCCGAATGTATAAAAAGGTCTCCCGCTCACTCATTCTCTCTCACCGTTTCATTTCGAATTGTTTTCTTCTTTCTTCAAATCTAAACCTAAAAACCGTCGATCTCTAACCTAAAAACCGTCAATCATCATGGCTCTTCTTCCCTTCAAACCTGCTCACAACCTATCGGCGGAGTTATCAGCAGAACATGATGCTGACTTCGCATCGATCATCTCTTTTCTTCAGAGGAGCAGGTATAATTTCGCTCTCACTGTTCAGCCCATGGTGTATGAATCTCATCACCAACAATTTTCGGCTTCCTGTTCGGTCTCTTCATCTCCCAATGGTCGGATTCTTAATGCCACCATTGATGCTCATCCCATATCTATCACAGTGGAGACCATCTGTCGGCATCTTCAACTTGGTGATGCCGGGGGAGGGTCTCATTCACTAAGGATGAGGTAGCATTGGCCTTTAGGTCAATGGGGTATGAAGGTCCTCTCCCTTCAACTACTTATTTGAAGGGTGGAGTGTCCTATAATTGTAAATACCTCATACATTTGTTTTTGCACTGTCTTTCTAATAAGACAGGTGGTTGGGATCAAGTTCCATCTGACTTAGCTTCGGCTATTCATGGCTTGATTTCAAACCAAATGTTTAAGTTTTCTGCTTTTATTTTCAATAATCTGATTGACAATGTCTCGTCACCAAAGAAGTTTTGTATGTATCCCAGGTTTTTGCAGCATATATTTTATGGAGAGTTGGGTTCTGTCCTCTCACTGACTGGGAATACATAAAAAATCCCCTTGGTTTCTTCCAAGGTTTTTGTACAATTGAAGAAGAAGAGTGCTAAGTTTTCTGGAAACTTCACTCCTCTTCTTCCTTCTATGGAGCTACTAACTCCAGAAGGTGACAGCTCTGTTACACCCACAGATGCTGAACCCACACCTTCCATTTCTGTTCCACATCCCATCAAAATCACCTATAAACGCCGCCGAACCCCTGAACAGCTGTCTACAGCTGTTCAGGTCCCTTCTTCTGAACCCATCAAGAAAAAGGTGAAAAGAACTGTCAAGGGCATAGTTCCACCTAAGGTGAAAAACACACCTATTGTTACTCCACAGGTTCTTCCTCTGGAACCTGTGGCTGCCCCTAACCAGCCTGAAAACCCTCAGAGTATGTCACAAAACATACCTGGGAATATCCAAAGGGATGCCCCTATTATTGAGTCTGCTTCTGATGAAGCAACTCCATTAGATCAGAGACTGTCTCCCAAGTCTCCAGGTTCCCTGACCCAGAGCCAATTTTGTCAGAGGTTGGCCCTAGTAGTTCTGAAGGGGTCAATGCCGGTGAGGCTGCCACTACTGTTGATCTTAATCAAGATTTACAGGACAGTGGTACAGGCACTAGGACCTCACCTGTGACAACCCACACTAGGGAGGACTTCTTTGAAGACCTTCTCAATGAGGGGAATCCAGGGTGCCAAGAAACCACATCTGGTGGTGGATGTGCAGGAGCTAGGCTCAGGACTCCATCGCCCCATGATTCTACTATGGTATATGAGGGTACCACATCACAGGAATTGACGGCTACTATTTCATCCCTCCAAGCCAGGGTAGCTCACCTGGAAGCTGAGGTTGCTACCCTGCGGCTTGAGGTCCAGGCTAAAGATGCTACTATTCTGGACCTCAGGAGGCGTCCCCCGGTGATACTCACACCATTCCATCCTGATCCTGCTACATCTACTTTCCTTTCCCCTGATGCTACCAAAAAGGGGGAGAATGCACCTTCTGCAGGGTTAGGATCAGAAGAAAGAGAAGAGGAAGGTGCACAGGAGGTTAACCCATCCATAGTCACTTTGACTACTGAATGGGATGACTTCTTGAGCACATACTTCCATGACTCCAATACTACTTCCTCTTCTTCTTCTTCTGAGGATACCTTGGAGATTGCCAAAGAGACTGAGCAACATACAACAACTGTCTCCTTGGAACCTCAGTCCCCTGCTAGGACTCAGTCTCCTGCTGAGACTACAGCCCAGGTTACCATGGAGGAAGAAACTCAAGAAGAACAACCCATTCCCGTAGAACCTGTGTCCCCTTTTGGGACAAAGGCTACAGAAGCTGTTGAAGCCCAGGTTGCAATGGAAGAAACTACACAAGAAGAACCAATCTCCATGGAACCTGTGTCCCCTTCTGGGACAATGGTTGTCGAAGATCTTTCCTCCACTCCTGAGCACTCTGTGGATACTATTAAGGAATCACCCAAGATGGTTGGTCAACTGGAGGAGGCAGTGAATGCTGAGGTTAATTCCGAAGCTGCAGCTGCTTCCGAAGGCCCAGTCATTATTGATGATTCCTCCACAGAGGAGCTTATGGCCAATGAACCAGTTGGGGAGGCCACAGGATCTGTATCCTCTGGGGTAAAACTGACAGCAGATGACAAAGGAAAAAGAAAGCTCACTCCATAGGAGGAAGCTGAACAAGAGGAGAGGATCCGGAAGAAAAAGAAGGGCCGACCAGACACTTCAATGGATGATGAACTCATCAGATTGTCTGCCCTTCTTCAGGAAAAGGGGTATGATATTGATGAAGTACTGAGCTGGTCGGACCTCAGATGGTTGCCGAGCTGGACAAGGTGCAGCAGCAAGAACAGGCAGCTGTTGCATCCAAAGCCCAAAAGAAGCTAACAAAGACACACAAGGATAAGGCTTATAGAGACAAGTCCAAGGCCTTTCTCCTGGAATATGGCTTCCATGCTCGGCAGTTAGGCTCTATGAAGAACTCTACCATGGATATGCACATCCGAGATATAAAGGCCAAAGTAGCCAGAGGTGAGTTGCTTCCAATTGAGCAGATAAGGGCTCAAAGGGCAAGCCTAATGAGAGGCTTAGGTTTAGGGGGAGGAGGAAGAATAGAGTTTCCCCTTTCTGGTGCAGGTATCAGAGAGGGAGAAGAAGTCATGTGTGGGGAAGTAACAAAGGCAATGTTCCCCAACAAGTCCCCCCAAAACCCTAAAGAAGAACAAACATCTCCTCCATCAAGTCCCTCGATGGACAACATGCCAATCTCTTCAGTGATCAAGATCAATAAGGGCAAAAAGACTACAAGGAAACAACCATCACTAAACCCTGATCTTGAGAGACAAACACAGGTTGATGAGAGGAGAACAGAACCCTCAATAACTGAGGATGCTGATCCACAGCCTACTGCAACAACAGGTGCAGCAGTAGGATCTAGTGTGGAAGAACAACAAGCCAGAGATTAGACGAGTCAAGCTACTGCTCAAGACAGACCAAGATTTAGAAGAAGAAAAAGCATAGCTCGAAAGAAAATAGAACATCTGTCATCTCCTCTGACTTTGAGCCAGAGTCACCTCCCCCAGGACCAAAACCAAACAAGCAGCTGTCTCAGTACCAGAAATCACACTTGAAGCAGCTCTAGAATCCACACAATCTCAGGAAGACCTAAGAGATATCTGTGGGTTAATGCATGAGCACTTATATATCCCCTTAGGGAATTGGAGCTTCAATGCACAACAGAAGATCTTCATTCTTACTAATTACAATGGACAAATAAAACTTGTGAATCTTGTGCAGCTTATGGTGCTGGCAAAACCCTATGTCTTTGACCTAGAAAAGCTTCCTCTTAACAATCCTGATAATGGATCAGATGGGAGAGTAGGAATGAAGTGGGTAAAGGCAAGGGCTCAGGTCCTGAGGGGAGAAAAAGTTGTAAGGAGAATTCCATAAGAAAGTTTTGGTAGCATGAGCCTAGGAGGAGACTGTAAAGACTAATAAAGGCTGATGCTCACCAAACTTCTTATTTTGTCTAAGTATTGGTGCTGCAAAGACTAACAGCCTTCGGAAGGAAGAAGTTACTCTTCGGAAGCAACACTGCTTCCGAAGGATAACTTACTCCTGCCGAAGGTTGTACAAGACAATTGCTTTGGAAAGCTCAGCACTTAGAAGATTCAGACCTTCAGAGCTTCCGAAGACTTAAAGCTTCCGAAGATTCTCCTTTGCACCAGAGATAAAGACAAGGACTTCCGAGGTTTATCCACTGACACAAGACTGTAGCTGATTACTTTCTTAGTACAAAAGGGACTGACACAAGACATGCTGGTCTGATTAAATACAAAAAGAACATACTGAAAGTCAGACAGCACCTTACTTCCCTTACTCAGCATTAAATGCAAAAGATTATATGAAGCCTTGAAGATCAACAACATTAAATGTCTTTCGTATTTAGCCAGTCTTTGTAAAGTCAATGTCTATATTTGTAATAATTGTAATTGAGTGTCTTAGCCTGTTAAGACACTCCTCATACTAGAATAAACTTTACTTTATGTACTTGTCTAGTATACCCAACTTGTATTCCTATGTGTATACGGTTGTAGCCTTGGCTATATAACCTCACATTGTAAAGTCTGTAAGCGTGCTTGTCCGGTTTACACTTGTAATACTTTGAGAGAAATATATCTTTGAGCTTGAATTTACTCTTGTGTTCTTATTGCTATTCAAAGATTATTTGTTCACCATTTGAGTGTTTGTGAGATCTTTCTAACAGGCCTTCCGCATCTGTTAGATTGTATTAGAGAAATACTTGTGAAGTGTTGCTTAGGTTAAACAACCCGATCCAACACTACTCTTATTGCAATAACTCAAATAATTCTATCAAGATCAAGTCAATTGTTAGATTTTCTTTAACATCATTATAACACATTTATAATAATTTATTCTTTTATTAGTTTGTATAAATTTATTTCCGTTTAAGAAATGATAGCGTATTTACAACACTCTAAGCATTTTAGATCCAAACCTTACAATAATGTTACCTCTTAAACGGTGATAAATATGCATAAACTCATAATAGAAGAAAATGTTCTAACTGTGTTACAATGAAGTTAAAAGAAAATCCAAAATTTGACTTGATCTTAACGGAGTTATTTGAGTTAGTTTAAAAAAGTGTGTTATTATTACTTCCATCCTACACACATACACTTAACCACGTATTATTTTTGCAAAAAATTGTTTAAAATCGTGAAAACTTGTAGATCTGTTTAAGTAGACACAAACCATCTGCTTCATTGGTATGATATTTAATTATACAACACGCTTCACACTTATGATTTAGAAAATTGATTTTAACGTTGACATTTTGGAACTCAAAAGCAAACTTTTGTTTATGTGTGTGGTTACTATTCATTGATGTATACAAGCTTTGTTGTGCTGGGTACATTTATTTCTTTTGGTTTTTATTTCAACTTTCACGTTTGTTTCTATAATATTTGCTTTAATTTGATAATAGATTTGTTGTTTAGTGAACTAGACTACTAGGCTTGGTAAGGCGCACTATCAATTGAGGTCTATGCAACACTTATTTCATGAGTCCTAATCCTACATAAATTGACATGTTTTGTATAACAAGTCGTTACGTAATTAAATGTTGTTTGTAAAAGAAAACGAGTGATTAACAGATTAATGCGTTAGATTAGATCATCAGTTACTAACGAAAATATGGCATATAAGTATTTATCTTAGTTTAGGTTGTAAAATATTAAATTTGTTCTTAAGTCTAAGTATATAAAAAGTTTATACATCCCGGAGTAAAGCACGAGTTTACCCACAAATTATAACTAATTAACATATTTACGAAGTGATAGAATTATTTAGTTGATTTAAATGTTATAATATTAAACTAAAAAAAATAAATTAAAAATTTAAAACAAATTTAATGAATAAATATAATAAATAAACATAAACGAAAGTTAACAAGCATAAATGAATATATTACTGAACGTTTACAAACATAATCTATTAATGTTCATTCCTTTAACGAAATTTCTTGTTTATGTCATTTCATTTTTACATGAACAAACATAAACGCACTTTCTGTCAAATAACACATTTGATGTTCGCTAAACGTTGGGTTTCTTTACAACCTAGCTAACAAGCTTCGTCGCACTTTACCTTTATACCAAAACGTAACAAATGTTAGGATTTTCATCCATCATCATCAAACCTAACTCAGCTATCTCCAAAGTTTAAATAAAGAAATCATTTGAAATAGGTTGTTTTTTATTCTAAAACTAGGTTAGCACCCCGTGTATTACACGGTTGAATGAAAAAACTATAATAAATAATCATATGAAAATTTAGACAATAACAAAAGATCTTTTAATATAAAATATGACTAAAATTTTGTATAATTTAATAATTGAAATAATAAAATATTTATATTATTTCTTTACATGCTAATTTTTTAAAAGTTTGTTTCTTTAAACATTTTGTTTTAAAATACTATTTTTAAAAATTGTATATTTTATAATAATTTGGATTTTAAAAATGTATTTTTTTTAATATTAATATATTTTTAATGTATTAAAAAATATGTTATCTAGTTTAAAAATGTAAAAAAATATTTAATGTTTAATATTATTATTTAATATGTGTATTTAATAGAAGAGAGATGCGAGAAATCCTGGTTGAGGTGCTCTATAATCACGCCACGTGTCCTTAAAAACTTTGATTTATTAAAATAGATAGATAACTAATGTTCAAAATCCTAATTAGATCTTGATTTCAAACTGAATGCATGTACCTTATATATCTTCTTCACAAATAACACTTTTTTTCCCATCTCTTGCCAAACTTTGCATTATTATTATTAGAAACCTAACAAACTAGTTTTCTACCTGCTAGGGGTTGTGAAACTAGATTTCATAATTAAATAAACGGGTTTTTATGCATTTTAAAGAGAAAATATCAATATTTGTATATTATCAAAGTACATGTATAAGATAATAAATAACAAAACCGTCTTTCCAAAACAATAAACACAAAATTAGTATTTTATACTGTATAATACTTCTTAAAATGAATATGACATTACACAATCATGTTTGATAGAAAGATGATACTATGAGAATACTTGTTGTAATTGAAATTTATATGATCGAATTGTTACAATAAGTATCCTCCATAATCTTAACATTGTTTGTATCTTTCTTAAATTTTCTAAAAATGAAAAAAAAAATCATAAGAATACAAATAAACGTAATTGAAACTTAAGTTTCAAAGAGAAAATTATTTATTTGTAAATTTGTATATTTTAAAAAAATAAAAAAAAAATAATTATCCTGACATTTTGTTATGCATATCTAGTCGTGATTTACACATCTTTTAATAATACATACAAGAGAAAAAACAACCATTCAAATATATATATATGTGTACACACAGAATTGTAGTATATTTTATGAATTTTTGCACACATTATTTAACATGTGGATAAAATAAAAGTTGCATTAAAACTGCTCCCGTTTTATGTTCTAATTCTCATTTAAATTGGTCAAAATTTTGAGAAACCTACAATAATCCTCAACATCAAAATTGTTCACCCTTTATGTCTAAATTCCTTTTTTAATTGCCAAAAGAGTGTGAAACCTAGGATAATCGTTATTTAATAGAAGAAATATTGCATAACTATTGTGAGCCTCTATTTCTAAAAGCTTTTTAGTTACTTTAAACGTTCAAATAAAAAAATTGAAAACTTCAAAAAGGCTAAGATCTTTAAATTGTTGGTTACACAAGTTGAGAACCATATATATACACACACATACATATACATGTATATGTCTATATGTACATATACACATCTATATATATACATATATAGGGAGGGAGAGTTTCTAAGAAAACTCTCATTTTCTAGAAAACTAAGAAATCCACTTTTTCACCATTTATCCAAAAATTTACGGTTGAGATCATATAATGTCAAATTTATAAATAAATGGTAATTAAAAAATTTAATTATAAGATCATAAGGGTATAATAGTCGAAACAATTTTTTTTATCTCTCATACATGTAATAAAAATCCTAAAATAACTTTTCTTTCTCATTTATTTTCTCTCATCTATCTTATATTGTAAAAAAAATAATTCAAAATAAATTGAGCTAAAAATTGAATTCAAACAATTAAACCTTTTTTTTCAAAGAATCCGAATTTTCAACAAAACTAAACCAACTTGTTGGATCGAGTTGTTTAATCTAAACAACACTTCACTAATATTTCTCTCTTTCAATCTAACTGATGCGGAATGTCTGTTAGAAAGTTATCTCAAACACTCAATGGTAAACTAATAATATTTGAATAACAGTAAGAACACAAGAACTAATTGAAGCTCAAAGATATATTTCTCTCAAAGTATTGCAAGTTACAAGCAGACAAGCAAGCACACTTAAACAAATTACAATGAGAGGTTATATAGCCAAGGCTACAACCGTATACTCGTAGGAATACAAGTTGGGTATACTAGACAATACATAAAGTAAAGCTTATTCTAGTATGCAAAGTGTCTTAACAGGCTAAGACACTTAATTACAATCATTACAAATATAGACATTGACTTTACAAAAGACTAGCTAAATACAAAAGACATTTAATGTCGTTGATCTTCAAGGCTTCATATGATCTTTTGCATTTAATGCAGCTGAGAAGAAGTAAGGTGTAGTGTCTGACTCTCGGTATGTTATCTTTGTTGTTCTCAGACCAACATGTCTGTTGTCAGCACCTTTTTGTACTATAAAAGTAATCAGCTACAGTCTTTGTCAGAGGATTATCCTCGGAAGTCTTTGTCTTTGTCTTCGGAGGTTGCAGAGGAGAATCTTCGGAAGCCTTTGTTCTTCGGAAGCCTTAGTTCTTTAGAAGCTTTAAGTCTTCGGAATCTCTGAAGCTTTAACTCTGTTAAGTGTTGGCCTTCCGAAGTGCTTTGTCTTGTACAGCCTTCAGTAGGAGTGAGTTACCCTTCAGTAACTCCTTCCTTCCGAAGGCTGTTTGTCTTTGTAGTGTCTGGTACTTAGACAAAATTGAAGTTTGGTGAGCATCAGCCTTTATTAGTCTTTACAGTCTCCCCCTAGGCTGATGCTACCAAAACTTCTTATATGATTCTCCTTATTATCTTCTCTCCCCTCTGGACCTGAGCCCTAGCCTTCACCCATTTGATGGTTATTCTTCCATCTGATCCATTATTTGGATTATCTAGTGGAAGCCTTTCAAGATCAAAGATAAAGGGCTCAGCCAGCACCATCAGTTGCATGATATCCAACACTTTTAACCCTCCATTGAACTGAGTAAGTGTGAACATCTTATGAAGTGCATCAAAGCTCCACTTCACAATAGGGATGTAAGAATGATAATGCATCAGGCCATGGATGTCTTGTGGATGGTCTTTAGGCTCTAAAGCATCTGGTGTGGC
The DNA here is from genome assembly GCA_009363875.1 of Mikania micrantha. Classification (NCBI taxonomy): domain Eukaryota; kingdom Viridiplantae; phylum Streptophyta; class Magnoliopsida; order Asterales; family Asteraceae; genus Mikania; species Mikania micrantha. The sequence continues at coordinate 55,227,721 of CM018694.1, read as the reverse complement.
TTTTGGTCCTAAGGGTTCTGAATCTGGCTTAGAGTCAGAGGAGATGGCAATGGTTCTCTTTTTCCTTCTAGCTATGCTCTTTCTTCTTCTGAATCTTGGTTTATCTTGGGCAATAGCTTGACTCCTCTGTCCTCTGGCCTGTAGATCTTCTACATTGGAGCCCACTGCTTCATCTATTCTTGCAGTGGGCTCTGGGCCTGCATCCTCAGTTCTAGGAGGATTTGTTCTCCTCTCATCTGTCATTGATTGTCTCTCAGGATCTGGGTCTATTGTTTGATTTGTCTTTGCAGCTCCTTTACCCTTTCTGATCTTGATCACTTAAGAGATTGGCATGTTATCCAAAGAGGGGCTAGATGGAGGAGATGCTGGTTCTTCCTTAGGATTTAGGGGGAACATGTTGGGGAACATGGCTTTTGTTGCTGCCCCACACATGACTTCCTCACCCTTTCTGATCCCTGCACCAGAGAGGGGTATTTCAATCCTTACTCCTCCCCCTAAACCTAAGCCCAAGTTTAGGCTTGCCCTTTGGACCTGAATTTGCTCCATGGACTCACTTCTGGCAATCTTGGCTTTTATGTCTCTTACGTGCATGTCCAAGGTTGAGTTCTTCATGGGCCCTAGCTGCCGAGCATAGAAGCCATGTTGTTGGAGAATAGCCTTCATTTTGTCTCTATAGGCCTTCTCCTTTTGTTTCTTGGTAAGGACAACCATGGCTTTAGATGCAGCAGCTGCCTATTCTTGCTGCTGCACCTTCTCCAGCTAAGCAGCCATTTCAGGTACCGACCAGAGCAGCACCTCATCAATATCATATCCCTTCTCTTGGAGAAGAGCGGAGAGTTTGATAAGATCATCATCCATGGAGGTGTCTGGTCGGCCCTTCTTCTTCTTTGGTACCCTCTCCTCCTGTTCTGCTTCCTCCTCTGGGGTCAGCTTCCTTTTTCCCTTGTCCATCATTTTTGCCCCATAGGAGACGGATCCTGTAGCCTCACCAGCAGGTTCATTGGAAAATAGCTCCTCTGTGGAGGAATCATCAAGGATGACTGGGCCTTCGGAAGCAGCTATAGGTTCGGAGTTAACCTTAGCATTCACTGCCTCCTCCAGTTGACCAAACAACTTGGGTGATTCTTTAGCAGTATCCACAGAGTACTCAGGAATGGAGGAGAGGTCTTCAGCAGCCTTTGACCCAGAAGGGGACACAGGTTCCATGGAGATAGGTTGTTCTTCTTGAGTGGTTTCCTCCATGGCAACCTGAGCTGCAGTATCAGAAGGAGACTTAGTCCCAACAGGTGACTGTTGAGTCCCAACAGGGGACCGAGGCTCCATAGAGACATCTGCTGTGAGCTCTTGCTCAATCTCTATGGCAACCTCACCATCATCAGAAGAAGAAGAAGAGGAAGTTGTAGAATGATGAAAGTAAGTGCCCAAGAAGTCATCCCATTCATTAGTCAAGGTGACTATGAATGGGTTGACATCTTGTGCAACTTCCTCTTCTCTTGCTTCTGGTCCTGACCCTGCAGATGGTACCTTTTCCCCCTTTTTGGTAGCATCAGGGGAGACAAAGGTAGTTGTAGCAGGATCAGGATGAAAGGGTTTGAGGATCACTGGGGGGTGCCTCCTGAGGTCCAAGATTGTTGCCTCCTTGGCTTGGACCTCTAGCCGCAGGGTAGCAACCTCAGCTTCCAGGTGAGCTACCCTGTCTTGGAGGGATGTAATGGTGGCCGTCAATTCCTGTGTGTTGGTGCCCTCATCCACATGAGTGGACTCATTGGGCGATGGAGTCCTGAGCTTGGCTCCTGCACCTCCACCACCAGATGTGGTTTCTTGGCACCCTGGGTTCCCCTCATTGAGAAGGGATTCAAAGAGGTCCTCCCCAGTGTGGGTTGCCGCATATGAGGTCCTATTGCCTATACCACTGTCCTGAAGAACCTGAGAAGGTTCAGTAGTAGTGGCAGCCTCATCTACATTGACCATTTCTGAACTCCTGGGGTCAACCTCTGAAGTGGTAGGCTCTGGGTTAGGGAACCTTGCTTGTAACTGTGTCACCACTCTCATTAGAGTCTGGGTAGTGGGAGAGAATGGTTCCTCCACAGCCATAGCAGAAGTCCCCTGAGCCTGGGTAAGAGAATGGGTGGGGGCATTTCTGGGTGATAGGAGCCTGGAGACAGTCTCTGATCTAGTGGAGTTGCTTCATCAGAAACAGACTCAATGATGGAGGCATCCCTTTGGATATTCTCACGTATGTATGGTGACATACTCTGAGGGCTTGCAGGCTGGTTAAGGGCAGCCATAGGTTCCAATGGAAGAACCTGTGGAGTGACAACAGGTGTGGCCTTCACCTTAGGTGGAACTGTGCCCTTAACAGTTCTTTTCACCTTTTTCTTAAGGGGTTCGGAAGAAGGAGCCTGAACAGTTGTAGAGAGCTGTTCAGGGGTTTGGCGGCGTTTGTAGGTAATCTTAATGGGGTGGGTAACAGAGGTGGAAGGTGTGGGATCAGCATCTGTGGGTGCAACAGAGCTGTCACCTTGTGGAGTAGGTAACTCAATAGAAGGAAGAAGAGGAGTGAAGTTTCCAGAGAATTGGGCACTCTTCTTCTTCAACTGCACAAAAACCTTGGCAGTAACCAAGGGAATATTATAAATGTTCCCAGATAGTGATAGGGATTATTCTAACTCACTATAGAAAATGTGCTTTAAGAACCTGGGATACATGCAAAAATTCTTTGGCGATGAAAGATTATCAGCCAAGTTATTGAAGATGAAAGCAGAAAAATTAAATAATTGGTTAGAGACCAACCCATGAATAGCCAGCCGAGGCTAAATCAGAGGGGACTTGATCCCAACCTCCTGTCTTATTGGACAGATAATGCAAAAACAAATGTATGATGTACTTATAATTATAGGACACTTTACCCTTCAAATAAGTTGTTGAAGGGAGAGGACCTTCGTACCCCATTGACCTAAAGGTCGATGCTACCTTTATCCTTTGTGAATGAGACCCTTCCACCGGCATCACTAAGTTGAAGATGCCAACAGATGGTCTCCACAGTGATAGTGATAGGAAGAGCATCAATGGTAGCATGAAGAGTTCTACCATTAGAGGAAGAAGTAACCGAACAAGAACGCCAAAACTGCTGGTGATGAGACTCATACACCACAGGTTTGACGGTTAACGCAAATTGATACCTGCTCCTTTGAAGAAAGGAGATAATCAGAGCAAAGTCAGCATCATTGTCTGAAGACAGTTCCGCTGCTAAGTTATGAGCTGGTCTGAAAACAAGAGATTCCATGGCGATCGAAGAATTTTAGTTTAAATTTGGAGAGAAAAGGGAAAATCAATTCGAAATGAAACGGAGAGAGAAGGTGAATGAGCGGGAGACCTTTTATACCTTCGGATGTCAGCATTTAATATAGAGTCACATTAAATTTTAGATCCGGATGTCAGAAAAAGGTCTTCCGAAAACAGCTCATTTATTGTTCAAAATTTGCTAAGGACAGAGTTGCTTCCAAGGGGAATATTCATCAGAAGGAGTTCATAAGACTAAACATGTACTTTGGAAGATACTTACTACCGAAGCATATAAAAATATATCATCGGAAGTGTATCTTCTGAAGATCTAGATAAGTTCATCAGAAAAATTGTTCTTCGGAAGACATCTTTTTCTGAAGAGTAGGTTCAGAAGATTTTGCTTCCGAAGTTATAATGTATCGGAAGGATAATACTTCAGAAGGAAATTATCTGCTGAAGTGTGACATCTTCCGACATAAGGAAAGAATAATGCTTCCGAAGACTTAAATTATCTTCCGAAGAATTATTTATTCCTTATTAATGAAAGTATAATGCTTCCGAAGACTTAAATTATCTTCTGAGGAGTAATTACTCATCAGAAGATACTCTAAGTTTATCTTCCGAAGAATTATTTATTCCTTATTAATTCATTTACTCAAAGTTAATCTTGCCAATAGCTGTTATTAAATACCTGAATCTTCCTTCATCAAATGCGTTGGTGAAAAGATCAGCCAAATTATGTTCTGTATCAACTTTGACTAGATGAATCAATTTCTTCTCTGCACAATCTCTGATGAAATGATACCTGATATCAATGTGCTTGGTCTTAGAATGCTTGACAGGATTATTGGTGATGTAGATTGCACTGGAATTGTCTATCTATATAGGAGTATTGAACAGCTCTACTCCATAATCCTTCATCTGATTTTGAATACATATAACTTGTGCACAGCAACTAGAAGCAGCTATGTATTCTGCCTCTGCAGTAGTGTAACATCACTGTAATTTAGGTTGTCCGTACATCCGTACGATTGTACTGTTACGACCTGAGATTTTGTAATTATTAATATTGACACATTATTTGATGATTATCACTGTTACTGGTATGCATGTTTATAACATATTATACGCGTAAACCATGGGAAGTTTAGTTGTAACCCAACTAAACAGAACCAGAGAGTTTATCGCAGTTACATTATACTGATTATGGATTATTGGTTTGGAATGGATTTGGGATGGAACTGGGAGTTTGTTATGGTCTGGTTGCTAAACGTAGTCAAGGACACATGGTCTTGGTTTATCGAAATAGCGGTGGGACGGGGTAGGGGAGGTTGCGATCTACCTCTGCATATGCCCTATACATATGCACATTTCGGTCTATCATTGATGTGTCAGTGACTAGGGTTTAGTGGGTTCTGGTTTGGGAATATAATATTAAAGTTAATAAAATAATGGAAGTTGTAATAAAAAACAATTACGCGATGGTGAGGTTACGGACATCATTTAAACGCGGATATTGATTCAAAAATATTAACTTAAAAATGTATTCGCGTGGGTGACGATTCACACTAATATTATTATTAAGAATAATATTCTGAAACGATATTCCATAAATCGTAAATCGAATCGAAATACGATACGAGCGTTGGATTCGCAAAGGTGACGATCTTTACGAATACGTACGCGAGTAACGCGTTTCGACGAAATAATTAAATAATATCAAACGATATTACATTAATAAATGAAAACTAAAAACGTTTATGAGGAATCATAACCTAAAACGAAAACGAATTAACTTATTTAGGTAATTAATTTAAGGAAACTAACCGGAGTTATTAAATTTAAACGATTTTATTTAAATTTATTTTATTGAAATGATATATGAAAAATTAAACACTTTAATGTTTTAATTATATTTAACGCGTAAAAACCGAGCAATTTTTATTATTAAACCGCGATAAAAACGAGACCGATCACACGGGAATACCCGGGTCAATAAAGAAGGAAGATTCCTCTTCTTTTCTTCATTTTACATTACACCTCTCTCTCTCTAAACCCTAATCCCGTCACCCTTTTTCTCCCTATCTTCTCTCTAACATTTTTCAATCAATTCTCCACCATTCTTGGTGATTCAAGTCCCAAATCGTCCATATAGTTGAGTAGATCAAGAGTCCACGAAGAAAGCGAGCATTTGATCAACATTTCGAGGTAATTTCAGAGATTTACTTTCGGTTTATTGAAAAACCTAATGTGTTTGATGGCTTGTAACTTAAATCGAGATTAGGGTGTTGTTTTGTTTAAACCGAAGTGCTCTTGAACCATGGGAAGCCATAACCGACTCCATAGCTTGCAAGATTTGAGAATGAAGAGGGTGGGGTACTGGTTCGCGACACAGATCAAGGGCCGAACCCTATAACCCCTACGGCCGAACCCTCTTGGGCGGGAAAAAGCAAAAGGTGGCCGAACCTTTATTAGCCAAACCCTTGGCCGAACCTTCCAAGGCTCGCGAACCATATGATCGGCGAACCTTAGGGTTAGCGAACCTAATGGTTCCAGCGAACCCTCGTCCTTGACCGAACCTAATCAAGTGCAGCGAACCATCTCGCAAGGCTCACGAACCTTAGAGCTAGGCGAACCTTCTCTCTATGTCACGAACCTTCTAGGAGTCGAACCATGAAACCACTTGGGTCGAACCATGGAGCACGAGCCTTGGGCTGCTGAACCAAAAGGTTCGCTGACCCAAGGGCTAACCCTAACCATTTTGTTCACTTGGCCGAACCTTAAGGATTCGGGAATTTAAGGCAGCGAACCATGAGAGGGTTAAACGAGCCTATGTTTACTAAACCTAAAGATTGTTAAAACTAGGGCTAAATACAAAGAGTTGTAACTAAATATGAGCATGCATGCATGAATATCATGGATCACCATTTTGTTATCACATACATGAACTTTGAATGGTGTGTTGGCATGGTTGAACCTTTAATGAAAATAACTTAAATATAATCCTATTAGACTAAAAGTGGATGTTATAAATTAAAGGAAAATGGTGGTGGAATTGAGTATTCATATATGCATGTAAGGTTATGTGTATGTAAGGATATGTGTATGAAGAGAAGTGTCACCTTCTTGCATGCATATCTATAGGAAAATACATTCTAATTCACGATTAAATTGTCATTATTAGATAATTAAAACTAACAGGATTCAATTACGCTTTGATTATGATCAATAATGAAAAACCTTAGGTATTTTCATTTAACTTGTGGTCTACTAACTGAGTTATAGAAATAATTAAAGTTTAAGAGTGAACATTTAGTCCACTTATTGAAAATAAAAACACAAATACTTATGATCATGAAACACATTATAATGACAGATTATTGAGTTGATTTGAGTCCACTTACGCGAGCGCGCATATTACAGAAACACGGATTCTAAGGATTCAGGTGAGTTCTCATAACCTCCCTTTCTTTAAACTGTTTTGTTTTAAAACTCGGAGGTGAAGCATGTATACCAAATTCAAATATTATTTTGATAATACAAGGCTAATACCTGTTTATCAATATGATATTCATAATATTGAATTATCATTATTTATGGATTATCACATATATTTATATATTCGTGTAACATTGTCATTGACCTCGGTCAATAACAAGATTACATGTATTGTCACTTGGATTATCACAACTCCGAGAAACATTGCTTTTGACCTTGGTTAATTGCTTTGGTTTCGTGTATTGCCACGTGGTTAGCTACCCCTCCATGGATCATGTTTTTAACTTATGTTAATTACATAATGACCATGTATAGTCACAGATATTATTTGAGAATAATGATGTTGAGATTGATTGATTGGTTATGTGGGTTGATTATCTATTATTGAATATGATTATCTATGATTGATTATGACTGATTGGATATGTGATTATGTGTTTGTGTATGTGTTTGATTGTTGAGTTTGGGGATTGGTTGGATTATCTCATACAGGTATTATTGTGGATTTTTCTCAGAAAATCATAAGCATTTATACTCGTTTTATCTAAATCTTTTATAAAACCATTTTTAAACTTAAACTTTTAAATTCATTTTATAAAACCTTTTAAGTATAAAACTTATGATTACTCACCAACTACTTCGTAGTTGACACTTGATTTTCTTACATGTTTCAGGTGATGAAGCTAAGTAGGTTGAAGAGGATGAATTCTTATTTTTGGACATCATCACATAGGGTTCTTGGACTTAGCTAATTAACTAAATTTCTGGCGATTAGAGTTTAGTTAGTTTAGCTAAATCTTTTGTGTATTTGATGTATTTAATTCATGATGAACATGATTTTTGTGTAAACATTTATTTGGTTTGGTTGATATGTGATGATACATATTTAGATGCTCACGAGCTTTTGGACAATCTACACATCCCTCGTGGCATCCCGATGTTTCCGCCATCGGTCGGGGTGTTACAGATTGGTATCAGAGCCTGGGTTATAGGGAATTAGGTTACTAGAAATGGTTGACCTAGTCTATAACCGTAGGATACCCTAGTATGAAGAAATTCATACACTAGTTAGTATATTCAGGATTTCATGCTTATGTGTTTATTACATGTTAACTGAACTTCTGTTATACATCTTATTTATATATGTTGTTTACTTGCTTACTTGTGCCCTAATGACTCGGTAAGGACATACTCGTGGTGTATTGTAAAGGTGGTGGGACGGTGGTTTGGGCGGTTGCGACCTACCCTTATCATGTGCCCTATATATATATACTATTTACAGTACATCGGGTGGATGTCAGTATTGAGCAGTGTTGTAAAACTCGGACCTTGGCCGAACCGATTTTCTCCTACTCGGCCAGACCAACTCGGACTCGGTCAAACTCGGTCCAACTCGGGCCTACTCGGTCCAACTCGGGCCTACTCGGACCAACTCGGCCAAAAAAACTCGGTCAAACTCGGAAAAAATCGGTCAAACTCGGACCAACTCGGTCAAACTCGGCCAACTCGGACCTACTCGGCCAACTCGGACCGACTCTGTTTTTCGCTATTTTTTACCAATTTTCCCTGTTTTTCACTAGTTTTCATTGTTTTTCACCAATTAGTGTTTTATTTTCCCTATATATATTTAATTTATATTGATATTCACTATATATATATTATATATACTAGTAAACATATGATATTTGATATATATATATAATTTTTTAAAAAATATTTTTTTTATCATTTACCGTATCCGAGTACTCCCCGAGTACTCCCTGCCTAGGCCGAGTACTCGCAACTCCCCAGTCGACCGACCTGGTAGCGCATAGCGATTTCTCCAACCATGGTATTGAGGAATAAGGGAACTACCCGTTTGGGACACTTATCTGCTTATGAACTTAACTGGTTAGGAATTTATCTGCTTTAGGGATTATCTGTTAGATCTCTTGATCTCCAGACAAGGACACACTCGTGGTATACTACAAAGGTGGTGGGACGGTGTAAGGGAGATTGCGATCTACCCTTGCATATGCCCTATACATATACCATTTGTAGTATATTGGGGGTTTGTCAGTGTCAGGAACTTAGGATATTATTAGGGGATTATTAGGAAATGCTGTAAGGTTGATGTTGTTGGTATGTTGATTGAGATTGGATTGGATTGACACTTATGGATGATCATACTTGATGAACACTTATAAACTCATTTATAAACACGCTTATTGGACACGTAGGGTGCATAGGATCAACGAACTATACGAATGATTAGTAATGGATTGTAAGACTTGGGTGATGATATAGACACTGGGGGATAATATAAACGCATAGTGATGATACTAACACTTAGTGATGGTATGGACACTTGATGAGAATAAATTATAAGGAGAATATGAACGCTTAGTGACAATAAGAGCACTTAGTGTTGATATGAACCCTTATTGACGATTATGGACATTGGAATTGGTATGGAATTTAGTGAACTTAGACATTAGGGGAAACTTTAATGTCAGGTGAACTTAGACGTTAGGTGAACTTAGAAATAGGCAAACCTACATGTCAGGTGAACTTAGACATTAGGCGAACCTAATTGTCCAAGGGAACTAGAGACCACTTCACTCAAAATTATCCTACCTAGGATAAGGTTTCTGAAGTGAGACTATGGTAAGGTACATGATACACCCTAAATGCTAACAAGGGCATAATCGTGGTGCAATGGAACGGTGGTGGGACGGTGTAGGGGAGATTGCGATCTACCTCTGCATATGCCCTATATATAAGCTTGTTGCATTGCATCGGGAGGTTGTCAGTGTTGGTATAGGGTGGAGAATGTATGAAACTTAGGAATAATTAACTAGTATTAGTTATGACCAACTAGGACACTTAGTATAATATTAGGAAATTGATAAATGTTATGAGTTAATGGCAGATAGGAGAGAAATATAGTTCCTATATGAAATCCTAACTGTTTAAATGAACTCATTTGACCATTCTTTGTATGATTTACGTTGTAAACGGTAGTAACATGTTTCTAATTTCTCAGAAACATGCCGTCGCGCCGTCACAACGAAGATGACTCGAACAATGGGGATGCTAACAACAGTAATGCCAACTCCGGCATACAAGAGTTAGCCACACTCATTTCTGGATTGGTAAACTAACTGACTCAAGCCAATCAGAACATCAATCAGAACCGAGGTGGTGCAAACCCTCCAACTTGCACGTTCAAACACTTCAACTCCTGTAACCCACAGAAGTTTACGGGTTCTGAGTCAGCCACTGGTCTGCTACAGTGGTTCGAGAGTATGGAGAACACTTTCATCTACAGCGATTGCCCCGAGAACCTGAAAGTTCGTTATGCCACTAGTGTTTTCCAAAAGAGAGCACTAACATGGTGGAATGGGGAAAAACGAACTAGGGGAGTTGATGCTGCCCTTGCACTAACATGGGCAGAGGTCAAAAAGCTGATGACCACTAAATTCTGTTCTCGCAGCGAGATGAGGAAGCTTGAGACAGAGTTTTGGGAACTCAAGCAGGAAAGCGGGGAGAACGTCATCTACAATACTCGTTTCCACGAGTATAGTCTGCTGGTGCCTCATCTAGTGACACCGCTAGAGAGAGCAATTGAGAAGTACATAGGCGGTCTGCCTATGCAGATTCAGGACACAGTCTATGGTAGCAACCCTACCACACTGGAGGCTGCTATCCGTTTATCTGCTACACTTACTGATAACCACGTGAAGGCTGGAACACTCACTCGGAAAGGATTCAAGAAGACCGACACCAAATCAGCTGCAAAAGAGACTTCAACTGAAGTCAAGACTGAACAAGGCAGCTCATCCAAAAGCAGCAACAAAAAGAGGAAGGCCAGAAACTACATGGTCACTGCTCCTGCTGCAAAGGCTGCGCAGCAATCATCTAACAACACCACTGCCAGAAATTACACTGGAAATACTCCCCAATGTAATACTTGCAGATATCATCACATGCCAAACTTTCCTTGTCGCGTCTGCAACAACTGTGGCAAGTATGGCCATTTTGCTAATGTTTGCCGGAGTGCACCGCAAGCACAAAGGATGCAACATGCACCACTTGCATTGCCAGCTCCTCAAGCACAACCAATACCAGCTGTACCCGTTCGCCAGGTACCTCCTGCACAGGCAAGAGCCTGTTATGAGTGTGGTGAAGTGGGTCACTTTAGAAATCAGTGCCCAAAGTTGACTGGAAACAATCAGAGGGTGGCAAGAGGCCGGGCATTTCAACTAAATGCCCCAGCTGCTCAAGCCAACCAGGACGTCGTCAACGGTACATTTTTGATCAACAACTCTTATGCATCTGTCTTATTTGATTCTGGTGCCGATAGGAGTTTCGTTTCATATGATTTTGAATGCTTGCTTGTTAGAACACGTACACATTTAGATAAACCGTTTAACATGGAGATGGCTGACGGAAACACTATTGATATTGACACTGTTATCATTGGATGTACTGTGAACTTAAATGATCACGTTTTCCCAATTGATCTTATACCTATGCATCTTGATAGCTTTGATGTTATCATAGGCATGGATTGGTTAGCCACCCACAAAGCGGAGATAGTTTGCCATGAGAAATACATACGTATTCCATTGCTTTCGGGTGAAACTTTAAGAGTCTTTGGAGAAACTTCTAGCAAAGGTCTTAAGCTTATGTCATGCACTAAAGCACACAAGTACCTTAGGAAGAAATGTATTAGCATTTTTAGCTCATGTTGTGGAGAAAAAGGATAAGGGAAAGAGAGTTGAAGATGTTCTTGTGATCAGAGATTTTCCAGAAGTATTTCCAGATGATTTGTCGGGTCTTCCACCAGAACGCCAAGTAGAGTTTCGAATCGACTTGGTACCTGGTGCGAACCCAGTTTCTAAAGCTCCCTACAGACTTGCATCTTCAGAGTTGCAAGAATTGGCGAGCCAACTACAAGAGCTGACTGATAAAGGATTTATTAGCCCAAGCCATTCGCCATGGGGTGCACCGGTCCTGTTTGTCCAGAAGAAGGACGGGTCATTCCGGATGTGCGTCGACTACCGCGAATTGAACAAGCTCACAATTAAGAATCGATATCCATTGCCGCGCATCGATGATCTCTTCGATCAGCTTCAAGGCTCGGCATGGTTTTCAAAGATCGATCTTAGGTCTGGGTATCATCAGCTTCGCGTACATGAAGATGATATTCCCAAGACAGCTTTCAGAACAAGATATGGCCATTATGAATTCTTGGTAATGCCTTTCGGCCTTACCAATGAACCTGCGGTCTTCATGGACCTCATGAACCGTGTATGCAGGCCATACTTGGATAAGTTTGTGATTGTGTTCATTGACGATATCTTGATATATTCAAAGACTAAAGAAGAACACGAGAAGCACCTTAAGTTGGTTTTGGAGATCCTAAGAGAAGAGCGACTGTATGCCAAATTCTCTAAATGTGAATTTTGGCTTAAGGAAGTTCAATTCTTGGGACACATAGTCAACGAATATGGTGTTCACGTGGATCCAGCAAAGATTGATGCGGTGAAGAATTGGAGTACACCGAAGACACCCACGGAGATTCGATCATTTCTCGGACTTGCCGGTTACTATCGGCGGTTCATCTCGAATTTCTCCAGGATTGCTGTCCCGCTTACTTCTTTGACTCAAAAGAATAAGCCATATGAGTGGGGACCAAAGCAGGAAGAGGCGTTCCAGACTTTGAAGCAGAAACTTTGTGATGCTCCTGTCTTGACACTGCCTGAAGGAAATGATGATTTTGTGGTTTATTGTGATGCATCCAACCTAGGTCTTGGTTGTGTTCTCATGCAACGGGGAAGGGTTGTGGCCTATGTATCAAGACAACTGAAAATTCATGAGAAGAACTACACCACACACGACTTGGAACTCGGTGCAGTCGTGTTTGCCTTGAAGATATGGAGACACTATCTTTATGGCACTAAGTGTGTAGTGTTCACTGATCATAAAAGCTTACAACATATTCTCAATCAAAAGGAGCTCAATATGAGACAACAGAGATGGGTTGAACTGTTGAATGATTATGACTGTGAAATTCGCTACCATACTGGTAAAGCGAATGTAGTAGCAGATGCGCTTAGTCGCAAAAGTCAAGTTCAGATCCATAGTGTCCGAGTGCACTCTAGTATCCGTAATGATGTTCTCACAGCCCAAAAACACTCATTAGCTCAAGATAATTTAAAGAATGAGATGTCTTGCGGGCTGAAATCTTATTGGAAACTAAGGATGATGGTTTAATGTACTACTTGAATTGGTTGTGGATACCGAACCGAGGTGATCTTAGATTGGTGATTATGGATGAAGCTCATAAGTCTCGTTACTCAATCCATCTGGGTTCTGACAAGATGTATCAAGACCTCAGGGGCTTGTACTGGTGGCCTGGAATGAAGAAGGATATTGCTGAATACGTGTCAAAGTGCCTTAACTGTGCTAAAGTCAAGGCAGAACACCAGCAACCTTCAGGATTGTTATTACAACCAAAGATACCGATGTGGAAGTGGGAGAATATCTCCATGGATTTTATTACTAAACTCCCACGAACCACAAACGGTAAAGATAGTATCTAGGTGATTGTGGATAGATTGACCAAGTCGGCTCATTTCTTACCGATACGCGAGACATACCCTGTGCGGAAGTTAGCGCGTATCTACATTGATGAGATCATTAGCCGACATGGTATTCCCTTAAGTATAATATCGGACCGTGATGCTCGTTTCACGGCACGATTTCGGGAATCACTTCATGAAGCCTTTGGAACAAGACTGGATCTTAGCACTGCCTATCATCCTCAAACGGATGGACAGACGGAGCGAACGATTCAGACATTAGAAGACATGTTGAGAGCTTGTGTCATCGATTTCGGTGGCAATTTGGATAGCCACTTACCATTGGTTGAGTTCTAGTATAACAATAGTTATCATGCGAGCATTGGTATGGCACCGTTTGAAGCTCTTTATGGCAAGAAATGTCGGTCACCTATTTGTTGGACCGAAGTCGGCGATTCGCAGATTACTGGTCCTGAGATTATTCAGGAAACGACTGACAAGATCCGCCAGATCCGTGACAATCTGTTAGCTGCTCGCAGTCGACAGAAGAGTTACGCGGACAAACGAAGGAAACCTTTAGAATTTTAAGTGGGAGATATGGTATTACTTAAGGTATCGCCTTGGAAAGGCGTTGTACGATTCGGGAAGAAAGGTAAACTTGCTCCACGATATGTTGGCCCTTTTAAGATCCTTGAACGGATCGGGAAGGTTTCTTACAAGTTGGAACTTCCTTCTGAACTTAGTAACGTGCACCCGACGTTTCACGTGTCCAATTTAAGAAAGTGCTTAGCTGATCAGGATCTTCAGGTACCACTCGATGACATTCGCATCGATGATACCATGCACTTTATTGAAAGACCAGTGGAGATAATGGATCGTGAGGTTAAAAAGCTCAAACGCATTAGAATTCCAATTGTCAAAATACGTTGGGAATCGAAGCGGGGTCCAGAATTCACCTGGGAGCGGGAAGATCAGATGAAGCTTAAGTATCCACATTTATTTACTACGGTCACTCCAAGTTGAATTTCGGGACGAAATTCCGTTAACTAGGTGAGACTGTAACATCACTGTAATTTAGGTTGTCCGTACATCCGTAAGATTGCACTGTTACGACCTGAGATTTTGTAATTGTTAATATTGACACATTATTTGATGATTATCACTGTTACTAGTATGCATGTTTATAACATATTATACGTGTAAACCATGGGAAGTTTAGTTGTAACCCAACTAAACAGAACCAGAGCGTTTATCGCAGTTACATTATACTGATTATGGATTATTGGTTTGGAATGGATTTGGGATGGAACTGGGAGTTTTTTATGGTCTGGTTGCTAAACGTAGTCAAGGACACATGGTCATGGTTTATCGAAATAGCGGTGGGACGGTGTAGGGGAGGTTGCGATCTACCTCTGCATATGCCCTATACATATGCATATTTCGGTCTATCATGGATGTGTCAGTGACTAGGGTTTAGTGGGTTCTGGTTTGGGAATATAATATTAAAGTTAATAAAATAATGGAAGTTGTAATAAAAAACAATTACGAGATGGTGAGGTTACAGACATCATTTAAACGCGGATATTGATTCAAAAATATTAACTTAAAAATGTATTCGTGTGGGTGACGATTCACACGAATATTATTATTAAGAATAATATTCTGAAACGATATTCCATAAATCGTAAATCGAATCGAAATACGATACGAGCGTTGGATTCGCAAAGGTGACGATCTTTACGAATACGTACGCGAGTAACGCGTTTCGACGAAATAATTAAATAATATCAAACGATATTACATTAATAAATGAAAACTAAAAACGTTTATGAGGAATCATAACCTAAAACGAAAACGAATTAACTTATTTAGGTAATTAATTTAAGGAAACTAACCGGAGTTATTAAATTTAAACGATTTTATTTAAATTTATTTTATTGAAATGATATATGAAAAATTAAACACTTTAATGTTTTAATTATATTTAACGCGTAAAAACCGAGCAATTTTTATTATTAAACCGCGATAAAAACGAGATCGATCACACGGGAATACCCGGGTCAATAAAGAAGGAAGATTCCTCTTCTTTTCTTCATTTTACATTACACCTCTCTCTCTCTAAACCCTAATCCCGTCACCCTTTTTCTCCCTATCTTCTCTCTAACATTTTTCAATCAATTCTCAACCATTCTTGGTGATTCAAGTCCCAAATCGTCCATATAGTTGAGTAGATCAAGAGTCCTCGAAGAAAGCGAGCATTTGATCAACATTTCGAGGTAATTTTAGAGATTTAATTTCAGTTTATTGAAAAACCTAATGTGTTTGATGGCTAGTAACTTAAATCGAGATTAGGGTGTTGTTTTGTTTAAACCGAAGTGCTCTTGAACCATGGGAAGCCATAACCGACTCCATAGCTTGCAAGATTTGAGAATGAAGAGGGTGGGGTACTGGTTCGCGACACAGATCAAGGCCCGAACCCTGTAACCCCTACGGCCGAACCCTCTTGGGCGGGAAAAAGCAAAAGGTGGCCGAACCTTTATTAGCCAAACCCTTGGCCGAACCTTCCAAGGCTCGCGAACCATATGACCGGCGAACCCTAGGGTTAGCGAACCTAATGGTTCCAGCGAACCCTCGTCCTTGACCGAACCTAATCAAGTGCAGCGAACCATCTCGCAAGGCTCACGAACCTTAGAGCTAGGCGAACCTTCTCTCTATGTCACGAACCTTCGGCCTCTAGCGAACTTTCTAGGAGCCGAACCATGAAACCACTTAGGTCGAACCATGGAGCACGAACCTTGGGCTGCTGAACCAAAAGGTTCGCTGACCCAAGGGCTAACCCTAACCATTTTGTTCACTTGGCCGAATCTTAAGGATTCGGGAATTTAAGGCAGCGAACCATGAGAGGGTTAAACGAGCCTATGTTTACTAAACCTAAAGATTGTTAAAACTAGGGCTAAATACAAAGAGTTGTAACTAAATATGAGCATGCATGCATGAATATCATGGATCACCATTTTGTTATCACATACATGAACTTTGAATGGTGTGTTGGCATGGTTGAACCTTTAATGAAAATAACTTAAATATAATCCTATTAGACTAAAAGTGGATTTTATAAATTAAAGGAAAATGGTGGTGGAATTGAGTATTCATATGTGCATGTAAGGTTATGTGTACGTAAGGATATTTGTATGAAGAGAAGTGTCACCTTCTTGCATGCATATCTATAGGAAAATACATACTAATTCACGATTAAATTGTCATTATTAGATAATTAAAACTAGCAGGATTCAATTACGCTTTTATTATGATCAATAATGAAAAACCTTAGGTATTTTCATTTAACTTGTGGTCTACTAACTGAGTTGTAGAAAGAATTAAAGTTTAAGAGTGAACATTTAGTTCACTTATTGAAAATAAAAACACAAATACTTATGATCATGAAACACATTATAATGACAGATTATTGAGTTGATTTGAGTCCACTTACGCGAGCGCGCTTATTACAGAAACACTGATTCTAAGGATTCAGGTGAGTTCTCATAACCTCCCTTTCTTAAAACTGTTTTGTTTTAAAACTCGGAGGTGAAGCATTTATACCAAATTCAAATATTATTTTGATAATACAAGGCTAATACCTGTTTATCAATATGATATTCACAATATTGAATTATCATTATTTATGGATTATCACATATATTTATATATTCGTGTAACATTGTCATTGACCTCGGTCAATAACAAAGATTACATGTATTGTCACTTGGATTATCACAACTCCGAGAAACATTGCTTTTGACCTTGGTTAATTGCTTTGGTTTCGTGTATTGCCACGTGGTTAACTACCGCTCCATGGATCATGTTTTTAACTTATGTTAATTTCATAATGACCATGTATAGTCACAGATATTATTTGAGAATATTGATGTTGGGATTGATTGATTGGTTATGTGGGTTGATTATCTATTATTGAATATGATTATCTATGATTGATTATGACTGATTGGATATGTGATTATGTGTTTGTGTATGTGTTTGATTGTTGAGTTTGGGGATTGGTTGGATTATCTCATACAGGTATTGTTGTGGATTTTTCTCAGAAAATCCACGAGCTTTTGGACAATCTACACATCCCTCGTGGCATCCCGACGTTTCCGCCATTGGTCGGGGTGTTACAAGTAGAGGTAGAAACACATGATTGTTTCTTGCACTGTCAAGACACAATTCTAGATCCAAGAAATTGGCATCCTCCTGATGTGGATTTCTTGCCAATGTTGCAACCTCCATAATCACTGTCAGTGTAAGCCATGAACTGAAAGTCTTCATTTCTAGGATACCATAATCCTAGACCAGGTGCTCCTTTGAGGTATCTAAAAATTCTTTTCACAGCAAGCATGTGTGAAACTTTTGGATTTTCCTGAAATCTTGCACACAAGCAAGTTGCAAACATTATATCAGGCCTGCTTGCTGTGAGATACATGAAGGAACCTATCATTGCTTTGTATTGATGTTGATCAACATCCTCCCCCTCAAGGTCAGGGCTAAGAGATGTTGTCTTGGACATTGGAGTTCCCAGAGCTTTGCAATCGGCAAGCTTGAATCTTTCAAGAATGTCCTTGACATAATTTGATTGACTAATAAAAATTCCTGTTGGAGTTTGTTTCACCTGTAGTCCAAGAAATAAAGTGAGTTCTCCCATTGAACTCATTTCAAACTTCGACTTCATTAATGATTCAAAGTCCTTGTAGAGAGATTCATTAGTAGAATCAAAGATAATGTCATCAACATAGATTTGTACTAGCATAATATGTTGATTGGAATTCTTGAAGAAGAGAGTTTTTTCAATTGTTCCTCTCTTGAAGTTGTTAGCCAATAGAAAAGAAGATAAAGTTTCATACCATTTTCTGGGAGCTTGATGCAGCCCATACAGAGCTTTATCAAGCTTACAGACATGATCAGGAAACTTTGGATCTTCAAATCCAGGAGGCTGACACACATATACCTCCTCATCAATTCTTCCATAAAGAAAGGCACTCTTCACATCCATTTGAAAAACTTTGAAGTTCTTGGCAGCTGCAAAAGCTAAAAAAATTATGATTGCTTCAATTCTTGCAACTGGAGCAAAAACTTCATCATAATCTATGCCTTCTTCTTGAGTATACCCTTGAACCACCAACCTTGCCTTGTTCTTGATGACAACACCTTTGTCATCCTTCTTGTTTCTGAACACTCATTTGGTTCCGATAGCATACTTTCCCTTAGGTAAAGGGCAAATCTTCCAAACTCCTTGCCTTTCAAACTGAAGAAGCTCCTCCTGCATGGCCTCTACCCAACTGTTGTCTTTCAGTGCCTCAGCAACTTTCTTAGGTTCTATTTGGGATAGGAAGCAAGAAAACAAACAGATGTTTGCTTCATGCATAGAGCTTCTTGTTCTTACTCCTTCTTCAACATTACCAATGATGTTCTCAACTAGATGAGTGTTATGAATGCGAGTTCTTGGAATTACATCCAGCTAAGAAGCCTAATCCAGATTGCTTGACTCAAGGTTAGGAAGTACCACCTCAAGCTGGATTTCTGGCAGATCTTGTGGTTTTTGAGATTGGACTATTGTGGGATCACTTTCCCTGGGAAAAGAGATTTCCAGAGTGTCTGTTTCAGCTTAGGGACTCACATCTTCTTCTTGACTCATTGGAACTGAAGTAGAGTCACTTAAAGGAACAACATGAGATGTGTTCACTGTCTCAGACTGTGTGACATCATTGTGTGCTGAAGTGGATTCTACCAAAATTTTTCTTGAAGCTATTGGCAGTTCAACACGAAATTCTTCTTCTCTTGTGGACTGGGAGGATTCTGTGGTAGTTGACTGTGACTCTGGAACATACTTTTTCACAAGATTAAATGCAGATGTAAAGCTATCAAGATCAAATAGCCAATCAGGGCCAGTTCCAGGCTTATTGATATTATGTTCATTGAACTGAACATTTGCAGACTCTTCAATAATTCTGGAAGCTTTGATATATACTCTATATGCTTTTGCATGTGAAGAGTATCCAACAAAGTAGCCCTCTGCTGATTTCTCAGCAAACTTGGCTAAGTGATCTTTAGTATTCAAGATGGTGCATTGACATCCAAATGGTTTGAGAAATCCAATAAATGGCTATCTCTTATGCCAAATTTCATAAGGAGTCATACCATGTCTCTTAACTACCAATACTCTATTTTGGACATAACAGGCAGTGTTGACTACTTTTGCCCAAAAGGTTATAGGAAGTTTGGCATCAGACAACATGGTTCTTGCAGCCTCAATTAGTGTCCTATTCCTTCTCTCAGAAACACCATTTTGTTGTGGAGTCCTGGGTGCACTGAATTGTCTTGTGATACCTTTAGATTCACAAAAAGAATTTAAAACATGATTCTTGAATTCTTTTCCCTGATCTGATCTGATTATTTTTACATGGTGGTCACTTTCATTCTCTACCCTAAGTATGAATGACTTTAGGATCTCAGCAGTTTCATCCTTGGTACTTAAGAAAAATACCCAGGTATACCGAGAGAAATCATCAGTGACCACCAAGCAATATGACTTTCTACCAAGACTTTTAACACTTGTGGGGCCAAACAAGTCCATGTGGAGTAAATGCAGGACTGTTGTGATATAATTTATCTCTTTGGCATGGTGAGATGATTTGTGCTGCTTACCTTTTAAGCATGCAACACATTTATCAACACAGATGAATTCTTTTGTTGGTAAACCAGTTACTAAGTTATTTTTGACAAGTTTATTCATATTTTTAAGGTTTACATGACAAAGTCTCCTATGCCAAAGAGATGATTCATCAAGTGAAGCTTTTGAGACAAAACAACTTATATTACTAAGTGGTGCAGCTGTGCTCATGTCTTGCATGTACATGTTGTTTCTTCTTGGAGCCCTGAGCAGGATTTGATCATTTGGAACTACAAATCCTGGCTTCAGAACAATGCATTCATGCTCAGTAAACAACATGTTGTGCTTTTGATCACACACCTGTGATACACTCAGTAAATTGTAATTTAGTTCCTTTACAAAATGCACATTCTCAAAGCTTACCTTACCATTTGTGATTGTGCCCCTATCTGTGATGTAACCTCCCATTGGATCACTTCCAAATGCAACAGACCCTCCAAAGAATGGTTCATATTTATGCAAGTGAGTCTTGTTGCCTGTCATGTGCCTGGAACATCCACTGTCAACTATCCACATGTTGCTCTTAGATTCCTGCTGTCCCTGCACATGACCAGAAGTGAATTAGTTTCTGATAGGAACCCAAGCCCATGTGGTCTTGGGTTTTCCATTTCCATCATTGTAAGTAAATTTCTTTGACATCATCCTAGGTGAGACAGATGATGTGCTTTCTTCTGATGGGAAGGATGGCTGAATTTTTGGTTCAGTTGATTCTTTCTTCTTCCATATTTGCTTTACTTTGTAAGTTGTCGGAAGAGTTTGTTTCTTTTGATAGTCATCGGAAGCTACTTTTCCTTTTCCTTCCGATGACTTGAAAGTGGGATTTTTCTTCTAATGGTTTTCTTTGGATGGTCTTCTTCCGAAGGTAGGAAATTTCCTTGCTCTGTCAGAAGCTCTTTTTGCATGAGCTTCCGATGCTTTCTTTCCATCGGAAACCTTCTTTGTATGAGCTTCCGATGCTTTCTTTCCATCAGAATCTTTCTTGATGTTTTTCTTCCTATTATCAGAAGTACTAGCTTCCGATACCTTCTTGACTGAGTTTCCTCCTTGTTCTTCCGAAGAAACAGATGACTTGCTCCAGCTCTTCTTTCTTCCTCTTCCTTCCTTTTCAGAGAAAATTCTTCTTCTTGGATTATAGAAGCAATCAGCAGCAAAGTGATTCGTCTCACCACACATCAAGCATATAGTCTGATTGTTGAGAGATTGTAGCTGCTGATCCTTTTGGATGAAAGTTGAGCTTTGATTCACAAAGGTTGATGGTTTGGATGTTCCAAAAGACTTGTTGGCTAGGTGATTTACCTATTTTCCGGAAAAATTGACCTTTCTCTCCTTTGATCTACCCCTTTTGGACTTGTCAGATGGACAAGTAACATAGTCATCTGAGGAGGTATTCCCAGTTTGTATGTTCTTAGCTTTGATAAAAACTGATGAATGTTTCTTAGTTTTCTTAGTTCTTTTCTTAATTTTCAAAGCTGGTTTTTCTGTTTCTGGTTTAATGGGAGTATCATCCTCATCTGAGCATGTTGAGTTACTTGGGTTCAGATCAGAGAGATAATCACTTTGAGCCACTTTGTGTATGTCCAACTCATCATTATACACAAGGTTAGTCACTGGTTTGCACCTAATCTCCACCATAGGAGTATAGGCAGATGGAGGCTCCACCCCGTTATAACCCAAACTAGCCCCCACTTTCCTTACTAGCTCAGTTGTGTCACTCATTCTGAAAAGTTTCTCATACTTTTCACCTTGGCTTAAAAATTTGTCTCTCTAAGACTCAGCCAATACAAGTTCTGTCTTGGCAGTGGTTAGTCTTTCTAAAAGATTGTTAATTTGACACTGTTTATTAGTGTCTTCATGTTTTAAGCTTGAAATGGTCTTTTCCATTTCTTCAATCTTTTCTTTGTAATTTCTTTCAGATTCAAAGAAATTTTCCTTGACAACTTGTAAAGACTCAAGTTCATTACAGAGTTGAGAATTTATTCTTTTAAAAACATTTAACTTCTCTAAACATTCAGTGTGCACATATCATCAGTTACCTTGAATGAAGAAGTTGAGTCATTTGCCATCAAAGCACTGTCGGAGATGGAAGCATCCTCAGCTTGGAAGCTTCAATCTGCAAAGTGTTGCTCTGCAATGTTTGCACTGTTTGATGAGCTTGATGGTCTTTGATGTGGTTTCCTAGATGTTGATGGCTGAGTGCCTGTGGTCTTGCACTCCCTGGAAAAATGCCCTAGCTAGCCCAAATCCAGTCTTCATGTTGTGCTTTTTGAACTGACTGCCAGTTCTTTGATAGAACTTCTTTGCTCCATAGGAGATCATGGCCATCTGATAATTAATGTCCATCTCCTCAAGATCATCTGCAGGAATGCCATCTAAGTCTTCCTGGCACAGATGAAAATAGTTGGTTTCCTCAGCCATGAAGGCTCCTTGCCCAGAGGTTGGAAGTGGAGTTGGGTTGGAAAAAGGATTTGTGTGTGTGGTTGATGGAGTTGGTGTTTGTAACCCCCGGTTACTATTCAACATTTTAAAATAATATCAGAGTTGGTCCCAGCAAAATTTTCAATTTTTAAAACCTTGTCTGACCCTCTTATTTAATAATATTAAACAAAGTTTAACGCAAACGTAAACGTGCCTCACATTTTACAATACTTATTTACATAAGTAAGTTTAAACCAAAATTTCAAACATTTGCAACAAGGTTTATCTGTTCGATTCCCAGTCCACCTCGATCCTTACAGCCGTGTACGTCATTTTTGACCTACAAACATCACACAATAATTCCCATTAGTTCATAAGAACTAAGTAAGTAAACTCCAATGGTTTCTTAACAATAAAATGTAAAAATACATTTTACACAATCAACATTCAACTGAGTCATTTCTATTCGAATTGACTCTCACAATATAAAATATCACATTACCAATCATCAACTATTGCTCACAATAGTTTAATCAATATTACACTATGGGGTTCACATTCCTGTGCTTCCACCATAGCCAAATGCCAGCACCTCTGGCTATCCACCATTGTGGAGTCATAAATAATTCAAGTCTTAAGATGTTCACCAACCGGTACTTCCATCTAAGACAATTGACAGCACCTCTGTCTATCCACCATTGTGGAGTCATATATAATTCAAGTCTTAAGATGTTCACCAACCGGTACTTCCATCTAAGACAATTGACAGCACCTCTGTCTATCCACCATTGTGGAGTCATATATAATTCAAGTCTTAAGATGTTCACCAACCGGTACTTCCATCTAAGACAATTGCCAGCACCTCTGGCTATCCACCATTGTGGAGTCATATTTATTAAGTCTAAGATGTTCACCCACCGGTACTTCCATCTAGACAATTGCCAGCACCTCTGGCTATCCACCATTGTGGAGTCATATATAATTCAATCAAATTACTATGATGTTCACCCAACCGGTACTTCCATCATAGAAGTCCCACACTATTATTTACCAAGGTATTGGATTTATCATAGGTTGTTGAACTTTTATTGTTCAACATTTCCCTATTACCAATGCCATATTTATCATATAATTCATTCAACAACAAATTCAATATTTATTATGTGATGTCATAGTTGTGGGATTACTTACCTTAATCAGATAAGGGATTAACAACTGCAGGCTCCTTTCCTGCTCTATGACTAGTGGTTTGATTTCCACTACCACCACCTAGTTGCAAAATACATATATACAACTAGTTTCAACACGTATAGCACGTATAATCAAGTTCAACACACGTGACTGATTTGACTTCCTCAAAGTCAATTTATCACATAATTGACTCTATCTTACTACGTTTATCAAGTTTTAGTCAATTATCACAATTATTCATATTTCATGCCTCCCCAGGCAATTTATTAAATAATTGATGTTCATTATATTAGTTACGATCTTTAATCACTTTTTATTATTCAATTTTTATTTTTAGATCAATAACTATTAATAATGGTAGCATCAATTCATCAAAATCATCATTTAATCTATGGATTATAATCCATAATTTATTTGAAATCATATTCAATCCATCCTGCTAGTTATCCTACCATGATATGGGTTTCATAACAACCGGACATTATCCCGGCTTCAAAACGAAGATTTCACCGTCAAAATATCAAGTTCTTCGTTTCTAACAATCCCTAGTTATCAACTAGGCAATAATCAATACCCATAATCATATTATTACAATCAAAACTAGATTTAATCCACACAATATCAAACTAGTAGGATAAAACAAACCGTTACCTGATCTGACGGATTTCTACGGTTAAAACAACGATCGGGACTTGAAAACACGATCCTATGCGCGATCTGGATGATTAGAAACCTTTGAAATGGAGTTTTGGTTGTTCAAAAATGGCTAGGGTCGTCTGGAGGTCGAGTAAGAACGAAAACGGACGATTTTGAGCGTTTCTATGCATTCTGATCGTTTTAAACAACTTTGGCCGACATATGTCCCTGGGCGCATAGCCTGGCTCCGGAGGGTTGGGGGTTAGGCGGTACGCCTAGCGGGTTTTTCTTCCAATATTTGATTTAAACTTCGTTTCGCGATTCCGGGAGCATACGAACTCCGTTTTGCGCACGGTTTTCGCCCACGTTCACCATTTTTCACATACTATCAATTCCCAATAACAAAAGTTACCAAATCCTCGTGGATTTCAAGCACGATCAAATGTGCTCTTGCCATTAATGACGTAATTCTTACATATTTTCCAATTACAACAACCACAATCGTTTAATTAACGATTATTTACAATACATTTATTATTAAAAACCGGTTGTTACAAATCTCCCCTCCTTACAAAGGTTTCGTCCCCGAAACCGATTAAACCTCAAAAAGGAAAGGATAATACTTTCTCATTTCATTTTCCGACTCCCACGTAATTTCAGAACCGGTTCTATTTTTCCACTGAACCTTCACCTGACTCAGTGATTTATTTCTAAGTTGCTTGACCTTTCGGTCAAGTATTGCCACTGGCTTTTCCACATAATTTAACTTGTCATCAACTTCTATATCTTCCAGTGGTACGTATGCAGATTCATCTGCTAAACATTTTCGTAAGTAAGAAACATGGAACGTATTATGAATTCCACTTAACTCCTCTGGTAGCTCTAGGCGATAAGCAACTTCACCAACACGAGCTATGATTTTAAATGGCCCAATAAAGCGTGGACTTAACTTTCCTCGCTTACGAAAACGTATAACACCTTTCCACGGTGAGACTTTTAACAACACAAAATCTCCTACTTGGAATTCAATGGGCCTTCTATGCTTGTCAGCGTATGATTTCTGACGGTCTTGAGCCGCCTTCAGATGGGCACGGATCTGATCTATCCGTTCATTGGTAGCTTTAACTACACTTTTGTGTGCAAGTTCACGTTGCCCAACTTCTCCCCAACAAACGGGAGTTCGACATTTCCTCCCATAAAGCATCTCATAAGGAGGCATTCCAATACTGGAATGATAACTATTATTATACGAGAACTCTGCCAACGGTAAGTAATCATCCCAACTACCCCCAAAGTCAATAATGCACGCACGTAACATATCCTTCAAGGTCTGAATGGTTCTTTCACTTTGTCCATCAGTCTGAGGATGATACGCAGTGCTTAACAACAGTTTTGTTCCTAATTCTTCCTGAAAATTTCTCCAAAATCGAGAAGTAAATCGAGTGTCTCGATCAGAGATAATGGTTACAGGCACACCATGACGAGACACAATTTCTCGTACATATATCTCTGCCATTTTATCAGAAGAATAGGTCTCACGAATGGGCAAGAAATGAGCACTCTTGGTCAACCTATCCACAATGACCCAAATCGTATCACATCCCTTCCTTGTCTTAGGAAGTTTAGTAATCAGGTCCATTGTGATATGTTCCCATTTCCACATTGGGATTTCCAATGGCTGCAACTTACCATAAGGTTTCTGGTGCTCTGCTTTTACCTGCATACAAGTCAAACATTTCGACACATGTTTAACCACATCTCGTTTCATACCTGGCCACCAATAGTTCACCCGAAGGTCACGATACATTTTAGTAGCCCCAGGATGAATTGAGTACTTTGACTTGTGCGCTTCTTCCAACAATGCAGACTTAAGTGGACAAGTGGGAGGTATCCACACTCGACCCCACCTAGTCTTCAAACCACGACTATCTTCATCAAGATTATGAGCTTGTCCTTTAATCCTGTCTCGTTTCCAATTTTCTTCCTTTAAAGCTTCAGTCTGGGCTTCCTTGATCTGTTCAATTAGCCCTGAAGGAATCACAAGCTGCATAGCTTTCACTTTAATTGGTTCATACTCTTCCTTCCTACTCAAGGCATCTGCCACTACATTTGCTTTACCAGGATGATAAAGAATTTCACAATCATAGTCCTTGAGTAATTCCAGCCATCGTCTTTGCCTCATATTCAATTCCTTCTGAGTGAAGAAATATTTCAAGCTCTTATGATCAGTGTAAATGGTACACCTTACACCGTACAAATAATGCCTCCAAATCTTTAAGGCAAACACGACTGCTGCCAGTTCTAAATCATGAATAGGATAATTGATTTCATGGGTTTTCAGTTGTCTTGAGGCATAAGCAATCACCTTGCCTCGTTGCATAAGAACACAACCCAAACCAAGATAAGAAGCATCAGAATATACCACAAAATCATCAGGACCATCTGGTAATGTCAATACTGGTGCCTGAGTTAATTTGGACTTTAACTCTTGGAATGCTTTCTCTTGGTCATCACCCCACACAAACTTAACATCTTTTCTTGTAAGTTTGGTTAAAGATGAAGCAATCTTGGCAAAGTCTTGAATAAATCTACGGTAATAACCGGCTAAGCCAAGAAAACTTCTGACATCAGTTGGATTTTTGGGTAGACTCCAATTGGCCACCGCTTGAATTTTAGAAGGATCAACCAGAATGCCATCTGCATTTATCACATGTCCAAGAAATTGGACTTCATGCAACCAAAAGGCAAATTTAGAAAATTTGGCATATAACTTCTCTCTACGGAGAGTTTCAAGTACTTCCCGTAAGTGACAAGCGTGATCACCTTCATTTTTGGAATAAACCAGAATATCATCAATAAAAACGATAACAGATCGATCCAACATGGGACGACACACCCGATTCATCAAGTCCATGAATGCAGCCGGTGCAGTAGTCAGCCCAAAAGACATGACAAGAAATTCATAATGACCGTATCGGGTTCGAAACGCTGTTTTAGGAATATCTTCTTCCCTAACTTTAATTTGATGATAACCCGACCGAAGGTCAATTTTAGAGAACCAAGAAGCCCCTTGTAACTGATCGAAAAGATCATCGATCCGAGGCAAAGGATATTTGTTTTTCACCGTCACTTTATTAAGTTCTCGATAATCAATACACATACGAAAACTTCCGTCCTTCTTTTTAACAAAAAGAACTGGAGCACCCCAAGGCGAGATGCTTGGACGAATAAAACCTTTATCGAGAAGATCCTGCAATTGAGTCATCAATTCTTGCAATTCAGACGGTGCTAAACGATACGGAGCTTTTGCTATAGGCTTGGCTCCTGGAATAAGATCGATTCTAAACTCAACATTTCTATCAGAAGGGATTCCCGGTAAGTCATCCGGAAAAAACGTCAGGAAAATCCCTAACAATTGGGACATCCTCCAAACACTTTACTGTTTTCTCAGCATCAATGACATAAGCTAAGAAGGATTGGGCCCCATGATTCATATACTTCATGGCCTTGACCAAAGAACATAAAACAACCCCTCCACGTTTTTCTCCTTGGATGGACAATTCATAACCACTCGGGGTTATCAATTGTATAACTTTGCGGTTGCAAAGAATATTGGCTTTATAAGAAGATAGCCAATCCATTCCAATAACAACATCAAACTCCCCCAATACCATGGGTATTAAATCAACAGCATAATCCTCTTTATTGATCGTAAGCTTACAGTTTCGATAAATATCAAACACACGAAAACTCTTAGAATCAGCAACCTCTACTTCTAACGGTACAGGCAACTTTTCTAAGACAAAAGATGGATGATGCACAAATTTTATAGACACAAAAGATCGATTGGCTCCAGAATCAAATAACACATAAGCAGGTATTGAATTAACAAAGAAGGTACCTGTCACCACATCAGATGTGACTTTAGCCTCCTCTGCAGAAATCTGGAAAGCTCTCCCTTTTGGTTTGGGCGCTTCCGGTTTCTTTCCCGAGCCTTGAGATTTAAACGATCGGCTATCATCACTAATCGGTGCTGCCCTCTTAAGTTCAGGGCACTCACTCCTCCTATGACCTGGCTTATAACAATAAGTGCAGCCATTTGAGCAAACAAACTGAAAATGAGTTTTGAAGTAGTCAGATTCTAGAAGAAATAGAACTGGTAACTTAAGGATGATTAGTCACTTAAGTTCAAGAGCCAAAGCTCTGATACCAATTGTTGGATCGGGTTGTTTAATCTAAACAACACTTCACTAGTATTTCTCTCTTTCAATCTAACAGATGCGGAATGTCTATTAGAAAGTTATCTCAAACACTCAATGGTAAACTAATAATCTTTGAATAACTGTAAGAACACAAGAACTAATTCAAGCTCAAAGATATATTTCTCTCAAAGTATTGCAAGTTACAAGCAGACAAGCAAGCACACTTAAACAAATTACAATGAGAGGTTATATAGCCAAGGCTACAACCGTATACTCGTAGGAATACAAGTTGGGTATACTAG
This sequence comes from Mikania micrantha, assembly GCA_009363875.1. Classification (NCBI taxonomy): domain Eukaryota; kingdom Viridiplantae; phylum Streptophyta; class Magnoliopsida; order Asterales; family Asteraceae; genus Mikania; species Mikania micrantha. The sequence continues at coordinate 55,198,899 of CM018694.1, read as the reverse complement.
ACAATACATAAAGTAAAGCTTATTCTAGTATGTAAAGTGTCTTAACAGGCTAAGACACTTAATTACAATCATTACAATTATAGACATTGACTTTACAAAAGACTAGCTAAATACAAAAGGCATTAAATGTTGTTGATCTTCAAGGCTTCAGATGATCTTTTGCATTTAATGCAGCTGAGAAGAAGTAAGGTGTAGTGTCTGACTCTTGGTATGTTATCTTTGTTGTTCTCAGCACCTTTTTGTAGTATAAAAGTAATCAGCTACAGTCTTTGTCAGAGGATTATCCTCGGAAGTCTTTGTCTTTGTCTTCGGAGGTTGCAGAGGAAAATCTTCGGAATCCTTTGTTCTTCGGAAGCCTTAGTTCTTCAGAAGCTTTAAGTCTTCAGAATCTTTGAAGCTTTAACTCTGTTAAGTGTTGACCTTCCGAAGTGCTTTGTCTTGTACAACCTTCAGTAGGAGTGAGTTACCCTTCGGAAGCAATGCTGCTTCCGAAGAGTAACTCTTTCCTTTTGAAGGCTGTTTGTCTTTGTAGTGTCTGGTACTTAGACAAAATTGAAGTTTGGTAAGCATCAGCCTTTATTAGTCTTTACAGTCTCCCCCTAGGCTGATGCTCACCAAACTTCAATTTTGTCTAAGTACCAGACACTACAAAGACAAACAGCCTTCGGAAGGAAGGAGTTACTCTTCGGAAGCAGCATTGCTTCCGAAGGGTAACTCACTCCTATTGAAGGCTGTACAAGACAAAGCATTTCGGAAGGCCAACACTTAACAGAGTTAAAGCTTCAGAGATTCCGAAGACTTAAAGCTTCTGAAGAACTAAGGCTTCCGAAGAACAAAGGATTCCGAAGATTCTCCTCTGCAACCTCCGAAGACAGACAAAGACTTCCGAGGATAATCCTCTGACAAAGACTGTAGCTGACTACTTTTATAGTACAAAAAGGTGCTGACAACAGACAAGTTGGTCTGAGAAGAACAAAGATAACATACCGAGAGTCAGACACTACACCTTACTTCTTCTCAGCTGCATTAAATGCAAAAGATCATCTGAAGCCTTGAAGATCAACAACATTTAATGTCTTTTGTATTTAGCTAGTCTTTTGTAAAGTCAATGTCTATATTTGTAATGATTGTAATTAAGAATCTTAGCCTGTTAACACACTTTACATACTAGAATAAGCTTTACTTTATGTATTGTTGTCTAGTATACCCAACTTGTATTTCTACGAGTATACGGTTGTGGCCTTGGCTATATAACCTCTCATTGTAATTTGTTTAAGTGTGCTTGCTTGTCTGCTTGTAACTTGCAATACTTTGAGAGAAATATATCTTTGAGCTTGAATTAGTTCTTGTGTTCTTACTGTTATTCAAAGATTGTTAGTTTACCATTGAGTGTTTGAGATAACTTTCTAACAGACATTCCGCATCTGTTAGATTGAAAGAGAGAAATACTTGTGAAGTGTTGTTTAGATTAAACAACCCGATCCAACACAACTATTTACATATGTAAGCATTATTACATATGTGTAATCCTACAAACTTATTAGTTCAATCAAGTTACATAAATGTAAGCTAGTTTACATATGTGTAATCACACAAGTAAACTTTTTTACATATATGCAATCATTGAAGAAAAAAGATATATGTAATCAATCAAACTATTTGTATATGTAAACATGACTGCATAATGTAATCACACAAATAGATAAGTTCGATCAAGTTATATAAATGCAAACATGCTTATATATATATAATCTTACAACATATATGTAAGCATGGAAGTAAAAAGATACATGTAAGCATTATTTATTAAAAAAAATGAAGAAGAATAATGAACAAGATTGGATTATGTAAACATGATTACAAAAAAAAAAGATACATGTAAGCATTCTTTTTTCAACAAAAAAGAAGAATAATAAACAAGATTGTGATTATGTAAACATGGTTACATATATGTAATCATCAAAACAAACTTTAAAGTTTACATATATATAATCATAAAAGTTTGAAAGAAAAGAATTTACGCATCTGTTTGACAAAAAAAAAGAATTTACATATCTTTTTAGTGTGTTGTTGTATCAAGGCTTCTATGATCTCAAACGGATTCCTTGAAAATGGAACATATTTCCCTCAAATCCATGCAACTAAAGATAAAATCCTATGAATGAAAGGATTCTCAGGTAATGTGTAACACCCTGACCAATGGCGGAATCATCGGGGCGTTCAAGAAGTGTAGATTGTTCAAAAGCACAAAGTTTATGATAACAATTAAAAGAAATTCAGACTTAATAATTCAATAAACTTCAACCATTCATAAGTCATTACATCATTAAAGGAAATACTAAATTTGACATTTAAAGTCTAAACATAATAAGAAAGCTATTAATCTAAATCAAATCTCTTAGTAATACTTAAGCTGCATCACCACCTGAAACATGTTTAAAACAAAGGTCAACTATAAAGTTTGTGAGCTTCACAGGTTTAAGCACACACACCAAAAATAGTTTGAGAAATGATAAGTTGTCACATGTGATAATTAGCTAATATGAAATAAAACTTGTAAGTAAACCATACGCAGATCAAAAGTTAAGTTTGTGACCAAGCTAGCATTCCTAAAAATGCCGAAGTAGTAGCCTATCACCATAGATATACCACAAAGGCAAACCCAACCTGGGTGGGATGGTCAATCCAATAGATCTATCATATTTTACTAAAGTTATGATCAATGCAAGCTCAAGCTAAGTTTACTACAGTTTATGTCATAAAGCAAAGTTCACATGTAATAAAGTTTAAAGCAAAGTTTATAAGTTGACATGTTTCATCCCTAAAACTTTAAAACAAGTAAAAAGAGGGGCTATGAAGACTCACCTTAATAGATGAGCTAGCCTTTGCAAATGAATGATAAATGTGTAATCCAACACTATCCAATCAACATATGTTGTTCAATCACACATAAAATAATGTAACTATGATTTCCTATGGAATTTCTAACACAACTAGGTTAGTGTAATTGCATTCCATATGTAAAAGTTTATTTTGTTCTAGAAGAGTTTGTATGTATTACCACTTTAAACTATTTTAAGGCTTTTGTTGAAATTGAACAATTTTTTTTTTTTGAGTTTAAATCATATGTATAAAATAATTATTGTTAAATAATAAATAGTTAAAATTAAATATATAGATTAAATAAAATATATGTAAGTTAAGTTTTAATGAGTTTTATAGGTTTAAAATAAAAATAAAATAGCCTTAAGTATTGTATTTATATACATATTTATTTTATTTTATTATTATTATATTTTTTTCTAGAATATTCATGTTTTATTTAATAAAACTATAAGATTTTATTTATACAAATTTTCTATGCAATTAGAATTTTAAAATAATTAATAAATATAAAGTTATAAAAATAATAGCAAAACTGCCTTAGGCCGAGATTGAACCTGCGACATGAGGGTTTCTGAGCCTTAACCGAAATAGAGTAACCATTTGGACTAGAGCCATGCTTGCGTCTATGATCTGTTTCGTTTAAAGTTAACTTATTCGGTTGATTTCCCCCAATTCCTTTTAACACCCCAAATCGAAACCCTAGCCCTTGTGATAAAAAATTAGAATGAACAGTAACCCGATTGGAATCAAAACCTTAGGGTTTTTGTTAATGCTTGAAAAACGAGTGTAATGATGCAAAGATTAGTACCTTTGTGTTTGTTTTGATGGATTTTGATCATTGGTTCGGATGAACAAAAAACGTGACTTGAAAGCTTAATTTCACGATGTGAGAAGTTTCGGGATGTGTTCCGATGGCACAGAATGGTTCTTTGAGTTTAGATGTATGTTTGTTTGAGTTTAATTTGAATATGGTGTTTGTTTATATAGATTTTAGTAGACTCGGTCGAATCCGGTTGATTAGGATTAGAATTCGTGATAATTTGAATTTTAAACGAACGATAAAAGCTTGATTTCGATCCCTTAACATTCGGTTGTTGATAAAGTTTCGAGATTTAGGGGATTTATTCGCGAATTTGAACCGGAAGTCGAGTTGGGTTGAGAATGGGTATTTGGGTATCCATGGATTTCATGGGTGGGGAAGAAAGGACTATGGGATGATTACAATTTCAGTCCCTCTCTTTTTTCTTTCTATTTCAGCTTTCTGTTATGGCAGTAATGACCCCTCCAAGTTTTATAATAGGGGAAAAATTATAAAATCTCATGATTTTTATAATTTTTCTAAAAAAAATGTTTTGACCTATATATTTATCATTTGTTATTTTATAACATCTTATTTTATAACCTTTTAAAACACGAATTTATTATGGTCATTATACGTATATTTATTTATTTATTAATTAGTATTATTTTTGTTATTACTATATATATTGTTATTATTAGTTTCATATAGTATTTATGTGTGTGTGTATATATATATATATATGTAAGTATATAAATCTATAAAATAAACGTTTAGAATTTCCGGTTAAAATCATGAAATTACATAATTTATCGAAGTGTTACATAACGTTGGGTCAATCAATAGATAACGGCCAACACGAACGATATCTGGTCTAATCAAAGGTATGCCTTAATATCGACATGAGTCCATCTTTGCTTTATCGTAATTTGATCCACGAATAAAACCTAACAAGATCAAATGCAAATTTTCAAAAAACCAAACACTAACCCAAGATTGAGATGTCAAAAAACTAGCCTAAGAAGACTACAAAGATCTTCAATAAATAACAAAATTAGTGACGATCGACAGAAAACAAATAGTTTATTGAGGTTAATTAGTATTAGATTAAAAAGGGCAAGATTAATCGCCGACATCATTTGTTCGTGAAATATGTATCATCCTCGTCGTGGTTCCTCCTAAACCCTAGCCATTGTTGGTGTAGGTGGCAGTTTCAGGTGACAGTTGCAGCCTTGTTTTGGTCACGAGAGAGGGCTGGAAGGTTGGCCGTTGTGTTTAGAAAAGGAGACATCTTGTGTGCACCAAATTCTTTGTTGATGAAAGAAAAAAATTAAACGAAGAAGAAATAATTGGGAATATTGTTAGGAGGTTTGGGAGAAAAAACAAGGAAATGTGAAGTATATATACGGGATGGTTAACGTACAAATTAATTTAACATGCTAAAAGTAGGAAGCCACATGAACGCGCCATGTGTCATTAGGGTAAGGGGTATTATCGTTCATATAAAATTACAGACCGTGATTTATATAATTACAGAATTACATTTAACACCTATAGTCAAGGACCATCGGGATAATCACAGACCAATAATTACGGACCGCATTATATAACAAACACAGACCGTATTTTAACACACATAATTAAGGACAAAATGTATAATCACAGACCAATAACCATGGACCACGTTATATGAAAATCACATATCGTCATTTAACATGCATGTTTAAAGGACTAACTGCATAATCACATACCAATAATAACGTACCAATCATAAAAATCACGGACCACGTAAAAACAATTTTAAAATACTATAACAATATTATAATCAAATTAAAGATAATAACATTCTCAATTTTATGGTGTATTTTTGAAAAAAATAATAATTAAGCATGTAAAAGTTATTGAATTTTTAAAAAAACGAGTGAAATTTTTTGTAATATACAAAATGTGGTTGTTACTCTTTTGCCCTTCCAGCTATTTTTACACTTGTTTTGTAGAGAAAGTTGTATAAAGTGGGGACCACTAGATCTTACCCATTGATTAGTTGGTCAAAGAGTCCAGAATTCATCGTACGCTTTGTACATTAAGTACCATTTGTATTTGATTCAACTCCTATATATAGGTAAGATTATATACAAATAGATGTTTATGTAAAAAGTGTAGGAACCAATGATATGTTGACACATGTATTTGCATTTAATTATAGTATAGGGGTAAAATAGTCAATTTAAATATAATGTATATTTAATGATCCCTATTTTTTTGTTAGATTTTCTTAACAAATACGTATCATTAACAGTTAATTCGTTTTACGAAATTGGTTTATGAATCAATTAAAATAATTCTATCCTATACTAATAGCATATACTAGCACATAGCAACACAGAAAAATAAGACTGTTAATAGGTGTATGATTATATATATATATATATATATATATATATATATATATATATATATATATATATGTTCTGCTATATAGTAACATATACTAATAGCACATATTAGCACATAGCAACACAAACAAACAAGATTGTTAACAAGTGTATGCTTATGTATATATGTTGATATATGCTAATATGAGCTAATAGAACATAACAAAACATGCAAACAAGACTAATAAAAGTATATAATTATGTATATGTTCTGATATATGCTAACATGTACTAATAGCAAATATTAGCACATAACAAAACATGAAAACAAGCCAATAAACATGTATAGTATTATGTATATGTGCTGATATATGTGACATGTACTTAGTACATATTAGCACAACCAAAACAGACAACCGGCTTATTCCTTGAAAATCGTAACTCATCATTTATGATTTAAATGTAGCGTGATATTAGAAAATGAAATTAATAGAAATTCCTTTTATACCTTTATTTCTATTCTAAATAACATATTAATTACGATCATACCACTGGCTCTTTTATGACCATGGATGATAACACATTAAAGGTCCAAATTGTTTTTACAAAACTATCATTTTGTAGAATAACCTCTCTCTATATATATATATGTATAATATATATTGTGTGGGTGAGTATGTGCTGACACATGTGTTTGGAGTACCCGTATATTGGTTTGGGTTATATTCCAGATTGCCATGGGATTATATATAAAAAAAACTGACTAGGGATGATGAAGTGAAGGATTTCAGATTAGTCAATCAATGTAAGTGTATAAACTTACAAGCCTAAAGTCAAGTATAATAAGATTGTGAAATGACTGATAAGATAATTGTAAGATCGAAAAAATGTTGGTGCTTCTCAAAACTTTCCAAGTCCTTGGCTTCACCAAACTCCCAGAAGTCCAATACAAGCGTCGGAAGGATAAATTTATCCTTTTGAAGACTTCATACTTCCAGAATTTGATTTTGTTCTTCCAAAGACAAGACAGAAGACAAAGCTTCCTAAGAAGGTTCTTCTGCTGACCAAAACCTTCTCGTTCAAGAATGTTTCAGAGCTACTTTCTATCATCAGAGTCAAATCAGAAGATCTTAGACATTAATCAACAATATTTAACAGTCAAATCAACAATATTTAACAACAATATTTAACAATCAAAGCAACAGAAAATCTTAGACATTAATTCCTTTTGTATTGTAGGTAATTAATGCAAAAGTCAATAAAGTCTTTTGTATTAATTGTAATTAATACGGCTTGCCCTATCAAGCCATAACAATATGCTAGTTTTAGCTTTAGTTTGCTGCTACGATTTTGTCCAGTCGTGTATTCCTACGAGGATACAACTTGAGTTTTAGTATATAACCTTTCACTTGTAACTTAGAAATGTATGCTCATGAGAAGAATCTTGTGAAGTTTGAAATTGAGAGAAATATACTTTGAGCTTGAAGTATTTTATGTGTTTTTTGTCTTCTATTGTTATTGTGTGCATAGGATGATTGATAGATGTCCACATCTGTCAATCTTGTAGAAGACAACTTGTCTAAGTATTGTGTAAGGTGCATAACTCAATCCAACAAGTGGTATTAGAGCTTAGGCTCTTTAATTTAAGCAACTAACCATCCTTAAGTTACCAGTTGTTCATTCTTTTACTTCTCACCACTCAAGATTTCATTCTTTAGTGCTCAAATGGCTCAAATGGTTACCATTAGAAAGCATGATACTGAGATTGGTGCTCTCAATAAACCACCTATGTTCACCCTTGATGATTATGATTCATGGAAGGCACAAACGGAAGGATTCAAGAGGAACCAAGTCTTCAAGCAATGGAAGTAGATTCTTGAATGTAACATCAGTGCCGGAACCGTCACCGGAACAGTGATCTTAAACAGTAACATGAACAGTAAACATGTACGAACTATATACATTTCCGTGCATTTCATATACATATCAATTATCATTATCATTTGATATTATCATATAGCAAACTCAGAACTATTTCAGAGAAAAAAAGTTCACAACTATGGTTTATTAGTCAGATAATTATCTGGCAACACAGAAACATCATGGGATTTTTTTTGTTAGGATTATTATGTATAAACGTATGTGAGGCTTTATAGAACAAAACAACACGGATATCGTTACGTGAATGCTAAATCAACGGATTATTCGTATAGGTGACGATCTGTACGAATATATCTGAAGGTTTAACGTTCTGAATAATATCTGATAATTAGAAAACAATTTTGGAAAGTATAGTTATCGTCGTGTTCGTACGGGTGACGATTCGAACGAATACGCGCGAAGACTGTACGATTCGATTTTAAACAGTAAATTTAATATATTGAAAATTTAAAATAAACAAAAGATACTAGTTAATTTACTAGGAATAACCACTTAAAATAATTTTATGAAGTTTATTTTATAATTCGTGTCGTTTCGTGACAAAAACCACGAGAAACGATATTTTATGCGAAACCGAGCGAGATCGAACTACCGGGTGTTTCTAAATCAATTAATGAGGCATTAAACCTCTTACCAACCACCACCAAACCCACCTTTCTCCCTCAAACTCGTTTTTCTCACCCTCTCTCTCTAGAAAAAATTTCTCCTCCTTCTCTCTACAATTTTGTGATGATTTCTCTGTGGATTCAAGCATTCTAGGTGTCAAAACGTTCATCTCAGCATGTATATCGCGGAAGTACAATTTTATAAAGCTTTTATCCGTCGATTTTGAGGTAAATTTTCATTTTATTTCGGTTTTAGGGTGTATCACGACCTTTAGTAGATTATTGTTGTTTTAGTCACATTGGACACCTAGAAACACTTAGATAAACACATATGAATGACTAGGAAGTTGTAGAAACTGATTTGCAACAGATTTGGATCGAAAAATGAAGAAGATGATGCAGGTTCGTGAACCAGTTCGATCAGCCGAACCTTTGTACATGTAGCCGAACCTGTCGCCTCTGACCAACCAATAGGGTCGAACCTGTGTGCTTCTGACTCACGAACCTGGAATAGCCGAACGCTACATCATCTGAACCTCCATTGCCACGAACCAATTTGGAACGAACCTGATGACCACGAACCCCTAATTAACGAACCTACACATGTCTGAACCTTTGACCAACGAACCTTTTCTCTGGACGAATCTTCTAAGCTGAAGAACCTTCGATGAGCGAACCCTAAAGGTTCGCCGAACCTAATGTGTCAACTGAACCCCAAAGGTTCGCCGAACCTACACCAATTGGCCAATAGGTTCGCTGCCCCAAAGTTGGTTGAACCCAAAGTGTTGGCTAATCAGGGAAATTCTAGACCTAGAACTGTTGAACTTAGTTATAAGAACAAGGAAATGAATATACGAGCACTCAAAGTTTGGAATGAACTAAGGAACATGCATTAGTGGATGTTATAGCCTAAGGTTATGGTGTTGATTTCAACATTTACATCTAACACTTAGAAAATTTCCTACGGATATGTTTAACTAAAGTAGATTGTCCAATTGAACAATCTAAGCTAAGTCATATACATGGACGAACAAAGAACTATCGGAAACAAAGATCTAGTAACATGTTAAGGTTAATCGAATGTGATTAACCTAAGCATAAATTGTTGATCAAAATTTCTCCAATTGAATTATAAGTTTTATCAAAAACATTCATTAAATTAAATGAAATGAAATTTTTATACTTAAATATGTAAAATGAAGTGTTTAAAATGTTATAATAGAGAGATATTGCATATGGACAACATGAACCATACATCACTAAGGTGTAATGGTCATTGTTTATGGGATTGGGATTATGATTGGGTAATAAGCTAGAATAAGATAGATGAAATCATAGAAACACCTTAGTAGCATAGGACACTTAGTTGCACACCGAGGTCAAACGCTAGATACGACGACTAATACGTATACTTATTGTATTCGAACTCATTTAAAACAACTCAGGAACTGAAGAAACCTAAGCTACCAGAACGAGCACGCATTTTGTGATAGAACATTTACATAGCAACACATGTGAGTTCATTGCCCCTTTTCTAAACATTTTTGTTTTCAAACGCGGGGCTGAGAAGCATGCGTAAATTATTTTCCTTAGATTAAATTTACTTAAATGCTTTTACTTTGTATATGTTTTACATGTATAACTGTTATTCAAGACTCTTGTCTAGGTAAACTGTTTATTGGACTTAAAACGAGTTATCTATTCATCATGAATAATAACTCTTCAAATCAAAGAACTATTTCAAAGGTCTATTTTAAAGAACTAACGATCTATTTACAAAGAACTATTTCAAGGGTGTGTTGTCAAAGAACTAACGATCTATTTCAAAGATTTAAGTACAAAGAACTATTTCAAGGGTCTAACTGGGAAATATCAAAGATAGCATGTGCCATTCTCAGGTTTGAAAGATGTCCTAGCTAGACTGATCGAATATGAGATGCATGTTTGATGATATTTACAGTATTCCCTAACTGTTTTGAGGAACATCTGGGAAATGCTCAAAGATAACCTGTGCCAAAGAACTAAAGAACTATACGAACTATGGACGGTCTAAAGAACTATAAAAGCCTATATATCAAAAGATGTCCTAGCTAGACTGATTGATTATAGGTCACATGTTTGATGAGGTTTACAGATCTCCTTTACTACTAAGTACCTGATTGCTATACTAGTCTACTCGAGTTGACCAAGGCCTAATCATTAGGACTTAGATTTTATTAAATGTTTATTTATTTATTTAATTAAGCATTTATTTAACTGTTTTTACAAATGTTGTGGTTGATCATAACTGTATGATGAACTTAAGGAATCAACATAGATTCCAAGTTGTTGTATTTACAGGAACAAAGAACTGAATAACTAATGGGTTAATGGTAGGGGTAAAATGCTTAATTATCATTAATAACAATGTCCTATGTGGATTAGTATGTGGTGGGACGGCGTCTGGGCGGGTTGTAGGCTCGACTCAGGGTATGCCCTTTATATAACCATACCGATCTAGATGATACATGTGATGTTAATGAGATTAAGGTTGTTACCTAAGGGTTTAACAAATTTTTTGTGTGTACATTAGAACTATGGTGGAATTGGAAGTGTATGGTAGGTTAAAATGCTTAATTATCATTAACAACAGTGCCATATGTGGATTAGTATGTGGTTAGACGGCGTCTGGGCGGGTTGTAGGCTAGACTCAGCGGTATGCCCTATATATAAGCATACCGATCTGGATATTACATGTGATGTTAATGAGGTTAGGGTTTTTACCGATAAAGGTTTACAAAGTATTTTAAATTACTAAATTATATGAACTCACCAACCATGTGTTGACTTTATTTTTGCATGACTTCTTAGGTGACGAACAGGTCAATTAAGAAGCATATGCTTTTGGACTAGGACTTCAGATAGAAGCCTTAGTATTTTTGGACCTGCATACTTTTGGAACATCATCATACAATATATTTTGTATATCTTGTATAGTTATAAGATAGAAATCATATGATGTTTATGATAGATTTACATTGTTAAATTATGAACAATATGGATGTAATTTAACTTAGTAATTCTATTCTATTTAGCATTTTCTTATTTATATCATGTGCAATGTAAACAATCTGATCATCACGATTATCACTTACGATATCGCGCCCCGGGAACCTTCCGCCCGACGGGGAATCCGATCCAACCCCGCCGGCTCTGGGTGTGACATTGAAGGACCCTTTATTCCAACTATTGCTGATGCTGGATCTAGTGGAGCAGTGGTGCCAAAAGATCCATATCTTTACTTAGATGAAGATTGTAAGAATATGGAGGTCGACTCTAAGACACTTTAGTTGATTCAGATGTCTATTCCCAACTCCAACATATACGTATTCTAGAAATGCAAATCTTCTTAAGAGTTATGAACTCCTTACAGTAGATGTATGAGGGATCAGATGATGTGAAAGAGAACAAGAAAGACGTGCTCAAGCGAATGTTAGAGAATTTGTGTCAACAAAACAATGAGAATATGCCTTCTCAGTATCTGAGGTATGTACAACCTATTGATTAACTAACTGCTGCATGCGTGAAGATGGAGAACCATGATTGACAAGGAAATTTCTTAGATCTCTTCCAAAAGCATGGAACATTTACTCTGTCACAATCCGAAGGACAGAAAATCTTAGAATTTTAAAGCTTAGAGAACTCTTTGGTATACTAAGTCCATACGGAATGGAGATTGAGAATCAAGAAACAAAACCTTCGGCTTCTTTACTTTCAGGATCAGCACGCTTATATGCACCTATTCATAACTCATCATTTCAGAGTTATCAACCTGTGTACCAAGCAAAATCTGCTCCAATCATCACTTACCAAGATGAACCCACACCATCCACATCACATACCAACCCCTTTTCAAACTCTGTTCCTTTACTCACCTTTAGTCAAGGAGCTTTCATGGCCGAGGAGTCTAACTACTTTCATCTATGCCAAGAAGTTTTAGATGGTATTCCCGCTAATGATATGGAAGAAATGAATATCAACTACTTAATGGGAATGGTAACTTATCAAGTCAACAATTTTTATTAAAGAACTGGCAGAAAGTGCAAGAAGCACAACATGAAAACTGGCTTTGGCTTGGATAAGCCAAAACTATAGTGCTTCAACTGCCAACAGCTCGGTCACTTTGCTAGAGAATGCAAGACACCCATGAGTCAAACATCAACTGAAGGCCAGTAAAACACTCAACCTAGGGGAGCCACTCAATCCAACAATGTCAATGTTGCTGAGCATCATGATCTCTTAGCCTAGAGTTTTCAGGCAGAAGATGCTTCAACATCAAACAATGCTTTCATGGTCAATGATTCCACTTCCACTTTTAAGCTAATAGATGACATGTGCACACCTGAATGTCTTAAAGTTGAATGCTTATAAATGGTTCAATGCTCAATTGTGTGAGGAACTTGAGTCAGTACAGATAGTCAAAGCTGAATTTTACAAAGCTGAAAAGGCATATAAAGAAAAGATAAAGGAACTAGAAAAAACTGTGTCAAGTCTCAAACACGAAGAAACTAATAAAAGATGTCAAATAAACAATCTTTTAGAAAGAATAACTATTGCTAAGACCGAACTTGTATTGGCTGAATCTCATATAGCCATGTTTCTTAGCCAAGGAGAGAAGTATGAAAAACTTCTTAAAATAACTGAGACACCAGAATTGGTAAAAAGAAAATCTGCTGGTTTAGGTTACAACCAAATGGAACCTTCATCTTCTTATACTCCAAATGTGGAGGTTCATTGCAAAACAACAACTACTCTTGTGTATGATGTAGTTCTAGACATACATAAGATAGTAAAAAAAGATGGTTCAATTGATCGATGTTGCCTAGTCAAAGTGATAACTGATCCTATGATGAGAAATTAGTGCTTTTTAAGAAACTGTAATCATATTTAAAACAAAAGAACAAGAACATTGAAAACAAGTCTGTTTTTGTTAAGGCTAAATATGTACGAACTGAAAGTACATCCTCAGGTGAGTATCTAACATGTCCATCTGACAAGTCACATAAGGACAAATCAGAAACAGAAACGTTGTCAAAAGTCAACCATGTAGTCGGAAAAATCATTCTAGCACATGTTGTGCACATGATCATCTCAGTTTCAATCCAAGCAAACCAGTTTTGGGAATCATGATTCTAAATCTTCATCAAAGAAAAGCCCTTAACAAAATGTAAGAAATCAGACTAAATGTCTTGTATGTGGAGGATTTGATCACTATGCAGTTGATTGTTTCTACAATCCAAAAAGCAGAAGGAACACTCATCAAAATAAAAAGGCAGTGTCAAACCAGAAAACAAAAATTCATCATTTCCTTCGGAAGGTTACAAATCAACTTCCGGAAGAACAAAACAAATGTCGTAAGCAACTGTAGCTTCTGAAAAGAAGAAGAAAATTTCAGAAGGAACTGGATCTTCCAAAAGAATAAATCCATAGAAGAAGGCATCGAAAGAAAATACATCTTGGAAGCTACCACATCTTACGAAAAGAAAATTGAAAGAAAATATTCAAAATCATAAAGGTTACCAAAGGCCTTCGGAACCAAAAATGGCACTGGAAGCCAAAGAAAAATGTGCCTCCAACGAAAATAAGAATTCATTCTACAGCGGAAGAAAAGGACTTCTGATGGCAAACCAAGAAGCCTAAACTGCAAAAGGAAATAAACAACACCATCAGCCTCAAATGCATCAACTTCAACACTAATGGATTTAAAGAAATTCACTTATAATGATGCAACTGGCAAACCCAAGCTGTGGCATCTTCTTCCAAGAAACAAAAGGAGGATGCCTACCCATAGAAACTACAAAAAATTGTCTTAAACTATGGTTTCTCTCGGAAAGAGCTTGGTCCAACGAAGACATCCACCATGGATCTAAGAATAAGAGAAATTAAAGATAAAAATAGCCAAGGAAAGAGCTAAAACACTAAGGAAACTAAAGGAGGTTTTGGGAGCATTAGCATAGGAAGAGACTGTAAGTTCAACAAAAGGCTAGTGCTTCCCAAATTTTCCAAGTCCTTGGACTCACCAAACTCCCAGAAGTCCAATACAAGCATTAGAAGGATAAATGTATCCATCAAAAGTCATCAGTCCTTGGAAGGTTTGATAAACCTTCGGAAGACTTAATACTTCTGGAAGTTGATTCTGCTTTTCCAAAGACAAGACAGAAGACAAAGGTTCCAATGATCAAGATGTGCATGCCTTGATGTTCTTTTGATGAGCTTCAGCTTCCGAAACAAAACGACTTCTGAGAAGATTCTTCTCCTGACCAAAGACCTTCTTGTTCAAGGAGGTTTTAGAGCTGCTTTATATTGTTTGAGCCAAACCAAAAGGCATTTTCATGATAGTCAGCAACAGTATTTAACAGTCAAATCAACAGAAGATCTTGGAAATTAATTCCTTTTGTATTGTAGATAATTAATGTAAAAATCAATAGAGTCTTTTGTAATAATTGTAATTAATATGGCTTGGCCTATCCTGACACCCCGCAAAATCCAGGTAAGTATTTCATTTAATTTAATAATATTTTAAATATTAAATCATACATGGCACTTGAATTAGTTTAAACTAGTGTGACACATGGCATGATAGCGCAAACACATATAATCTCACTGTAATTCAACAAATTACCGGAAACCCACACATGTGTCTCGAACTCACGAACATTGGTGAATTATCGAACAAAGAATGAAAATGAACAATCTTGAATAATATGTGAACACATAACAAACACAATTAAGCCGAACGTCGACAAGCGATGGCCAATAATCGAAAACCGGACTAAAAATGAACTCAAACAAATGAAATTGGGCAGTTGGGTCTACCCAAGACCCATCATGGTACGCGATGAGCCTCGGCTAAATCCTTCGCGGTACGCGAAGGATTGGGGGGGCAAATTTGAAATTAGTCGAAACTGTTCGCGGTACGCAACGATCGATCATCTTACACTTGGCGATAAGCGGCGTGTACCGGAGGAGTACTCGGCTATTTAGTCCTTGGTCGTACGCCAAGACTACTAGAGGATCCTCTTGGCAGTACGCGATGGCTCCCAGAATCCAAAAATCCTATAAATACCAACCCTTTTCTTCACTTCTCACCCGTTACACCAACATTCGAGCTTACTCTTTTTTAGTCGACCACAACCTTCTGCCAGACCTTGATTCACCATTGAAACCATACCCCAAGCTTGTTTTGCCACCACATTGAAGATTTGGAAGCCTTGGATACTAGTAGGAAGCTTGGAAGGGTTATTCACCACCACCACCATCACTTGTACTAGTTAGGGTATCATTACCAACAACTCTAGGAGCTATTGTTGTCCTGTTGAAGGCTCATTTCGAGTCCCAAAACTCTTGAGAGGTAGTTTTACTAGTTCTTTGTACATAAAAACATACATGCAATCACATAAACCCACATGCAACACCCAAGTTTGAACATGCAAGAAATTATAAGATTAAAAATCTATTTTCGGATGTCTTGGTGACTGATTTAAGGGGTTGGAATGATCTATCTGATCTATTGGTGTTATTTTTTGAATAAAAATGTTTATTTCTATAAATAGAAACTTTTATGGCATGAAATGTGGATAGATGATGTTTGAACATGATAGATAGCTTCAAATGATGATTCATGCATAGAAATGATGTTATTAACATGTTAGATAGGTTGGATTTAATAAAATGAATGGTTTGTTCATAAGTTTCTAAATAAGAAAACATTTTTCAAGAGATATTGCCATGCATGCAGTGTTTTGGTTATGTTCGGTCATTTTGATTATGTTAAGGGTCACAGAAACAAATTTCAAAGGATTGATTTTGGTTAAGATGAGTTTTATGCATAAATTTCCTTTAATGGGGATTTTTATAAATGAAGACTATTGAACATGTTTGATGATTATAGATGAAGTATACTATGTTAAGATGATATGAAGCTACTTGTGTGACTATTTGTGTGAAAGCATGATAATTTGGCATACATAATAAAAATAGTAACTTTAGGTATCTAAAAATGGATTGAATGTTTGATTAATGATATGTAACAATGTGCTATGTGATAATATGGACAAATAAGGAAACTAGCATGGTTAGAATAGTAAAATGTTATTTTTATGCAAACTTACTAAAAATAGAAACCTGCTAAAAATAGAAACTTACTAAAAAAGAAAACCTACTAATTATGGAAACTTATAATACATAGTAAGTTGTCCATTGAACGTGCTTTATGTATTTACGTGTACTATATGATAACTATTGAACGTGAAACAAACAATAATGAACTAAACGAGTCACCAATGGGTCATTGAGTCAACATGGTCAAAAATGGTCAAACTTAGTCAAACATGGTCAAACACAACAACTTGGAGTTGTTTGGACACGAACATGGTCTAGGCAGATCAACACGAACACAAACTTATGATACCTATGTGATATAGGTGACAATTAAGGATGTACCGTTTATAGAAACAACAACAAACGCAACTCAGGTGAGTTTACGACCCCTTTTTCCTATCTTAACTGTTTTACATTAAACTGGGGGAGAATACATTGAAAATTCTTTTAGATATATGAATGGTATGTTGTACAAACATTTTGAGTGTGCTTATATCGTATACAAGTCCTCACAAAGCCATACCGTTAGTTAAATGCAAACGAGGCGTTATTAGATAGTACTATTGCGTCTAAAAAACCCCGCGTGATGACAACTCTGACTGGCGGTCAGGACGAAGTGTAATATCGACATATTGCCATAGTTTTACAATGGACATGGCAGAGGCATCTAACAGTCTAGTTTTGCTAGTGGTGCAACACATCACTCAGGACCAACGGTCTACAACTTAACATGCTAAGTATATATCACGCAAACTGTTTTACTGCTTATTAAACCTGTGAACTCACAAATTTATGTTGACACTTTAGCATGTATTTCTCAGGCAATTGAAACGCGTAAGGCTAGGATGCACTAAAGGAGTCATAGGAAGGGGTCCCTCATGCATTTAGGCCTAGCTATATTCAAACATTATTATGATTATAATGTTTTAAACAATTTACTTCCGCTACTGTACTTTTCTTTTATTTTCCGCTGTAAAACAATCTGATCTATTTGGGGATGTATGTTAATATATCCATGTATGTTAAACGACATATAGAGTCATTCTATATGATCAACGTATCTGATCCAGTCACGTCATACCCACCAGCCTGACACCGAAAGTGGTAATTTAGGGGTGTGACACTATCAAACCATAACAATATACTAATTTTTGCATTAGTTTGTTTCTAGTAGTTTGTGCAGCCTTGTATTCCTACTAGGATACAACTGTAGCTCTTAGTATATAATCTTTCACTTGTAACTTAGAAATGTGAGCTCATGAGAAGAATCTTGTACACTTTTCAATTGAGAGAAATATACTTTGAGCTTGAATTATTTTCTGTGTTTTTTTGTCTTTCATTGTTATTGTCTGCATAGGAAGATTGATAGAGGGTCCGCATCTGTCAATCTTGTAGATGATAACTTGTCTAAGTGTTATGCAAGGTGCATAACCCAATTTAAAATAATATTATAATTAGTGTTCCAAAACCCGAACTAGGAGACAAAGTACTCAATATTCGATCGAGCTGATATGAGCTGATATGTACATATATGTGTCTGTGCGCGCGCGCACGTGTGTATAGGATTGTGGACAATTAATAACCCACTGTTAAAGCGTTAACCCAAATAACTTTGCCAACATGAATCCAAATATTAAATTTTTTTTGAACATTATTGTAACACATCTACAACATTTTCTTCTTTTATGAATTTGTGAAAAATCGGCATCGTTTAAGACATAACATCGTTGTAAGTTTTTGGTTTAAAACATTTACAGTGTTGTAAGTTCAAAAAAATTTACAACGATGTTACGTTTCATGAATTTTCAGAAACTCATAAAA
The DNA here is from genome assembly GCA_009363875.1 of Mikania micrantha. Lineage (NCBI taxonomy): Eukaryota > Viridiplantae > Streptophyta > Magnoliopsida > Asterales > Asteraceae > Mikania > Mikania micrantha. Next base: position 55,180,333 of record CM018694.1, on the reverse strand, counting down.
GAAGAAAACATTTTAGATGTGTTACAATGATATTTAAAAAAATCCACGATTTAGCTTTGTGACAACTCGAAAATTTTGTTTCTGAACATTACCGACAACAACCAAATTCGGGGAATTATCGAATCGTACATTACACATTGATTAGGGTTAATCAAGTGTGTTGGACACAAAAATTTGCAAAACGATAATTAGGGGAATTATCGGATCGTGCATTACACATGGATTAGGGTAAATCAAGTGTTTCAAACATTTCACAAAAGTCAAGCACAAACGATCATGAATCGGTAATTCGAGGAATTTCCAAATCACACATGAGTATTCTTACATGAACGTTGGTGAACTAACAAAACAATAACTTGAACAAACGGATATGTCTTATATGCGCTTACGTGTTGTTATGAAAGAAACACTTAATGAACGAACACTACAAATCGAACACGAGAAAAACCGAACAAACAAAGTTCGAATTTCGAGAAACCGGACTCTTTTCAGTAACCACCAAACCCGGAAAAACTCATCCTGGTACGCGACGAGTATGACGGGACAATTTGAACTCAGCCAAAACTAATGGCAGTACACCACGACGTTTGGAATTCCCTTGACGGTGCGCGACGAACCCAAAATCTGGGACTCAACTATTTTGTTTACCGCGGAACGCCGAGAAGCCCGAGGCTCTCCTTTGGCGGTATGCAACGAGCCCTAGATTCCAAAAGCTCTAAAAATACAACCCCATTCTCCACATCCGGTTCCTTGGCTCGACCAACGATTTCCTTGCGATATTCCCCGACCAAACCTTCTGCAAATACACCCCAAACCCCTGTTGAAACCTCCCTAAGCCATTTCTTGCATCCTTGGAAGCTTTGGACCATTGAAGCTTCAAGAAAGTGCTAAGTGACTTGTAGCAACCACCAAGCAACTGAATATCCACCATCAGCCACCATTCAAGCTTACGAGCTTCTGTTTCAGTCGAGTTTGGATCATCAAAGTAGTAGTGAGGTAGTTTTAATGGCCATTTACACATGAAATCACACATGCACGAATTTTGTGATGATACTTGACTGATTTGTGATGTATGTTACCTATTAGAAGTTTAGGAATGATCTTTGTTGAGTTTTGGTTACATAATATGAATATTTGTAGTACAAACTATATATAGAAACTTTATATATGCAAGTGATTGATTGATTGATTATGATCTAGACATGCTACATGGATTTAAATGATGATTTATACCTACTAGTATAAATGTTAACATGTTTGACAAGTTAGTTTTGAGAAAACATAAACTATTTTCATATATTACTATAAATAGTAACTTTCTGAACATGAAATCAAAATACAAGTTGATTTGGCATGATTTGATGATATGCTGATGATGGAATACGTTTAGGAATGTTATAGAAACATATTCGATGCATTGGTTTCTTGAAAAAAGGATTCTAAGCAAATACTTTCTAAATAAGGAAACTTTATTTGGGGAAAATACCAAATGATGATTTGCAATGCTTGCATATGTGCTAAATATGTTCTAGGAACATGTTAGAAGGATTAAATTGATGAAATTGGATTTCATGAGCAAACTTTCCAAAAATAGAAACTTACAAAAATTGAAGCCTTCCAAAAATGGAAACTTTTGTGATTATCATATGTGAATTACATGGAAATTGCTATGATTAGAATCATAGGGAGTATGATAATGTGCTACTATGTGATATGATCAATATGACACACAAAACAATTATAAAACAATAAACGTGTCAACAACGAGTTGTCGAGTCAACACAAGTCAACTCGAACACTCTATTGGGCACACAGACATTTGGAGTTGTATGGGATACAACAAAAAACAAAAGCAACACAAACACATACTCATGAACCTATATTATTACAGGTGCTAGCAAATGTCTTCGTACACAAACCAGGATATGCCCAATCAGATGAGCTCACGACCCTTTTCACTCTTTTCAACCCTTGGGGGAGAAACCATGCATACAAACATTTTGATACAACAAAACATTTTTGGATACATATTTACATGCTATTATAGCTTATACGTATGTGCGGCACATCACATCAAAGTCCTCACAAACACATCGAACTGTTAATAGCGTGGGGCGCACAACGTGGGAATTCTGGATAGTACTATTTCAGTCTTACAAGCCCCGTCCGTCGCGCCACGGTGGCCAACCCGATTAGAGGTCGGAACGGATGCAAAATTGACCTAACACTTTGCCATTGTCTTGTGATGAACATGACGGGAGGCATGCAGTCATCTTCAGTTGCGAACCCATATATGATATAAAAACATATTGACTAGCTATCAATGGATATTGCATTGTAATGATATGTAGACCTACAACACTTATTGTAGACATTTACTGTTTACTACTGTTATAAAACATGTGCTCTCACCAACCATTGTGTTGACGTTGCTCACATGTTTTTCTCAGGTAAGTAAGGCACACACTAAGGAATAGGATGCTAGGACGAGGTCTCATGCATCTACGTTGTGTCATGAACAATTTAAACAGTTTATTTATTTGGTTTTAACGTGTAATGATTTAACATCTAAAACGCTTCCACACTTCTATTTTGTAATTGACGACGAAACATTTTTACTCAAGCTTCCACAACTCTGATTTTTCAAAATTATTTTATTCTAGTTATTGGATGTATGTATGTCATCAGACATGTACGTCTCGCAAGTGTGACTAGAGACTGTTGTCCTGCACGAATCATGGTCGCGCCCTCGAGGGACGGATATCCCGGGGTACTACAAGCTTCATCTTAGCAAAGTTATTTGGGTTAATGCTTTAAGTGTAGGTTATTATTTGAAAATTACCATATATATATATATATATATCTGTGTGTGTGTTTATATGTATGTATGTATGTGTAAATATAGTGATTGTATATTGTAAAAACCTGATTTTAGAGAGAAAACCTTTCAACTTTATACGAGTCATTGATTTGGAATCTTGAAAATAAATATGTGGTCCACATTAAACCATATTTTTTATTCAAACCCAACTTTTTATTCAGGTTTAATATGGACCGCATATTTATTTTTAAGATTTCAAATCAATTGCTCATATAGGGTTAAGGTTTTCTCTCTAAGATTGGGTTTTCACATGATACAATCCATATACATATATATATATATATATAGGGAGAGGTTCAAATGTTAACCCTCCCTTATAGAGTTAACCGCTTAACCCAAGCGTTTTTTGCCCGAATCTTAAATTTTTTTTTTCATGGTTTTTATTATGCAAAAATAGGGGGGTTTCTTTTTTGTGTTTTTGCTAATTCATCACCGTTTGTAAGTTATAGTAAGTGTAAGTTACTTACACTTACTTACATTTACTGCATCAGATACGGATTTGTAAGTAAGTGTAAGTAACTTACACTTACAATAACTTCTAAACGGTGATGAATTAGCAAAAACACAAAAAAGAAACCCCCCTTATTTTTGCAAAATAAAAACCATGAAAAAAAAATTTAAGATTCGGGCAAAAAACGCTAGGGTTAAGCGGTTAACGCTATAAGGGAGGGTTAACAATGGAACCTTCCCCTATATATATATATATATATATATATATATATATATATATATATATATATATATATATATACGGTTTACCGCAATAAGAGTGGGTTAACATTTGATCCTCTCCCTATATATATATATATATATATATATATATATATATATATATATATATAGGGAGAGGTTCAAATGTTAACCCTCCCTTATAGCGTTAACCGCTTAACCCTAGCGTTTTTTGCCCGAATCTTAAAATTTTTTTTTTCATGGTTTTTATTATGTAAAAATAGGGGGGGTTTCTTTTTTATGTTTTTGCTAATCCATCACCGTTTAGAAGTTATTGTAAGTGTAAGTTACTTACACTTACTTACATTTACTGCATCAGATACGGTTTTGTAAGTAAGTGTAAGTAACTTACACTTACAATAACTTCTAAACGGTGATGAATTAGCAAAAACACAAAAAAGAAACCCCCCTTATTTTTACAAAATAAAAACCATGAAAAAAAAAATTTTAAGATTCGGGCAAAAAACGCTAGGGTTAAGCGGTTAACGCTATAAGGGAGGGTTAACAATGGAACCTTCCCCTATATATATATATATATATATAGGGAGAGGATCAAATGTTAACCCACTCTTATTGCGGTAAACCGTATAACACCGCCAAGATCAATTCATATCTTTGTTTTCTTTTTTTAAATATCATTATTACACATAAACAATACTTTCTTCTTTTATGTGTATGTGTAAATTTATTAACGTTTAAGATTTAAAAGAAGTGTAAGTTTTGGTTACATTTCGTACTGTAAGTTACAGTACGAAATACAGTACGAAATGTAACCAAAACTTACACTTCTTTTAAATCTTAAACGTTAATAAATTTACACATACACATAAAAAAAGAAAGTATTGTTTATGTGTAATAATGATATTTAAAAAAAGAAAACAAAGATATGAATTGATCTTGGCGGAGTTATACGGTTTACCGCAATAAGAGTGGGTTAACAAAGGAACCATCCCCTATATATATATGTATGTATAGGGAAAGAATAAAAAATAACCCACTAAATATGCAATAACCCGAAATAAACCGTCAAGATCATGCCAAATCTTTGAATTTTTTTTAACATTATTGTAAACACATTTGGAGCACTTTATTATTTTATAAGTTTGCATAAATTCATCACCTTTTGAGAGTTAACATCGTTGTAAGTTTTGATCAAAAAACACTTACAGTTTTGAGCAAAAAACACTTACAGTTTGTAAGTTTAAAATTTTTAAAAACATACAACGATGTTAACTCTCAACGGTGATGAATTTACGCAAACTCATAAAATAAGAAAATGTTATAAATGTGTTTACAATGATGTTAAAAAAAATTCGAACATTTGGCTTGATCTTGACGGGTTATTGCGGGTTATTGCATATTTAGTGGGTTATGTAATTTTATATATATATATATATATATATATATATATATATAGGGATTGAATCTTATGAAAACCCAATCTTAGAGAGAAAACCGTTAAACCCTATGTGAGTTATTGATTTGAAATCTTGAAAATAAATATGTGGTCCACATTAAACCCACATTAAAAATAATTTGTTTATTCAAAAACCAAATTTTTTATTTAAGTTTAATTTGGACCACATATTTAGTTTTAAGATTACAAATCAATGGCTCACATAAGGTTTATGGGTTTTTTCTCTAAGGTTTAATTTGGAATTACAAGCCGGTTCCAATGATGTAAAAATGAATTCAATCGGAGTTTGTTTGGGTCGATTTTTGAGTTTTTAAAAATCCTTCTTAGCCTTATTAGGCAAAAAAAAAACATTTTAGGGGAACATTCCCCTATATATATATAAGGTTTATAAGAAAACTTCTCATTTTTAAGAAAACCAAAAAAATTTCTTTCAACCAATCAAAAATTTTCTTTTTTAATTTTCTATTTAAATAAAAGGGTCGTATAGTAATTTACACACTTTTAATTTTAGTAATTATTTTTTTGCTTTTAAAATTTTTTAAATCTCTCCCTCAGAATTTTTCCATCTAAGAGAGAAAGACTAATCAAACAAATTAAAAACCATGAATTGAAAACCTAATCCCAAGAACTTGCTTCCATCTTCCGCCATCTTCTGGTCGTCACATAACTTATCCTTCATTACCTTTAGTGATTTGTAATGACAAATCAATGTTGGTGGCATCACAACAGAAGTCTCGAGAGCCAAGAATATGGCGTTTGAATGTGAGATTGTTGGGATATCGTTCTAACGTTTGAATAGCATACGCTAGGTTAATTTAGCCTTCAGGTATCAAATTAAATCCTCATAAGCCCTAACCCAGATAGTGGAATGTCATTGCTTACGAATAAATGGAAGAATAGTAGTTCCACCGGATTGGATAAAAAAGTGGATATTCCAATATATGCTTCGGAGGACCAATAACAAAGGTAAACAACCAACGATGATGTTAGGTCCGTAGAAGAGGGATACTCCCAAACAAAATTCCTGTGAGGTTTAATATATTGGGCGGCGATGGTAAGCCGGAAACTCCTGTTCACAAATAATTTTACGTCCAAAAATGTGCATAAAAAGATTTAAAAAGAGAAAAAATGTATATGCCTTGCAGAAAGGACCTAGTAGGTTTTTTTTTGAATGTTAATGAAATGAGAAAATGCTTTCATTCTAAAATAATAAAAAAACAGTTTTGTTTAATGCCGTTGTTTGATCAAATTGATCATTTTTGAAGTGGAATTGTTTTTCATTGAACACATCACATATGGATACCATTCTTTTGATTAAATGCCAAAATAAAAAGAAGACAATGAAGGTGATAATTGTACATTGGCGATAGTTGATTAATGTTGTTGATCATGTGGTGGTTGTATGTGTTATTTGATGCTTAATTGCGTGATTTTATAGGTTCTTAGCCCGAAACAAGGTCACTTTGAGTGTATTTATGATTTTTAGGTGTTGAGAGGCTAAAGACGTGTTGGGGAGCTAATTGGGTGATTAGAAGTGAAGTTGAGGAGTCAAGAGTGCAAATATGTGAAGTTCGGATGGTCAAAACTTGGCAGAGGCATAACTGGAGCTAGAAGATGAGTTAAGGGGTCCATAATATATGAAAATTAAGTTTCTCGACGAGACGAAGCTGACGGTGAAGTCAGATTAGGAGTATCATACGAATAACCTAGCGTATCATACGGCCACCGTACGATACGCCCAGTTTTGAGCGTTGGCAGAAACTAGGGGGCGTATCTTAAGGATTTGGGCATATCATATGCTTGTGCCCTGCGTATTATACGCCGGAGGCCGGGAAACTCGAATTTTTGGCCAATCTCTTCCATATTTAAGCCGATTTCTTAGGGTTTCTGGAGGAGGCCGTTTAGTGACGTTTTTTGGACGAAAAAGCAAGGTTTTTGGGCATTCCAAGTCTAACGAATTCATCCGTGATCATAGAATCATCATCCAAATCAAGAATCAAAGCGTGCTAATGACGATGCGTGGCTAGTTTTCATTTGTAATTGCTTCCGGGCAATTAGGTTAGTGGATGAACTTTGATTTGATGTTTAAACTTAGGTTTTGGTTGTTTTCGTTTTAATAACTTGAATTCAATTGTGGTTTGATTGATGTAAACGGTTTATTTGTGTTTAAGTATTGACGTTTTCCCATCAGTGATTCGGTTTTCTTGCATCGTTTACTCATTGGTATTTGTGTGTTGCTTTTCATATCTAAATTGGCAATTGTGTGAATAAGGAAGTCTTAAACATTTGTTCCATTTTTGTCAATTTGATCAAACCGATTAACAAGATCATGTCTATGTAATTTCAAACTAAGTTTAAACTAAAATCATTGTGAATTTACTAACCTAAACCCGGAAGTAATTACCTTTTTCTTAATTGTTTTCAAAATCATTAATAATAATCATTGCTTTGAAAATTTTGTTAATTCAAGATAATTCCAAGTTTACATTTTTCTTCGTTTAATCAAGTGATAAATTAAAGATTGGCACTTTCCACTAATTCCTTGTGAAGACAACCTTACTTACCCGTGCTATAGTCATAGGTAGCTAAGTCCTTACTTTTACATTGTTTTTGATTGACCTACGACCCTTATATTAAATATTTCAGATTGTTTGAATTCAATATTTTTAGTGAAAAAATTAATCGAACCAATCTGTTTGCATGATTACGTATATGTAAAATGATGATTTTTCTTAAATGCTTACATATATGTAATAACTTTACGTGTACGATGACATATATCTAAGTATGTTCATATGTATGCAACTTGATCGAAGTAATCCGTTTGCATGATTACCTATATTTAATATTGTGTGTATTTATAAACACTTGGGTTGATTACATATATGTAATCAGGGAATTTTAGTGGAAAAAATTTGATTTTCTTATCAAAAATTTCAAATTGTTTGAATTCAATTTTTTCAGAGAAAAAAATTAATTAAATTTTTATATAAATTAAGAGATGGGAGAGAAAGAAGAGAGAATAGTAATTTTAGTAATTATATTAAATATGTGAGAGATAACAAAATGTTACGACTATTATGCACTTTTGATCTTATAATTAAATCCTTTAATTATAATTTATTTACAAAATTGCTATTATATGATCTTGACCGTAGATTGCTTAGATCAATGATTAAAAAATGGTTTTCTTTGTTTTCTAGAAAATAAGGGTTTTCTCACAAACCCTCCCCTATATATATATATATATATATATATATAGGGAATAGATAATTTGAAAACCACTTCTTAGTGCGAAAACCTTGAAAACCATGTAAAAAAAACGTATTTTTTTTGAAATTTTTTTACAGGTTTGTAACACTATTGGGCACATTTTTATAAAAAAAATAAAAAAAGCGCCAACCATATATTTTAAAAAAAAATATTTTATAAAACCATGTAAAACATACGTAACAAAACGTAAAAAAATTTCGTCAGATCTGATGAAGAGTTACGTATTTTTACATGGTTTTATAAAATATTTTTTTAAAAAATATATGGTCGGCGCTTTTTTTATTTTTTTTATAAAAATGTGCCCAATAATGTTACAAACCTGTAAAAAAAATTTCAAAAAAAATACGTTTTTTTACATGATTTTTACATGGTTTTCAAGGTTTTCGCACTAAGAAGTGATTTTCAAATTATCTATTCCCTATATATATATATATATATATATATATATATATATATATATATATATATAGGATGGTTCTATTGTTAACGCTCCCTTACATCGTTAACCCGTGTTAACCCGGCATTTTTTGCCCGAATCTTTGTTTTTTTGCCCGAATCTTTGTTTTTTTTCATGGTTTTTGTTATACATAAATATGGAGGTATGGTGTAAGTAACTTACACTTACTTACACTTGTAAATAATTTCTAAACGGTGATGAATTAGCAAAAACACAAAAAAGAAACCTCCCATATTTATGTATAACAAAAACCATGAAAAAAAACAAAGATTCGGGCAAAAAATACCGGGTTAACACGGGTTAATGATATAAGGGAGGGTTAACATTTGAACCTCTCCCTATATATATATAGGGTAATGATTCGTTGTTAACCCTCTTTATTGACATAACCCGAATTAACCCACGAAGATCAACCCGAATCTTTTGGTTTTTTTCTCAAAATCTTTGTTTTACAAATAAAAGAGTATGTTCTTTTTTTTGTTTGTGCTAATTCTTTTTCGTTTGAGATCCTACATCACTGTAGTTTGTCTTACAACACCGTAAAATTTACCATATATATATATATATATATATATATATAGGGAAGGGATCATATAATAACTTACTCTAATTGAGAAAACTTTATAACTCAAATCCAATAGTTCAAATTTTCTAGATTTAACCATATGGTAACATGTATAACTAACTAACTTTAAATACAAAAGGGCATTCTAATCTTTTGTCTTAGTTACAAAAATCAGATTTAATATAAGAGTGACAAGTGTCAAACTCTTAAAAACCATCTATTTTCCTATTTTTAAATTAAAGTTTCCTCCCTTAATTTTTATACACTTATAACTTTTTTATACTATGTTATTTTTTTATAAAATTACACCATTAAACTCGTCATATTTTTCTTGTTAATTACATTATAGTTATGCCAAATTTTTTTCTGGCGTTTATAATTACACTAACGTAAAAAACGTAAGTACAATAATTTCTCTCTTTTTTCAAAAATTTCCCATCATAATTTTTTTTTCTCTCATCTTAAATATATATTACAAACTTATTTTTTATTTTAAAAATTAATTAATTAAATAAATTTATATCAAATAAGATAGAAAGTAAGATAATTGTAACGTAAAAAAAAAGTTACAGCTCGTTACATCACTGTAATTAAGAACACTTTGAAAAAATTCAGCTCGTTACATCAGTGTAATTACGAACACATTGAAAAATTCAGCTCGTTACATTTTTCTCGTTAATTCATTATAGTCATGCCAAATTTTTTTCGGACATTCGTAATTACACTAACGTAAAAAACACAAATACAATAATTTCCCTCTTTTTTCAAAAATTTTCCATCATAAAATTTTTTCTCTCATCCTAAATATGTATTACAAACTTATTTTTTATTATAAAAATTAGTTAATTAAATAAATTTATATCAAATAAGATAGAAAGATAATTGTAACATAAAAAAAATAATAAGTTACAGCTCATTATATCAGTGTAATTACAAACACTTTGAAAAATTCAGCTCGTTACATCAGTGTAATTTCGAAAACTTTGACAAAATTTGACAAAACTATACTTGAATTAAAGATAAAAATGTGACAAATTTAATGGTGTAATTTTTTTAAAAAAATAATAATGTATATAAAAGTTATGAAGATTTAAAAAATTGGGAGGTAAACTTTTACTTTAAAAATCAAATCAAGTACACCTAACAAATCTCCAAAATACCCTTAAACAAATCTCAACCACTCATTTTTTCGCAGAATTAATATGGATCACACATTTCAAATTTATTAAATTAGACAACCAATCAAATTGTGTTACTAAGTTCTCTCAATTAGTGTGGGTTACTAATTGATCCTTACCCTATATATATATATATATATATATATATATATATATATATATATATATATATATATATGAGTTAATTAAACAGATGGTCTCTTGTGACACCTCGCAATTTCCAGGTCAGCATTTGTCATATTTTAATAATAATGTGTATTATTATTTCATACGTGGCACTAGAATAATTGTAGTTAGTGTGACACGTGGCACAACAGACCAAACACATCGATAATTCGAGAAATTATCGCACGAAACTCGCATGTGTCTTGAATGACGAACGTTGGTGAACGGATCAAACCACAGTACACTTTCACTGCACATTAGGTTCCAGGGAGCCTAAGTTAGTAGAACAATGTTCATATGTCGAGAAACGATAATCGTAATTGTGAAATTCGCGAAAATCGACTCAAAACTATGAAATTGGGCTTATTGGGCTCAACCGAGACCCATCGCGGTACGCGATGGGCAACTAATTGGGCCTTCGCGGTACGCGACCCATGGGCGGGAGAATTTGAATTCTCCGAAAAGAGTCGCGGTACGCGACGACTGATCAACTTCCACCACCGCGGTACGCGGCGTGTTTCGGGAACAGAATTATTATTTTAATCGCCGCGGTACGCGGAGCTGCTTTTTGGACACGCGTCGCGGTACGCGACGACCCTAGCACGCATAAAATCTTTATAAAACCAAAGTTAATCATTCTGAAATCCTTTCACCCAATCCCTCCGACTGGAATTCATCATCTCGGCCAGAAACACATTTCTATCACCATCTTCATCACTAGAAGCCCTCAAGGAATCCATTTAGAAGTCCATTAACAATCAAAGCTCGAGATTGGAAGGAGAAGTCAAAGAACCAACCGAAAACCCCAGGAGTTGCTGCTGTGGTTGCGGTTTCAACCTCTCTAGAGCTAACTCAGACCTGCTCCAGCCCTATCTCGACTCTCTTGCACCTCCTAAGGTAGTCTTCTATCACCATTTTGGGTTTTATCACCTCTAACCCCACATGCAAGCCATTCTTGGCCACATGCATTACCATCACCACTTTGAGCACGAAATTTTGTAATGTTAGATCTGTTTTTGATGATGTTACTTACTGATTTGATGATTCTATAACAATCCATGATGATTTTGATTGATTGAGATGTTGATTTGTTGATTTCATTATGAAATAGACACTTTAATCAACATGCATGAATGATCCATAATGTTTTAGGTGATTTTCAATATTGAAATGTTATTGATAGTGTTATTGATGATGTTCCATGTGATTAGAATGTTTGATTATGGTCAAGAAGTGTCATAGATGTGAATATTACTAAAAATAGTAACATTAAAGTTACTAAGTATGTATTTTTGATGAAATGACCACATGGGTATGTGTAGATCTGAAATATATGTTTCAAATGATGTTTAAGAGTTAATATGATAGTTATTTGATGCATAGAAATGCTTAGAATGGTCAAAGTCATGATTTTTATAAATGTTACTATAAATAGTAACTTTTTATCACAAGATAGCAAATAGATTATGGGTATGATAATGTTATGAGTCTAACATGTTTATTTAGTGATTATATGATGATATTGAAAGGATTATGTTGTTGGGAGACTTGATTTTGGTTATTTTCATAAGTTACTAAATATAGTAACTTTATTTTGCTAAGTCTATGATTTATCACATGTTAGTCGTAACGATCATGATTAAAGGGCTATTTAGGACTAAGATGATGATGTTAGATGATATTGGTTGTTAAACTTGATGAAATATGCTCATTTGTGCAAACTTTCTAAATATAGCAACTTTTACGCGCAAATTATGCTAAACCGGCTATGTGTAACTACGTGCTATTTGATAACATGCTCATTTAGGATAAATACGCATGCTAGAATAATCGGAATATGATTTATTGCTTGACTTGCCTAAATTAGAAACTTCCCTGAAATAGAAACTTACTATAAATAGTAAGTTTCCTCACGAAGGCGACTCTGGAATCCGTACTCATCACACGACACTAACACCACACATTACACACACACTTGATCCAAAACCGTCACCAACGGGTCGTTAGGTCAAACACGGTCAACACGACCCACTTAACAACTTGATGTTGTTAAACACGAACACGGTCCTGCGAGGCCCACATGTACGTAAACACGAACTCATAGTACCTATGTGATATAGGTGACTATTAGCCGGCGAGCTACACGATCCCATTTGAGCAAACACATTATTTAACTCAGGTGAGTTTTACAGCCCCACTTTTACTCTTATACTGTTTTACTAAACTTTGGGGTGAGAATATTATGCAACTGTTTTAGATATAGTATTGGTATGTTGTGAAAATCATTTTCGAGTGTAACTATTATCGCTTAAAGTCCTCACTTTTCCTTACCGTTAGTTGTAACACTAACAAGTCGTAATTACGTAGTACTACTGGGTTTGACTAACCCCACTCGGCACCAATGTTGACTGGAGGTCATAACGAATGTAATTTCGATGGGAATGCGGGTTCAGCGATGACCTGTGGAGGCAAACGGGAACAGTCTAGTTTCGGTAAGATGAACTGACACACTCCACGAATCGTAGTATCCAACAACAAAACTTAACATACCCAGTATATGTCTGTTTACTTTTCAGTCTGTCTAAACCTGTGAACTCACCAACTTTTTAGTTGACACTTTTCGCATGTATTCTCAGGTAACTAATGGAGCACACGCTAGGACGCACTCAAGGAAGCCTTAAGGAGTCTGAACAACATATAGACTCATGTCCTAGGCTTTGTGTGCATTGAACTTGTTTTGAAACAATTTAACTATGTAGTGTCTGTTATCAATTTACATTTTCCGCTGTAATACATTACTGTTCCACTGCTTTTGTTAACTTATATTTCCGCTGCGTGTTATTGAAATTTGCATTATTCTATAAATCTGTGTGAATGCGTAACTCATATAGAGTCGTTCTATATGACCATGAGCTGTGATCCTGGCCACGTCACACTCACGTGGACTGATACCACGAGTGGGAATTTGGGGGTGTGACAGACTGGTATCAGAGCCTTGGTTATAGGGAACTAGGTTTGCATATAGTAAACTTAGACTATAGCCACTACTCTACACTCGACACCACACTTAGAATTCACGCACTGATATTACCATTACTATTGAACTGTTGTTTACTAACTTGAGATTTACAGGAATGGCCAACAACGACAACGCTAACAGGAACCCGGGCAGACGCTCGGCAACAGATGATCTGACCGCAGAGAGTCGACGGCGAGTCGACGACATCGTGGCCCAAGTCGATGAGGAGATGGACAGACGGGCACGACATGCAGCACGAGCCCGGTACTGGGGATGGCTCCCCATGGTGATACGGGACTGGATTATAGGAGAGAGGGTACCTTCGCCACAGTATCCTGGCGACGCATCGACCGACCACATATTACCACCACTGGGAGTGCCGATGGAATAGGCATTCGCGGCTCACGTGGCTTTCTCCCGACGTGAGGCCATGAGGAACGGCGAACTATCGGACGAGGTCCGAGTTCTTCGAGAGAAGAACGATCGTCTCGAGAGGAAGAACGACAGATTAGAGGAACAGGTAGAGACTCTGCGCCTCCAGGTGTCCCAGCTGATGGGGCATCACAGATAGATAGTGGATGTCATGCAGGAGCATGACATACGCATTACAGAGAATCGAGTCGCCAACGAGGAGACTCAGGCGATGGTTCAGGCTAGCGATGCCATGCTTAACGCGTGGGTCGCACAGTTTATTGACGAACAACCTCAGGATGATGGACCCCAATTCGAGGTCAATGACCTCGAAGAGGGAGACTTTGACGAGGATTTCGACGAGGATCCTGAAGAGGGCGAGGATGATGGAGATGCTGATAGTGACGTTTCACACGTCACCATGGACTCAGATTAGCCGAGTTACTTTCATTTATGTTTCTTTTCTATTTGCCTAAACGAGTGGGATGTGCTCGTACAAACTTATGTTGTTATTATCTTTTGAAATCATTGTACTTCAAGTTATAATTATTAATGAAATGATGTTTTGCTTTATTTATTATGTCTTGATTATGGTTGCTTGTTAACATGACATCTAACTTGACTTCTGGCATGACAACCGGCTAACATTCTAACTCACGCTAACTAACATTCCAACCCTTCCATATAGAACCATGTCTGGAAGAGGATCCAACGCCCGCAACCTCAAACGCAAGGCCGAAAAGGCAAGAATCAACATGATGGTCGAACGCAAGGTCAACAAGGTGCTTGCCGAGTACGAGGCAAACCGTCACACCAGCGATACTAGTGACACCAATAACGGTACTAACCCTTGTTTAACATGACTAATTTAGTGTAGACAACGCTGACACTAACACGTGACCTTGGACTCCTATGCACAGGACCTCAAGGGAGTGCGGCAAGGGGATGCTCGTTTAAAGCCTTTCTGAGCTGCCACCCTCACAAGTTCCAGGGTACCGAGGGAGCGGTGGGACTGCTTCGCTGGATTGAGAAGCTGGAATCGGTCTTTGCTATGGCCGAATGCTCAGAGGAGAACCGAGTAAAGTATGCTACCGAAACTCTCGAGGGATCTGCCCTCACCTGGTGGAATACGCATGTCCAAACTCTCGGACTCGAGACTGCCAACACCATTCCGTGGGAGGAATTCACCAGAATGCTTCACGAAGAGTACTGCCCACGGGACGAGATCAGGAAGCTTGAGGAGGAATTTTGGGTGCACAAGATGGTGGGCTCGGAAATCGAGAAATACTGCACTCGATTTCATGAATTGTGCAAGCTGTGCCCGGCAATGGTGACGCCGGAATACAAGAAAATCGAGCAATTCATCAGTGGGTTGCCCGAGCAAATCCAAGGCATGCTGACTGCTTCTGATCTCTCCACCATACAACCACTGATTCGCTTGGCTCATAAATTAACCGATCAGGAGGTAGCCCAGGGAAAGCTGCCGAAGAGGGGTGAACATCTGAAACCCCAAGAGCCCAAGAAGAAATGGGAGCCCAGCAATAACCGAACCTTCTCACCTCAGCAACAAACCCAGCACCGGCCAGCACCCGCAAAGGTCTTCACTGCTACCCAACCGAACACTCAAGGCAAGGGAGGATATCAGGGCAATAGCCCAAAATGCAATACATGTAACTTTTATCACTTCGGACCATGTAAAAGGGTCAAATGCACTAACTGTGGAAGGAACGGACACATGGCCAAGGAATGCCGATCCAACCCCAACAACAACAACAACAACCAAAACACTCTCAAGGGGTGTTATGAATGTGGTAAACCGGGGCACATGCGGAGGGACTGCCCGCAACTGAAAAAGGGTGGAGGTGGAGCAGCGAAGGGAGAGCCTTTGTGATTGGCTCGGGAGAAGCTAAAGATGATCCGAATGTCTTCACCGGTACGTTTCTTTTAAATAATGTCTATGCTAGTATATTATTTGATACCGGTGCCTATAGAAGTTTCATCTCTAGTGATTTTAGTAAACTGCTTAATATGACGCCAACACCACTAGACCATAAGTACACCGTAGAGTTAGCAGACGGCAAGCTGATAGAAACACAGCATATCATCAAGGGGTGTGTCCTGACGTTAGCAGACCACCAACTGGTAATTGACCTGATGCCGGTAACTCTCGGGAGCTTCGACATGGTGATTGGAATGGATTGGCTATCTGCAAACCACGCGGAGATCGTGTGCAACGAGAAGATTGTGCGGATTACGTTGTCAAGGGGAGAGCAGATCTCAATCTAGGGAGAACGACGCGGAATACCGTTGAACATCATGTCCTGCATGAAGGCAAACAAATACCTGAAGAAGGGATACACAGCTATCATGGCACTTATCACCGAACAACCAAAGAAGGAACTAAAGATCGAGGACATCGCTGTCGTTCGCGATTAGCCAGAAGTCTTTCCTGACGATCTACCGGGACTACCACCAGCGTGACAAGTGGAGTTTCAGATAGATCTGACACCGGGAGCAGCACCAATAGCCAAGGCACCATACCGATTGGCCCCTACTGAAATGCAGGAACTATCTAATCAATTGCAAGAGTTGTTAGATAAAGGATTTATACGACCGAACTTCTCACCTTGGGGAGCACCGGTCTTGTTCGTGAAAAAGAAAGACGGTTCATTCCGTATGTGTATAGACTACCGGGAACTGAACAAGGTAACGATCAAGAATCGATACCCCCTACCTCGAATAGACGACTTGTTTGATCAATTACAAGGGTCAAGCTATTATTCGAAGATCGATTTAAGATCCGATTACCACCAACTTAGAATACAAGAGGAATACATACCGAAGACAGCCTTCAGAACACGGTACTGACATTACGAATTCCTGGTCATGCCTTTCGGACTGACAAACGCACCGGCGGTATTCATGTATCTCATGAATCGGGTGTGTAAGCCGTACCTTGACAAATTCGTAATCGTGTTCATAGATGACATTCTGATTTACTCCAAGACTCACGAAGAACATGCCGATCACTTGAGACACGTCTTGGAACTACTGAAGAAGGAACAACTATACGCGAAGTTTTCCAAATGCGATTTTTGGATTCGTGAAGTTCAGTTCCTTGGGCACGTGGTGAACGAGAAAGGGATACACGTAGACCCAGCTAAGATTGAGGCAATCAAGAACTGGACGGCGCCAAAGACTCCGACTGAGGTGCGACAGTTCCTGGGATTGGCCGGATACTACAGGCGATTTATCGAGGGATTCTCAAAGATCGCGCAATCATTGACATCCCTTACGCACAAGGACAAGAAGTTCGAATGGGGAGAAAAGCAAAAAGCTGCATTCGAATTATTGAAACAGAAACTGTGCAGCGCACCAATCCTATCACTACCAGACGGGTGCGAAGACTTTGTAGTCTACTGCGACGCATCAAAGCAAGGACTCGGTTGTGTGCTGATGCAACGCGAGAAAGTCATTGCTTATGCGTCACGACAATTAAAAGTGCACGAGAAGAATTACACAACTCACGATTTGGAGTTGGGAGCTGTAGTGTTCGCATTGAAGATCTGGCGACACTATCTGTACGGCACAAAGTGCACTATATTCACCGATCGTAAGAGCCTGCAACACATATTCGACCAGAAGGAGTTAAACATGAGACAACGCAGATGGGTCGAGCTGATAGGCGATTATGACTGTGCAATCAAGTATCATCCCGGAAAGGCCAACGTAGTAGCTGACGCGTTGAGCAGAAAAGAGACAACCAAACGCATACGTGCACTACAACTTACCATACACTCTGAGCTACCCAATCAGATCCGAGTTGCACAACAAGAAACTTTGAGAAAGGAAAACCTTGCTCTAGAAGCCATGCGGGGTATGGATAAACAATTGAAACAGAAGGACGATGGAGCTTACTATCTGATGGATCGGATTTGGATTCCACGCTACGGAAGATTGAGAGAAGTAGTGATGGATGAGGCTCACAAAATTCGATACTCAGTGCATCCAGGCTCTGACAAGATGTATCACGACCTGAGGACAACCTACTGGTGGCCTAGCATGAAGTCAGAAATCGCGACTTATGTGAGCAAGTGTCTGACTTGCTCAAAGGTTAAGGTTGAATACCAGAAACCCTCAGGATTAATTCAACAACCAGAAATCCCAGTATGGAAATGGGAACAGATTTCCATGGATTTTATCACCAAAATGCCAAAGACGGCAAGTGGCTCTGATACCATCTGGGTTATCGTAGACCGACTCACGAAATCAGCACACTTCCTACTGATTAAGGAAACTGATAAGTTGGAGAAGCTAACCCGACTATACTTAAAGGAAATCGTTTCCAGACACGGAGTCCCAATCTCCATATTATCTGACCGAGACAGCCGTTTTACGGCACATTTTTGGAAGTCCTTACACAAGGCACTCGGAACAAGGTTGGATATGAGCACTGCTTATCACCCGCAAACGGATGGCCAAAGTGAAAGAACCATCCAGACCTTGGAGGACATGCTACGGGCATGTGTGATCGACTTCGGTAACAGCTGGGAGACTCAGTTACCTTTAGTTGAGTTCTCATATTATAACAGCTATCACACCAGCATTGGAGCTGCACCATTTGAAGCACTTTACGGGCGTAAGTGCAGGTCACCACTTTGTTGGGCAGAAGTTGGTGAAAGTCAACTGACCAGACCCGAACTTGTGCACGAGACAACCGAAAAGATCGTGCAAATACGTAACAGAATGGTAGTAGCTCGAGACCGACAGAAAAGCTATGCCGACAAAAGGCGCAAGCCTTTGGAGTTCCAAGTGGGAGACCGAGTACTTCTTAAAGTCTCGCCTTGGAAGGGAGTGATCCGATTTGGGAAACGGGGGAAGCTAAATCCTCGTTACATCGGACCATTCGAAATAACTAAACGAATAGGCCCCGTGGCCTACGAGCTACAGCTGCCGCAGGAATTGAGTAGCGTACACAACGTGTTTCACGTTTCAAACCTCAAGAAATGCCTATCAGATGAAACGCTCACAATTCCGTTGGAAGAAATTCAGATTGATGAACAACTACACTTCGTTGAGGAACTGGTGGAAATTATGGACCGGGAAATCAAGAAGCTTAAACTCAGTAAGATACCGATAGTTAAGATACGATGGAATTCACGGCGTGGGCCGGAATACACCTGGGAGCGAGAGGACCAGATGAAAAAGAAATACCCTCACTTATTCTCCGACCAAACTGGCACGAGCAACACGAACTGAATTTCGGGACGAAATTCCTATTAACTGGGGGATGATGTGACACCTCACAATTTCCAGGTCAGCATTTATCTTATTTTAATAATAATGTGTATTATTATTTCATACGTGGCACTAGAGTAATTGTAGTTAGTGTGACACGTGGCACAACGGACCAAACACATCGATAATTTGAGAAATTATCGCACGAAACTCGCATGTGTCTTGAATGACGAACGTTGGTGAACGGATCAAACCACAGTACACTTTCACTGCACATTAGGTTCCGGGGAGCCTAAGTTAGTAGAACAATGTTCATATGTCGAGAAACGATAATCGTAATTGTGAAATTCGCGAAAATCGACTCAAAACTATGAAATTGGGCTTATTGGGCTCAACCGAGACCCATCGCGGTACGCGATGGGCAACTAATTGGGCCTTCGCGGTACGCGACCCATGGGCGGGAGAATTTGAATTCTCCGAAAAGAGTCGCGGTACGCGACGACTGATCAACTTCCACCACCGCGGTACGCGGCGAGTTTCGGGAACAGAATTATTATTTTAATCGCCGCGGTACGCGGAGCTGCTTTTTAGACACGCGTCGCGGTACGCGACGACCCCAGCACGCATAAAATCTTTATAAAACCAAAGTTAATCATTCTAAAATCCTTTCACCCAATCCCTCCGACTGGAATTCATCATCTCGGCCAGAAACACATTTCTATCACCATCTTCATCACTAGAAGCCCTCAAGGAACCCATTTAGAAGTCCATTAACAATCAAAGCTCGAGATTGGAAGGAGAAGTCGAAGAACCAACCGAAAACCCCAGGAGTTGCTGCTGTGGTTGCGGTTTCAACCTCTCTAGAGCTAACTCAGACCTGCTCCAGCCCTATCTCGACTCTCTTGCACCTCCTAAGGTAGTCTTCTATCACCATTTTGGGTTTTATCACCTTTAACCCCACATGCAAGCCATTCTTGGCCACATGCATTACCATCACCACTTTGAGCACGAAATTTTGTAATGTTAGATCTGTTTTTGATGATGTTACTTACTGATTTGATGATTCTATAACAATCCATGATGATTTTGATTGAATGAGATGTTGATTTGTTGATTTCATTATGAAATAGACACTTTAATCAAAATGCATGAATGATCCATAATGTTTTAGGTGATTTTCAATATTGAAATGTTATTGATAGTGTTATTGATGATGTTCCATGTGATTAGAATGTTTGATTATGGTCAAGAAGTGTCATAGATGTGAATATTACTAAAAATAGTAACTTTAAAGTTACTAAGTATGTATTTTTGATGAAATGACCACATGGGTATGTGTAGATCTGAAATATATGTTTCAAATGATGTTTAAGAGTTAATATGATAGTTATTTGATGCATAGAAATGCTTAGAATGGTCAAAGTCATGATTTTTATAAATGTTACTATAAATAGTAACTTTTTATCACAAGATAGCAAATAGATTATGGGTATGATAATGTTATGAGTCTAACATGTTTATTTAGTGATTATATGATGATATTGAAAGGATTATGTTGTTGGGAGACTTGATTTTGGTTATTTTCAAAAGTTACTAAATATAGTAACTTTATTTTGCTAAGTCTATGATTTATCACATGTTAGTCGTAACGATCATGATTAAAGGGCTATTTAGGACTAAGATGATGATGTTAGATGATATTGGTTGTTAAACTTGATGAAATATGCTCATTTGTGCAAACTTTCTAAATATAGCAACTTTTACGCGCAAACTATGCTAAACCGGCTATGTGTAACTACGTGCTATTTGATAACATGCTCATTTAGAATAAATACGCATGCTAGAATAATCGGAATATGATTTATTGCTTGACTTGCCTAAATTAGAAACTTCCCTGAAATAGAAAGTTACTATAAATAGTAAGTTTCTTCACGAAGGCGACTCTGGTATCCGTACTCATCACACGACACTAACACCACACATTACACACACACTTGATCCAAAACCGTCACCAACGGGTCGTTAGGTCAAACACGGTCAACACGGTCAAACACGGTCAACACGACCCACTTAACAACTTGATGTTGTTAAACACGAACACGGTCCTGCGAGGCCCACATGTACGCAAACACGAACTCATAGTACCTATGTGATATAGGTGACTACTAGCCGGCGAGCTACACGATCCCATTTGAGCAAACGCAATATTTAACTCAGGTGAGTTTTACAGCCCCACTTTTACTCTTATACTGTTTTACTAAACTTTGGGGTGAGAATATTATGCAACTGTTTTAGATATAGTACTGGTATGTTGTGAAAACCATTTTCGAGTGTAACTATTATCGCTTAAAGTCCTCACTTATCCTTACCGTTAGTTGTAACACAAACGAGTCGTAATTACGTAGTACTACTGGGTTTGACTAACCCCACTCGGCACCAATGTTGACTGGAGGTCATAACGAGTGTAGTTTCGATGGGAATGCGGGTTCAGCGATGACCTGCGGAGGCAAACGGGAACAGTCTAGTTTCGGTAAGATGAACTGACACACTCCACGGATCGTAGTATCCAACAACAAAACTTAACATAGCCAGTATATGTCTGTTTACTTTTCAGTCTGTCTAAACCTGTGAACTCACCAACTTTTTAGTTGACACTTTTCGCATGTATTCTCAGGTAACTAATGGAGCACACGCTAGGACGCACTCAAGGAAGCCTTAAGGAGTCTGAACAACGTATAGACTCATGTCCTAGGCTTTGTGTGCATTGAACTTGTTTTGAAACAATTTAACTATGTAGTGTCTGTTATCAATTTACATTTTCCGCTGTAATACATTACTGTTCCACTGCTTTTGTTAACTTATATTTCCGCTGTGTATTATTGAAATTTGCATTATTCTATAAATCTGTGTGAATGCGTATCTCATATAGAGTCGTTCTATATGACCATGAGCTGTGATCCTGGCCACATCACACTCACGTGGACTGATACCATGAGTGGGAATTTGGGGGTGTGACATCTCTGTGGTTTACCCATATTGTACCGATGGTCCCTAATTTCGAGAAATTACAACGGTGGACGAATACTTTGCAAAACCATAACACTGACGGTCCCTGTGTTGAATGTCTGTTAACTTTCCTGTTAAATTTTCAAAAAAGACGAAAATACCCTCACCCCTAACCTTTTCTGTTAATAATGCCACTCAAAATGGCTGACGACCTAACCCACCCTCCCATCGTCACATTCAAACCACCACCACCTCTGCATGCCACCGTTTTCAGGCACCACCACCGACGGCCTAACCCTACCCTTTTTTTGTTAATATTACCCTTCAAAACAACAACAACTTCGGTCCACGTGCTCCACCACCACCACGGTTCTCATCGGGTGGCAACAATGGCGGCTACATGCATCTCGTACTCCGGTCCATCGTGCTCCACCTCCGACAGAAGAGACAGTGATTAGAAATCTTGTAGAGGTCTCCGCCACCAACTTACATCATCAGGCTGCAACAATGGCAGTGGCCCACCGTCCCCAAGACTGGTATGCTTCCCTTTGACGCCGGCAGCTGGTGGTGGTTACGCCGATTACACAAGTACCCGATATGCTCAGCTTGATTCCGACCTTATCTCTGACGGAACCCTAGTCGCTTTCTTCTTCTTCTCCGGTGGCTTCTTTTACTCTGGTGGCTTCTTCTTCTCCGGAGGTTGTGGTCGGAGGTGATGGTCTGGCCGGAGGTGGTGGTGGTGGTAGTCTTCTAAAGGTCACCGGAGGTGGGGAAGAAATAGTAGGGGGTGTTTTTTTATTTTAATAGAGGGTATTTAGGTAATTTTACATCTCATTTAACAAAAAAGTTAATAGACATCCAACCCAGGGACCATCCGTGTTACGATTTTGCAAAGTATTCGGCCACCGTTGTAATTTCTCGAAGTTAGGGACCATCGGTACAGTCTGGGTAAACCACATGGACCATTCGTGTAATTAACTCTATATATATTTATAACAATTTTTACTTGGTATCAAAACTTCTAAAATTTCTCAAAATTTACTAAAATGCTTTAATTTAATATGTTTTATTTTATTAATATTTAATTCATTTATTAAATCCCAATCAAATTTAAATGGTATAAAATAGATGATTATACATTTATGCATTGTTATGTTTAAGAATAAAATCAATTAAGAAATCTCCTGAATTTCATTTATTTGGAATTTAGGACAAATTCGAACAAATTTTGTTATCGAAAAACCTAAAGGTTACAAGAAAATCGGTCCGACTCAGCAAAGTATGATTTCATTGTCTTTCTCTTTTTTTTTTGCGGTGTTTTTTTGCTGATTGTTGTTTGATTTTTCCTATATATATTTTATTTGTATTGATATTCACTTTATCTGTTATAAAGAGTAGTAAAGTTATGATATTTGCCATATATAGATTTTTTAAAATATTTTTTTTTATATTTCACCATATCCGAGTACTCCTCGTGCCTGTCGAGTACTCGCAAATCTCCAGTTGACCTATTTGGCTATGCCTAATGACTTCTCCGGCCATATGTAGGATATTTAGCTTTCACAAGACAAGTTTTTTGTCATTTTCCTACCGTTTGCGACACGAGCATTTGATTAAGGTAAGTTCTATTAGCCATTTTACATAATGTTACACTAAAACAATTTTGAGTTTTGCATATATTTTGTTTGAAAATGATAAGAACTACACATAACAAAGATGTTTTGTAGCGTGTTAAGCGTTCTTATATAGTTATGTGCATAATTGAATGAAATATTATATGGGAAACACATATAATATGAATAATGAATATGTGCGTAGAAAACTATGATAATGTGCTTAATTTATGTTATGATAAAGATATATGAAATCCTAGCACTTGTGGTTAGATGTTAAAATATTAGCTATGATAATGTGACAAATATGTATGGAATCGTAGCATTCATAATCAGATGTTAAAGTATAAAACCATAACCCTTTTGGTTGAATGTTAAAGTATGAAATCCCATTACTTGTGACTACATATTAAACTAGTCTTTGTGGTTAGATAATTCTCATAGGTAGATGTTAAATTATGAAATTCTAACCCTCGTGAGTAGATGTTGAAGTATGAAATTCTAGCCCTTGTAATTAGATGTTAAACTGGCCCTTGTGATTTTATGCTAATGTATGAAGTCTTTTACTAGTTTGAGATTGTTTTTCTATATGTGAGCAATTTTATGAACAGATGTTAGAGCATGGCATTGTTATAATATGACAAAGGTAAATTATGATATGATTTTGTTATGAATGAGCATTATGATGCATGTTTATATGTTCATTTGAAAGTAAAGAACGATGAAATCTTTTAAATGTGTTATGTACTTTAAACTTAAAACTCGCTGACATAACCTAACTTGTTTAACATGTATGTGTACAATACATGAGCATCATGTATGTTCGTTCTTCCCACTAATTGACTAGAGGTATACCGGCCTAAAACTCTAAGGATAAGTTGTACCACTCTATCCCGACATTAGTAGGCCCAAGCGTGAGACAAAGGCACATCCACTCAAGGGTTTTAATATCAAGGTTCAAGCATACCAAGTAACGAAAAAAATAAAAAGAAAGATTTTTATAATGTTTTACTAATTTGAGTCAAGTATCATTGTGTAACATACCCCCCCCCCCCTACACACACACACTCACTCACAAATAATAATAATAATAATAATAATAATAATAATAATAATAATAATAATAATAATAATAATAATAATAATAATAATAATAATAATAATGAAAAGAAGCATTACACGAAGTGATAATTAGAGGCCTAGAGGAGCATGGTCCATGAAGGAGATCTATGACTAACCTGACTTATAGTGTTGTTTTACCAATTTGACAAAACACTTGTTAATTTACTAGTTCAAGAGTACCAACACTATTACAAAAATTTCATGTTATAAATGTTAGGACATATCTTCCACACACGATTGTCTTATTTTTAATCCTGTTTGAAATTATTAATTTATTATGAAGACATGATCAACGTTGAATTTATATATGGTTTTGATTTTATCAAAGAGCTTAAGATTCCTTGATTATTTAAATCTTGCATTTATTTATTGTAAAATAAATTGTTAACAATACGACGTTTAGTAGCTTACGAATTTCTTCACCCAATCATAGATGATATGATTATTTTTTTTTATTTTTATTTTTGAAGTGACGCATTTAGGAAGTTATCAACTTAGACAATATATATATATTAGTAGCAAATATAAACAAATTTATATCAACTTACAAGGTATCTAAACGAATATAAAAGTGCATTTACTCGTTATATGACAACTTGTCATTTAGTTTTTATTTTATTGAAACATTGTTTATTAATAATTAGATACTAAATAATAGTATTAAAAAGCCTCTACACGGTCTGGTTTGGTCGTTTTGTGACTGAATTTATTGGCGAAAGTGATAGCTATGCATTTGAAGGGGAAATTAAATTAGACCGGGTGGATCATTAGGACCGGTTAAAACCTAGTTTTTATGGTTAATTCTACTAGTTCAAAACACTGGCAGGTTTGATGAGTTCTTAAGTTTACTTTTTTGAAAAGTTGGCTTGGTTAATTCCTTCTCATCATGAAAGATTCAAGTCAATGTCTCAACCTAGTTTTTATGAGCTTGGCTTGGATGTAATTTTGTTTTTTATACATAAATTTTTAAGATTCAGTCTTATAAATAGTTCAATGTTAAAAGATTACGATATATGGATATATTTTTGGATATTATAATATATTGACATTTGATCAATCAAACCAAAGGGGTACGACCTACCACATAAAACCAAATAAAATTTTTTATTATATACATTGAAAATTACATAAATATTACACATTTAAACACAATTTTCTTTTATAAAACAGTTCTATAATAATTAATTAGGTAAAATATATATTATAATAATAAATCAAAATCATTGTGGACACTTGTCAAAAATTTGGAGCATTTTTATGCTCATTTTCTCACTTATTTATTATTAAATGCATATATTTATTAACTGCTAATTATATTTTTTATACTTTTTTCAATTAAAAATCTTCTTACTATATTAAAAAATATATTAATATTTAAAAATATATTAAACAATAATATTAAATACTAATTAAATTATTCATACCTTTTATAATTAAAAAAAGATTTCTTATTATACTAATAAAATTCTAAATATTATCTGAAGTTAATTACACGGATGGTCCATGTGGTTTACATAGATTGCACTGGTGGTCCCTAACTTCGAGAAATTACAACGGTGGCATAATACTTTGCAAAAACGTAACACGGGTGATCCCCAGAGTGGATGTCTGGTAACTTTTTCTGTTAAGTGGGATGTAAAAGGTCCAAAATACCCTTCATCATAAACCTTTTTCTCTCTCTCTTTTAAATCCAGCTCTCTCTTCATTAATCCCCCTCTCTCTAGAAATGGAGCTGGTAGCTCCTCCTCGCCGACCACCACCTGTCGGCTGCCACCACCATCTCACCGCAACCATGTTCAGGCTACTCCCTCGCGATCTCCTTCTTCTTATGCATCGCCGCCGCAATCTCGTCCCTCGTAGACCTCATCATCGTCGTCACTTGCTCCTCATGCCGACGATCAGAGGTATTAGATCCAGTTCATCTCCTTGATTACGATCATAGGTATTAAAACTGTTTCTTCTTTAGCAACTCCGGTCAGCATCTCTGTCAAACACAATATCTGCTGGCAACGGTGGCAGTAGAATACGACGGTTTTGCATGGGGGAACGGGTTTCTCATCGGAGCGTCTAGATGGTTGAGCGAAGGTTGTTGGGTAAGGGTTGTTGAGGTCGGAGATGGTGACTGGAGGTATTGGTGGAGGTCGGAGGTGGTGGAAAGTGGTGGAACAGGTCGGAGGTGGAGCTTAGATTAGGGTTTTCGTTACAAGAGTGTGATAAAGGGGTAAGGGGCATTTTGGTCATTTTTAAAAATTTAACAGCAAAAGATAACGTCCATCCAACCCAGGGACCACCGATGTTACGTTTTTGCAAACTTTCTAGCCACCGATGTAATTTCTGATAGTTAGGGACCACCAATGCAATCCGAGCATAACATAGGGACCATCCGTG
This sequence comes from Mikania micrantha, assembly GCA_009363875.1. Lineage (NCBI taxonomy): Eukaryota > Viridiplantae > Streptophyta > Magnoliopsida > Asterales > Asteraceae > Mikania > Mikania micrantha. Next base: position 55,152,871 of record CM018694.1, on the reverse strand, counting down.
TAATTAACTCTATTATTTAATATGAAAGTTTTCAATTATGTTTAACTCAAAGTATCTTTTTATAATTTATAATTCGTTATTATTAACTATTTTTTTTACACAACAATTTTTTTAATCAAACTTTGAAAAAAGAATTGTTTAAAAACTATTATTTTTTTATTACTTAAAGTATCAACTTATATGTAATTTCAATCATAGTTTAAATAAAAAAATTATTTATAATTCTTAAATTTTTGTTATTGAATATTTATTAGTTTTAATTCAACCAGCTCATCAATTGCACATATGGAAACGATTTGAAGTGCGTAATCAGCTTAATACCGAATCAAAAAGAATCAATCGCGAATCAACCGTTAATGACCTCCCAAAAATCTCACGTTCGAACCAAAAATAGGATTCCAATAAAACACCTATAAAAACCAAATCAAATCACACCATAATCATCCATTATCAATTTCGAATGTGTCTGTGAGAGAACCAAGAATCCAAAAACTCTTCTGATCGCAATTGAAGCTCAAGAACCGACCGAACCTGTTGCTTAGTTGAACTCTACCCAACCGAACACTTCACCAGGTTATTTTTATACCAATATGCTCGAAATCCTAAGGGGATTAAAAGCCCTAACATTACAGAGGCTTACAATCCCCGAATCAAATGGATTCGAACCTAAACCAAACTAGGGTTCATGAGTTTCTGAATGAGATTAGGAAGATATGTATAAATGTAATTGTAACATACCAAATTTTCTAAATACAAGTCATCCGAACTTACGAATGAGTAACGGATAATTAATTTGTTGGAAAATGGGCGAAAAATAACCAAGTAAAGCTTAGAGATCGTGTACTCGAAATTGTGAGATTTCGAGTACACCAGACTTCGTGTACACAAGATTTCGAGTACACCTGTTCTCGAAATATTGTCCCAGTTTTCGAGTACAAGGACACTGCCTTTAAATAGGAGTGCCTTGGGAAATGAGCCAACCTTTGGCTGGAAGCTCATTCTCTCCCTCGAGTACACGAAGCAGAACTTCAAGAATCGAGTTTTTAATCGATCAAACGAAGGAGGAAACGCACAAGGATCTACAGTAGTGATCATCTAGTATCAAGTAAGTGTTCTGAACCAAAAAGCTAGGATTTTTATGCAAAAGTTAGGATGGTTATACAAAAAGCGAACCTATGCATAAAGCTCACACCTTTATGCATAAAGTTCGTAACTTTGGGGTTCCAGTGTGTTGGTAACAACCTAAGGAACCTAGAACTAGCTCCCCAAAGCCTTAGATAGATCTCTGAGATGTTTAATGACGAAATTGATGAGTACACGAAATCATGCACAAAGGGTACTCGAAATCAAACATCTTATTTCGAGTACATGGTGATTTCGAGTACATGGTGATTTCGAGTACACCATTAGGTTCGAGTACACATGGATGTTCGTGTACACCCGGGGGTTCGTGTACCTTGGGTATTTCGTGTACTAGTATTTCGAATACTCATGGATTTCGTGTACATGAGGACTTAATTCGAACACTTAGCTAAGTGTCGAGGACTTGGATTCAGTAGGGGGGAACTAGTAGGCTATAGGGACTTAGAATATTTTCTAGGTCCAAGAACGTAACGTAACGTAATGAGAAGATGTAATGGATGTAGGTTCTTAAGGCCTAGCTAAGGAGTTCGGCTAAGGAAACAAGAGTCTACTATCAGGTGAGTTCTAGACGCCCTATTTACACTTACTGTTTTGGGCTGGCATACATGCATATTGTTATGTTATGTGATTATGTTATGATGATTAATGAATGATGTTATGCCTTGATGATGTATGTATGAATATGTATTTCACATGATGAAATGTGTCTGGGATTATGCTAAGGTATGATACGTGCATGGTAAATGAATTATGATGACATAACATGTTAATGAGAGCATGCATTAGGATGTTAACTAAGACAATAGTTAATAGATGCTTTGACGAGGTCCTAGAATACTAGGATGCACGAATGTTGAATGATGATTATATGCTAGCATGATATGAAAATATGATGCCATGATGTATGAATGAGGAAATGATGCTAGCACTACATGATGCCATGATGTATGATAATATGCTATGATGCTTGCATGCTATGTATGTGATGATAGAATGTTATGATGAATTCCTATACATGTTATAGGATATGTATGTATGATGTACTAGTACCAGTACTAGTAAGTATGGACGATGACCTGAACATATCAGGATATGAACAGCCGATCGGGCTATAAAAACAGAGTCGATCGGACTATTAACAAGGTAAGAGCCGATCGGGCTATAAACACAGAGTCGACCGGACTATAAAGATGAGAGTCGATCGGACTATAAACATGGTAAGAGCCGATCGGGCTATAAACACGGAGCCGATCGGGCTATAAACATGGTAAGAGCCGATCGGGCTATAAACATGGTAAGAGTCGATCGGACTATAAACATGGAGCCTTGTGCCGGCATAAGCCCACTGCTCATGTTGAAGACAATGGTTTGATGATGACGATGGTTATATGGCTACGATGATGACGATGGTTATATGGCTACGATGATGACATGGTTATGTGTTATGGTTTATGTGTATGATATGACGCTTTCATGTTAAAATGTTTAACTCACTAAACGATTATGATGTTTTATGAAAAACTAGAACTCACCAGCGTAAGCTGACTTGATTTAGCATGTATGTCGGGTTAAAGCTATGATAAGAGAAAGCATGGAGCTCGGGCATCAATCCAGACAATCCGTTGGTTTTGGCAATTCGATATGATTTTGATACAGACACTTTATTGAATTCTGTTTATCAAACTATGTTTACATTTCCGCTGCATGATTATGAAAGTTTTTAGTTTAAGAGCTATGTGTTATGATGAAAACCAACCTCTGCGAGGTGCCCGGTTTCGGGGCCTCACAAGTTGGTATCAGAGCCATAGTTTGAGAGATCTTAGCATCCCAAATGCCAAGACTTAAACTGAGAATGGGATTAAGTGACGCGGATTGCCAACCACGGATGAACGGATGCCACGAGCTGAATGTTTATGTATGAGTTAAGGGTTAGATGTAAGGTTATGTATGTAGTTAGTGTCATGCACATTGAAGAGATGGGATGGGAAACGTTTAGAGCCTATGAGTTGGGTAAATGGTTAATAGCACTTGATCAACATCATTAACGATTTACAAAGCTTATTTCGTGCTAAACTGACTCCTGTACTGACTCATCAATTGTTGCATTATGTAGAAATTTTAGATGGCTGGACAAAAGGGTAGACCACGTAAGCAACCACAGAAACCCGAAGAACCACGTGTCGAGGATGAAGAACCCGTCAATGAGGACGACCACGAGCACAACGAGCAACCAGAGAATGAAGAAGAGTTCACTCTTGAGCCTGTTGTAGTGAAGGCTATTTCTGATGAGGTCTACAAGATCATGGATGAGAAGCTACCAGCCTTGATTGCTAAGGCACTGAAGGATACTCTGAAGGACAAGTCCGAGGGAACCAAGGAAAGCTCTAAGGAAGATGAGGATGTTGTGATCGTCGAGACAAAGAGCAGTGATTCTATGTCTGGGAAACTGAAGGGTTGTGATTACAAGTCCTTCAAGGGATGTAACCCACCGATCTTCGATGGGAAGAAGGATGCTGTGGCCACCTGCCACTGGATTTCTGCGATGGAGGCTGTTATTTCCATCAGTGAGTGTCGAATTGATCAAGCTATCAAGTTTGCAGCTCACTCCTTTGTCGAGGAGGCACTTCACTGGTGGAACACCATTAAGCAGTCCAAGGTTGCAGCTGATGTGGAGAAGATGACTTGGGACGATCTAAAGGAACTGGTCACTAAGCAGTTCTGTCCCAAGAATGAGCTGGATAAGGTTGAAAGGGAATTTCTGGTTCTGAAAGCTAGAAGTCTGAACCATCGTCAGTACACGTCGAGGTTTAATGAGATGGCCAGACTCGTTCCTCATCTGGTCTCCACTGAGGAACGTAGGGTGAAATTGTACATGGAGGGCTTGCCTCCAAAGGTCAGGATTCATGTTAAAGAGAACGCCCCAAAGACTTTTGATTCTACTGTTGAACTCAGTGGTATTGTATTGGATGATGTGATGGCTGATGAGCCAGTGAAAGAGGAAGTCAAGGTGGAGGAGTCCTCCGGGACAAAAAGGGGTCGAACAGACCAACGAAATTTTTCAGGCAAGAAGGTGAAACGGGAAGATACTAGGCTATGCAGCAAGTGTGGTAAGGGCCATTCTGGGCCGTGCCGTGTGGGCACCAACTTATGTTTCAGATATGGAAAAGTGGGGCACTTTTCAGCCAACTGTCCCGGTACGATTCGATGTTATAACTGTAATGGGGTTGGACATCTGTCCAAGGATTGCAGGCAACCACGGACCGATGTTTTGGGTTCGGGTAAGAAAGAAGAAAAAGGAAAGGAGAAGCAGAAGGCTAAAGCACGAGCTTTCACGATGACGAAGGATGATGCTATTGAGGACCCGGACGTGGTCACATGTACCTTTTCTATCAACAATATTCCTGCTTCTGTATTGTTTGATTATGGTGCCAGTATGAGTTTTGTGTCTTCTACTTTCTGTGATGGGTTATCTGGGAAGGTTAAGAAGATAGATCGGGTATTTGATGTAAAGAGGGCTATTGGTAAGATGACCAGGGTGACTAAGGCTATTGATGATTGTTATGTTGAGATAGAAGGTCATAGCTTCCCTGTCCGATTGTTTCTGATAACCTTAGGAGGCTTCGATGTAGTTTTGGGTATGGACTGGTTAGCCAAATATGAGGCTAACATTGTATGTCGACGAAAGATGATATGTTTACGTGCGATGGATGGGAGTTCCGTAACGGTTTATGGTGATAGAACGATGTATGCGCCGAAAATCATTTCGATGATCAAGGCTGATGATATGATGAGGCGGGGGTGCGGTGCCTACTTGGCCTATGTGATTGAGGAACGTAATGATACGAGGACGATCGATGATGTTCCTGTGGTGCGTAATTTCCCCGATGTATTCCCTGAGGAATTGCCTGGATTACCACCTGAGTGGGAAATTGAGTTCCAGATCGACTTAGTGCCAGGGGCACAACCCGTTGCCAAAACACCTTACCATTTAGCTCCAACCGAGATGAAGGAAATGATGACCCAGCTACAAGAACTCCTTGATAAAGGTTTTATACGACCGAGTGTCTCTCCGTGGGGAGCACCGGTGCTGTTCGTTAAGAAGAAAGATGGAAGTATGCGTATGTGTATCGATTACAGGGAACTGAATAAGTTAACCGTAAAGAACAGGTATCCTCTACCTAGAATTGATGACTTGTTCGATCAATTGCAAGGTGCAAGCTGGTTCTCAAAGATAAATCTCCGATCCGGTTACCATCAGTTGAAAGTTCGAGAGCAGGATATTCCAAAGACTGCTTTCCGTACGCGTTATGGACATTACGAGTTTCTCGTTATGTCGTTTGGATTGACGAATGCTCCTGCAACATTTATGGATTTGATGAACAGGGTATGTCGACCGATGCTGGACCGATCGGTGATAGTATTTATAGATGATATTTTGATTTATTCAAAGAACGAGGGAGACCATGCTTGCCACGTACGTGAGGTATTGGAGATCCTGAGGAAAGAGAAACTTTATGCTAAATTCTCCAAATGCGCTTTCTGGTTACGAGAGGTACAGTTTCTGGGTCACGTGGTGAACCCAGAAGGCATTATGGTAGATCCAGCTAAAGTTGAAACGATTATGAAATGGAGCCCTCCGAAGTCACCTACGGAAGTACGCAGTTTTCTTGGTTTGGCCGGTTACTATCGGAGATTTATTCAAGACTTCTCCAAGCTAGCCACGCCATTGACAAAGCTCACGAGGAAAGATGTAAAGTACGAATGGGGCCCTAACCAAGAACAAGCGTTTTCAGTGCTAAAGGAGAAACTTACCCAAGCTCCTGTTCTAGCACTGCCGGATGGAAATGATGATCTTGTGGTGTATGCCGATGCGTCACGACAAGGGTTGGGATGCGTACTGATGCAAAGGGGAAGGGTGATAGCTTATGCTTCTCGCCAGCTAAAGATTCATGAGGCTAACTACCCGACCCACGATCTTGAACTCGCTGCAGTGGTGTTTGCATTGAAAATATGGAGGCACTACTTGTATGGAGTAAGGACTACCATCTATACCGACCACAAGAGCTTGAAGTACTTCTTCGAGCAAAAGGATTTGAACATGAGGCAGAGACGATGGCTTGAGTTGCTAAAGGATTATGATTGTGATATTCTATATCACCCGGGAAAGGCCAATGTAGTGGCAGATGCCTTGAGTCGCAAGACTGATCATCCTGCCATACGAGTAAAATCGTATAGTTTGGTGATAACGCCAGACTTTCTGAATGAGCTCAAGCAGGCGCAACAGGAAGGATTGAAAGAAGAGAATGTGGGTTTTGAACATGTCTTCGGGCAAGTCAAGAACTTGGAAGACAATGATCACGGTGTGAAAGTACGATTCGGTCGTATGTGGGTGCCCAGAAATGGGGACATTCGAGCGAGAATTTTAGACGAAGCCCACAAATCACGTTATTCTGTGCATCCCGGTGCGACGAAGATGTATCAAGATCTTCGAAAGGATTATTGGTGGCCGGGCATGAAATTTATCGTGATGCAGTACGTGAATAGGTGCCTTACTTGTGCGCAAGTGAAGGCTGAACATCAGAAGCCATTCGGATATGTGCAACCTCTTGAGATACCGGAATGGAAATGGGAACACATCACCATGGATTTCATCACCAAGCTACCGAGGACAGCTAAACGGCATGATACCATATGGGTGATTGTGGACCGACTGACGAAGAGTGCACACTTTCTTCCTATCAGGGAAACGTATACATCCGAAAGGTTTTCTGATTTGTTCGTGAAAGAGATCGTGACTCGACATGGAGTTCCTGTCTCCATTGTGTCAGATCGAGATACGAGGTTTACTTCCAGATTTTGGAAGCATTTTCATGATGCTATGGGAACGAGACTAAACATCAGTACCGCCTATCACCCCCAAACGGATGGACAGTCGGAAAGGACTATTCAAAAGTTGGAGGATATGCTTAGGGTGTGCATTATCGATTTTGGAGGGAGCTGGGATGACCACTTGCCATTGGTGGAGTTTTCTTATAATAACAGCTACCACTCTAGTATCAGAATGCCCCCATATGAGGCGTTGTACGGAAGACGATGCAGAACCCCGGTATGCTGGGGTGAAGTTGGACAGAAAGAAATGGGAAACAAGGCTGCCGTGATTGATATGGCAGAAAAGCTATGGGTGATAAAAGCACGAATGAAAGCTGCACAAGATCGCCAAAAGTCTTACGCTGACAAGCGCCTAAGACCAATCGAGTTTGATGTTGGCGATCGAGTGTTGCTGAAAGTATCACCATGGAAGGGAATCATTCGATTCAGAAAGAGAGGAAAGTTGAGTCCAAGGTACATCGGACCGTTTCGGATAAAGGCAAGGGTAGGGAAAGTTGCGTATCGACTGGACTTACCAGAGGAGCTGAACGGGATTCATCCTACCTTCCACGTGTCACATCTTAGGAAGTGTTTGGCAGACGAGCTAGCACATGTTCCTTTGGATGACATTGAGGTAGATGACCGACTGAACTACATTGAAGAACCAGTTGCCATTGTGGATACAAAGGAAAAGCAGCTACGGAATAAAATGGTTCGTCAAGTAAAAGTTCAGTGGAAGCATCGGAAGGGTTCGGACACGACGTGGGAATTGGAAGACGAGATGAGGAAGTTGTATCCTCATTTGTTCGATATGTAACGAGGCAGGTTTCGGGACGAAACCTATTATAAGGAGGGGAGACTTGTAACATCCCAAATTTTCTAAATACAAGCCATCCGAACTTACGAATAAGTAACGGATAATTAATTTGTTGGAAAATGGGCGAAAAATAACCAAGTAAAGCTTAGAGATCGTGTACTCGAAATTGTGAGATTTCGAGTACACCAGATTTCGTGTACACAAGATTTCGAGTACACTTGTTCTCGAAATATTGTCCCAGTTTTCGAGTACAAGGACACTGCCTATAAATAGGAGTGCCTTGGGAAATGAGCCAACCTTTGGCTGGAAGCTCATTCTCTCCCTCGAGTACACGAAGCAGAACTTCAAGAATTGAGTTTTTAATCGATCAAACGAAGGAGGAAACGCACAAGGATCTACAGTAGTGATCATCTAGTATCAAGTAAGTGTTCTGAACCAAAAAGCTAGGATTTTTATGCATAAAGTTCGTAACTTTGGGGTTCCAGTGTGTTGGTAACAACCTAAGGAACCTAGAACTAGCTCCCCAAAGCCTTAGATAGATCTCTGAGATGTTTAATGACGAAATTGATGAGTACACGAAATCATGCACAAAGGGTACTCGAAATCATACATCTTATTTCGAGTACATTGACATTTCGAGTACATGGTGATTTCGAGTACACCATTAGGTTCGAGTACACATGGATGTTCATGTACACCCGGGGGTTCGTGTACCTTGGGTATTTCGTGTACTAGTATTTCGAATACTCATGGATTTCGTGTACATGAGGACTTAATGAATTTCAAGGGTTTCGAACACTTAGCTAAGTGTCGAGGACTTGGATTCAGTAGGGGGGAACTAGTAGGCTATGGGGACTTAGAATATTTTCTAGGTCCAAGAACGTAACGTAACGTAATGAGAAGATGTAACGGATGTAGGTTCTTAAGGCCTAGCTAAGGAGTTCGGCTAAGGAAACAAGAGTCTACTATCAGGTGAGTTCTAGACGCCCTATTTACACTTACTGTTTTGGGCTGGCATACATGCTTATTGTTATGTTATGTGATTATGTTATGATGATTAATGAATGATGTTATGTCTTGATGATGTATGTATGAATATGTATTTCACATGATGAAATGTGTCTGGGATTATGCTAAGGTATGATACGTGCATGGTAAATGAATTATGATGACATAACATGTTAATGAGAGCATGCATTAGGATGTTAACTAAGACAATAGTTAATAGATGCTTTGACGAGGTCCTAGAATACTAGGATGCACGAATGTTGAATGATGATTATATGCTAGCATGATATGAAAATATGATGCCATGATGTATGAATGAGGAAATGATGCTAGCACTACATGATGCCATGATGTATGATAATATGCTATGATGCTTGCATGCTATGTATGTGATGATAGAATGTTATGATGAATTCCTATACATGTTATAGGATATGTATGTATGATGTACTAGTACCAGTACTAGTAAGTATGGATGATGACCTGAACATATCAGGATATGAACAGCCGATCGGGCTATGAACACAGAGTTGATCGGACTATAAACAAGGTAAGAGCCGATCGGGCTATAAACACAGAGTCGACCGGACTATAAAGATGAGAGTCGATCGGACTATAAACATGGTAAGAGCCGATCGGGCTATAAACACGGAGCCGATCGGGCTATAAACATGGTAAGAGCCGATCGGGCTATAAACATGGTTTATAAACATGGTAAGAGTCGATCGGACTATAAACATGGAGCCTTGTGCCGGCATAAGCCCACTGCTCATGTTGAAGACAGTGGTTTGATGATGACGATGGTTATATGGCTACGATGATGACGATGGTTATATGGCTTCGATGATGACATGGTTATGTGTTATGGTTTATGTGTATGATATGACGCTTTCATGTTAAAATGTTTAACTCACTAAACGATTATGATGTTTTATGAAAAACTAGAACTCACCAGCGTAAGCTGACTTGATTTAGCATGTATGTCAGGTTAAAGCTATGATAAGAGAAAGCATGGAGCTCGGGCATCAATCCAGACAATCCGCTGGTTTTGGCAATTCCACATGATTTTGATACAGACACTTTATTGAATTATGTTTATCAAACTATGTTTACATTTCCGCTGCATGATTATGAAAGTTTTTAGTTTAAGAGCTATGTGTTATGATGAAAACCAACCTCTGCGAGGTGCCCGGTTTCGGGGCCTCACAGTAATATAGTTCTAAGTCCTTCAAGATAATGCCCCCACAGCCCAGCGATAATGGCCACCGGCTGTGAGGGAGAGGTCGGGGTTCGAACCCATGGGCCAGCAGCCCAGAACCATTTTTTTTGTGTTTGTTCCCATCCATTCTAACCCTTTTATTCTATATAAAAATTTTATGAAAATTTTAGAAATCATTTTTATAAAATTCTGACAAATACAGTTTATATTACACTCAATTTTTAATAAGTTCTAGTATAAAAATTATATCATTATTCTAAACTAAAAGAAATTATTATTATTATTATTATTTTACTTTATGTTAGAATCAAATTTATATACCCTAAATAGAATTTAATAAAACTTGTTAAGAATCAAAGTTTATTTTAAATATATAAAATAAATGAATGAATAAATAAATTTGTTAACTTCTGTATTAATAAACATTTTAAAAATAGATTTTAATTTAATTCTTTTGTAAGGATTATTTAATTTAAAATTATAACAGAAGTTTTAAAGATCAACAATAGTTTTTTTAAAAGAATGTCATGTTTTTCAAGAAATACATGTTAAACACATGACAATGATTTCTAATTATAAATGGTTTAAATTTTGAATATTTGTTTTGAAGTTAAGATAATTCAAAAGGAATATTTTAAATTTATAAATCTTTAAAGGACCAAATAAAATTTTATAAATTCAAATATACAAACTTGAGAAATACAAATAAATAATTGAATGGATGGGAAATTAATCCAAGTAGTATACTTAGAAATTTAATTCTAAAAGAATAAATAAAAAGGAATATTTAATATTCTATTTTTATTTATTATAAGAATATTATTTAATATTCTTAAACAATTAAGTCTAGTTTATTCACACAACTAGAATTGATAAATAAAAGGAATACATTGGTTATTCTATTTTATTTAATCAATATTATAAGTATAGTATTCTAAAGTATTCATTCAAGACATAGCTTCATTCAAACTAGGACTTCCATTAGGATTGCCATAGTTTCTAGGATTCTTGAACTTGAACTATAGGATTGCTAAGACTTGAATTACTCAAATTATAGGTGAGTAGATAACATTACTTCCTCATTGTTTAAATCAAGAACTTGGAACTAGCCTAGCATCCTAACAGGTGAGTTTCTTCACACTCCCTTTTACTTCTTGTTTTTGGGATGTTACACATGTCATATTCAAACTATTATTCATTCTATTATTCAATTCAAACTTATGATGCATGCCTTAGACTTAGTTAGTTTTATGTGTTAGATGCTAAGTTTATACAATGTGTTAATTCTATGTGTGTTGCCAGTCAAGCAAGCTAGTACTTGGTAGCCTAGGATGGTTAGATACTATCTTCGCAATGGCTTTGGCCTTTGTGGGAAAAAGGTGAAAAGTACACTTAGCAAACTTGTTGAATTACAAATGATAGTTCTTGTATTGTTATACTTGAATTATTATGTAAGGATACTTGTTTGGACACAAGCTATTGTTATTCATGTATTCATTCTATTATTCAAACTTGTATTATGATATGCTTTTGATACATATTCTAATTAAGTTTTAGTTTGCATCCTTTTATACTTAGTATTTCAAACTTAGTGTGTAAACTCACCAACTATGCAAATAGTTGACAAACTTTATTTTACATGTGTGAAGGTTAAGGAAGAAAGGATTCAAGATATAAGATAAGTCTAGAGACCTAGTTTAATTTTATTTAATCAAATGTTTAAACTTGGTTTATTGTAATGTTTTTTTTGGATATGAATTTGAACTATTGTAATGACTTTGAATGTTTGATTATTGAATGAATGAATGTTTCATTTAAATGGTTGTTAATTTATTTAAACTTTAACATAGCACTATGAGCTTATGAACAATCAAACTCGCGCCCCAACGTATTCCGCCGTTGGTTGGGTGTGACAGATTGGTATAAGAGCCATGGTTATAGAGATTTAGGTTATTAGAAATGGTGACCTAGACTATAACTAGGACTACCCAAATATGAGTTATATCATAATACAATGATTTTTTATTACTTGCTTATGTGCTATGTGTTATATATATATTCATTATGTGCTTTATTATAATTGTTACCATAGAGGAAAGCCATAGTTAACTAAATGTCTTGCTTGAACTTAGCTAAGAATGCCTTAGTTTAACATGGCTTTATATCATGGAGATTACTTAGCTTAAGCAATTGCCTTTGAATTTTCTTTTAAGTAAACTCTATTCTAATCTCACGAGTGTGCGAGTGATCGTTAGTTGATAAGTTATAAACTCATTAGGCTTGATGCCTAATATTCCTTAGAGAACTTAAGCTTAGGAAATTCCAATATTGATTTTATAATCCTGTTAGAGTTAGGTTTGTGAGGTGGATATGTAGTAACTGGAAAGGTGTAGTACCGGTAGTTGGAATTCCTGTCTAGGAAAGCTATTCGTATAAATCCCCGAGGGACTGTGGGACCAGTCTAGCTTTCCTGGGGACTTCTAGTGAGAGTATGATCACTTATAGGCCAAAGCATATCACACCAAACATCTTGCAAACCAATTAATTCTAATATGTCACAAGGTATTTTGAATACCATTCCTTGTGTTTTAAATAAAGTCAATTGATTTGATTATGTGTTTTATATTCAATGACATATTATCTATGATTAGTAATAATTACTTATTAGTATATCTAAGATAATAAAATGTCACAAATGCTATCTATTCAATCTATTCATATTAAATTCCTAATCAATTCTTATTCTTATCTAGATGGCTCGTAGAGAACGCGCGGCTGAACGTCGTATTGCTTCCGTTATCGCTCGCCAAATGGGAACCATGCTACCTAATATGGTTGCACAACTACACCAACGACTCAATATCCATCCAGTCAACCCAAATCCCAAACAAGTCAACCAACCCAAGTGTTCCTTTAAGCATTTCAACTCATGCAACCCACCCAAGTATAATGGGTCGGATGGAGCAACTGGACTGCTCCAGTGGTTTGAGGGTATGGAGAGTACCTTCTTGAATAGTGACTGCCCGGCCAATTTGAAGGTTCGTTATGCTACGGGGACTCTACAAAAATGAGCCCTTACCTGGTGGAACAATGAAAAACAAACCATTGGGGAAAACACTGCTAATGAACTCACTTGGGACAAGCTCAAAAAACTTATGACCTGAGAGTTTTGCCCTCGCAATGAGGTAAAAAAGCTCGAGTTTGAGTTTTGGGAGCTCAAACAAGATAGTGGTGAAAATCTTGCTTACAACAACCGCTTTCATGAACTCAGTCTCTTATGTCCTCATATAGTGACCCATTTGGAAAAGGGGATCGAAAAGTACATTGGTGGCCTGCCAATGGTGATTTAGGATTCTGTGCTAAGTAGCAAATCCGCTACCACTGCTGGTGCCATTCATATGGTTGCTACTTTAACAGATAATTATGTCAAATATGGGACTCTAACTCTAAAGGGGTCCAAGGAATAGAAGGACCAATCAAAAGGTCCAAAAGAAGCACCAAAGGAAGAGGCCAAAGCTGGGTCATCTTCCTCCTCCAAAAAGAACCGCAAGAGAAAGGCAAGTCATGTGAACTTTGTTGTGACCCGTGCCACTCCTCTTCAACAGTTTGGACCTGCCAATACTAATGCACAAGCCAACAAGAAAGCCTACACGGGTCCTTTTTCAATGGGTCCAAATTGTAGCTTCCACCACCCTGCCACGAACCCCTGTCGTTTCTGTACGAACTCCAACCGCTATGGTCACTTTGCTATCAATTGTAGGGTGCCAAAGGTTCAAGTCAACCCTGCTAATGTGCAAGTCATCACTGCTCCAAGGCAAAATGGAGTTAGAGCATGCTATACTTGTGGGGATCTAAACCACATGGCCAACACTTGCCCATGAAGGGCCCATGCTTGATGGCCCCAAACAATCAAGGAAATCAAGTGGCAAGGGGTCGTGTCTTCGATGTCAAAGCCAACCAAGCTCAAAACAACAATGATGTGGTGAACGGTACGTTTCTTGTAAATGGACTTTATTCATATATATTGTTTGACACCGGGGCCGATAGAAGTTTTGTTTCTTTAGAATTTGAATCCCTACTTGCTATGCCTAGAAGTAAGTTGAATGAACCTTTTAGTGTTGAGGTAGTCAATGGTAAAACCATTAAACTTGACTCTATCATACAAAATTGCACTTTGAACTTTAATAAGCATGACTTCTCAATTGATCTTATACCAATGCAATTGGGAAGTTTTGATCTCATAGTTGGCATGGACTGGTTGTCAAAACATCATGCTGAAATTGTTTGCTATGAGAAGTACATTAGAATCCCAATCAAAGAAGGTCAAGAGCTTCGAATATATGGGGAGAAAGCCTCAAAAGGTCTTCGACTCATGCCATGCATACAAGCTCAAAAGTACTTGCGCAAGAAGTATGGACTTCTTGGCTCATGTAGTGGAAACCAAAGTAGAAGAAAAGAAGTTAGAAGATATTCCTATAGTTCATGAATTCCCCGAGGTCTTTCCCGAAGACCTCAATGGTCTACCTCCAAAACGAAAAGTCGAATTTCGCATTGACCTTGTTCCTGGTGCGACTCATGTCGCGAAAGCTCCTTATGCACCTACCGAATTACAAGAACTTGCAAGTCAATTGCAAGAACTTTCTGACAAAGGATTCATTCGTCCTAGTTCATATCCTTGGGGTGCACCGGTCTTGTTTGTTAAGAAGAAAGATGGTTTTTTTTCGTATGTGCATCGATTATCGTGTGCTTAACAAACTCACGATTAAAAATCGATACCCTTTACCGAGAATCGACGATCTTTTTGATCAATTACAAGGCGCAAAGTTTTTCTCTAAGATCGATCTTCGTTCGGGTTATCATCAACTTCGAGTTTTTGAGGAAGATGTGCCAAAGACAGCCTTTCGCACAAGATACGGGCATTACGAGTTTTTAGTTATGCCTTTTGGTTTGACAAATGCACCTGCGGTTTTCATGGACTTGATGAATCACGCTTGTAAACCATATCTTGATAAGTTCGTAATCGTATTCATTAACGACATTCTGATTTATTCAAAGTCAAAATCTGAGCATGAGAACCATCTTCGCTTAATACTTGAACTCCTGAAAAAGGAGCAACTTTATGCCAAGTTCTCAAAATGTGAATTTTGGCTTAAAGAGGTTCAGTTTTTGGGACACATTGTGAATGAGGATGGAATCCATGTTGATCCTGCCGAGATCAAGACGGTGAAGAGTTGGAAGACTCTAACAACACCAACTGAGATTCTATCATTCCTTTGTCTAGCAGGTCAAATCTTAAACTATTCTTTTAAGGTTCATTTCATTTCTATCATCTAATCAAACGAACTTGTAATCAATAGGTTATTACCGTCGGTTCATCTCCAATTTCTCTAAGATTGCATTACCGCTTACTGCCTTGACTCATAAAGGTAAACCATATAAGTGGGAAGATGCTCAGGAGAATTCCTTTCAAACTCTTAAACAAAAGCTTTGCAATGCTCCTATTCTCACGTTACCTGATGGAACCGACGACTTCGTTGCCTATTGTGATGCCTCGAACCGAGGTCTGGGATGCATGCTTATGCAACATGCAAAGGTTATTGCATACGTTTCAAGGCAATTAAAGATCCATGAGAAGAATTATACGACCCATGATCTTGAACTTGGTGCGGTGGTCTTTGCATTAAAAATTTGGAGGCACTGCCTTTATGGTACCAAGTGTGTTGTGTTTACCGACCACAAAAGCCTTCAACACATTCTGAATCAAAAAGAGCTTAACATGAGGCAAAGGCGTTGGGTAGAATTTCCTAACAACTACGATTGCGAAATACGTTAACATCCCGGTAAGACAAACGTAGTAGCCGATGCTTTGAGTCGAAATGCTCATGGAAAGTCAATCATCCTACAAAGTATTCAAAGTTCATCCGATCTTCAAAACCGAATCTTTGAAGCTCAACAGAAAACGGTCTCGGAAGGCAGGTTAGCTGAAGAAATGCCAATGAATATTGACCTTCAACTCGAGTCCAAAACGAATGGTTTATTGCATTTTCAAAACTGTTTGTGGATTCCAAATCAAAATCAGTTACGAGAACTCATTCTAAATGAAGCTCACAAGTCTCGATATTCTATTCATCCTGGTGCCGACAAAATGTACAAAGACCTTCGGGTTCAGTATTGGTGGCCGGGAATGAAGAACGATGTCATACTCTTCGTTTCTAAATGTCTTACTTGTTCAAAAGTGAAAGCCGAACATCAACGACCGTCGGGATTACTTGAACAGCCTGAAATACGCGTTTGGAAATGGGAAGGTATTGCTATGGACTTCAAAAAAAAAACTCCCACGAACTGCTCGGGGTTATGACAACATTTGGGTGATTGTTGACCGTTTGACAAAGGCTGCTCACTTTTTACCGATTCGAGAAACCAATCTAGTGGAAGAACTAGCTCGTATCTACATTAATGAAATTGTGTTTAGACATGGTGTTCCACTTAACATCATTTCTGACCGAGATAGTCGATTCATTGCTCATTTTTGGAAGTCATTACAATCAGCTCTCGGTACTCAATGGAATCTGAGCACCGCCTATCATCCTCAAACCGATGGGCAATCCGAAAGGACCATTCAAAAACTTGAAGATATGTTGCGATGTTTTGTGATTGACTTTGGTGGTAATTGGGATAACTACTTACCATTAATCGAGTTCTCATATAACAATAGCTACCATTCGAGCATTGACATGGCACGTTTTGAGGCACTCTATGGGCACAAATGCCGATCACTGGTTTGTTGGAATGAGCTAGGTGAAGCTTAAATCACTGGACCTGAATTGGTTCAAGAAACAACAAGAAAATCATGCGAATTCGTGAAAATCTGACGACTGCTCGTAGTAGGCAAAAGAGTTACGCTGACAAACGGTGAAAGCCGTTGGAATTTCAAGTCAACGACATGGTCCTTTTGAAGGTGTCCCCTTGGAAAGGTATTGTTCGGTTTGGCAAGAAAGGGAAGCTAGCTCCTCGATACGTGGGTCCTTTCAAAGTCCTGGAAAGAATTTGGAAAGTGGCTTACCGACTCGAGTTACCTCAAGAACTGTCGAATGTGCATCCAACCTTTCATGTTTCAAATCTAAAGAAATGTTTAGCCGATGAAAATATTCACGTTCCTCTTGATGAAGTTCGCATCGACGAGTCAATGCACTTTATTGAGAAACGGGTGAAGATAGTTGATCAGGAAGTCAAAAAGCTCAAGAACAAACGCATTCAAATCGTCTTGGTTAAATGGGATTCTAAACGAGGCCCAGAACTTACTTGGGAACGTGAAGATCAATTAAAGACCAAGTACCCTCAGTTATTCAATTCAGATTCTTAGTCATTTCGGGACGAAATTCCCTAAAGTAGGGGAGACTGTAATCCCCACGATTTTCAATTTTATTTCAAGTCTTGTAATCGTGTCAAATTCGAAATAAATAAAAGTGTGGGATATTCTTTGAACATTTAATCCATGAACTTGTAGTTAATTAAATGTTTGTTAATAAAGCAATTTTAACAATAATAATACATAATCTAGGCCTTTATAAAAAATCATTTTTATAAATAAAAGAATTATAATTTTAGAAACTTAATAGTCAAAATAGGTTATAATAAAACAAAAACATTTTATTAATTGATGACCTATTTTAAAGTTGTAAAATATACATAAATAATATGTATGTACATAACAATAATAATATCAATTATAATAATAATAATAATAATAATAATAATAATAATAATAATAATAATAATAATAATAATAATAATAATAATAATAATGCTAATAAGACATTAAGTCTATAGAAGGATTTTTTTTTTATAAAATCTTATGTCTTATTCTAAATTTATAAAGTCTTGAATATTAAAAGTATATAAAGATTTTATAAATTTTAAAGCATAAAAAGGTTGGTTAACTAAAAGGGTTGAAAATGACAAGTTATAAAACTAGTTTGTGAGGAGAAAGAGTGAAGGGTCAGATCTGTAATTAACCCAAACTCCCTATCCCCTTTACCCGGCTACCCACGGATTACCTAACCGGACCTGGTTTCGACCCAAACCTCTCCCCGGTCGATCCCAGCGATTTCCAGCTCATCAATCGCGCGTATGGAAACGATTTGAAGCGCGTAATCAGCTTAATACCGAATCAAAAAGAATCAATCGCGAATCAACCGTTAATGACCTCCCAAAAATCTCACGTTCGAACCAAAAATATGATTCCAATCAAACACTTATAAAAACCAAATCAAATCACACCATAATCATCCATTATCAATTTCGAATGTGTTTGTGAGAGAACCAAGCATCCAAAAACTCTTCTGATCGCGATTGAAGCTCAAGAACTGACCGAACCTGTTGCTTAGTCGAACTCTACCCAACTGAACACTTCACCAGGTGATTTTTATACCAATATGCTCGAAATCCTGAGGGGATTAAAAGCCCTAACATTACAGAGGCTTACAATCCCCGAATCAAATGGATTCGAACCTAAACCAAACTAGGGTTCATGAGTTTCTGAATGAGATTAGGAAGATCTGTATAAATGTAATATAGTTCTAAGTCCATCAAGATAATACCCCCACAGCCCAGCGGAAATGGCCGCCGGCTGTGAGGGAGAGGTCGGGGGTTCGAACCTGTGACAATTCGCAATTTCCAGGTTAGAATCATCACTTGGAATTAAAGAGAATGAGTGTAAGCGAAATCGCGAAACGAGGCTCCGATTTCAAGATACACTGAGTCGAATATAGCGTTAAATAAGAGATCATATATTTTGAACTTTTCAGGTCTTGAAATTATAATGGTTGGAAAGAGCTCGAAAAATCGTGAACGTGGGTGAAAACGACGCGTAAAACGGAGTTTGTATGCTCCCGGAATCGCGAAAACAAAATTGAAATCTGACTAAGGCGGTGGAGGTACGCCGAGGACCCTCTTTCCACTCTTGGCGGTACGTGAAGGACCCATCTGCTATAAAAATCTGTTCTACTCAATCAGAACTTATTTCTAGTCTATAATAAACGATTTCTTGACGAACAGAGCTCTTTTCTACCATATAAACTCAAATTTGAAGCCATCCAAACATCCGGATCGAGCTAGGGAACGTTTCTACAAGTCCTGATCATCGTTTTCATCCGAGAAATCTGTTCTAAAGGGTAACGATTTGACCTCTTGTATTAGTTTGAAAATATATGAATTAGATCTAGATTTTAAACGTGATATCATGGTTATTGTTGTTGATTATTGCCTAGATGATGGCTAGGAATAGTTAAAAAAGAAGAACTCGACAGGTTAACGGTGAAATCTTTGTTTTGATCCGTTATAATATCTGATTATCATGAAACCATATCATAGATCATAATGGTTTTAACCATTTGATTATAACAATGGTTGTGATTGTCCTGATCATTCTTTGGAATGATCAATGACAAGGATTAACTATTTCTAAACCTGAAATCCATCGAGAAACTGTTTTGGTGATATAATCAACAACAATACTAATTTGGTTAATCTGGGAATGTCCTGATTAAACCAACAAGTCATAAGTTTCTTAATAAGAACCTAAATCATTATAGGTTCTCAGTTATCATACGTGGTGAGATGTTAAACAATGGAAACTGATTAAACATTTGAGATAAGATTGATGACTTGAGTTGTAATGTCCTTGACATTGAACGTCAAGGAAAGTTCTGAGAGTCAGATTAAGCTTAAGTAACTCATAGAATTCTAATGACATACATGTTTAGAGTTCAAGAACTAGTGATACGAACGTTGTGCATTGTTATTGATTTGAATCAACTCAGGTGAGTTCACGACCCCTTTTCTGTATTTTGGTTTTTGAAACTCGGGGAATGAGTAAACATAAATACTCGTTTGAAACATTCTGATTTTTTTGTGGAACTCTAAATGCCGTTAATATGTTTTGAGGAACATGAAACCTGATTAGATCAGGTGAAACTTTGAAATGCTTTGATTCATTTTGTGAAACATAAAACCTGATTATATCAGGTGAAACTTTGAAACGCTTTTGATAGATTTGTGAAACATGAAACCTGATTGGATCAGGTGAACTTTGAAACGCTTTTGATACATTTGTGAAACATGAAACCTGATTGGATCAGGTGGAACTCTGAAACGCTTTTGATACATATGTGAAACATGAAACCTGAGTGGATCAGGTGGAACTCTGAAATGCTTTTGATACATTTGTGAAACATGAAACCTGATTGGATCAGGTGGAACTCTGAAACGCTTTCGATACATTTTGTGAAACATGAAAACTGATTTGCATCATGTGAAACACTGAAACACTTTTGAAACACTTTGTGATACATGAAAACGAAAGCGTTGTAAAACATTTGGTTGAAACACGTGACAGTGGGGCGAAACATATGACCAAACTTGTCATTATTTCACGGGTTAGACATTTGTCGCTAAGTCCCCTATTCTGTAACCGTTAGCCGTGGGGGGCGTGATTATTGAGAATAGATTCTATTTGTGATTGACAATCCTCGCCCGTGGTTCGTAGCTAAAACCACGACTGGATGTCGAGCGGGCGCTCAATAAGGCTAAAACACACAATGTCTTGCGACAAGGACTTTGGGAAGGGGCAAACACTGAACTCGTCAGCTCGGTTACGGGAGCCCAGGAGTTATAATTGGACAGTTGGTCGGGGAACTAATACACGACATTGTTGGAAGGAACAATGTTCACACTGGATACCAATGTTTTACACCCAGTTTGGGACATAAATATGATTTAACGTTTTTATGCAAACATTTAATTCGTTTAGGATACATAACATACATTTTTGACAAATAAACTTGTGAACTCACCAGCGATATGCTGATTCTTTATAAACCATGTTTTCTCAGATGCCTAATGATACATGGGGTGGAGCTGGGAGCTCAATCATTGGAGACATATAGTAGAGCCTATGAGAATTAGATTCAACAGTATGATGCACAGTGTATTAGATATATGAAACTCAGTTATAAATGTTATGATATTCAGCTTGTAACTAATGTAGTTATAACATAGTTTTGTAATATAGAAACATATGTGTTTTTGTTGTAAACAATGACTGTGAAACCTTGAAAGTCACACGGTACGCTTCCGCAATGACAAGGGTGTGACAGAACCCATGGGCCAGCAGCCCAGAACCATTTTTTTTTGTGTTTGTTCCGATCCATTCTAACCCTTTTATTCTATATAAAAATTTTATGAAAATTTCAGAAATCATTTTTATAAAATTCTGACAAATACAGTTTATATTACACTCAATTTTTAATAAGTTATAGTATAAAAATTATATCATTATTCTAAACTAAAAGAAATTATTATTATTATTATTATTATTATTATTATTATTATTATTATTATTTTACTTTATGTTAGAATCAAATTTATATACCCTAAATAGAATTTAATAAAACTTGTTAAGAATCAAAGTTTATTTTAAATATATAAAATAAATGAATGAATAAATAAATTTGTTAACTTCTGTATTAATAAACATTTTAAAAATAGATTTTAATTTAATTCTTTTGTAAGAATTATTTAATTTAAAATTATAACAGAAGTTTTAAAGATCAACAATAGTTTTTTTAAAAGAATGTCATGTTTTTCAAGAAATACATGTTAAACTCATGACAATGATTTCTAATTATAAATGGTTTAAATTTTGAATATTTTTTTTGAACTTAAGATAATTCAAAAGGAATATTTTAAATTTATAAATCTTTAAAGGACCAAATAAAATTTTATAAATTCAAATATACAAACTTGAGAAATACAAATAAATAATTGAATGGATGGGAAATTAATCCAAGTAGTATACTTAGAAATTTAATTCTAAAAGAATAAATAAAAAGGAATATTTAATACTCTATTTTTATTTATTATAAGAATATTATTTAATATTCCTAAACAATTAAGTCTAGTTTATTCATACAACTAGAATTGATAAATAAAAGGAATACATTGGTAATTCTATTTTATTTAATCAATATTATAAGTATAGTATTCTAAAATATTCATTCAAGACATAGATTCATTCAAACTAGGACTTCCATTAGGATTGCCATAGTTTCTAGGAATCTTGAACTTGAACTATAGGATTGCTAAGACTTGAATTACTCAAATTATAGGTGAGTAGATAGCCTTACTTTCTCATTGTTTAAATCAAGAACTTGGAACTAGCCTAGCATCCTAACAGGTGAGTTTCTTCACACTCCCTTTTACTTCTTATTTTTGGGATGTTACACATGTCATATTCAAACTATTATTCATTCTATTATTCAATTCAAACTTAATATGCAAGCCTTAGACTTAGTTAGTTTTATGTGTTAGATGCTAAGTTTATGCAATGTGTTAATTCTATGTGTGTTGCCAGTCAAGCAAGCTAGTACTTAGTAGCCTAGGATGGTTAGATACTATCTTTGCGATGCCTTTGGCCTTTGTGGGAAAAAGGTGAAAAGTATATTTAGCAAACTAGTTGAATTACAAATGATAGTTCTTGTATTATTATACTTGAATTATTATGTAAGAATACTTGTTTGGACACAAGCTATTGTTATTCATGTATTCATTCTATTATTCAAACTTGTATTATGCTATGCTTTTGATACATATTCTAATTAAATTTTAGTTTGCATCCTTTTATACTTAGTATTTTAAACTTAGTGTGTAAACTCACTAACTATGCAAATAGTTGACAAACTTTATTTTACATGCGTGACAGGTTAAGGAAGAAAGGATTCAAGATATAAGATAGGTCTAGAGACCAAGTTTAATTTTATTTAATCAAATGTTTAGACTTGGTTTATTGTAATATTTTTTTTGGAAATGAATTTGAACTATTGTAATGACTTTGAATGTTTGATTATTGAATGAATGAATGTTTGATTTAAATGGTTGTTAATTTATTTAAACTTTAACATAGCACCATGAGCTTATGAACAATCAAACTCGCGCCCCAACGTATTCCGTCGTTGGTTGGGGTGGGACACTTAGTACTTCTTTTATGATGAAATGGATTATCAATAGTTAAGGTTTATTTAAATTTTAAGATTGAATTTCTCTCTCTTGATGTATGTTTGAAGTATTTACATTAACCATCATGTGCTTATGAACAATCTACATTTCGTGAACGTCCCGATAATTCCGCCATTGGTCGGGGTGTTACATCAAAACACCATGTTTTGTTACTGTTCAAAACCCACATAAAACGACATGCGTAAAAATATGTGGTTCAATAAAAACCATATGTGAAATTAGATTGTTCAAAAAAGCCATAAAACATAATGTGTAAAATTACGTAGTGTAAAAACACCGTGTGTAAAATTACGCATTTCAAAAACTCCATAAAACATGTGTAAATTACGCAGTTCAAAAAGACTATATGTAAATTACGTAGTTCAAAAACTTTGTGTTTTGTTTAATGTTCAAAACAACATAAAACGTCTATTTTAACAAACAATAGAAAAAACGCCATTAATACAAGTACCATGAAACGTTAACACAGTGATGAAGAAAAAGGGTTTTATTGTAAAACGGGGTTTAATTATTATTGTTGTTATTATTGTTGTTTTTATTGCTGTTGTTCTTATTATTATGACTATTAATGTGAAACCTAAGAACCATATGGGTAATTGATGAAACTTAGGAACAAAAAATGAAATACTAGCAAACCATAGAGACCATATTGATAATTTACTCTTATTAGTATTAGTATTATTGTTGTTGTTGTTGTTAGTATTAATATTATTATCAGTCTATTACTACTACTATCACTATTATAAGGTGAAATTATAATTAAAAAGGGTTTTGTTGTAAAAAGTGTAGTAAGAATTTAAGATCATTATATCTATAATTTAATTGTTGAGATTATATCTATAATTTAATTGTTGAGATTAAGTTGTATAAAAAAGTTAGTGAAAGGATATTTTAGTCGTAGATACTTTTGTTCACTTTTAATTATATTTCCCTTTTTTTTTCTAAACGATCATAATTTTTATATATGATATTATTATTTTTTAACAAAATTACACCGAAAAAAAAACGTTTTTTTATCTTTAATATGTTATACTATTTTATATAAAGATGTATTTGTAACGTGTCATTGTGTTTTTTTGCTCATTTTGTGTCATTTTGTGCGTCATTGTGTCATTTTGCTTGTCGTTATCTCTTACTATTTTTCTAAAATAAAAGGTTTTAAAAAGTATAATGATAAAACAACATAATTACGTACTTTTTATACGTAAATGATAATGATAAATAACAACAAATTTATCTAATATGTAAAAATAACCTGAAATTTCTAAAGTAAAAGGTGTTTGACAGGATATCATCAAATAATTTAAAACGTAAGACACAATGATGAAAACATATAACACAATAACCAAAAACATATGTTTTCTAAAATATTAAGTAAAGAAAAACAAAAATGTTGAAATAATACAAATGTGTACTTCTATATAATATGGAAAACATAAAAAATAAATATCAAAAAAATTATTTAATATATAAAAAAACAAAAAACATGAAATGAGCTAAAACATATAACACAATGACAAATATATATTATACAATGACCTGAACGTAAAATAAATAATGAATATATTACACAATGACCTAAAGGTAAAACACAATGAGCAAATGTATTGTTCAAAAAATTAAAAGATGATATCTGTTTTAAAAAATTATGAGTTTTAAAAAATACAATGATGAAATAACACAGATATTTACTTTTAATTTATAGAACATAAAAAAAATGAATAGTAACAATTTATTTAATGCATAAAAGACAATAACAAAATAACATAAAGTGAGCTAAAAAAGTTAAAACATTGTTGGATCAGGTTATGAGATAATCCACAACACTTAAACAAATTTCTTCTACAGAGATTGATAGATGTGGAATACTCTATCAACTCTATTACAAACAAAGTAGTAAAAGAAAGAACATTGAAATACTTCAAGCTAAATCATATATTTCTTTCACAAGCAAAGTGTATATGACTCTCGGTAAAACTCGCTAGTTTGCTACGTTACAAGTGAAAGGTTATATACTAAGAGCTATAGTTGTAACCTCGTAGGGATACAAGGCTAAACAAACTAAAACTAAAAATAGTATTATATTATAAATTGACAGGCCAATTTATATTAATTACAGTTAATACAGATGACTACATTGACTTTTACATTAAATACCTAAACTAGGCCTGTAAATGAACCGAACGATCATGAACACATGCATGTTCGTGTTCGTTCATTTAAACTTAACCGAACACGAACACGAACACATTAACGAACATGAATTTTGTGTTTGTGTTTGTTTATTAAGAAAATGAATATGTTCGTGTTCGTTTGTGTTCGTTCATTAATAAATTAAACGAACTGTTCATGAACATTAATGAACACAAACGAACTAAAATAAACGAACAAACATAAATGGACATTTTTTTAACACCATTGAACAATCATAAACGAACGTAAACACTATTGAACAAACATAAACGAACACAATTGAACAAGTATAAACGAGCACAAACGACAAGTCTTTTAAATGTAAATACAAATCATTCGTAAATTAGTCAGTTAACCGAGCAAAAACTAACATTACATAGTTAACGAACATAAACGAACACTAACGAACACAAATAAACGAACGTTAATAAACGAACATAACCGAACTGTTTATGAACATAAATAAACGAACACAAGGTGTGTTCATGTTCGTTCATTTAATTAAACGAACATAAACGAACTTCTTACCAAACAGTTCACGAACAGTTCATGAACTGTTCGGTTCGTTTACAGGCCTAGGTCCTAAACTGCAAAGGGCATTAATGAGGATATCTTCTGTTGATCTGATAGTTGTACATTGGTGCTTATTATCACAAGAATGTCTTCTGATCTGGTTATCATGGTGGAAAGCAACTCTTCATATTTCTTCAATAGGAAAGCAACATCAGTAAATAGAAGTCTTTGGAAGTCTTTGTGTCAGAAGTTGTTGAGCATTCTCCAAGATTCTTCATAATTGGAATACCTTTGTGAGATACTAATCATTCAAAATCATTGAGGCTTGCAACATGATCTAATCTTCAGAAGCCCAGATCATTGTGGCTTGCAACATGATCTCGTCTTTGGAAGACCAGAACATCGAGGCCTGCATTAAGGCAGTCTTTGGAAGCTTCGTCTTCCGTCTTATTATCGGAAGGACAGAGTTATCCTCATGAAGTATTCAATCTTCCGAAGGCTAATTACACCTTCCGAAGGCTGATGACATTCGAAAGATAATTCTACCCTTCTGATGTCTTCTTTTAGCCTTGTGGGAGATTGGTGAGACTATGGGAATTAGTATTTTAGAAAACACCAGCCTTTATGATCTTACAAACATAATAATAAAGACATATTACACAAGATTCTTTCAAATGGGAGGTCTTGGGTTCAAATCCCTCCCGCAGCAAAAAAAGGGTCTGTGGAGGGTCAGGGGGTTTTCCCAATGGGGTTTCCTCCTAGGGTGGTTGTGGTGGCTCATGGGAGGTCCAGGTAACTAGACCTTGGTGACATGGCCTGGAAACAGTGGGTTCACACGATTGAGACCTTCGCCGTTCAAAAAATAATACAATAACGAAAATGGTGGCACACAATGACATGAAACATTAAACACGGTGGTCAAAATACCTTTTTAATGATATAGAGAAATATCAAATGTAAACCTCACAATCTTTCTCTTCTTTTTTACAAATAAAATTCTTTTTACTAGTTATTATAATAATAATATTAACAATATTAATTAATATTATTATTATTGTTATCATTATCATTATCATTATCATTATTATTATTATTATTATTATTATTATTATTAAAAACTTAGCATTAAAATAGAGACTCTTATTCAAATTATCTATGGGTAAAAAAGACTCGATCTCTATGATATATCTACATGACACGTGTATGATTAAGAAAATAAATGATAGTCTACAAAACAGAAATATAAATTTAGAATAGACATGCAACTATACGGAAAGAAGACAAATTAAAGTAATCATAAAACCGTGTTTGCAAGAATATGTGACTTTGCTCGACTATATATATCCCAATACATTTGAAGGTTTTACTAGTCTAACCACTACACCCTTAGTTTGCACTCTCTCTTTCTCTCAACCTCATCACACACACATATAAGTACACACACATATATATATTTATATATAGATAAGCTGATATATAACAAGAATAGCTGTTAATATCAGCAAATAAATATGGGAAGACAACCATGCTGTGATAAAGTAGGATTAAAACAAGGGCCATGGACTGCTGATGAAGACAAAAAGCTTATAAACTTCATCCTCACTAATGGCCAATGTTGTTGGAGAGCCGTCCCAAAACTTGCAGGTATGTAGTAGATCATGCCACTTTTCATGTTTTATGGACATGAATTAGAGACAGTGATGCATACTTTGCGGGTCGACTTGTGAACCAAATGATCCGTATAAGATTTTTTTGTACAAGCTGTGTTGTAACTCGCTAGATAGTGAACTATAATACCACCTTCAAAATATTTTCTTGTAAACGCGAGTTGTGTCGTATAACCCGAGATTTATAAAAAAAAATATGATAGAATTTGTATGAAAAATGTGGTAAATTGTTTATAAATCTAGCATTTTTCTAAGAACATAGAGTAAATGAGTCACAATATCGAAATTGGATGTGAATTCTAAAAGATAACATTTTGATTTGATTTTGAATTCTATTTTCAGGACTATTAAGATGCGGAAAAAGTTGTAGGTTGAGATGGACAAATTATCTTCGACCAGATTTAAAAAGGGGTTTGCTATCTGAATATGAGGAGAAGATGGTTATTGATCTTCATGCTCAGCTTGGCAATAGGTATAATTGTATTTGCCAAGTGGCAGACAAGTCATGCATACACACATAATTCTTAACTTAGTGCTACTTGATTTATGGTTTAGAAAATAAAGAGAGCAAACTTAAAAAAAAATATAAATAAATAAACAAATAAAATCTTTTAGCAGTTGTGCAAACTCAAACATGACATGTTTATTGAACTATTCAGTTTTTTATTGTCTTCATGTTGAGCTTGTGTTATGTTTTGGGTTGTCTAACAAACATGCACATGACTGTAAACTGATGTTTTAAGGGAGTTTTTTTTTATTTAATTTTTTACATATATATATCGTGCTAGCAAGACATAACATATACATTGGAAATGTATATTGTATAATACAAGCATTCAAGAAATGTTTTTGTGGGGAACCATGATTGGACCAATTCTAATGTCTAAAGTTATATGGGTCCACAGGCATTATCATTTTTTTTAAGTTTTTAAATATAAGGCCCTCATGTTCTTGCCCATGAGTGTATGATGAAAAAGATTCTTCTTTAGAAGTAGACGAAAGTTAATAAAAAAAAGGGTAGCCTTTTATATGTATTAACATTATTATAAAATTAATGAATTTAGTGAAAATAAATAACATTCTTTGATTGTATTATTTACAGGTGGTCAAAAATTGCATCTAACCTTCCTGGAAGAACAGATAACGAAATTAAAAATCACTGGAACACACATATTAAGAAAAAACTCAAGAAAATGGGGATTGATCCTGTCACTCATAAACCACTTTCTCCACCAACGAATCACCAGTCGCAACCAACACCACCCTTGCTAGCACCAATGGTCCATGAAGCACCACAACCAGAAAACGTCGCGTTTTCTAAGCCACTAGAGTACCAAAACTATGAAACTATAGAAACAATTTCAGTTCAATCAAGTACAATAACTGAAGTATCTAAAGATGAACATGAAGAGGATGAACAAAGCACAAGAATTGTGGTTGACTTCTGCACAGATGAAGTCCCATTAATAGAACCTCATGAGATCTTACTTCCTACTGATAACAACATTTTACCACCTTTATCTTCTTCATGTTCTTCATCTTCAATCTCATCAACTTATAACCAGAATTTCATACACGAGGAACTGAATCAGTCTTTCCCAAGTACTGATAATCAATGGTGTTCATCCTCTTTAAACACTAGTGGTTACAACAACTTTGATGCATTATTCTGGGGTGATGATGATGATGATAATGAATTCATCAGCAACCTGAACATGTTGATCAATGATCAATATGAATCTGATAAATCTAAACTTGCAGCAGATCTCAACCATTACTCAAAACTGCTCATGTATGAGGACGATTGGAAATTCGAACAACTATTGTGAATTAAATGTTTGTTTTACCTTTCTATTAATTCCTTTATCTTTTTTACTGGAACTTTTAAAGGTTAATTTAGATGTAAATCCTTTAAAAGTGAAGGGTTAATAGTTAATTTCTATTTAGTAACCAAACCATGCCGTTGAATCGATCATGAATAGCAATTGATATTATTTGTACTTGATGTCATAATTAATGATCAATCTGTAAAATTTTAACTTATATTAGAGACAGTTATCCCATACTCCCTGGATTCTTCAAATGTTATCATAACATCACATCAAAATTATTTAAATTTAAGTTAAAGAGTTAAACTTGTGGAACATGTTTACAAGACTATATGCATCATAATCACCACTGACACATAATCTTTTTACCCACCTTTCTTACATGCATCCTCTCTGCTCTTTTTAACTCCAATTTATCATTATTACATATATCTTCTTTCTTCCACAACTCAAATGAGGTGGGCCTACCCTCTCTCTGCATTTGACGCACTTGTGGACGTGCAGACGAGGCGAGGTGCAGTCCGACTCCTTCTTCTCTGTTAGAATTCTAATAATAAATATAATTTATTATTAATTTTGACGCACTTGGGGACACACTTAGGTGGTATTTTTTTTAAGAGGTAAAATGCCTGCAGTTTGCGGACCACATCTGCAGACATATGTAGGATAAGAGATGGACCAAATGTCTTCATTTTGCAAGAAGATGAGTGTTTGTTTTTTAAGGTTTTTTTTCTTTTTTAAAATAAATTGAAGGTGGTGTATGGTGGGGGTGATGGGGGTGGCCCACGGTGGTAAAGGTGATGGGGGTGGTTGACGATGGTGGAGGTGGAGGGGGTGACCGGCGGTGGCCGGCGGCGGGTGGTGGTGGGTAGTCTCTACAGACCTTAGAAGATCATAGAAGTTGTTGGTACACGTCTGCACCAAGAAGACCTCGCGCAAACATTTTTAATGAAACGTCTTCGAAGAAACAAACAGTCTGCATATGTCAACGTATGCGCGTGGTCTGCGTGGTGCAGACAAAAGAGGCTGCACAAAGCTTTTATAAAAAAAAACAAACAAGGCCTTAGAACCTTGTTCACGTGATAGTGATCTATTTTACTAAAATGTAACTCTATTTTACCTCAAAATATCTCTGTTTTACTTTAAAATAACTCGATCTTATATGAAGGTAACTCGGTCTTACCTGAAATTACTTTAAAATTTTATTTGAAAACTTTATCTCATCTTAACCTCATACTTATACACCCCCATTTCCTAGTTATGCCAAAGGAGAATATGACTACACACCTTTGATATACAAGGACCATGTCTTTGTTAGTATCTGAGATTTTTATCTCTTGAGAACTCTTTCTATAAACTTCTTTTCAAAATAAAGTTTCATGTTGCCTCTTTTGTATTTCAAGAATACATACAAAAATCGTCATTATCCTTTCTTAACATATGTATAAATGGAAAATCATGGCATTAAATTACTATTATATATATATATATATATCAAAATAATAATAACATAACATTCATATCATCATAATGCATGTAAAATAGTAAAACAGGTCTCATACAACTCCCTTTTGTGTATTCCAAGTTTTGCCTATAACCTCAACGTATAACCTTGTTTCTCTAGGATTGATAAATGTCACACCCTAGGCCGGCAGGCTGGATCGACTTTCTCGTCAGGCGGAATAGTCCCAGGCGCGATTTGTAATCGGAATG
Organism: Mikania micrantha; assembly: GCA_009363875.1. Taxonomy (NCBI): domain Eukaryota; kingdom Viridiplantae; phylum Streptophyta; class Magnoliopsida; order Asterales; family Asteraceae; genus Mikania; species Mikania micrantha. Next base: position 55,121,827 of record CM018694.1, on the reverse strand, counting down.
ATCAAATTGTATTTAAAGCACATGATGTATAATAAGAAAACTAAAGTAAACATTCAATCTAAATTACAAAGTTAAATTACGGATGTTTGAGTTAAATTATTGAATACACCATTCTATCTTTCAAGTGTACAATATATACAAGAATGATTCATGTGATGTCATCAAAAGTCAAGAGAGGCCCCGATCCCAGGTACCTCCCAGAGTTGGGTTTACATCATCATCACATAGTTCTTAAACCAAAAACTTTCATAAATAAGTAGCAGAAATTTAAACATAGTTTGTCAAAACATAATAAACGTAATTGTCTGTATTTAAACATATCAGATTGCCATGACCAACAGATCTCTTAACTTCTTGCCACGACACCACCCTGGACTCGTACCTATCCTTCAACCTGACATACGTACTAAAATCTCAGCTTACGCTGATGAGTTCTAGTTTTCGTAAAACATCATAAACATTTTGTGAGTTAAAGCATCATTTACTGAAAACATCATACATTCATCCTATGTAACCATAACACATAATCATCATACAACCACTGCTACTGAGCGTAAACTGTGGGCTTATGCCGGCACAAGGATCTATAACGTTGATCTGATTCACCGAAGCATTCAACAGATCCATACTTACCCAGTACAAGTACTGGAGTGTCGCACCCCGAGAAATCTCGTCCCTTTCGGGGCGCGAGCAATAGACTGTCAGGATCGCAGTCTCCGGTCATACAGTTGTGAGACCTATATGTCTGGTTGCATACGTACGTCCAATAACTTGGATAATACAGTTTTGTTAAAATCAGAGTTGCAGAAGTGAAAGTTTAAGATGTCAAAACAACATTGTAAATATAAGTTGTTGTTCAAAACAGTTGTAAGGCAATGTTTTCTCCCCCAAAGGTAGAAAATGTAAAAAGGGGCCGTGAACTCACCTGGTAAAGCAGTTCCGGTTTATGTGTGTTCGCTACTTGCGAGTGCTAGCAATCCTACTAGTAAGAACCTACAACCATATAGGTGGTGAGTATAAGTTTTGTGGTGTGTTGTATCCCATACAACTCCAAGTGTCAGTGTGCTCAACCGAGTATACGTGTTGACATTGTGATGACTCAACGAATCGTTGGTGACACATTTGTTGTGTTAAGTCCGTTTAATGTGTCATAAATACAAGTAGGACACCTACATGCATCCTATGACCATAGTCGTACAACGTTCACATAAGTTGTCACACCCCAACCGACGGCGGAATACGTCGGGGCGCGAGTTTGACTGTTCATTAGCTCATGGTGCTATTAAGATGTTTCAATATTTAATGCATCATTATTACAAAACAATCATAACATCCATTGAATCACATACAAACATTTCATTAATTTGAATATACAACAATTACATTTGAAATGCAAAACATTGTTTACAAATTAACTAGGTCTACTAATTCTTATTCTATGTCTTCATCATGTCTTCCTTAGCCTGTTACACATGTAAAATAAGAGTTTGTCAACTATTTGCGTAGTTGGTGAGTTCACACACTAAGTTTAAATAATAAGTATAAAAAGGATGCAAACTATAGCCTAACTAGTTATGTATCATAAGCACCGCATGAATACAAGTTTGAATAAATAGAATGAATGAATGAATGAATAACAATTGCTTGTGTCCAAACAAGTATCCTTACAACATGTTAATTCAAGTATGGCCATACTATAAATTAACAGTTATAATTCAACAAGTTTGCTAGGTGTACTTTTCACCTTTTTCACACAAAGGTAAAAGCCTTTGCAAAGATAGTATCTAACCATCTTAGGATACTAGGTACTAGATTGCTTGACAGGCAACACACATAGAATCACACATAGAATCAACACATTGTATAAGCCTAGCCTCTAACACATAAAGCTAACTAGGTCTAAGGCTTGCATCATAGATTGAATGAATAGTAGAATGAATAAAGTTTGAATAAGACATGTGTAACATCCCAAAAACAAAAAGTAAAAGGGAGTGTGAAAAAAACTCACCTGATGTCCTAGCTTTGTCACTTGAATCATTGCCTAGGATTTAAAAAGTTGTGCTTGCACACCTTAACCTAAAGGCAATAGAATTTCTTAGTCTATGTACTTAGAGTTCAAGTTTTTTTGGCATTCCAGTTTCTATGGCATACTATGGAAGTCCTAATTGATATGTCTAAATTTGAATGGTTTTCATTTAGGATTATTTATTTATTTATTTATCAAAATAAATATCCTAATTGATTTTGAATACTTAATATTTTATTTGATTTTGAACAATCAAATAAATCAATATTCAAATTGATTTTGAAGGATTGTTTATTTATTTGATTTTGAATAATCAAATAAATAAATATCATAATTGATTCTGAATAACTATTTGAATATTTCCTAATTTCCATCCCTTTGTTTTTATTGTTTAATGTTTAAAAAAAAGATTTTTTTTTAAGAGAATGCATCTTAAATTAATAATTGTGTTAAATAAATTGTGTGTTTAGTATAAAAGATAAATGTTTACTTTAAAACAAAAGCCTTTTTATTTGAAACAATTTTATGCATTTGTTTTATAAAGTTTTCTTTTTAGAATAATAATGTTTTACTTTGTGTAATAGTTTTAAAAAAATAAATTCCTAGTTTTATAAAACAATCATTTAAAGTTATAAAATTTGTTTGAACAAAAATTGATTTACAATTAAAAGCATATATTTATAAACATCTTATAAAAAGATAAAAAGTATACATATATGCATCTTATAAATTATTTTGTAATAATAAAAGATTAATTATTAATAAGCTAATTAATAAATGTATACATATATGTATTTTATAAAAATTATTTTAGTATTCTTTATTTTTAAAAGATTAATTAAAGTTTTATTGGTTTAAGTATTTAAGTTTAAAATAAGTGTAATTAATTGGTTTTATTAATAAAAATAATTTTAATATTTTCTGTAATTAATTTTCTTTATTACAGATTATTAAAAATATTATTTTAAGATTTTTAGTATATTTTCATAAAAAAAAATTGGATGGAAGAGGCTTGAAAAGGATCAAAACCCAAAAACCATGTCGCATGGTTGGTTCGAACCTGGGTCTAGCCTCCCCAGCCCCAGCTACTTAACCGCTGGGCTGGGGAAGGCTTCTTTGACTTCATCTTGAACTAATTAAACTTAAACGGATTCTAGATTCATCACAATTCACGTATGAACCCTAATTTGAGATTATGTCCAATTCGATCGGATAATCGAATGTAAGCCATTGAGATGTTAGGGCTTTCGATCTACACAAAAAATCGATCGGAATGGTGGTGTCTGTTACCTGATTCAATGAGACTTGATAGGAGTTCAAGAAGAACGAATGAGTTCGGCCGAAACTTGGATCGGTCTCGATTTCAGAAGGCTCGGGGATGTGCTTCAACCGTGCAGATGGTTTCGAAATGATCAGAGGATAGTTTAGGGTGCAATTTATTCGGATTTTATAGTGATTTCATTCGAGTTTTATTTTTGGGTTTTGTTCGGCATTACGAGGATCGAATCCTCTTGATTTTGTGTTGATTTCATTTAATCGATTGTTTGATACGAATCACGCACTAATTTCCTTTCCAAATCTATTCCTAATTTAGTTAGAAACCACGTGGATGAGCTGTTAAGGGTTTGGGTCGCAAAACGGGCTGGTGGGTCGGGTTTGAAGCTATTTGGGCGAGAAAGAAGGGGGGAAGTGGGAGAAAGAATTCAATATTTACAATTTTTACCCCTCACTTATCTTTTCTTTGATTTCCACTTTTATTCTTCCTCACACTCACATATAAAGTTTATAAATATTACAGTTTCAGCCCTTTAACCATTTTTAAGAGTTTAACCATTAAATTTTATATTTAAAAGTTTTATTAAACATCTTTAAAAAGTTATAAACCTTTTTATTTATATCCATGACTTTATTTTTATAAATTGTTTATGTATTATTACTATTTTATTTCAAACTAACTAAAAGCTTTATGAATATCATTTTAAGTTTAATAAACTTTTATTTTTAAATATTTATTGTTTTATGTTCAAATGTTTAAAAGTTTATAAAATCTTTTAGTAAATAATAATTTATTTATCTTGAAATGTTTATTTTTCATCTTTAATAATTGGTTATAAAATGTTTTTATTTTATTATAACCTATTAAAAATTTTCTTTTATAAGAATCGAAACTTTTATAAAATGAAATTTATAAAAGATTAGATTATACCTTGTGTTATCATTAGTATTAATAATTTATTAATGAAAAAGACAATTATATAAATTTTTGAATACACGTGTTTTCAAAAAACATTCGAGACTTTTATTTATTTCGAATTAAACTCGATTACAATATTCGAATTCGTTACGGAAAACCCTGGGGATTACATAAGTGACGTGTAAGAATCACAAAAGTTACCATTTTTGGAAAGTTCCCATTTTAGGAAAGTGTAGTTATGAAATCCCATTTCATAAAGCTAATACCTTTATCATGTTTATAAAAACACGTTTAAACACTTAAAGTATATCGTTTGTGCATAAATCGCCATTTATGTCATTTTGCCCGAATAAAGTTTCCTAAAATAGTATGTACTCGTTTAAAAACTCGTTTTCACAAATCAAACTTTCCAAATATGTTAGAAATCCTTTTTAAACATATTTCAATAATCAAAGTTCACCAAAACATCTTAAAACATCAAAGGCCCTCTTTTGATTTACAAAAGTTTCCATATATAGTAAGATGCTATCAAATCATGTTTTTCACCAAAATCAATTACCCAAATGTGTTTCTAAACACTTCAATATGCATTTGACAACATCTAGACATGTCCAACATGTCTAGATCATCATAAATCTATCACACGCATCATAAAAGTTTCCTTTTATGGCAAGTATCTCAAATCATAAAAATAACTTATCAAAACTCAATCCAACACTTATCTACTCTAAAATCAGTAGATCTATATCAAATAACACATCAAATCACCAACAAATTCGTGTAAACTAACCACATGGAGTTGCATGTGGGTGGATGTTCATGCATGTGGGTTTTCACCCCCTGCATGTCCGATCTAACACTAGATAAGCTCATTAAACTACCTTAGAAGTCAAGATTTATTGGAAACAGCTTCTGATGATGAAGATCTAGTGGATTGATTGTTGTTCCTAGCTTGTAGATGGTTTCCAACACCGTCCTTGAGCTCCAATGGCTTCCAAACACCAAGAGATAGCTTCCAAGGTGATTCCAGGGGGTTTGGGTGTTGATTCCTGAGGGTTTTGGTCGATTTTGAGAGGAAATGCTCGGTGGTGTGTGATAGAAACCGAACAAATGAATTGGGGTTTGTCTTTAAAAGAATCAGTCTGCTAGGACCCGTCGCGTACCGCCAAGGCCGATCCCCCGTATTTCATAGTATTCAAACTACCAAGTTCACGAAGTCTTTGAAGTATACGAACCAAGAGTTCATGAATTATTTGGAGTACACGAACTCAGAGTTCACGACTTGGGGTTCATGAATTGGGGTTCACAACAAAGGTTCGGATACCCCTATTCGTGTACTTCTTCGTGTACCTTTTCATATACTCACCTTATCTGCATAAAACTTCACAGAAAACTATCCAAGACTTTGGAAAGCTAGTTCTAAGTGCACAACGGTCTTACCAATGCATTGGAGCCGAAAAGGAACAAACTTTCTGCATAAAGGCATGACCTTTATGCATGTTTTCCTTTTTGACTCAAAATCATAACTTCCCGTGTGTTTACTCCTAATTTTGATCGATCAAAAGCCGTTTCTTGTAGTTCACGAACATCCACTTCTTGTACTAGATAGAGTGCTTCCAACCAAAGGTGAGCATGGTTCCCAATGCACTCATATATATAGGCAAAGTACATGAAGTTGGTTCACGAAGATAGAGTTCACGAAATGGAGTTAGTGTACTCCGGTTCGTGATTTTTTGTTTGGTTTGTTTTTTCATCTCTTTCCGACAAATTAATTATATGTTACCCATTCGTAAGTTCAAATAGCTTTCATAGAAAATTTGGGGTGTTACAAGTCAATGCACGCAAAAACATCTAGGTCCTCTAAGCTATGCAACCTAGCAAGAATCTTGAATCCTAAATCCTGGTGACTAAACACGTTCATCACCTGAGAAAACATGTAGATCAAGTTAACAATAAGTTGGTGAGTTCATATGGTTTTGTAGTCTGAAATTGTTTGAAAAATATTTATTTTGCTAAAACCCATCAGAGTCTCACTCTAACTCGACTCTATATCTCCATACATTGGAAAGATTGATGCGATAATTTGAGTTTCCATTATGATTACTGTTTTTGGAATACATCATAGTTTAGTATTGAAAACAGTCCCCACGATGGTGACCTAGTGGTAAGGGGGTGAGAATCTGTAATGGAGGTCTAGGGTTCAAAGCCCTGCACCACCCAATTTTCGCTGTGTCACGCGATTTACCTCCCTCATGTTGGCGGTGGGACCGGTCGGTGAGGGGCGCCTAATGGTGGCGTTCACCATTTTTTTTAGTATTGAAAATAGTTTATGGCGACTAGTTTTAACTTTTCAACCTTTTAAAATTTCATACACAATTATAAAATAAAAATATTAGAATTTAATTTTTGCATTCTGAGAAATTTTTATTAATTTCAGATATTATTTTTATTTATTTTATTATTTAAACTATATAAAAATTTTTAAAACTAACCTAAAAGATTATATAAACTCAGAAAACTATTCTAGAAATTTTATTAATTTTCAGAAAATATATTTTCTAGTTTTAAAACAAACGAAGGTGTTATTAAACTAATTTAATATCATATAAGAAACTCTATGTAAATTTTTATTTTACTTAAAAACATGATGAAATTCAAATACTTGTTTAAATCAAAGTTTATATAAATAAAAATGGAATGTTACTATAATAAATTTTTATAAAATTTCTAACATGCATTATTTAATGTTAGTTAAATAAAAGAAAATATAACATCATTAACTTCCAATTTTATAGAAGAAGCAAAAACAACAAAAGTTTAAATAAATAACTATAGGATATATTATATTAATATTTTTTTAATTATATATAAAAATTATAAAAGCATTTGTTTAAATTTATAAATAAATATTTTCAAGCTATTATTCAAATGATGAAGATAAGTCTTTCGATCACAAATATTTATTGTTTAGGAAAACCATAGAAAGCCATAGACTTAGTGTAACATTACTGTATTTCAGGTCGTCCGTACGTATGTACGATTGTACTGTTACGACCAGATGACAATTATTAATGATAATTAATTAATTGGATGATATTACTGATGATTGGTATACATATTGAGAACATATTATTATACGTGTTAACCATGGGAAGTTTAGTTGTAACCCAACTAAACAGAACCAGAGAGTTTATCGCAGTTGCATTCACGGATAATAAATTATTGGTTTGGAATGGAAAGGAAAGGAATAAGGAGTTGATTGTTGTTTGGTTGCTAAACATAGTCAAGGACACATGGTCATGGTTTATCGAAATAGCGGTAGGACGGTGGCTGGGGCAGTTGCGACTGACCCCTACATATGCCCTATACATATGCATATTTCGGTCTATCACGGATGTGTCAGTGATTTGGTTTAGTGGGTTTTAGATTGGGATTTATAATATAAAATTTAATAAAATAATGGAAGTATAATGGGAATTGATTACGTGACGGTGATGTTACTAACATAACTTAAACGCGAATGTTATTTCAGAAATATTAACTTGATAATATATTCGCGTGGGTGACGATTCACACGAATATAATTATTAGGAATAGTAATATGATTTTTGTGTAATTAATTTGGTCGATTAATTGATATGTGATGATTTATATTAGATACCCACGAGCTTATGAACAATCTACACATCCCTCGTGGCACCCCGTAGGAAACCCTAGTATGAATTATTTCATACACTAGTTACTATATTCAGGATTTCATGCTTATGTGTTTATTACATGTTAACTGAACTCCTGCTATACATCTGAATTGCATATGATACTTACTGATTTATTTGCTTACTTGTGCCCTAACGACTTGATAAGGACATACTCGTGATGTATTGTAAAGGTGGTGGGACGGTGATTTGGGCGGTTGCGACCTACCCTTATCATATGCCCTATACATATACCATTTACAGTACATCGGGTGGATGTCAGTATTGAGGAATAAAGGAACTACCCGTTTGAGAAATAAATTGCTTAGGAATTTAACTGCTTAGGAATTTATTTGCTTTATGAATTATTTGTTTGATTTAGGATCACTAGACAAGGACACACTCGTGGTATACTACAAAGGTGATGGGACGGTGTTTGGGAGGTTGCGGCCTACCCTTGCATATGCCCTATACATATACCATTTGTAGTATATCGGGGGTCTGTCAGTGTCAGGAACTTAGGATATTATTAGGAAGTATTGTAAGATTGATGCTGATGGAATGTTGATTAAGGTTGGTTTGGATTGACACTTTGGATGATCATATTTAATGAACACATATAAACTCATTTATGAACACACTAATGGACACGTGGGGTGTATAGGATCAACGAACACTTAGTGATAAACTGAAGCCTTGAGCGATGATACAGACACTTGGTGACAATATTAACGCATAGTGATGATACTAACACTTAGTGATGGTATGAACACTTGATGAGAATAAAATTATAGGGAGGATATGAACACTTAGTGACAATAAGAGCACTCAGTGATGATATGAACCCTCATTGATAATCATGGACATTGGGATTAGTATGGACTTTTAGTGAACTTAGACATTAGGGGAAACTTTAATGTCAGGTGAACTTAGACGTTAGGTGAACTTAGAAATAGGCAAGCCTACATGTCAGGTGAACTTAGACATTAAGCGAACCTAATTGTCTAAGGGAACTAGAGGCCACTTCACTCAAAATTATCCTACTTAGGATAAGGTTTGTGAAGTGAGACAATGATAAGAGACATGATACACCCTAAATTCTAACAAGGGCATAATCGTGGTGCAATGCAACGGTGGTGGGATGGTGTCGGGGAGGTTGCGATCTACCCCTGCATATGCCCTATATATAAGCTTGTTGCATTGCATCGGGAGGTTGTCAGTGTTAGTATAGGGTGGGGAATGTTTAGTACTTAGGAATAATTAGATAATATTAGATATGACCAACTAGGATGCGCTAGTATAATATTAGGTAATCAATACTTTGATATGAGTTTAACGACAAATAGGAGAAAAATATAGTTCCTATATGTAATCCTAACTGTTGAAATGAACTCATTTGACCCTTGTTTGTATGACTCACATTGTAAATGGTAGAAACATGTTTCTAATCTCTTCAGAAACATGCCGCCACGCCGTCACAACGGGGATGATACGAACTCTGAAGATGCTAACGGTAATGCCAACTCCGACATACAAGAGTTAGCAAACCTCATCTCTGGATTGGTGAATCAATTAACTCAAGCAAATCAATCTCTCACTCAGAACAGAGGTGGTGCAAACCCACCAACTTGCACATTCAAGCACTTCAATTCCTGTAATCCACTGAAGTTTACGGGTTCTGAAACAGCCACTGGTCTGCTGCAGTGGTTTGAGAGCATGGAAAACACCTTTATTAACAGTGATTGCCCCGAAAATCTGAAGGTGCGCTATGCCACCAGTGTTTTCCAAAAGAGAGCACTGACTTGGTGGAATGGCGAAAAGCGAACTAGGGGAGTGGATGCTGCCATAGCACTGACATGGACAGAGGTCAAGAATATGATGACCACTGAATTCTGTCCCCGTAGCGAGATGAGGAAGCTGGAAACTGAGTTCTGGGAAATCAAGAAACACAGTGGAGAGAACGTGATCTACAATACTCATTTCCACGAGTATAGTCTGCTGGTGCCTCATCTGGTGACACCATCGGAGAGAGCCATTGAGAAGTACATCGGCGGTCTGCCTATGCAGATCCAAGACACTGTCTACGGAAGCAACCCCAAAACACTAGAGGCTGCAATCCGTCTATCTACAACTCTTACTGATAATCATGTGAAAGCTAGAACACTCACGAGGAAAGGAACCAAGAATACTGAGGGGAAGGCTGCTGCAAAGGAAACGAAAACAGAAGTCAAGACTGAGGCTGCTAGTTCTTCAAAAAGCAGCAACAAAACGAGGAAGACCAGGAACTTCGCGGTCACTGCTCCTGCTGCTAAGTCTGCGCAGCAATCATCCAACAACACTACTACTAGAAATTATATTAGGAATACTCCCAAATGTAATACTTGCAGATATCATCACATGCCCAACTTGCCTTGTCGCATCCGCAACAACTATGGAAAGTATGGCCATTTTGCTAATGTTTGCCGGAGTGCACCACAAGCGCAAAGGATGCAACCTGCTCCGCTTGCATTGCCCGCTCCGCAAGTTCAACCGATAAAAGCTGCACCTGTTCGCCAGGTACCTCCTGCACAGGCAAGAGCCTGTTATGAGTGTGGTGAAGTGGGTCACTTGAGAAATAAATGCCCAAGACTGACGGGAAACAACCAACGGGTGGCACGGGGCAGAATGTTCCAACTGAATGCTCCAGCTGCTCAAGCCAATCAGGATGTGGTTAATGGTACATTTCTGATCTAAAACTCTTATGCATCTGTCTTATTTGACTCTGGTGCCGATAGGAGTTTCGTTTCATATGATTTTGAATGCATGCTTGGTAGAACACATACACATTTAGATAAACCGTTTAACGTGGAGGTGGCTGACGGAAACACTATAGATATTGACACCGTTATTATTGGATGTACTGTGAACATAAATGATCACGTTTTCCCAATTGATCTTATACCTATGCATCTCGGTAGCTTCGATGTTATCATAGGCATGGATTGGTTAGCCACCCACAAAGCGGAGATCATTTGTCATGAGAAATATATTCCTATTCCCTTACCTTCGGGTGAAACTCTATGAGTTTATGGGGAAACTTCTAGTAAAGGTCTTAAGCTAATGTCCTGCACTAAAGCACACAAGTACCTTAGGAAGAAGTGTATAGCATTCTTAGCTCACATTGTGGAGAAGAAAGAGAAAGGGAACAACAATGAAGACGTTCCCGTAATCAGAGATTTTCTTGAAGTATTTCCAAATGATCTGCCGGGTATTCCACCAGAACGTCAAGTAGAGTTTCAAATTGACTTAATACCTGGCACGAACCCTGTCGCCAAAGCTCCGTACAGACTGGCGCCTTCTGAGTTACAAGAATTGGCGAGCCAACTGCAAGAACTGACGGGTAAAGGAATTATTCGCCCGAGCCATTCGCCATGGGGTGCACCGGTCTTGTTTGTTAAGAAAAAGGATGGGTCATTCCGAATGTGCATCGACTACCGCGAATTAAACAAACTCACAATTAAAAATCAACATCCACTGCCGCGCATCGGCGATTTCTTTGATCAGCTTCAAGGATCGGCATGGTTTTCAAAGATCGATCTTAGGTCTGGGTATCATCAGCTTCGGGTACATGATGATGATATTCCCAAGACGGCTTTCAGAACAAGATATAGCCATTATGAATTTCTGGTAATGCCTTTCGGCCTTACCAATGCACCGGCTGTTTTCATGGACCTCATGAACCGTGTCTGCAGGCCATACTTGGATAAGTTTGTAATTGTTTTTATTGATGATATTCTGATATACTCCAAGAGCAAAGAAGAACACGAGAAACACCTTAAGTTGGTTTTGGAGATCCTAAGAGAAGAGCGACTGTATGCCAAATTCTCTAAATGTGAATTTTGGCTTAAGGAAGTTCAATTCTTGGGGCACATAGTCAATGAAAATGGTGTTCTCGTGGATCCTGCGAAGATTGATCCTGTGAAGAATTGGAGTACACCGAAGACGCCGACGGAAATTCGATCGTTTCTCGGACTTGCCGGCTACTATCGGCGGTTCATCTCGAATTTCTCCAGAATTGTTGTCCCTCTCACTTTTTTGACTCAGAAGAATAAACCATATGATTGGGTACCGAAGCAAGAGGAGGCATTTCAGACCTTGAAGCAGAAACTTTGTGATGCTCCTGTCTTGACACTGCCTGATAGAAATGATGACTTTGTGGTTTACTGTGATGCATCCAACCTAGGTCTTGGTTGTGTTCTCATGCAACGGGGAAAGGTAGTGGCCTATGCATCAAGACAACTGAAAATTCATGAGAAGAACTACACTACACACGACTTGGAACTTGGTGTAGTCGTGTTTGCTTTGAAGATATGGAGACATTATCTTTATGGCACTAAGTGTGTAGTCTTTACTGGTCACAAGAGTTTACAACATATTCTCAATCAGAAAGAGCTTAATATGAGACAACGGAGATGGGTTGAACTATTGAACGATTATGACTGCGAAATTCGCTATCATCCTAGTAAAGCGAATGTAGTAGCAGATGCACTTAGTCGCAAAAGTCAAGTTCAGATCCATAGTGTCCGAGTGTGCACTAACCTCCATAATGACGTTTTCACAGCCCAACAACACTCATTGGCTCAAGATAATTTGAAAAATGAGATGTCTTGCGGGGCTGAGATATTATTGGCAACCAAGGATGATGGCTTGATGTATTACTTAAATCGGTTGTGGATACCGAACCGGGATGATCTTAGGATGAAGATTATGGATGAAGCTCATAAGTCTCGTTATTCAATCCATCCGGGTGCCGATAAGATGTATCAAGACCTTAGGGCCTTGTACTGGTGGCCAGGAATGAAGAAAGATATTGCTGGTTATGTGTCCAAGTGCCTTAATTGTGCTAAAGTCAAGGCAGAACACCAGCGACCTTCTGGATTGTTAAAACATCCGGAAATACCTATGTGGAAGTGGGAGAATATCTCCATTGATTTCATTACTAAACTTCAACGAACCGCAAGCGGTAAGGATAGTATTTGGGTGATAGTTAATAGATTAACCAAGTCGGCTCATTTCTTACCGATACGCGAGACGTACCCGGTGCGGAAGCTAGCTCGTATCTACGTTGATGAGATAGTTAGCCGACATGGGATTCCCTTAAGCATAATATCGGATCGTGATGCTCGCTTCACGGCATGATTTTGGGAATCACTTCATGAAGCTTTTGGAACAAGATTGGATCTTAGCACCGCTTATCATCCTCAAAGGGATGGCCAAACGGAGCGGACGATTCAAACATTGGAAGACATGTTGAGAGCCTGTGTCATCGATTTCGGTGGCAATTGGGATAGCCATTTACCATTGGTCGAGTTCTCGTATAACAACAGTTATCACGCGAGCATTGGTATGGCGCCGTTTGAAGCTCTGTATGGCAGAAAATGTCGGTCACCTATTTGTTGGACTGAGGTCGGCGAATCGCAGATCACTGGTCCTGAGATAATTCAAGAAACGACTGACAAGATCCGCAAAATCGGTGACAACCTGTTAGCTGCACGCAGTCGACAGAAAAGCTACGCGGATAAACGACGAAAACCCTTAGAGTTTGAAGTTGATGATATGATATTACTTAAAGTGTCGCCTTGGAAGGGCGTTGTACGATTCGGGAAGAAGGGTAAGCTTGCTCCACGTTATGTTGGCCCTTTTAAGATCCTTGAACGGATCAGGAAGGTTGCCTACAAGTTAGAACTTCCTCCTGAACTTAGTAACGTGCACCCGACGTTTCACGTATCCAATTTAAGAAAGTGCTTAGCTGATCATGATCTTCAGGTACCACTTGATGACATTTGCGTCGATGATACCATGCACTTTGTAGAAAAACCAGTTGAGATAATGGATCGTGAGGTTAAAAAGCTCAAACGCAGTAGAATTCCAATTGTCAAAGTATGTTGGGAGTCGAAGAGGGGTCCATAATTCACCTGGGAGCGGGAAGATCAGATGAAGCTTAAGTACCCACATTTATTCACTATGGTCACTCCAAGTTGAATTTTGGGATGAAATTCCCTTAACTAGGGGAGACTGTAACATCACTGTATTTCAGGTCATCCGTACGTATGTACGATTGTAGTGTTACGACTAGATGATAATTATTAATGATAATTAATTAATTGGATGATATTACTGATGATTGGTATACATATTGAGAACATATTATTATACGCGTAAACCATGGGAAGTTTAGTTGTAACCCAACTAAACAGAACCAGAGAGTTTATCGCAGTTGTATTCACGGATAATAAATTATTGGTTTGGAATGGAAAGGAATTAGGAGTTGGTTGTTGTTTGGTTGCTAAACATAGTCAAGGACACATGGTCATGGTTTATCGAAATAGCGGTGGGACGGTGGCTGGGGCAGTTGCGACTGACCCCTACATATGCCCTATACATATGCATATTTCGGTCTATCACGAATGTGTCAGTGATTTGGTTTAGTGGATTTTAGATTGGGATTTATAATATAAAAGTTATTTCAGAAATATTAACTTGATAATATATTTGCGTGGGTGACAATTCACATGAATATAATTATTAGGAATAATAAATCTGAAACGATATTCCATAAATTGTAAAATCGAATTGAAAAGCGATATGAACGTCGGATTCGCAAAGGTGACGATCTTTACGAATACGCACGTAAGTAACGCGTTCGACGAGATAACAAATAATAATTAACGATATTAAATTAATAAATGAAAACTAAAAATATTTATTAGGAATCACAACCTAAAACAAATCCGAACAAAACGTTTCATTTAAATAATTAATTTAATGAAAATAAACGGAGGTATTGTATTTAGACGATTTTATTTAAATTCATTTTATTTAAAACGAAACATGATCATTTAAACACTTTAATGTTTTAAATATATTCACGAGAAAACCGAGCTTATTTTACGTGTTAATCGCGAGATAAACGAGACCGAGCACGTGGGGAGATTCCGGGCTATAAAAGTCCACACTTTCTTCCTCCTCTTCATTCTTGCAAGAACCACTCTCTCTCTAAACATTAGGTTCGCCACTCTCTCTCTAAAACTTCTCTCTACGATATCTCCTTCGTTTCTCAACGGATTCACGAGATCTTGGTGCCAAAACGACCGCGAAATCGAGGGGAAACAAAATCTGTGGAAGAATCTAACCTTTGATCGAGCATAAGAGGTAAATCTAGAGTTTTTATTTTGTTATTTTCACTTAAAAACAACCGGTTGTATTTTAGGCACGAGTTTAGACATTGACCGAAGTTACATAAGCGAGTATGAGTGAGAGGCTAGCTCTGCAAGTCATAGCACATGAAGATGATGGTGATGAAAAGTGGGATGAGGTACAAACTACAGGTGGCCGAACCCTTTTATGTTCAGCGAACCTGTCACCACCTGCATGGCCACTCACGAACCTTAGCTGGTTGGAAAATGGGTGGGCCGATCCCTTAAGGGGAAAAAAGCGAACCTACTGACCACAAAAGCACTTAGCTGAACCCTATGGCTGCATGTTTGGCCGAACCTTGGAAAGCCACGAACCTGTTCCTCTACGCGAACCTAGATGCAGCCAGCCGAACCTCCCTCTTAAACGAACCTCTATTGGTTACTAAACCCTACAAAGTGACGAACCTATGGTTTGGGCAAGCCACCTGAGCAGCTGAACCTTTCTCTCCTTTTGGCCGAACCTTAGTGTATCAAGAACCCAACTATGGCCGAACCGAAGGGCAGCAAACCTTTGCCTCTAAGCAGCGAACCATGTTGCCCGAAACCTCCCTCATGATTCCCTAACCTTGGTGTAACAAAGCCCTAGGTTCGCTGCCTTCTTAACTAACTAAACCTAAGTGAGGAACTAGGGTGAGGGTTAGCCGAAGCTTATGTATAACCGAACCCTAAGCCGTTGGATCATCTAAGTCGTGAACTTAGGACTATTCTTAAACCATGGGGGCGGTTGAACCTTAATGCCCTTGGAAACTAAGATTTAAAAGACAAATGGAGTACCATGACCACATAAACATACACATATAGACCCACGCATGCATGAAACATATTAAGTGATCATTTTCTTTTCTCACATAAGTCTTGAATTATGGAATTTTTGTATAATTCCAATATCTTATGAGGACGGCCTAAATATAACTTTCTTAAACACAAATTTGGTTTTAAAACTTAAATTATGGTGGTTAATATGACCAACATGCATGCATATAAATATGAAAGCGTATATAAGATATAAGTATTACTTTCACAACTTGTATAACTTTGATGTAATTTAAAATCATCATAGACTAGATAATCTAAAATTCACAAGTTTGAATTTCCTTGTGATGACGATCCTTTATAAAATCTTGGGTGTTTTATTACAACTTGGATTAAATAAAATAAGTTAACGAAACATCAAGGATGTAAAGTAAACACATATGGTTATCCAATTGAAATGAGACACACAATTATGAACACAACTACATGGTAATTACAGGTTGATTAAGTTACTCTTGATTTCATTTACGTGAGCGCGCAATTACAAGAACACAGAATCTAAGGACTCAGGTGAGTTCTCATAACCTCCCTTTAATTCATTTTGACTTTAAACTCGGAGGTGGGACATGTATACCAGATTTTCATACTATTTTGATAACACATGGATGACGCTTGTTTATTTGTATGATATTCATAGTTATGGATTATCATATTTCATGAGTTGTTGCTATTGACTTCGGTCATTTGCGACGACTGCATGTATTGTCACTATTCCATGAGTTGTTGTTAATGACTCCAGTCATTCTCGACAACTGCATGTATTGTCACTATTCCATGAGTTGTAGCTTATGACTTCGGTCATTCACAACGACTGCAAGTATTGTCACTATTCCGTGGATCGTTGTGGTTGACTTCGGTCATCCTCAATGATTGCATGTATTGTCACGTGGTTGTTACCACTCCATGAATCATTGTTTTTAACTTCGGTTAATTACATTGATTTCATGTATAGTCACTTATACTATTTGAGAATATTGATGATTGAAGTTGGTTGAATGTTATGTGATTTATTATGATTATCTACGATTATCTAAGATTATTTGAGATATGTGATAATGTGTTTGTGATTGTGTGTTTTGGTTATGTGATGGATTATCTAACAGGTGCCATGTGGATTATTTCAGAAAAGCTATAAACTTTCTTAAACTTTTGTAAACATTCTTAAATATAAAACTTATGATTACTCACCAACTACTTTGTAGTTGACACTTGATTTTTACATGTTTCAGGGAATGAAGACAAGTAAGTAGGGCAGGATAGCTCTACATTCTTTTGGACATCATCACGTAGAATCTTGGACTTAGCTAAATAACTGAAATTCTGAAGACTAGAATTTAGTTAGATAGCTAAATCTTTTGTGTAATTGATGTAACTAATTCATGATGAACATGATTTTTGTGTAATTAATTTGGTCGATTAATTGATATGTGATGATTTATATTAGATACCCACGAGCTTATGAACAATCTACACATCCCTCGTGGCATCCCGTCGTTTCCGCCATCGGTTGGGGTGTTACACTTAGAATCAAAGCATGAAATCTAGGAAATACTAAGTCAATTTCATCCTTAAACTTAGAGTGAAATGTGACTTCTTTATCTTGGAAACTCTATCAAGAAGCTATTGGATAAACTAAGCAAAACATGTGAGTCCCTCTCATACTTCCCATTTTTAATTTTGTAAATTTAGTTTTGTTGCATATGTTCATATACCAAGGATAATGATTCTAGAACTTCTTCAAACTATAGTTGCAAAGCTATAAAGTCTAATTAGATTGATATTATTGCTATGTGTTATAACTTGTTTGTAATCTGTGTTAATGTATGATTCATGCTTGCTTTATCTAGTACATTAGTAACATTAGGATGGTTAGATATTCCTTCAAATTGACTTATGTCATTGTGTAAAAAAAGGTTAAATATATACTTTTGCAAACTTGTTGACATATTTTCTTTTAGGCTATGTATAAATACTTGTTTGAGATACGATATATCTATTGCAAACTTGTGACATACATGTTTTAATTGAAGACTTAATTAGTCTTAAATAAAAATATTTTGGCACTTGTTTGAGAGACTTTTGATGAAACTTATACCTATATAGAAACTTGTAGAGTGCATACTATTGAACTCAATTATGTATAGACTAATGATTGCATCTTTTTATGTGCATACTTTTAAAATTGTATGAGTGCTAATCAACTATGAAAATAGTAAACAAAAATTTACTTTACATGTGTAACACGTAAAATGAAGACTTGTTGAAGACTAAGATAGGATTAGTAAACCTATTATTCAATAAATAATGTTTTGATATTTATATTTTGTGTTTGTTTGGAATTTGAATATTTATTTTATGGTGTGTTGAAGGAATTTAATATAGTTGTCTTAAATATTTAAACATTTAAAGTAGCACAACTTAAACTTTTGAAACATTGCATAGCATATCCCAACATATTCCGTCATAGGTTTGGGAGTGACAATTCATCTTTTTCATCTGACATGTCATTAAAGTTGGTGTCTTATCATTATTTTCACCATCACCAAATAGTGATGGGTAACAATAGTTTTGTGTATCAGGGAAGTATGTTTATTGTTTTCAGAAACAAAAGATTGGGTTAACAATTAAGAAAACTTATGTTGCATCAGGGACAACATACGCTAGTATGCGGGTTGAGATTGATGTTGCTACTAAAAAGTGTTGTAACATCACTTCTTTTCAGGTAAATTTTTTTTATTGCACATACTTTATTATTGATAGAACACATTATGCTAATTGAATACTCTTATTTTGAATTATGATATAAACACTGATTTACACTATTGAGAACACACAGTTAACATGCATAAACCATGAGGAAATTTAGTTTGTAATACAAGTAGATATACCCATAGTGTTTGTTGCATATTGAACATGCATTATATATTTTGTTTAAGGGTATTGGTAGTAGTGTAGGAATTCTATCACCAAATATAGGCAAGGGCATATGCCATGGTCTATCGAAGAGGTGGTGGGCTGGCGGCTGGCTAGGTTGCGACCAATTCCTACATATGCCTTATACATAAAGTTTCTTCAGTTCATCATGAGTATGTCTGTGTTAGGATTTAGTGTGGAGAATATGAGGTTTGTTTTTGGGTTGTAAAGGTTTAAGGTTCTATCACTAAATATAGTCAAGGACACATGGTCATGGTTTATCGAAATGGTGGTGGGATGGCAGCTTGATAGGCTGCGACTGACTCCTACGTATGCCATATACATAAACTTATTTCGGTCTATCATGGATGTGTCAGTGATATGATTTAGTGAGGAGAATGCTTGGGAATTGGATTTGGTAAATATATTCAAATAATAATGATAATGAAAACATTTAAGCGTTGGTATGGACATAAACACAATTAAAAACGCCAATGTTGTTTTAGTAAAGTTAACCTAATAATGTGTTCGCATGGGTGACGATTCACACGAATATAACTATTGGGAATGATAATTCTGAAACAATATTACATAAATTTGTAAATCAAGTTGGAATACGATACGGGCGTTGTATTTCTAAAGGTGACGATCCCTACAAATACAAACGTAAGTTACGCGTTCCAACGAGATAACCAAAAATAAATATTTTTACGATATTTAAAAATAGTAAGAAGAATTTAAAAACGTTTACTAGGAATCACCACCTTTAAAGGATTTAAGAGGAAATCTGTTTATAAAAATAATTTATGTTTTAAAAAGTTATTTTATGCAAAAACGAACAAATAAAACCGTTAACACATAAACGAGGAGAACCGAACACATGGGATAAACACGAGCTATAAAAGCCCACCTTTCCTTTTTCTTCTTCACAATTGCAGCCCTTATTTCTCCCTCTCTCTAGAAATTCCGTCCACTTTCTCACTCTAAAACCTCTCTCTAGAGATCTTTATCAAAACTCAACCATTTAGTTTGATTCTTGTCCCAAAACATTTCTCCAAGCATGTAGATCACAAACCTACGAAGATTTCGAGTTTTCATACACAAATTGGAGGTAGATCTTGAAGAACTTTTTCGATTTTTGCATAAATACAAACGGGCTCATTTCACCATCTTTAAACCGACAATTCTGCATGAAAATATCTTAATCATGCTTACTAAGAATGAACTAAGGTATGAGATGGACCTGCAATATCGATGAAGATGGAGGTGGAAGAGGATGAACAGCCCGGTCGAACTTAATAGTATCGACAATAGGTTGTCGAGCTTGATAACTTCAACAATGAACCTATCGAACTTGATAGAATCGATAAAGCATCGTTGAACTTGAGAGCCTCATCGATACTAGTTCATCGAATTTACTTCCATCGACATTGTTTCATCGACATTAGTCCACCAATACTATGCATGTCGATATTAGAGGCCATCAAACATATTATCTTCGATCACATAACCATCGATACTAGCTTCATCGAATTTGGTAAGTTCGACCATTATTTTATCGATACTATCACCAATAATAGTCATCAAACTTATTATTATCGGTGGCTTTGTAGGGTGTCAAATTTGCTAATATCGATGGATGCACACATATATGATTCAAATTGTAATGATAGGAATAAGCAACTTAAAGATTTTTACGTGCAAAATGAATATACTTGCATGAATCCATGCATGCATGTATATTCTAGGATACTACCTTTCACAATATATATATATATAAGTTAACATAACTTAGTGTTGATGGAAGGTCATAATCATTATTATTAAAACTTAACAAGGATATTACACTGCAACTTAAGTAATCTCATTTGGATAATAAGATGATTTCTCAATTATAAAAATTAAAACACTAAACATTACATATGGATAAAGCATATGTAATCACGAGTACAACACACATTAAATACAGGTTGTTGAACTATTGTTGAATTCATATCAGTGAGCGCGCATTCTACACGTATAAACACTAAACATCACAGTGAGTTCTAATAACCCTATTTTTAATATTTTTGCTTTTAAAATCGGGGATGGAAAATGTATACTTAAACCCTTATGCTTTGATATAACACTTGTGAAACTTGGATGACATTGATTGTTTTGCCACTAGACTTGCATTGATCTAAACCACTGTTGATTGTGTCGACTTTGGTCCTCCGCAGTGATCAGGATAAACTCTTGAGGACATGGAACCACCATTGATTGAGTTGACTTCGGTCCTCCGTGATGATTATTTACACTGTTGATTGAGTCGATTCGGTCATTCGCAGTGATCAGGATAAACTCTTATGCACATGGAACCATCATTGATAGAGTTGACTACGGTCCTCCGCGATGATTCTTCATACTGTGGATTGAGTTGACCACGGTCGTCCACAGTACTATAAGTTAAACTCATTATTGTGGTTATTGGTTATTTGATTGAATTTATGTGGATGATTGATTGAACTTACTTGGAGTATATGATTGATATGCTTGTTAGTGATTTACAGGATATGTTCATCTTTACAGGTTCACATGTGTTTACTTAAACTATTATACATATTTTTGTATGTGTTAAAACTTATGATTACTCACCAACTACTTTTGTAGTTGACACTTGATTTTTATATGTTTCAGGAAATGAGGAGAAGTAGGGAAGATAACTTTATATCTTTGACCTTGGACTTATCCAATTTAACTGAATCTACCGAAGACTAGGATTTAGTTAATTTAGCTACATCTTTTGTGTAAATTGTTGTAACTATTTCATGACAGACATGATTTTTGTGTAGTTACTTTAAATGACTTAAATGATATGTAATGATACATTTTAGTTGCCCATGAGCTTTTGAATAATCTGCACATTCCTCGTGACATCCCAATGATTCCGCCATCGGTCGGGGTGTTACAAGTGTGATATAGTTTGAAAATTGGGTTGAACGAGAGGTGGTTTTTAATTCTCAAGAACCTTGAGTATCAAATATAAAGTAGAAGTTGTCAACTTATTTGTTTGTGAAGAAATAATGTGAAAATATTTGTGTGGATGAATGCAAATTTATATGACAAATATTAAAGGTATAAAAAAGAAGATTATCTTTTTTTTTTTTTTTTTGAAAATTTAGTTGTTCCAACGATTATGCAATCGTCATCCATTGAATGCCGCAATGACTTTGGTCATTTACCCTAGTGTTTGTATCGTAAAAATAACAAAGGGGGTAGTTCTTGTCGGTGCCACAAATGGGGGAGAATCCACGAGCCCCTTCATGTGATCTTCTCTCACATTAAGATTCTCATTGCCGGATACAAATATCAAAACTCACCGTGAAAAATGAAAACACGCAAGAAATATCAAACCTTCAAAAGTTTAAATTACATATTTTTTAACAACTGAAATTACTATTTATATTACTAACGTTATACAATATATTAGTATTGTATAGATCTTATGGTAATGACTTACATAATTAACTTATAGAGTAAATTACGGTTTTGACCCTTGTGGTTTAAATGTTTTAACTATTTCAATCCAAATTATAATATTCTATCAATGCAGCCCCTCTGGTTTAAAAAACTATCGATTTTGGCTACGTACCATAGTTAGGTTTGGGAGTCAAAACTGTTATAATAGTTAAGTTTGAAGGCCAAAACAATCAGTTGTTTAAATGACATGGGCTGCATTGATAGAAAATTATATTATGGGTTGAGATAGTTAAAACACTTAAACCATAGGGGCCAAAACCGTAATTCACTCTAACTTATATAATAGCTTACTTTGTTCTAATTTGTAGCAAAAAAATGTTTCTATACAAGTTCATGTTTCTTCAATATCTTGTCTGTTTCTATGTAACTTTTGTTTTTACTTTGAAATGTTTTCTACCGAGATCATGGTTTCTACTTATCACCAAGTTTCTACTAAAGAGCCATTTATAATTATCGACATGTTTCTACTAGTGAAGTTATTTTTGCTAAAGTGCTTTTGTACAACAAAATTTCTAGATGTGTAGAGTTATTGCTCACACTTTGAAGCTACTAAGCCAATTGTAATATAGTTTTGTATTGTAGAATTATTAAATGAATCGATAGTTTGTATTAATCATATTAAAATCAATTGTTAGGATTAATTTTAAAAGTTTATAGGTGGCTGACCTCAAATAGATTATGCATGCTCGTATCGTGTGAATTTATTACTTCTCTTGTATTTATATTTGAACTTGAATTAAATCTATTTTGTGTCTTCTTAAGTTATTATTAATTGAAAATGACTTATTCAATAAGGGTTTCTTGGAAGATTGACTATGCATGTTTCAAAAAGAAAATTTCACATCGTGTGTGTAAATCAACTCTTTGATTACAAGTTATTGCCATCTTTGATCCTATAGTATATGATACTTAACTTGCTTATTCACATGTGTATTAAACAAACTTGAATAAAAATAAATAAATATTATAATGCTGCACAGAAATTTTAGTAAAAATTATGGTTTCGCTAACGGAGTTAAAATGGATGTAATATCAATACTCCAATTTGTGTAGATTGGGGGTGCACTTGTAAAAGCGCGAGTGTGACATTATTCGGGTCAAGTCGTCCTCAACTAGTTCATGATAATTGATTGTTTATTCAAATTCTGGATTAATAAATCTATTATTAATATATGAATTGAATCAAGACTCTTCATATTACATGTTTTATTCAAATTCTAGATTAGTAACTCTTATATTAATCTATGAATTGAGTCATGACTTTTCATATTACATGTTTTGACTACATGTATTAAATCATGACTCTTGACATCACCTTTATGTAATATAAATACAAGACATTGGTGCCTTGTAAAGATGATGGAAAGTAGAATACTACATGATTTACAATATACACACTATAGAATTTCCTACATTTTTTATTCCACCCTCTCTTGTTTCGTATACACGTTCGGGTGCTAGGTTAATCACGACAGTACACATACTATTTCAGTTGTTATACCCTGGGAGACAGACACGTTCGTCTTGAGAAGAGGCATGAATTCTGTTTTGAGAAGAGGCGTGAAGTCTGTTTTAAGGGAAACATATTTTGAATACGTGCTTCAACCACAATCAACACGTCTATTTTATATTGTAGTGAAGAATAAGTGGAAGACACACCAGATTGAAAAATAGTCAAATGGCTTGGTTGAAGATTAAACATGGAACATGTTCTAGTCAAACAAGATACTTAGATCACACAACGAATAAATGGATCAAAACAAGTTTGGTATATAAATTTATAATTTATATTATTTTATTTTAATGTTGTACGGGTATTGTACTAGATTATTTTATACGAATAACGAGAATATCGTTATTATGTATATTTTATTATTTTTTTATAATAAAACGTGGACTTATTTCATACAAACACATTAACTGATAAAAAATAAAAATACGAGTAACACAACTTTTTTAGCATTTAAGGGAAAATGTTATAGAAACATAATCAACTTTTGATTTTGTTCCAATTAAATTACTGGAACATTGTTTTGTTTCAATTAGGCAACTTAAGTTTGATTTATGTTCTAATACTAGATAAAAAACATGGATAACAAGTAATCTTGATTCGTATAGACTTTATAAGTGAATTATTAGATGATGTTAGGATCCGTTAGAAGGTTTTAGACGTATTTTAGTCTCATTTGGGCATTTTTTTTTCTAATCAACTAAATACTTTTACATTTTTTAAAAAAGTTCACAATTTTTTTTAATTTTTTTAAAATTTTTGCAATTTTAAAAATATTTTGAGATTTTTTTTTTTCAAAATCCATGTTATTTTCATGTTATTATACAATAAAAATAAAAAAATAAAAATAAAAAAAATATAATTACAAGTTATATAAATCACATATGTAAGATTGGAACATAAAAATAAACTTAAGTTATCATATTAAAACAAAACAAAGTTTGAGTGACTTGATTAGAACAAAATTAAAACTTGCTTATGTTTCTACAAAATTACCCCTCTACAAAAAATAGAAAAAATGCATTTTAAAAAATATCTACACACTTTTTTACACAATACGAATACAAATAAGATGTAAAATTTTTAAAATTTGAATTTATTAATTGAAAATGAAAAGTTTTAAATGACTGAATTTTCATTAATATTTAAGAAAATAATATTAGTTTTTTGAGTTAATTGCATAAATATATGGACCCTTTTGTTTGATCAAATTGCATATTTGGTCCTCAAACTTTAAAAATTGCATATTTAGTCCAAACATTTAAAGTTAATTACATGAATGGTCGTTATCATTTGTTTAGATTGTAAATTGGTCCTCAAACTTTAAACTATAGAAAACGTTTATGCAATCCTATTACAAATGTTTGGACTAAGTTTGTAATTTTTCAATATAGAAGACCACACATGCAATCTGACTAAACCATATAGACCATTTATGTAATCTTCTCATTAATGTTTGGACAAAATTTGCAATTTTTAAAATTTGGAGACTAAATATAGAATCTGATCAAACCATAGGGACCATGTATGTAACCTTCTCAAAAATATTTGGACTATATTTTCAATTTTTAAAGTTTGGGGACCAAATGTGCAATCTAAACAAATTACATTGACCATTTATGCAATTAACTCTAGTTTTTTTTTTCTATATTTTAAAGTTTGATTTTATTGTATTAAATAACATTAATCTCCAAATTTGTCAAAATATCATATGGCAATGCAGGATTGCCTAGAAAGACAACACGTGAAAAATATAATTGAATAGGATAAAAAAACGTAATCTAATATATTTTTATTTTTTTATTAGGTAGTATAAATAAGCTAAACGAGTACGAAAATGATTCTGGGTATTTAGCCGAATATTAACTATTACCATACTCCCTTTGTTGAAACCCATGCGAAATTTTATAATTAGTCACATACCTTCTTTACCTAGATATTCTTGGAGACATTGTTGTTGCCATTCCTCGATGCTTGAGTTTTAATTTTTCTTGTAATGTATGAGTTTTTATGCAATTTAACTAATTCAACATTTAAATAAGAAATATCAATTTTTTCTTTAAAGTATAAGTAATCTAAAGCATATTTTATATTAATAAATAACTAGCTCATTAAAATATCTCACTCTGTCTTTCGTTATTTATTTTTTATTCTCTCACACACATATCATTTTCTGATGACTTCTTATTTTTAAGATTTTTTATATTAAATAAAAATATTAATAATAATGATATTATAATAATATTATTTTTTTAAATCTAAAATAAATTTCATTATAAATAATTATTATATTGTCAATAAAATAATTGTAAGTAATTATTTATTAGTTTCTTTAAATAAACTGTAACATTTGTATGGACAGACAGAATTGGGTCAAAAGTATAGTTGGTTACATGTCAACATTTTTTAATTATTTTAGACGCACCATAGATGTTAACTTTTGAATTACTGACGAGCATTGATCACCAACCTTGAAAGCGATATTCATTGGGTTTTCATTTTCAGTGACATCAGGCATGACAATCTGCTGAACTAGCACACAGTTGAGTTTGTGGTCAATCAAATATACGTGTGTATGTCTATATATATATATATATATAGAGAGAGATAGAGGATTGACAAAAAAAATATCACTCAGTTTTATTTCAATAACACAAATAACTTCACCAAAATTAAACCAAATCTTTGATTTTTTTAAAATCATTGTAACATATTTAAAACACTTTATTTTTTTATAAGTTTTTGTAAATTTATCACCGTTTAAGAGTTAATATCGTTGTAAGTTTTTGACTTACATCACTGTAACTGTTTTAGACCCAAAACTTAAAATTATATTGCCTCTTAAACGGTGATAAATTTACACAAACTTATAAATTAAGAAAATATTCTAAATGTCTTACAGTAATGTTAAAAAAAATCCAAAATTTGGCTTGAGTTTAACGGGATTATTTGAGTTAGTACGATAAAGAGAGTTATTAAAGTTATTATTATTTTCATCCCCTATATATATAACATGTGACATTTCTTTAATTTTTGAAAAAGTGTATTTTGGTAATTTGTTTAATGCTTAGGCTATGAATTCAACCCCTATCACTCCACGTACACGCCATATAATCAACCGACACCATCACCACTCATCACTCCACGTCATCATCACATTTGTTATCATCACCTCCTCATCAAGCCCCCATCACCCCCTCATTTTTCCTCTTTCTTCTCCTTCACGTCGTGAAGGTTGTCACAGGATTGCCACCACATGGTGGTCATGCCCGTATGTGTTATATTGGATGTGGGTGATGAGGGCGTGATGGAGGGTGGTCAAGCAAGGACGAAGGATAATGAGGGCCTGGGGGCCCCGACCCCTGTTGTTTTTCGGCTCAGAAGCAGGTATGTAGTAGGATTTGGTCGGAAAATTTTATATTAATAGAGTCCAACCTCTTTGGTTTTTCTTCCAAAAGATTTTTTATATTAAAGGTTGGTCCTCCTACACAAAAAATTCAAGCTTTGTCCATATGGTCAAGCCCTCTCACGCCTCATAACACATGGCCTTATGGTCATTGTGTAATATCTTTATTATTGTGTTTTATTTTTTATCTTATAATATGTAATATTGACGTTTTTAATATGTTAAATAAAATGTTATTTTTTTTGTTTTATGTATTAAAAGTAAATAATTGTGATATTTCACCATTGTGTTTCTAAAAGTTGCAATTTTAAAAAACACATAATTGTCATAACTTTTGGAAAATACATTTTGATCATTGTGTTTATGTTCAGGTCATTGTGTAATATACTCATCATTGTGTTTTATGTTGAGGTCATTGCTTAATATATATACTCATATTATTTTATTTTATGTTCAGGTCATTGTGTAATATACTCATATTATTTTGTTTTATGTTCAGGTTATTTTGTAATATACTCTTTAGAAAGATAAAAAAATGCTTAAATTTATGGTGCACTTTTTTTTTAAAAAAAATACTAATGTACAAAAAAGTTATGAGGGTTTAAAAAAAATAAAAGAAATTTGCATGTGATTTGCATGTGTAAGTTCATTTTTTTTTGTTTTGACATGTTCACCCTTAAGCGTTTTAATCCACGTGTATTTTTTTGTGGCTTTTTAAGGTTTCAAGCATTTTTAGAATATCCTTACTATATATATATATATGATTACTAGATTATTGACCTGTGTATTACACAGAGATGTATAAAATAAAAATTACAAAGCAATCACTGATAGTAATATAGTTATAAAAATAATATAAAAGTTTCAATATTTTTAAAATAAGAAAATAAAAATACATTTTATAAAAATCTAATCATCTTTTTAAACAATACAAATAAGAATAAGGATCAAAATTTTGAATTTTAAAAATTATTAATTGAATATGGAAAGTTTGAAATGATTACATTTTCATTAATATTTTCAAAAATGAATATGAATTGTTTTCTTCAAATTTGGAAATTTGACTTTATTGTAATAAATGAAATTAATTTTAAATTTGTTGAATATGCCAAATGGATAGCCTATAATCACGCCACGTGGCAAATGTGATGTGGATATTTCTAATATAACGCCATGTGGCATGCTGTTATTTATTTATTATATAGTATAGATGATCATATAAAACCCTTGGATTAGTCAATAACTAAATAACTCAAATATAATGGTTAATCTAAAAGTTAAGTGTGTAGGATTGTGCAACTTGCCTTTATTCATAATTTAATATATAAGGGTAGTTTAGTTATTTGTACCATATAAAAAAGCTAGAGTTAATATGATGGTGTTATATGTCACCTTCTAATGTATTTAATAAAACTAATTTCTATAATTAAAGTTTACTCAATCTTTTTTTATACATCCATAACTTTTATATACTATAATATTTTTTTTATAAAAATTGCACAATGTTACTCGTTTTATTTTTCTCTTTAATCCGTTATAGTCTTGACTAGTTTTTTTTTTTATTTTTTCGGATGTTCGTATTTACATCAATGTAACAAGTATAAACATAACACATTATTTGTAACGAGCTGTAATGAATTTTACTTTGCATTGTTGTAAATTAAATATGGGTTATGTTTATGGGTGTAAACGAGCCGAGCCTATCCTGAGTTCGTTAAGGCTTGAGCTTGGCTCGTTTAGACAAAATAGGGTTTGAGGTCGACCTCGGATCGTTAGAAAATTTTTAGGCTCGAGGTCGGTATGTAAAGCTCGGGATCAATAACTAAACGAGCCACATTTTTGGGCTCAAGCTCGGGCTCATTTAGGCTCGGTTCATTCGAATTTTTTACCGATCCGATCCCGAGTATTACACGAACAAGCTTGATTCGTTTACAACCCTAGCTACGTTGTATTATTTATTTATTACAGTGATGTAACAAATGTTTTCAACTCACTTTATATCATTTATTTAATTACAATGATGTAATTTACTGCTTTAAAAAAAATCAAAATAACGTGTTATGTTTATGGTCGTTACATTGATGTAAATCCAAAATTTTTAGACCAAAATCACCTAAAAGTTACGATTATAATAAATTCGATCTTGTAATGAATCTTGGGTTATAATGTTGTAAATTAAATATGTGTTACTTATTTTATTACAATGATGTATTTAGGTTTTTTTTTTCCGGATGTTTGT
Organism: Mikania micrantha; assembly: GCA_009363875.1. NCBI lineage: Eukaryota > Viridiplantae > Streptophyta > Magnoliopsida > Asterales > Asteraceae > Mikania > Mikania micrantha. The sequence goes on along the minus strand of CM018694.1, from coordinate 55,092,277 downwards.
GTTTTCATCAATGTAAATAAATTAAATAATAAAAATATAAACGAATCGAGTTCGAGCCTAAAAATTTTCTAACGAGCTCTCAATCCTGTTTTGTCTAAACGATCCGAGCTCAAGCTTTAACGAGCTTGGGATCGGCTCGGCTCGTTTACACCCTAAACGTAACCCATATTTAATTTACGACAATGTAAACTGAAATTCGTTACAACTCGTTATAAATAATGTGTTATGTTTATACTTGTTACATTGATATAAATAAAAACATCCAAAAAAAATAAAAAAACCTAGTCAAGACTACAACCGAATTTAAAAGAAAAATAAAACGAGTAAAATGGTGCAATTTTTATAAAAAAATATTATAGTATATAAAAGTTATGGATGTATAAAAAAAAGAAGTGGGTAAACTTTAATTATAAAAATTAGTTTTATTAAATATATTAGAAGGTGACAAATGACACCACCATATTAATTCTAGCATTTTGATATGGTACAAATTGATTAAACTACCCTTATATATTAAATTATGAATAAAGTCACATGACATAATCTTATAAACTTTACTTTTAAATTAACCATTAGAATTGAGTTATTGGGTTATTGCTTAATCCAATGGTTTTCATTTGAACACTCTTGTATGTATGTGTGTGTGTGTGTGTGAATCAAATAAGAACCCACCAAAAATGTGTTAACATATTAACTCATATCTAATGGCTGAAAAATCAAATATTTAACAAGATAATATGTTTAACAAACTATTTTTAATTAAAAACGATATTTTATTCATTTAACTTAGTATAGAAAATAGGATTTAGTAAAAATGTGACAAGTGTCACACTCTTAAAAATCCCACAATTTTCATATTTTTTAATCAATGATTCATCCCTTAATTTTTATTCACTTATAACTTTTTATGATATTTATGATATGTTATTTCTTTATAAGTGCACTCAACCCATATCTTTAATTCCATAATAATCATTAACAAAAATGTCAATGTGATGTAGTTAATGTTACATTGGTGTAATTTCATATTTACCTCTCATCTCAACTATTGATTTGACATATAAATTTAAATATTAAATTAAATGAACCAAAATCATACATATCACATGTATTAGATACTAATATATAATCATAAACTTCTAGTCTAATATAGAGATGCACAAAAAAACCGGTTAACCGAACCGGATCGGTTCCTGGACCGGTTACAAACGAGTTTCTGGACCGCTTTTGGGTATCAGTTAGTTGCAACTGAATAAGCCGCCTATTAGAGACCGGTTTCAGGATTTTGAGCAAAAACCGGTTATAAACCGGTTAAAGTAGAACCGGTTTTTTTTGATTGGTTACAAACCGGTTACACATTTCAAAAAAATCTAGCCGTTTGTTACCGTTGGAGGAAAACTATCCGTTGGGGACCGGTTTAACCGGTTATTAACCTGTTAACCGGTCTTGAATAATTCAAAAAATAGCCGTTTGTAGCCGTTTTTTGGACCATTTTTGCCCCTAAACGAAAGTATAAATAGATGGGGGTGTTTTGATTTGATCACACATCATCTGTTCTTCTCTTATGCTCTTAAACGCTCAAAAACGATCAAAAACGCTGAAAAAACGATCATTTACTTCTTAATTCGATTTCGATTAAATGGCAAGCTCGCGAAGTGCTCAAAGTTTTGTTGGTATTGGTGCATCCTCTTCAACCGAACCAACCGTTGTTAGAATCAAAGCTAACGAGGAACAAAGATCTATTCCAACATTTCTACATATGCGAAATGTTGAACGGTGTTGTTAAGGCACGCTGCAAAGGTTGCGGTACTTTTCTTAAACTGTAATCTAATTCTACTTTAAGAAGCCATTTGACCAAGCATTGTGTTGTGGTCGAAAATAATCCGGCAAGCGATCAAGCACAAATGTCTACCGATTGTGGGGTTTGGAATTTCGATCCAGACATAGTTCATGAAATGATGGGAAACTTAGTAATGCAAGAAAGTTTGTCTTTCAATCATTTCGACAACCCACGATTGACGAGGATGATTCACAAGGCGCTACAATCACGATATCAACAAGTAAATCGTTATGGCATCAAGCGAAAAAAGAATTAATTTTGGGTTTTCAAAATTTAAAAACCGAGGTTAACTTAACAACGGATGTTTGGTCCGCACCACACAGGTTGCCTGAATCGTACCTTTGCGTTGCCACACATTGGATCGATCCCGATACATGGCAAATGGAGAAACGTACGATTGCCTTCGAAATGTTTCCATATCCTCACACGGGAGGAATATTTGTTTTACATGTTAGAAGGAATAATACAAACATTTTATCTGCAAGATAAAATATTTTCAAGAACTTTTGATAATGATTCAAATAATACTAAGTTGATACAAAAATTAAAAATTAAATATAAACCAATATGTAATGGAGCTTTCTTTCATGCTAGATGCATTGCGCATATCATTAACTTGGTTGTACATGATGTTTTTGCGGTTCCTGAAATGAATAAGTTAAAAGAAATGTTTAAACAAATGTCGAAGGATGTTATTTTGACAAGACGTAGAAGATATATGGATTATCAAAAATTTTGTGAGGATACAAAATCTGTCTTTTTAGGTCCGTATTGAGACGTACCTACAAGATGGAATTTGACTTAGCGTATGTTTGACAATGCCATACGACACAAAGGTAAACCTTGAAAGTATTTCATGTTTATTTAGTCCAACGACGTCGGACTAAGTCTTTTCATGGGCAATGTTGGGTCGCCATGGACGAATTCACCAGTTTATTTGGAACTATTAAAAATGTAACAACTATTTTATCGGGTGTTTATTATCCCACGTCTTGTTTGATTCTTCAACAATTATTTACAATGACAAGAAAAATTAAAGAATTTCAATCGGAAGGTGATACATATAGGGGAATGTTAATTCCAATGAAATTGAAATTATTGCAATACTTTCAAGAAATACCGGCCGTTTTTACTTGTGTGACGGCATAAAACCCATGTTTTAATGGTGCCAGCGTTGAAACATTAATTGATGAAATTGTTATTTCTTTGGGTTTGGAGGACCCAAACTTTGCTACAAAACACTAAAAATAACTTTAACATTTATTTTCAAAATATGTTTGATCATTATTTACAAAAGTGTGGTGACACATCTAACATACAACAAACAATGTATGCGGCTTCTAGTTCGAGTAGAAGCCAAGATGTTAACTTTGATTTGTTTAACACTTTAAGGCAAAATGTAACTAAACGAGCCCGAGGTACTAACACAAGTAATGAACATGGAAGGTATGTAGGGACGGATTGGATTCCGGTGTTAATCTGGAATAATTTGAAAACTTTGATATTTTGGCCTGGTGGAAATAAAAGGAATACCAATTTCCGATTCAATCTGTCATGGCCTGTGATTTATTAAGCGTACAAGTTTCTACGGTAGCATCGGACATGGGAGGCCTTGGGGAGGGGCAAACCCGACCTCCGTCCAGGGCCCAATTTTTACGGGCACATAAATTTAAAAAATCTTTTATATATTATATATATTTATTTATATTTGAGAATATAAAACTAAAAAAACAAAATTTTACAATTCAGAAGGGCCTTTTTATTTCAGCTCGCCTGAGGCACTAAAAATCTCAGGACCGACACTGGCATCGGAATCTGCTTTTTCTCTTTGTGGCAGCGTTTTATACATACGAAGGACGAAGCTTACTCCAGTATAATTGAAAATGTGCATTTGCTTGAAAGACCATTTGGACGCAATGGAATGTGCACAAGACTACACAACACTTGAAGGCGGGCTTGAGGTAGAAGAAACAATACACGAGGTGGAAGTTGAGGAAAGCATGACTTTACCACTTTCCGATGAAAAACAAGCAATGGATGAATGGATGCGGAAAAATAGCTCGAAAATCCAATCTGCATCACATTCTGAAGGCTAAGTACAATTTATTTCGATATTTCTTTGTTTTTTTTATTTATAATCTTGTGTAATTAAATGTTACATTTTTTATTTAGTTTTGTTTTTAATTTATCTTCTTAAAATATTGTTATTTTATTTTATTCTTTCTTAATTTTTATTCATTTAATTTTATATACATTAAGTTTGTAAACTATTAATAATTTTGAATAAATATTCGTTTTTTATTTAATTTTTATATATATAAAAGTATGTACTTAATTTTTATTCGTTAAATTTATTATTATTTTTTAATCTATATGACAAGAGGGTAAAAAAAATGGTTTTTGAACAGGTTTCACAGGTTAATCGGTCCGGTAAATAAACGGTTTGCTTTCATTGGTTACTAGAAATACTTTAGAGAAACCGGTTTTTAACTGTAAAGACTAATAAAGGCTGATGCTTACCAAACTTAAATTTTGTCTAAGTACCAGACTCTACAGAGACAAACAGCCTTCGGAAGGAAGGAGTTACACTTCGGAAGCATCATTGCTTCTGAAGGGTAACTCACTCCTACTGAAGGATGTACAGGACAAAGCACCTCGGAAGGCCAACACTTAACAAAGATGAAGCTTCAGAGCTTCCGAAGACAACAAAGCTTCTGAAGATCAAAGGCTTCCGAAGATTCTCTTCTGCAACCTCCAAAGACAAAGACTTCCTAGGATAATACTCTGACAAAGACTGTAGCTGATTACTTTTATAGTACCAAAGGTGCTGACAACGGATATGCTGGTCTGAAAAACAACAAAGATAGAATACCGAGAGTCAGACACACCACCTTACTTCTTCTCAGCTGCATTAAATGCAAAAGATCATCTGAAGCCTTGAAGATCAACAACATTAAATGTCTTTTGTATTTAGCTAGTCTTCTGTAAAGTCAATGTCTATATTTGTAATGATTGTAATTAAGTGTCTTAGCCTGTAAAGACACTTTACATACTAGAATAAGCTTTACTTTATGTATTGTCTAGTATACCCAACTTGAATTCCTACGAGTATACGGTTGTAGCCTTGGCTATATAACCTCTCATTGTAAACCTGTAAAGTGTGCTTGTGAGCTTGCTTGTAACACTTGACTACTTTGAGAGAAATATATCTTTGAGCTTGAAATTTGTTGTTGTGTTCTTATTGTTATTCAAAGATTATTTGTTAACATTGAGTGTTTGAGAGATCCTTCTAACAGATATTCCGCATCTGTTAGATTGTAAGACATAAATACTTGTGAAGTGTGTTTGAGGTTAACAACCCGATCCAACAAGTGGTATCAGAACTTTGGCTCTTGAACTTAAGTGATTAACCATCCTTAATTTACCAGTTCTATTTCTTCTAAAATCTCACTGCTTCAAAACTCATATTCTGTTTGTTTGTTCAAATGGTTGCACTTAATAAACATGATACAGAAAATGGTACTCTCAACAAGCCACCAATGTTTACTCCAGAAGACTATGACACTAGGAAAGTTAGGATGGATGGATTCATCAGGAACCAGGATTTCAAACTCTGGAAGTCAGTTCTTGAAGGGCCCTTCATCCCAACTGTTCCTGCTGCTGGCGCTGGTGGAGTACCTGTGCCAAAAGATCCAGCTCTCTATTCAGATGAAGACTACAAGAGAATGGAGGTGGACTCAATGGCTTTTTGGCTCTTCCAGATGGCCATCCCTAACTCAATCATACATGTATTCAAGAAATGCAAATCTGCTCAAGAGTTGTGGAACTCTCTACAGCAAATGTATGAAGGATTAGAAGATGTTAAAGAAAATAAAAAGGACATGCTGAAACAGAAGTTTGAAAACTTCTGTCAACAAAACAATGAGAAGATGACTTCTCAATATCTCAGGTATGTTCAGCTTATTGATGAGTTAGTAGCCGTAGGTGTCAAAATGGAGAACCAGGATGTAATCAGAAAGTTTCTTAGATCACTTCCTCAAGCTTGGAACATATACTCTGTAGCCATCCGGAGGACAGAAAATCTAAGGACTCTAAAGCTAAGTGAACTGTTTGGTATACTCAGTGCTTACCAGATGGAAATAGATGCCCAGGAACCTAAACCCACCCATATAACTCCTGGTTCAGCAGCACTCTATGCACCCATCAACAATTCTCCTTACCATAGCTATCAACCTATTTACCACCCTACCTCCACACCCAATGTCACCTTTCCTGAAACACCAACTCCATCAACCACGCACACAAATCCTTTTTCCAACCCAACTCCACCTTTAACCTCTGGACAAGGAACTTTCATGGCTGAGGAAACCAATTACTTTCACTTGTGCCAGGAAGACTTATATGGCATTCCTGCAGATTATCTTGAGGAGATGGACATAAATTACCAGATGGCCATGATTTCCTATAGAGGAAAGAAGTTCTACCAAAGAACTGACAGGAAATTCAAAAGGCACAACATGAAGACTGGGTTTGGGCTTGACAAATCAAAGCTCAAATGCTTTAACTGCCAACAGCTAGGGCACTTTTCTTGATAATGCAAGTCCTCAGGCACTCAGCCTTCAACCTCTGGGCAACCACATCAAAGACCATCAAGTTCAACAAACAGTGCAAACATTGCAGAGCAAGACTTTGCAGATTGGAGCTTCCAAGCTAAAGATCCTTCCATCTCCCATAGTGCTCTAATGGCAAATGATTCAACTTGTTCATTCAAGGTAACTGATGATATGTGCACACCTGAATGATTAGAGAAGTTAAATGTTTTTAAAAGAATAAATTCTCAACTCTGTAATGAACTTGAGTCATTACAAGTAGTCAAGGCAAATTTCTTTGAATCAGAAAGAAATTACAAAGAAAAGATTGAAGAAATGGAAAAGACCATTTCTAGCTTAAAACATGAAGACACTAACAAACAGTGTCAAATTAACAATCTTTTAGAAGACTAACCACTGCCAGGACTGAACTTGTATTGGCTGAGTCTTATAGAGACAAATTTTTAAGCAAAGGTGAAAAGTATGATAAACTTTTCAAAATGAGCAGCACAACTGAACTGGTAAATAAAAAGGGGGCTGGTTTGGGTTATAACAAAGTGGAGCCTCCATCTGCCTACACTCCCATGGTGGAGATTAGGTGTAAACCAGTAGTTGACCTTGTGTATGATGATGAATTGGACATACACAAGGTGGTCAAAACTGATAATCTCTCTCATCTAAACCCAAGTAACTCAACATGCTCAGATGAGGATGATATTCCAACAAACTTAGAAATAGAAAAACCAGCTTTGAAAATTAATAAAAGAACTAAGAAAACTAAGAAACATCAATCAGTTTTTGTCAACGCTAAGAACATTCAAAATGGGGATACCTCCTTAGATGACTATGTTACTTGTCCATCAGACAAGTCCAAAAGGGGTAGGTCAAAGGAGAGAAAGGCCAGTTTTTCAGGGAAACAGGTAAATCTTCCAGCCAACAAGTCTGTTGGAACATCCAAACCATCATCTCCTGTGAATCAAAGCTCAACTTCCTTCAACAAAAATCAGCATCAACAATTCCTAAACAATCAGACTGTATGTTTGATGTGTGGGGATAAAAATCACTTTGTTGCTGATTGCTTCTATAATCCAAGAAGCAGAATGTTTTCTGAGAAACAAGGAAGAGGAAGAAAGGAGAGTTGGAGCAAGTCATCTGTTTCTTCGGAAGAACCAGGAAGAAACTCAAGAAAGAAAGTATCGGAATCAGGTACTTCTGATAGTCGGAAGAAACAAGACAAGAAGGGTTTCGGAAAGAAAGTATCGGAAGCAAGCACTTCTGATAATCAGAATAAGAAGGCTTCCGGAAAGAATGTTTTGGATCAGGAAAGAAAGGCTTCCGAAGGAAAGAGAACATCGGAAACACATGCAAAGAAGGCTTCCTACAAACTAAAGAAATCTTTTCCCTTCAGAAGAAGAAGAACTTCGGAAGTAAAGCCCAACTGGTCAGCAAAAACCAAGTCATCGGAAGGGAAGACAAAAGGTGTTTCCGATGACTTTCAAAAGAAACAAACTCTTTCGACATCCTCAAAAGTCAAGCAGATATGGAAGAAAAAGGAAATAGCTCAATCATCTGTTCAACCAGCAGTCCTACCAACAACAAACTCATCATATGTCCCACCTAAGATCATGTCAAAGAAATTTACTTACAATGATGCTAATGGAAAACCCAAGACCACATGGGCTTGGGTTCCCATCAGGAACTAATTCACTTCTGGTCATGTGCAGGGACAGCAGGAATCAAAGAGCAACTTGTGGATAGTTGACAGTGGCTGTTCCAGGCATATGACATGCAACAAGACTCACCTGCACAAATTTGAACCATTCTTTGGAGGGTCTGTTGCATTTGGAAGTGATCCAGTGGGAGGATACATAACAGGTAGGGGCACAATCACAAATGGCAAGGTAAGCTTTGAGAATGTGCATTTTGTGAAGGAACTAAATTACAATTTACTGAGTGTATCACAGGTGTGTGATCAAAAGCACAACATGTTGTTTACTGAGCATGAATGCATTGTTTTGAAGCCAGGATTTGTAGTCCCAAATGATCAGATTCTGCTCAGAGCTCCAAGAAGAAACAACATGTATATGCTAGACATGAGCACAGCTGCACCACTTAGTAATATAAGTTGCTTTGTCTCAAAAGCTTTACTTGATGAATCATCTCTTTGGCATAGGAGACTTTGTCATGTAAACCTTAAAAATATGAATAAACTTGTCAAAAATAACTTAGTAACTGGTTTACCAACAAAAGAATTCATTTGTGTTGATAAATGTGTTGCATGCTTGAAAGGTAAGCAGCACAAAACATCTCATCATGCCAAAGAGATAAATTCAATCACAACAGTCCTGCATTTACTCCACATGGACTTGTTTGGCCACACAAGTGTTAAAAGTCTTGGAAGAAAGTCATATTGCTTGGTGGTCACTGATGATTTCTCTCGGTACACCTGGGTATTTTTCTTAAGTACCAAGGATGAAACTGCTGAGACCTTAAAGTCATTCATACTTAGGGTGGAGAATGAAAGTGATCACCATGTAAAAATAATCAGATCAGATCAAGGAACATAATTCAAGAATCATGTTTTAAATTCTTTTTGTGAATCTAAAGGTATAACAAGACAATTCAGTGCTCCTAGGACTCCACAACAAAATGGTGTTACTGAGAGAAGGAATATGACACTAATTGAGGCCGCGAGAACCATGTTGTCTGATGCCAAACTTCCAATAACTTTTTGGGTAGAAGCAGTTTACACTGCTTGTTATGTCCAAAATAGAATATTGGTAGTTAAGACACATGGTATGACTCCTTATGAAATTTGGCATAAGAGAAAGCCATTTATTGGATTTCTTATTGGATTTCTCAAACCATTTGGATGTCAATGCACCATCTTGAATACCAAAGATCACTTAGCCAAGTTCGCTGAGAAATCAGGAAATGGCTACTTTGTTGGGTACTCTTCACATGCAAAAGCATATAGAGTATACATCAAAGCTTCCAGAATTATTGAAGAGTCTGCAAATGTTCAGTTCAATGAACATACTATCAATAAGCCTGGAACTGGTCCTGATTGGCTATTTGATCTTGATAGCTTTACATCTGCATTTAATCTTGTGAAAGAGTATGTTCCATAGTATGTTCCAGAGTTACAGTCAACTACCACAGACTCCTCCCAGTCCACAAGAGAAGAAGACTTTCGTGTTGAACTGCCAATAGCTTCAAGACAAATATTGGCATAATCCACTTCAGCACATAATGATGTCTCTCTGTCTGAGACAGTGAACACATCTCATGCTGTCCCTTTAAGTGACTCTACTTCAGTTCCAATGAGTCAAGAAGAAGATGTGAGTCCATCAGCTGTACCAAACACTCTGGAAACTTCCTAACAAGATATGCCAGAAATCCAGCTTGAGGTGTTACTTCCTAACCTTGAGTCAAGAAATCTGGATCTAGCTTCTCAGCTGGATGTGATTCCTAGAACTCGCATCCATAACACCCATCCAGTTGAGAACATTATTGGTAATGTTGAAGAAGGAGTAAGAACAAGAAGCTCTATGCATGAAGCAAACATCTGTTTGTTTTCTTGCTTTCTATCCCAAGTAGAACCAAAGAAAGTTGCTGAGGCATTGAAAGAAAACAGTTGGGTAGAAGCCATACAGGAGGAGCTTCTTCAGTTTGAAAGGCAGTGAGTTTGGAAGATTTTCCATTTACCTAAGGGAAAGTATGCCATTGGAGCAAAATGGGTATTCAGAAACAAGAAGGATGACAAAGGTGTTGTCATCAAGAACAAGGCTAGGTTGGTGGTTCAAGGGTATACTCAGGAAGAAGGCATAGATTATGATGAAGTTTTTGCTCTAGTTGCAAAAATTGAAGCAATCAGAATATTTTTGGCTTTTGCAGTTGCCAAGAACTTTAAAGTGTTTCAAATGGATGTGAAAAGTGCCTTTCTTTATGGAAGAATTGATGAGGAGGTATATGTGTGTCAGCCTCCTGGTTTTGAAGATCCAAAGTTTCCTGACCATGTCTGGAAGCTTGATAAGGCTCTATATGGGCTGCATCAAGCTTCCAGAAAATGGTATGAAACTTTATCTTCTTTTCTATTGGCTAACAACTTTAAGAGAGGAACAATTGATAAAACTTTCTTCTTCAAGAAGTCCAATCAACATATTATGCTAGTACAGATCTATGTTGATGACATTATCTTTGGTTCTACAAATGAATCTCTTTGCAAGGACTTTGAATCATTAATGAAGTCTAAGTTTGAAATGAGTTCAATGGGTGAACTTACTTTCTTTCTTGGACTACAAGTGTAGCAAACTCCTACAGGAATTTTCATTAGTCAATCAATGTATGTTAAGGACATTCTTGAAAGGTTCAAGTTTACTGATTGCAAAGCTCTGGGAACTCCAATGTCCAAGACAACATCTCTGAGCCCTGACCTTGAGGGGGAAGATGTTGATCAACATCAATACAGAGCAATGATAGGTTCCTTGATGTATCTCACAGCAAGCAGGCCTGATATAATGTTTGCAACTTGCTTGTGTGCAAGATTTCAGGCCAATCCCAAAGTTTCACACATGCTTGCTGTGAAGAGAATCTTTAGGTATCTCAAAGGAGCACCAGGTCTAGGATTGTGGTATCCTAGAAATGAAGACTTTCAGTTCATGGCTTATACTGACAGTGATTATGGAGGTTGCAACATTAGCAAGAAATCCACATTAGAAGGATATCAATTTCTTGGATCCAGAATTGTGTCTTGGCAATGCAAGAAACAGTCATGTGTTTCTACCTCTACAGTAGAGGCAGAATACATAGCTACCTCTAGCTGCTGTGCACAAGTTATTTGAATTCAAAATCAGATGAAGGATTATGGAGTAGAGATGTTCAACATTCCTATACAGATAGACAATTCAAGTGCAATCTCCATCACCAACAATCCTGTCAAGCATTCAAAGACCAAGCACATTGATATCAGGTATCATTTCATCAGAGATTGTGCAGAGAAAATGTTAATTTATCTAGTAAAAGTTGATACAGAACATAATCTAGCTGATCTTTTCACCAAGGCATTTGATGAAGGAAGATTCAGGTATTTAATAACAGCCATTGGCATGATTAACTTTGAATAAATGAATTGATAAGAAATGAATAATTCTTCAGAAGATAAACTTAAATTATCTTCTGATGAGTAATTACTCCTCAGAAGATAGTTTAAATCTTCGGAAGCATTCTTCACTCCTAATGTCGGAAGAAGTCACACTTCAGAAGATAAATTCCCTTCTGAAGTATTATCCTTCCGATACATTATACCTTCGGAAGCTTTATCTTCTGAACTTACTCTTCAGAAGAAGATGTCTTCCGAAGAACATTTCTTCTGATGAATATATCTAAACCTTCAGAAGATACACTTCCGATAATATATTTATATGCTTCGGAAGTAAGTATCTTATGAAGAACATTTTTTGGTTCTATGAACTACTTCCGATGACTAATCCCATCGGAAGCAACTCTGTCCTTAGAGAATTTTGAACATTAAAACAGCTGTTCTCGGAAGACCTGTTTCTGACATCCGGATCTCAAAATTTAATGTGACTCTATATTAAATGCTGACATCCGAAGGTATAAAAGGATCTCCCGCTCGTTCATTTTCTCTCACCGTTTCATTTCAAAATTGATTTTCCCTTTTCTCTCCAAATTAAACCTAAAAACCGTCGATCGCCATGGAATTCCTTGCCTTCAGACCCTCTCACAATCTTCCTGCGGAGTTATCAGCAAACAATGATGCTGATTTTGCTCCGATTATCTCCTTCCTTCGAAGGAGCAGGTATTCATTCGCTCTCACAGTTCAACCCCTGGTGTATGAGTCTCATCACCAGCAATTTTGGGGTTCATGCTCCGTTTCTACATCTTCCAATGGTAGAACTCTTCATGCTACCATTGATGCTCATCCTATTGCTATCACTGTGGAGACCATATGTCGGAATCTTCAACTCAATGATGCCGGAGGAAGAGTCTCATTCACAAAGGATGAGGTAGCATTGACCTTTAGGAAAATGGGGTACGAAGGTCCTCTCCCTTCAACAACTTATTTGAAGGGTAGAGTGCCCTATAATTATAAGTACCTCATACATTTGTTTTTTGCATTGTCTGTCCAACAAGACAGGAGGTTGGGATCAAGTTCCATCTGACTTAGCTTCGGCTATTCATGGCTTGGTCTCAAACCAACTTTTTAACTTTTCTGCTTTCATTTTCAATAATTTGGTAGACAATATTTTGTCTCCAAAGAAATTTTGTATGTATCCCAGATTTTTGCAGCACATCTTTGATAGTGAGTTGGGTTCTGTCCTCTCACTCACTGGGAATACATACAAGTTCCCTTGGTCTCTTCCAAGGTTTTTGTTTAGTTAAAGAAGAAGAGTTACCAATTCTCTGGGAACTTCACTCCTCTTCTTCCCTCTATGGAGATATCTACTCCACAAGGTGACAACTCTGTTGCACCCACAGATGCTGAACCCACACCCTCTACTTCTGTTCCCCACCCCATAAAGATCACCTACAAACGCCGCTGAACCCCTGAATAGCTCTCTACAGCTGTTCAAGCCCCTTCTTCTGAACCCATTAAGAAAAAGGTGAAAAGAACTGCCAAGGGCACAGTTCCACCTAAGGTGAAAACCACAGCTGTTGTCTCTCCATAGGTTCTTCCTCTGGAACCTGTGGCTGCCCTTAACCAGCCTGAAAGCCCTCAGAGTATGTCACCATACATACCTGAGAATATCCAAAGGGATACCCCATTATTGAGTCTGCTTCTGATGAAGCAACTCCATTAGATCAGAGACTGTTTCCCAGGTCTCCAGGGTCATATCACCCAGAAATGCCCCCCACCCATTCTCTTACTCAGGTTCAAGGAACTTCTGCTATGGCTGTGGAGGAACCACTCTCTCCCACTTCCCAAACACTAATGAGAGTGGTGACACAGTTACAAGCAAGGTTCCCCGAACCAGATGTCACACCCCCAAATTTCAACTAACGGAATCATACCGTTTGGGATGTGACAAACCAGGATCTCAGATCATTAGACATAACGAAGACCTCTATATGCTTTTCAAACATAACTTTGGTCTCAAAATGTAATATCAAAGTTCTAACGTTGCGGAAGCGTTTATAAAACAATAACAAATGTAACGGTTTGAAAACTGTAAATTACAATTCAAAATCTTAAATATTCAAATCCAAATTAAATATTCAAATCCAAAAACAAATGCAATGTAACATATGCATGAGACTCGATCTCTTAGTCCATGCTTGCTTGTTCGTGTACCTTAGCGTCCTGAGAAAACATGTAAATCAAGTCAACACAAAGGTTGGTGCATACACAGGTTTGTTTGATCACAAATGTTTGAAACAACTGTTTGAAATGAAATGTTTGCAGATAACATAATCACACATGCATAGTCATGATAGCTAGTCATTTGTACTATTTACATAAGCGGTCGACACCGAAGCTGACTGTTAGAATATAATTTGCCTTTCCCACTATTGTCTAGCACAAACAATAGTAATGTGAGTTGGCTAGTCAAACACTTGCGTAGACCTACAATCTACCAAGTGAGGTTTGTCAAACCTAATAGATCTATTTCCAACTACCACGCTTTGCACTACGGCAAACTAAACGGTTCGATATGTAAGGACTTGTAATGCTATGTTGCACTTATCGTAAATAGCTAACTCATGCAAGTGATATGTATCTAAAAGTGTTTGTTGCACATGTTTTCTCCCCCAAAACAGTAAAATAAGAAAAGGGGCCGTGTACGCACCTTAGTATGCAAGTAGAATGATCAAAGGCTTGTGAATTCGCGTAGACAACCTTCTACGAATAATCTGTGTATTTACGATAACGTTTCGTTATTTGAAACGTCAAATCATGTTTGTTATTACATACGTGTCAACACACGTATATTAGATTGTGTGGAACGTACATACGAAAGCATGCACGAATTTTATTTCGTTAGTTTAAATTGTATAAACGTATACGATTAAACTTAAACACACGTAAATATACGCGATCGTGTCTTTGATTAAAAATATAAATTTTATTGTTTTATTTTGTCCGGGATTCTATTACAGTTCCAACGCAATTTGAACGAGTCAAATCGGATTTAAAACGAACGAGTTATGATTAAAACATCAAAATTGGTTTTTATTTCAAAAACCAGTGAAGGCAAGGATCGAACTCGCGACCTCCCCCTCACAGTCAACACACTCTACCCGTCCATCCCATTAGAGATTTGTATTAGGATTCAGAAACTAATTCCTTTAAACATTCAATGGCCGGTTCCCCTATGTTTATCTAACCTCAGCCATGGAGTTCCAATTGACCCACGACTTAAACCCGATCGAACTCATAAACATGGGGCTTTGGCTCGGGGAACCCAACCGAGTTCAACCATGCATCTAATTTGATAAATCATCTACTCAAATCATTGTAACTTGATTGTTCCTAGTTTCAAACGTGTATACTATAACCTACAATTCAATTTGATCAATTTCGTTTATGTTAATCTGAAAAATCATAAAGCTTTCATTAAACACGAGATTTTGAAACTATCAGTAACATTTAATTGTATTTTCAAGCTCGTTTATACTCAGAACCCAAAACCGTTTTATACTATGAACCCTAATATTAGAAATCATTTAATTCATTGTTGAAACATCGAATTAATATAGGGTTATCAGTATTCAAAGTTTTCTGAAACTCACAGAACCATTCAATTTGATTCTTGAACCCATCTCAACCAAATCCCCCAATTCGGTTCCAAGAATGAACCCTAGAACTTGATCATATGCAATTCGTTATAATTTCATGAAATTGACATATGGGTTTTATTAATCGGAGGTTTCTGAAACTACTAGTATGGTTTAATTTGATTTTTAAATTCTTTTTCATGAAAATCCCCAAATCCGTTTTTATAACAAGCCCTAGAAATCGAATCGATATGATTCGATGATACAAACCGGAATTAACATATGATTTTCAATGAACAGAGCATCACGAAACTTTTTGTGTTATTCGATTTGGTTTTTAAAATCGTTTGAACGATAACCCCCAAATCCGTTTAAACTTAGAACCCCCCGTCAATTCATGATTCTTAGCCTCGAGTAGGTTAAGGCTATGCTTAGAAAGGTTAAGGAGAACGTCAGGATGTTAATACTTACTTGGATTGACTTCGAATTGTTATAGATCGACCAAAACTTGAATTTCGGCCAACCCCACAATCAAATTCTTCTCCCGATGCTTCTGATCTTGAATTCTTGTTTGTAAACACCTCTAAGGATGCCGACTGGTGTATGTTAGAGTTTAATTGGATGAACTATGACCGGCTTATAGGAATTTGATACTCACTTCGAACGGTTACAACTTTTTGGTTTCATTTTGAACTTAAATTACTGTTTAATGATTCAATAACGTATTCTAGATGTTAATCATCATTAAGGTAATGATTATAACTGGTTTAATTCGGGTATAACTACTTATTGATGTGAAATTCGAATTCAATTTGATGTTCAAGCCGAATTTTGACTAGTGAAAGTCAAAATTGATACTTATAATCATTTACATGTTTGATCTTTGAAAATTAACCACTTTAAACTGATTTTGTTTGATTTTAAGTTCTTCTAATTTGATATAATTCATATTTGTATAGATTCTGTTAGTTTCCGGTTAACAGATTTAACCCTAATTTCCGAATTGTCACACCAGAGCCTACCACTTCAGAGGTTGACCCCATGTGTTCAGAAGGGGTCAACGTAGATGAGGCTGCCACTACTGCTGAACCTTCTCAGGTTCTTCAGGACAGTGGTACTGGCAATAGGACCTCATCTGCGAAAACCCACACTAGGAGGACTTCTTTGAAGCCCTTCTCAATTAGGGGAACCTAGGGTGCCAAGAAACCACATCTGGTGGTGGAGGTGCAGGAGCTAGGCTCAGGACTCCATCGCCTAATGACTCCACACAAGTGGATGAAGGCACCACTACTCAGGAATTGACGGCCACCATTTCATCTCTCCAAGCCAGGGTAGCTCACCTGGAAGCTGAGGTTGCTACCCTGCGGCTTGAGGTCCATGCCAAAGAGGCTACTTTCCTGGACCTCAGGAGCAGACCACCAATTGTGTATGCTCCATTTTGTCCTGATCCTGCTACTACTACCTTTGTCTCACCTGATGATACTAAAATGGGGGAGAAGGTACCATTTGTAGCAGGGTCAGGATCAGAAGCCAGAGAAGAAGAAGTTGCACAAAAAGCCAACCCATCCATAGTCACATTGACTAATGAATGGTATGACTTATTGGGCACTTAATTTCATTATTCTACAACTTCCTCTTCTTCTTCTTCTTCTTCTGATGATGGTGAGGCTGCCACAGAGTTTGAGCAAGAGCTCACAGCAGATCACTCTATGGAGCCTCAGTCCCTTGTTGGGACTCAACAGTCCCCCTCTGGGACTAAGTTTCCTCTTAAGACTACAGCCCAGGTTGCCATGGAGGATACCACTCAAGAAGAAGAACAAACTATCTCCATGGAACCTGTGTCCCCTTCTGGGACAAAGGCTGCTGAATACCTCTCCTCCACTCCTAAGGACTCTGTGGATGCTGATAAGGAATCACCCAAAGTGGTTGGTCAACTAGAGGAGGCAGTAAATGCTAAGGTTAACTGCAAAGCTGCAGCTACTTTCGAAGGCCCAGTCATTATTGATGATTCCTCCACAGAGGAGCTAGTTGCCGATGAACCAGTTGGTGAGGCTACATGATCCATCTCCTCTGGGGCAAAACTAATGGACAAAGGAAAAAGGAAACTAACCCCAGAGGAGTAAGCAGAACAGGAGGAGAGGATACCAAAGAAGAAGAAGGGCCGACTAGACACTTCCTTGGATAATGAGCTCATCAGACTCTCTGCTCTTCTCCAGGAGAAGGGGTATGAAATTGATGAGGTACTGCTCTGGTCGGTACCTGAAATGGCTGCTGAACTGGAGAAGGTGCAACAACAAGAACTGGCAGTTGCTGCATCAAAAGCCGTGACTGCACTTACAAAGAAACAAAAGGATAAAGACTACAGAGACAAAATGAAGGCTATTCTCCTGCAGTATGGCTTCCATGCTCGGCAGCTAGGTCCCATGAAGAACTCAACCATGGACATGCACGTTAGAGACATAAAAGCCAAGATTGCCAGAGGTGAGTTACCTTCTATGGAAATGATACAGGCCCAAAGGGCAAACCTAAACTTGGGCTTGGGTTTAGGGGGAGGAGTAAGAATAGAAATTCCCCTCTCTGGTGCAGGGATTAGAGAGGGTGAAGAAGTCATGTGTGGGGAAGTTACAAAAGCCATGTTCCCCAACATGTTCCCCCTAAACCCTAAGGAAGAACCAGTCTCTCTTCCATCAAGTCCTTCACTTGACAGCATGCCAATCTCTTCAGTGATTAAGCTCAACAAGGGTAAAAAGGCTGCAAAGACTCATTAATCAAGAACAGATGCAGTAGTGGGCTCCAATGAAGAAGATCAACAGGCCAGAGATCAGAGGAGTCAAGCCATTGCCCAAAAAAACAAAGAATGAGAAGAAGAAAGAGCATGGCTAGAAGGAAAAAGAGAACAACTTCCATATTCTCTGACTCTGAGCCAGATTCAGAACCCTCAGAACCAATAGCCATACCAGAACCTCCAGAGCCTAAGGAACATCCAAGAGACATTCACTCATTAAAGCATGTCAATTCCTACATTCCTATAGTGAAGTGGAGCTTTGATGCACTTCATAAGATGTTCACACTAATTCAGGTCAATGGAGGGATAAAGGTTTTGGATCTTATACATTCCTATGGTGTTGGCTGATCCCTTTGTGTTTGATTTGGAGAAACTCCCTCTTGAAAATCCAGATAATGGATCAGATGGGAGAGTAGCATGTAAATGGGTAAAGACTAGGGCTCAAGTTCTGAGGGGAGAGAGGGTGACAAGGAGAATCAGATAAGAAGTTTTGGTAGCATCAGCCTAGGGGGAGACTGTAAAGACTAATAAAGGCTGATGCTCACCAAACTTAAATTTTGTCTAAGTACCAGACTCTACAGAGACAAACAGCCTTCGAAAGGAAGGAGTTACACTTCGGAAGCAACATTGCTTCTGAAGGGTAACTCACTCCTACTGAAGGTTGTACAAGACAAAGCACCGAAAGGCCAACACTTAACAAAGATGAAGCTTCAGAGCTTCCGAAGACAACAAAGCTTTTGAAGATCAAAGGCTTCCGAAGATTCTCTTCTACAACCTCTAAAGACGAAGATTTCCGAGGATAATCCTCTGACAAAGACTGTAGTTGATTACTTTTATAGTACAAAAGGTGCTGACAACGGACATGCTGGTATGAAAAACAACAAAGATAACATACCGAGAGTCAGACACAACACCTTACTTCTTCTCAGCTGCATTAAATGCAAAAGATCATCTGAAGCCTTGAAGATCAACAACATTAAATGTCTTTTGTATTTAGCTAGTCTTCTGTAAAGTCAATGTCTATATTTGTAATGATTGTAATTAAGTGTCTTAGCCTGTTAAGACACTTTACATACTAGAATAAGCTTTACTTTATGTATTGTCTAGTATACCCAACTTGTATTCCTACGAGTATACGGTTGTAGCCTTGGCTATATAACCTCTTATTGTAAACCTGTAAAGTGTGCTTGTGAGCTTGCTTGTAACACTTAACTACTTTGAGAGAAATATATCTTTGAGCTTGAAATTTGTTCTTGTGTTCTTATTGTTATTCAAAGATTATTTGTTTACCATTGAGTGTTTGAGAGATCCATTTAACAGATATTCCGCATCTGTTAGATTGTAAGTGAGAAATACTTGTGAAGTGTTGTTTGAGGTTAACAACCCGATCCAACATTAACTGAACCGGTTTTTGAGAAAAACCGGTAAACCCTTTATACCCAGTTAACCGGTTCGGTTATTGGGAAACCGTTTATGACCGGTTAGTCTAGTACTTTTGTTCTTAACTTTTTTATGATAGTTGGTAGGTTTGGATCCAAGTCAAGACACATATTTGTCATGGTAAGATCAAGGGTTTATAATTATAAGTTTTTCCTAAGGTGGGTTGAGTGCATGTCCCAAATAATCAAATACAAGTGGTTAATTGAAATTCTGTCTTGGGCGTCTACGCTCTATCTCTTCAAAAAAAATTTATATAATATCAAATTTTAGTGTCTTTAAATTGACAGCAACAATGGATTAGGTAAATATACTCACATTTTAAAGTAATATTAATAAATCTTATCTTTAAGACTTTATAAAAATGTAAGTTACTATACGATATCAACATGTTTGACAATTGAAGTTCCCTCTTCGTCCTCTGAACCACTTTGACCTCTCCGTTTTTCTCATCATGATGGGATTATGATACTACAAAAATAACACCACACAAGCCTGTTATTTTTAATCTTTTTTTAAATAATATTTTTTATTTGCTATAATATGACTTTTAATTTACTCCCGCATAATATTCATCGTATGGTTCCTTTGCATTCTCTACCGACCATCTCCTACGTTTTATATAGCAACAAACATAACATAAGCTAATTTTGTGTATGTTCCTTTACATTTGCTATATTGCCTATGACATCTACACATGCGTGTATTTTGTGTTTTGATTTATGTTATTTCGATATTGTTAACCAATAGATTTCACATATACCATTTCTACACATAAATATATTACGATTTTAAATACATATTAGGGACTTCATTTCATTAAATACATAATCATGGGCCAAGGTTTGAAAGGGACCGGGGCCGACCGCCTCCCTCTGATTTTTTTCATCAATAATGTTAATTTTCAGGCCAACATGTTGATTTTTTAAAAAAATTTGATTCTGCCCCCTCATTTAAAAAAAATTATATTACTGTCTCTTCTAAATAAAAAAAACAATTTTTTTTTCTAATTAGTAAATAAAAAATTAACGTCAAAAGTTACCTATATACTAAAATCTCTAATATTCTTTGTTCCTCTTTATTTACCTTAAATATTTAAGTCTCTCCTTCCTCCTGACTTCTTCCCCCTACTTCATACCCTAATTTCTTTATTTTTTTCTTCCTGGTCGTAGATTCTTTTCTTTCCTGAATCCCATCCACACCACCGGTCCCAGTAGGTCTAAAAGTTATATGATAATAATCATGATTCATGCCTCGTGTTAATTAATGAGATTTTATTATTGAAAAGATAATCAATCACTTACGATATGCTATAAACTTACTGTCTTGTGTGTTTCGAAAATGTAGTTGTCTTGGATGAATATAAACACTATATTCATCCTAAAGATTAATATCTTGTTTAAAATCTTCAACAATCACTGCCAACACGTTAATTTTTTCACCAATGAGAAATTATTTGATGAGAATTTGACATGATTTCCCAATGTGTACGTATTTGAAAAAACACTTTAATGATTCGGTCTCAGTTAAATTCGTTTTATAATGAAATTGTTGAAAAACTAACAAAGGTTTGTATATAAGCTTGTATTTAAAGATATATTGATAATAAAAATCAAATTGAAGCTTGTATGACTTTGGAGTGATTGAGAATAAGTGAACAAAAGGTAAAAAGCTTGGGACAATAACTCATCTTCAAATATATTTAGCCTCACATACAACTCATAATATTTTCATCTAACAAAATGTCATATTTCACCTTCTATCCTTAACTTATATTATAACTTCTTGAAAAAAAAGAAACACTCATACACCTACACACACCTAGAATTATTAAAAAAAATAAATGTGTAATAATCGGTTCAGTTAAAGTCGGTTAATGACTTGGCTTAACCATAATCAAAACCGAATGAGTTGGTTAATGACTTAGCTTAATTATAACCGTCGGTTCACTACCAAAAAACTGAAATTTTTCCGACAAAATATTCGTCGGAAATTTGTCGGAAACTGATGAATAACGACAACATACCGACAAAATACGTTTGTCGGAAAAAATCTCGTAGGAAAACTATTTCCGACCATTTTCCGACGACAATTCCGACGATTTAGCGACAAAACATGTTTGTCTGTAAATTTCCGACAAAATACAGACAATACAAATTAGAACGACCTCCGACGGATTAGCGACAAACTTGTGACGAAACACTATTTCTTTTTAATTATTTATAGTAATAATAGTAAATTTTGATAACAATGAACCATTTAAATTTTCCGACGATTTTCCGACAAATGTTTTTACTGATTCTCAAATAAATTAAACTTACCGACAACTTATCGACAAATTTACGACAAAACCCTTTATTCATAAATTTTTTATTTAGTTAGTTACCGACGAATTTCCGACAACAAATATTTAAATTATTTATATTATTAATATTGTATACCGGCAATCTGAGAAAAAAAATTTAATTTTCTCTACTTCCGACGAAATACCGACAATATCCAACACTCTTTTTTCCGACGAAATACCGACAACATCTCTTTTTCCGACAAAATACCGACAATATCCAACTCTCTTTTTTCCGACAAAATTCCGACAAATATCAATATATGTTTTGTAAAGAATCCTAAAAAAATTAATAGCATTCAGTTTTTGTACTAAAAAATTACATAAAAATCCCAAAAAAAACCCAGAAAATTCAAAACTAAAAATGTTTAAACATTCTATATTAGACATTACAACTAATTGTCCAAATAAACAATATAACACATGTTTTAAGATCTCAAAATACAAAAGAAACTACTTATTAGCAAATTTTTTTATAAGTTCTTCCATTTGTTTTTGGAGTTTCTCGCGTTCGGCCCGTTCATTTTGCGCTTCTCTTTCCATTTGCTTTTGTAGTTTTTCGCGTTCGACCCGCTCTTTTTCCGCTTATCTTTCCATTTGTTCCAAGCGGTTTTCTAAGTTTTGTAGGGCCTCCATTTCTTTTTCTAATTCGGATCGAACTTCTTTGACCTATACATGATTAATATTGATTTTCAATAGCTAAATGAACATAGAAATTAAAAAATAATTTAAAATAAACTAGAATAAAAGGATGTAAACAACTGTGTACAAAGAGGTGTCGGCGACCTGTGGAGGTAATAAACCCTAAGAATTCCAAGCGTAACTTGATGTGTTGAATTAGAATAGAGAAGGAGAAATGGAGAAATGGGAACGGGAGGAATTAACTAGGGTTAGAAATTAGAATAGGGGAATGGAGCCATGGAGGGTTTCCCAAATTTTCAATTTTTAAGTTGGCTCCCTCTTTTTTCATATATTAGTTATTTTTAATTTTATATTAAATTGAATTTCAAAATAATAAACATATCTTAACATGTTTTAACTAGGCTGTAAACGAACCGAACGAACACGAACGAGCCCTTTTTCGTGTTCGTTCATATTATTTAAACAATAAAAATCAACAATCTTGATCTCAGGCATTAGAGATAATCATTTATAAATATATAAATTAAAATATTATAGTATTAAACTAAAAATAACTTAAATATTATGTTATTCAACTAAAAATAAAAAGTTAAAAATATTCAACTCATTTAATTAACAAATATAATAAATAAACTTAACTGAACATAAACGAACATGTTACCAAACGTTCACGAACACAAATGAACGAGCACGACCTCTGTTCATATTCGTTCCTTTAACTAAACGAACGAGATTTCTTGTTTGTGTTTGTCGAACATAAACGAACTTCCCGCCGAACGATTCACGAACTACTCGCTGAACGTTCAGTTCGTTTACAGCCCTAGTTTTAACAGGTTAATGGGTTTTTACACGTTAAGACACAAAAATTAACAGGTTTAAATGTGTCAACCTGGTTTAGGCACGAAACATGTTAAATTCGTGTCGTGTTAACATGTCCATTTCTGAAATTGTCAGCCCTAAACCACGCGTTAACACATGCCAAATCAGACCGTTCAACATAAGAGTTATAATCACCTAAGTAGCAGTTGTCACCTAACAAAACCCGAGAACTAAGGAGAGAGAATAATTTACACTTACATAACATGTAAGTAAACAAAATTGTAAATAGAAATCCAATAATGAAATTTGTAAGAAGCAGCAAGCAAGAACACTAAAAAAACACATATGATTAATCAAACTTGCAAAACCGTATAATTAGAGGGAAGGGACGACCGAGATAAGTGGTTATGATGGTGATGGTGGTTATTATGGTGGCTATTATGGTGGCAACAACAGAGAACAGTGGTGATGATCATGAGAACGACTGGTCTGCGGCGGCAACAACTTATGGTATGTGCATATTCAAACACACACACACACACATACTATAACACACACTAAAGCATATGCATCCTTGTAGACAAACAATAACACACACACACGCGCGCACACAAACTAACACATATGCATCCATGTTGCCATATAATAACACACACAGACACTAACAGATATGCCTACATGTACACATACCATAACACACACTGATACATATGCTAACATATACACATACCATAACATAGATGCACTATTAACATATACACACATGTACAAATTACAAATTACGTTAATAATGAAAATACTCCTTAATTAATTATTACATTTTTTTTATAATTAATGTTATTATTAACGATCTTTAATTATTAAAGTGAATAATTAGTTATTAATACTGTTATACTAAGTTTTCTACTAACCGTTAAAATTTTTATGTTTTTCTATATTAACAACATATTTAACGCTCACTTATAATTTCATTTATTATGTTGCCTTTCACTAATATTCCAATAAAATAAATTTATAAAGTTTTGTAAAACTATATTTAAAATAGGGAAAAATAACTTGTCGGAAATCAGTCGGAAAGAAAAAAATTTCGACAAATTTCCAACAAATTTTTAAAAAATACCTAAAGTAAATAAATAATTTATTTGACGGTTGTAGGAAGATTGTCAGAAACTTATAAGAATTTCCGACCACGTTCCGACAAAATGTGTAATAAAAATAACTTTTTAACAATCGTCGGAAGTTAGTCGGAAGCTTAAAACATTTTCCGACAAATTTCCGACACATTGTACAATTAATATATTTTTTTTTAACGTTGTCGGAAAACCGTAGGAAAAGTCATAAAAGTTCCGACAAAATTCCCACAACATTTGAACTTTTCCTTTTTTAAATTAGTTTTATAATGTAAATAATATAACAATTTTTTGTTTGTAGGGAAATTGTCGGAAATTTAATAAATATTTCCGACAATATTCCGACAAAAATTAAATTTATAATTTCACATCGTTTAGTTTAGATTTTGTCGGTACTTTGTCGGAATTATATTAGGTTTTTGCTACGAAATAGCGACAACATATTATTTTGTAGCTACATTGTCGGTATTTTGTCGGAAATGAGTTAGCAATTTTGGGGTTATTCAATTTGTCGGAAATTTGTCTCAATGTTGTAGGAAATTTTGTTTGTCGGTATCTTGTCGGAAACTTTTGTAGGAATCTTATGAGTTTTCTAGTAGTGGTTAAACTCAGTTTTGGTTAAAATCGGTTACGGTTTGGGGCGGTTATCTGTAAATTTCTGGGTATGGTTATATTATGTTCACTCCTAACTGCTGCATAACATGAAAAACATTATTTATTTTTTAATAATTTATGATAGTTATGATATTCCGTAACTATTGGATCTGGTTGAACACTTAGAAAAACACTTGACACTATTTTGATTACAAACTACTTTGATGCAAAAGATACTTCAAGCTTATATTATATTTCATTCAAATGGTTCAATGGTTCAATGTTACAAAACTCAAACTCTATCTTAGCATACACTGAGAAATTATATACTAAAAGCTACAGTTATATTCTTTTAGCAATATCAAGCTGGTCAAATACAAGAAAACAAATTAAATATTATTATAGCACACTGTTATGCTTTAACATAACAAGTAATATTAATTACAATTAATACAAAAGACTCTACTGACTTTTATATTAATTAACTAGACTACCAAATGTATTTATGTCTTTGATCTTCATATGATCTTTTATAGTCACTGCTTATCTGAGAGTCGTGATAAGTATGTTGAATGCCACTAAAATGTCTTAATATTGGAAATCTTCACTGCTTATCTGAGAGTCGTGATAAGTATGTTGAATGCCACTAAAATGTCTTGATATTGGAAATCTGCTCTGCAATTTTCCTCTAATTTCTCTTCAGCATCTACAGTTTTTGGTTGTCGGAAGTCTTTGTGTCAGAAGTTGTTGTCTTTAGGAAGCTTTTGAAACTTAGGAGCTTTTCTTCGTCAGAAGGCTTTTCCTTATCGGAAGGTTTCTGTTCTTGGTCATCGGAAGAACAAGGTTATTTCTTTAGAAGTTTCAGTCCTTTGAAGATCAATTTAATCTTCCAAAGACTTCAATTTAAGTTTAAATTTAATCAATTTAAACTATCCTTCCTATGCTTCTTTAGAGTTATAGAAATTAGACTTTGTTAAAACGATTATGTATTTTGGTAAGCACTAGTCTTTTATTATCTGACGGGGCAAAAGGTCTCATAACATTATGAAGCATATTATATTTATTCACCAATTATGGGTTTTTAATATTATCCAAAAGGCAATAACATGAAATGGTCAAAATATTATATCTAATAGTCATCTTGGGAAGTGAATATAATCTTTGAAATATTCATAGTAGTTTACTTTTTTAAGATTATTTAATATGATTTTAAAAATAACAAATCAATACGTTTCTTTCACTTACTAGTTTCATGTATGACCATATATTGATAAGTTCAAATTACCTGTTGTCCTGTTATATATGTGTATATATATGTATATATTATATATAATTTTTTTATTATAAACTTAAAATCTTTTTGACCGGTTCACATTATTTCACAAAGTATGTAAATGCTCTAATTTAAAACACTAAACAAAAATATGTTAATTATTGCTTGATAAAAAGTTATTTAATAGCATATACTTTTGAACAAGCAATCTTCGTATTTTCTTTCATCCCAAAATGTAATTCTCGAGATTTTTGGAAGTCACAAAACTGCCATATTCATTATTAACTAGCTTTATTCCTCCGCGCGCTGCGGCGGGCTATCACAGTACACTCTTGAGAACGAGTATTATATATCATTTGCAAAAGTATAAGTTACATAGCAAAATCAAATATCTCATCGCGAACTCTATACAAATTTTTCATAAAACCATAAAATAATACAAAATATCCTCACAAATAGTTAAAAAATAATAGAAAAACTTACCTACAAAATTTTTCTCATCGGCAACCACTTGTTTGAATTAAAACAAAAACCCAAATATCTAATCAAATCTCTCAAATTTAATAAAAACCTAAATCTCGAAGCAAATTTCTCAAATTTCATACCCTCATCTCTATTTACAAATTTGCAAAGTTAAAAAACATTCCTGTGATCCACGTCTAGGTTATCAAAACATCACAACATGGATAAACACCTACGCATTACTATTCATTTTACTATACATCACCATTAATACACACACACACAGATATATATATATATATATATATATATATATATAGTAATTTTTGGAAAATATTTTTAAAATTATAACAACAATTTTTTATTTTAATTTAATTATTAAACCTATAGTTAATGTGTTATTCTTTCTATCTGAATAAACAAAAATATTATTTGTCATTTGTCACAATTTTAAGTTAATTGTGCCACTTGACAACTTCTTATCATATCATTCAATTTTCACTCTTATTAAATAAGTACTAGATTAGTAACCCGTGTATTACACAGGTTGAATTAAAAATATATAATAAATAATCATTAATAAAAATTTAGACAATATAAGAAAATTATTTGATAAAAAATATGACTAAAATTATGTATAATTTAATACATAATTTTATATTAATTTGGATTTTTAAAATGTGTGTCTTTAATATTAATATTTTTAATGTATTAAAAATATGTTTCTTAGTTTAAAAATGTAAAAAGTGTTTAATATTTAATATTAATATTTACTATTATTATTTAATATGAGATGTATTTAATATGAGAGAAAGTCGGGAAATCAAAGTGGAGGTGCTTTAAAAACCTGCCATGTGTCCCTTAAAACTTTGATTTATTAGAATAGATAGATATTAACTTTTATATTCAATAATTATAATATTATGATATTATTGATCTTATTAATAGTAAAAAGTTTTATAATCAATTAAAAATAATATTTTAGTATAAAAACACTCTAAACAAAATTCTAAGATATGATTTTTTCTAAAAATTAATATTTTTTAGAAATAAATAATTTTTAAATCGGTATTTATTAGAATTTTTTTTCTAAAATTCGTGTATTTTGTAAAAAATTTTAAAAAATAAAATAGACTATAATACATAGATTTTAAAGAATAGTTTTTATAAACAAATGACATTTTTTAGTATTAAATTTCTAAAAATTAATTTCTAAAAATTAATTTCTTTTTGTAGGACCAACTTGGAGCCCGGAAACAATCCGGTTCCTATGTAGATCTGCTTGACAGCCTCTGGAATAGTTCGGAATCCTATTCTAGGGTTTTCCAATCGAAACCAACAGGCCCCGTGGCGATCCGAAGGTGAGGAGTGAGCGTTTGGATCAAGATCGAACACCACAGGGTTAGAATCGAAGTTGGACAGGAAAGAACCACTCAAAACCCTAGGGTATGACACAGGAGTGCTCTGGGAAGAGAGGAGGCTCGGAAAAGTTAGGTTTGAATCTGTTTGAACATGTATATATAGACTGTACTTATTCGGCCGAATGAGTGGCTGAAACAACTCATTCGGCGAATGGCTTAGCCGAATGAGCTTGGTCAACCGAATGAGTCATGCGGATGACTCATTCGTTCGCTAGGCGTTCATTCGCCCGAATGACCTCATTCTTAGGGTCATTCGTACGAATGGGTCTATAAGACATATATAATCAAAGTTAAACATAATCAAACACATATAAACTTGAATAAACAATAAGAACAATATAGAAAGACTGATTTCGTTAATAACATCAACTTTATACATCAAAGATCATACAACAAGCTGAACTAGGGACATCTAATGTACTAACATACTCCCCCTTGGACCTAGTTCTTCACTTTGCAGCATCTCTCTTGAAATACTTGTCTGATATAGCTTTCCAGTCCGTTCCAGCATGAATGCCCAACAATGCAGATCTGGATAATTCTCATGTATTGCAGTGCTTGTTCCATGTCTTCAACATCAAAGAAGATCTAACATCTGCACAAAGCTTTGACATCATTGTGTGACAGATTCGTCAGCCACATAGGATCAAATATACGTTCTGTATCCCACTTGTTGTCCTTGCACAATACAATCACAGCCTCTGTAGTTCGCCCATCATAATACCACCATCGGAAGCTGTCCAAGAAGTCTTGACGCATCTTTCGTA
This sequence comes from Mikania micrantha, assembly GCA_009363875.1. Lineage (NCBI taxonomy): Eukaryota > Viridiplantae > Streptophyta > Magnoliopsida > Asterales > Asteraceae > Mikania > Mikania micrantha. The sequence continues at coordinate 55,063,435 of CM018694.1, read as the reverse complement.
AAGGAATCTTCTTCATTACTCTTAGAGGCAGCCACTTCAGGATAACTTTGTGTCTGCGAGTATCTCCATTGATTTCTGGCTGATAGTATCTTTCTGGTTCCTGAGGCTTGAAGTTAATCCACCTCTTCCTATACTCATACTGGATCTGTCTAGAGAACCAAGCTGACATCCCCGAATCTCAACTGTAAAGCAACTTCAAACGTGCTGTTGGTTGACTTCAAATCCTTGCAACATCTTGAAGTCATGGGGGTGCTTGAAATACTGAATCCCTTGTTCTCTCTTGACAGCATAGCTTTGCAGATCATGAAAGTATGCCAAGCTAAGTATTTGACCTCCAGCCTTGTATCCTTTGGTGTGTGTAGCTGGCATCTTTGCAACACTCTCTTTCTTCAGGACTTCCCAGTAGGCTTTCCATTCTTCCTTTCTTTTCTGAGTGTCTTCTGCTGAAGACTCACTACCGCTGACCTTTTCGTCAACCATTTTGCTTAGCTCCTCCTCAGTGTGTTGTCCGAAAAGATCAGTAAATGTAGGTAGTTCATCTTCAGCTGAAGTATACTTTGCATCCTCTTCTTCAGTAATATCCTCCAAAATCACCTCATCAACATCATTAAAGGCCTCAGGAGAAGGAATATCAGAAACATGAGCAGAGGTGTCATCAATGACAACCTCGTCAGGATTTAACCTGAACAGCTCAGCAATTTGCTCCTTGGTCAAGCAATCATCTTCTTCAACATCGTCTTCTTCTTCTTCTCCGTATGAATCATTGGAGGTAGCTTCAGTACCCTCGATCCTAGGAGTAGCCTCCTTGAGGCTTTTAACTTGCTCTGTAAGTCGAGAGTTTTCAGCCTCAAGAGCTAGGATCCTGTCACTGAAACCAGAGGCAGTCAAAGCCAACTGGTTGTGCTCATCAATGTACTTGAGCAACTGCTCATCCTGCTGAGCAGATCTAGCCCTCAAGTCTGCACGCTAGTCAGCAGCCTATAATAATAGAGCATCTTGCTCACTGACCTTCTACGTGAGCTGGGCAATAGCTTCCTGTTGCTGATGGTTCCTCTCCATCAGCCTAAGTACCAAACGGTTCAATGTACTGAGCTGTTCAATCACTGAAACAGTAGGAATGTACGGATCAGCTCGTGTTGTGGTGGAACCAGAAGCAGCAGCAGTAAAGACTGCAGTATGGGCACCAGAACAGGTCAGAGGGGTAATAGAAATACGTGAAGGAATAGCCCGTGACCTGGTCAGTGAAGAAACTGCAACTGTTGCAGCTTAAGTAACAGTGGTTGCTGTAACAAAAGACAGGTCTGACCGCCTCTGTAGGACAAACTTAGTCCTTCTTCTCTTGGCGGGAGGAGATGATGTGGCCTGAACAGCAGCAGCAACAGCTGTATAACTGGATGTACGTGGGGAGGAGAGAAGTCAAACTCAGGGACAAATGATGGATCCCTGATCTCCTCCCTATCAGGCTCTATATCTCCTGTCTCAAGAAAAACATCTTGAGATCTAAAACATATGGTCACCACCTGTGGCCTAGTGTCTTCAGAATCAGAATCATCTGAGGTATCCTCATCCTCATCTTCTTCATCAACCTCTTCCATCTGTTCATCTTCAGCTGATGTAGTACCAACCATCTCTAGTGGAGTAGAAACGGTGGCCTCAGTAGTAGTCATGAAATCCAAGTTTAATAAGGCACCAACATCTACATCCTCATCACCAGCACCTGAACCACCAACACCTGCATCAGCACCACCACCAGAAATATCAACACTAGCTCCAGACATATCAACACCAGCACGACTAGCACCTGCCCCACTAACACCCACATCACCAGCACCATCATCTCCACCATCATCACCATCATCTCCATCATCATCACCTGGTACTATAATATCCTCTATATCCGAATCAGAATCGGCATGCCTCCATTTCCTTCCACCGGAAGCAATATACTCAGGATTCTGGAGATTACCAAATATTGCACGAACTGGAGGCTTCGTCTCTTTTCCTCTGTAAGATAATACTCTGTTAAGAGGAATGTCGTTCTTGTGCTCTAACCGAATGATGTCTGAGCTGGTCTTCGGTAGGTTAGGCACTTGAGCATCAATGATCTGCTGAAGGAATCTAGGGTACATGAGAAACTTCTTGTCACCCTTGAGAACAACATTCTCCTTCAGATGTGTGAATACCATCTCAGAGAAGTTAAATGGTAGATTCAGCTCCAACGCCACAAAGCACACTGTATGGTTTCCCTTAGCTTATCAAATCCCCCACGCCTCGAGCCCAAGCAGTGAATAAGTACGTGTGCTAAGTACTTGAACTGTGGAGATAGAAAAGCTTTGTTGAGAACTCCGACTCCCAATTCACCATCGTACTTTCATCGCATAAAGCATCCTCGAACAAGATAGCGATCAAGTAGAATGGGATGATCAGGTGCATCCTGAAATCCACAAATCTTCCTAATGTGCTCTGTAGAAACTATCATGTCATGCCCTTGCACCTTGCCCCTAATCACAGGAGGCTCAACCTCACAATCTATATCCACTGATCTACAAAAATCCCGCTGGTGTGACTGATATGGATCATAGACTGTAGATATGGCAGGAAAGATCCTAGAACGCCTGAGAAAAGTAATAATCTCACTGAAATGCTTGGCGTTCTTGGTGGCAAGATTCAAGTGAGCACAGATGTTGTTCTCCGTCACCGCTTTGTAGTCAGGCATACTGAAAAACAAGAAAATAAACAGGTCAGTTCAATTCAGTTACCAATTTGGGTAAAATCAGAAATTTTACACAAGTCTACAACTTGTGCGAATGACGTTGCATTGACCGAATGAATATTTCCGAATGAGTCTATATTGACCGAATAAGTCAAGTCAACCGAATGATCAGCGAATGAGGCTAGTGGCCGAAAGAGCCTCATTTGATCGGATGACTTCGTTCTGTCGCTGCATCTCATTCGGTCAGCTCTTGAAGTCCGAATGGGCTTCATTCGGTCGGCCGAAGGAGTTCAAAAGTCCTTCTACTCAGAACAACAAAATAGACCATAAAATCCATACAAACATGTTCAGATACGAATGATTAATCTTTTTAAAACTTGTCTTAGGTGATTTTGGGTTCCATTTGGCCATTTATTAGAAGGTGACAGCTACGAGCCCTAAAATCCTAATCCAAGTGTTGTTCATAGTGAATCCATGGACAAAAATGGCTAATATTGGTCCCAATGGTACCTGTAACAATCACAAGAAGGAATATGATCAGTAGGGTTGATGAACAGATGAGAAATCGAAGAATAGTCGAGAATGGGTGATTCGACCGAAAGGCTTTTACACAGTAAATCGAAAGAAACTTTTGGGGTAATGAGTTGGTTCGGCCGAAGGAGCCCTATAAATAGGAAGTCTCATTCGGCTGAGAGATCAACCGAATGAGTTGCTTCGCCTCAAATTGATTCGGCCGAATGACTCATTCGCATGAGTGAAGTCATTCGGTCGAATGAACTATTCACCTGTTTCATTCGCACGAATGAAACTTAGCACTCACAAACACAACTTAATTTCAAATTTGACAATTTTAACAGTCAAACAAGTGCAATTATGAAGATTAGTCTGGTTTGGTGATGGTTTCAGATATGATTGAACATCTGAACACACAAATGATCATCTAAAACAAATTTGAAAAATATAGCCCTCATGTATGCACGCTGGTCAGCAGCCTGTAATAATAGAGTATCTTCCTCACTGACCTTCTGCGTGAGCTGGGCAATAGCTTCCTGTTGCTGATGGTTCCTCTCCATCAGCCTAAGTACCAAACTGTTCAGTGTACTGAGCTGTTCAGTGTACTGAGCTGTTCAGTGTACTGAGCTGTTCAGTCACTGAAATAGTAGGATTGTACGGATCAGCTAATGTGTGGTGGAGGGACCAGAAGAAGCAGCAGTAAAGAATGCAGTATTGGCACTAGAGGAGGTCAGAGGGGCAATAGAAATACTTGAAGGAATAGCCTGTGACCTTGTCAGTGAAGAAACTGCAACTGTTGCAGCTGATGTAAAAGTGGTTGCTGCAACAGAAGACAATTCTGACCGCCTTTGTAGGACAAACTTAGTCCTTCTTCTCATGGGGGGAGGAGATGATGTGGCCTGAACAGTAGCAGCAGCAGCAGCAACTGTAAAACTGGAAGTACGTGGGGGAGGAGAGAAGTCAAACTCAGGGACAAATGATGGATCCCTGATCTCCTCCCTATCAGGCTCTATATCTCCTGTCTCAAGAAAAACAACTTGAGATCTAAAAGATATGGTCACCACATGTGGCCTAGTGTCTTCAGAATCAGAATCATCTGAGGCATCCTCATCCTCATCTTCTTCATCAACCTCTTCCATCTGTTCATCTTCAGCTGATGTAGTACCAGCCATCTCTAGTGGAGTAGAAACAGTGGCCTCAGTAGTAGTCATGAAATCCAAGTTTAATAAGGCACCAACATCTACATCCTCATCACCAGCACCTGAACCACCAACACCTGCATCAGCACCACCACCAGAAATATCAACACTAGCTCCAGACATTTCAACACCAGCACCACTAGCACCTGCCCCACTAACACCCACATCACCAGCACCATCATCTCCACCATCATCACCATCATCTCCGTCATCATCACCTGGTACTATAATATCCTCTATATCCGAATCAGAATCGGCATGCCTCCATTTCCTTCCACCGGGAGCAATATACTCAGGATTCTGGAGATTACCGAATATAGCACGAACTGGAGGCTTTGTGCTCTAACCAAATGATGTCTCAGCTGGTCTTCGGTAGTTAGGCATTTGAGCATCAATGGTGTGCTGAAGGAATCTAGGGTACATGAGAAACTTCTTGTCACCCTGGAGAACAACATTCTCCTTCAGATGTGTGAATACCGTCTCAGAGAAGTTAAATGGTAGATTCAGCACCAACGCCACAAAAGCACACTGTATGGTTTCCCTTAGCTTATCAAATCCCCCACGCCTTGAGCCCAAGCAGTGAATAAGTACGTGTGCTAAGTACTTGAACTGTGCAGATAGAAAAGATTTGTTGAGAACTCCGACTCCCAAGTCATCATCGTACTTGCATCGCATAAAGCATCCTCGAACAAGATAGCGATCAAGTAGAATGGGATGATCAGGTGCATCCTGAAATCCACAAATCCTCCTAATGTGCTCTGCATAAACTATCATGTCATGCCCTTGCACCTTGCCCCTAATCACAGGAGGCTCAGCCTCACAATCTATATCCGCTGATCTCCAGAAATCCCGCTGGTGTGACTGATATGGATCATAGACTGTAGATATGGCAGGAAAGATCCTAGAACGCCTGAGAAAAGTAGTAATCTCTCTGAAATGCTTGGCGTTGTTGGAGGCAAGATCCAAGTTAGCACAGATGTTGTTCTCCGTCACCGCTTTGTAGTCAGGCATACTGAAAAACAAGAAATTAAATAGGTCAGTTCAATTCAGTTACCAATTTGGGTAAAATCAGAAATTTTACACAAGTCTACAACTTGTGCGAATGACACTGCAATGACCGAATGAATATTTCCGAATGAGTCTATATTGACCGAATAAGTCTAGTCAACCGAATGAACTCATTCGATTGAGTCATTGACTGAAAGAGTCAAGTGAACCGAATGATCAGCGAATGAGGCTAGTGGCCAAAAGAGCCTCATTTGATCGGATGACTTCCTTTTGTCGCTGCATCTCATTCGGTCGGCTCTTGAAGTCCGATTGGGCTTCATTCGGTCAGCTGAAGGAGTTCAAAAGTCCTTCTACTCAAAACAACAAAATAGACCATAAAATCCATATAAACATGTTCAGATACGATCGATTAAGGTTTTTAAAACATGTCTTAGGTGATTTTGTGTTCTATTTGGCCATTTATTAGAAGGTGACAGTTACGAGCCCTAAAATGCTAATCCAAGTGCTGTTCACAGTGAATCCATGGACAAAAATGGCTAATATTGGTCCCAATGGTACTTGTAACAATCACAAGAAGGAATATGATCAGTAGGGTTGATGAACAGTTGAGAAATCGAAGAATAGTCGAGAAAGGCTGATTCGGCCGAAAGGCTTTTACACAGTAAACCGAAAGAAACTTTTGGGGGAATGAGTTGGTTCGGCCGAAGGAGCCCTATAAATAGGAAGTCTCATTCGGCTGAGAGATCAACTGAATGAGTTGCTTCACCTCAGATTGATTCGGCCGAATGACTCATTCGCATGAGTGAAGTCATTCGGTCGAATGAACTTTTCTCCTGTTTAATACGTACGAATGAAACTTAGCACTCACAAACACAACTTAATTTTAAATTTGACAATTTTAACAGTCAAACGAGTGCAATTATGAAGATTAGTCTGGTTTGGTTATAGATTCAGATATGATTGAACATCTGAACACACAAATGATCATCTAAAACAAATTTGAAAAATATAAAATCTTTTTGTAATTTTCTGAAATGAAATACAACTGTACAACTAACAACAAAAACTAAAAACAGTTAAAAAGCACATATTTTTGTGAGCAGTCTTTCAAGAAAATGACATATACACCTAATCACATCAAGTCAGCATTAATGAATGTTACAATTCAGACACACTTGTCTTATGATTTGATTCCTGATATACTTATCCACTTTAAGCCTAACAATACTTCATTTCTAAACAAATTTAATGATCACTCATATTTTTTGACTGAGTTACCCATTTTGTTTAACCAATAAAGATCAAAACCTGTTTGTAACTCATCTCTGCATAACTTAATACCTAACATCATAAGTTCTATAAGGTTCCAATTTATTTTCTTTTTGTATTTTTCTTTTTGATTTGTCTCTCATGTTCAACACATTCTCGTGGACGGCTTCAGCTAGGTCTTTACAAAGCTATATGGCATGTATATAGAACTGTGTTGACACGATCAACTTGTTCTATCCAAATGGACGGCTTCAGCTAGGTGTTTACAAAGCAATATGGCACGTATATGGAATTTAACTTATTTTATTTTTGCAATTTTCTTAGCTTATCCTATCTGAATGGACGGCTTCAGCTAGGCTGCAACCCAGCAATATGGCACGTGTACAGAATCGGATTTACTTTTTATTTTCTTATGATTCAATCATTCTCATCTGAATGGACGGCTTCAGAAAGGTTTTTTCAAAGCAGTATGGCACGTGTACAGACTTGAACTCATGAACCATTGGAAACCTCATTAGATCCTATGATAGCAGGTGTATGCTTCATTTGAGTCAAAAACTATTTATCACTTAACTGATTTTCTAAAATGAATCCCACAAATCAGACTTTCTAAGTAATCACCAATAGTCTATACATTTTGTAAAGTTGGCCTATCAGTACATCAAATCTCAATTCTCATGTGTTTTCAGTTTATCCATTCACTTTTTACATTTAAGACATGATAGGTTAACACATCACTTTCTCAAACAAGACTTTCTCATTTTCAATTTTTTCAAATGTTTTTGGATTTTAAAATTTTTCAAATGTTTTTGGTTTTTCAAATTAAAGTACTTTTTCTCCCCCTAAAAACCTAAAACAGAAAATTTTTTGAGTTTTTGATTAAGTGAAAGAGAAATAACAGAAATACTAACAATGAAAAATAAAGCAAAAGAAACTAACTAATAAAAGCGATGCTCATTTGTTTGAATCAGATGAAGGAATGACTTCATCCTTTTGAAAAACACCATTAGCCGATAGCAGATTTAAAAATCTGGGTTTATTAAAAGATTTTGTAGAAAGATCGGATTTCTGGTGGTCGGTGTGAACTTTAACAACATCGATGAGTTTCTTTTCAAAACAATCACGTATGAAGTTACATTTTATGTCGATGTGTTTGGTTTTCGAGTGCTGGACTGGGTTTTTAGTGACAACAATGGTGGAAGTATTATCAACATAAATAGGAGTGTTAGAAAAATGTAACCCATAGTCCCTGAGTTGTTGCTGTATATAGATTATTTGTGAGCAGAAACTAGCAGCAGCAATATTTCAGCTTCACATGTTGAAGTAGACACAGACGTCTGCTTCTTGCACTGCCAGGTAACTAAACTAGTCCCAAAGAACTGACATCTTGCAGATGTTGACTTGAAATCTCTTTTGCATCCGCCATAGTCTGAATCACTGTATGCAGTAAGCTCAAAATTATCATCGTTAGGGTACCATAAGCCAAGATCCGGAGTACCCTTCAGATAACGCAAAATCGTCTTCACAGCAATCAGATGTGATACTCTTGGTTTGGACTGATAGCGAGCACACAACCATGTGGCAAACATGATGTCTAGCCGAGAAGCAGTGAGGTACATGAGATATCCAATCATTCCTCGATACAGAGTGGCATCGATTAACTAGCCCTTTTCGTCCGGTGTAATCCCGTGATTGACAGTAGGTGGGGTACCAGAAGGTTTTGCATCTGACATACTGAACCGGCTCAGAATGTCACCAACGTATTTGGTCTGATAAATGAAGATCCCTGCCTCAGATTGATCCACATGTAATCCAAGAAAAAATTTCATCTCCGCCATCGAGCTCATTTCAAACTTGTCTTTCATAACCTTCTCGAATTCCTTGCACAGACTATCATTTGTAGAACCAAAAATGATGTCATCCACATATACTTGCACCAAGAGTAAATCACCATCCTTCTCTCGAATGAACAATGTGCAGTCAATGACACCTCTTCTGAACCCATTGTTCAGAAGGTGAGTGGAGAGTGTCTCGTACCACGCTCGCGAAGCTTGATGCAATCCATATAAAGCCTTGTCTAGCTTGTAGACTTGGTCACGATGCAATGGATCCTCAAACCCGGGAGGTTGTTTGACATACACAGTTTCGTTGATCACACCGTGAAGGAATGCACTCTTGACATCCATCTGATAAACTTTAAATTTCTTGAAGGATGCATATGCCAAGAAAATACGAATTGCTTCGAGACAAGCAACCGGTGCAAACACTTCATTAAAGTCAAGTCCTTCAATCTGTCTGAATCCTTGCACCACCAGACGTTCTTTGTTTCTCACCACGATCCCGTGATCGTCCCTTTTGCAACGAAAAACCCATCTGGTGCCTATAACCTTTGCACCTTTCGGTTTGTCAACAAGTTGCCAAACACCTAATTTTTTGAATTGTAGGAGTTCTTCTTGCATGGCATCAACCCACGATTCTTCTCTCAATGCTTTAGTGACGGTTCGGGGTTCAACGTGAGAGATAGAACAAGAATGGGCACAATAGCTCACATGAGCAAATTCAAGGATATCAGCAAGGCCACCTGAAGATAGCTGATTTCTTGTCTTATCCCCATCAAGCGGCCTTCCAATAGTGTTTTCATGAGGATGAATGCGACTAATTCTTCCAACAGGATGAGTAGGAACCTCAACCTGTGGATCAAGGTTGTTCAGATTCAAGTCCTCAAGAGCGGGTACAATGTTGTCAACATTTGGCTTGGGGGCAGCTGGTGGAACTGGGTTATCATCTGTGTCTGAGCTATCATCATGTATCTGTATGGGAATTGAAGCTGATGAAGGTTGCACAGGTTCATCAGGTGCATTTTGTGCATCATACATCATTTGAACTGCAACATCTTCATCTGAGTACATGGGAGGCATATTGAAAGAGTTGAAAAGGTCTGAATAATCAAACATCCAGTCTGGACCTTTCCCAGGTGGGGGCATAGAATGTCTTTGAACGACCACGTGGTACCACTCCTCCACATTCTGAGTTGATCTATTGTAGACCCTTTTCTTAGGAGTGCTGTACCCAAGAAAAATACCCTTCTTCCACCTTCTCATTGAACTTGCCCCGCTCGTGTTTCTTAAGCATCGTGCACGGAGCACCAAAAGGTTCAAGATACTTAAGATTAGGCTTTATATTATGGAGCAGTTCGAAGCAAGTCTTCCTATGTCTCTTTACTATCAAAACCTGGTTCAGTGTGTATCAAGCATTTGCAACAGCTTCATTCCAGAATTGAACTGGAAGGGTTGAATCAGCAAGCATAGTCCGAGCAGCCTCAATCAATGTTCTGTTCTTGCGCTCAGCAACGCCATTCATTTGCGGAACATATGGAGCGGTGAATTGTTGGACAATGCCACGTTCATTGTAGAAGTTCTCCATATTATGTTTCTTGAACTCTGTCCCATTATCTGTTCTGAGCATACGGATCTTGAGGTTATAAAGTGACTCAAGTTTAGTTACCAAAACTTGAATACACTCAAACGTTTGTGATTTCTCCTTTAGAAAGAAAACCCAAGAATATTTGTAATACTCATCAGTGATGACTAAACAGTATTGATCTCCAGCTATACTCTTGCGGTTGACTGGACCAAATAAATCCATATGGAGAAGCTCAAGAGGAACAGTGACTGAATGATAGTTTTTCAGCTTGTGAGACTGGTTGGTCTGCTTCCCCTTCTTGCACGAGACACATATATCAGACAACTTGAAATTCTTCAAACTGACACCCTCAACCAAGTTGATGTGTACCAAATGATTCATCTTGCGTAGACTCAAATGGCCCATCCTCTTATGCCAAAGAATAGAATCTTTCTCTATGGCTTTTGACATAAAACTTGAAGCTGAGGAGGATGTTGTTGAAGCTGTAGCCATATTGAGTACATACAAGTCCTGCTTACGGGGAGTAGACATCAGAATCCACTCTTCAGAAATAGTGATGCCTTGCTTGAGGATGTAGCAACTGGAGTCATCAAAAAGAATTTTGTACTGCTTGTCACAAATCTGTGACACTGAAAGAAGATTATTCTCCAGCTGCTTCACGTATCTGACTTTATCAAATGAAACTTGGCCGTTTGAAAGAATACCCTCTCCGGTAATGAACCCGCCTTTGTCATCGGCAAACGCTACGTATCCACCTCGAATTGCATTAAAATTGGTGAGCAGCGAAATATCTCTAGTCATGTGCCTTGAAGCCCCACTATCAACGATCCAAGAGTTGTTAAGAACAGCAGTTGGGGCAACCTGGATAAACACAAATAATTAGTTCAATTTGGGAACCCAAGTCTTTATAGTCTTGGGTTGACCCAATGAGTCTCGGATCCAAACATTAATCCATTTACCATCTGGGGTTGCCTTGTTTGGAATTTTTGAAACTGAAGTCTCGGAAGACTTAACATTCCAGACTGAGTTTTTACTGAAAGATTTTTTCAAGTAAATGGATGATGGTTTTGATTGGTTGACATTAACAACCTTGGGAACATTCAAGTTCACAACTTTCCCTTTACCCTTATCCAAAGGCTTAGCAAGATTGGGTTGTTTAGGCTTTGCTTGAAATGATTAAAATCAGATTTGACTTGTTTGATGAAATTCTGATTTGTTTTCTGGGTGGTGCAACCATAGGTCTGATCAGATAAGGACAAAATCTAACAACATGTCCAGGTGCACCACACTCAAAGCAAACTCTTTTGTCTTTGGGAGAAAACTGTTTTACTTTAGACTGAGAATTTTTGGTTTGTAAAACATTTTTCTTAGCCTTATCTTGCACAAAACCCAAACTGTTTGTGCCATAAAAAACAGATTTTTCAGTTTCTTTGGTCTCACCTGCTTCACCATTCTGTGAAGACTTCACAAAACAAATGGCTTTGGATAACTTTGAAGCCATGTTTGTTTTGAATAAGATTGGGTCAGCCTTTTTGGCAACAGATGTCTGATTCTTGACATAAGACACTTGAGGAGTGACATCAGATTCATCCTCAGAATCAGAAACCCAATCTTCAACCACTCCCTCCACAAAAGATTCCTTAGACATTGATGAACCCTCATCAGATATTATCCCAATAGGATCAATACCTAATGGATTTTTCACTTGAAAATTTTTAACCTCTTTGTCATTCGGAGAATTGACAAAGCTGTTCAAGACTGGTGGGGGACAGTGATTATAGTTTGTTTATTTACCCTTCCCAGATTGATCAGTCACATTACTGATCATGTGCTCAATAATGTATGAAGAGCTCTCATAGCTCTTTAGCTTCTGGCTTAAAGTCTCATAGTCACACTCGACTATGGCAAGTTTCTTCCTAGTCTCATTAATGGTGTTGAGATAAGAAGTAACTGCATCCTGCTTATTGAGCACAGCGATCTCAGCCTCATGTAACTGTCTGTTTAACAAATCTATTTTAGCCTGAAAATCTTTTTCATTATATTTTAAAATTCTGTTTCTTTAATCATTTGGTTGAGATCGCTGATCAAGTCAGCATTGTGCTTCTAATATGCCAGGACTTTACTGTCCAGGGCAATACAATTACAATAGATGTCTTCCTCCTTATCGTAGATAACTGAGTGCTATATGATGCCTTGAGCATCCAAAATCATAGTCAACGTCTCATCTAAACGACGCCTCATAGGCACAGCTTGAACTTCCTCAGTAGCTTTCGTATCTTCAGTCTGAGGAGGAGGAGGAGGCTTGGCACTCTTGTCATGCTTAGTCTTGGTCCGGATCTTAGTGGGAGGGGTCTGTTCCTCTGCTACACTTGAAGAACTCGCAGACCCACTTCCGGAACCATCATCATCATCATCTGAATCATTTTCTTTATCAGAATCCTCATAATCTACTTTTTCCTCATCTTCTTCTTCATCTTCTTCTTCTTCGTCTCTGTCTGAATCATTGGAGGCATCTTCAGTACCCTCGATCCTAGGAGTAGCCTCCTTGAGGCTTTCACCTTGCTCTGTAAGTCGCGAGTTTTCAGCCTCAAGAGCTAGGATATTGTCACTGAAACCAGCGGCAGTCAAAGCCAACTGGTTGTGCTCATCAATGTACTTGAGCAACTGCTCCTCCTGCTGAGCAGATCAAGCCCTCAAGTCTTCTATCTGGTTAACAGCCTGTAATAATAGAGCATCTTGCTCACTGACCTTCTGTGTGAGCTGGGCAATAGCTTCCTCTTGCTGATGGTTCCTCTCCATCAGCCTAAGTACCAAACTGTTCAGTGTACTGAGTTGTTCAGTTACTGAAATAGTAGGAATGTACGGATCAGCTCGTGTGGTGGGGGACCAGAAGAAGCAGCAGTAAAGACTGCAGTATGTGTAACATCACTGTATTTCGGGTTGTCCGTACATGTGTAATTGTACTGTTACAACCTGATATGATAATTTTTAATGATGATGAACTATGGGATGTTATTATTGATATTGGTATACATATTGAGAACATATTAATATATGCATAAACCATGGGAAGTTTAGTTGAAACACAACTAAACAGAACCAGAGAGTTTATCGCAGTTGAATTCACAGATTATGGATTGTTGATTTGGAATGGAAAGGAATTAGGAGTGGGTTATTGTTTGGTTACTAAACATAGTCAAGGACATAAGCATATTTCGGTTTATCATGGATGTGTCAGTGATATGGTTTAGTGAGACGAGATTGGGAATTTATAATATTAAAGTTAATAAAATAATGAAAACATTACTGGAAACGATTACGCGATGGTGAGGTTACGATTATAAATAAAACGTGAATGTTATTTTAGAAATATTAACTTAATAATGTATTCGCGTGGGTGACGATTTACATGAATATAATTATTAGGAATAATATTCTGAAACGATATTCCACAAATCATAAATCGAATCGAAATACGATACGAGCGTCGGATTCGAAAAGGTGACGATCTTTACGAATACGTAGGTGAGTAACGCGTTCGACGAGATAACGAAATAATATTTAATGATATTAAAGTAATAAATGGAAATTAATAACGTTTATTAGGAATCATAACCTAAAACAAATCTGAACAAATCGTTTTATTTAAATGATTAATTTAACGAAAGAAAACAGAGGCATTGCATTTAAACGATTTTATTTAAAATCATTTCATTAAAATGAAACATATTTATTTAAACGATTTATGTTTTAAACATAATTTACGAGCAAAACCGAGACATTTATAAAACTTTAACGCGATTAAAACGAGACCGAGCACGTGGGGACCATACGCGATATAAGAGAAGAGACTTCCCTCTTTCTTCTCATTTCCACCTTCTCCACTCTCTCACTAGAACAAGAGGTTCGTCACTCTCTCTCCCTCTACCTTCTCTCTACCATAACTTCTTCAATTCACAACCAAATCAAGAAATCTTGGAGCCTACACGACCGCACAATCGAGGAGAACAAGATCCCACGAAGAAACCCATCATTTGAGCACGATCTGAAGGTAAATCGCGTGATTTTCTTTTTAGTTGTTTCCTTAAATAACCGGTCGTGATATTTGAACTTGTAAACACATTTTATCACTTAAAAACCCTAAAATAAGTGGGTATAAAAGGGTAGAGATGGTAGGTTCGGATCTGCAACAGGTAATGTTCCAGGATGATGATGAACTGATGGTTCGCGTGGGAGCAGCCTTGGACGAACCTATGACCTGCTGAAACAGATGGGAGGGCCGAACCTGGGGGCTAGCCGAACCTTAGGTAGTAGAACATTGGGTGGGCGAACCTTGAGGAGTCACGAACCTCACGACCGCCGAACCTAGGAGTCACGAAGCTGGACCTAGCGAACCCTAATGCATGGCCGAACCCTGGTGCATGGCCAATTATATGAGCTAGACGAACCTATGGGTTTTCTGATCTAGCCGAACCTCTCATCAACAAGCCCTAAGCTACGAACCATGGGACGAACCTGGTGCATGGCGGAAGTTCTCTCTGGGCCGAACCTATTTCAACCGAAGCTTCTATCATGCGAACCTCAATGTTGCAGCAAAATCTGTTCACCGAACCTACCTGCAGCCAAACCACTTAGTCACAAATCAAAGGGGTAGCCGAACCTTGACCATGATGGGCCAAACCTAAGGCCTGTCAAGTCTTAGGGGGCTGTCGAAACTATTTTAAGAACCATGTATGAATGAGTATATTGGGGATCACCACCTTTTCTCTCTCTAACTATAATAATTAAATATGGAATTATAAACAATTGGTATTTTAAAAGAATAACATAAGTGAGACTTTCTTAAACAATAATTTAAATTTAATAAGTTAAATACATGTTGGTTAACTCAAGTGTTAATTCATGCATACACATAAGGAGTATATATGTAGATAAGGGTTACCACCTTTACTACTTATAGCTTTAAATTCTCACTAAGGCATTATGAGGTTGATTGATTAAACTAACTAATGTTGTACTGACTTTTATAATGAGAATAGGAAGCCGTAAGGATTATCGCTATAACTTAGATTAAAAACCTAAGTTGGTCATGCTATTAATAACTAAAAGACGATCATTTATAAAATATTGAGTAAGTATTTTGACGGTGATATAATAACTTAAGTTAACAAAATACTTAGTGATTAAATGCTAACACTTATGAACACGAGCACATATTAAATTCAGGTTGTTGAAGGGTTTCTGATTTCGTACGTGAGCGCGCATTCTACGAAAACATTGAATCTAAGGACTCAGGTGAGTTCTCATAACCTCCTTTTAAAACCATTTTGTTTTTAAACTCGGAGGTGGAACACGTATACCAATTTAAATATTATTTTGATAACACATGGGTGACACCTGGATTATCAATATGATATTCATATTAATGGATTATTATTGATTATGGGTTGAGATTGATTATTACTTATCCGTGAGTCATTGTTGGTTGAGTTGACTTAGGTCCTCCGCAATGAATGAGTTACTGTTGGTGAGTTGACGAACGTCCTACTCTGTAATTCCACTGTTGGTTGAGTTGACTGCGGTCCTCCGCAGTGCACGAAGACACTTATAGAAATATCGTTGGTTGAGTTGACTGCGGTCCTCCGCGATGATTCCGCCGTTGATTGAGTTGACTGAGGTCCTCCGTGGTAACTTATATTGATATGATTATGATGAATGATGCTTATTGAATTGACATGATTGGTTGAATATATGTGGATAATTATTTGTGATTATTATGTATGTGATTACTTGGATTGTTTGGATGTTGTGTTTGTTGGTTTTTAGCAGAGTTGGATTTTTTCGCAGGTGCACATGTGGATTGTCTTGGGAAATTATAAACTTTTATAAACCCATTTATAAACTTCCATAAACATTTTATAAACGTTTTTAATACATAAAAACTTATGATTTCTCACCAACTACTTCGTAGTTGACACTTGATTTTCTACATGTTTCAGGAAATGAAGAGAAGTAGGTAGAGCAGGATAGCTCTACACCTTTTGGGGACATCATCACTTAGGTTCTTGGACTTAGCTAAAATAACTGAAATTCTGAAGACTAGAATTTAGTTAGTTAGCTAAATCTTTTGTGTATTGATGTAACTAATTCATGATGAACATGATTTTTGTGTAATTAATTTGGTTGATTAATTGATATGTGATGATTTAAATTAGATGCTCATGAGCTTATGAACAATCTACACATCCCTCGTGGCATCCCGACGTTTCCGCCATCGGTCGGGGTGTTACAGATTGGTATCAGAGCCCGGGTTATAGGGAATTAGGTTACTAGAAATGGTTGACCTAGTCTATAACCGTAGGATACCCTAGTATGAATTATTTCATACACTAGTTACTATATTCAGGATTTCATGATTATGTGTTTATTACATGTTAACCGAACTCCTGTTATACATTTGATTCACATATGTTACTTACTGATTATTTGCTTACTTGTGCCCTAATGATTCGATAAGGACATGCACGTGGTGTATCGTAAAGGTGGTGGGACGTTGGCTGGGGCAGTTGCGACTGACCCCTACATATGCCCTATACATATACCATTTACGGTGCATTAGGTGGATGTCAATATTGAAGAATAAGTGAACTACCTGTTTGGGAAATTAATTGCTTAGGAAATTAACTGCTTATGAATTTATTTGCTTTAGGAATTATTTGCTTGATTGTTGATCACCAAACAAGGACACACTCGTGGTATACTACAAAGGTGGTGGGACGGTTGCTGGGGTAGTTACGACTGACCTCTACATATACCCTATACATATACCATTTGTAGTATATTGGAGGTCTGTCAGTGTCAGAAGCTTAGGATATTGTTAGGAAGTGCTGGGAAAGTTATGATTGATGGAATGTTGGTTAAATTTGTTTTGGATTGATGTTATGGATAATCACATTTGATGGACACACATATTCATATGGAAATACACTTATTGGACACGTGGGGTGAATAGGATCAATGAATTATCCGAACACTTAATGATGAAATAGACATTTGGCGCTGAGATGGACACGATAAACGATATGGACACTTAGTGACGAACTGAATACTTGAGTATTGAGATGGACACTTGGTGATAGCATGAACGCATAGTGAGAATACTAACACTTAGTGATGGTATGAACACTTGAAGAGAATAAATTATAGGGAGGATATGAACACTTAGTGACAATAAGAGCACTCAGTGATGATATGAACCCTGATTGACAATTATGAACATTGGGAGTTAGTGTGGATTTCAGTGAACTTAGGCATTAGGGGAACTTGAATGTCAGGTGAACTTAGACATTAGGCGAACTTAGAAATAGGCAAACCTACATGTCAGGTGAACTTAGACATTAGGCGAACCTAATTGTCCAAGGGAAATAGCGACCACTTTACTCAAAAATTATCCTACCTAGGATAAGGTTTGTGAAGTGAGATAATGGTAAGATACATGATACACCCTAATTTCTAGCAAGGGCATAATCGTGGTGCAATGCAACGGTGGTGGGACGGTGATGATGCGACTGCGGTCAAGTCTACGTATGCCCTATATATAAGCTTGTTGCACTGCATCGGGAAGTTGTCAGTGTTGGTATAGGGTGGGAAATGTTTGAAACTTAGGAATAGGTAGTTAATAATATATATGACCAACTAGGATGCCTTAGTATAATATTAGGAAATTAACATTTTGTTAAGAGTTTAAGGACAGATAGGAGAAAAATATAGTTCCTATATGTAATCTTAACTGTCGAAATAAACTCATTTGACCATAGTTTATATAACTTACGTTGTAAATGGTAGTAACATGTTTCTAACTATCTCAGAAACATGCCGCCGCGCCGCCACAACGAAGATGATACGAACAATGGGGATGCTAACAACAGTAATGCCAACTCTGGCATGCAAGAGTTAGCAACACTCATTACTGGATTGGCGAATCAACTAACTCAAGCCAATCAGACTCTCAATCAGAACAGAGGTGGTGCAAACCCACCGGTTTGCACATTCAAGCACTTCAACTCCTGTAATCCACTGAAGTTTACTGGTTCTGAGACAGCCACTGTTCTGCTGCCGTGGTTTGAGAGTATGGAGAACACCTTCATCAACAGTGATTGCCCCGAAAATCTGAAGGTGCGCTATGCCACCAGTGTTTTCCAAAAGAGAGCACTGACTTGGTGGAATGGCGAAAAGCAAACTAGGGGAGTTGATGCTGCCCTAGCATTGACACGGACTGAGGTCAAGAACTTAATGACCACTGAATTTTGTCCTCGTAGCGAGATGAGGAAGCTTGAGACTGAGTTCTGGGAACTCAAACAGGATAGTGGGGAGAATGTAATTTACAATACTCGCTTCCATGAGTATAGTCTACTGGTACCTCATTTGGTGACACCATTGGAGAGAGCGATCGAGAAGTACATAGGGGGTTTACCGATGCAGATTCAAGACACGGTCTACAGAAGCAACCCCAAAACATTGGAGGCTGCAATCCGTCTGTCTGCTACACTAACGGATAACCATGTGAAGGCTGGAACACTCACACAAAAGGGGTCTAAAAAGGTGGATACAAAGTCAGCTGCAAAGGAGGTTTCAACTGAAGTCAAGACTGAACAAGGCAGCTCTTCAAAAAGCAGCAACAGGAAACGAAAGACCAGGAATTTCGTTGTTACTACTCCTGCTCCAAAGTCTGTACAACAATCAACAAACAACTCAACTGCCAGGAATTATGTTGGGGCAGTTCCTCAGTGTAACACCTGCTGATATCATCACATGCCCAAATTGCCTTGTCGCGTCTGCAACAACTGTGGCAAGTATGGCCATTTTGCTAATTTTTGTCGGAGTGCACTGCAAGCACAAAGGATGCCACCTGCACCGCTTGCACTACCAGCTCCGCAAGCGCAACCAGTTCAAGCGGTACCCGTTCGACAGGTACCTGTACAGGCAAGAGCCTGTTACGAGTGTGGTGAAGTGGGTCACTTCAGAAATCAGTGCCCAAGACTGACGGGAAACAATCAAAGGGTGGCTCGAGGCAGAGCGTTTCAACTGAATGCTCCAGCTGCTCAAGCCAACCAGGATGTGGTCAATGGTACATTTCAGATCAACAACTCTTATGCATCTGTCTTATTCGATTCTGGTGCTGATAGGAGTTTTGTTTGATATGATTTTGAATGCATGCTTGGTAGAACACGTACAAACTTAGATAAACCGTTTAACGTGGAAGTGGCTGACGGAAACACTATTGATATTGACACTGTTATTATTGGATGTTCTGTGAAGTTGAATGATCACGTTTTCCCAATTGATCTTATACCTATGCACCCTGGTAGCTTTGATGTTATCATAGGCATGGATTGGTTAGCTACCCACAAAGCGGAAATCATTTTTTATGAAAAATACATTCGTATTCCCTTACCTTCGGGTGAAACTTTAAGAGTTTTTGGGGAGACTTCTAGTAAAGGTCTTAAGTTGATGTCATGCACTAAAGCACACAAGTACCTTAGGAAGAAATGTATAGCATTTTTAGCACACGTGGTGGAGAAGAAATAGAAAGGAAAGAGTATTGAAGACGTCCCTGTGATAAGAGATTTTCCTGAAGTATTTCCAGAAGACTTGCCGGGTCTTCCACCAGAACGTCAGGTAGAATTTCGGATTAACTTAGTACCTGGTGCGAATCCAGTCGCAAAAGCTCCTTACAGACTTGCGCCTTCAGAGTTGCAAGAATTGGCGAGCCAACTACAAGAACTGACTGATAAGGGATTCATTCGCCCGAGCCATTCGCCATGGGGTGTACCGGTCCTGTTTGTTAAGAAGAAGGACGGGTCATTCAGAATGCGTATCGACTACCGCGAATTGAACAAGCTAACCATCAAGAATCGATATCCTCTGCCGTGCATCAATGATCTTTTCGATCAACTTCAAGGCTCGGCATGGTTTTTGAAGATCGATCTTAGGTCTGGGTATCATCAGCTTCGTGTGCATGATGATGATATTCCCTAGACGGCTTTCAGAACAAGTTCTGGCCATTATAAATTTCTGGTAATGCCTTTCGGCCTTACCAATGCACCAGCGGTTTTCATGGACCTCATGAACCGTGTTTGCATGCCATACTTGGATAAATTTGTGATGGTATTCATTGATGATATTTTGATATACTCAAAGAGCAAAGAAGAACACGAGCAACACCTTAAGTTGATTTTGGAGATTTTAAGAAGAGAACAACTGTATGCCAAATTCTCCAAGTGTGAATTCTGGCTTAAGGAAGTTCAATTTTTGGAACACATTGTCAATGAGAAGGGTGTTCACGTGGATCCTGCGAAGATTGATGCGGTGAAGAATTGGAGTACACCGAAGACACCAACGGAGATTCGATCATTTCTTGGACTTGCCGGTTACTATCGGTAGTTTATTTTGAATTTCTCCAGAATTGCTGTCGCTCTCACTTCTTTGACTCAAAAGGACAAACCTTATGAGTGGGGACCAAAGCAGGAAGAGGTATTTCAGACCTTGAAGCAGAAACTTTGTGATGCTCCTCTCTTGACACTGCCTGACGGAAATGATGATTTTGTGGTTTACTGTGATGCATCCAACCTAGGTCTCGGTTGTGTTCTCATGCAACGGGGAAATGTTGTGGCTTATGCATCGAGACAGCTGAAAATTCACGAGAAGAACTACACTACACACGACTTGGAACTTGGTGGAGTCGTGTTTGCTTTGAAGATATGGAGACACTATCTTTATGGCACAAAGTGTGTAGTCTTTACAGATCACAAAAGTCTGCAACATATTCTGAATCAGAAAGAACTTAACATGAGACAGCGGAGATGGGTTGAACTGTTGAATGATTATGACTGTGAAATTCGCTACCATCTTGGCAAAGCGAATGTAGTAGCAGATGCGCTAAGTCGCAAGAGTCATGTTCAAATCCATAGTGTCCGAGTGCACACTAATCTCCATAATGATGTTCTCACAGCCCAACAACACTCATTGGCTCAAGATAACTTGAAAGATGAGATGTCATGCGTGGCCGAATTACTATTGGAAACTAAGGATGATGGTTTAATGTACTACTTGAATCGGTTGTGGATACCGAACCAGGATGATCTTAAGGGGATGATTATGGATGAAGCTCATAAGTCTCGTTACTCAATCCATCCGGGTGCTGATAAGATGTATCAAGACCTTAGGGCCTTATACTGGTGGCCTGGAATGAAGAAGGATATTGCTGAGTATGTGTCTAAGTGCCTTACCTGTGCTAAAGTCAAGGCAGAACACCAGCGACCTTCGGGATTGTTAATGCAACCAGAAATACTAATGTGGAAGTGTGAGAATATATCTATGGATTTTATTACCAAACTCCCACGAACTACAAGCGGTAAGGATAGTATTTGGGTGATAGTTGATAGATTAACCAAGTCGGCTCATTTCTTACCGATACGCGAGACGTACCCTGTGCGGAAATTAGCTCGTATCTACGTTGATGAGATCGTTAGCTGACATGGAATTCCCTTAAGCATAATATCGGATCGTGATGCTCGTTTCATGGCACGATTTTAGGAATCACTTCATGAAGCTTTTGGAACAAGATTGGATCTTAGCACTGCCTATCATCCTCAAACAGATGGACAGACGGAGCGAACGATTCAGACACTGAAAGATATGTTGAGAGCTTGTGTCATTGATTTCGGTGGCAATTGGGATAGCCATTTACCGTTAGTCGAGTTCTCGTATAACAACAGTTATCACGCGAGCATTGGTATGGCGCCGTTCGAAGCTCTTTATGGTAGAAAATGTCGGTCACCTATTTGTTGGACCGAAGTCGGCGAATCGCAGATCACTGGTCCCGAGATTATTCAAGAAACGACTGACAAGATCCGCCAGATCCGTGACAATCTGTTCGCTGCACGTAAAAGCTACGCGGACAAACAACGGAAACCTTTAGAGTTTGAAGTTGACGATATGGTATTACTCAAAGTATCGCCCTGGAAAGGAGTTGTACGATTTGGGAACAAGGGTAAGCTTGCTCCACGTTATGTTGGCTCTTTTAAGATCCTTGAACGGATCGGGAAGGTTGCCTACAAGTTGGAACTTCCTCCTGAGCATAGCAATGTACACCTGACGTTTCACGTGTCCAATTGAAGAAAATGCTTAGCTGATCAAGATCTTCAGGTACCACTCGATGACATCCGCGTCGATGATACCATGCACTTTGTTGAAAAACCAGTCGCGATAATGGACCATGAAGTTAAGAAACTCAAACGCAATAGAATTCCAATTGTCAAAGTACGATGGGAGTCGAAGCGTGGTCCAGAATTCACCTGGGAGCGGGAAGATCAGATGAAGCTTAAGTATCCACATTTATTCACTACGGTCACTCCAAGTTGAATTTCGGGACGAAATTCCCTTAACTAGGGGAGACTGTAACATCACTGTATTTCGGGTTGTCCGTACATGTGTAATTTTACTGTTACGACCTGATATGGCAATTATTAATGATGATGAACCATTGGATGTTATTACTGATATTGGTATACATATTGAGAACATATTAATATATGCATAAACCATGGGAAGTTTAGTTGAAACACAACTAAACATAACGAGAGAGTTTATCGCAATTGAATTCACAGATTATGGATTGTTGATTTGGAATGGAAAGGAATTAGGATTATTGTTTGGTTACTAAACATAGTCAAGGACACATGGTCATGGTTTATCGAAATAGCGGTGGGACGGTGGCTGGGGTGGTCGCGACTGACCCCTACATATGCCCTATACATAAGCATATTTCGGTCTATCATGGATGTGTCAGTGATATGGTTTAGTGGGATGGGATTGGGAATTTATAATATTAAAGTTAATAAAATAATGAAAACATTGTTGGAAACGATTACGCGATTGTGAGGTTACGATTATAAATAAAACGTGAATGTTATTTTAGAAATATTAACTTAATAATGTATTCGCGTGATTGACGATTTACATGAATATAATTATTAGGAATAATATTCTGAAACGATATTCCACAAATCGTAAATCGAATCGAAATACGATACGAGCGTCGGATTCGAAAATGTGACGATCTTTACGAGTACGTACGTGAGTAACACGTTTTGACGAGATAACAAAATAATATTTAATGATATTAAAGTAATAAATGGAAATTAATAACGTTTATTAGGAATCATAACCTAAAACAAATCTGAACAAATCGTTTTATTTAAATGATTAATTTAACGAAAGAAAACGGAGGCATTGCATTTAAACAATTTTATTTAAAATCATTTCATTAAAACGAAACATATTTATTTAAACGATTTATGTTTTAAACATAATTTACGAGCAAAACCGAGACATTTATAAAACTTTAACGCGATTAAAACCAATGTTGTAAAAATCTTAGGCCGCTTAGGAGCTAGGCGCCCATCTACTGTCTAATTTTTGGCCTAGGCGGTCCCGCCTAGGCGGCCCAATCAGATTTTTATTTTTTTTCACTTTTTTGACTTTTTTATGGTAAAAAGGGACCAATTTCATGATTATTTAGACATTTCTCAACCAAAAATCTTTAATATGTTTCTGAAACATCGAATCCAGGCAGTTAACATCGAAATTTATCTCTAAACTTTGAACTTAGTGTTTAAGTTTGCACTTTAAAGTACTTTTTTTTAGTATATTTAAGTATATTTTTTAAAATTATTTGAAGTATTATATTAAATTATTGATATTGATGTGTGTATATAATATATATTTGTAAAATTACATATAAAAATTCCAATCCGCCTAGCGCCGATTAATCCCGATTAATCCCTAGGCGGTACCTCGCCGCCCGACTAGCGCCTAGCGACTTCTACAACCGTGATCAAAACGAGACCGAGCACGTGGGGACAATATGCGATATAAGAGAAGAGACTTCCCTCTTTCTTCTCATTTCCACCTTCTACACTCTCTCACTAGAACAAGAGGTTCGTCACTCTCTCTCCCTCTACCTTCTCTCTACCATAACTTCTTCAATTCACAACCAAATCAAGAAATCTTGGAGCCTACACGACCGCACAAACGAAGAGAACAAGATCCCACGAAGAAACCCATCATTTGAGCACGATCTGAAGGTAAATCACGTGATTTTCTTTTTAGTTGTTTCCTTAAATAACCGGTCGTGATATTTGAACTTGTAAACACATTTTATCACTTAAAAACCCTAAAATAAGTGGGTATAAAAGGGTAGAGATGGTAGGTTCGGACCTGCAATAGGTAATGTTCCAGGATGATGATGATGAACTGATGGTTCGCGTGGGAGCGGCCTTGGACGAAACCTATGACCTGCTGAAACCGATGGTAGGGCCGAACCTGGGGACTAGCCAAACCCTAGGTAGTGGAACATGGGGTGGGAGAACCTTGAGGAGTCACGAACCTCACGACCGCCGAACCTAGGAGTCACGAAGCTGGACCTAGCGAACCCTTATGCATGGCCGAACCCTGGTGCATGGCCAATTATATGAGCCAGACGAACCTATGGGTTTTCTGATCTAGCCAAACCTCTCATCAACAAGCCCTAAGCTGCGAACCATGGGACGAACCTGGTGCATGGCGGGAGTTCTCTCTTGGCCGAACCTATTTCAGCCGAAGCATCTATCATGCGAACCTCCATGTTGCAGCAAAATCTGGTCACCGAACCTACCTGCAGCCAAACCACTTAGTCAGGAACCAAAGGGGTAGCCGAACCTTGACCATGATGGGCCGAACCTAAGGCCTGCCAAGTCTTAGGGGGCTGTCGAAACTATTTTAAGAACCATGTATGCATGAGTATATTGGGGATCACCACCTTTTCTCTCTCTAACTATAATAATTAAATATGGAATTATAAACAATTGGTATTTTAAAAGAATAACATAAGTGAGACTTTCTTAAACAATAATTTCAATTTAATAAGTTAAATACATATTGGTTAACTCAGGTGTTAATTCATGCATACACATAAGGAGTATATATGTAGATACGGGTTACCACCTTTACTACGTATAGCTTTAAATTCTCACTAAGGCATTATGAGGTTGATTGATTAAACTAACTAATGTCGTACTGACTTTTATAATGAGAATTGGAAGCCGTAAGGATTATCGCTATAACTTAGATTAAAAACCTAAGTTGGTCATACTATTAATAACTAAAAGGCGATCATTTATAAAATATTGAGTAATTATTTTGACGGTGATATAATAACCTAAGTTAACAAAATACTTAGTGATTAAAGGCTAACACTTATGAACACGAGCACATATTAAATTCAGGTTGTTGAAGTGTTTCTGATTTCGTACGTGAGCGCGCATTTTACGAAAACATTGAATCTAAGGACTCAGGTGAGTTCTCATAACCTCCTTTTAAAACCGTTTTGTTTTTAAACTCGGAGGTGGAACATGTATACCAATTTAAATATTATTTTGATAACACATGGGTGACACCTGGATTATCAATATGATATTCATATTAATGGATTATTATTGATTATGTGTTGAGATTGATTATTACTTATCCGTGAGTCATTGTTGGTTGAGTTGACTTAGGTCCTCCGCAATGATTGAGTTACTGTTGGTGAGTTGACTAACGTCCTCCTCAGTAATTCCACTGTTGGTTGAGTTGACTGCAGTCCTCCGCAGTGCACGAAGACACTTATAGGAATATTGTTGGTTGAGTTGACTGCGGTCCTCCGCGATGATTCCGCCGTTGGTTGAGTTGACTGAGGTCCTCCGCGGTAACTTATATTGATATGATTATGATGAATGATGCTTATTGAATTGACATGATTGGTTGAATATATGTGGATAATTATTTGTGATTATTGTGTATGTGATTACTTGGATTGTTTGGATGTTGTGTTTGTTGGTTTTTGGCACAGTTGGATTATTTCGCAGGTGCACATGTGGATTCTCTTGAGAAATTATAAACTTTTATAAACCCATTTATAAACTTCCATAAACATTTTATAAACGTTTTTAATACATAAAAACTTATGATTTCTCACCATCTACTTCGTAGTTGACACTTGATTTTCTACATGTTTCAGGAAATGAAGAGAAGTAGGTAGAGCAGAATAGGTCTACACCTTTTGGGGACATCATCACTTAGGTTCTTGGACTTGGCTAAAATAACTGAAATTCTGAAGACTAGAATTTAGTTAGTTAGCTAAATCTTTTGTGTATTGATGTAACTAATTCATGATGAACATGATTTTTGTGTAATTAATTTAGTTGATTAATTGATATGTGATGATTTAAATTAGATGCCCACGAGCTTATGAACAATCTACACATCCCTCGTGGCAGCCCCACGTTTCCGCCATCGTTCGGGGTGTTACAGATTGGTATCAGAGCGTAGGTTATAGGGAATTAGGTTACTATAAATGGTTGACCTAGTCTATAACCGTAGGATACCCTAGTATGAATTATTTCATACACTGGTTAGTATATTCAGGATTTCATGCTTATGTGTTTATTACATGTTAATTGAACTCCTGTTATACATTTGATTCACATATGTTACTTACTGATTATTTGCTTACTTGTGCCCTAATGATTCGATAAGGACATGCACGTGGTGTATCATAAAGGTGGTGGGACGTTGGCTAGGGCAGTTGCGACTGACCCCTACATATGCCCTATACATATACCATTTATGGTGCATTAGGTGGATGTCAGTATTGAAGAATAAGGGAACTACCCGTTTGGGAAATTAATTGCTTAGGAAATTAACTGCTTAGGAATTTATTTGCTTTAGGAATTATTTTATTGATCGTTGATCACCAGACAAGGACACACTCGTGGTATACTACAAAGGTGGTGGGACGGTGGCTGGGGCAGTTGTGATTGACCCCTACATATGCCCTATACATATACCATTTGTAGTATATTGGGGGTCTGTCAGTGTCAGGAGCATAGGATATTATTAGGAAGTGCTGGGAAAGTTATGATTGACGGAATGTTGGTTAAATTTGTTTTGGATTGATGTTATGGATAATCATATTTGACGGACACACATATTCATATGGAAATACACTTATTGGACACGTGGGGTGAATAGGATCAATGAATTATACGAACACTTAATGATGAAATAGATGTTTGGCGCTGAGATGGACACGATAAACGATATGGACACTTAGTGACGAACTGAATACATGAGTATTGAGATGGACACTTGGTGTTAGCATGAACGCATAGTGGGAATACTAACACTTAGTGATGGTATGAACACTTGAAGAGAATAAATTATAGGGAGGATATGAACACTTAGTGACAATAAGAGCACTCAGTGATGATATGAACCCTGATTGACAATTATGAACATTGGGAGTTAGTATGGATTTTAGTGAAGTTAGGCATTAGGGGAACTTTAATGTCAGGTGAACTTAGACATTAGGTGACTTAGAAATAGGCAAACCTACATGTCAGGTGAACTTAGACATTAGGCGAACCTAATTGTCCAAGGGAACTAGCGACCACTTCACTCAAAAATTATCCTACCTAGGATAAGGTTTGTGAAGTGAGATAATGGTAAGATACATGATACACCCTAATTTCTAGCAAGGGCATAATCGTGGTGCAATGTAACAGTGGTGGGACGGCGATGATTCGACTGCGGTCAAGTCTACGTATGCCCTATCTATAAGCTTGTTGCACTGCATCGGGAAGTTGTCAGTGTTGGTATAGGGTGGGAAATGTTTGAAACTTAGGAATAGGTAGCTAATAATAGATATGACAAACTAGGATGCCTTAGTATAATATTAAGAAATTAACATTTTGTTATGAGTTTAAGGACAGATAGGAGAAAAATATAGTTCCTATATGTAATCTTAACTGTCGAAATGAACTCATTTGACCATAGATTATATAACTTATGTTGTAAACGGTAGTAACATGTTTCTAACTATCTCAGAAACATGCCGCTGCGCCCCCACAAAGAAGATGATACGAACAATGAGGATGCTAACAACAGTAATGCCAACTCCGGCATGCAAGAGTTAGCAACACTCATTACTGGATTGGTGAATCAAATAACTCAAGCCAATCAGACTCTCAATCAGAACAGAGGTGGTGTAAACCCACCAGTTTGCACATTCAAGCATTTCAACTCCTGTAATCCACTGAAGTTTACTGGTTCTGATACAGCCACTGTTCTGTTGCAGGGGTTTGAGAGTATGGAGAACACCTTCATCAACAGTGATTGCCCCGAAAATCTGAAGGTGCGCTATGGCACCAGTGTTTCCCAAAAGAGAGCACTGACTTGGTGGAATAGCGAAAAGCGAACTAGGGGAGTTGATGCTGCCCTAGCACTGATATGGACTGAGGTCAAGAACTTAATGACCACTGAATTTTGTCCTCGTAGCTAGATGAGGAAGCTTGAGACTGAGTTCTGGGAACTCAAACAGGATAGTGGGGAGAATGTAATTTACAATACTCGCTTCCATGAGTATAGTCTACTGGTACCTCATTTGGTGACACCATTGGAGAGAGCGATCGAGAAGTACATAGGGGGTTTACCGATGCAGATTCAAGACACGGTCTACGGAAGCAACCCCAAAACATTGGAGGCTGCAATCCGTCTGTCTGCTACACTAACGGATAACCATGTGAAGGCTGGAACACTCACACAAAAGGGGTCTAAAAAGGTGGATACAAAGTCAGCTGCAAAGGAGGCTTCAACTGAAGTCAAGACTGAACAAGGTAGCTCTTCAAAAAGAAGCAACAGGAAACGAAAGACCAGGAATTTCGTTGTTACTACTCCTGCTGGTAAGTCTGTACAACAATCAACAAACAACTCAACTGCCAGGAATTATGTTGGGGCAGTTCCTCAGTGTAACACCTGCAGATATCATCACATGCCCAACTTGCCTTGTCACGTCTGCAACAACTGTGGCAAGTATGGCCATTTTGCTAACGTTTGTCGGAGTGCACTGCAAGCACAAAGGATGCCACCTGCACCGCTTGCACTACCAGCTCCGCAAGCGCAACCAGTTCAAGCGGTACCCGTTCGCCAGGTACCTGTATAGGCAAGAGCCTGTTAGGAGTGTGGTGAACTGGGTCACTTCAGAAATCAGTGCCCAAGACTGACGGGAAACAATCAAAGGGTGGCTCGAGGCAGAGCATTTCAACTGAATGCGCCAGCTGCTCAAGCCAACCAGGATGTGGTCAATGGTACATTTTTGATCAACAACTCTTATGAATCTGTCCTATTTGATTCTGGTGCTGATAGGAGTTTCGTTTCATATGATTTTGAAAGCATGCTTGGTAGAACACGTACAAACTTAGATAAACCGTTTAACGTGGAAGTGGCTGACGGAAACACTATTGATATTGACACTGTTATTATTGGATGTTCTGTGAAGTTAAATGATCACGTTTTCCCAATTGATCTTATACCTATGCACCTTGGTAGCTTTGATGTTATCATAGGCATGGATTGGTTAGCCACCCACAAAGCGGAAATCATTTGTCATGAAAAATACATTCGTATTCCCTTACCTTCGGGTGAAACTTTAAGAGTTTTTGGGGAGACTTCTAGTAAAGGTCTTAAGTTGATGTCATGCACTAAAGCACACAAGTACCATAGGAAGAAATGTATAGCATTTTTAGTGTCACACCCCCAAATTTCAACTAACGGAATCATACCGTTTGGGACGTGACAAACCAGGATCTCAGATCATTAGACATAACGAAGACCTCTATATGCTTTTCAAACATAACTTTGGTCTAAATTGTAATATCAAAGTTCTAACGTTTGCGAAAGCGTTTTAAAACAATAACAAACATAACGGTTTGAAAAACTGTAAAATACAAATCAAAGGCTTAAATGTTCAAGTTCAAAACAACTGTAACGTAAAGCATGCATGAGACTCGATCTCCTAGTCCCTGCTTGTCTGTTCTTGTACCTTAGCGTCCTGAGAAAACATGTAAATCAAGTCAACACAAAGGTTGGTGCATACACAGGATTGTATAATCACAATTGTTTGAACAGTAGTTTGAAATGTAAATGTTGCAGATAACATAATCACATATTGCATAGTCATGATAGCTAGTCATTGTACTATTTACATAAGTGGTTGACACCGAAGCTGACTGTTGCATGCTATTGCATGTTTTGCCTTTTTCACTATTGTCTAACACAAACAATAGTAATGTTGTATTGGCTAGTTAAACACTTGCGTAAATCCCATCTACCAAGTGAGGTTTGTCAAACCCAATAGATCTATCTTCAACTACCACGCTTTGCACTACGGCAAACTAAACGGTTCGAAATGTAAGGACTTTGAGTGTTATGTTCGCACTTATAGTAAACAGCAAACTCATGCAAGTGATATGTATCTAAAATGTTTGTTGCACATGTTTTCTCCCCCAAAACAGTTAAAATAAGAAAAGGGGCCGTGTACGCACCTTTGATAGCAAACAGAATGATCAACGCACGTGAACTGCGCAAGTAAACCTCTACGAAGAATCTGTGTTTTAACAATTACGTTGTGTTATTCGTAATGTCCAAGTCTTGTTTGTGATTACACACGTGTCAACACACGTATATTAGATTGTGTGTAACGTTTATACAAAATCGCGTACGAATCTAAGTTCTTTCGGTTAAATCGTATAAGTATATACGGTTTCATTTTACAACACGTAATTATACGCGATTTGACTTTTCGTTCAAAATATAAATTTTATTATTTTATTACGTTCGAAATTAAATTCTGGTTCCAACGAAATTCGAACGGACTAAATCGGAGTTAGAACGAGCAAGTTACGGGTTAAAACCAAAATGGTTTTTAAATTCAAAAACCCGGCAGAGGTGTGGCTAGAACCCACGACCCCCCGGACCAAACACAAGCTTCCCACCATCTGATCTGATTATGATTTTGTAATAGGTTTCTAAAATTAATTCTTTTAATCCTAAATAACTAGTTTCCTTTTGTAAATCCCCAACCGAACCCAATGGGTTCTAATTGAACCCCGATTCGACTGAATTCGAACCCAATATCTTAGGGCTTCTGTTCCATGGATCTAGGCGTATCTATGGGTGGTTTTAATTTACCTAATGATGCGGTTAAGTGTTCGAAATCAGTCCCGATCAAAGTCGGACTCGAACAATCCTCCTTCGATCCAATTGAATCAAATTCAAATCCTTTAATCCTCAAAATCATAGGGCTTTTCATCACTAAATCAACCCGAAACTATTTGTGTACTTTAATTGGATTTTAGACGTTGTTTGCTTAGAAAACCCCAAAACGTTTTTGTTAAGAACCCTAAATTCCAAAATCATGAAATTCGTGTTTGTTTGAAGCAATTGGCATAAGGTTTTCATTAAAAACAGAATTTCGATCCTATCTGTGCAATTTAATTTGAATATCTAATTCATTTGGGCCGAAACCCCCAAAACAATTTGTATGATAAACCCTAGAATTTGATCTCATAGAATTCGTTATGATTTGATGAAATTAACTTAGGGATTTCTTTTATCAATGTATTCCGAAGCTATCTGCACAATTCAATTCTATTTTTGAACTTGTTTGATTAAAAACCCCCCAACTCGTTCTATATTAAGAACTCTAATAATCGAATTCAATTAATTCGTTATTAGAACCATACTTTAGCATAGGGGTATGCTTAATCGGTTAGTTTAGGTGATGTAGGGATGATTTGTTACCTTGTTTGATCTCAATTTGTAGTTCAATTGGAGACTTGGGTTTCGGTCGACTCACGACCAATTCTTCTATCTAAATGTTCTTGATTGCAATTGTTGTATGAAAAAGACTCTAAAGGTGCCGATTTGTGATTAGGATTGTTCAATTGTGTCAATCTCAGTCGAATTGTATGGTATTTGTGTGCAATAGTGACGGTTTCCCCTTTAATAGTCATTAATCGTTTTAATTTGATCATTATGGTGTAATTAACTGATGATAAACGTTTATCGTCATCATTACAGGTTTTATGAAGGATTAATTTCATCATTTATGGTGTATTAATTCGAATTTCGAATTCCCTCTTGTGTTATGAACGGATTTCGACTTTATAAGTCAAAATTGTGTATTTTAACTAATTACAAGCTAACTCTTTGTAATTAAAATATTTCTAAACTCGTTTTGTTCAATTTAACCCTTCTAGTTTAATTTCGTATAATTTCGTCTCGTTTCTGTTAGTTTCTGAATAACGGAGTTAATCCGGAGTGCTGGATTGTCACATTATCCCCTTGTTGAAAGAATTTTCGTCTCGAAAATTGTTAAATGTTAGAAGTAGTTAGTACACTACTTGTGAGTTCAAAGTGTACGTGTTAGTGTGGTATTTGATCATTCTGTGTACTTGTGTTTAATCACACACCAAGTCCAATGTTTGCAACTCCACACCTAAGTGTGATCGTTCAATGTTTGGCAACATCACCACTACGTGTGATCGTTCCCTGTAACTGTTCTCATGCACACTAGTTAGTGCACCTAACTGAAAAATGTTTGTGTTTGATCATACTGTATTATGTAACCTTGCATATAGCAAATGTTTGTAACTAATTAGGTTTGTACTACAATGCAATGTAGCACATGAAATGTAGCATATAGATTGTAAATGTTTGAAATGTAGTACATCAATTGTACCTAGTCATGCTTGTACTACCATGAAATGTAGCACATCAAATGTAAGTGTTTGAAATCTACGATGTTTGTGTTTAGCACAAATGTCTGTAATAAAACCAAATGTATAAGATGTTTGTGCTTTCCGTTTGAAATCTAAAAGTGTCGGAGTGTGAAGTATCACATCATCCCCTTGTTGAAGGAAATTTCGTCCCGAAATTTAACGTACCTTCTCAGTGTTTGCAGTTGTTGTTTTGAACAGATGAGGATACTTCTTCATCATTTGATTTCCCCTTTCCCATGTGAATTCAGGCCCACGTCTTGAATTCAATCGAACCTTGACTATCGGAATTTTGCTTTGTTTGAGCTGCTTGACCTCTTGGTCCATGATTTCAATTGGTTCTTCAATGAACCGTAACTGTTCGTCTACTTGTATTTCTTTCAGTGGCATTACCAATGTCTCATCAGAAAGACATTTCTTCAAGTTTGAAACGTGAAACACATCATGAACTCCGCTAAGTTCATCCGGTAATTTGAGTTGATATGCTACCGGACCAATCCTTTTCAGGATCTCAAAAGGTCCTACATAGCGTGGGCTAAGCTTCCCGCGCTTTCCAAATCGTATCACACCTTTCCAAGATGATACTTTCAGGAGAACTCGGTCTCCTACTTGAAATTCCAACGGCCTGCGACGTTTGTCAGCATAACTCTTCTGTCGATCCCGGGCCGCTGCCATACGGTTCCGGATTTGAACTATCTTCTCTGTCATTTCGTGCACTAGTTCAGGACCTGTAATCTGACTGTCACCAATTTAGCCCAGCAAACTGGTGAACGACATTTACGACCATACAAAGCTTCAAACGGTGCCGCCTGAATACTTGTATGATAACTGTTGTTGTAAGAGAATTCTACTAACAGTAAGTGGTTTTCCCAGCTATCACCAAAGTCAATTACACAAGCTCGTAACATATCCTCGAGCGTTTGAATCGTACGTTCACTCTGACCGTCGGTTTGCGGATGATAAGCGGTACTCATGTCTAAACGAGTTCCCAAGGACATATGGAGTGATTTCCAAAAGTTTGAAGTGAATCGGGCATCCCGATCTGATATGATGGAAATTGGTACGCCATGTCGCGCTACCACTTCCTTGATGTAAATGCGAGTCAATTTCTCCATTTTGTCAGTTTCCTTAATTGCCAGGAAATGTGCAGATTTCGTTAATCGATCGACAATTACCCATATCGTATCACAACCACTTGGTGTACGGGGTAACTTAGAAATGAAACCCATCGAAATCTGTTCCCATTTCCACATCGGTATTTCTGGTTGTTGCAGTAAACCAGATGTCTTCTGATATTCAACTTTGACTTTTGAACAAGTCAAACATTTGCTAACGTACCTAGCAATGTCAGCTTTCATGTGAGGCCACCAATACAGTGCCTTCAAGTCATGATACATCTTGTCTGATCCCGGATGGACTGAATATCTGGATTTGTGTGCTTCATCCATCACGAGTTCCCTTAAACCACCATGCAAAGGTATCCAAAGTCAATTCATGGAACAACAAATTCCGTCAGTCATGATTTCCAATTATTTTTCCATTCCTCGTAAGGATTCCTGTTCCAAGTTGTCCTTTTCTAAGGCTTCAAGCTGAGCACTGCGTACCGTGTCAGGTAAGTCCGTATGTATCGTCATCATAAGTGAGCGAACCCGTCTTGTTGATGTTGTATCTTTTCTGCTCAAAGCATCAACTACCACATTAGCTTTTCCCGGATGGTACTTAATTGCGCATTCGTAGTCATTCAATAACTCGACCCGCCGTCGTTGTCTCATATTGAGCTCCTCCTGATCAAAGTTATGTTGCAAACTCATATGATCAGTGTAAATTGTACTCCTGGTTCCATATAAATAGTATCTCAAAATTTTCAAAGCAAATACCACCGCTCCTAACTCCAAGTCATGAGTAGTGTAATTCATTTCATGTGGTCGAAGTTGTCTTGAAGCGTAAGCAATCACTTTATCACGTTGCATCTACACACATCCCAAACCCTGTGCAGATGCGTCACAATACACCACAAAGTCTTCCGTTCCTTTCGGTGAGGACAGAATCGGTGCACTGCAGAGTTTTTGTTTCAATAACTGGAATGCAGCTTCCTGTTTATCCATCCAGTTATACTTCGTCTCTTTGTGAGTAAGGGCAGTAAGTGGTTGAGCGATCTTTGAGAAACCCTCAATAAATCGTCGGTAATAACCTGCCAAACCAAGGAATTGTCATACCTTGGTAGGGGTCTTTGGTGCTTCCCAATTCTTAATCGCCTCTATTTTTGCTGGATCAACATGTATGCCCTTTTCATTGACTATATGACCCAAGAATTGAACTTCTCGCATCCAGAAGTCATATTTCGATAACTTAGCGTACAATTGTTCTTGTTTCAGTAATTCTAACAGCAATCGACGATGTTCAGCATGCTCCTCCTCAGTCTGAGAATAGATTACAATGTCATCAATGAAAACAATGACAAACTTATCAAGATAAGGTTTGCAAACTCTATTCATGAGGTCCAAGAATACCGCTGGAGCGTTTGTCAACCCGAACGACATGACCAATAATTCGTAATGGCCATAGCGCGTTCTGAATGTTGTCTTAGGAATATCTTCTTCTTGGACTTTGAGTTGATGATAATCAGATCTGAGATCAATCTTCGAGTAGTGACTCGAACCTTGCAATTGATCGAACAGATCATCAATTCGAGGTAACGGATACCGGTTTTTGGTGGTAACTTTGTTAAGTTCTCGGTAATCGATACACATACGAAAAGTCTCGTCCTTTTTCTTAACAAATAAGACTATAGCTCCCCAAGGTGAAAAACTAGGTCGTATAAAGCCCTTATCCTACAACTCTTGCATTTCAGAGGGTGCAAGTCGATAAGGCGCTCTAGCTATCGGTGCTGCGTCTGGTGTAAGGTCGATTCGAAATTCCACTTGTCTGATAGGCGGTAATCCTGGTAGGTCTTCTGAAAATACTTCAGGAAATTCACAAACTACTGGGATGTCTTCGATCTTCTTCTCAGCTATCGGCTTCTCGGTTATAAGTGTTATAACTGTTGTACGACCTTACGCAGACATTTGTGTGCTTTCATACAAGATATGAGACGCAGTGGCGTACTGCTCTTCTCACCTTGTACGTACAGTGTCTCTCCATGTGGAAGAGGTATATGAACAATCTATTCCTGGCATACTATTTCAGCCTGGTCTTTCGACAACCAGTCCATGCCAATGACTACATCAAAACTGCCTAATGCGATAGACATAAAGTCAATGTCCAGTGTTTGACCCATCAAGTCAAGGACACAGCCTTTGAGAATATGTTCTACTGTGATTAACTTGCCATCAGCTAGTTCTATAGTGTATTCAACCTCTAATAGTGTTGAGGTTATGGCAAATATTCCACTAAATTAATTAGATCTAAAGCTCTTTTATGTTCCAGTATCCAACAACACAGATCATAACATTTGATTATCACATATGTACTTGCAGTAAGGCCAAGCTTTTCTCTATGCTTCTTATGATCATGAAGGCTTGTCCCCTCAGACCATTGTTTTCGTTCCTTTTGTTGTTACTACTAGTGTGGTTCAATTGAAGTGCCCTGGCTTCTTGCATCCAAAGCATCCTTTGAGTGTTTCTTGTTGTTATTGTGGCCATTGAGAACTCTGCTCGGTAGACACATGAAATCAGATTTCGTTCTTCGTTTGATAGGGAATCTTTACAGATGTTCACAAGTAGGTGTTTTGACATACATTTGAAGTTATCCAAGTGAAGTGCAAAGTTGCACTGTGAGAGTTTTATGAACACAGAGTAACAAGTACTACAGCTGGAAATTTGATGAATGCTATGTTGGAATCACGATATGTTAACTGAATTCGTTACAACCACCAGAATGACTGATAGGCGAATATTTTATGTATGTGTTTCGAAAATAGACTCACAATAGAATTTGCCAGAATTCATGCGTACCTGTAAATTCATGATTACGTTGCGCACCATGATCGTCAATTTACCTTACATAAGAATTCTACTTCCTCCTACCTTGAGCTATTTTGTTTTGTGGGATTCAGAGTTTATTCAGGACATCAGGATTCAGACAATAGTCACATAATGTATGATTGGATAGTCTATCCAAAGGAACACTTAGGGACAGTTACTTGGGTTGAATGCTAGTATAGGGTCTAATGTAGATCCTTCAAGGACAGTTATTCGGCTTGAGTGTGTTTTTATTATGTAGCCTGATGTCGAGACACTCATTGTGTGAGTGTTAGTGTAGCTGTTTGGAGTTGACCACCTTGCAGTCGATGTATCTCTCATAAGTTCCCAAGTTGATAGTTAACTCACAATAAAGGTCACCAGTGTTTTCATATAATGTAATTTGCCTTTATGTATGCACCGGTAACGGAAATCTTTCCCGCACGATCACTCTAGTTCTTCTTAACTCGAGTGATAGTGTCCGTTTGGTGGCACTTCAAGTGTGACAAGAAGTCGAGTTTGAATTCTCATCTTAAGGTTGATGAGTTCATAATGTGGTCTTTGTAAAACGTACATGTGAAAGTACCAAGAGCTACAAGATTGTTGTCAAGGTGTTAGAAAGAAAAACTATGTTTTCTTATCAAGGCTGAAACCACAACCTTATTAACCGCTGTCAGTGTTGTAACGAGTGATGGATCATTTGTCAAAATTAGAAGTTTAGTGGAACTAGTAGATATAGTCCCGAACTAAGGAATGGTTTTGTTTGAGTCATTGGGTTTATTTCATCCACTGACTCGTTGAGTGAGCCATAGGGCCTATTTCATCATCTGACTTGTTCGAGTGAGCCATAGGATCTATTTCCTCCCTTGGCTTATTTTAGTGAGTCAGAGAGCCTATCTCATCTTTTGACTTGTTTTAGTGTGTCAAAGAGCCTATTTCATCCCTTGACTTGTTTTTGTGAATCATGGAGCCTATTTTGTGAATCCCCCGATTCGTACGTGCAACAAAAGCTGCAATTGCTTGCTCTGGTGGGTATCTTAGAGTAGGTAATGTCCAACTGCTAGTGACAGTGCCAGGAGTAGGTGGCGGAAGTACTCGCTCCTCACGCACCCAGCTACGAATGAGTTCAGGGATCCACTGCCCATACTGGCCGTTCTCCCTCGGTCACGTGTGTATCTCCTCATCGTAGTGAATCGTGTCATCCGTTGGCTTAAGTCGCCTCTTCTGGGATGCTGGTGATGATACAACTTGATGTTCCTTGTCACTAGTAAGTATGGATGGTAAGGCCATGTCTATTACATAATACCATATGAATTTGCTATGCAAACTATTGTGTAAGCAAGTGTGTCTAATGTCTAACAGTTATAGTCTAAATCTACTGATGCAAACCTAGTTCGCTATAAACAATGTCTCTGATACCAATCTGTCACACCCCCAAATTTCAACTAACAGAATCATACCATTTGGGACATGACAAACCAGGATCTCAGATCATTAGACATAACGAAGACCTCTATATGCTTTTCAAACATAACTTTGGTCTAAATTGTAATATCAAAGTTCTAACGTTTGCGGAAGCGTTTTAAAACAATAACAAACATAACGGTTTGAAAAACTGTAAAATACAAATCAAAGGCTTAAATGTTCAAGTTCAAAACAACTGTAACGTAAAGCATGCATGAGACTCGATCTCCTAGTCCCTGCTTGTCTGTTCTTGTACCTTAGCGTCCTGAGAAAACATGTAAATCAAGTCAACACAAAGGTTGGTGCATACACAGGATTGTATAATCACAATTGTTTGAACAGTAGTTTGAAATGTAAATGTTGCAGATAACATAATCACATATTGCATAGTCATGATAGCTAGTCATTGTACTATTTACGTAAGTGGTTGACACCGAAGCTGACTGTTGCATGCTATTGCATGTTTTGCCTTTTTCACTATTGTCTAACACAAACAATAGTAATGTTGTATTGGCTAGTTAAACACTTGCGTAAATCCCATCTACCAAGTGAGGTTTGTCAAACCCAATAGATCTATCTTCAACTACCACGCTTTGCACTACGGCAAACTAAACGGTTCGAAATGTAAGGACTTTGAGTGTTATGTTCGCACTTATAGTAAACAGCTAACTCATGCAAGTGATATGTATCTAACATGTTTGTTGCACATGTTTTCTCCCCCAAAACAGTTAAAATAAGAAAAGGGGGCGTGTACGCACCTTTGATAGCAAACAGAATGATCAACGCACGTGAACTGCGCAAGTAAACCTCTACGAAGAATCTGTGTTTTAACAATAACGTTGTGTTATTCGTAATGTCCAAGTCTTGTTTGTGATTACACAAGTGTCAACACACGTATATTAGATTGTGTGTAACGTTCATACAAAATCGCGTACGAATCTAAGTTCTTTCGGTTAAATCGTATAAGTATATACGATTTCATTTTACAACACGTAATTATACGCGATTTGACTTTTCGTTCAAAATATAAATTTTATTATTTTATTACGTTCGAAATTAAATTCTGGTTCCAACGAAATTCGAACGGACTAAATCGGAGTTAGAACGAGCAAGTTACGGGTTAAAACCAAAATGGTTTTTAAATTCAAAAACCCGGCAGAGGTGTGGCTAGAACCCACGACCCCCCGAACCAAACACAAGCTTCCCACCATCTGATCTGATTATGATTTTGTAATAGGTTTCTAAAATTAATTCTTTTAATCCTAAATAACTAGTTTCCTTTTGTAAATCCCCAACCGAACCCAATGGGTTCTAATTGAACCCCGATTCGACTGAATTCGAACCCAATATCTTAGGGCTTCTGTTCCATGGATCTAGGCGTATCTATGGGTGGTTTTAATTTACCTAATGATGCGGTTAAGTGTTCGAAATCAGTCCCGATCAAAGTCGGACTCGAACAATCCTCCTTCGATCCAATTGAATCAAATTCAAATCCTTTAATCCTCAAAATCATAGGGCTTTTCATCACTAAATCAACCCGAAACTATTTGTGTACTTTAATTGGATTTTAGACGTTGTTTGCTTAGAAAACCCCAAAACGTTTTTGTTAAGAACCCTAAATTCCAAAATCATGAAATTCGTGTTTGTTTGAAGCAATTGGCATAAGGTTTTCATTAAAAACAGAATTTCGATCCTATCTGTGCAATTTAATTTGAATATCTAATTCATTTGGGCCGAAACCCCCAAAACAATTTGTATGATAAACCCTAGAATTTGATCTCATAGAATTCGTTATGATTTGATGAAATTAACTTAGGGATTTCTTTTATCAATGTATTCCGAAGCTATCTGCACAATTCAATTCTATTTTTGAACTTGTTTGATTAAAAACCCCCCAACTCGTTCTATATTAAGAACTCTAATAATCGAATTCAATTAATTCGTTATTAGAACCATACTTTAGCATAGGGGTATGCTTAATCGGTTAGTTTAGGTGATGTAGGGATGATTTGTTACCTTGTTTGATCTCAATTAGCTGTAGTTCAATTGGAGACTTGGGTTTCGGTCGACTCACGACCAATTCTTCTATCTAAATGTTCTTGATTGCAATTGTTGTATGAAAAAGACTCTAAAGGTGCCGATTTGTGATTAGGATTGTTCAATTGTGTCAATCTCAGTCGAATTGTATG
Organism: Mikania micrantha; assembly: GCA_009363875.1. Lineage (NCBI taxonomy): Eukaryota > Viridiplantae > Streptophyta > Magnoliopsida > Asterales > Asteraceae > Mikania > Mikania micrantha. The sequence goes on along the minus strand of CM018694.1, from coordinate 55,023,001 downwards.
GTATTTGTGTGCAATAGTGACGGTTTCCCCTTTAATAGTCATTAATCGTTTTAATTTGATCATTATGGTGTAATTAACTGATGATAAACGTTTATCGTCATCATTACAGGTTTTATGAAGGATTAATTTCATCATTTATGGTGTATTAATTCGAATTTCGAATTCCCTCTTGTGTTATGAACGGATTTTGACTTTATAAGTCAAAATTGTGTATTTTAACTAATTACAAGCTAACTCTTTGTAATTAAAATATTTCTAAACTCGTTTTGTTCAATTTAACCCTTCTAGTTTAATTTCGTATAATTTCGTCTCGTTTCTGTTAGTTTCTGAATAACGGAGTTAATCCGGAGTGCTGGATTGTCACATTTAGCACACGTGGTGGAGAAGAAATAGAAAGGAAAGAGTATTGAAGACGTCCCTATGATAAGAGATTTTCCTGAAGTATTTCCAGACGACTTGCCGGGTCTTCCACCAGAACGTCAAGTAGAATTTCGGATTGACTTAGTACCTGGTGCGAATCCAATCGCCAAAGCTCCTTACATACTTGCGCCTTCAGAGTTGCAAGAATTGGCGAGCCAACTACAAGAACTGACTGATAAGGGATTCATTCGCCCGAGCCAGACGACATGGGGTGTACCGGTCCTGTTTGTTAAGAAGAAGGACGTGTCATTCAGAATGTGTATCGACTATCGCGAATTGAACAAGCTAACCATCAAGAATCGATATCCTCTGCCGCGCATCGATGATCTTTTCGATCAACTTCAAGGCTCGGCATGGTTTTCGAAGATCGATCTTAGGTCTGGGTATCATCAACTTCGTGGACCTCATGAACCGTGTTTGCAGGCCATATTTGGATAAATTTGTGATTGTATTTATTGATGATATTTTGATATACTCAAAGAGCAAAGAAGAACACGAGCAACACCTTAAGTTGATTTTGGAGATTTTACGAAAAGAACAACTGTATGCCAAATTCTCCAAGTGTGAATTCTGGCTTAAGGAAGTTCAATTTTTGGAACACATTGTCAATGAGAAGGGTGCTCACGTGGATCCTGCAAATATTGATGCGGTGAAGAATTGGCGTACACCGAAGACACCAACGGAGATTCTAATATTTCTTGGACTTGCCGGTTACTATCGGCGGTTTATTTCGAATTTCTCCAGAATTGGTGTCCCTCTCACTTCTTTAACTCAAAAGGACAAACCTTATGAGTGGGGACCAAAGCAGGAAGAGGCATTTCAGACCTTGAAGCAGAAACTTTAAGGTTGTGGCTTATGCATCGAGACAGCTGAAAATTCACGAGAAGAACTACACTACACACGACTTGGAACTTGGTGCAGTTGTGTTTGCCTTAAAGATATGGAGACACAATCTTTATGGCACAAAGTGTGTAGTCTTTACAGATCACAAAAGTCTGCAACATATTCTGAATCAGAAAGAACTTAACATGAGACAATGGAGATGGGTTGAACTGTTGAATGATTATGACTGTGAAATTCGCTACCATCCAGGTAAAGCGAATGTAGTAGCAGATGCGCTTAGTCGCAAGAGTCATGTTCAAATCCATAGTGTCCGAGTGCACACTAATCTCCATAATGATGTTCTCACAGCCCAACAACACTCATTGGCTCAAGATAGCTTGAAAGATGAGATGTCTTGAGGGGCCGAATTACTATTGGAAACTAAAGATGATGGTTTGATGTATTACTTGAATCGGTTGTGGATACCGAACAAGGATGATCTTAAGGGGATGATTATGGATGAAGCTCATAAGTCTCGTTACTCAATCCATCAGGGTGCTGATAAGATGTATCAAGACCTTAGGGCCTTATACTGGTGGCCTGGAATGAAGAAGGATATTGCTGAGTATGTGTCTAAGTGCCTTAGCTGTGCTAAAGTCAAGGCAGAACACCAGCGACCTTCGGGATTGTTAATGCAACCAGAAATACCAATGTGGAAGTGGGAGAATATATCTATGGATTTTATTACCAAACTCCCACGAACTGCAAGTGGTAAGATTAACCAAGTCGGCTCATTTCTTACCGATACGCGAGACGTACCCTGTGCGGAAATTAGCTCGTATCTACGTTGTTGAGATCGTTAGCCGACATGGAATTCCCTTAAGCATAATATCGGATCGTGATGCTCGTTTCACAACACGATTTTGGGAATCACTTCATGAAGCTTTTGGAACAAGATTGGATCTTAGCACTGCCTATCATCCTCAAACGGATGGACAGACGGAGCGACCGATTCACATACTGGAAGATATGTTGAGAGCTTGTGTCATCGATTTTGGTGGCAACTAGGATAGCCATTTACCGTTAGTCTCGTTCTCGTATAACAACAGTTATCACGCGAGCATTGGTATGGCGCCGTTCGAAGCTCTTGATGGTAGAAAATGTCGCTCACCTATTTGTTAGACCGAGGTCGGCGAATCGCAGATCACTGGTCCCGAGATTATTCAAGAAACGACAGACAAGATCCGCCAGATCCGTGACAATCTGTTAGCTGCACGTAGCCGACAGAAAAGCTACGCGGACAAACGACGGAAACCTTTAGAGTTTGAAGTTGACGATATGGTATTACTCAAAGTATCGCCCTGGAAAGGAGTCGTACGATTTGGGAAGAAGGGTAAGCTTGCTCCACGTTATGTTGGCCCTTTTAAGATCCTTGAACGGATCGGGAAGGTTGCCTACCAGTTGGAATTTCCTCCTGAACTTGGCAATGTACACCTGACGTTTCACGTGTCCAATTGAAGAAAATGCTTAGCCGATCAAGATCTTCAGGTACCACTCGATAACATCCGCGTCGATGATACCATGCACTTTGTTGAAAAACCAGCCGCGATAATGGACCGTGAAGTTAAGAAACTCAAACGCAGTAGAATTCCAATTGTCAAAGTACGATGGGAGTCAAAGCGTGGTCCTTAATTCACCTGGGAGCGGGAAGATCAGATGAAGCTTAACTATCCACATTTATTCACTACTGTCACTCTAAGTTGAATTCCGGGACGAAATTCCCTTAACTAGGGGAGACTGTAGCATCACTGTATTTCGAGTTATCCGTACATGTGTAATTGTACTGTTACGACCTGATATAATAATTATTAATGATGATGAACCATTGGATGTTATTACTGATATTGGTATACATATTGAGAACATATTAATATACGCATAAACCATGGGAAGTTTAGTTGAAACACAACTAAACAGAACCAGAGAGTTTATCGCAGTTGATTTCACAGATTATGGATTGTTGATTTGGAATGGAAAGGAATTTGGAGTTGGATATTGTTTGGTTACTAAACATAGTCAAGGACACATGGTCATGGTTTATTGAAATAGCGGTGGGACGGTGGCTGGGGCGGTCGCGACTGACCCCTACATATGCCCTATACATAAGCATATTTCGGTTTATCATGGATGTGTCAGTGATATGGTTTAGTGGGACGGGATTGGGAATTTATAATTTTATAGTTAATAAAATAATGAAAACATTATTGGAAACGATTACGCGATAGTGAGGTTACGATTATAAATAAAACGTGAATGTTATTTTAGAAATATCTGAGCTGGTCTTCGGTAGGTTAGGCACTTGAGCATCAATGATCTGCTGAAGGAATCTAGGGTACATGAGAAACTTCTTGTCACCCTTGAGAACAACATTCTCCTTCAGATGTGTGAATACCATCTCAGAGAAGTTAAATGGTAGATTCAGCACCAACGCCTCAAAAGCACACTGTAGGGTTTCCCTTAGCTCATCAAATCCCCCGCGCCTCGAGCCCAAGCAGTGAATAAGTACGTGTGCTAAGTACTTGAACTGTGGAGATAGAAAAGCTTTGTTGAGAACTCCGACTCCCAAGTCACCATCGTACTTGCATCGCATAAAGCATCCTCGAATGGACGGCTTCAGCTAGGCTGCAACCCAGCAATATGGCACGTGTACAGAATCGGATTTACTTTTATTTTCTTATGGTTCAATCATTCTCATCTGAATGGACGGCTTCAGCAAGGTTTTTTCAAAGCAGTATGGAACGTGTACAGACTTGAACTCATGAATCATTGGAAACCTCATTAGATCCTATGATAGCAGGTGTATGATTGATTTGAGTCAAAAACTATTTATCACTTAACTGATTTTCTAAAATGGATCCCACAAATCAGACTTTCTAAGTAATCACCAATAGTCTATACATTTTGTAAAGTTGGCCTATCAGTACATCAAATCTCAATTCTCATGTGTTTTCAGTTTATCCATTCACTTTTTGCATTTAAGACATGATATGTTAACACATCACTTTCTCAAACAAGACTTTCTCATTTTCAATTTTTTCAAATGTTTTTGGATTTTAAAATTTTTCAAATGTTTTTGGTTTTTCAAATTAAAGTACTTTTTCTCCCCCTAAAAAACTAAAACATAAAATTTTTTGAGTTTTTGATTAAGTGAAAGAGAAATAACATAAATACTAACAATGAAAAATAAAGCAAAAGAAACAAACTAATAAAAGCAATGATCATTTGTTTGAATCAGATGAAGGAATGACTTCATCCTTTTGAAAAACACCATTAGCCGATAGCAGATATAAAAATCTGGGTTTATCAAAAGATTTTGTATAAAGATCGGATTTCTGGTGGTCGGTGTGAATTTTAAGAACATCGATGAGTTTCTTTTCAAAACAATCACGTATGAAGTTATATTTTTATGTCGATGTGTTTGGTTTTCGAGTGCTGGACTGGGTTTTTAGTGACAGCAATGGCGGCAGTATTATCAACATAAATAGGAGTGTTAGAAAAATGTAACCCATAGTTCCTGAGTTGTTGCTGTATATAGATTATTTGTGAGCAGCAACTAGCAGCAGCAATATTTCAGCTTCACATGTTGAAGTAGACACCGACGTTTCTTCTTGCACTACCAGGTAACTAAACTAGTCCCAAAGAACTGACCTCCTACAAATGTTGACTTGAAATCTCTTTTGCATCTGCCATAGTCTGAATCACTGTATGCAGTAAGCTCTAAGTTATCATCATTAGGGTACCATAAGCCAAGATCCGGAGTACCCTTCAGATAACGCAAAATCGTCTTCACAGCAATCAGATGTGATACTCTTGGTTTGGACTGATAGCGAGCACACAAGCATGTGGTGAACATGATGTCTGGCCGAGAAGCAGTGAGGTACATGAGAGATCCAATCATTCCTCGATACAGAGTGGCATCGATTAACTCCCCTTTTTCGTCTGGTGTAATCCCGTGATTGACAGCCGGTGGGGTACCTGAAGGTTTTGCATCCGACATACTGAACCGGCTCAGAATGTCACCAACGTATTTGGTCTGATAAATGAAGATCCCTGTCTCAGATTGATCCACCTGTAATCCAAGAAAAATTTCATCTCCCCCATCGAGCTCATTTCAAACTTGTCTTTCTTAACCTTCTCGAATTCCTTGCACAGACTATCATTTGTATAACCAAAAATGATGTCATCCACATATGCTTGCACCAAGAGTAAATCACCATCTTTCTCTCAAATGAACAATCTGCAGTCAATGACACCTCTTTTGAACCCGTTGTTCAGAAGGTGAGTGGAGAGTGTCTCGTACCACGCTCGCGAAGCTTGATGCAATCCATATAAAGCCTTGTCTGGCTTGTAGACTTGGTCACGATGCAATGGATCCTCAAACCCGGGAGGTTGTTTGACATACACAGTTTTGTTGATCACACCGTGAAGGAATCCACTCTTGACATCCATCTGATAAACTTTAAATTTATTGAAGGATGCATATGCCAAGAGAATACGAATTGCTTCGAGACGAGCAACCGGTGTAAACACTTCATTAAAGTCAAATCCTTCAATCTGTATGAATCCTTGCACCACCAGACGTGCTTCTTTTCTCACCACGATCCCGTGATCGTCCCTTTTGCAAGGAAGAACCCATCTGGTGCCTATAACCTTTGCACCTTTCGGTTTGTCAACAAGTTTCCAAACACCTAATTTTTTGAATTGTAAGAGTTCTTCTTGCATGGCATCAACCCACGATTCTTCTCTCAATGCTTCAGTGACGGTTTGCGGTTCAACTTGAGAGATAGAACAAGAATGGGCACACATCAGCAAAGTCAAGGATATCAGCAAGACCACCTAAAGGTAGCTGATTTCTTGTTTTAACCCCATCAAGCGGACTTCCAATAATGTTTTCATGAGGATGAATGCGACTAATTCTTCCAAACTGACACCCTCAACCAAGTTGTTGTGTACCAAATGATTCATCTTGCGTAGACTCTATTGGCCCATCCTTTTATGCCAAAGAATAGAATCTTTCTCTGTGGCTTTTGACATAAAACATGAAGCTGAGGAGGATGTTGGTAAAGCTATAGCCATATTGAGTACATACAAATCCTGCTTACAGGGAGCAGACATCAGAATCCAGTCTTCAGGAATAGTGATGCCTTGCTTGAGGATGTAGCAACTGGAGTCATCAAAAAGAACTTTGTACTGCTTGTCACAAATTTGTGACACTGAAAGAAGATTATTCTCCAGCTGCTTCACGTATCTGATTTTATCAAATGAAACTTGGCCGTGTGAAAGAATACCCTCCCCGATAATGAACCCGCCTTTGTCACCGGAAAACGCTACATATCCATCTCGAATTGCATTAACATTGGTGAGCAGCGAAATATCTCCAGTCATGTGCCTTGAAGCCCCACTATCAATGATCCAAGAGCTGTTAAGAACAGCAGTTGGGGCAACCTACACAAACACAAATAATTAGTGCAATTTGGGAACCCAAGCCTTTTACAGTCTTGGGTTGACCCAATGAGTCTCAAATCCAAACATCATTCCATTTACCATCTGGGGTTGCCTTGTCTGGAATTTTTGAAACTGAAGTCTCGGAATACTTAACTTTCCAGACTGAATTTTTACTGAAAGAGTTTTTCAAGTAAATGGATGATGGTTTTGATTGATTGACATCAACAACCTTGGGAACATCCAAGTTCACAACTTTCCCTTTACCCTTATCCAAAGGCTTAACAAGATTGGGTTGTTTAGGCTTTGCTTGAAATGATAAATCAGATTTGAGTTGTTTGATGAAATTCTGATTTTGTTTTCTGGGTGGTGCAACCATAGGTCTGATCAGATAAGGACAAAATCTAACAACATGTCCAGGTGCACCACACTCAAGGCAAACTCTTTTGTCTTCGGGAGAAAACTGTTTTACTTTAGACTGAGAATTTTTGGTTTGTAAAACATTTTTCTTAGCCTTATCTTGCACAAAACCCAAAGCCTTTGTGCCATTGAAAACAGATTTTTCAGTTTCTTTGGTCTCACCTGCTTCACTATTCTATGAAGACTTCACAAAACAAATGGCTTTGGATAACTTTGAAGCCATGTTTGTTTTGGATAAGATTGGGTCAGCCTTTTTGGCAACATATGTCTAATTCTTGACATAAGACGCTTGAGGAGTGACATTAGATTCATCCTTAGAATCAGAAACCCAATCTTCAACCACTCCCTCCACAAAAGATTCCTTAGACATTGAGGAACCCTCATTAGATATTATCCCAATAGGATCAATAACTAATGGAGTTTTCACCTGAAAATTTTTAACCTCTTTGTCATTCGGAGAATTGACAAAGCTGTTCAAGACTGGTGGGAGACAGTGATTATAGTTTGTTTCCTTACCTTTCCTAGATTGATCAGTCCCATTACTGATCATGTGCTCAATAATGTATGAAGAGCTCTTATAGCTCTTTAGCTTGTGGCTTAAAGTCTCATAGTCACACTCGACTATGGCAAGTTTCTTCTTAGTCTTATTAATGGTGTTGAGATAAGAAGTAAATGCATCCTGCTTATTGAGCACAGTGATCTTGGCCTCATGTAACTGTCTATTTAACAAATCAATTTTAGCCTGAAAATATTTTTCATTAGATTTTAAATTCTGTTTGCTTCAATCATTTGGTTGAGATCGATGATCAAGTCAGCATTATGCTTCTGATAAGCCAGGACCTTACTGTCAAGGTCAATACAATTAAAACATCTGCAATGAGAATAAGAACATTCATCAAATACCTGATCTGACTGAGAGGTAGCAGAAGTGTTCACCATCATAGCAAACTGGGTAGCAGGTTCTTCAAACTCAGCATGAGAATCTGCTTGAGTGTCTGAGTCTGAAGTGCTTTCTGACTCTGAACCTGATGATTCCACCAGACTAATCTTTGTCTCTTCTGAAGTAGTTTCTTCACCGGATTCATCATCCTTCTGAATTTCTGCAACACAGGCTTTATCTTGTCCTCCCTGATCAGAATTGAATCTGAAATCCCAGTTTTCGCCTTCATCATTTTGTACCATCAAGGCTTTGCTAGCATTTGAAGAACTTGCATGAGTAGGATTATCAATAGGCACAAGTCTTCTCTCTAGATTTGTTGCAAAAGATCTCTGATTCTAAATAGGATTCTTGTTGCCTGTCTTCTTTGGTTGTTTGCACTGTCTTGCAAAGTGTCCCTTATCTCCACAGTTATAACAAGTGACAGAAGCCGTATCAAAACCAAATTTTGAATCCTTGTTCAGATTAATATCTTTTCCAGTTCTTCTCACAAAATCCTTAGCTCTTCTTAAAGCACTAGCTAGAGCCCACATGATGTCTATCCTCTCCATGTCATCCGGGTCTATCTGAGAATAATCATCATTTGTCAAGTAAGGATTACCAATCTGTCCGGCTAATAATCCATCAGAGGGGCTAACAAGAGTAGACAGAAGACCCATATGCTCCTTTGCAACCTCTACAGTCACTTTATCAAAGTTGTCTTTCTTCAAACTGGTGACTGGATGACTATTTTCTTTTTGAGAGATTGATGTTGAGGATGATTGACAAAAGTGGTTCTGATTTGGAACAGGACCTTCTTTAGTCTGAGAGACAAAGGCAGTCTTCAATGGAGCATGAGAAGTAGCTCTTTCTACAGTAGGAGTAGAATAATACAATGAAGGGTCCTGAACTTGAGCAACTCTCTTTGCCTTCCATTTGTTCTTAATTTCCTGTTCTTTCAGCTTCTGAATAAACTCATTGATGTCCATATTAGCCATCATCTCATTGCTTCAATACCATGAGGAATGACTGCCATTTGGGAGGTAAAGCATCTGCTAAACACTGTATCTTCTCTTGAGTTATAGTTTTGACTTGATGGTTGAACAGTTCACTCAAAAAATGATAGAATCTAGCAATCAGATCATCAAGGGACTCGTTTCTCACATACATGAAACTATTAAACTCCTTCCTTAAAGCTTTGGACTTTATGTTCTTGAACGCATCATTTCCCTCATATCTCTGCTGCAAAAAATCCCACAGTAACTTAGAAGATGTAAACTGTCTAAACTGATGAAAGATATCAGTAGCAATGGATTGAGACAGAATAGCATAGGCTTTCTTTTCAAAGTCATATAACTTCCTCTTTGGTTCAGTCATCCGTGTGACTAACATTAGAGTTCCATCTTCATTCAGAGGTCTCAAATAACCACCCTCTATCATCATCCACAAGTTAGTATCAACTCCATTGATGTGGATCTCAAATATGTACTTCCAATGAGGGTAAGCATCTAATGAAAGCAACTTCGGAGCTTTATTAGAGTTCCCTGTCTCAGTCCCAGTGAGTAACAAAGTCTGAATCCGATGATTCTGGTTAGCCATCAAAGCTAAATCCTCCATTTTATCAAGAACAAGTAAATTCAACACTTAGAAAAATTCTCAAATGGATATCTGAATGGCAATTAGTTGGCCGAATGTCAGGGACCGAATAGACTTGAACTTGGCGAATGAACTGGGTTAGCCGAATGAATGAGGGCAAAATAACTTGAAATATGAATGAGGTGTAGACCGAATAACAGTTGGACCAAACGAATGAGCACCCAATGAATCAGAAGGCCGAATGAAAGTGAGACCGAAAGAGAGCTATTCGGCGAATGAATCTACTCGGCCGAAAGAGGGTTATTCGGACAACTTATTCGAATGAGCGGCTCATTCGTACCATCTGGGGTTTTGAGCTGCAAAAATCGCGATAACTTTCGATCTAGAGTGAATCTAACCACCAAAATTGGTACAGAACTTCAAGACATCATTACCAAGCAATTGGAATGATCGATTTGTCAAAACATCCACAAAAACCCACAGATTTATGATGAAACAGTAACTTGAAGGGCAAGAAAGTTACGGTTTTCAGATATCTCGAACAAGCAATCACAGATATTATGATTTGGATTGAAAATCGAGCAGAATCAAGAGCCAAAGATCTGATACCACTTTGTAGGACAAACTTGGAGCCGGAAAATAATCCGGTTCCTCTGTAGATCTGCTCGACAACCTCTAGAATAGTGCAGAATCCTATTCCAGGGTCTTCCAATCGAAACCAACGGGCCTCGTGGCGATTCGAAGGTGAGGAGTGAACGTTTGGATCAAGTTCGAACACCACGGGGTTAGAATCGAAGTTGGACAGGAAAGAACCACTCAAAACCCTAGGGGTATGACACTGGAGTGCTCTGGTAAGAGAGGAGGCTCGGAAAAGTTAGGTTTGAATCTGTTTGAACAGGTATATATAGACTGTACTCATTCGGCTGAATGAGTGGCCGAAACAACTCATTTGGCGAATGGCTCAGCCGAATGAGCTTGGTCAACCGATAGGATGACTCATGCAGATGAGCTTGGTCAACCGAATGAGTTATGCGGATGACTCATGAAGCCGTCCATTCAGATAGGATAAGCTAAGAAAATTACAAAAATAAAATAAGTTCAATTCCATATACGTGTCATATTGCTTTGTAAAGACCTAGCTCATCGATGAGTTTCTTTTAGAAATAAAGTTTTTGATCATTGTTTTATTACTTAAAGTACTTATTAATATGTATTTTAAACATTTTATATTAAAATGTTATTTTATAATTTATAAATTTTTATTACTAATTATTTAATATTTTATATTAAATCTATGTAACACACAGGTATAGTCTAGTCTAATATACTTTACTTGTTTAGCATGTTAAACTATATATGATTAAAATGTTGCTTATAAGTAGAGTGAATTACAATAATTTATTTAATTAATTTAAAAAGTCAAATGCATAATATAATATCACGTGTCATTATTTATTTTTTAGTATGAGAGAACATTTAAAACATTTTGCACATATCAAAAAGCTAAATTTAATATGATGATGACAAGTGTTATCATATAATACATATTAATCAATTTAATTTTTTATAAAGTTTACCTATTTTTTTAAACATTTTAAACTTTTTTACACTATATTATTATTTACAAAAACTGAATCACTTTATTCGTCTCATTTTTCTCTTTAATTTTATTGTAGTCTCAACTTGTTTTTTTATTTTTTTTCATATGCATTGTATTTACCATTAATATAACGAACATAAATATAACACATGATTTTAATTGTTTTTCTAACAATGGTAAATTACATCTTTGTAATTAAATTAATGATATAAGATCAACGTAACAAGTTTGTTACATGACTGTAATTAAATAAATAATATAATTTTACCCACGTTTTACTTTACATCAACGAAAACCAAAATTGGTTACAACTCATTGCAAATTCAAGGCAAACATGATATTTAGTTGATTTTGAATAGAGACTTTTTTATGACTTGTTAAATTAATGTAAAGTCTTTTATGTGATATATATAGTGTTTTCAAGTTTGTTACAGTGTTGTAAATATACGGTATCTGTAAAGAAAAATTAAAACTTAGTTAAGACTATATGGAAATTAAAGAGAAGAATGAAGTGGTGTAATTTTTATAAAAACACTTGACCAACATATTAAATCAAGTTTTTTTAAAAGCGTACAAAATGTGTTTTCATATTAAAAAAAATAATGGCACGTTATACGTTGTTATGCACTTAAATTTTTAGTTTAATCATTAAATGATAGTTAATAGGTTGTTTGATTTTTCATGGAGTAGTAGCCATTCCACGCCCTATGTGTGTGTATATGCATATGTTCAGACCCACACACACACATATCATATCAACATTTTTAACATGTTAATCACGTAAATTATATTGGATTAGCACATTATCTATAAAGTGAATGATTAAATTGGAAACGAAAAAGTTTGAATGGCATAATTGGAACAATCCTGAAAGTTAGTTAGATTTTAATAAAATTTTCCAATAAATGAAATCATAATTTTGTAATTTAAGCTGTGTTAAGGCTATGTTTTATAACACGTGAACAAGGCGTAAGGGGTGCTGGTCACGCCCCCTTGGCGCTCTCTCCCCACTACACAGGGGCGTGAGAGTGGTCACGAGGGTTCTCGAATTTTTCTTGAAACAAAAAAAAAATCAAATGTGATCCATTGGAGGATGACTGTTAGCCCAAAAATAATCAAATTTTTACCTATATAAACCACTCAACCCAATCAAAAATATTTACCCTCTTCAAAAAATTTTAAGCTATTCAAAAATTTTAAACTCACAAATCTACCAAAAATCTTCTTTATACTATGGATCCAAACAACTCAAATAATATGTTTGTTAATCCATTTATTAATTGTTATCATCTTAATGGTGATACAAACAACTCAAACACACAAGAAAGGATGTGCCAGAAAAAACAACCAAACCGACCATCACTCGATGGACGGAAGTTGAGGAGGTGACACTAGCTCGTGTCTACATCGATATTCGGCTGATCCGTTCGTAGGTAACAAACAAATAAGTACGAAATTTTGAAAGAGTGTTAGAGCTCAATTTTTTTGCGGCAATGGGTAGTGACTACTACCATACCAACGACATGATTTCCGGAAAATGAGGCGACTTACAACGTAAAGTCACGAAATTTAACGAATTATGTATCCAACACCACAATAACCATAAAAGTGGTGCTAATGAAGAGATGGTCATGAATGAGCTGTTGATAACCTATGCTAGAGAAAACTAGCTAATTTCGAATATTGTGGCGTGAAAAGTTATGAGAAAATCAACGAAATGACATCCCGTCCCGAAGTTACAAACTTCGAAACGGAAGAAGACGTCATCGTTCAGCAGGTACACGACCTCTCAATCCGACTTCACCGGTCGATATTTCGACAATTTAAACGAGTCGGATGATGATGTCGAGATGGACATGCCCCCACCTTCTCCTCAACGTGCACCAGGTCGAAACAACAAAGGAAAATGGCAACAAGTTTCGTCTTCAACCGACTTCAAAGACACGTTGGAGACCACATCAGAGTCATTAAAAAAATTTTCGACTTATATGAGCAAACACAATACAACAATGACATCAAAAATTTTTGTGGACTCCAACCGAAAAAATATAATATGGAATGATTTTATTTTAATTTTATTATGTAATTTTATTTTATTTTTAATTATATTATGTTATTTTTCAATTTAGTATTTGATTTAAAAAATAAAAAATCAAATAATAAAATATTAAATAAAAATAATGATCATGTGGAGTGATGGGAAGGGTGATGACAACACACGTGATGGTGACGTAGAGTGATGAGGGGGCTATAATATTAGTTGTTCACGTGGGGCCTACGTGTTGACTATGTGGAGTGATAGGGGCTTTAACACTACACATAGCCTAAAGTATTTTGTGTAGAAATCCATATTATAATCCGCAAACGGAAAAAGCTAGATTCATGATTTATTAGACCATTTATAATTGACGCTTCTACTATAGTAGTTGCTTATAAGTCTAAATTACATTATAAACTTAGTAGCATACATCCTAGTTTCATTGTGACACATATAAAGAAGTGTCTTGTGGATTATGTGGCTCATGTGAATCTTGATGACATTGAGTTTTTGCGTGTCTAGTAGCCAAGGGCTGAGTTTCGAATGTACGTGTTCTTAAAATTCTAGAGAGGAAAAAAAATAAGAATAAGGTTCGTTCAAACTTTTTTTATTTTATTTTATGCTTATAACCAATTGTGCAATTTCTTTTAAACTAATCTTGAAATGATTGAACGAAATGCATATTAAAAGTGTTCGTTTTGTAAATATGATAGGATTTTTCTTTTATCGCAGTTTATTTTTTTAACAAGAGTTGTGTTAATTGACTGATTATAATAAAATAAATGTGTACCTGAATTTTAGCTGATGTTACAAAAAGGCACCTCTATAATCATTGGTGCAATAATAGAAACTTAGGTCTAATAAATTTTGGTGAATAAAAAATAGAGGATTAAAGATCAAGGGGCTAATCCTGATATGTCAGCTCACTGGTTTACATTTCGGCCTGCCAAATGGTAGGTCGAGGGTTCGAGTCCGTTGCGGTGCATGGAAGGATATCCAAGCCAGATGACGATCCTAAGACATTGTCCAGGTTTCTCGATGGAGGGCGATGGTTTACCCATTCCATGGGGTTCTAGCGCATCTGGGACAACAATTTCTGGTGGGCCCGATAAAGATAACACACATGAAATTCGCTGTTCAAAAAAAGATCAAGGGGCTAAAATGCAAATTTTGAATTAATTCATTCCACGGCTCACCAAAACACGACAAACCCTATAGCCATTTCGAATGGAAAGTAATGCTTCTTTTTTTGGTCTACGGGTGTTGAAGAAGATAATATATGAGATAGAAAAATCCTAAAGTGAATACGGGTAAGAATATAATATCCTTAATAATTGTTTGGTATAGTGACGAAGCATGTGATAGATGAGATTATTGGTGTAGGTTTCGAAACCTTCTTTATTGATTGTTCTCACTTATTTGCATGTGTTATGTTCCCTCAATCGACTAATAATTGGTTATCTTGTTTTTGTTTGATTTCCATATGTGATGCATGATCAAAAACAGCCATATGTGGCTTAAAACCCGATTAGCATTACATAAAAGGAATCATATGTCTAGGGTTGTATGGAATACAATTTTAGCAAACAGGAATGGTGCATGGAAGATGAGATTGTGTGCTTAGTATGTGTAATAACCATATGTGTGTGATTGAGCGTATGCGCGCGTATATGTTATATAGATTGTGCATTTGCACTCGCGTGTAAGTTGAGTGAGGGTGTGTCTCTATGCATTGGATACCATGAATTGTGAGGGTGTGTGTTACACATAAATCAGTTCATGTACATGCGTGATCGAGCAATACATGTGATTACGTTCGTGCGTGTGGCAGGGTGTATGTGAAATGTGAGAATTGAAATTATGCATAGGTGAAAATGGTGCATGATTTTGATCTCGAATGTGTTATTAAAATTTTCGCATAGTTGTGAACTAATGTGTATATGGGTGGTTGAGAGATCAAAAAGGGTGCTTCCCCAAAATATTCTAAGTCCTTGGCCTCATTATACTCCCAGAAGTCCAAAGAGAGCCTCGGAAGAATAAAGTTGAATTTCGGAAGCCTTCAACCTTGCGAAGGTAACATTAACCTTTGGAAGACTGAATGATTCGAAGAACAACTCCTAAGATAGAAGATAAAGCTTCCGAAGAACAAGAGATGATGCACACCTTGATTATCTAGACTTCCTATGAGTAGCTTATATTGCAAGCCTCAATATATCGGATGTTCAATATCCCTAAAAGGTGGATAATGCTCAACAGCTTCCAAGACAATAACTTCTGAAGAGATTCCTCTGCTGATGACTATCTTGTTCAAGAAGGTTTCAGAAATGCTTTCCATCATCATATGCAGATCTTAAGACATTCTTAGGATAGCGAGCAACATGGAACAATTGTCACATTAGCAGAAGACAATTTGCATTAATCTTGTTTGTAGTATAAGCGTTTAATGTAAACGTCAAAAAAGTTATTTGTATTGAGTTTAATTAATATGGCTTGAATTGTCAAGCTGTAAAAGTATGCTAGATTTAGCTTTAGTTTGCTACTAGTATTTCGTCCAGCTTTGTATTCCTATGAGAATACAGCTGTAGCTTTTAGTATATAATCTTTCATACGTAACTTAGCTTGGTGTGCTTCGGGTAACAGTCTTGTACACTTAACAGTTGAGAAAAATATAATTTGAGCTTGATATTTTTGTGTTTATCATTTTCTCTATTGTTACGTGTGTTTGTGAGAAGATTGATAGAGTATCCGCGTCTATCAATTTTATAGAAAAATCGTGTTTAAGTGTTGTGCAAGTTGAATAAATCGATCCAACAAGTTGTATAACGTCTTTGTCTCCTTAACATGACTGACTAACCATCCTTAAGTAAACAGTTGTTTTTCTTCTACATTCACAAATCAAGTTGTTACTGTTAGTGATCAAATGGCTACACTCAACAAGCACGCCACTAAGAATTGCACTCTCAACAAATTACCCATGGTTACTCCTGAAGACTATGATTCATGCAAGATTAGAATGGATTAATTAATCAGGAATCAAGACATTAAACTCTGGAAGTCAGTTCTTTAAGGTCGCTACATTCCTACCGTGGCTGCTAAAGGAGCTGGTGGAGCTATTGCGCCAAATGATCCATCTCTCTACTCAGATGAACACTTTAAGAAGATGGTGGTTGATTCAAAAGCATTGTGCCAAGGAGCTGTGGAATTCTTAGCAACATATGTATGAAGGTTCTGATGATGTTACAGAAAACAAGAAAGACATGCTCAAGCAGAAGTTTGATATCTTATGTCATGTGAACATGAGAACAAGTCTTCTCAATCTCTGAGGTACGTCCAACTAGTTGATGACCTAACTGATGCAGGTGTAAAGCTAGGGAATCAATATATAAACAGAAAATTTCTAAGATCTCTCCCACAAATGTGGAACATCTATTCTATAACCATCAGAAGAACTGAGAACCTAAGAAACTTGAAGCTTGGAGAACTCTTCGGTATAGTCAGTGCATATCAAATGGAGATTGATTCTCATGAAGCAAAACCATTAATCTCAGTTCTTTCAGGATCAGCTACACTGTATGCTCCAATTCATAATCTTAGTTCCCTCTGGCCAAGGAGAATTCTTAGCTGAAGCATCAAACTACTTTCAACTATGACAGGAGGATCTGGATGGTATTCCAGCTGATGACCTAAAGGAAATGGGCATCAATTATTAGATGGTCGTTATTTCCTACCAAGCAAATAAGTTCTACAAAAAGAAGCATAACATGTAGATAAGGTTTGGCTTGGATAAACATGCTTCAACTGCCAGCAGCTATGTCATTTTGCAAGAGAATGTAAATCACTAATAGTAAGCCAGCAAACCAACCAGTAACCAAAACCTTCAAATCAATACAACAATGGAAATGTAGCTGAGCATTGTGACTTTTCAGACCAGAGTTTTCAAGCTTGAGATGCATCTATCTCAAAAAATGCATATATGAAAAACTATTCAAGTTCTTCATTTAGGTAATCGATGACATGTATACAACTTCAAGGCTCAGCATGGTTTTCGAAGATCGATCTTAGGTCTGGGTATCATCAGCTTCGTGTACATGATGATGATATTCCCAAGACGGCTTTCAGAACAAGATATGGCCATTATGAATTTCTGGTAATGCCTTTCGGCCTTACCAATGCACAAGCGGTTTTCATGGACCTCATGAACCGTGCTTGCAGGCCATACTTGGATAAATTTGTGATTGTATTCATTGATGATATTTTGATATACTCAAAGAGCAAAGAAGAACACGAGCAACACCTTAAGTTGATTTTGGAGATTTTAAGAAAAGAACAACTATATGCCAAATTCTCCAAGTGTGAATTCTGGCTTAAGGAAGTTCAATTTTTGGAACACATTGTCAATGAGAAGGGTGCTCACATGGATCCTGCGAAGATTGATGCGGTGAAGAATTGGAGTACACCGAAGACACCAACGGAGATTCGATCATTTCTTGGACTTGCCGGTTACTATCGGCGGTTTATTTCGAATTTCTCCAGAATTGTTGTCCCTCTCACTTATTTAACTCAAAAGGATAAACCTTATGAGTGGGGACCAAAGCAGGAAGAGGCATTTCAGACCTTGAAGCAGAAACTTTGTGACGCTCCTGTCTTGACACTGCCTGACGGAAATGATGATTTTGTGGTTTACTGTGATGCATCCAACCTAGGTCTCGGTTGTGTTCTCATGCAACAGGGAAAGGTTGTCGCTTATGCATCGAGACAGCTGAAAATTCACGAGAAGAACTACACTACACATGACTTGGAACTTGGTGCAGTCATGTTTGCTTTGAAGATATGGAGACACAATCTTTATGGCACAATGTGTGTAGTCTTTACAGATCACAAAAGTCTGCAACATATTCTGAATCAGAAAGAACTTAACATGAGACAGCGGAGATGGGTTGAACTGTTGAATGATTATGACTGTGAAATTCGCTACCATCCTTGCAAAGCGAATGTAGTAGCAAATGCGCTTAGTCGCAAGAGTCAAGTTCAAATCCATAGTGTTCGAGTGCACACTAATCTCCATAATGATGTTCTCACAGCCCAACAACACTCATTGGCTCAAGATAGCTTGAAAGATGAGATGTCTTGAGGGGCCGAATTACTATTGGAAACTAAGGATGATGGTTTGATGTATTACTTGAATCGGTTGTGGATACCGAACCAGGATGATCTTAAGGGGATGATTATGGATGAAGCTCATAAGTCTCGTTACTCAATCCATCAAGGTGCTGATAAGATGTATCAAGACCTTAGGGCCTTATACTGGTGGCCTGGAATGAAGAAGGATATTGCTGAGTATGTGTCTAAGTGCCTTAGCTGTGCTAAAGTCAAGGCAGAACACCAGCGACCTTCGGGATTGTTAATGCAACCAGAAATACCAATGTGGAAGTGGGAGAATATATCTATGGATTTTATTACCAAACTCCCACGAACTGCAAGTGGTAAGATTAACCAAGTCGGCTCATTTCTTACCGATACACGAGACGTACCCTGTGCGGGAATTAGCTCGTATCTACGTTGTTGAGATCGTTAGCCGACATGGAATTCCCTTAAGCATAATATCGGATCGTGATGCTCGTTTCACAACACGATTTTGGGAATCTCTTCATTAAGCTTTTGGAACAAGATTGGATCTTAGCACTGCCTATCATCCTCAAACGGATGGACAGTCGGAGCGAACGATTCAGACACTGGAAGATATCTTGAGAGATTGTGTCATCGATTTCGGTGGCAACTGGGATAGCCATTTACCGTTACTCGAATTCTCGTATAACAACAGTTATCACGCGAGCATTGGTACGGCGCCGTTCGAAGCTCTTTATGGTAGAAAATGTCGGTCACCTATTTGTTAGACCGAGGTCGGCGAATCGCAGATCACTGGTCCCGAAATTATTCAAGAAACGACTGACAAGATCCGCCAGATGCGTGACAATCTGTTAGCTGCACGTAGCTGATAGAAAAGCTACGCGGACAAACGATGGAAACCTTTAGAGTTTGAAGTTGACGATATGGTATTACTCAAAGTATTGCCCTGGAAAGGAGTCGTACGATTTGGGAAGAAGGGTAAGCTTGTCCCACGTTATGTTGGCCCTTTTAAGATCCTTGAACGGATCGGGAAGGTTGCCTACAAGTTGGAACTTCCTCCTGAACTTAGAAATGTACACCTGACGTTTCACGTGTCCAATTGAAGAAAATGCTTAGCCGATCAAGATCTTCAGGTACCACTCGATAACATCCGCGTCGATGATACCATGCACTTTGTTGAAAAACCAATCGCGATAATGGACCGTGAAGTTAAGAAACTCAAACGCAGTAGAATTCCAATTGTCAAAGTACGATGGGAGTCGAAGCGTGGTCCAGAATTCACCTGGGAGCGGGAAGATCAGATGAAGCTTACTATCCACATTTATTCACTACAGTCACTCTAAGTTGAATTTCGGGACGAAATTACCTTAACTAGGGGAGATTGTAACATCACTGTATTTCGAGTTGTCCGTACATGTGTAATTGTACTGTTACGACCTGATATAATAATTATTAATGATGATGAACCATTGGATGTTATTACTGATATTGGTATACATATTGAGAACATATTAATATATGCAAAAACCATGGGAAGTTTAGTTGAAACACAACTAAACAGAACCAGAGAGTTTATTGCAGTTGAATTCACAGATTATGGATTGTTGATTTGGAATGGAAAGGAATTAGGAGTTGGTTATTGTTTGGTTACTAAACATAGTCAAGGACACATGGTCATGGTTTATTGAAATAGCGGTGGGACGGTGGCTGGGGCGGTCGCGACTAACCCCTACATATGCCCTATACATAAGCATATTTCGGTCTATCATGGATGTGTCAGTGATATGGTTTAGTGGGACGGGATTGGGAATTTATAATATTAAAGTTAATAAAATGATGAAAACATTATTGGAAACGATTACGCGATGGTGAGGTTACGATTATAAATAAAACGTGAATGTTATTTTAGAAATATTAACTTAATAATGTATTCGCGTGGGTGACGATTCACACGAATATAATTATTAGGAATAATATTCTGAAACGATATTCCACAAATCGTAAATCGAATCGAAATACGATACGAGCGTCGGATTCGAAAAGGTGACGATCTTTACGAATACGTACGTGAGTAACGCGTTTCGACAAGATAACGAAATAATATTTAATGATATTAAAGTAATAAATGGAAATTAATAACTTTTATTAGGAATCATAACCTAAAACAAATCTGAACAAATCGTTTTATTTAAATGATTAATTTAACGAAAGAAAACGGAGGCATTGCATTTAAACGATTTTATTTAAAATCATTTCATTAAAATGAAACATATTTATTTAAACGATTTATGTTTTAAACATAATTTATGAGCAAAACCGAGACATTTATAAAACTTTAACGCGATTAAAACGAGACCGAGCAAGTGGGGACAATACGCGATATAAGAGAAGATACTTCCCTCTTTCTTCTCATTTCCACCTTCTCCACTCTCTCACTAGAACAAGAGGTTCGTCACTCTCTCTCCCTCTACCTTCTCTCTACCATAACTTATTCAATTCACAACCAAATCAAGAAATCTTGGAGCCTACAGGACCGCACAATCGAGGAGAACAAGATCCCACGAATAAACCCATCATTTGAGCACGATCTGAAGGTAAATCGCGTGATTTTCTTTTTAGTTGTTTCCTTAAATAACCGGTGGTGATATTTGAACTTGTAAACACATTTTATCACTTAAAAACCCTAAAATAAGTGGGTATAAAAGGGTAGAGATGGTAGGTTCGGACCTGCAACTGGTAATGTTCCAGGATGATGATGATGAACTGATGGTTAGCGTGGGAGCAGCCTTGGACGAACCTGTGACCTGCTGAAACAGATGGGAGGGCCGAACTTGGTGACTAGCCGAACCCTAGGTAGTAGAACATTGGGTGGGCGAACCTTGAGGAGTGACAAACCTCACGACCGCCGAACCTAGGAGTCACGAAGCTGGACCTAGCGAACCCTAATGCATGGCCGAACCCTGGTGCATGGCCAATTATATGAGCCAGACGAACCTATAGGTTTTCTGATCCAGCCGAACCTCTCATCAACAAGCCCTAAGATGCGAACCACGGGACGAACCTAGTGCATGGCGGGAGTTCTCTCTTGGCCGAACCTATTTCAGCCGAAGCATCTATCATGCGAACCTCCATGTTGCAGCAAAATCTGGTCACCGAACCTACCTGCAGCCAAACCACTTAGTCACGAACCAAAGGGGTAGCCGAACCTTGACCATGATGGGCCGAACCTAAGGCCTGCCAAGTTTTAGGGGGCTGTCGAAACTATTTTAAGAACCGTGTATGCATGAGTATATTGGGGATAACCACCTTTTCTCTCTCTAACTATAATAATTAAATATGGAATTATAAACAATTGGTATTTTAAAAGAATAACTCAAGTGTTAATTCATGCATACACATAAAGAGTATATATGTAGATAAGGATTACCACCTTTACTACGTATAGCTTTAAATTCTCAATAAGGCATTATGAGGTTGATTGATTAAACTAACTAATGTCGTACTGACTTTTATAATGAGAATAGGAAGCCGTAAGGATTATCGCCATAACTTAGATTAAAAACCTAAGTTGGTCATACTATTAATAACTAAAAGACGATTATTTATAAAAAATTGAGTAATTATTTTGACGGTGATATAATAACCTAAGTTAACAAAATACTTAGTGATTAAAAGCTAAGACTTATGAACACGAGCACATATTAAATTCAGGTTGTTGAAGTGTTTATGATTTCGTACGTGAGCGCGCATTCTACGAAAACATTGAATCTAAGGACTCAGGTGAGTTCTCATAACCTCCTTTTAAAACCATTTTGTTTTTAAACTCGGAGGTGGAACATGTATACCAATTTAAATATTATTTTGATGACACACAGGTGACACCTGGATTATCAATATGATATTCATATTAATGGATTATTATTGATTATGGGTTGAGATTGATTATTACTTATCCGTGAGTCATTGTTGGTTGAGTTGACTTAGGTCCTCCGCAATGATTGCGTTACTGTTGGTGAGTTGACTAACGTCCTCCTCAGTAATTCCACTGTTGGTTGAGTTGACTGCGGTCCTACGCAGTGCACGAAGACACTTATAGGAATATCGTTGGTTGAGTTGACTGCGGTCCTCCGTGATGATTCCGCCGTTAATTGAGTTGACTGAGGCCCTCCGTGGTAACTTATATTGATATTATTATGATGAATGATGCTTATTGAATTGATGTGATTGGTTGAATATATGTGGATAATTAT
The DNA here is from genome assembly GCA_009363875.1 of Mikania micrantha. Taxonomy (NCBI): domain Eukaryota; kingdom Viridiplantae; phylum Streptophyta; class Magnoliopsida; order Asterales; family Asteraceae; genus Mikania; species Mikania micrantha. The sequence continues at coordinate 55,000,310 of CM018694.1, read as the reverse complement.
TTGCGATTATTGTGTATGTGATTACTTGGATTGTTTGGATGTTGTGTTTGTTGGTTTTTGGCAGAGTTGGCTTATTTCGCAGGTGCACATGTGGATTTTCTTGGGAAATTATAAACTTTTATAAACCCATTTATAAACTTCCATAAACATTTTATAAACGTTTTTAATACATAAAAACTTATGATTTCTCGCCAACTACTTCGTAGTTGACACTTGATTTTCTACATGTTTCAGGAAATGAAGAGAAGTAGGTAGAGCAGGATAGCTCTACACCTTTTGGGGACATCATCACTTAGGTTCTTGGACTTAGCTAAAATAACTGAATTTCTGAAGACTAGAATTTAGTTAGTTAGCTAAATCTTTTGTATATTGATGTAACTAATTCATGATGAACATGATTTTTGTGTAATTAATTTAGTTGATTAATTGATATGTGATGATTTAAATTAGATGCCCACGAGCTTAAAAAAAATCTACACATCCCTCGTGGCATCCCGACGTTTCCGCCATCGGTCGGGGTGTTACAGTATGGGCACCAGAGGAGGTCAGAGGGGCAATAGAAATACGTGAAGGAATAGCCCGTGACCTGGTCAGTGAAGAAACTGCAACTATTGCAGCTGATGTAACAGTAGTTATTGCAACAGAAGACAATTCTGACCGCCTCTGTAGGACAAACTTAGTCCTTCTTCTCTTGGCGGGAGGAGATGATGTGGCCTGAACAGTAGTAGCAGCAGCAGCTGTAGAACTGGAAGTACGTGGGGGAGGAGAGAAGTCAAACTCAGGGACAAATGATGGATCCCTGATCTCCTCCCTATCAAGATCTATACCTCCTGTCTCAAGAAAAACAACTTGAGATCTAAAACATGTGGTCACCACATGTGGCCTAGTGTCTTCAGAATCAGAATCATCTGAGGCATCCTCATCCTCATCTTCTTCATCAACCTCTTCAATTTGTTCATCTTCAGCTGATGTAGTTCCAGCCATCTCTAGTGGAGTAGAAACGGTGGCCTCAGTAGTAGTCATGAAATCCAAGTCTAATAAGGCAGCAACATCTACTTTCGCATCACCATCACCTGAACCACCAACACCTGCATCAGCACTACCACCAGAAATATCAACACTAGCTCCAGACATATCAACACCAGCACCACTAGCACCTGCCCCACTAACACCCACATCACCAGCACCATCATCTCCACCATCATCACAATCATCTCCATCATCATCACCTGGTACTATAATACCCTCTATATCCGAATCAGAATCGTCATGCCTCAATTTCCTTCCACCGGGAGCAATATACTCAGGATTCTGGAGATGAACAAATAGAGCACGAACTGGAGGCTACGTCTCTTTTCCTCAGTAAGATAATACTCTGTTAAGAGTAATGTCGTTCATGTGCTTTAATCGAATAATGTCTGAGCTGGTCTTCGATAGGTTAGGCACTTGAGCATCAATGATCTGCTGAAGGAATCTAGGGTACATGAGAAACTTCTTGTCACCCTTGAGAACAACATTCTCCTTCAGATGTGTGAATACTATCTCAAAGAAGTTAAATGGTAGATTCAGCACCAATGCCACAAAAGCACACTGTATGGTTTCCCTTAGCTCATCAAATCCCCCGCGCCTCGAGCCCAAGCAGTGAACAAGTACGTGTGCTAAGTACTTGAACTGTGGAGATAGAAAAGCTTTGTTGAGAACTCCGACTCCCAAGTCACCATCGTACTTGCATCGCATAAAGCATCCTCGAATGGACGGCTTCAACTAGGCTGCAACCCAGCAATATGGCACGTGTACAGAATTGGATTTACTTTTTTTTTCTTATGGTTCAATCATTCTCATCTGAATGGACGGCTTCAGCAAGGTTTTTTCAAAGCAGTATGGCACGTGTACAGACTTGAACTTATGAATCATTGGAAACCTCATTAGATCCTATGATAGCAGGTGTATGATTGATTTGAATCAAAAACTATATATCACTTAACTGATTTTCTAAAATGGATCCCGCAAATCAGACTTTCTAAGTAATCACCAATAGTCTATACATTTTGTAAAGTTGGCCTATCAGTACATCAAATCTCAATTCTCATGTCTTTTCAGTTTATCCATTCACTTTTTTCATTTAAGACATGATAGGTTAACACATCACTTTCTCAAACAAGACTTTCTCATTTTCAATTTTTTCAAATGTTTTTGGATTTTAAAATTTTTCAAATGTTTTTGGTTTTTCAAATTAAAGTACTTTTTCTCCCCCTAAAAACCTAAAACAGAAAATTTTTTGAGTTTTTGATTAAGTGAAAGAGAAATAACATAAATACTAACAATGAAAAATAAAGCAAAAGAAACTAACTAATAAAAGCGATGATCATTTGTTTGAATCAGATGAAGGAATGACTTCATCCTTTTGAAAAACACCATTAGCCGATAGCAGATATAAAAATCTGGGTTTATCAAAAGATTTTGTATAAAGATCGGATTTCTGGTGGTCGGTGTGAATTTTAACAACATCGATGAGTTTCTTTTCAAAACAATCACGTACGAAGTTATATTTTATGTCGATGTGTTTGGTTTTCGAGTGCTGGACTGGGTTTTTAGTGACAGCAATGGCGGCAGTACTATCAACATAAATAGGAGTGTTAGAAAAATGTAACCCATAGTCCCTGAGTTGTTGCTGTATACAGATTATTTGTGAGCAGCACCTAGCAACAGCAATATTTCAGCTTCACATGTTGAAGTAGACACCGACGTCTGCTTCTTGCACTGCCAGGTAACTAAACTAGTCCCAAAGAACTGACGTCCTACAGATGTTGACTTGAAATCTCTTTTGCATCCGCCATAGTCTGAATCACTGTATGCAGTAAGCTCAAAGTTATCATCGTTAGGGTAACATAAGCCAAGATCCGGAGTACCCTTCAGATAACGCAAAATCGTCTTCACAGCAATCAGATGTGATACTAGTGGTTTAGAATGATAGCGAGCACACAAGCATGTGGCGAACATGATGTCTGGCCGAGAAGCAGTGAGGTACATGAGAGATCCAATCATTCCTCGATACAGAGTGGCATCGATTAACTCCCCTTTTTCGTCTGGTGTAATCCCGTGATTGACAGTCGGTGGGGTACCAGAAGGTTTTGCATCCGACATACTGAACCGGCTTAAAATGTCACCAACGTATTTGGTCTGATAAATGAAGATCCCTGCCTTAGATTGATCCACTTGTAATCCAAGAAAAAATTTCATCTTCCCCATCGAGCTCATTTCAAACTTGTCTTTCATAACCTTCTCGAATTCCTTGCACAGACTATCATTTGTAGAACCAAAAATGATGTCATCCACATATACTTGCACCAAGAGTAAATCACCATCCTTCTCTCGAATGAACAATCTGCAGTCAATGACACCTCTTGTGAACCCGTTGTTCAGAAGGTGAGTGGAGAGTGTCTCGTACCCCGCTCGCGAAGCTTGATACAATCCATATAAAGCCTTGTCTGGCTTGTAGACTTGGTCACGATGCAATGGATCCTCAAACCCGGGAGGTTGTTTGACATACACAGTTTCGTTGATCACACCGTGAAGTAATCCACTCTTGACATCCATCTGATAAACTTTAAATTTCTTGAAGGATGCATATGCCAAGAAAATACGAATTGCTTTGAGACGAGCAACCGGTGCAAACACATCATTAAAGTCAAATCCTTCAATCTGTATGAATCCTTGCACCACCAGACGTGCATCGTTTCTCACCACGATCCCGTGATCGTCCCTTTTGCAACGAAGAACCCATCTGGTGCCTATAACCTTTGCACCTTTCGGTTTGTCAACAAGTTTCCAAACACCTAATTTTCTGAATTGTAGGAGTTCTTCTTGCATGGCATCAACCCACGATTCTTCTCTCAATGCTTCAGTGACGGTTTGCGGTTCAACTTGAGAGATAGAACAAGAATGGGCACAATAGTTCACATCAGCAAAGTCAAGGATATCAGCAAGACCACCTGAAGGTAGCTGATTTCTTGTCTTAACCCCATCAAGCGGACTTCCCATAATGTTTTCATGAGGATGAATGCGACTAATTCTTCCAACAGGATGAGCAGGAACCTCAACCTGTGGATCAAGGTTGTTCAGATTCAAGTCCTCAAGAGCAGGTGCATTGTTGTCAACATTTGGCTCGGGGCAGCTGGTTGAAATGGGTTATCATCTGTGTCTGAGCTATCATCATGTATCTGTATGGGAATTGAAGCTGATGAAGGTTGCACAGGTTCATCAAGTGCATTTTGTGCATCATACATCATTTGAACTGCAACATCTTCATCTGAGTACATGGGAGGCACATTGAAAGAGTTGAAAAGGTCTGAATAATCAAACATCCAGTCTGGACCTTTCCCAGGTGGAGGCATAGAATGTCTTTGAACGTCCAAGTGGTACCACTCATCCACATTCTGAGTTGATCTATTGTAGACCCTTTTCTTTGGAGTGTTGTACACAAGAAAATACCCTTCTTCCACCTTCTCATTGAACTTGCCCTGCTCGTGTTTCTTAAGCATCATGCATGGAGCACCAAAAGGTTCAAGATACTTAAGATTAGGCTTTCTATTATGGAGCAGTTCGAAGCAAGTCTTCCCATGAATCTTGACGATCAAAACCCGGTTCAGTGTGTAGCAAGCATTTGCAACAGCTTCATTCCAGAATTGAACTGGAAGGGATGAATCAGTAGGCATAGTCCGAGCAGCCTCAATCAATGTTCTGTTCTTGCGCTTAGCAAAACCATTCATTTTCAGGACATATGGAGCGCTGAATTGTTGGACAATGCCATGTTCATTGCAGAAGTTCTCCATATTATGATTCTTGAGCTCTGTCCTCATTATCAGTTCTAAGCATACGGATCTTGAGCTTATAAAGTGACTCAAGTTTAGTTACCAAAACTTGAATACACTCTAACATTTCTGATTTCTTCTTTAGAAAGAAAACCCAAGAATATCTGGAATACTCATCAGTGATGACTAAACAGTATTGATCTCCAGCTATACTCTTGCGGTTAACTGGACCAAATAAATCCATATGGAGAAGCTCAAGAGGAACAATGATTGAATGATACTTTTTCAGCTTGTGAGACTGCTTGGTCTGCTTTCCGTTCTTGCACGAGATACATATATCAGAGAGCTTGAAATTCTTCAAACTGACACCCTCAACCAAGTTGTTGTGTACCAAATGATTCATCTTGCGTAGAATCAAATGGCCCATCCTCTTATGCCAAAGAATAGAATCTTTCCCTGTGGCTTTTGACATAAAACATGAAGCTGAGGAGGATGTTGGTGAAGCTATAGCCATATTGAGTACATACAAGTCCTGCTTACGGGGAGCAGACATCAGAATCCAGTCTTCAGGAATAGTGATGCCTTGCTTGAGGATGTAGCAACTGGAGTCATCAAAAAGAACTTTGTACTGCTTGTCACAAATCTGTGACACTGAAAGAAGATTATTCTCCAGCTGCTTCACTTATCTGACTTTATCAAATGAAACTTGGCCGTGTGAAAGAATACTCTCCCCGGTAATGAACCCGCCTTTGTCACCGGAAAACGCTACATATCCATCTCGAATTGCATTAACATTGGTGAGCAGTGAAATATCTCCAGTCATGTGCCTTGAAGCCCCACTATCAACGATCCAAGAGCTGTTAAGAACAGCAGTTGGGGCAACCTACACAAACACAAATAATTAGTGCAATTTGGGAACCCAAGCCTTTTACAGTCTTGGGTTGACCCAATGAGTCTCGAATCCAAACATCAATCCATTTACCATCTGGGGTTGCCTTGTCTTGAATTTTTGAAACTGAACTCTCGGAATACTTAACTTTCCAGACTGAGTTTTTACTGAAAGAGTTTTTCAAGTAAATGGATGATGGTTTTGATTGATTGACATTAACAACCTTGGGAACATCCAAGTTCACAATTTTCCCTTTACCCTTATCCAAAGGCTTAACAAGATTGGGTTGTTTAGGCTTTGCTTGAAATGATTTAAAATCATATTTGACTTCTTTGATGAAATTCTGATTTTGTTTTCTGGGTGGTGCAACCATAGGTCTGATCAGATAAGGACAAAATCTAACAACATGTCCAGGTGCACCACACTCAAGGCAAACTCTTTTGTCTTTGGGAGAAAACCATTTTACTTTAGACTGAGAATTTTTGGTTTGTAAAACATTTTTCTTATCCTTATCTTGCACAAAACCCAAACCCTTTGTGCCATTAAAAACATATTTTTCAGTTTCTTTGGTCTCACCTGCTTCACTATTCTGTGAAGACTTCACAAAACAAATGGCTTTGGATAACTTTGAAGCCATGTTTGTTTTGGATAAGATTGGGTCAGCCTTTTTGGCAACATATGTCTAATTCTTGACATAAGACACTTGAGGAGTGACATTAGATTCATCCTTAGAATCAGAAACCCAATCTTCAACCACTCCTTCCACAAAAGATTCCTTAGACATTGAGGAACCCTCATTAGATATTATCCCAATAGGATCAATAACTAATGGAGTTTTCACCTGAAAATTTTTAACCTCTTTGTCATTCGGAGAATTGACAAAGTTGTTCAAGACTGGTGGGGGACAGTGATTATAGTTTGTTTCCTTACCTTTCCTAGATTGATCAGTCCCATTACTGATCATGTGCTCAATAATGTATGAAGAGCTCTTATAGCTCTTTAGCTTCTGGCTTAAAGTCTCATAGTCACACTCGACTATGGCAAGTTTCTTCTTAGTCTTATTAATGGTGTTGAGATAAGAAGTAACTGCATCCTGCTTATTGAGCACAGTGATCTCAGCCTCATGTAACTGTCTGTTTAACAAATCAATTTTAGCCTGAAAATATTTTTCATTAGATTTTAAATTATGTTTGCTTCAATCATTTGGTTGAGATCGATGATCAAGTCATCATTGTGCTTCTGATAAGCCAGGACCTTACTGTCAAGGTCAATACAATTAAAACATCTGGAATGAGAAGAAGAACATTCATCAAATACCTGATCTGACTGAGAGGTAGCAGAAGTGTTCACCATCATAGCAAACTGGGTAGCAGGTTCTTCAAACTCAGCATGAGGATCTGCTTGAGTGTCTGAGTCTGAAGTGTTTTCTGACTCTGAACCTGATGATTCCACCAGACTAATCTTTGTCTCTTCTGAAGTAGTTTCTTCACTGGATTCATCATCCTTCTGAATTTCTGCAACACAGGCTTTATATTGTCCTCCCTGATCAGAATTGAATCTGAAATCCCAGTTTTCGCCTTCATCATTTTGTACCATCAAGGCTTTGCTAGCATTTGAAGAACTTGCATGAGTAGGATTATCAATAGGCACAAGTCTTCTCTCTAGATTTGCTGCAGAAGATCTCTGATTCTAAATAGGATTCTTGTTGCCTATCTTCTTTGGTTGTTTGCATTGTCTTGCAAAGTGTCCCTTATCTCCACAGTTATAACAAGTGACAGAAGCCATATCAAAACCAAATTTTGAATCCTTGTTCAGATTAATATCTTTTCCAGTTCTTCTCACAAAATCCTTAACTCTTCTTAAAGCACTAGCTAGAGCCCACATGATGTCTATCCTCTCCATGTCATCCGGGTCTATCTGAGAATAATCATCATTTGTCAAGTAAGGATTACCAATTTGTCTGGCTAATAATCCATCATAGGGGCTAACAAGAGTAGACAGAAGACCCATATGCTCCTTTGCAACCTCTACAGTCACTTTATCAAAGTTGTCTTTCTTCAAACTGGTGACTGGATGACTATTTTCGTTTTGAGAGGTTGATGTTGAGGATGATTGACAAAAGTGGTTCTGATTTGGAACAGGACCTTCTTTAGTCTGAGAGACAAAGGCAGTCTTCAATGGAGCATGAGAAGTAGCTCTCTCTACAGTAGGAGTAGAATAATACAATGAAGGGTCCTGAACTTGAGCAACTCTCTTTGCCTTCCATTTGTTCTTAATCTCCTGTTCTTTCAGCTTCTGAATAAACTCATTGATGTCCATATTAGCCATCATCTCATTGCTTCAAGACCATGAGGAATGACTCCCATTTGGGAGGTAAAGCATCTGCCAAACACTGTATCTTCTCTTGAGTTGTAGTTTTGACTTGATGGTTGAACAGTTCACTCAGAAGATGATAGAATCTAGCAATCAGATCATCAAGGGACTCGTTTCCCACATACATGAAACTATTAAACTCCTTCCTTAAAGCTTTGGACTTTATGTTCTTCAACGCATCATTTCCCTCATATCTCTGCTGCAAAAAATCCCACAGTAACTTAGAAGATGTAAACTGTCTAAACTGATGAAAGATATCAGTAGCAATGGATTGAGACAGAATAGCATAGGCTTTCTTTTCAAAGTCATATAACTTCCTCTTTGGTTCAGTCATTCGTGTGACTAACATTAGAGTTCCATCTTCATTCAGAGGTCTCAAATAACCACCCTCTATCATCATCCACAAGTTAGTATCAACTCCATTGATGTGGATCTCAAATATGTACTTCCAATGAGGGTAATCATCTAATGAAAGCAACCTAGGAGCTTTATTAGAGTTCCCTGTCTCAATCCCAGTGAGTAACAAAGTCTGAATCCGATGATTCTGGTTAGCCATCAAAGCTAAATCCTCTATTTTATCAAGAACAAGTGAATTCAACACTTAGAAAAATTCTCAAACGGATGTCTGAATGGCAATTAGTTGGCCGAATGTCAGGGATCGAATAGACTTGAACTTGGCGAATGAACTGGGTCAGCCGAATGAATGAGGGCAGAATAACTTGAAATCTGAATGAGGTGTAGACCGAATAACAGTTGGACCAAACGAATGAGCACCGAATGAATCAGAAGGCCGAATGAAAGTGAGACCGAAAGAGAGCTATTCGGCGAATGAATCTACTCAGCCGAAAGAGGGTTATTCGGACAGCCTATTTGGATGAGCGCCTCATTCGTACCATCTGGGGTTTTGAGCTGCAAAAATCGCGATAACTTTCGATCTAGAGTGAATCTAACCACCAAAATTGGTACACAACTTCAAGACATCATTACCAAGCAATTGCAATGATCGATTTGTCAAAACATCCACAAAGACCCACGGATTTATGATGAAACAGTAACTTGAAGGGTAAGAAAGTAACGGTTTTCAGATATCTCGAACAAGCAATCACAGATGTTATGATTTGGATTGAAAATCGAGCAGAATCAAGAGCCAAAGCTCTGATACCACTTTGTAGGACCAACTTGGAGCCGGAAAATAATCCGGTTCCTATGTAGATCTGCTCGACAGCCTCTAGAATAGTGCGGAATCCTATTCCAGGGTCTTCCAATCGAAACCAACAGGCCTCGTGGCGATCCGAAGGTGAGGAGTGAACGTTTGGATCAAGATCGAACACCACAGCGTTAGAATCGAATTTGGACAGGAAAGAACCACTCAAAACCCTAGGGGTATGACACTGGAGTGCTCTGGGAAGAGAAGAGGCTCGGAAAAGTTAGGTTTGAATCTGTTTGAACAGGTATATATAGACTGTACTCATTCGGCTGAATGAGTGGCCGAAACAACTCATTTGGCGAATGACTCATGCAGATGAGCTTGGTCAACCGAATGAGTTATGCGGATGACTCATGAAGCCGTCCATTACGATAGGATAAGCTAAGAAAATTACAAAAATAAAATAAGTTCAATTCCATATACGTGTCATATTGCTTTGTAAAGACCTAGCTCATCGATGAGTTTCTTTTAGAAATAAAGTTTTTGATCATTGTTTTATTACTTAAAGTACTTATTAATATGTATTTTAAACATTTTATATTAAAATGTTATTTTATAATTTATAAATTTTTATTACTAATTATTTAATATTTTATATTAAATCTGTGTAACACACGGGTATAGTCTAGTCTAATATATTTTACTTGTTTAGCATGTTAAACTATATATGATTAAAATGTTGCTTATAAGTATAGTGAATTACAATAATTTATTTAATTAATTTAAAAAGTCAAATGCATAATATCATATCACGGGTCATTATTTATTATTTAATATGAGAGAACATTTAAAACATTTTGCACATATCAAAAAGCTAAATTTAATATGATGATGACAAGTATTATCATATAATATATATTAATCAATTTAATTTTTTATGTAAAGTTTACCTATTTTTTTAAACATTTTAAACTTTTTTACACTATATTATTTTTTACAAAAATTGAATCACTTTATTCGTCTCATTTTTCTCTTTAATTTTATTATAGTCTCAACTAGTTTTTTTTTTGTTTTTTTTTCAGATGCATTGTATTTACATTAATATAACGAACATAAACATAACACATGATTTTAATTGTTTTTCTAACAATGGTAAATTACATCTTTGTAATTAAATTAATGATATAAGATCAACGTAACTAGTTTGTTACATGACTGTAATTAAATAAATAATATAATTTTACCCACGTTTTACTTTACATCAACGTAAACCAAAATTGGTTACAACTTATTGCAAATTCAAGGCAAACATGATATTTAGTTGATTTTGAATAGAGACTTTTTTATGACTTGTTACATTAATGTAAAGTCTTTTATATGATATATATAGTGTTTTCAAGTTTGTTACAGTGATGTAAATATATGGTATCTATAAAGAAAAATTAAAACTTAGTTAAGACTATATGGAAATTAAAGAGAAGAATGAAGTGGTGTAATTTTTATAAAAACACTTGACCAACATTTTAAATCTAGTTTTTTTGAAAGCGTACAAAATGTGTTTTCATATTAAAAAAAATAATGACACGTTATACGTTGTTATACACTTAAATTTTTAGTTTAATCATTAAATGATAGTTCATAGGTTGTTTGATTTTTCATGGAGTAGTAGCCATTCCATGCCCTATGTGTGTGTATATGCATATGTTCAGACCCACACACACACATATCATGTCAACATTTTTAACATGTTAATCACGTAAATTATATTGGATTAGCACATTATTTATAAAGTGAATGATTAAATTGGAAACGGAAAAAGTTTGAATGGCATAATTGGAACAATCGTGAAAGTTAGTTAGATTTTAATAAAATTTTCCAATAAATGAAATCATAATTTTGTAATTTAAGTTGTGTTAAGGCTATGTTTTATAACACGTGAACAAGGCGTGAGGGGTACTGGTCACGCCCCCTTGGCGCTCTCTCCCCACTACACAGGGGCGTGAGAGTGGTCACGAGGGTTTTCGAATTTTTCTTGAAATAAAAAAAAATCAAATGTGATCCTTTGGAGGATGACTGTTAGCCCAAAAATAATCAAATTTTTACCTATATAAACCACTCAACCCAAACAAAAATATTTACCCTCTCCAAAAAATTTTAAGCTATTCAAAAATTTTAAACTCACAAATCTACCAAAAATCTTCTTTATACTATGGATCCAAACAACTCAAATAATCTGTTTTTTAATCCATTTATTAATTGTTATCATCTTCATGGTGATACAAACAACCCAAACACACAAGAAAGGATGTGCCAGAAAAAACAACCAAACCGACCATCACTCGATGGACGGAAGTTGAGGAGGTGACACTAGCTCGTGTCTACATCAATGTTCGGCTGATCTGTTCGTAGGTAACAACCAAATGAGTACGAAATTTTGAAAGAGTGTTAGAGCTCAATTTTTTTGCGGCAATGGGTAGTGACTACTACCATACCAACGACATGATTTCCGGAAAATGAGGCGACTTACAACGTAAAGTCACGAAATTTAACGAATTATGTATCCAACACCACAATAACCATAAAAGTGGCGCTAATGAAGAGATGGTCATGAATGAGGCGTTGATAACCTATGCTAGAGAAAACTAGCTAATTTCGCATATTGTGGCGTGAAAAGTTATGACAAAATCAACGAAATGACATCCCATCCCGAAGTTACAAACTTTGAAACGGAAGAAGACGTCATCGTTCGGCAGGTACACGACCTCTCAATCCGACTTCACTGGTCGATATTTCGTCAATTTAAACGAGTCAGATGATGATGTCGAGATGGACATGCCCCCACCTTCTCCTCAACGTGCACCAGGTCGAAACAATAAAGGAAAATGGCAACAAGTTTCGTCTTCAACCCACTTCAAAGACACGTTGGAGACCACATCAGAGTCGTTAAAAAATTTTTCGACTTATATGAGCAAACACAATACAACAATGACATCAAAAATTTTTGTGGACTCCAACCGAAAAAATATGATATGGAATGATTTTATTTTAATTTTATTATGTAATTTTATTTTATTTTTAATTATATTATGTTATTTTTCAATTTAGTATTTGATTGAAAAAATAAAAAATCAAATAATAAAATATTAAATAAAAATAATGATCATGTGGAGTGATGGGAAGGGTGATGACAACACACGTGATGGTGACGTAGAGTGATGAGGGGGCTATAATATTAGTTGTTTACGTGGGGCCTACGTGTTGACTATGTGGAGTGATAGGGGCTTTAACACTACACATAGCCTAAAGTATTTTGTGTAGAAATCCATATTATAATCCGCAAACGGAAAAAGCTAGATTCATGATTTATTAGACCATTTATAATTGAGGCTTCTACTATAGTAGTTGCTTATAAGTCAGAATTACATTATGAACTTAGTAGTATACATCCTAGTTTCATTGTGTCACATATAAAGAAGTGTCTTGTGGATTATGTGGCTCATGTGATTCTTGATGACATTGAGTTTTTGCGTCTCTAGTAGCCAAGGGTTGAGTTTCGAGTGTACGTGTTCTTAAAATTCTAGAGGGGAAAAAAATAAGAATAAGGTTCGTTCAAACATTTTTTATTTTATTTTATGCTTATAACCAATTGTGCAATTTCTTTTAAACTAATCTTGAAATGATTGAAGGAAATGCATATTAAAAGTGTTCGTTTTGTAAATATGATAGGATTTTTCTTTTATCGCAATTTATTTTTTTTTAACAAGAGTTGTGTTAATTGACTGATTATAATAAAATAAATGTGTACCTGAATTTTAGCTGATGTTACAAAAAGGCACCTCTATAATCATCGGTGCAATAATAGAAACTTAGGTCTAATAAATTTTGGTGAATAAAAAATAGAGGATTAAAGATCAAGGGGCTAATCCTGATATGTCAGCTCACTGGTTTACACTTCGGCCTGCCAAATGGTAGGTCGAGGGTTCGAGGCCGTTGCTGTGCATGGAAGGATATCCAAGCCAGATGACGATCCTGAGACATTTTCTAGGTTTCTCGATAGAGGGCGATGGTTTACCCATTCCATGGGATTCTAGCGCATCTGGGACAACAATTTCTGGTGGGCCCGATAAAGATAACACACATGAAATTCGCTGTTCAAAAAAAGATCAAGGGGCTAAAATGCAAATTTTGAATTAATTCATTCCACGGCTCACCAAAACTCGACAAACCCTACAGCCATTTCGAATGGAAAGTAATGCTTCTTTTTTTGGTCTACGGGTGTTGAAGAAGATAATATATGAGATAGAAAACTCCTAAAGTGAATACGGGCAAGAATATAACATCCTTAATAATTGTTTGGTATAGTGACCAAGCATGTGATAGATGAGATTATTGGTGTAGGTTTCGAAACCTTCTTTATTGATTGTTCTCACTTATTTGCATGTGTTATATTCCCTCAATCGACTAATAATTGGTTATCTTGTTTTTGTTTGATTTCCATATGTGATGCATGATCAAAAACATCCATATGTGGCTTAAAACCCGAATAGCATTACACAAAAGGAATCATATGTCTAGGGTTGTATGGAATACGATTTTAGTGAACAGGAATGGTGCATGGAAGATGAGATTGTGTGCTTAGTGTGTGTAATAACCATATCTGTGTGATTGAGCGTATGCGCGCGTATATGTTATATAGATTGTGCATTTGCACTCGCGTGTAAGTTGAGTGAGGGTGTGTCTCTATGCATTGGATACCATGAATTGTGAGGGTGTGTGTTACACATAAATCGGCTCGTGTACATGCATGATCGAGCAATACATGTGAATACGTTCGTGCGTGTGGCAGGGTGTATGTGAAATGTGAGAATTGAAATTATGCATAGGTGAAAATGGTGCATGATTTTGATCTCGAATGTGTGATTAAAATTTTCGCATAGTTGTGAACTAATGTGTATATGGGTGGTTGAGAGGTCAAAAAGGGTGGTGCTTCCCCAAAATATTCTAAGTCCTTGGCCTCATTATACTCCCAGAAGTCCAAAGAGAGCCTCGGAAGAATAAAGTTGAATTTCGGAAGCCTCAACCTTGCGAAGGTAACATTAACCTTTGCAAGACTGAATGATTCAGAGAACAACTCCTAAGATAGAAGATAAAGCTTCCGAAGAACAAGAGATGTTGCACGCCTTGATTATCTAGACTTCCTATGAGTAGCTTATATTGCAAGCCTCAATATATCGGATGTTCAATACCCCTAAAAGGTGGATAATGCTCAACAGCTTCCAAGACAATAACTTCTGAAGAGATTCCTCTACTGATGACTATCTTGTTCAAGAAGGTTTCAGAAATGCTTTCCATCATCATATGCATATCTTAAGACATTCTTAGGATAGAGAGCAACATGGAACAATTGTCACATCAGCAGAAGACAATTTGCATTAATGTTGTTTGTAGTATAAGCGTTTAATGTAAACGTCAAAAAAGTTATTTGTATTGAGTTTAATTAATATGGATTGAATTGTCAAGCTGTAAAAGTATGCTAGATTTAGCTTTAGTTTGCTACTAGTATTTCGTCCAGCTTTGTATTCCTATGAGAATACAGCTGCAACTTTTAGTATATAATCTTTCATACGTAACTTAGCTTGGTGTGCTTCGGGTAACAGTCTTGTACACTTAACAGTTGAGAATAATATAATTTGAGCTTGATATTTTTGTGTTTATCATTTTCTCTATTGTTACGTGTGTTTGTGAGAAGATTGATAGAGTATCCGCGTCTATCAATCTTATAGAAAAATCGTGTTTCAGTGTTGTGCAAGTTGAATAAATCGATCCAACAAGTTGTATAACGTCTTTGTCTCCTTAACATGACTGACTAAACATCCTTAAGTAAACAGTTGTTTTTCTTCTACATTCACAAATCAAGTTGTTACTGTTAGTGATCAAATGGCTACACTCAACAAGCACACCACTAAGAATTGCACTCTCAACGAATTACCCATGGTTACTCCTGAAGACTATGATTCATACAAGGTTAGAATGGATTAATTAATCAGGAATCAAGACATTAAACTCTGGAAGTCAGTTCTTTAAGGTCGCTACATTCCTACCGTGGCTGCTAAAAGAGCTGGTGGAGCTATTGCGCCAAATGATCCATCTCTCTACTCAGATGAACACTTTAAGAAGATGGTGGTTGATTCAAAAGCATTGTGCCAAAGAGCTGTGGAATTCTTAGCAACATATGTATGAAGGTTCTGATGATGTTACAGAAAACAAGAAAGACATGCTCAAGCAGAAGTTTGATATCTTATGTCATGTGAACATGAGAACAAGTCTTCTCAATCTCTGAGGTACGTCCAACTAGTTGATGACCTAACTGATGCAGGTGTAAAGCTAGGGAATCAATATATAAACAGAAAATTTCTAAGATCTCTCCCACAAATGTGGAACATCTATTCTATAACCATCAGAAGAACTGAGAACCTAAGAAACTTGAAGCTTGGAGAACTCTTCGGTATAGTCAGTGCATATCAAATGGAGATTGATTCTCATGAAGCAAAACCATTAATCTCAGTTCTTTCAGGATCAGCTACACTGTATGCTCCAATTCATAATCTTAGTTCCCTCTAGCCAAGGAGAATTCTTAGCTGAAGTATCAAACTACTTTCAACTATGACAGGAGGATCTGGATGGTATTCCAGCTGATGACCTAAAGGAAATGGGCATCAATTATTAGATGGTCGTTATTTCCTACCAAGCAAATAAGTTCTACCAAAAGAAGCATAACATGTAGATAAGGTTTGGCTTGGATAAACATGCTTCAACTGCCAGCAGCTATGTCATTTTGCAAGAGAATGTAAATCACTAATAGTAAGCCAGCAAACCAACCAGTAACCAAAACCTTCAAATCAATACAACAATGGAAATGTAGCTGAGCATTGTGACTTTTCATACTAGAGTTTTCAAGCTTGAGATGCATCTATCTCAAACAATGCATATAAGAAAAACAATTCAAGTTCTTCATTTAGGTAATCGATGACATGTATACACCTAAATTTCTTGTAAACTTAAATGCTTATAAAAGGTTCAATGCACAAGTTTGTGAGGAACTTGAGTCAATAAAAGTTGTTAACGCGGAATTTTATAAAGCAGAAAAAGCTTACAAAGAAACAATGGAAATTTTAGAGAAAACTATTTCAAGTCTCAAACATGAAAAGACGAATTATAAATGTTAAATCTGTAACATCTGGCCTCGTATACCACCAATATTGTCCGCTTTGCCACTCGAAGCTCAGGTTTTGCCTTCGGTTGTCCGGGTGAAAACTTCCCAAGTAGGTCACCCATCCGTGGATTGCTGCAACCCGAGGACGATTAACTGTGAATTTTTCATGTGCTCCACAGCCAACTAAGCCGAAAACGTGTTGGTGATGTAAGAGGCGGATCGTTACTAATGAGACATGAATCTCTCCTATTCATGGTCGATATGGGATTTCCTAGGATGTTACATACACCTTCCCTTATGAACTCATCGTCCTCGATGAGGTTTGCCCCACCATCCTGTGTAGAACAGGAGTGTCTCTGATACCATTCTGAAACATCTGGCCCCGTCTACCACCAATATTGTCCTCTTTGCCAGCTCGGAGCTCACGGTTTTGTGTTCGGTTGCCTGGGTGAAAACTTCCCAGGGAGGTCACCCATCCATGGATTGCTGCAACCTAAGCACACTTAACTGTGTAGTTTTCATGTGCTCAACAGCCAGCTAACCCGAAAATGCGTTGGTGATGTAAGAGGCAGATCGCTCCTTATGAGACATGAATCTCTGCTATTCATGGCCTATGTGGGATTGCCTAGGATGTTACAAAATCTATAACCTTTTGGAAAGGTTAATAACTGCTAAAACTGAACTTGTATTGGCTGAATCCTACTGAGACAAATTCCTCAGTCAAGGTGATAAGTTTGAAAAACTTCTCAAAAATGACTGAGATTGCACAACTAGAGCATAAGAAAATTGCTGTTTGTAATGAGGTGGAGCCTCCAATTGTTTACACCCCTAAGGTGGAGGTGAAATGTTAGCTAGAGTCCAAACTTGAGTATGATGATGAGCTTGACATACTCAAGCTTGTAAGAGAATATGACTCATCTGATATTTTGCCTACCTCGAATGATAACTCATCGAAGATATAAAATTAGAACTTAGAGAAAAATTAAACCATATTTGAATAAAAAGAACAAAAACCTAAAAAGCAAAACTGTTTTTGTGAAAGCTAGAAATAAATAATCCATTACTGCATCTTTGGAAGAGTATGTGACATGTCCATATGACAAGTTACATAGCCGCATAGGGAAAAGTCAGAGCAAAGAAACATCTTTAGAAAACAAGCATGCAATCAAGAAGTTCACTCTAGCACATGTTTTGCTGGAACATCAAAGTCCCAAACCAGAAAGTATGGTGTTGAAAATAATGTGTCCATGTTTCAACCAAAGAAGAATCATCAAGAAGATACATACATTCAATTTGAGTGTCTAGTGTGTAAAGATTTGATCATCTAGCAGCTAATTGCTTCTACAATCCAAGAAGTAGAAGAAACATCGACAATGATAACAAGAGGAGTGCAAAGCCAAGAAACATTAACCCATATTTTTCATCGAAAGGCTACGAAACCAGCTTCCGATGGAAGAAGATCCAAGACTCAAAGGAAATTTTTAGAAGCAACTATAACTTCCGAAAAGAGAACATGAAACATGAAAGGGCTCTTGGAAGTAAACAAACTATTGGAAAGAAAAACGAAAGGGGACTGTGTTAAAGAAAATAAAAAGACATCTTCATTCACCGGAAGAAGAGTCTTCCGAAAGCAAATGTCTCAATCAATAATCAAGCTGCCTATGTCATCATAAGGAAGACAATATGTTGGTTTTGATAACAAATTTGTGAAGATCCACAAAATCAAACCTAAACTCCAAGCATCAAAGGAAATAAGATCACATCCAAGTTAATTTAGAAAACCAAAATGGTATGGAGAAGAAAAGAGACAAACCCACTATCGATCCCATCTACTAGTGCCTCATCTGGCCTACCTAAGAAGATTTTAAAGAAATTTGAATACAATGATGCAAATGGCAAACCCGACCATATTGTCTTGGGTTCTCATCAAAGACTTACTCACTTCATTGCATGTGTCGGAGCAGCAGGACTCAAAAAGAAATCTATGGATAATTAGTAGTGGTTGCTCCTAGCATATGATTGGAAACTAGACCCACTTACACAAGTTTGAACCATTATGAAGGGTCTTTTGCCTTCGAAAGTAATCATACTTAAGAAGAAATTATTTCTTCTGATGAGAATTTTGTGTTATGATACATTTCTTGCTTTTGGAAGTTTCAATTATCTGATTGTTGTAGCCTAGCAATTAAATAACTATGTTAAACTAATCAGAAGAAAACCTCTTCTGAAGCGTAAACTTCTTAGTCCTTAATGAAATTCATAGTCCTCTGAAGATATATCTTCCACTGAATATTTCAAAACTTTCTTGGAAGTTCTCAAATACTTATCAAAATTTTCTATCTTCTGAAGGATACTCTAAGTTTTGTTTATCTCCTTTATCCAGAGCAGGTATTTTTTTCTTTAACTATTCATCCTTTGGTGTATGAGTCTTATCACCAACAATTTTGGGGATCTTGTTTTGTCCTTTCTTTCTTCAATGGTATAACTCTCGTGGCTACTATTGATGCTCAACCCATTTGGATTTAAGTGGAGACCATCTGTCAGCATCTTCATCTTAATGATGCTCATGGGAAGGTCTCATTCGCTAAGGATGAGGTAGCAGTTACTTTTCGGTCAATGGGATATGAAGTTCTTCTCCCTTCAACAACTTATTTGAAGGGTCGAGTGTCCAATAATTATATGTATCTCATACATGTATTTTTACACTGTCTTTCTAATGAGATAGAGGGTTGAGATCAAATACCCTCTGATTTAGATTGGGTTATTCATGGATTGATCTCAAACCAGAATTTTGATTTTTCCTATTTAATTTTCACTAATTTGATGGAAAATATCTCGTCTATCGATTTGGCACATCTTCGATTTCCTGGTATGAAAGTCAAGTCTTTAGGCTTGGTTTTCTTTGAGTTCAAGATATTCGGCATAAGCCGTCTTTGCTTTTTCACTTATCGATGTGATCCTTGTCTTTATCTTGGCACCACGGCGGCTTGCTTACCTACCTGATGACTTTCTTAGCCGCTTCCTGTATATCTTCTTTTCCTGCATCCACTTACTTCACCAAATAGTAACCGTTGATGAATCGTCCCGTTCACCAAGCATCGGGCCTATTCACTTGCTTATCGTAGAGGCTGTAAGTACACAGTGCCCCACAAATATGAATAATATAGTGGGGTTGAAAGACAAGAGTGCTCGCCCCTTCAAAGAAATTTTGTATGTATCCCATTTTCTTACAGCATATCTTCAACTATGAGATGGGTTCCACTCTTTCACTAGCTGGGCATACATGCAAAGTTCTCTTGGTTACCTCCAAGGATTTTTTATAGCTGAAGAAGAAGTGTGTCCAATTCTAAAGGACCCTCACTCCTCTTCTTCCTTCTATGAAGCTTCCTGCTCCTAAAGGTGACAGCTCTGCAAACCCAACAGATGATGATCCCACACCTTCACCTCATTTTATTCAACACCCCATCAAAGTCACCTACAAACACAAGCGAATCATGCACATCTCTCTATAGATGTGCACTCTCCTTCTTTTGCTCCCACAAAGAAAATGTCATCCTTATGGATTACAATTTTTCTAGTTGAATTATAATTATACTCGTATATAATAAAAAAAAGTTTATAACATACTTTGGATAGTTGAATTCGTAAACCCAAACACATATACACGAAGATATATATACTTAAATGAAAACAACTCATAAATATAAGATTTAATTAATTGAAATTAATAGTGTTTATAAAATTTAAGGTTATAAATGTTAAAAATAAAGTGTATAAGTTTCTATAAACGGTCTTAACTTAAAAAGTTAAACTACAAATTTTAACGGGCTAATCTTACAATTTTCGAGACCTAAACGTAAACATAGCCTAAGAATCTTTGGATTAGAAATGAGAGAAATCCATAACTATAGGGATTAAGCATACCAAATTTCATCTTCCTTTATTCTTCTCATTCGGTCTCTGGTTCATCTATCTTATACCAACTATCCGTCTCTAAAGGACGTAGACTTAGGTTGATCAAAAACGTTGGAGACTTCGTGAACACACCTAAAACTCATATCCTTGTCATCCTATCATCCAACTTACATTATGTACATATCCTAACATAGGACATTGTGTTTTTTAAGGCTTAGATGTAAAGGAAAGCAAGTAAGAAGCTCTACAAATTGGATTCTTAGTTTTGACATAAGATAACTTTCGGGTGACTATTTAGCCAACATTTCCCCATCCTCGAACTAACATTTTGGACCACCAAAATCTTCTAGATATACTAGTATACAAATGAGAAACTACGTTCAAGCGGTGCATAAAACCGAGCCTAAACGAAGCACGAATCACAAACAAAAGTTTGAGAATGTAACCCTTGACTCATGCCAAGATCCAAAGTTTAGACCCAATTCTAGAAACCATGAATGTTGGATTACTCTCTACCATATGATAATACTCTGAAAACGATGAACGTGGGCGAAAACCGTGCGCAAAACGGAGTTATAACAAAGCGGGAATCGAGAAAACAAGTTTGATGTTTGTTGACGATTGCAAGACGCGAGTTCTCTTTAAAAATCATCCCAAATCTCTCAAGAAACCAATATTTTTCCCTTTTAAACACCTATAAATATCTTTTCTTGGTCCAATATTTCTTGTAACTCCTAGTTGAGTATAAACAAATAGAATAACCAAATTTTGGTGGTTCTACAAGTGCAACACCCATTGGGATGTTGAATGTAGTAGTTTTATTTTATGCTTTTGGAGAAGAGGTGTTGCGCTTCGAGATTGTCTCATATGTAAAGTTTCTTTGAGGTAATTTTCTTTTTCTTTTTCTTCTTTTCATTGTTCATTTATTTATTTTTTTCTAGTCTAAGTAGTTGAGCTTAGGTTATTAGTTGTCGGCATTAGCCTCGTTTAGTGTGCCTTGTTTAGGCCGTCTTTAGAGTTGGTGTAGTCTTGTAGAGGCTTGTTAGGCCAACGAGTCCGGCCTATGACGTCCGTTCATTTATCTATGCCTAGAATAATGTTTACTCTTCCTCGTTGTATTCGTTTGACTAGGTTGAACCATGTTTGCATTCGGATCGCATAATTGTTCCTTTGTGCTGCTGTCTATCCACACACGTTCAATCCTCATGGAATCCATTTTGATACAACTGTTGATCTTGATTCTTTTTCATTATACTAGTTTCTCAAGCACCATTAATGTGAGTATTCATACTCCCTTTTTTACTTTTAGTATTTTGGGATGTTACATATGTTTACTCAAAACAATGTTTACAATCAAAACCATTCGATGCAAGCATTTAGTCTATGTTAGTTATAATCCTTACTATGTGAAGGTGTGCTTTGTGAAATTTGTTATTTATTATTCATGTGTTATCTATTGCAAACAAGATTAAAATTCTAGGTGTTACGTTAGTATTGAAACTTGTTTGAGAGACTATTATGTATTGCAAACTTAGTTGAAATATTAGTTACTATATTATTATTGAAACTAGTTTGAGAGACAATTATCTATTGCAAACTTGTGTTTTGCATGTCATAGTTTAAGACTTGATCAGTCTTGACTAAGTTCTATGTAATACGTTTGTTTGAGAGAACATTATTGTTATTGTATTCATCTTATGTGCAAACATGTAACTTATACGTGCTCAGATTCTAATTTTAGATAGTCTAATCGTGATGCATAATTTATTTTTGAAACATTTATTTAAACTGTATGTTATACTCACCAACTATTCATATAGTTGACCCAAAAACCATTTTTACATATACAATAGGTTAAGGTGAAAGACATGACGAAGACATAGGAATAGGAATATTAGACCTAGTTAAATTGTAAAATGATGTTTAGAATTTCAATTGTAATACTATGAATATTCAATTCATGTAATGTTTTTTTATTATTCAATGAATTTTGTGTTATTTTTGTAATAATATGCATTAAATATTGAAACTTATAACATAACACCATGAGCTAATGAACAGTCAAACTCGCGCCCCGACGTATTCCGCCGTCGGTCGGGGAGTGACAAAAAAGGCTAAAAGAATTTGTAGGGGTCCAATCCTGCCTAAGGTGAAAGCCACACCTGTTGGCTCCCCACTAGATCCTCCTCTGGATCTAGTGGTTACAACTTACCGACGTGCACGCCTTCAAACCATGTCTCAACACATAGCTGAGATTATCCAAAAGGAAACCCACATTTTTTAGGCTTCTTATTTTGAAGAACCTCACTTAGATCAAGGGCTATCTCCCAGGTCCATAGGAATTGTATCCCCATCAATGCCCCCCCCCCCACCCATCCATACACCTAGGCTCAATGTTCCCTGTCTGCAAGCTAGGTCCCCTTCTGGGACCACAACCCACATTGCCTTGGAACACACAACATAGCATATGTCCACTTCTTTCAAGAAAGTTGAGTCCCCCTTGGGATTGTGGTTCTTGAAGACCTCTCCTTTAACACGGAGGGGGGAAATGGAAGCTAAAGTTAACTCTAAACCTGAAACTGTCTCCAAGGGCCTAGTCATACATGAGGATTCTTCCTCAGAAGAATAACTGGCCAATGATCAAACAGGTAAGGCCACATAGTCCATCTCCTTTGGGATAGGCAAAGGCAAAAGAAAATTGACCCAAGAAGAGTAGGCTTCATAAGAGGAGAGGAGGCCTATGAGACCACCAGACTTGATTCTTTCCTCCAGAAGCAAGGTTAAGAAATTGATGAGGTTCTGGAAGGGGCGATGCCTAAGATGATGGTTGAGCTGGATCTGGTGCAGCAGCTTGAACAGGTCGCTGCTGCATCCAAAGTTGTTGTAGCCTCCACTAAGAAAGCAAAGAAGGAGAGAGAAGATGAAACAATTTTTACTGAACTACGGATTCTCTAAACAATAGCTTGGTCCAATGAATACCTTCACCATGGATCTAAGACTAAGAGAAGTAAGAGAACATATATACAATGATCAAAAAAAGGGCTCTTCAAAGAAAAAATCAAACCCTGATCATGAGGAAACTTCAAGGGAAGAGGAGAGGAGAAGTGGAGGAGTAGTTGTTGCCATACGTGCAGTAGCTGAAGAAGCTGCAAAGACAATTGTCGTTAATTGTGCGATGGTTGAGGAAGCAGTAGAGGAAGAGCGAGCAATGGAGGAACAAGAGGTTAGGGCTTAGGGCACTATGATTGTATATAAATGACCTCGAAAGTTTAAAAGAAGAAAATCAATGACCAAAAAGGCTAAGGAACCTAAATCTGAACCTAAACCTAAGCATGAGCCTGCACCAAAACCTATAAGAGCGTATTTTCCAACAGTATAGTGGAGTTTCAGTGCCACTGAGAAAATGTTCACTCTCAGGATATATGAGTAACAATGGCATAAAGAAATACCCTTTGCTAGAGCTCCAGCTTGTTCCTGCCCTAGTTGTATATGATCTTGAAAAGCTCCCTCTCAACAACCTTGATAACCATAAGGATGGCAGGATTGCCATAAAGTGGGACAATGCAAGGGCTATCACGTTAAGAAAATTAAATAAAGTTTTGGAAGCATTAGCATAGGGGAGACTGTAAGGTCAAAATGGCTTATGGTTTCCAAAATATACTAAGTCTTTGGCCTGACTATACTCCAAGAAGTCCAAAGAAAGCCTTGGAAAGATAAAGTTATCTTTCAAAGCCTTCAACCTCCTGAAGGTAACATTAAACCTTCGGAAGACTAAATGATTTCAGAGAATAACACTATCCTTCAGATACCAAAGACTGCAGACAAAGCTTCCGGAAAACAACACATGTTGCCCGCCATGATTATCTGGACTTCCTATGAGTAGTTTATATTGCAAGCCTCCTTAATAGGTGGAGAATGCTCAATAGCTTTCAAGACAATAACTTCCGAGGAGACTCCTCTGCTGATGACTATCTTGTTCAAGAAGGTTTCAGAAGTGCTTTCCATCATCAGAATCAGATCATATGACATTCTTATGATAGCCAGCAACATGGTACAATAAGTTATGTGTGTATAAGCATTTAATGCAAAAGTCAAATAAGTTGTTTGTGTTGAGTTCAATTAATATGGCTTGGCCTATCAAGCTGAAACAATATACTAGAGTTAGCTTTACTTTGTTTCTATTATTTTGTCCAGAAATGTATTCCTACAAAAATATATTTATAGCTAAGACTCTTAGTATTTTAATCTTTCATATTAACTTAGCTTGGTGTGCTTCCTGTAAGTGTCTTGTACACTTTGCATTTTAGAGAATTACGATTGGAGCTTGAAGTATTTATGTGTTTATAATTTTCTCTATTGTTTCACGTGTTTGCGATAAGATTGATAGAGTATTCCGCATCTATCAATCTCGTAGAGGAAATCTTATTTAAGTGTTGTGCAAGTTACATAACTCGATGCAACAGTGGCAATCAAGTGTGTGCTTATAAAAACAGACTGCAAACCAAAGATGGTTGGGCTAGGGTTACATGAGAGTATGATTAAATTGTGTATTTATTGTAAATTACTATTAGTAAAGGAAACAACTAGTGAAGTCTACCAAGCCTTAATGAGTATATGTAAAAGGTTTATTATGCCATGTGTTAAAGTATAATGATCTCATGTAGGTCGTTGAATCTTGTATACTAAGCCCTAGTATGCTTCTCTATCTTATTATTACACAATATTTACATTAAGGTAAGTTCTTTGTGCTCTGTTTTTTGATGTTTTCAAAAACCAGTACTAAGATATATATTTAATTATGACTCACATATGTACCTCTATCTTTGATTGGATTGTATATGCGGCTATGATTGTTTCAATCCCTGTAAGTTGTTATGTGTAATTATCATCAATGGTTTATTGAATGGTAATTAATGATAGTTGTTATGTGTAGTATATGTTTATAAAAGAATTGGTCATGGACATGTTGGGTCATATGACCCTCTTTGTTAGGTAAACATATGGGTCCTCTTATGAGGTATACTTATGTGTCATCTTTATGAGACGCATCCACTTACGAGTCTCTTAGGAGGTATACTTATAGTACCTATTTATGCACAAAGCATCAACACATTCTTTATATGAGGCATCTTATGGATTTCCACTATTAGAACCAGATCATAAGACACTTTTGTAATAGTCAGCAACTCTTAGACCAACAGAAGTTTCTCTAAAAAAATCTCAATAATGTATTTGTAATCTTGGTAATTAATATAAAATTGAATGAAGTCATTTGTATTAAATGTAATTAATATGGCTTGACCTGTCAAGCCATAACATTATACAAGAATAAGCTTTAATTTGTTTCTAATGTTTATCCAGCTTAATAATCCTATGAGAATACAACTGTGTTTTTTAGTATACAATGTCTCACTGTAACCTGGTAAAAGTAGTAAATTTGGTAGTCTTATACACATTGCTCACTTGAGATAATTATAGTTTGAGCTTGAAGTAATCACATGTGTTTATATTTCTTAAAATCAAAGTATTTGTGAGATCCTTCTGGTAGACTGTTTCGGACCTATCAGCTTGTAAGAAGAAAATTTTGTTGAGTCTTGTTCAATTGTTCAACACAATCCAAAAGTGTATGTCAAAAGCAAATGAACTCCCTTATCTAGAGGTACCCTTTATTTAAAGATTGAATTCTCATCTTAGACTTATGTTATGAACCTAGAGAAGATTTGTTTTTCTCTGTTTTTTTAATGTTATGGTTCCGTTGTATCATTTATTTTGTTTCAAATTCGGTAATGAATTATTTGATGTTTCTCTTACGTTTAGGGTCTTACAAAGTAATTATCTAGGGTATTTTGTAAAAAAAACATTGTTTGGAATGATGAATATAAAATAACTACAATATCTATAAATAAAGAAAATGATGATAAGTAATAAAGGTTAGTAAATTCGCTTAAGCATATGATTGTAGACAAAAACATCCTAAAAAAGTAATGAGATCGATGTATGTCAAACTTTATATATATAAAGTTGAGAATATGTTAACATTTAACCCAAGTGAATAAGAGAATACATATGTACAAGATGTTATATATTATGAATACAATGACATGATATAGAGAGACGATTAAAGAATGTGAGTACCTATTGACCACTAGATAGAAGTGATGATACAAAATAAATAGTTAAATACTAAAGGTGGCTTCCACTCATCCATGACTACGACTAATGAATAGTTGCAACCTAAGGATATGACATCTTGGGTTAGTGGTTTGGGGTGGAGAAAGCTTTGTTGGGGAGAGTAGCTAGAAACAGCAAGAATTGTGAGCACTTAAAAGTGACAAGATCATAAGGGGTTGAAGGTTATGTTATAGATGGAAACAAAGATGGTATGTAGAAAAAATTGTACTAAGATTAACAAATATAATAAAACAAAAAAAAAGTTATAGATCAATATGTTCCTGGTATACATATTATAAAAATATAGCTTAGATAAAAATCAGAGATTTTAATTTAATTGCGTTGATTTTGTGATCAATGTAAATCATAAGATTCATTAAAAAATTTAGATGTAAGATGCACATTTGTTTGAAGTTTTGATGATTAAGTCCAAGGGGCGGCAATTTTTTGAATTTTTATATAGAATTCTTTATTAATTTTGGAGCAATTTTAGAAGAATTCGTACTTAAAAACTGATTTTTCAGTTTCTTAGTTTCCTACTTGTCTCGTATTTCTCTTTGATTTGTCATTTACTGGTTCAAGAAATTCGCTCTAGAAAATTCAACATACTTGTTCTACGATTGGGAATTAAATTTTATACGATCAAATTAAAATTTAGGTGAACTATTAAATTGTTTGATCTTACGGTCATGTGTACAAGCCGTGAAAACATCCTCTTTCATAAACGTGTAAGGTAAGGTTGCTTACATCTGATCGTAAAGCGATCTACCCCCTCCTTGGACACACCTCACTGAATTGTTTAATCTAAAAGTTTGTTACACGATTTTCGCTTTATTTAATTTCATGTTTTTTCTTTTACAAATCATATTCTTCAAACACTTGGGAATCTAAAAATGAAGGGTTATTATTATTATTACCTTTTGTTCTCTATGAAATTCAACTATAACTAAATATAAAACTTCAAGTACCGCGTGTGACGATCTTTCCGTACAGCCAAGTTCTTTTATCGAATGAATCATTTTGACATTCTCCCAAATTTGACTTTGACTGTTTCAACCAAGCCATATGTATTATAAAACTATAGAAAACATAATATATATTATGAAACTTATTATTTATCATTATTTATAAATACTACAGTGGCCAATAATTTATTTTTATTTATTTTAAGTTTTCTTTGCGCGTGAACTTTTAACTTATGGCTTAAGTTTGGGGTTTGAAACTTTAAGACCTCCAGCTTTGTTATTTATTTATTTTTTATTTTTTTACAGGTTAAAAAATGTGAGTTAACCGCACGTGAATTGCTATTGTTCCATTTCAATGTGTCTCCTCCCTTTTGGCTAGGCATCATTTCATTCGTTTTACATCAAACAAATTTATTTTATTTTTTTAAGGAATTGACATGAAAACATCTAATAAATCTATAACAAAGATTTAATGTTTTAGGTAATGCATATGAGCCTACCCTAGGAGGATCGTTACACTGGGTAAACATTATGATCTTGTTTCAACAAATATGCTTCAGCCTGGATTCAAACTCAATAATTCTGACAGGAAAGTCAAGGACGTAACATCTTTGTTAAATGATCACTATGAGTCAAACTCAATAAAATTTGATCAACCTTTTTTTCTGTCGTTAAGGTTCAAAATTGAATCAAGAATTATCTTTTTTCATCATCTCTCGGATCACTGTTTGCTACACAAGATTCTATTTTATCATCAATCAAATCCTCGTTCACGTTTTTTCTATTTCTTATTAATGAATATATCTATTTACTTATGAACAGATTATATCAGGTCAGAACAAGTTGATAGGATCCCCTTTCATGTCCTCATGCCTCATGTGTCGTGGTAGACTAACAAACAACTTTAATTACTAGTTCTAACCACATATTGGCACAAATAAATAAAAACTAATTTACTAGCATTAAAGATTAATAAATTATAATCGAAAAGCATTATTAAAAAACTATTTTTTTTCTGGATTGAAATTTTTTTTACAAGATTAAAATTTCCATGTGTTATAGGTTAACATATACAAAGATTCACTATAGAAAGATACCAATACTAAACAACCAGGAAAAAATTAAAACGACCTGATTAATAAAATATAAAATTAGGTTGGTTGGTTAGTTCTAGCATAAACTCTTATTATATAGATTTAATTTCCTTCAAAAATATTCTTTTAAGCTTAAGATTTAAGCATTCGTGAATTCTTATCTTTTTATCCTAATAAATATTATCAAAAAAAGAAAAGATAACTCGTTACATTCTCGTACTCTTCCCAACATAATATCACATGTTATTTTTAAATACTACTGACAATTAGCTTTATTAATAATACTAGAATATACCCCGTGTGTTAGACGGATTTAATATAAAATATTAAATAGTTAGTAACAAAAATTTGTAAATTATAAAATAATATTTTAATATAAAATGATTAAAATGCGTATTAATAAGTAATTTAAGTGATAAAACAATGATCAAAAACTTTATTTTTAAAAGAAATTAGTTTTTTTAAATTTAATACTAAAAGTGTCATTTGTTTATAAAAAAACTATTCTTTAAATCTATGTATTATAGTCTATTTTATTTTTTAAAATTTTTTTAGAATACATGTTTTTTAGAAGAAAAAAAAGTCTAACAGATACCGATTTAAAAAATTTTTATTTCTAAAAAAAATTGATTTATAGAAAAACAATTCATATCTTAGTATTTTTTAAAGTATTTTTTTGATAAAATATTATTTTTAATTGATTATAAAACTATTTAGTATCAAAAAAGTTAATAATATCATTAATATTATAATTATTGAATATGAGAGTTAATATACTAATTTAATATACTAATTTATTAAGAGTGAAAACTTAATGAGATGACAAAAAGTTGCCAAGTTGCATTATTAACCTAAAATTGTGACAAGTGGCAATAATATTTTTGTTTATTACTATAGTTAGGCGCCATGCATTGCGCACGTCACAGCCAAAGCATTTCACACGTGGAAAGATGTCAGTAGCAAGGATGCGTTGGAACGCAATGCATTTCTCTCACAAGCACTTCATGAAGTGCCGTCCAAATGCAAAAGTAAAGTGGGCCATCCAATTTTTTTTTTTTTAAAAAAAAGACATGTAATGGTTATTTGAGGAAAACAAAATAATTCTTTTAAATCTCTAACAGCTATTTTTAAAAAAAAACGGCTAGTTTTTTCCCTCCTATAAATACCCACTCAAAATAACTCATTTTTCATACCAAAATCTCATACAAACTTCTCTCAGTTTTTTCAACTTTCACACTCTCAAAAATGGATCCAAGAGCCCCCTTATCATTCACTCATTTGTTAAATGACGACGACGATGTCCCGCAAAACCCACCCCAACAACCTTCATTCCCTCAGTTCTCACAAACACAACAGTTTTCTCAGTATTCACAACTACAACCGTTTCCTCAGTTTCACCAACAAGGACATTCATTTCCTCAATTTGGTCAATTTCCTCCCATGTCACAGTTTTCTCAACCACAACCAGCTTTTGATGCTCAACAATGGCAAAATTTCTTTAATGGCAACAATATCAAAAAACATCTCAAATGCATCAAACTCAATTTCTACCAACTCAGGAACATGTGGAATCACCGTCAAAAGGAAAGGCCACAAAAAAGATTAAAAAACCAAGCAAGATGGCGACTGAGAATGACGAGCAACCAACCAAGAAGAGTCGTCAAAAGTGGCCACAAAGTGATGAGGTGTTGCTTGCACAAGCTATGATTTCAACTTCTGAGAATCCAATCACTAGCAACAACCAAAATGTAGATGCTTTTTAGAGTAAGATTGAAAAATACTACAATGAAAGTCAACCTTCAATTCCAAGAGATGCTCATAATCTAAGAAGTCACTGGCATATGTTTATGGTGCATCAGCTGATCAATGTGATGAGTACATACGCATTGGTGAAAGCACTTCCGTCGAATGTCTACACAAGTTATGTAGGTCTATTGTTGAGGTTTTTGGACCACGATATCTTAGAAGGCCTAACCAAGATGACACTCAACGGTTGCTACAGCTGCATTCTGAAAAACATGGGTTTGTTGGAATGCTTGGAAGCATAGATTGTATGCATTGGGGTTGGAGAAACTGCCCAACGGCTTGGAAAGGGCAATATACTCGAGGTGATCATGGTTATCCAACCATCATGCTAGAGGCTGTGGCATCACACGACCTTTGGATTTGGCATGCATTCTTTGGAGTGGCAGGTTCAAACAATGATATCAATATTCTTAATCAATCACCAATATTCAATCAAATCTTGGAAAGGAATGCACCACAGTGTAACTTTACAGTGAACGGGCATGAGTACACGCAGGGATACTATCTTGCAGATGGCATTTACCCAGAATGGTCAACACTGGTAAAGAGTTTTGTTTATCCTCCAAACAATAATCTTAAAATGCAATACTATAAGCGACGACAGGAGTCTTGTCGAAAGGATGTTGAACGAGCATTTGGTGTCCTCCAAGCAAGGTGGGCAATGATACGAGGCCCTGAAAGATCTACCAGCATACCAGTGTTGGGTGATATAATGCATGCATGTATCATTCTACATAATATGATTGTAGAAGATGAAGGTCATGCGATAACTAATTGGTCCCCTGAAGAACACGAGTCTGAACCATCAAGTTATAATGAAGGTGCACCGACTGAATTTGCAAACTATCTGCAGAGGTTTAAATCCTTACGAAGAAAAGATACTCATATCGCACTGCGCAACGATCTTATGGAACATCTTTGGAATCTTAGGCAAGCTAATCAAGAGTAGATTTTATAGGAAAACTTAATTTTCGTCGTCTTGTTTTCTTTAAGTTTTTTTATTATTTTTAATTTTAGGTGTAGTTTAATTTTAAGTATTTTTATTTTATTTTTTAGGAAAATGTAATTTCTTTTTATGTAATGCCATTTTAATTTTTATTTAATTTTTTTCTTTTTTTAATTATTTAATTATATTTTATATTTATTTATTAAATATGTTTTTACATTAAAAAATCATTTGTTTAAAAGAAAAATAGAAAATGAAATGATGAAGTGGAAGAGAGAGAATGCATGTGGAAAGAATGTGTTGGAGTTAAAAAGAGGAGAGATAATGCATGCGAAAAGAAAGAATAAAATGCTGATGTGGTAGTGATGACTAGGACTGCATATGGTAAATGCTGATGTAGCATTGCGGGTAGTCTTAGATTAGATTAAATTAGATATATTGTTTACATAAGTACACTAAAGTAATATTAATAATTAATAAAATCAGTAATAAATATCATCTATGTTCTTTTAAATATAAAATGATACAATGAATATTATTAATTTCTTATATAAATATTTAATAAGAAAAAATAAATAAAATTATTTAATATGAGAAAAAATTGCTAAAGTAAGAAAATGACACATTCAAAAGATTAAATTTGAGTGCGGAATTTTGGTAAGGATGACTATGGTTGTGAAAACAAAATGGAAAAAAATCTTATCATACTTTGGTTTGGATTCCAAAAAAAATTATTCCGTACCTAATTGATTTAGGTTTTATTTTATTTCTATCATGTTAAATTTAGTTAACATAGTTTTAGTATATACTTAGATATCTTCTGTAATGATATTATGATATATTGTTGGAGAAATAAGGACTGATGAACCTCAATCACACTTCTCATTTTGAGGAAAACTACTATGAAGCCCAACAACTGAATAATAACCACGGATTGCCTAATCGCGAACATATGTTCTCAACCACTGAGTCTCAACCGCGAATTATAACAACGGATCCAACAACAGCGGATCCAACAACCGCGGATCATGCCTTGAATACAACAGCGGAATCAACAACCACGGAATCAACAACCGCATAATAGCTTTCGTGATTCAACCACTGAACACATAACAGCTGATGACAACCACAGAAGAATAACTAAAGACCCTAGTTTCCATAGTTGCTGACTTTTCTATCAGTTGTTGTACATCTTTGTTTGTATCAGTGTCTGTAACTTGTCAGCTATTTGTCTTATTATTTCTTGTCCAGTAACATTGAATGTTGGGTATTTATACCCCAACATTCAATACCCAATATTCCTTGAATTACTTGAATTGATTTTCTCGAAATTAAATTCTGTGTGCTCTTATTCTGTTTTCTCATTTTCTGGCAAAACTAAACAACCTGAAAATAACTAATTGTTTAACTTAAGAGGGAGTGAATACCTAGGCTTTGACCTTGAGTCTAAAGTCGGATATTCCTGGTTAATAACTCTTCATGGTTCAACAATTGGTATCAGAGCCTTGTTATTTAGTCTTGGTTTAACCATCAAGTCTAAAACTGAAAGCTTTTATTGATATCCAGTTTCTTAGACTTTTCAAAACTTTGTTTACTCCTTCACTTCATCTGTCTTCAATTTTCTGTAGGTGCTTGGTTTTGAAGACAATACTATTCAAAACCATTCTATCAAACAACCTTGAGAAATCATTCTCATGTTGATTCTTTCATATTGTTTGTAACCTCAATGGCAGAAAAATTTACTCTTGATCCCCATAACACCGGCTCTACAACTAAAACACCTATACTAGTGAGACATCATTATAATATTTGGCAGAGGAGGATGTTCCATTTCTTATCCCGGATGAGATCTATTCTGGTCTCCTTCAACATGAGTCTGCAAAACACTTGTGGGGTGTACTCAAAGAATAGTTTGAAGGAACTGACGATGTTGTAGCTAATACTAGGGAAATATTAGCTAAATCGTATGAAACTTTTACTCAATTGAATAATGAGTTATTGACTTAACAATTTGAACGATTCACATCTCTTTATAGTGAACTAAAACTTGAAGGTCAATTCTACCCAACTATTTCTATTCTTAACCGTTTTCTGAGATCTCTCCCTGACAAGTAGGAAACTTACTCCATTGTCATGAGGTCTTCTCCAGACATCGGCAATCTCACACTTACCCAAGTTCATGGTAAGCTACTCACTTTTGAATGTGAGATTGATCAGAAAATAAAGCTAATAAAGTCTGGTAAATCAACCGAGGAGTATGTTCAAGGTAACACAGTCCTCCGCAGCCATAACTCTGAGAATTCTGATCAGAGTTATGATGAACATATTGATATTACCACCGACATCACTACTTCTTTCTCTTCATGTGATGACCCTTCTTTCACCCCGGACAACTTGTGTTTCGTTATGGATGATCTCTATCAGATTCCAATTGAGGACTTAAAAAAGATGGATATCTTAAATCAACTTGCCCTTTTGAGCATTAGAACCAACAAGTTCTTCAAAAGGACAGGGAGAACGTTTCTCAGTATCCATGGTAAGATCAAGATAGATCTAAATAAAGCCAAAGTTCAGTGCTACAGATGTCATGGCACGAGACATTTTGCTAGGGAATGCAGAAATGTGCCTAACAATTCTTCTTCACCCTATGTGACCTTCCCCAACACAAACTCTTCCTCAACTCACTACAAGAAATTTGAGTGTTTACCAACACCCAATGTACCTACACTTCTAAATGGGTAGGTAAATTGCCTACACATGTGTGTATATGTGTTGGTAATGCTTTATAATATATTTTCATAATAACCAACACTTAATAAGTGTTGCTAATACGTTTTAGCTACACTTAAAATATACCATCAAGTAAATGTTTAATTACCTACACATGCGGCAAATTTATGTTATGTGTAGGTAAATTATCTACACACATGTAAAAAAGTTAGATATGTGTGGATAATTGGCTATCCTTTACGAACACATAATATGTGTAAACAAATGTGTAGATAAAGTAAGTATATAAAGTTTTGTTTTATTTTCTAAAATGACAAAGTAAAGAAATACCTACACATATTTCATAATGTATAATATGTGTAAATATTGGATACTTATTACATTTACAAAATATTTTAATTAAAATGTGTATTTAAAAATATAATGACATGAAAGTAAATATTTAAAACAAAAATTAAAATCAAACTAAAAGAAGTAGCAAAACATAGTTTACCTACAGATGTTTGTATATGTGAATAATGCTAATCAGGCTACAACTCATTTTGTTCAGAACTCTCCCTCATCCAACGTTCAATATGCACAAGCTGTCAATGGCAGCATGTATCAACTTATGCCTGCACCACTTCAAATTGTTTCACCTTCTTCTTCAAAAATAGACACAAGCATCCCAGGTGAGCCCACATCCACCTCCTCTTCCACACCTGTTAAGGTACCATCCAAAAGGAAACCACCAACCAAAGCCCTTCACCCTAAAAAGCCTAAAAAGACAGTTCAAGAGGATGAGATCCCTGAACAAGTCCCTGTCCCTACTGGACAAGAAGATCCTTCTGTCCCATCCTCAAAAGAGGATCATGAATCTCATACCCAACTAGCTCCTCATCAATCCTCTCAACAGGTTGATATTGTAATCCAAAGGGATCCCTCACAAACCACTGAAGTATCACTTGATACTCAGACAGCAGTCCCCTCTCCCAAGGACTCTTCTGCTTTTTCACCCCCACAAGCCACTGACTCTATTACCCAAATTCTCCAAGAGATTGATTCTGCTCTTGAACCTATTGGTTCTTCTCCTACCACACCTCCTGAGGAGCAGCTCCTTCAAACCAAGGTTCAAGATCATCAATCTCCAACCCATGGAGAAGAGGATGAGATCAGGATGTCAAGTCCATCTAGACATCAACATCATGTATCTGGAGTATCCACTCCACAGGAAAGCCCAAGGGGTCTTCGTTTAGATGGATCAGGCAATAAGACTCCATTTACGGCAATGAACAATGAAGTTCATGAAACTGTGGTCATAAATCCCCAATACCAAGACAAAGGGGTGCATGTAGATCCTAAGGTGGACTCAGGTCATGTTGAAACTGACATACCAATCAGAGATTCGGATGATCTCCTAAAACGGATAGACGAATCAAACCTTAAAATTCAGGAATTGACGGCCACTGTGTTACATATTCAGGCTGATGTGGCCAAACTCACTAAGTTGGTCACAAAAGTTGATCAAGTCCTGCAACCCAAATCCAACCCAATGCAGGCACCTTCACTTGATGGTCTCTCAAACGCCACACCCACTTCCACTGCTCCCACCTTCTCTCCCCAGGTTCTTCAAGAAGTGTTAAACCCACTTCTTACCACCCACCTTACCAACTTCTTTGCCAATTTTGCCGAAGATTTCTTTCACACACAGTCAACCTAAATGGATATGCTGAAAGTTTCAGTGGATTCAAAAGTAAAATCCCTTAAACATGAGGTACCAAACCAAAAATTTTATTTGCATTCTCTCATAGGTATTGCTCATCCTCTGCCTTGGTTTAAAGAATAGGCTGATGAAGCTAAAAAGAGGGGGACTGAAAAGCTTCTGGCGGGAGCTCAAGCAGCTAAAAGAGCTCAACGTGAATCTGAGCAAAGGAAGCTAAAGGCTGTAAAACTAAAGAATCAAGAGGCCCTTCTCAAAGAAGCCCTGGATCAGCAGTTTGAGACTGAAGCTGCAATGGCCAGTCTTGAACAAAAGATTAAGGAAATAGCTTCTCAAATAGATACAGGAGCAAACCCAAGTTACCCGAACAGGCTCAAACTGAGCCTCTTCAACCAGAACCCAATCAAATTAAGCCTATTCAATCAGAGCCAAATCAAACCTCCTTCTCCCTTATACACACCTCCCCTACCAAGCCCACATCTCTCCCACCTACAAACACCAACAAAGAAGCCTTTCCTACTCTATCTCCTAAATCTTTTACTCAAACACTCCTGTATTTATCCAGAGAAACCTCTCCCAATCATACCCTTTTGGACTCATCCAAAATCAGCCAAAAACCCAGACCCATTATCACTCGATCCTTCACAAGAAGACAAAAGAGTGCAGCCAGAAAATCTAAGACCCCCACAACCAAACCCAAGAAACCTTTAACTC
Source organism: Mikania micrantha (assembly GCA_009363875.1). NCBI lineage: Eukaryota > Viridiplantae > Streptophyta > Magnoliopsida > Asterales > Asteraceae > Mikania > Mikania micrantha. Next base: position 54,963,837 of record CM018694.1, on the reverse strand, counting down.
CCATACCTGAGTAAAACTTACACTCAAATGATAATCAGGCCATCTCTTCTCTTAGACCTAGAAGAACAAAACTCATATTGGCTCATGATGATGAGCCTGATGTCAATCCACCCAAAGTTGCCAGAGTTCCCTCTCCAATAAAACCAGCTGAGGATGCAGTTGAAAAACCTCAAACCTCTCCTTTGAGAGAATCCTACTCCCTACATAAGTACATCCCCTCAACCAAGAAACTTCAAAGCCAATTAAATGAAGATGAGGAGAAGGAGAAGAAGATCTTAGCTGATCTTGTGGCTTCTCGTCTTCAGGGAGAAGAACTAATCAAAGCCTACCAGGATCAAATAACTCTGATGGACCAGCAGCAAGATAAAGAGTATCAGGATGAGAGGGAAAAAATCATCAAGTTCCTGCTGAATGAAGGAAAGTAAAAAGTGTAGACCTTCATGAATTGGGATCTTACAAGCCTCAGAAAGGAAGCTGAAGCCCTCTCTAAAATACTGAAGGAGGCAAATAAGAAGAAGAAAACAGCTGAAGAGAGGAAAAGGATAAAAATCATCCTCATCATAAATGGATGGGAATCAAGAAACACCATAACGAAATGGAAGTGCAAGACTTTGTTTAATGAATGGGCCAAGTTTAGAGGGTCCATAGTGACCATCCTGAACTATGGCAAGAGTCTGCTTCTCCATCCACAGCCTTCGTTTCCTCCTCAACAACAGAAACCATGGATACCACAAACAAGACAATAATTGATCAGTTGTTGAATGAACCTCTAGGACATTCTGGCATAGGTTTGGTGCCACCATCCTCGAACATCAAGTTCAATCCATGGATAGAGATTTAAAAAGAATTCAAACCCATCCTATTCAGAAACTATGGACCTCATCAACATGCCGTGGTCAAAAAGGTGCTTGACCCAAGGGATCAAGTCAAAAGAAGAGAGATCATACACTAGCCCTTGACATATCCTCCCAATCTTTCTATAGGTCCTTCTCCTCAAACACAACCTCTTCAAATTACTCATTCTAGAGCCATAATCAAAAGGTGGTTCTTTGACCAATATTCCAAATCCATCACCATTGAAAGATTAAATGGGTCAAGAACCTTCTTTACAGACCGGGAGTCCTCCTAAACCATTACAAGGATGATTTAAAATCATGCAGCACATAACCTTGGAGAATGCTGGCACAAAATATGAAGTTCGACAGTTTATGCGCAATCTTAGGAATCGAATCAATTTGATTCTAAGTCAAGAATAAGTAGTTTTGGCTTCATCATTCTAGAGGGAGATTGTTGGAGAAATAAGGACTGATGAGTCTCAACCACACTTCTCATTTTGAGCAAAACCAATGTGAAACCCAACAACTGAATAACAACAGCGAATTGCCTAACCGCGGACATCTGTTCTCAACCACTGAGTCTTAACCGCGGATTATAACAGCGGATCTGTCACACCCCCACATTTCAACTAACGGAATCATACCGTTTGAGGTGTGAAAAACCAGGATCTCAAGCATTAGACATAGCGAAAGACCTCTATATGCTTTTCAAACATAAATTAGGTCACAATTGTAAATAACAAAAGTAGCGTTGCGGAAGCGTTTGAAAATTTATAACAAAACTTGTCTGTTGTGAAAACCATGAGTTACATATTCAATGTTTTTAATCAATAATTAAACAGAAGCTGATGCATGAGACTCAACGTCCTAGTCCCTGCTTGCTCTTGCTTGTGCTTTAGTGTCCTGAGAAAACATGCAAGTATAGTCAACACAAAGGTTGGTGCATACACATGTTTGTATATGTAATCGCAAATGTTTGAACAACTGTTTGAAATGAAATGTTTGCAGATAACATATTAATCACACATTGCATAGTCATGATAGCTAGTCATTGTACTATTTACATAAGCGGTCGACACCAAAGCTGACTGTTTGAATGTTGGTTGCCTTTCCACTATTGTCTAGCACAAACAATAGTAATGTTTGGTTTGGCTAGTTAAACACCTGCGTAGACCTACAATCTACCAAGTGAGGTTTGTCAAACCCAATAGATCTATTTTCAACTACCACGCTTTGCACTACGGCAAACTAAACGGTTCGATATGTAAGGACTTGTAATGCTATGTGCGCACTTATCATAAATAGCTAACTCATGCAAGTGATATCTATCTAAAAGTGTTTGTTTGCACATGTTTTCTCACCCAAAACAGTAAAATAAGAAAAGGGGTCGTGTACGCACCTGATAATGCGAATTGATTGAGCAAGTGTTCGCGAATTCGCGTAGATAATCTTCTACGAAAAATCTGTGTTATTTACAATAACATTGTGTTATTCGGAATGTCATTTCATGTTTGTGGTCACATAAGTGTCAACACATGTATATTAAGTCGTTTGAAATGTTCATACAATGACATGTACTAAGTTACGCTCGTTTGTTTAAATCGTATAAACGTATACGATTTAATTTAAATACACGTAACGTACGCGATCGTGTTTTCGGCCGAAAATATAAATTTTTATTGTTTCATCTTGTTCGTAATTCCATTTCGGTTCCAACGCAATTTGAACGAGTCGAAACGGAGTTAAACGAAGAAGCTATGGTTTAAAAACTAAAATTTGATTAAAAATTCAAAACTGTCAAGGGCAAGGGTCGAACCCTTGACCTCTCGAACCAAACACAAGCTCCTTACCATCTCCTCTGTTCCAGATTTTGTTAACTGATTGATTTTTAAATGGTTTTAACCTTTAACAGGTCGATTGCCCTTTGTTCTTATAACCAAACCATTCTTGCTCCAATTGGTCCCTAATTCGAACCCAATCGAAACTCACACCTTACGGTTATTGTTCTAAGGATACAACCGAGTCTAGTTCTTGTTTTAATTTGATTATTATACCACAGCAAGTCCCAATTCGTGGCTTACATTGTTTCGAACCCAAGTACCAAAGCTTGCAAATTTGATTTAATCTATTTCGTTTAGATTGATTCGAAAATCATATGGTTCTCATTCAGAAAGGAATTTCAAAAATGTCTGTGATATTTAATTAGAATATCAAGTTCGTTTAGGTCGAAACCCACAAAACGATTTATGTTATAAACCCTAGAACTCAATCTTATATAATTCGACATTGTCATACGAATTCAAGTTAGGGTTTTCATTAATCGAGCCCTACAGAATCTACTGGTGTGATTTAATTTGATTATAACATTCGTTTAATTTGAAAACCCCAAATCCGTTCCCATGATGAACCCTAGTTATTGAAATCCTTCCATTCATTGTTGTTCGATCAAACTAACTTAGGGTTTTCATTAAATGGTTCCTTGAGAAACTACTGATATGTTTTAATTTGATTTTCATACTCGTTTGTACAAAAACCCCCAACTCGTCTTTGTTCAAGAACCCTAGGATGTGAATTCATATAATTCGTTGTTATAAGCCCAAATTGATATAGGTTTACTCTTAGTCGGCATGTTTAGGTTGTGTATAGATCGATTGTTACCTGATTTGATGTCCGATTGATGAAAATCGACTTGGAGGTGGAGTTCGGCCAAGTTCTTATTCGAAATATTCAACCCAAGCTTCTGGAATCGAATTGTTTTGTGAAACAATCTCTAAGAGTGCCGAATAGGAGGTATAGAGGTTCAATTGTGCGAAATTTAATCGGATGTTGTGTTTTTATAGTCACTTAATGACGGTTTCAACATTAATGGGTCGTTAATGGCTTTAATTCTCCAATTGATGACCAATTAATTGTTAATAACCATTTATTATCATCATTATATGTTTTATGATCATTCAATTCAATTAATTTCAGGTTTATAATACGAATTTTGAATTTCTCATTGATTTTCGTTGAAATTTTGACTTTAAAAGTCAAAATTGTGTATATTTAATCAATTGCAATTGTAATCCTTGTGATTCAAATGTTTTAAACTTATTTTGTTTAATTCCAATCGTTCTATTTTGATTTTTGTTTGATTTCGTATCATTTCGTTAACTTTTGGTTACTTGAGTTAATCCGGAATGCCGGATTGTCACATTATCCCCTTGTTGAAGGAATTTTCGTCCCGAAAATTGTTAAATGTTAGAAGCAGTTAGTACACTACTTGTGAGTTCAGAGTGTACGTGTTAGTGCGATAGTTGATCATTCTGTGTACTTGTGTGTATTCACACACAAGGATTAATGTTTGCAACATCACAGCTAAGTGTGATCGTTCTAAGTTCAATGTTTGCAACATCACACCTAAGTGTGATCGTTCTAAGTTCAATGTTTAGTAACATCACCCCTAAGTGTGATCGTTCCGTGTAACTGTTTGTATGCACACTAGTTAGTACACCTAACTGTAAATGTTCATGTTCAATCATATTGTACTATGTAACCTTGCACATAGTGAACGTTTGTAACTAATCATGTTTGTACTACCATATAATGTAACACTTTAAATGTAGCACATAAAATGTAATGTAGCACATTGATTGTAACTAATCATGCTTGAAAGTGTTTGAATTCTACCGTGTTTGTGTTCAGCACAATTGTTTGTAACAAGGCCAATTGTATAAAATGTTTGTGCTTACCGTTTGAAATCTGAAGTGTTGAAGTGTGAAGTATCACATCATCCCCTTGTTGAAGGAAATTTTGTCCCGAAATTTAACGTACCTTCTCAGTGTTTACAGTTGTTGTTTTGAATAGATGAGGATACTTCTTCATCATTTGATCTTCCCTTTCCCATGTGAATTCAGGTCCACGTCTTGAATTCCAAGGGACCTTGACTATTGGAATTTTGTTGTGTTTGAGCGGTTTGACCTCTCGATCCATGATTTCAACTGGTTCTTCAATGAACCGTAATTGTTCGTCCACTTGGATTTCTCCCAGTGGCACTACCAATGTCTCGTCAGAAAGACATTTCTTTAAGTTCGAAACATGAAAGACATCATGAACTCCGCTGAGTTCACCCGGTAATTGAAGTTGATACGCTACCGGACCAATCCTTTTCATGATCTCAAAAGGTCCTAGGTAGCGTGGGCTAAGCTTCCCGCGCTTACCAAATTGTATCACACCTTTCCAAGGCGATACCTTCAAAAGAGCCGGTCTCCTACTTGAAATTCTAACGGCTTACGACGCTTGTCAGCGTAACTCTTTTGTCGATCCCGAGCCGCTGCCATACGGTTTCGGATTTGTACTATCTTCTCAGTCATTTCATGTACTAGTTCAGGTCCTGTAATCTGACTGTCACCAACTTCAGCCCAACACACCAGTGAACGACATTTACGACCGTATAAAGCTTCAAATGGTGCCGCTTGAATGCTTGTATGGTAACTGTTGTTGTAAGAGAATTCCATTAACGGTAAGTGGGTTTCCCAGTTGTCACCAAAATCAATGACACAAGCTCATAACATATCCTCAAGTGTTTGAATTGTACGTTCACTCTGACCGTCGGTTTGTGGATGATATGCGGTACTCATATCTAAACGAGTTCCCAAGGAATTATGGAGAGACTTCCAAATGTATGAAATAAATCAAGCATCCTGATTTGATATGATGGAAATTGGTATGCCATGTCGCGCTACCACTTCCTTGATGTAAACACGAGTCAATTTCTCCATTTTGTCAGTGATGTGTTGCAAAACACATCTGTTTTTCCATTTGTTTCTATTGAGTTTCTGTACAGTTTATTAGTTTTTAGAGTCGATTTATGCTGGTTCTTCATGGTTTGGTAATTTCATGCTTGCAGGTAATAAACATGTCATTTTGGCACAAAATGATAAAGAAAACGAGCTCCCGGTTGAACGAGAATGAACCCAAGAACAAAAGTAGAAAAATCTTATTATTGGGTGTTGTCGCGTATCGCGAAGGTTATGGGAAACCCTGTCGCGTAGCGCGACAGGTGGAAATTACCAAAATACCCTTTTTAATGATTGCGGGTTGACCCGATTGTTTTGTCGGGTAGCGAGGTCCCTCGCGTAGCGCGAGGGGTTTCTGGGTGACTGTCGCGTTACGCGACACGAAGGAAATTTCAGAAAATCGTTTTGCTCGATTAAAAACGGTTGGGGAGAAAAAATTAGGGCATCTTGGCATAGGGGAGACGGCAGAGGCGACCAAGAAGTGATTGTGGAGGTTTGGGAAGCAAAATATTGAAGAATCAAGGCTTAGGATCAAAGACATCGGGTGTTCATCATTCGGTTTATTCGGTTTCTTTGTTTTTATTCGATTCCTATGTTTTTCATTGACTTTAAACAGATTATGGATTGTTTACATATGATGTTTATTGGCTAAACTCTTAGAACTATCTAGGTTAGATGATTATGCATGATTGACTTGGTTTATTTTGGTGTTGGAACATTATGATGTGATGGATTTATGATTTAAAGATTTGGTTTTGAATATTGGATGTATATGTGTGTCTTTGATTGTTGAATGATTGATATTATGTTCCTCATGTGTCTTGGCGATTGTCTGTCGTAAAATAGGTGCATGCTAGAATCAATTACTGTGTGTTTTTGATTAGTGGATGAGTTGCTTTGGCCGAGTGATTCATAGGAGTGTTTTATTATGATTTAGACGATTAAGATGTGCAACCAACTTTAATAGCCGTGAGGTGAGAAGTTGTCGATGAGTCTTGGATGTCGGATGACTAGTTTAGAGACTTTGTGAGAAGATCTTTCTAGTATGTCTGTCATTTCTTGTTTATCGAGTCCAATAGGAAAACCCGAGTTATCCCTAGCATTTAAGTGAACTGTGACTTTCACGCTGTGAGGTAGATTGTTCAACAGTTACTTCTTATGTGTTTTGAGATTATCGTACTGTGAGGTAGATAATCTAGCGGATATTTCATAAATATTTGGATGACCTGTGAGGGAAATCCATATATCCGGTGGTTTAACGGCTTGTAGGAACCTTAGTTGATTATCCTTGAGAAGGGTCGAGGGTGCTCTAGTTTTCCTTTGAGTTTAGTATTATAAGATCCCGGTATCACATTAGTTCCATCCCTGATAGAACCTTGTCAAGCATGTATATGATTCAAGCCTAGGTAGTGCTTCTTTTCTTCTCTGATCTAGTCTTTGGTTGCTCGTTTGTTTTTATTCTAAGTGCTTATTAAGTATTTCAGTTGTTAGTAAAAACCCCCCCTCCTTATTATTATTTTATTTAAGTACAAATTTTGTATAGATAAGTCATAGAGTCTAGTTAGTACAGTCTGTAGAAGTCTGTGGGTTCGATATCCGGACTTACTTTTGTCGTGCTGCATACGATAGGTACACTTGCCTGTCGGTAGCTTAGATTTTAGAGAGTCTAGATTTATTACTTTGTGTCTATTTTAGAGTCGGTTTTTAGTTAGTTTATTAGCTAAGCTCCGTCGACATCAGTCAGTTTCTTTAATTGCCAAGAAATGCGCAGATTTCATTAGTCGATCGACAATTACCCATATCGTATCACAACCACTTGGTGTACGGGGTAACTTAGTAATGAAGTCCATCAAAATCTGTTCCCATTTTCACATAGATATTTCTAGTTGATGCAATAAACCAGATGACTTTTGATATTCAACTTTGACTTTAGAACAAGTCAAACATTTGCTAACGTACTTAGCAATGTTGGCCCTCATGTGAGGCCACCAATAAAGTGCCTTTAAGTCATGATACATCTTGTCTGATCCCGGATGGACTGAATATCTGGATTTGTGCGCTTCATACATCACGAGTTCCCTTAGGCCACCATGCAAAGGTATCCAAAGTCGATTCATGAAACAAGAGTTCCATTAGTCATGACATCCAATTGTTTTTCCATGCCTCGCAAGGATTTCTATTATAGGTTATCCTTATCTAAGGCTTTAAGCTGAGCACTGCGTACCTTGTCAGGTAAGTCAGTATGTATCGTTAACATAAGTGCGCGAACCCGTCTTGTTGATGTTGTGTCTTTATAGCTTAGAGCATCAACTACCACATTAGCTTTTCACGGATGATACTTGATCGCGCATTCGTAGTCATTCAACAACTCGACCCACCGTCGTTGTCTCATATTGAGCTCCTTCTGATCAAAGATATGTTGCAAACTCTTATGATCAGTGTAAATGGTACACCTGGTTCCATATAAATAATGTCTCCAAATCTTCAAAGCAAATACCACTGCTCCTAACTCCAAGTCATGAGTAGTGTAATTCTTTTCGTGTGGTCGCAGTTGCCTTGAAGCATAAGAAATCACTTTATCACGTTGCATCAACACACATCCTAAACCCTAGGCAGATGCATCACAGTACACCAGAAAGTCTTCTGTTCCTTCCGGTAAGGACAGAATCGGTGCACTGCAGAGTTTTTGTTTCAGTAACTAGAATGCAGTTTCCTGTTTGTTTGTCTAGTCATACTTCGTTCCTTTGTGAGTAAGGGCAGTAAGTGGTTGAGCGATTTTTGAGAAACCCTCAACGAATCGTCGGTAATAACCCGCCAAATCTAGGAATTGTCGTACCTTGGTAGGGGTCTTTGGTGATTCCCAATTTTTAATTGCCTCAATTTTCGCTGGATCAACATGTATGCCCTTTTCATTGATTATATGGCCCAAGAATTGAACTTCTCGCATCCAGAAGTCACATTTCGAGAACTTAGCGTACAATTGTTCTTGTTTCAGTAATTCTAACATCAATCACAGATGTTCAGCATGCTCCTCCTCAGTCTGAGAATAGATGAGAATGTCATCAATGAAAACAATGACAAACTTATCAAGATAAGGTTTGCAAACTCGATTCATGAGGTCCATGAATGCTGCTGGAGCGTTTGTCAACCCAAATGGCATGACCAAGAATTAATAATGGCCATAACGCGTTCTGAATGCCGTCTTTGGAATATCCTCCTCCTGTACTCTGAGTTGATGATAACCAGATCTGAGATCAATCTTCGAGTAGTAACTCGAACCTTGTAACTGATCGAACAGATCGTCAATTCGAGGTAACGGATACCGGTTTTTGATGGTAACCTTGTTAAGTTCCCGGTAATCGATACACATACGGAAAGTCCCGTCCTTTTTCTTAACAAATAAGACTGGAGCTCCCCACGGTGAAAAACTAGATCGTATAAAGCCCTTATCCAAAAACTCTTGCAGTTGTGTAGATAACTCTTGCATTTCAGATGGTACAAGTCGATAAGGCGCTCTAGCAATTGGTGCTGCGTCTGGTGTAAGGTCGATTCGGAATTCCACTTGTCTGATAGGAGGTAACCCTAGTAGGTCTTTTGGAAATACTTCAGGAAATTCACAAACCACTGGGATGTCTTCGATTTTCTTCTCAGCTACCGGCTTTTCAGTTATAAGTGCTATAACTGTTGTGTGACCTTTACGCAGACATTTGTGTGCCTTCATACAAGATATGAGACGCAATGGCGTGCTGCTCTTCTCGCCTTGTACATACAGTGTCTCTCCATATGGAAGAGGTATACGGACAATCTTTTCCTGGCATACTATTTCAGCTTGGTGTTTCGACAACCAGTCCACGCCAATGACTACATCAAAACTGCATAAAGCGATGGGCATAAGGTCAATGTCAAGTGTCTGACCCATCAAGTCAAGAATACATCTTTTGAGAATATGTTCTACTGCAACTAACTTTCCATCAGCTAGTTCTACAGTATATTCAATTTCTAATAGTGTTGGGGTTATGACATATATTTCACTAATTTCATCAGATCTAAAGGTCTTTTCTGTTCCAGTATCAAACGACACAAGAAGGAAAAATTGTGTAGCATATATGTACTTGTGGCGAGGTTGAGATTTTCTCTATGCTTCTTATGATCATGAAGGCATGTCCCCTTCAGACCATTGTTTTCGTTCCTTTTGTTGTTACTACCAGCGCATTTCAATTTTAATGCCCTGGCTTTTTGCATCCGAAGCATCCATTGAGTGTTTCTTGTTGTTGTTGTGGTCATTGAGAACTCTGCTCGGTAGACGCATGAAATTAGATTTTGTTCTTTGCTTGATAGGGAATCTTAACATATGCTCACAAGTAGGTGTTTTGACATACACATGAAGTTATCCAGGTGAAATGCAAAGTCGCACCATGAGGGTTTTATGAACACAGAGTAACCAGTACTACAGTTGGAAATTTGATTAATGTTATGTTGGAATCCTAATATGTTAACTGAATTCGTTACAACCACCTGAATGAAGGATATGCGAATATTTATGTATGTGTTTCGAAAATAGGCTCACAATAGAATTTTCCAGAATTCATGTGTACTTGTAAATTCACGATTACGTTGCGCACCATGATCGTCAATTTACCTTACATAAGAATTCTAGTTCCTCCAACCTTGAGCTATTTGGTTTTGTGGGATTCAGAGTTTATTCAGGACATCAGGATTCAGACTATAGTCACATAATGTATGATTGGATAGTCTATCCAAAGAAATACTTAGGGATAGTTACTTGAGTTGAATGCTAATATAGGGTCTAGTGTAGATCCTTCAAGGATAGCTATTCGGCTTGAGTGTGTTTTTCTTATGTAGCCTGATGTCTAGACACTCATTGAGTGGGTGTTAGTGTAGCTATTTGGAGTTGACCACCTTGCAGTCAATGTATCTCCCATAAGTTCCCAAGTTGATAGTTGACTCACAATAGAGGTCACCAAGGTTTTCATATAATGTAACTTGCCTTCACGTATGCATCTGTAACGGAAATCCTTCCCGCACGATCCTCTAGTGTCCTCTTGGTGGTACTTCAAGCGTGACAAGACGTTGGGTTTGAATTCTCATCTAACAGTTGATGAGTTCATAAAGTGTTCCTTGTAAACCGTACATGTGGAAGTACAAAGAGCTACAAGAATGTTGTCGAGGAGTTAGAAAGAAAATTGATGTTTTCTTATCAAGGTTGAAACTATAACCTTATTAACCGCTGTCAGAGTTGTAAAGAGTGATGGATCATTTGTCAAAATTAGAAGTTTAGTGGAACTAGTAGATATAGTCCCGAACTAAGGAATGGTTTTGTTTGAGTCATTGGGCTTATTTCATCCGCTGACTCGTTGAGTGAGCCATAGGGCCTATTTCATCCCTTGAGACTTGTTCGAGTGAGCCATATGATCTATTTCATCCCCTGACTTGTTTTAGTAAGTCATAAGGCCTATTTCATCCCTTGACTTGTTTTAGTAAGTCATAAGGCTTATTTCATCCCTTGACTAGTTTTAGTGAGTCACAGAGCCTATTTCATCCCTTGACTTGTTTTAGTGAGTCACAGAGCCTATTTCATCCCTTGACTTGTTTTTGTGAATTATAGAGCCTATTTCATCCTTCTAGTAATCCAGTGATCTATCCAGTTGCCTCTCACATGTTGTGAATCTCCCGATTCATACGTGTAACAAAAGCTGCAAATGCTTGATCTGGTGGGTATCTCAGAGTAGGTAATGTCCAACTACTAGTAGCAATGTCAGCAGTAGATGGCGGAGGTACTCGCTTCTCACGCACCCAGCTGCAAATGAATAAGGGAAACCACTGCCAATACTGGTCGTTCTCCCTCGGTTGTATGTGTATCTCCTCATCATAGTGAATCATGCCATCCATTGGTTTAAGTCGCCTCTTCTTGGATGCTGGTGATGATACAACATAATGTTCCTTGTCACTAGTAGGTGTGGATGGTGATGCCATGTTTATTACATAATACTATATGTAATTGCTATGCAAACTATCGTGTAAGCAAGTGTGTCTAATGTCCAACAGTTATAGTATAAGTCTACCAATGCAAACCTAGTTCGCTATAACCAACGTCTCTGATACCAATCTGTCACACCCCCATATTTCAACTAACGGAATCATACCGTTTGAGGTGTGACAAACCAGGATCTCAGGAATTAGACATAGCGAAAGACCTCTATATGCTTTTCAAACATAAATTAGGCCACAATTGTAAATAATAAAAGTAGCGTTGCGGAAGCGTTTGAAAATTTATAACAAAACTTGTCTGTTGTGAAAACCATGAGTTACATATTCAATGTTTTTAATCAATAATTAAACAGAAGCATATGCATGCGACTCAACGTCCTAGTCCCTGCTTGCTCTAGCTTGTGCTTTAGTGTCCTGAGAAAACATGCAAGTATAGTCAACACAAAGGTTGGTGCATACACAGGTTTGTATATGTAATCGCAAATGTTTGAACAACTGTTTGAAATGAAATGTTTGCAGGTAACATATTGATCACACATTGCATAGTCATGATAGCTAGTCATTGTACTATTTACATAAGCGGTCAACACCGAAGTTGACTGTTTGAATGTTGGTTGCCTTTCCACTATTGTCTAGCACAAACAATAGTAATGTTTGGTTTGGCTAGTTAAACACCTGCGTAGACCTACAATCTACCAAGTGAGGTTTGTCAAACCCAATAGATCTATTTTCAACTACCACGCTTTGCACTACGGCAAACTAAACGGTTCGATATGTAAGGACTTGTAATGCTATGTTCGCACTTATCGTAAATAGCTAACTCATGCAAGTGATATGTATCTAAAAGTATTTGTTTGCACATGTTTTCTCCCCCAAAACAGTAAAATAAGAAAAGGGGCCGTGTACGCACCTGATAATGCGAATTGAATGAGCAAGTGTTCGCGAATTCGCGTAGATAATCTTCTACGAAAAATCTGTGTTATTTACAATAACATTGTGTTATTCGGAATGTCATTTCATGTTTGTGGTCACATAAGTGTCAACACATGTATATTATGTCGTTTGAAATGTTCATACAATGACATGTACTAAGTTACGCTCGTTTGTTTAAATCGTATAAACGTATACGATTTAATTTAAATACACGTAACGTACGCGATCGTGTTTTCGGCCGAAAATATAAATTTTTATTGTTTCATCTTGTTCGTAATTCCATTTCGGTTCCAACGCAATTTGAACGAGTCGAAACGGAGTTAAACGAAGAAGCTATGGTTTAAAAACTAAAATTTGATTAAAAATTCAAAACTGTCAAGGGCAAGGGTCGAACCCTTGACCTCTCGAACCAAACACAAGCTCCTTACCATCTCCTCTGTTCCAGATTTCGTTAACTGATTGATTTTTAAATGGTTTTAACCTTTAACAGGTCGATTGCCCTTTGTTCTTATAACCAAACCATTCTTGCTCCAATTGGTCCCTAATTCGAACCCAATCGAAACTCACACCTTACGGTTATTGTTCTAAGGATACAACCGAGTCTAGTTCTTGTTTTAATTTGATTATTATACCACAGCAAGTCCCAATTCGTGGCTTACATTGTTTCGAACCCAAGTACCAAAGCTTGCAAATTTGATTTAATCTATTTCGTTTAGATTGATTCGAAAAATCATATGGTTCTCATTCAGAAAGGAATTTCAAAAATGTCTGTGATATTTAATTTGAATATCAAGTTCGTTTAGGTCGAAACCCACAAAACGATTTATGTTATAAACCCTAGAACTCAATCTTATATAATTCGACATTGTCATACGAATTCAAGTTAGGGTTTTCATTAATCGAGCCCTACAGAATCTACTGGTGTGATTTAATTTGATTATAACATTCGTTTAATTTGAAAACCCCAAATCCGTTTCCATGATGAACCCTAGTTATTGAAATCCTTCAATTCATTGTTGTTCGATCAAACTAACTTAGGGTTTTCATTAAATGGTTCCTTGAGAAACTACTGATATGTTTTAATTTGATTTTCATACTCGTTTGTACGAAAACCCCCAACTCGTGTTTGTTCAAGAACCCTAGGATGTGAATTCATATAATTCGTTGTTATAAGCCCAAATTGATATAGGTTTACTCTTAGTCGGCATGTTTAGGTTGTGTATAGATCGATTGTTACCTGATTTGATGTCCGATTGATGAAAATCGACTTGGAGGTGGAGTTCGGCCAAGTTCTTATTCGAAATATTCAACCCAAGCTTCTGGAATCGAATTGTTTTGTGAAACAATCTCTAAGAGTGCCGAATAGGAGGTATAGAGGTTCAATTGTGCGAAATTTAATCGGATGTTGTGTTTTTATAGTCACTTAATGACGGTTTCAACATTAATGGGTCGTTAATGGCTTTAATTCTCCAATTGATGACCAATTAATTGTTAATAACCATTTATTATCATCATTATATGTTTTATGATCATTCAATTCAATTAATTTCAGGTTTATAATACGAATTTTGAATTTCTCATTGATTTTCGTTGAAATTTTGACTTTAAAAGTCAAAATTGTGTATATTTAATCAATTGCAATTGTAATCCTTGTGATTCAAATGTTTTAAACTTATTTTGTTTAATTCCAATCGTTCTATTTTGATTTTTGTTCGATTTCGTATCATTTCGTTAACTTTTGGTTACTTGAGTTAATCCGGAATGCCGGATTGTCACATGGATCCAACAACAACGGATCCAATAATAACGGATCCAATAACAGTGGATCCAACAGTTGAGTCAACAACCGCGGATCATGCCTTGAACACAACAGCGGAATCAACAACTGCGGAGTAGCATCCGCGGTTCAACCCTAGTTTCCGTAGTTGTTGACTTTTCTATCAGTTGTGTACATTTTTGTTTGTATCAGTGTCTGTAACTTGTCAGCTGTTTGTCTCCTTATTTCTTGTCCTATAACATTGAATGTTGGGTATTTATACCCCAACACTCCTTGTATTACTTGGATTGATTTTCCTGAAAATTCCTTGTGCTCTTATTATGTTTTCTCCTTTTCTAGCAAAACTAAACAACCTGAAAATAACTAAGTGTTTGACTTAAGAGGGAGTGAATACCTAGGCTTTTACCTTGAGTCTAAAGTCAGATATTCCTTGTTAGTAACTCCTCACGGTTCAACATATATTTATTAAAGGCATATCTAAATTTGTAGTTAATGCATTCAAATACTTATGCAATACACGCAATACACAATTTGTAGGTTTGTGTGTAGAAAGAAGTCTGTATTGAAAGTTACTTAACGAGTTACTTTTAACATGTTTGTGTTAAACTGTAAAAATATATAAATAAATAATTGTATTTAATTAGCAAGTTGATTTACATGCAAATAGTACTAAACATTTCAAATTTATCTCATATAATAAATAAACGTTTTTATTTGTCACATGTCATGCACTGGAGCATGTTTATTTTTGTTTCCAACATTAAATTTGGAGCTTTAAATCATTTATTAGCGTTCCTTTAATAAAAGTGATAATTAATAAATTTGACAAATTATTACTTTAACTTATTTTCTTATATTTTATAAATTATGTATACAAATGAATAATCAAGTCATTAATATCTTATCAAAGGACATTTGTCTCAATGGTATCAAGATGTGTTAAGATGTTCCTCCCTAAAATAGGTCAATGGTTCTAGTCCCATAGTGGACAAAGGTGGAAAAAATTTGTTCTTAAAAAAAAATAATATCTTACCTTTTCAATGTAGAAATTTAACAATATGTATATTCAAAAAACCAAATAACTAAGCAAAATATAATAAAATAGATGTGTTATAAAAAATCGTAAACTATACAAATAATGATTTTATTAATAATAAGAATATTAAAATCCCAAATTATTCATGTATATTTTCATGTATTTATTTTATCTTAACTTACTATTTTCATAAAACAATATAAAACTTTTAAATCTTGTAATTTTTAGGTAAGTTACATAAACCAAGGACTTATTTATATATTTTAAAAATTATGGTATAAATTATAATTCATAAAACTTACTTCTTTTTATGTGTAGTAATATTATCATATGTTAGTAGATAAATACTTTTATTTATTCAGCCAATAATAAAATAAAATTTGAAAATCAACTTTAATATTTGTATATTTTATTTCTTTTTATAGACAACAAATTATTTTCAATGGTTATTATGTATTTATAACTCTTAATTTAAATAATATAAATAATTGGGAACATTTACTATCATTGTAGTCATTTGCTTTTTTGTTTTTCAACGTGCAGGCCTCTAACTGTCATTAACTTCAAATTATATTTGTTAAAATATTCAATAATAATAACATCACTAGCAGCAGCAGTAGTCTTTTTCCATGAATTATTTTTAAATATTTAATTTGATAGGATGATTTGAATGTTAAAATACAATATGTATAATTATAAAAAAAAAATTCAACTGTGATTCTTATTTTTATAAACATAATTTTCTTATTAAAATGCATATAACATTTTGTATATTCATCCCGTGTGAGATTTAACCTAGTATATATACATATCTTGATATTAAGTCATGTTTATATTAGCATATAATATTATGTTTTATGCATTATCTATTCGAGTTGAAATATGAATTTAAGTAACAACTAATACACAACTATTTAAATGATAGTAACTTTTTTACTTTGTGAAATTAATAATATAAGGTTAAATGCACTTAATTGAAAAAGTGAAATTAAATTATTTTAGTTAAATAAATTTATAAAGATTTTATAAAATTACATAATTTTTATCCGTAAACTTATATAATGGACAGATATATGATTTAATAATAAATAGAGTTTATATTTTATAATTTTTATCCATAAACTCATATAAAACTCATGTATTGATAAATAGAGTTTAGTTATGGTATTGGTCCAGGTTTTTCCTATATCTTACGCACGTTAATGTGTTATCAACTTTATAATATGTCAAACATTAGTTCTGCGTCAAACTCTTAACACGATTTCTTACTAAAATGACAAAGTAAAAACAAAATCGTGGTCGGCTCAAGCTCTTTTTAGTGCAAAGAGGATATTAAAAATATGGCTTTTAACCTTGATAATATAAAAATTGTTTCCTTTACTTAAACTTGAGACCGAAAATAATAAATTTGAAAGTTTATAATTGGAGTTAAAAAAATTGATTTTATTTTCTATCAAGGCTTCTAATTTTTTTTCTCCTTTTTAAACAACTTGAATCGTATAACAATTAACAAAATAAGTAAGGCAAGTAAGCTTAACACCTAGACACTTGGTCAGTTGGTCGTAGTAAGGAGTATGGAAGTTCATGACAATTGAACGAACTCACCAGCGACTCACAACCGAAACTGTGAGACGAACTCACCGACGATCAGTGACTGAGACGAACTCACCAGCCACCAGCGACTCGATTAAACTGAAAACATTACCGATAAACGATAAGTATAAGAAAAAGAAAGTTTAGTCAAACAGTTGCAAAAAGTCAAAACCTAGAAGTGAGAATTCATAGTGGTCAATCTAATAAGTGGTATACTACCCTTTAAAGTTAAGATCTAAAGCTAAGGCTTAATTTTTAGTAATGGGAGCCAGGACAAAATCTATAATATTAAGTAGATTTTTATTTTAAGTTAACTACATTCCTCGTGTTTGTATTAGAAAAAATCGAGTTAAGGTCTACGTCGCCATTTCCCGACGACATGTCGTCGCCACAGGCTATTCGAACAACATGTCATCGCCACAGCTTATCCCAGCGACATGTCGTCGCCAGCAGTTTCGTCATGATAGCTTCGACACTATACATAAATTAAGTCGTAGGTGTATGCTTTGTCGGGATAGATGCTTTGTGTTGAAGGCAAACTGTCCTGAAATGTCGTCCCGAAACAGTTTTTGACAATCTATATAAAATTTTCAAGACCTATTATGAAAACCGGATCGTTTCGATTTTGTAGTGCAATCCAACTCTTATCAATTGCCATAATTGTTTTAGTATAATTTAAATTGTTATCTTCTTTAAGATGATAATAAAATATTTACAAAATATATACATATACATATGCAAATACATACATAACACATATATATTTAAAATAGAAGAACATATATATACAAACACATATAGACACATACACATATGCATACATAAATACATACATACATACATACACACACTCACAATATATATACAAACACATATACAAATACATACATGATACATATAAATTTAAAATTTTATATATATATATATATATATATATATATATATATATATATAGGGTGTGGTTTCTTTGTTAACCCATGTTTATTGCGTTAACCGTGTAACCACATCTTATTACTTTGAGACCCACATTAAAGTAATATAAAGGTGTAGGTTTTTCTTCTTTTTTTTATTAATGTAAATGGGCCTGTCACACCCCAAGTCGGCAGGCTGGATCAACTTTCCCGTCAAGCGGCAGGTTCTCGGGGCGCGATATCGTGTAATAATCGTAATGATCAGATTGTTTACATGGCACATGATGTATAATGAGAAATGCTAACATGACATTGACATAGAATTACAAAGTTAAATAACACAATCCATGTTCATAATTTAACTAAGTAAATCTACCCAAAAAGAATCATGGAATTTCTATCTTGTATGTGCACAAGATTTACAAAAGATGATTCACAAATATGTCATCCAAAATATGCACAACACAAAAGTAAGCTATTGGTCCTCTAATAAGTCCAACTAGCTTATATCCTGGTGTCTGGTGACTAAACATGTTCGTCACCTAAGAAGACATGCATTTAAAACAATTCAACACTAGGTTGGTAAGTTCATAAGTTTAGTAATTGAAAATACTTGTAATTTCCATTCACAAGTCATAGTTTCACACACAAGTCTTTTAGATATTGTCTTATCTAGTCTCACAACCATGTCCTCTCCATAGTTACCCTTACAAATAGTGTATCATTCAAATCAAGCATGCTTATATATAGGGCATACGTATCACGAATGAAGCCGCCAGCCCACCACACGCTTGACTGAATTCAATACCACTTGTTATGCAACTATAGATACACATGTTAATCTCACATATGTGTTTGTCTCATTTGATATCCAACATGTTAATCCCATATGATGTGTTCTCATCACACAGTGTTATATGTATAGAATAAGAGTGTTTGAAGGGAATATATTACCATGATCTAAGTTATGGCAATCCCTTAATGTTTTAAGGAAAATAGATTAATTTAATCTTATCCTTATTAGTTTTCTTTCAATTGTAGAATTAACTGTAATTCACTTACAATAATAGGAGTGACAGTTAATCCATTGATATTGTTCACAATCTTGAATGTATAGAGCCTAAATGGGATCCATTGTGGACCTCACGTAATCAGACCACAATGCATCCAATTTACCTCTATCCCATTTGTAGTCTCAAAAGAATCAGTGCCTTCAACAAATCTATTACTAGTAATATGACATGAGAGAAAATCATTTCCTCAGTATACCAGTTAATAGAAACGAAGGATTTAATTACAATCAGTGTCTAAAGATTAATATCACCATGTGTCGTTTACCAAACCTGACTGATGCAGCCTTGTTACCGGTCATACGATACCAGCTAATGACTATGTTACGATTAACGTACCGACCTAACTCGCCGGCGGTTTGTCAAACCTATGGTACCATTAAGCTATCGTCGGTTTAGTCGCACTAAATCAATGGTAAACGATTTTCTTGAAGGGACTTACAACTGTACATGAACTCATGAACACATGATTGTTGTGATATAATACAAACATTCTTAATAGTAATTATTTGTTGTTATGTGTTCCCCCATTGTCATTGTCTCAGTGTCATCTGTTCTCAGTGTTAAGTGTTCTCTTAGTCTTTAACAAAGTGTTATAAGAACTTGTCTTAATACATGATGTTAGTATTTGTGGTGAATGATATCAGTATCATGAAATTATATTATCATGATTATCATTCTTGTTATCACTTGTAATTGTCTCATGTTATCTCATTGTTATCCCATTGTAAATAACAAAGTGTTATAAGATCAAATCTTATTTCACTTATATTATATAAATGTTTGGATGAATTCATGAAGTTATGTTATCATGAAACCTCCTTGATTTGTCATTGTTGTTAATCCACACATAAGCACACACATTCATCTTGAATAAAGTGCAATAATAAAGATACATCTTTATTATCTAAATCCCATGATGTTTTAATAATGTACTAAAAATTTGAATAAATAAAAGAGTTAGCATGTTTCTCAGCCTCGCATTTAAAATCAAAAGATTAGAAAAGGGGCATATGAACTCACCTTGTAGTTGATGTGGTTGACTAAGTAATCAAGAAATGCACACACTCTTTGTTGTTGTGATAATGTTTTATTCAAAACCTGTGTTGAATTCAATGTTGTTTGTAACTTATAAGTACGAGTTATCAATTTGTAGGTTAACCCTAAATTTGGTTAACTTTTATAATTCTTTGTATCTTGGTTTTTCCTTGAATTCATTTGATGGTATTACATACTAATAGTTAACCAATTTTAGGTTAAGATTAGCACGAAATACGTAATTTGTTTATATGATTATCCTTTTTATTGACTTTAACATATTGTAAAAGTGTGGACACCATAATATTTTCCTTAAGTACAACTTAGGTCTTTGGGTTAACCCCTAGTTTATCACCCTTATGTCAACTTGAAACGATTATCATCTCTTGAGTGTGTTTATATTGGTATAATGTTATAAAAACATAATCGTTTGATGGGTTACGAAAGGGTTTATGTCGCACCCAGGCCTTCCTGAAGGGCGCTAAGCAACTGTGAGGATCGCAGTCTCCGGTCATACAGTTGCGAGACCTACATGTCTGGTTGCGTACGTACACATAATTACTTGGATAAAACAGTTTTACAAAAATCAGAGTTGCGGAAGTAAAGGTTTAAGTTGTCAAAACAACATTGAAAATGTAAGTTGCGGAAGCATAAGTTAAAACAGTTTTCAGAAACAATAGAGAGTAATAGTGCGGAAGCGGTTTAAATAATTATCATTACATAACAAATCAAATGTTTAAATGTTCTCAAATGTCCTAAGTGTCACACCCAGACCGACGGCGGAATGCGTCGGGGCACGAGTTTGACTGTTCATTAGCTCATGGCGCTATTATGCGTTCCAATATTTAATGCATCATAATTTAAACAATACAACATGTCATTCATTAAATACAAATAACATTACATGAATTGAATACAAAACAATTACAATTGAATGCTAGAGCATTGTTTAAAATTTAACTAGGTCTACTAAGTCTTATCCTATGTCTTCATCATGTCTTCCTTAGCCTGTTACACATGTAAAATAAGAGTTTGTCAACTATTTACATAGTTGGTGAGATCACACACTAAGTTTAAATAATAAGTATAAAAAGGATGCAAACTATAGCCTAACTAGAATATGTATCACAAGCATAGCATGAATACAAGTTTGAATAAATAGAATGAATGAATGAATGAATGAATAACAATTGCTTGTGTCAAAACAAGTATCCTTACAACATGTTAATTCAAGTATGGCCATACTATAAATTAACAGTTATAATTCAACAAGTTTGCTAGGTGTACTTTTCACCATTTTCACACAAAGGCAAAAGCCTTTGCGAAGATAGTATCTAACTATCTTAGGCTACTAGGTACTAGATTGCTTGACTGGCAACACACATAGAATCAACACATTGTATAAGCTTAGCATCTAACACATAAAGCTAACTAGGTCTAAGGCTTGCATCATAGATTAAATGAATAATAGAATAAATACTGTTTTGAATATGACATGTGTAACATCCCAAAAACAAAATGTAAAAGGGAGTGTGAAGAAACTCACATGATTGTTTGCTTAGAGTATTGCTAGAGGATGGAGTTGTAGATAGTGCTTATACCTAGAGTTGTAAAGCATAGTAGTCTTAGTATTTGTTTATAGTTCACGCTTTTGATGTCATAAAATCTATGGCATCCTAATGTAAGTTCTAGAATAATGTCTAAATTTTGTATTGATAGCTTGGAATATTAATTAAATATTCTCACAATAATAAATAAAATAGAATATAAGGTATTCATTTTATTTAGTTGTATGAATAAACTAAGATGATGTTTTGAGATATTTACAATTGAAATCTTGCAATTGAATCTCATAGTTATATGGATTTCTAAATGATTGATTTTGAATATTCGAATGATATAAAATACACTAGTAGGTGATATCTTATGGTTATGATAACTACTTTTCATTAACCTTAGTTATGATATCACTGAATCTTTGAGTACTTGTTTAAACATACGAATATGAAATGATTCATTTAAGAATCATTAATATGATTCATGTGATTATCGATATCTTTGATTCGACCTGGTGTAAGAATACATACCAAGTTCTAGTAATTGAATAGCAGTTGGTTTGACTAGCATAGTTTACTCGAATCTGCAAATTGAATTGACTACTCTAGCCCTTGATCAAGCTTTTGGTACTACAATCAATGTACTATTAGTGCTTATATATAGGGTATACCGCAGCCAACCTACCACACTGCTACTTTGAGAGCATACCAAATGCCTACCAAGGCTAACATAAACTTTAAACGTGTTTGAATAGGTGTGGGAGACTTTGTCTTGCTTTTTGGATTTGTATGAGTCTAGAGGTTTTCAATATTGAAATTTTGCAATGAAATCTCTTGGTTGCAACGTATGAATTTGTGTATGATCGATTTTTGAATAAATGAATGATGCACGATGTACAAGTAATTGATATCTTATAACCTTTGATTGTTGTGATAACTGATTATCACTAATCTTAGGTATAGTATCATTGAATATTTGAATCGATGTCTGAAGATATAAATATAAAATGATTTGTCTAAACATCAATAATATGATTAATGTGAACTTGCTGGGAATTTTATATGGAATCACCCATACTAAAATCCCATAAGTTCAAGTCATGTCGCCTTATTGAGATTTAAACAAAATATAAAATATAGTGAGAAATCATAAATCATCGTGACTTGTTTAAAACATAGGAAAGAATTTTCAGGTTTGATTACTTAATGACGTGTTAGAATTATTCATCAGTGATCTAAGGCATAAAATCTTAGTGAGTTCAAAGAATTATAACATAGTCATCATGAATTATAATAAAAATGATATTATAACTTTTAGATATAGTGACAAGTCGCTAATCATAAGTGCAATACCATTGAGTTTCTATCATGAGTTCAAATATTAAAATATGCAATATTATGACCTCTCAATTTAGTGATGAATCACCATCAAAATTCTTATGTATAATATTACTGTTTTTGAATCAAAATATACATCATTAATTAAAGAAAGATTACACCATACCTTTTAGATTTAGTGATGTATCACCATCACTGATCTTAGGTTTAATGTTACTTAAATCATAACATAAGTAACATAAAACAAGGAGAAAGAGGACATCATATCTTGTGATACATAGTGATGAATCACCATCACTAACCTCAAGTATGATATCATAACATTTGGAATTGTATAAGCAATGTATTGAAATCATTTTGATTTGATTAAAACCTTAAGGAGTAGTATCCAATTGGACACCTTTTGACTTACTAGAATTAATGTATTTTGCAAAATGTAACATGCTTTGGCCTATAGGTAAGATACTCTCATTAAAAATCCCCAGGAACGCTAGACTGGTCCCTCGTCAGGGATTATGAATCGCTTTCCTAGACAGGAGTCTCAACTACCGGTATTCACCCTTCCAGTTATTACATGTTCATCTTAACAAACTTAATTCTAATGAGAATTTGAATCAAAATTGAATAGACTCACAAACAAGTAAGTCATTTGGAAAACACAGGAATGGTACTCAAAATTGAATACTGGGTGACATATTAGAATCATTTTAGTTTGTAAGGTGTTTGGTATGATATGCTTTGGCCTATAAGTGATTGTACGATCAGAAGTCCCCAGGAAAGCTAGACAGGTCCCACAGTACATTGGGGATTTATACGAATAGCTTTCCTAGACAGGAATTCTAACTACCGGTACTACACTCTTCCAGTTAGTACATATCCATCTCACAAACTTAATTCTAACGAGATCTTAAAATCAATATTGAAATTCCTATTTTGTCTAAGGAATGATATTAGGCATTAAGCCTAATGAGTTTGAATTCCTAACATCTAAAGATTGTTTGCGTGTACGTGAGTTTTGAATGGATTTCACCTAAAAGAAAATGCTAAGGCAGTTGCTTATACTAAGTAATCCCATGATATAAAGTAACTTAGTCTAAGGCATTCCTAACTAGTGCAAGCAAGGTATATAAACACTATGCCATTCCTCTATGGTAACATGTATATGACACACAAAGTATATATATTACAGTAAGTAATGCATAGCACATAGCACATAAGCAAGTAATAAACAAGCAATATTAACATGAGATACTCATGTTTGGGTTAGCTTAGTTATAGTCTAGGCCACCATTTTCTAATAACCTAGATCCCTATAACCATGGCTCTGATACCAATCTGTCACACCCCGACCGACGGCGGAACACGCCGGGGCGCGATAAAGACTGTTCATTAGCTCATGGCGCTATGTTGTAAGTTTCAATAATTAATGCAACAATATTAAAGATTTAACAAACATTACTTCATATTAAATCAAACATTCATTACATTGTTTACAAAGTCAAAATACATAAGTTGAATAAGTCTACATTGTTTAAATTTAAAACTAGGTCTACTAGCATAAACCTATCATATGTCTTCACCATTGCATCCACCTAACCTGTTACATATGCAAAATAAAGATTTGGTCAACTATTTGCATAGTTGGTGAGTAACTTATACAGTTTATATAGTATACGTAAGAAAACTGATGCAATTCAATTAGAATATAAGTTTAAACTCTAGCATGTATATCCTACTAGTTTTGCAATTAGATTATAGAATATCTCGTCTCCAAACTCGTATCAATACTTAGCTAAAAATCTTAGTACGTCTACAAGACTTCCATAGTATGACATAGAAACTAGGATGCCAAAACTTGAACTCTAAGTACATAGACTAAGAAATTCTATTGCCTTTAGGTTAAGGTGTGCAAGCACAACTTCGTAAATCCTAGGCAACGATTCAACTGACAAAGCTAGGACATCATGTGAGTAATTCTATACTCCCTCTTTTACATTTTGTACTCTTGGGATGTTACATATGCCACTATTCAAAACTAAGTTATTCTAGAGTCAAATTCTATAGATGCAATGCCTTTAGTCTATTTGGTTTGAATTCGTGCTATGTGATTCTATTTGCTTTGTTATTCTGTGTTAATCTACGTTATTCTATGTTATTCGATACCGAGTAGCCTAAGGTGTGTTAGATACCACCTTCGCTTTGACTTAGGTCAAATGTGTCAAAAGGGCGAAAAGTACAACTATGGGCAGACTTGTGAAATTACTTAGCCTTGTGCTTTGTAATTGAACGAATTTGGAGACGATATAAACTATGGCAAACTTGTAGACGTACTAAGCTTTTTAGCTAAGTATTGATACGAGTTTGGAGACGAGATATTATATAATCTAATTGCAAAACTAGTAGGATATACAGGCTAGAGTTTAAACTTATATTCTAATTGAATTGCATCAGTTTTCTTACGTATACTATATAAACTGTATAAGTTACTCACCAACTATGCAAATAGTTGACCAAATCTTTATTTTGCATATGTAACAGGTTAGGTGGATGCAATGGTGAAGACATAGGATAGGTTTATGCTAGTAGTCCTAGTTTTAAATTTAAACAATGTAGACTTATTCAACTTATGTATTTTGACTTTGTAAACAATGTAATGAATGTTTGATTTAATATGAAGTAATGTTTGTTAAATCTTTAATATTGTTGCATTAATAATTGAAACTTACAACATAGCGCCATGAGCTAATGAACAGTCTTTATCGCGCCCCGGCGTGTTCCGCCGTCGGTCGGGGTGTGACACTAAGACACTAAACAGACGCACGGACTCCATCCTAGCAACCTAGTCCTCGTGCGCGTGCATTAGTTACCTGAGAAAACATGCGAGTAAAAAGGGTTAACACAATGGTTGGTGAGAGCACAGTTTTTTCATAAGCAATAAACATCAAAATGTTTAAAGTAATTGTTTCTAGATTACATATCATTACACTACAGTATCGATTGATAGCTAGTCATTACAGTTATATTATATGTGGGTTCGTACCGAAGCTGACAGTTGTGCCTCTCACCATGTCCCTCACAAGACAATGGCAAAGTGTATTGGTCAATATTGCATCCATTCCGACCACCTGTCGGGTTGGCTTCCCAGGCGCGATGGGTGGGGCTTGGGGGCCCAAATAGTACTATCCAAGATTACCATGCTAGGCGCTCCGCGCTGCTAACGGTCCGAGGTGTGTTTGTGACGACTTTGAGTTTGTGATGTGTGCCACACATATACATATAGTGATAAAGCATGTCCATACGTAATCAAAATCAGTTGTATCAAAAACAATTTACCATGCAATGTTTTCTCCCTCAAAGGTAGAAAAGACAAAACGAGGCCGTGAACTCACCTGATAGAGCAGTTCCGGTATGTATGTGTTCACGACTTGCAAATGCTATCACCTGCTAGTATGCACCTATATCCATCTAGGTGTGAGTATGTGTTTTGTGGTGGGTTGTATCCCATATAACTCCAAGTGTCGGTGTGCTCAACCGAGTGTGTGTGTTGACTTGTGTTGACTCGACGAATCGTTGGTGACACGTTTTATGTGTTTAGTTCGTTTATGTCTCATTAATGCAAGTAAGACATCAACATCAATCCTATGACCCTAGTCATGATGCTTTCACATAAGTTATGTTTCGAAAATCGTAACGCTTCCGTTTAGGGAAAGTTTCTATATTTAGAAAGTTTCTAATTTTGGAAAGTATAGTTATGAAATCCCATTTCATAAGATTAATACTTCTAATATGTTTGTAAAAATACGTTTAAACCCTTGAAACATATTGTTTGCGCATAAATCACAGTTTATGGTGTTTGCCCCAAATAAAGTTTCCTAAAATACTAAGTATCCTTTTAAATGTCCGTTTTCAAAAATCAAAGCTTCCAATATGCTTAGAAATCATTTTTAATCATATTACAACAATCTAAAATCATAGAATAGCATCCGAACATCAAAACCCCTCTTTTGATTCCAAAAAGTTTCCATTTATAGTAAGTTCTACAAAAATCATGTTTTTCACCAAATCAAATACCCAAATGTGTTTCAAAACACTTCAATATGCATTTGACAATATTTAGACATGTCTAACATGTCTGAATCATCACAAATCTCCAACATGCATCATAAAAGTTTCCTTTTACGGCAAGTTCTACAAAATCACTAACATAACTCATCAAAACTCAATCTAAACACTTATCTATTATAAAATCAGTAGATCTATCTCAAATAACACTTCAGATCACAAACAAATTCGTGTGCACTACCCACATGGACTTGCATGTGGGTGGATGTTCATGCATGTGGGTTTTCACCCATTGCATGTTCGATCTAACACTAGATAAGCTCGTAAAATTACCTTAGCAGCCAAGATCCACTCAGGATAGTTGCTGATGATGAAGATCTAGTAATTGATGGTTGTTTCTAGCTCCTTTGCTCCTCCTCCAAGCTTCAAGAACTCCAAAATCACCAAAGGATGAAGGAGATGGCTTCAATGTTGATTCCAGAGAGTTTGGGTGTTGATTCTAGAGGGTTTTGGTCGATTTTGAGAGGAAAGGTTCGGTGGTGTGTAATAGAAACCGAACAAAATGAATTGGGAATGTCTTTATAAAGTTTTGAGTTCTGGAACTCATTGCGTACCGCCAAGGCCAATTATGCATGGCCTTGGCGTACCGCCAAGGATTCCGGGATTCAAATTCCCGCTCCTTCGTAGCGTACCGCGAAGACCCTATTTCTTGGTATTTCGGTTTCATTGAGTCGATTTCGTTATTGCTCGATTCTTAACGTTTATCCTAAACATCTAATACATGTTTAGCATGTATTCACATAATAACACATAACATTGTTTGATTACTGATTGTTCACCAACGTTCGTGAGACTTATGTATGTGTTTCGATAATTCCTTGAATTATCATTGATAGTTTGTGTTCGCCGTTATGAACTGTTTGCATGATTGATTAAACATAATCAACATGTAATGCACAGTCCAATAATTCCCCGAATTATTGTTTTGCGTTTGTGTTTGTGTTTGCCACAATTGGTTTCCAAAACCAATGTGCAATATACAATTCGATAGTTCCTCTAACTATCGTTTAGTTGTTTGTGTTCAACTCATGTAATTAAACAAAATTAATTGAAATGTAACAAGTATGAAAGTGAAATATTGAAAGTGTAAGAGTTGCAATTTACCTGATATTGCCGGGTGTCACATCATCCCCTTGATGAAAGAAATTTCGTCCCGAAATTTGGTTGTTGTTGGTAGTGTTTGAGAACAAAATTTTCTGGTTGTCACATCATCCCCTTTTTGAAATGAAATTTCGTCCCGAAATTTATTCGATGTTGTCGGCATTCGACGTTGTCTGTTTGAAGAGATGGGGATATTTGCGCATCATCTGGTCCTCACGTTCCCACATGAATTCAGGTCCGCTTTCGAGTTCCATCGGACTTTGACAATCGGAATCCAACTCTGTTTGAGTTGTTTGACCTCACGGTCCATGATCTCTACCGGCTCTTCCGCGAACCGTAGTTGTTCATCCACCTGGATCTCATCCAGTGGAATCACAAGTGTCTCATCAGATAAGCACTTTTTCAAGTTCGAGACTTGAAATACGTTGTGAACTCCATCGAGTTCGGCTGGTAGATTGAGTTGGTATGCCACTGGACCAATTGTCTTCAAGATCTCAAATGGTCCAACGTATCGTGGGTTTAGTTTGCCTCGTTTCCTGAAACGAATAAAGCCTTTCCATGGCGAAACTTTCAAAAGGACTTTGTCTCCTACCTGAAATTCCAGAGGCTTTCGGCGTGTGTCGGCATAGCTCTTTTGACGATCATGAGCTGATGCCATACGATTTCTGATTTGCACAATATTTTCAGTTGTTTCGTGCACAAGTTCCGGGCCTGTGAGCTGATTGTCGCCCACTTCAGCCCAGCAGATGTGTGATCGGCATTTCCTGCCATAGAGAGCCTCAAAAGGCGCTACTTTGATGCTTGTATGATAGCTGTTGTTGTAGGAGAACTCCACCAGCGATAGGTGAGTTTCCCAACTGTTGCCGAAGTCTACTACGCACGCTCGTAGCATGTCTTCGAGAGTTTGTATGGTGCGTTCGCTCTGGCCATCAGTTTGTGGGTGGTATGCTATACTCATATCCAACCGCATACCAAGCGACTTTTGCAATGATTTCCAAAAATTCGAAGTAAACCTGGCATCTCGATCTGAAATGATGGAGATTGGCACTCCATGACGCAATACTACTTCCTTAACATAGATTCTGGCTAGCTTTTCCATTTTGTCATTTTCCTTGATCGCAAAGAAATATGCTGACTTAGTCAGTCGATCCACAATTACCCAGATAATGTTGCAACCACTAGGAGTACGGGGTAATTTAGTAATGAAATCCATGGAGATCTGTTCCCACTTTCACATGGGGATCTCTGGTTGCGTGAGTAATCCAGATGGTTTCTGGTACTCAACCTAAACTTTGGCACAAGTCAATCATTTACTCACATATGTGGCGACGTCGGCTTTCATGTTTGGCCACCAATAGAGGACCTTCAGATCATGATACATCTTATCAGATCCAGGGTGAATGGAATACCGGGACTTGTGAGCCTCGTCCATCACAAGGTCTCATAAGTTCCCGTGATGTGGAACCCAGAAGAGTTCCATGAAATAGTGTAAGCCATCGGCTTTTACTTCAAGTTGTTTCTCCATTCCCCTTAGTGATTCAGCCACTAGGTTTTCTTCTTTTAGTGCCTCAACTTGGGCATTACGTATCTGTTCTAGGAGATTGGGATGGATGGTAAGTCGTAAGGCTCGTACCCTCTTGGGTTTCGAGGTATTCTTCCGACTCAGGGCGTCAGCCACAACGTTGGCTTTCCCTGGGTGATACTTGATAGCACACTCATAGTCGTTAAGGAGTTTGAGCCAGCGACGTTGTCGCGTGTTTAGTTCCTTCTGCTCAAATATGTGTTGGAGACTCTTGTGATCAGTGTATATAGTACACTTTGTACCATACAGGTAGTGTCTCCAGATCTTGAGTGCAAATACTACGGCTCCAAGTTCCAAGTCGTGGGTGGTGTAATTCTTCTCATGGAATTTCAGTTGTCGAGAAGCATATGCTATCACCTTCTCTCGCTGCATCAGCACGCAGCCAAGTCCTTGTCTTGAGGCATCGCAGTTTACTACGAAATCGTCTGTTCCCTCAGGAAGGGATAAGATAGGTGCACTACAGAGCTTCTGCTTGAGAAGTTGGAATGCAGCTTCTTGTTTATCAGTCCAAAGATATTTCTTGTCTTTATGGGTGAGATCTGTGACTGGTTGGGCTATCTTGAAAAATCCTTCAATAAATTGTCGATAATAGCCTGCCAAGCCTAGGAATTGTCGCTCCTCAGTTGGGGTCTTCGGTGCTTCCCAGTTCTTGATCGCCTCTATCTTGGACTTCTCGTATCCAGAAGTCACACTTTGAGACTTTTGCGTACAGCTTCTCTTCCTGTTGCAGTTCAAGAGCCAATTGGAGATGCTCTTTGTGTTTTTCCTGAGTCTTCAAGTAGATGAGAATATCATCGATGAAAACGATGATAAACTTGTCGAGGTAGGGTTTGCACACTCTATTCATGAGGTCCATGAATACTGTGGGTGCATTAGTTAGCCCGAATGGCATGACCAAAAACTCGTAATGGCCATACCGAGTGCGAAAGTGGTCTTAGGAATATCCTCCTCTTGAATTCTCAACTGGTGGTACCCAGATCGCAGATCAATCTTAGAGTAGTAACTCGACCCTTGCAGTGGATCGAACAGATCATCGATACGAGGTAATGGGTATCGGTTCTTGATCGTTACTTTGTTCAACTCCCGATAGTCGATGCACATATGGAACGTGCCGTCCTTCTTTTTAATGAACAGGATAGGAGCTCCCCACTGTGAGAAGCTTGCTCTAATGAAACCCTTGTCCAAAAGTTCTGGCAACTGGTTGGACAATTCCTGCATCTCTGAAGGTGCAAGTCGATAAGGTGCTCGTGCGATAGGTGCTGCTCCCGGCGCTAGATCTATGCGGAATTCCACTTGTCGAGGTGGCGGTAGTCCTGGTAGATCCTCAGGGAATACATCAGGATAGTCGCATACGACTGGGATGTCTTCCATTTTCTTCTCTTCTTCGGTCTTGTCGGTGATAACCGCCATTATGGCTGTGTATCCCTTTCGTAGGCATTTGTGAGCTTTCATGCACGAGATGATGTTCAATGGAGTGTCGCTCCTTTCGCAATTAATGTTTAAGATTTCTCCACTAGGGATGGGTATGCGCACAACCATGTCGTGGCAAACTATTTCAGCTTGGTTTTCAGACAACTAATCCATGCCCACTACGACATCAAAACTGCCTAGTGTAACTGGCATGAGGTCAATCTTAAACTTATGGTTTGCTAGCTCTAAAGTGCATTCCCTCATAATTTGCTTAGTTACAATCAGTTTACCATCAGCTAGCTCTACTGTATACTCAACCTCTAAGGGTGTTAGGGTAATGGCAAGTATCTCACTAAAGTCCTTAGATATAAAGATTTTCTTAGCTCCGGTATCAAACAATACTGAAGCGTAATTATCATTTAGGAGATACAAATTTGTTGCGACATTGAGATCCCTTCTGGCCTCCTTAGCCCCGATCATGAAGGCTTGTCCCTTTAGACCATTTTTGTTCCCGTTGTTGTTGTTGTTTTTCAAATGTGGGACGTCGTTCTTAAAGTGCCCTGGTTTCCACATTCGAAACAGCCCTTTGGTGCTTCAAGTTGTTGTTGTGGTTGTGGGTTTTTCGCCAGTATCTCACCTCTGCAATCTTTGGCGAGGTGTCCTCCTTTGCCTCACCGTTGGCATTGGATAGAGCCACATTGTTCCAAAGCATGGTGTAACTTGCATTTGTTGTACTTGGGGTGTTTTCCAGCATAGGCTCCAGAGATTTGATTGGTTGGGATGGGTGGGGTGTAAGTTTGAGGTGACCCAAACTTACGTTGTTGTGGTGGTGGTTGGAGGGTGGAAGGTTTGCTCAGGGTGTTGTCCCATTTGCGTTTGTTATCGGTCAGTTTGGCTACAGCACCACGAGGTGGTAAGAGTCCTTGAGCAACCGCTGAATCAGTGAGCTTGTGGGCCAGTCGCACAGCTTGTTGTAGGGTAATGGGATCAGCAAAGAGTACCATTCCCTGGATTTGAGGGGGAAGTCCCTCGATATACTTCTCTACGTGCTTGTAGGCCGGTGTCACCATTTCCGGGCACAGGTGTGCCAACTCATACGATCGAGCAGTGTACGCCTCGATCTCGGAACCAACCATCTTAGGGTTCCAAAACTCTGTCTCAAGTTTCTGCACTTCACCACGAGGACAGTATTCGCGGTTCATCATCCTTTTGAAATCCTCCCATGGTAGGGCATTGGCTGCATCCAACCCCAGATTCTGAACGTCGGCATTCCACCAAGTGAGGGCAGCTCCCTCAAGAGTTCTAGCAACGAACTTGACCCTGTCTTCGTTTCTGCAGTTGCTCATGGCAAAGGCCAACTCCGCCTTTTCCATCCAGCGTAATAGCCCGACAGCTCCCTCAGTGTCGTTGAATGAGTGGGGTTTGCAGTCCAGAAACATTTTGAATGTGCAGAGGGGTGGGTTGAGGTTTGCTCCTTGATTCAGTTGGTTTCGATTGCGGGTAGCATCCCGTGAAACAAGTGCCTCTTCAACTCGTTCGTTGATGAGTGCATTCAGTTCAGCTGGTGTCAGGCTGATGTTCCCACGTCCTCCCGCTTTCCGTCAACCTCTACGTCTTCCAGCCATGATCTTCATAGAGAGAATAAGCGTTAGAGCATCCTCTGCTTGTTCTTCTTCCTCAGTGTCAGACTCTTATGGGTCTGGAATGACAGCTCTGTTCTCTAGCTCTTCAGTTCTAGCTTCAGCGATGGCAGCTCGGTCTTCGGCCGCCTGGAATAATGCAATCAACTGGGTCATATCTCGATCCATCTTGTTGACTACACGACAGAGTTCTGCATGTCGAGTGTTAGTGTATCTCAGCTCCTCTGCAAGGCACTCGATTCGATCGTCCGCCCAGCCAGGTCCCGAGTCATTCTGGCAATAACATCCAACTCAAGACACTGCCTCTTGGGCTCAGGTGGTTCTAGTATGGGTGATGCATTGTAAGGTGACTCCTTCACGGGGTCCTCCTCAGGATCCCCGTCGGGGTCCTCATCAGGTGACTCCTTCACTGCCTCTTGATAGCTAGTCAATACAGTTATATTATATGTGGGTTCGTACCAAAGCTGACAGTTGTGCCTCCCGCCATGTCCTTCACAAGACAATGGCAAAGTGTATTGGTCAATATTGCACCCATTCCGACCTCCAGTCGGGTTGGCCTCCCAGGCGTGATAGGTGGGGCTTGTCGAGCCCAAATAGTACTTTCCAAGATTACCACTCTAGGCGCTCCGCGCTACTAATGGTTCGAGGTGTGTTTGCGAGGACTTTGAGTTTGTGATGTGTGCCACACATATACATATAGTGATAAAGCATGTCCATATGTAATCAAAATCATTTGTTGTATCAAAAATTGTTTATCATGCAATGTTTTCTCCCCCATAGGTAGAAAAGATAAAAAATGAGCCGTGAACTCACCTGATAGAGCAGTTCCGGTATGTATGTGTTCGCGACTTGCGAATGCTAGCACCTTCTAGTATGCACCTATAACCGTATAGGTGTGAGTATGTGTTTTGTGGTGGGTTGTATTCCATACAACTCCAAGTGTCGGTGTGCTCAACCGAGTGTGTGTGTTGACTTGTGTTGACTCGACGAATAGTTGGTGATACGTTTTATGTGTTCAGCTCGTTTATGTGTCATTAATGCAAGTAAGACATCAACATGCATCCTATGACCCTAGTCATGGCGCTTTCACGTAAGTTATGTTTCGAAAATCGTAACGCTTCCGTTTAGGGAAAGTTTCTATATTTAGAAAGTTTCTAATTTTGGAAAGTATAGTTATGAAATCCCATTTCATAAGATTAATACTTCTAATATGTTTGTAAAAATACGTTTAAACCCTTGAAACATATTGTTTGCGCATAAATCACGGTTTATTACGTTTGCCCCAAATAAAGTTTCCAAAAATAGTAAGTATCCTTTTAAATGTCCGTTTTCAAAAATCAAAGCTTCCAATATGCTTAGAAATCATTTTTAAACATATTACAACAATCTAAAATCATAGAATTGCATCTGAACATCAAAACCCCTCTTTTGATTCCCAAAAGTTTCCATTTATAATAAGTTAGACAAAAATCATGTTTTTCACCAAATCAAATACCCAAATGTGTTTCTAAACACTTCAATATGCATTTGACAATATCTAGACATGTCTAACATGTCTAGATCATCACAAATCACCAACATGAATCATCGTAGTTTTCTTTTATGGCAAGTTCTACAAAATCAGTATCATAACTCATCAAAACTCAATCTAAACACTTATCTATTATAAAATCAGTATATTTATATCAAATAACACATCAGATCACCAACAAATTCGTGTACACTACCCACATAGAGTTGCATGTGGGTGGATGTTCTTGCATGTGGGTTTTCACCCATTGCATGTTCGATCTAACACTAGATAAGCTCGTAAAACTACCTTAGAAGCCAAGATCCACTGAGTATAGTTGCTGATGATGAAGATCTAGTGATTGATGGTTGTTTCTAGCTCCTTTGCTCCTCCTCCAAGCTTCAAAAACTCCAAAATCACCAAAGGATGAAGGAGATGGCTTCAATGTTGATTCCAGAGAGTTTGGGTGTTGATTCCAAAGAGTTTTGGTCGATTTTGAGAGGAAAGGTTCGGTGGTGTGTAATAGAAATCGAACAAAATGAATTGGGAATGTCTTTATAAAGTTTTGAGTTCGGGAACTCATCGCGTACCGCCAAGGATTTCGGGATTCAAATTCCCGCTCCTTCGTAGCGTACCGCGGAGACCCTATTTCTTTGTTTTTCGGTTTTGTTGAGTCGATTTCGTTCGTGCTTGATTCTTAACGTTTATCCTAAACATCTCATACATGTTTAGCATGTATTCACATAATAACACATAAGATTGTTCGATTACTGATTGTTCACCAACGTTCGTGAGACTCGTGTGTGTGTTTCGATAATTCCTCGAATTGTCTTTGATAGTTTGTGTTCGTCGTTATGAACCGTTTGCATGATTGATTAAACATAATCAACATGTAATGCACAGTCCAATAATTCCCCGAGTTATTGTTTTGCGTTTGTATTTGTGTTTGTCACACTTGGTTTCCTAAACCATTGTGCAAATATACGATTCGATAGTTACTCGAAGTATCGTTTCGCATTTGTTTGTGTTCAACTCATCTAATTAAACAAAATTAACTAAAATGCAACAAGTATGAATGTAAAATACAGAAAGTGTAAGAGTTGCAATTTACCTGAAATTGACGGGTGTCACTGTTTAGCAAATGGTATTTCACTTAGGTAAGTCCACCAACTTTGTAGTAAAAGTGGCTAACTTATTTTTATATGAGTAAACGCTATGGTTACTTTGATCAAAATAAAACATAGTTATAACCCTTTGACATGTTTTAAAACCATGTCTATGATTTGGACATGTGTTTTAAAGTTTATCTATGTTTTTAACCCAAAGTTTAAGTAATATAAGTGAGAACATCTTAACCCGATTGCACCCAACCTAAAGTGTGTTCTCGATTAATACTTGCTTGAGGGTTTCTCGGTTTAGACAACCAACCTAAAGTGGTGTTCTCGGCTGGAATTTAAATGATATCCGAATAGGTGTGTGTGTTAATTAAATTGGCTGGAACATTTGTTCTTCACGTAGCATGTGGTCCACAAGGGTTTCTTATTTTTGATTTGGAGTTGTCGACCCCAAGAAGAGAAAAAAAAAAAAAGAGTTCTCGAATTTACACAACACAATTTAATTCTCAGAGGGATTTATTTTGGATCACAATTAGGACAAATTGGTTCTTGGTTTAAGCAGCCAACTACATGGTGTTCTTGGTTGTTTAAGGTTATTCTCGAATGAATGCACACCATTATTATATGGTTCTCGGGTTTAGAGGTCTCGACAAGGTGTTCTCAAATTGCATATGGGTTTCTCGAATAGTACATGGGGTTCTTGAATTTTAAGGTTTAAAACAAAAGGGTTCTCGACAATTTAAAGGGTTGGTTCTCAACTTTGTGCTAAGATGGGTTCTCGAGTAACTTCATCTTCAACCTTCCCATTTACCCAGACTCCCGTAACTTGCAGGTTCCTTAAAACCCTCATTTTTCATTTTATTTATGCTCAAATGATCCAGAAAAACTCATTTAAAAGGGAAGAATTCAAGATTTTTCATTTTATTTATGCTCAAATGATCTAGAAAAACTCATTTAAAAGTGAAGAATTCAAGGTTTGATAAGAAAAAATTCGAGTTCAAGGTTCATTCATCCGGGTTTGTAAAAACCCTAAAAATCCGAAAGTTTGAGCTCACATTACCTGCAAATCAGTGGATTTCAAGTCCGATATGCTGTACTTTCGACTCGTCAAGGACTTCGATTTGATACCAAGTTTGCTCAATTTGAGCAAGAAATGAAGAAGCTATGATGATTTTTATGAAGAAAAATCTAGAGAGAGAGAGATTCCGAAAATCTTAGAGAGAG
Source organism: Mikania micrantha (assembly GCA_009363875.1). Lineage (NCBI taxonomy): Eukaryota > Viridiplantae > Streptophyta > Magnoliopsida > Asterales > Asteraceae > Mikania > Mikania micrantha. The sequence goes on along the minus strand of CM018694.1, from coordinate 54,927,255 downwards.
GGTAGATGAAGAATTAAATGTGGTATTAAATGTTTTCTAGGGTTTTATACCCCGTGTGAGTTCGGGTTCGTTTCGTTTGCTTGGTTTTTAAGTTTACATCACGTTTAATATCGTAACGCGAAATTTACGAACTTTAAATAAAATAGTTTTATTTCAATCTTTTTAAGGTGGTTATTCCTAGTAATATTTTATAATTCTTTTATTTATTTTATTGTTTCGAAATGTTTGTGTGAATCGTCACCCACGCAAACACACTGTCATTTTATTGTTCGTAAATAATACTGAAGTATTGTTTTGAATTGGGCATCCTCACGGTCGGACTCAACTAAACTGAACCGTTTTCAAATTGTTATGATCAAATTCACATTGTTTTCTCACTGAATTGTCGGCCATCTTATTCCTGTTGTTTGTGGACATCAGATCGGAACCGATATGTTTTTGTCATTTGTTCTCACAATTGTTGTTTCACATGTGTTGTTGTATATTTATATTTCAATTCTCATTGAATTATATAAAACTGTTAATTGTTTTCATAGCCCTGTTTTCACACAACTGTTAAGCATATTGTATTTACACATAGTAAATAGTAAAAGTACATGTATCGTACGGACTTGTCGGACGACCTGGTACTAGTTGTCACAGAGCCCTACATTAATAAAAAAAGAAGAAGAAAACCTGCACCTTTATATTTACTTTAATGTGAGCCCTAAAGTAATAAGATGTAGTTATTTGGTTAACGCAATAAGAAAGGGTTAACAATTGATCATCTCCCTATATATATATATATATATATAGAGTATAGACACACACGCACATAATATATACACACACACATATACAAATATATACATAATATGTATATAGTTAAAATATAAGTTTATACAGATCACATTTTGGATCAAATGGAATGACATCGTATTACTATCATGCATAAAAAGATCCACACATAAATGCAAATATACATGCATAACTTACAAAGATACATACATACATACATATGTACACAAAACATAATTTCAACATATTTTTAAACATATATGTAAATCTCACCTTCAAAATTTTTTAAAAATTCGGCTTCTAGACGAAATGTCGGAATAAAATATTTCCTCAACTTAGTCCCACCCAAATCACCTACATACAACATTGTAAGCTACAATTAATAATTTAGTTAAAAACCTTGAAAAATAAGAAGATATATGGTTGCTTACAAATACATATACATACATAAATACAACTACGTATATACAAGTATACAAATATACACATAATACACAACTAGACATTCAAGCTTACACACATACATACAAATTAAACATACATACGTCCAAATTAAAAAAAAAAACATAATTTCCATAATATTACCTTAAAAATACGGCTTATAGACGAGGTGTCATCAGGACAAACTCGTTATCTTAACTTAGTCACCCAAAATCTTCTACATTTAACGGATTTAACCACCAATTAGCACAAAAAAGAACAACCCTAAATTTTCAAGAATAGATCTACTTACATAGTGTAGAAGATGACCCAAAATAAGAAAATCAATTGATTGTGGCTACTATATGACTAAAACCACGCAAATCGGACGAAATCTCTCCATGGGAGGTGACATCTACCAGTTGGGGAGAAGAAAATGGGTGAAAAGTGGTGTTTGGGAGCTGCAGGTCGATTTCTAGGTTGTTTAAGCATGTCGCGATGACCTGTCGTTGGCACAGGGTGAGCACAAAATGACATTGTTTGCTTAAATGACGATTAAAAATAATAAAAAATGTTGGAAACTCTATATCGACGGCATGTCGTCGTGGGAAAAAAGGGAAAAATAATAATTACCTTGTGCCACCGAGTTGTCATTGGGATAGACTTCCGAGAACCGGGAAAAAATTTAGCATGCATGCACAAATGGCGGAAAAAGCTTGGGGTTTGTGTCGACGACCTGTCGTCATGATAAAGCAAATTAAAACACAAAAAAAAAATATCTTGAGCTTTCTGCTGACGAGCTATCATCGTGGGAGGTGTTTTATACTGACGACAATGTCGCTGTTTTGAGTACAAATTAACAAGTATAATTTTTGGCAAAACCGAATTAGTAAAGTGGGGTTTTGTGTTTTACAATCAAAAATATTAATTATGCGCTTTTGTAATGAAATTATCCCCGAGGATCCCTAGGGATATTTGAGAATATGAAACAGAAAAATAGCCAAACACACGAGATTTAGAGGAGGAAAAGCCCTTAATCCCTTAGGATTGCCGGCATAAAACCTCGGGAGGTAACAAATGTCACTCTGCCTAATTTATTAATGTAACTGTAAATAAAATACAAAGAAAGAGCGCAATGAGATCGACGCTTGTCGTGTATATAATCTTGTGAGATAGCTAAGTGTGTTGTGTCCCCTATTATCGATCATTGCATCGGTATTTATACTATAATTTTACAACAAACAGTCATTAAAGTTGTTCCGGTTATTTCGGCATCATTCCTTTTGTGGACGACTCATTCAAAAATAATGCCGTTGAATCCTCTTGGTCCTCCTGGTCCTCTTAGTCCATGATCTTCATTTGGGACGCCTGCTAATCTCTCCGTAATTATAGCTCGGTAAGTTGTAGACCTGTTTGACCTACAAACTCAACATTAAGTCAAATATAAAAAGAGATATGAGTAAGACATAAATATATCCTTAAATATCCTTAAATATCCTTGATCCTGAAATATTTCGGGTAAATTTTGGTGCTCAACAGTCGGGATAGATGACGACGTATCGGACTAGTTTTCTTGTTGTGCTTGGTTATTTTTAGCAAGACCTAATGACCTATACTATAACCAAAAGGTCACATAAGGATTTATGTGTATTACTTGCTATAATTACATTTACATAATATGACAACCATGTTCAAACCATTCGAGCTCGCACCATCATCCATCCAGGAAGCACCAATATGTCTCGAGTGATTACAATCTATCATTCTTACTCATACTGTATACTAGGCACGTGATGGCACCAATAGTCATAAAGGCTCAGTGAAAAAGCTAAGAGATAGATGTGCAAAAGCACAAATATTGGTTGGTCGATGCTACATATCAGTTTTGTGTGATTGATAAGGCCCTGCTAAAGCAACAACAATAACATAAAGGGCAACAAGTAAGGAAACTCGAGCGACAATAACACATATGTGTATGCTGAGCATCGCTAAGATTGTTATGGATTCATGTGTCGACATTCACCTTTTCTATTAGTTGGATATTAAGCAATTGACAGTTCTGTTACTTTGTGTTAGACGATAAGTAGTTACACCACGTCTGACTTATTATCCCATTACTTTTCTACAATATGAAAAGTGATTGCATTCCGCCTGACTCGTTATGTTGTGACATTTATACCAAACGGTAAATGATTATGCTACGTCTAACTAGTTTTGTTTTTACTTTTATATCATAAGTGATACACTTTTTCTTACTCGTCATGCTATCCAAATAGTATTAAGAAATTTTGTACCAAAATTTTATGTTCTTAATGAAATCTTTATGTTCAAAAACTATTATAACATGTCTTATGTGTGCATTATTTTACCTTGTTCTTATTAAATGAGGAATAGAGAGTAATTCCATAGGAATCTCATATTTTTTTCGCAAGTGCATTTACTTTGTTTAATAATATTGATATGTATAGAAAATGACACCAAAGAAAGAAGAAAACTGAGGAACATCGATCAAACAATCAACACATACGCAATAATCAATCTCAACCAAATTGATATAGCTTGGATTATAGCTGAGCAAATTTCTAAAGCAATTCCTACCACTATACACATGTCACTCCCATTAAGGATGATAATGTCATCGGTAGTAACCACCGAGGTCCCACCAAACAACAACAATTGCAGTCAGGATTCTCCGAGATATTAAGTGTCTTGTGTTAATTCTAAAAATAGATTCTTGTGTGTGTGTGTGATAATTCGTTTGTAACTAAATTTGAATTGAGTTAATTGTTTTTTTAAATAAATTTTAAATTATAATTAGTTATTTGGTCAAATGTTTAAGAAACAAGTTTTTCTTTTAGATTTTAGAAAAATTCGTAACTAGGTTAAATATATTTAATAAATTGGATTATAAATTATATATGTTTGTTGTAAAATAAATTAATATATATATATATATATATATATATTAATCTTATCTTACTATACTAATAAAAGAAAATAAATTTTGTCACTTGTCATAATATTATAACACTAATGTCAAATGTCAATTTTTTATTAAATTCATTTAATTCTCTCCTATTAAATAACTATATTCTCATTATAATTAAATAATTATAATACTACTAACTAATAATATTATTTATCATTATGTTTAACGTTATTTTTTAATTCAGTCATTTAAATTTTAATAATTACATAAATTATATTATATTTTATTTACTTATAAAAGTTAGCCTTTGATAGAACACATGGTGAAGTTTATCATCAGTTAGTTTAAATATATAACTGTTCAAAATCAAAAGATTACATATCGTTTGTATAGTTATAAAAGTTTTTAATTATTGTTTTATTAGTTAAAGTATTTATTAATATGTAAATTAATCATTTTATCTTAAAATATCCTTTTACAATTTTTAAATTTTTATTAGTAATTATTTAATATTTTATATCAAATCCATGTAATACACGGGGTAATAATCTAATATATATATATATATATATATATATCAAAAATAATTTAAAATTTTGAGCCTACTAAAAAATAAGCCATGTGCGGTCGCATCTTCCACTTTTGCTGTAATACCCCATGTTTGCAGTGAAATTAGCTAGAAATAAGGAGGTTTCCTATGATTGTAAATTTTTTACAAGTCCTATAAGTTTACAACTAATCAGTTTTTAAAAGATCCTATTGAAATTAATAAATTTCAAAAAATCTACCTACTCTAATAAATGAGTATTTTTAAAAGACACGTGTCGTATTTTAGTTAAATCTGAAAATGTTTTTCCCACCTATTTAATTTTACTAATAAATGCTATTAATTTTTAGTAATTTATAATTAAATATTAGAAAAATATAATTTTTCTTAAAATAATTCAATTATATTTTATCATAAATATAATTTTATAATTATTGAATATTTATTATAATGTTAATGAATTATATTTTGTATTATTTAACCCGTATAGTACACCGTTTTTTAGGCTAGTAAAATAATAGAAGTGTAGCGTCAACATAAAGAGTAGAGTCACTATCTTTGCATAACTTATTCCGTTTGATGGTTTAATATTTTGATTGTTTACTTTACGAAAATGAGTTCACTTGAGTATCATTTTAAATGTTAAAATTCATCAAAATAAAATTAAGGAATAACTGAAATATTTTTTATAAACTTTTTACTTCATGCTTCATAGTAAAAGCCTACGTTTATATGCTATAATTTTTCTATTGTTGATGCTTCGTAAAATAATACATCTTTACATGTATCAACCTAAGTTAGGATGATTTTTCATAGTGGATACTGACTTGATTACTTAGAATCGTGTTGGTTATTGAGAAACATAGTGGTTGATCACATAAATAGGTTTCTAATGATTATAAGAAAATAAAACGTTAAAAGAATAAATATTCAAAAATAAAATACTTTCTCAAGTAGTAACTAGTTTTTTTTAACGGCATTTGATCTCAACGTGTGAACCACTGATTTCCAGGCCACGTCACCAAGATCTAGTTACCATGACCTCCGTTGAGATCCCACCACCACCCCAGGAGGAAACTGCACCGGAAAACCCCCTAACCTCCCAAGGACCCCTATTTCGACTTGGGAGAGATTTGAACCCGTGACCTCCCACAGGGAAGCCAAAGGGGTAACCATTAGGCTAGAAGCCCTTGGTTAGGTAGTAACTAGTAAGTGATATTTTTCCCTCATCAACTAGTAAAGGCAGGGGTGTTTACGGTTCAGTTTCAAATTGTAACACTGTCCAAACAGGTCATCATTTTGGTTTTGCAGATAGTTTTTTTAAAAAAATTTGATTAGTCGGTTTCAAAAGTTTGAAATCGTAATAAACGGTTTGGTTAATGGTTTTCACTAAAATCCGGCTGTTAAAAAATCGGACTAGACCGTGTAATATATATACACACGCATAGAAACACACATATTAGATAGATTGATAAGTTTGCTATTCAGGTATCATTTAACAAAAAAAAAAAAATTGGGCTCACAATGTAAATATTTGATCTCAAATCGTAAAACATTTCAGTTTTTATTTTTAACGGGTCAAAAAGCAAAAACATAAATGGCCAAATCCTAAACCAAACCGTTGATAACGGTTCGGTTTTGTTCAGTTTTTTCTTAACAGTTCAGTTTTGATTATCATTATTCAAAAACCGTTTTTAACGGTTTGGTATATGGTTCCATTCAAGAACTGTATAAACCGGATCGTGAACTCCCTAAGTAAAGATATGAAATATGTTGTATTCGTCAAAAATAAAAATAAAAATAAAACAAAGTATGTTTTTTTTAACAACAAAGATAAAACAAAGTATGTTGAATACCATGATAAAATAATACATGGATTTTTTTTCTAAAGAAATGGATCAACCTTATGGGTTTGACCCAAATCTGTCCCGTTTCTATAATCATGTTGCGAGGTCGACCTGAAATGAAACCGAACCTGTTTAGCCAAAATCCTAACCCAAAAAATTCATGTTAGATTCGTGTCGTGTTCTTGGGTCGTGTCGAAAATTCATGCCCCTACTTTTGGTTGGGGTGAGAACACCTTATCACTATACCCAACCTCATCCATAAATAAAACAATATATATGTGGGGGAGACAGTGGTTGACTAATGTTAGTCTCTTGACTTTTTTATAAAATATCATGTGTTCGAACCTGAGTCGAAACATATTCTGAGGGGACGGTTGAAATAATGTCTTAGGTATCCTCATACATAGCCGTTCAAAAAAAGCATAACGAAAAAAAGATAGTGGTTGACTTGTCGCTTTTGACGAATGAACGCTGAACCCAGAAATTAAATGCCGTTGACTTGGTATTCTCATTGACATTAAGATGTAGCCTACTGCCTACGAGAATTATTTAGTTAAAACTAGTTGGGACTAAAAACCATATATGAGGTCAAGAAGAATCTTTGAATGCTTTCGTCTTCTCATAAGTTGCTTGCACATCATTGCAATATAGAAAATAAAAAATCAAGCTCTTTGTAATTTTAAGCGTTAACAGAAACATCAAAATTATTTTAAAAAATACAATATGTAATGGTAAGCTTTAAATATATAAAATTGAAAATATATCAGGAAGACATTGTAAATTAAAGGTTATTAAAGATAAATAAAATTTGTTTACGAATAATTATATTAAAATAAAAACAAAATATACATATAAAAAAATTATGGATACTTTGATCAAATAAAAAAATCTAGTACAGAAAAAGACTAATACAAGAGGTGGATCCACTAATAAGAGATTTTTACATAAAAGGAATAAGAACTAATAACAGTTTGACATATAACATGATAATTTAGGTATAACTTCCTATTTTTTGTACCAGATTTTTATTTTTTTATTCTATTTTTTTTTGTTTTGTATTTTTTTTTGTATGTGATTTTTGTGTTTTTTCATTGTATTAATTCTTTTTTATACTAGATTTTTTTGTACTGTATTTTTCTTTTGTATTGGATTTTGTGTTTTTTATGTACTAAATTATGTTTTATGTACTGGATTTTTGTTTTTTTATAAATTTGTGACATGTCACGTATCAAACTTTTATTAATTCTTATTGTTGTTAAGCAAAAAACATTTTTAATTATAGTGGATTCAACCCCTTGTATTTATTGTTTTCAGTACTAGATGTTTTTTGTATTACATTTTTCTTTTTTGTACTTGATTTTTATTTTTGTATTGGATTTTGTGGTTTTAATGTATTGGATTATGTTTTATGTGCTGGATTTTTGTTTTTTATATTTGTATCATGTCACGTATCAAACTTCTATTGGTTCTTATTTTTATTAGACAAAAATCTCTTATTAGTGGATCCAACTCTTACAATTATATTAGTTCAGAAGCTCGTGTAATGTACATATATGCTGAATAATTAAAATACGACAATTAATAATTTACTTATATATATATATTTTCTTGCTGGAATGAGAAATGAATTTAAATATTATAAAAAATGTATTAGGAAATAGTAAAGCTGTTTAAAAAAACTCACGGCTCGAGTCTCGCTCGAAGCTCGGCTCGAAAAAGGCTTGGATCGAAAAAAGCTCATTAAAAACGAGCCGAACCGGAACCATGGTTTGCTTGGCTCGGCTCATGGCTCGACTCGTTGGCTCGGCTCGATTTTTAATATTTATATATATACATATATATATATATATTAAATTATATAGACACACATACATATATATTATACATAATATATATTAAAAATGTTAACTGTCAAAATTGTGTCTTAATTGGTAAAAATAACCCAAACTAGCTATAATAAGGTTAAAATGTCAAACTTTAGTTTAAACGAGTCAAAATAAGGTTAAACTATCTTTAATAAGGTTAAAGTGTTAAAGTTGTGCTTAAAGGGTCAAAATAACTCAAACTAACTTTAATAAGATTAAAGTGTCAAAGTTGTGTTTTAATTGGTTAAAATAACCCAAACTAGTTTTATAAAGGTTAAAGTGTCAAAGTTGTGTCTTAATTGGTAAAAATAACCCAAACTAGCAATAATAAAGTTAAAATGTCAAACTTTAGCTTAAACAAGTCAAAATAAGGTTAAGGTGTCAAAGTTGTGTTTTAAATTTGTCAAGTGAGGTTAAAATGTTAAAGTTGTGCTTAAATGAGTCAAAATAACCTAAACTAGCTTTAATAATGTTAAAATATCAAATTTTAGTAAAAATATTTACTTTAGCAAAGGATTCAAAACGAAGCTAGAAGGTTGGAAAACAACTCAAGCTCAAAAATTTCTAACGAATATGATGTCATGAAACACGCCTTTGGTGGAAGGCGTGGACACATTCGTGGAGTTGGCCGAGTTGTTAAAAGTGTGCCTGCCGAGATGTCAAGTTCATATCTTGCTCACTTTAAAGAGATGCAACAAAATTGGGAGCAATAAATGAGACAACAAGTGCAAAAATGAAAACATGCACAAGATACAAGCAAACTTTGCCAAGCAATTCGAAGAAATGCGCCAATCGTTCCAACACCAAAAAGATTTCTAAAATGAAAGTGATGAAAGTGAGAGTGATTAGGTTCCTTTTGATCGTGAATTGTTAAACTATTTGCATGTTTGTTTTTTGGTATGTTTGATGATACATTAAGAAGTTTATGTGTTGTTACATTTGGATGATTTGGGTTTGAATGTTGTGGGATTTAATCGTTTAATATTTGGGTTTGTATGATCTTTGCATTAATGTTAAAAATTTGTATTTGAATGATTTTGCAGGTTTGTGAATTTGGGTTTGTAAGATTTTGTAAAAATCTAGAAAAATATGCAAATGCAACAGAATTGTTGAAACTGCAGATAAAAATATAGCGACGACATGACATCGCTATAGGGAATCCCAAAATTTCTAGATACTGTGATCTAGCGACGACATGTCATCGCTAATTTTCGTCCCTTTTGAATTTCCTATTATTTTTTTAAAAAAATTGATTTATTGATAATATCTATAGCGACGACATGTCGTCGCGACAAAATAATAATAAAAAATAATGAATATTAATTGATTACGTGGAAAATAATTTCGAATTTTTTTCTTTTTACCAATAGTGACGACATGTCGTTGCTAAAAGTTAACCTATAGAGACGACATATATAGCGACGACACCTGATGGCTATAGAGACGAGACTGTAACGACGTTTTTTTTGGCAACCAAATGTCGTCACGATAGCCTCAATTGACTCATGTCGTCGCTATAGGGTCTTGTGTTTTTGTTGTTTTAGCTGCCGATTGCTGTAGTGATTAAGAAGAAAGTAAAAGTAAAGCTTATTAGGGAATGACAATGGTCGGGTTTGGTACCGGTTTGAGTCATATCAACATCATACCTTATGATAAACGTTTGTCTCATATATATCAGGTAGATGTGAAAATTCGGAATTATTTATGCACTAAAAATAAAAAGAAATATTTGAAAAATGAAAATTGGGTATATTTATCAGACAAATGGGTATTTATAATCAGGTACACGGGTGGATAAGTGGAACGGGTAAATGAGTATATATAATCGAGTAATGGGATGAGGTAAACGGGTGTATGAACGAATCTCATGCAGATCACATACCCGTAAAAATTTTAAAAATTATCATCATACCCCTCCCAATACTGATCGGGTTCAGGAATATCTGTCATATATGTTGCCAGTTTTAAGTAAACCTGTTAGACACAGGTTTTTTTTTTTCCGCTATCACTATAAACATTCGTTCCAAGTTTTTCTATTTAAGATGCATGTACATAAATATGATCAAAGTTTTGCTTGGTGGTAACAATACACAGGTGACGAGCTGTGATTCTACCCACATGACATCATATCACATTTTGCCATTTTCCAAAGGCAAAACTAATATATGCTCACTTTTTTAATTAAAAAGAATTTGCCAGGAAAAAACTTATAATAAACATTTAGAAATGACAACCGATCTTTATCATTTTCACCACACAAAGTCCATGCATTTTCATCTTAAAAAAATCCATTTCACACTTCAACGGTTCAACCTAGAAACTATGAATCTTTACAACTAACATTTGTTTAACCCTATCGATCCAAACCAAACCTCCATGTTTAGAAAACTTAATATGAAATTAGTGATTTTATATATTTTATCAAAAGTATTGATTTTATGTACATGTGTATGTATAAATAATTAATGAATAAGTAATTACTAGAAAAATGATCACTATCAATAGTTATAATACAAATTTACAAAATAACTAAATGACATGTGTGTATAGGGCTTCATAAATCATAACTAATAATAAATCGTACAACTTATTAACTAGTTTTAATTGGTTGATTTAAATAATATAATTTAAGATGAATGATCATATTAATTATGGGAAAATGAGTGGTTAATATATCTTGAAACGCATTTTAGATACTTGCAAACTAAATACAAATTAACACATTGCATTTTTATATTTAATTCAAATATATTCTCATCAGTTATTTTCAAAGTATTCGTAATTACATAAATGAAAACAATATCTTTTATACATATGATAAATTTTTCTATAAAAGTATGCCATTAAATACAGATCATTTGCATTGATATAATCACAATTTGTTACGTGGTTTGTAGTTTGTACTCATTCTATTTATGTAATTTATATAAATGTTACAACTCTTTGCATTAATTGCACTTGTAACTTTTACTGATTGAAATTTATTTAATGATATAATTTATATTCAAGATTAAAGGGTAGGGTTTTTTTTTTGAAAAATGGTTAGTTTTTTGAAAAGAAGGAAATTTGTGTAATAATATTATTCCTTGGTACATTGTGTAATTACGAACGTTTTAGAAAAAACTTACATTACTATAATGGAATTAAAAAAAAGTTATGAAGAGTTTAATGCTATAAATTTTATCAAAAAAATATTATAAAAAAATTATAAATGTGTAAAAATCAATAGGGAATTTTTGATTTAAATAGTAAATTAGAGGGACTATTATAAGTGTAACACTTGTCACAATCTGATTAATAAAAAAATAATTAAAAACTTAAATCACTATACAAATGATATATAACATTTTGTTGTGTAACAATTGATATATTTGAAATAACTGACGTTAAAAATTCAGTTTGTATTATATTGTAAACTAACTTTTATAATTCAATAATATAAAATATAATTTTTGTAATTATTAAAGTTAAATGACTCAATTAAAAATTGCATTAAACATAACAAACTATACGTGTAACTTTGTTTATCATTTTTATTACTTTAGTTTTTAAATAAATTAAAAAACGTCCACTTTTATAAAATTCTCATTGTTTATGAAGACTTTTTTTTACATAATTTTTTTTGAAAATAAAAAATTTCTTATTTTAAAAATTTGTTTTTAGAAAATTTCTTATTTTATAAAATAATTTTAAGTGTGTTTTATAATAAAAAGATTAATAATATATTAGTTATTATTATTACAATTATTTAATAAAAGAAATAATTTATTTAATAAGAAAGACAATATAATTATTTAATATGAGAGATAATTAAATGAAATAATAAATAATTGATAAGTGACAATAGTGGTATAAGAATGTGACAACTGTCAATGATGATATAAGAAGATAACAAGTGACCAAATTATTATTATTTTATTATATAGTATACATATAGATATAGATATAGAAATTGATAAGAAAATAAAGAAATAACAAATACTTATTACACATGCAATAAAATTGTACTTTTACATTGGGTAACATTAAAAACAATTTGAAACATATGTGAAATGGTTATTTACATATGTTATTTTATATTTATAAGGTTTTTTATTTTCTTATAATAACAAACATTACAACCCTAAAATCTAAATTTTTATTTTCTGATAAAATATTACGGTTTTTTTAACTTAAGAGTTTTCAGTTGTATCTTATTTCCATTGTATTTATGTGTGTATATATAACGTCAAAGCTCATCAAATAGAGTGATTAAAATAATTTGACCAAGTCATCTTCTTAATGTGAACTTGTGAAATTTCCTTGCGACCTTTTCGGCCATTAATGTTTTTATAATATTTTAACATGTTCTTTCTTTTAAATAAACAAAACCTTTCACACTGATTTTTTAGTTGTAACATTCTTGATTTCTTTTATGTAATGATGATATATTAGTTAGAGTGATACCGGGGAACTGGACGTTTGCTGTTCAAAAAAAAACTAATCTAATTTATTAAGATTTGAACACACATGATCTCACATTAAGGATGCTTTTAGGTTTTTTTTTTTTAAATTAGGGTTTGGATTCCTTGGTTTTTTGTTATATAAATCCTTCCTGTTTACCGATTCAAATAAGATTCAAGTCATCGGCTTATGTTTATTCACGTCAAGTTAATCGATATTCGGGTTTCTAAGTACAAGTTACAAAGCATATAGGAGCGTAAACAATTTGGGTCTGGGGTCACTAAGAATCTAGTTTGACTTGTTTAATTTAAGCGAAATTGAACTTGAGCTTGAGTTTGGCTCGTTGAGATATTTATTTGTTAAGCTCGAGCTTCACTTATAAGAAGAATTCCAAGCTTTAAAGGAGACTCGGCTCGGCTTGTCCTTATTTAATTATTTAATTTATTTACTTTTATTATTAATTTCATTTATATTTAAAACTATACTTTTCATATATAACACAGTATATATGATTAAATTAAATTTATCATTATTTCATATGCAAAATAATTATTTACATAACTATACATTTATCAATATAAACTAAAATTATATAAATGAAAAATTCATGTATGGTAGCAAGTTGGTCCGAAGGCCTAATCAAGCTCGATATCTGAAAGCTTGAGTTTTGATTAAATAACTAAAGAAGATATATATCAAGGCTAGCTTTTAATTTGCTAGCATCGACTCATTTAAGCATTTTAATTATAAATACAATATCTAGTAGCTTACCAACATTGATACATTTTGATGGTTGATGGATCAGGTTATGGTCTTTTCACAACACTTAATCATATTTCTTTCAAAAGTTGATAGATGCAGAATATTCTATCAATTCTATCTCAAACACATTAGCAAAATAACAAAGTTTGAACACAAAAATTACTTCAATCTCAATTGTATATTTCTTTCACAAGTCAAGTGTACAAGTCTCTTAGCCAAACTCTCTCCCAAGTTGAGTTACAACTAAAAGGTTATCTACTACATGCTACAACTATATCCTAGTAGAGATATAAGGCTGGACAAAACAATAGAAACAAACAAATGTTAAATCTACTATTTTATTATGACTTGACAGGCCAAGATCTATATTAATTATAATTAATACAAATAACTTCATTGACTTTTACATTAATTACCTACACTACAAAAGACATTAATGAGAATATCTTCATAACATCTTCTGCTGATTTGAAGCAACTATGAATATTTCTTCAATAGGAAAAAAATATCAGCAATCGAAAGTCTTCAGAAGTCTTTGTATATGAGGCTGTTAAGCAATCTCCAACTTGATTTTAAGAAGAAAGTTGGTGCCATATCGAAAGGTCTAATTAACTTGGAGACCTTCCGATGTTCTTCTTTATCGGAAGACATTTGTGACCATTCTCAATTTCCAGGTTAAAATAATAACTCGGAAATAAAGAAAATGAGTGTAAGCAAAATCACGAAACGAGGCTCCGATTTCAAGATACACAGAATCGAATATAGCATTAAATAAGAGATCAGATATTTTGATCTTTTTAGGTCTTGAAATTATAATGGTTGGAAAGAGCTTGAAAAATCGTAAACGTTGGCGAAAACGGCTCGTAAAACGAAGTTCGTATGCTCCCAGAATCGCGAAAACAAAATTGAAATTTGACTAAGGCGGTAGAGGTACGCCAAGGACCCTCTTTTCTCCCTTGGCGGTACGCGAAGGACCCATCTGGTATAAAAATCTGAACTCCTCGATCAGATTTCATTTCTGGTCAAAAATAAGCGATTTCCAGACGAAACAGAGCTGTTTCTACCCTTTAAACTCATATTTGAAGCCATCCAAGCGTCCGGATCAAGCTAGGGAACGTTTCTACGTCCTGATCATCGTTTTCATCCGAGAAATCCGTCCGATCGGGTAATGGTTCGTTTTATATTACTATTTTGATAATGAATGGTTTAGATCTAGATTTTTAAACGTGATATCATGGTTATTGTTGTTGATTATTGCCTAGATGATGGCTAGGAATAGTTAGAAATGAAGAACTCGACAGGTTAACGGTGAAATATTTGTTTTGATCCGTTATAGTGTCCGATTATCATGAAACCATATCATAGGTCATAATGGTTTTAACCATTTGATTATAACAATGGTTGTGATTATCCTGATCATTCTTTGGAATGATCAATGACAAGGATTAACTATTTCTAAACCTGGAATCCATCAAGAAACTGTTTTGGTGATATAATAACCAACAATACTAATTTGGTTAATCTGGGAACGTCCTGATTAAACTAACAAATCATAAGTTTCTTAATAAGAACCTAAATCATTATACGTTCTCAGTTAACACACGTTGTCAGATGTTAAACTAAGGAAACTGATTAAACATTTGAAATAAGATTGATGACTTGAGTTGTAATGTTCTTGACATTGAACGTCAAGAAAAGTTATGAGAGTCAGATTAAGCTTAAGTAACCCATAGAACTTTAATGACATGCAGGTTTAGAGTTCAAGAACTAGTGACACGAACGTTGTGCATTGTTATTGATTTGAATCAACTCAGGTGAGTTCATGACCCATTTTTCTGTATTTTGGCTTTTGAAACTCGGGGAATGAGAACACATAAATACTTATTTGAAACATTCTGATTTTTGGTGAAACCTGATTAGATCAAGTGGAGATCTGAAACGCTTTTGTTACATTTTGTGAAACATGAAACCTGATTAGATCAGGTGGAGATCTGAAACGCTTTTGATACATTTTGTGAAACATGAAAGCTGATTGGATCATGTGGAGCTCTGAAATGCTTTTGATACATTTTGTGAAACATGATACGTGATTTGATCAGGTAGAACTCTGAAACGCTTTCGCTTCATTTTGTGAAACATGAAAACTTATTTACATCATGTGAAACGCTGAAATACTTTTGAAACACTTTGTGAAACAAGAAAACGAAAGCGTTGTAAAACATTTGGTTGAAACACTTGACAGTGGGGCGAAACATATGACCAAACTTGTCATTATTTCACGGGTTACACATTTGTCGCTAAGTCCCCTATTCTGTAACCGTTAACCGTGGGGGAGGGGCGTGATTATTGAGAATAGATTCTATTTGTGATTGGCAATCCTCGCCCGTAGTTCGTAGCTAAAACCACGACTGGATGTCGAGCGGGCGCTCAATAAGGCTAAAACATACAATGTCTTGCGACAAGGACATTGGGAAGGGGCAAACACTGAACTCGTCAGCTCGGTTACGGAAGCCCAGGAGTTATAATTGGACAGTTGGTCGGGGAACTAATACACGACATTGTTGGAAGGAACAATGTTCGCACTAGATACCAATGTTTTACACCCAATTTGGGACATAAATATTATTTAACTCTTTATATGCAAACATTTGAACCGTTTGAGATACATTACATACATTCTTAACAAATAAACTTGTGAACTCACTAGCGATATGCTGATTGTTTAAAATCATGTTTTCTCAGATGCATAATGATACAGGGGGTGGAGCTGGGAGCTTAATCTTTGGAGACATATAGTACAGTCTATGAGAGATAGACTTAACTGTGTGATACATAGCATAGTATATATGTGTAATAGCATGGTATATATGTGTGAAACTCAGTCAAAACTGTTATTACATTAGGCTTGTGGCTTATGTAGCTGTAATATTGCTATGTAATATAGAAACATATGTGTCTTTTGTTGTAAATCATGACTGTGAAACCTTGAAAGTCACACCGTACGCTTCCGCAACGACAAGGGTGTGACAACATTAATACAATTGATCATCCAAATCATTGAGACCCACAATATAATGTAATCTTCGGAAGTTTTGTCTTCTGTAATCGGAAGGCTTTTGTAAGATATTGATCATTGAGATAATTGAGCCTTGCAATATGTTGTAGTCTTCAGAAGCATTGTCTTATGTCTGGTCATCAAAAAAATAGTGTCCGGAAGTATTCAGTCTTTCGAAGGTTAATTATACCTTCTGAAGATTGATGACTTTCGATTGATAATTCTATCCTTCCGATGTCCTCTTTGGACTTGTTGGAGATTGGTTAGGCCAAGAGAGTTAGTGTTTTGGTAAGCACCAGCCTTTTATCATCTTACAACGGTTCAATTGGTCACACCATTGCAATCAGTTCAAATGAATGAGAATGTGAACATTGTAGGTTTATAGTTTGAAAATAGAGTTTATATGTTTTTGAGTTATATACTTTATGATTTCATCTTAAACAATTTTAGTGGTACTAAAAATCTTGAATCGAATAAATGCAAGAGAAAACAAGGACCATTAAGTTTCATATTTTTAAAGCATAACAGTATATCATACCAATGACCTTCCTACTAGGTGTAAACAAATTAAGGCTACTCGTGAAAAATTGAAGATCGGAATGACATAAAACCCGAATTAGTCGAGCTTAAACGATCCCAAGCCCTAAAATAAGGCATTTTTAGTTATTAGGCTCGATTTTAAGCTTCACATGTCACATAACTGATAATTACCAAAGGTGCTTTGTCTTAGCGTGACTTTTCAAATGGAAGGTCATAGGTTCAAATTCTTCTCAAGACGAAATAGAGGTACTTGAGAGGTTAGGGAGTTTTCCGGTACGGTTTCTACTGGGGTGGTGGTGGGGTCTCAACGGAGGTCATGGTAACTAAACCTTGGTGACGTGACCTGAAAATCAATGGTTCACACGTTGAGATCAAATGCCGTTCAAAAAAACATAAGTGATAATTATATAAATAATTTTTTTATATTATAAATTATAATACAATTTTATAAAGTCATATATATTGAATATATATAGTTAAAAATATGGATAAAATTAATAATAAAAAGAAATTAATTAATTAATTAATTAATTAATTAATTAATAAACAAGGCAAGTCAAAGTTGAACTTATTCTTACAAGATGAGCTTGAGCTTTAAAAAGAAAGTGTAAACAAGCCGAACTTAAACTCAAGCTCTATCTAGTAAAAAACAAACTGAGCATGAGTTTGACTCGACTAGTTTAAATGGTCGGAATCATTACAACATTTTAATGAAACATCACAATTCTTTGTGAAAATTTCAATTGGCGGTTCAACTACGTGGTTGCCTTGGTCGGTTAGGAAGATTTTAGTCTCAAACCAAATATAAACTCGTTTTAATTTTTTGATTTTGGGGTTTTTATATTTTTGTGCACTGAGTTAAATTTGGTTATATGTAGGTTTTATATTTTACCTTTGGGCCTGTCACAATGAAATTAGAAGTAAAACTTTTTGACTAAAATATTTGTGAATCGTTTATTCAGAAATTTATGCCTAATAGTTTTGGCCTAAAATAACTAATATGGGCCATAAATTCTATAATAACGGTGATTAGGGTTGACAATTTTAGACATAGACTCACGACAAGACATGATCTTAGCATGTTTTGTGTTTATCATTAACATGTGTCGTGTCTAAAACATGCCGACATGTTAAAACCTGTTTATTTTCATGTCTAAACAGGTAAAACCCTTTTGACATGTTAAGGCTTGTTTATAATTTAAATTTCAAAATTAATAATATATTAAAATAGGTCAGTAGCCACTTACCTTCTAAAATTTCTAATTCTCTAACCCCTAGTTTCTTAACCGTTCCTTAATAGGTTTCTTAACGGATCATATTCGTGTTTGGAAAAACAGACAGGATAATTTTTGTATCGTGTTCGTGTCTACATATTTGGTGTTCGTGTCCTAGCATGTCGTGTCTGACTCGTTATGCATGCCCTACTTTGAAACAATTTCGATTCTAATGTTTGATTAGGTTTTGATAATTAAGGATTGGTTTTGGGAAAATTAAGTTGTTACCAAAATCGTTAAGTTTCGATTTTCAAAATATAATTAATAGCAACAAATTGTTAGTGATTAATTTGTTTAGGTTTGTCGTTTTTGTTTGATTTGTTTATGGTTATGTCGGTCTTGGTTTGGTTAATATAGTTTTTCTTTGTTTTTTTTTTCTCTCTTTGTTAAACTAAACTAAATTAAATATACCTAGCTAATTATTTCCATTTTTAGAGATAACTCACATAGAGCAGAACACAGAACCTTTTATTTACTTATTTATTTTTAATTTTTACATTTATAGAGAAATAATAAAGGATAAATTGCTACCATTAGATAAGTTGTGACAGATGGACCAAGTTGGCAATTCTAACCGTAGTTGCTACGAATTTGTGTTATTACTGACTCATCATCAGTTTCAACTACCTATCGGTCTCATTAATCATCAGTTCCTACGAAAAATTAGTATCTACACAAGATTCCATCAATCATGCAAATCAGTCTGAACCTTGTCACATGTTGTCCCCCTTGGACCCTAACTACTTAGATCCAGCATAAGGGTGATGCCTCCCTTGAAACCTTTAGTCACTCGAACGCTTCTCCACTTGAACCATTGGTTTCAAACCTTTGTGGAAGTTGCCAACAAAACCGGAACCAGAACCGACAATTTGAACCTGAAACGGTCGTACTCGAACCGGTGGGTACAAGCGGTTCCGGATTCTCGGAGAAACTGGAACCAGAAAAACCAGAACTGGTTCCACCTTTACCCGGCCAAATCTCGAACCGGAACTGGCCAAAACCCGAACTGGAACCTGCCAAAAACTGGTCGGAACCAGTGGCTGACTCAGAAATTTTTTTCATGGGGACGGAAATTTTTCAGGGTTGTTTGCGTTCAAGTTGGGTTGGGTCGGGTCAGATCGGGCCGGGTCATGTTAAAAAAATTAAACTAAACTTTATATATAAAGACATAATGAAAATACAATGCATCTACAGTTGTTCACTACGGGGTTTTATTTTTTTATATATATTCAAAACAACATATAGGGAGACTTTCCTAAGTAACTCTTTCTGTGTCCTGAAAACTCAGCCCAATGGTCAGAGCTCTCACCTTCCATAGTAGAGGTCGAGGTTTCAAATACATCTGGGAGCAAGTTAAAAGACATCAACTGAAGGGTCAACTTGGGGTTTATAGAAGGTTGATTCTGATGGGATGCGAAGGTTTACCCATTTCACGGGGTTTCTGCGCATTAGGTGTCGTCGTGTATTCTCACGGAGGTAGAGTAGTCGACCTTGCTTACAAGTCACGAAATGAGGGTTAGGCGTGAGAAAAAACGTCATTCAGAAAAAAACATTAACTCTTTATGCGTAAAACAAATACAACTATCGTTTAAATTCTCATAGCAATCCGATTACACAAAGATAACTTCAAGTATTATGTTAATAAGTTATTGAAATTAATAAAAGATTGTTTAAAATGGACTAATGATGGTTTGACTTATTATAATCAATACTACGCTTGATTGTAAATTGGGTTTAAATTATTAGTTGGGCTTTTTTTGACATAGTTTTATTAATTAACACTTAGATTATAAGTTTAATAGGGCGAATGCAAAATTTTATGGGGGCGCGATCAGGATTTTAACATATATATACTACTAAAACAATATTTTCAAGGTGGGCGCTTGCCCCCCCGAGCTTCTAAGTGGGTACGCCACTGGTCGGAACCGGTGAAAAACTGGAACCAAAACTGGTTATTGACTTTGTTGACTGAATCGGAAACGGTTCCAGTTCCAAAAAAACCCGGTTTGGCCACCTTTAAACGTTTGGGTGATGTTAAACCCAGCCTCTATGCTACACAATCCCTCTAATATTAATATAAAGCATCAGTGGACCACGTCTTGGTCTTCTGATACTTACTTTTTAGAACAGCAAACGACCGGTCATTCGAGATCATCCTGGCATAGATCACATTTCCGCCTAAATAACAGAGCGTGGTTACATGACCCACCTGTCCAGAAGAAAACTTACAACTAGAATAACCCTCTGGCTCAACACAGAGTAATACTTGCTATAGGTGGTGACACTCCAACTCAAGACCTCTTATAAGAAAAGTCAAAAGCCTACTATTATGCTAAAAGCCTTTTGGTCTCCTGATCCTTAGTTACTTCCCACAACTCATGTCCAACTAACTCGGGACATAACAACTCATCCTAGCAATTATCATGTCCTTGATTTGGTGCATTTGAAAGCCATAAATGCAATAGTTTTTTTAATAACGTTTCATGGTTAAAAGGTGAATTTCTTGGGATAGATAAAATCCGTTTTTTTTTTTCCGTCAAGCATAGGGCTAAATGTGGTAATATAAGACTGGTGGGTATGCCCCTTGAGTGGGCGTGGGTAGGGCGTGAGGGGGCGTGGCACACCGCCCCCTTGGGGCGTAAGTGGGCGTGGATGGGGAGGCGTGATTGGGGCAACGGGTGATACCACCTTACTCTCTTTCTCTCTCTCTATCTCTCTCTCACACACACACTCACATGTATATATATAAAAGTTTAAAAAAATGAATGATGACGTGGAGTAAGTGGGTAAGGGGGCATTTTCACTAAAATGATGGGATGAGTGGTTGTGGTGAGTGCCTACGTGGCGCCTATGTGGCGCCTATGTGACGCATAGGTGGAGTGATTGGGTAATGGGGCATACCCAATAGCCTTATATGGTCCCAATGGGATAAGCTTCTACTTTAAATTTCTTTTGTAATTCGAACTCTTTGATAGCTTTACATAATAAAATGCCGGGTGTTAAAAAAAAATGTGTTCTCATTGGTTCAAAAATTGATAGATTAATCTTATTGGACAAACGGTTATTATTTATTTATTTTTCCATTTTTTATTTCTTTTTGTAAAGATTCATGGTTTTCGTTCTGTTGGACGAAGATAATATTATAAGTGATTTTATTTGTTCTAAAATGATTGGTCCAACATTTTTTGGTTTAAAAATGGGTGGTGTTATTCACACACCCCACCTGCCACATCTTACACCCCAAAACGCCCAGTATTGGTCAATACGACCCCAATACGCCCCGTAGTGACCACTACGGGGAGTATTGAGGGGTAATCATTAGGTGTCAGTACCAATGATTCGGGTGTCAATGTCAATGATTGGACCTTAAACGCCCCGTAGTGACCACTACGAGGCATATATTTGACAGGGGGTGTTAAAATATAATTTTGGGGTGTGTAGATAACCCCTCCCTTAAAAATTAAAAGTTGAGGGTTAGCTAGATTACTACCGAACATTAAATATCAAACGGAGCTTCACTACCAAACATTAAAAATCAAACGGAGTTGTCGTATAGTCAAAAAAATATAATAATAGCATTTAATAAAAATTAATGTGTTTATAGTCAAACGGAGTTGTCGTACAGTAAAATAAAAAAATAATAATAATTAAACGGAGCTTCACCAACAAGATCGAGCGACGGTAGGAGGCTGTCTCAAGCTGCGAGTAACAAGCGACGACGAGTGGCAAACTCATCACCTTCACTAACAAAAACACCACATCTTTGCCACCGTTGGCATAATCGAGTGGCGCTAAGTGGCTGATACAAGCGACGGGTGATGATGAATCGTCGGCAGGGGCGTACCCACCTTGTAGGGATGGGGGTCGACCGATCCCATGAACTTTCTATTTTTAACGTTATATATAGGATCCGATCTCGACCGACCCCCAAGAATATTTTCTCCCGACCCCCATAAAAATTTGACAGCCCCAATAAAGCTCATTCTAAAACCATTTTAAAAACAAAACTTATAAAATGGTACCCAAATAATGCAATATGGAACAATTTTTCAAAATAAAGCTTAATTGAATTTTGAATTTGTTTATTTGAATAACATTAATTCGAATTCTGCCGAAGGAAAACCAATTTTATCATATCATCAGTCATCCTAATTAACCGGATGATTTGGCGTACTTTTATTATGTATTTGTTATTTAATTTAGTTTCATCATTTTTTGGGTGATCCGATCCGACCTCGTTCGAATTGGTCCAATAAAAAAAATTTAACGACAAATAATTATCTTGACAAAATTTCCGACCCCCATAAAAAAAATTCTTAGGTCCGCAACTGATCTTCTGTTCGAGTTGAGGGTTTTGTTGCCACTATGTCGTTGTTGATAGCAGAAGAGACGACCAATCTGGGATAAATTATAGAAGTTATTTCTTGCAAATTTGGTATGTCTTCATCATCATCCTTCAAGAAATTAGAGTGGCTTAGATCTACTCAACTCTCTATTCAAACCCTAGATCCACATGTAAATGTTTGCAAATCAACATGTTCTATGTGTGCCCACCAATTGTTCGATGAAATGGGTTTGAACCATAATCATTATGATCCCGAAAAATATCCATTTTTGTTGCACCACGATGATAAGATGTGCAACTGATATGTGTATTGTAACTTGATCTATATGGGTTTCTTAAATAACATTGAATCATTTCTTTATAGCTTGGTTGTGGTTTTGTTGGAGATAGGAGGTAATGGCATCCTGCTTTATAACTTTCGGGGAATGATTCAATTATTAACCTTAGCATAATATATCATTTAAATAACACCAAAATTTGGTTTATTATCTTTCAATTTGTATATATGGATTACATTTAAAATGAACCTAACACTTTTGTTACATCACTATAAATTGAATATGGATTATATTGTATCAATTATTTAATTAAAGTGATGTAACAAAAGTGTTAGGCTCACTTTATATCATTTATTTTGTCTAAACGAGCCGATCTCAAGCCTTAACGAGCTCGGCTCGGCTCGTTTGCACCATAAACGTAACCCATATTGATTTACAACCATGTAAACTAAAAATCGGTACAACTCGTACGAAAATGTGTAATGTTTATACTTGTTACATTGATGTAGATATGAACATCCAAAAAATAAATAAAAAAAACCTAGTAAAGAATATAATAGAATTAAAGAGAAAAATAAGACAAGTAAAATGACACAATTTTTATAGAAAAAAATTATAGTATAAAAAATTATTGATGTATAAAAAAACAGGGTAAACTTTAAATAAATAATTAGTTCTATTAAATTATATTAGAGGGTGACACATGACACCACTATATTAAATCTAGGTTTTTTATATGTTACAAATGACTAAAATACCATTATATAAAAAAATATGAATTATGACACATGTCAAAATCTTATACACTTAACTTTTAGATTAAGCATTAGATTTGAGTTGATAGGTTATTGCTTAATCTAAGAGTTTTCATTTGAACACTTATATATATATATATATATATATATGCACACACACATATTAAATTATTTCATTTAATTAAATAAAATTTTGTTTTCTTTGATAACTTAAAATTATGTTTTTTTCTGAAATTTGTTGACGTATAAGAATCCGGGTCGTGTTTGAGTTGGGCTAAGTCGTGCCTTGTTATCCCGAGCATGGATCCTAGCTGCAACAACATAGAAAACCTACATTAAAGGGCCCAAGGAGATTATCTCCGAGAGCACTCCAACCCTCAAGTCAGTAATCGATACAAAATAGTGACATGTATAACATATGAACTTGTAAAGAAACATATGAAGATGAACAATGAGACCCATGAGAGTCTATTGAGAAAATATGTGTATGTTGCTTACCAAAGTTAAATAAGAGAGTAGAGTAAGAAATATATTCCTAGTAGGAAAAGGGAACAAATACTTAAGCATACAATAATATCCAAGTCTTGCTAGAGATGAGCAAGGATAGGAAGATCATAAAGAAACTTGTTATCTAGATAGAGAGAAAGAGAGAGAGAGTGGACACTAAGTGTGGGTTTTCACTTGCAAACGGTATTGATGAAATATGCAGTATTCCCCTTTATTTATAGAGGGGAAATACACTTACCTCAGCTGACTCTGTTCTTGCTAAGGTTAGCCAGGTCATGTTTATGTATGCAAAGGTAGATAAGCAAAGCTGGCTAGGCGAGCCCTGCTAAGGTTGGCAAGGCCATCCTAGTTAGCTATCCTACATCATCAGCCCCCAGTGTAGTGTGATGTAGTTTTAGCTACATTATACTAGAATCAACTCATACTTTTCAATGCCTTAGTGTTTTTATCATTTTTCTTGCGGAGCCTCAACTATACTAAGTTTTCGAAGGACGAATTTCACCCTTGCAAGCTTTGATTAAACATTCCGAGTTTAAACAGATAAATTTTACCTGAATTAACTTTAATAGGATTGATCCTATCTTATGTGATTTCATGTTTCATTGAATTGTGTACATAATTGACTAATAATTAATACCCATATGGGGTAGGAGCATACATAGCTCATTCTAAACGAATCCTTTCGGGATGTAAGTTTGACCTTTATCACTGGTAAAGACATGAATCATTGTTGTCGCCACATGATTGGCGGTGCATATTTCTTGTGATTTCATGAGTTTATATCATCGTCTATGGATGGTAGACCTTGTCCTATCATGGTATACCCAATGGATAGGTTAATCTTACTTCTTTGGCATTCGTAAAGGATTGATCTTTTTCTTGTTTTATTCATTATGAAAGTTGTAATTTGATTTTTGGCTATGATGATACATAGGGCCTTGAGCATCATAAGATTAGGCTTTAAGATAAGACTAGTTTGCCTAGTTGGAACCTTTCAAGGCTACTTGTTTTCAAGGTAAGACCAGACATGGATGATTGATGAGACAATTCTCATTGAGTAAGGTTACTTGGCTGAGGCAGGGCTGCCTTGGTAAGGGGAAGCCATGTTGCTTGATTGAGATAATGATTTATGTGAGGTTACCTAAGTGAGTTTAAACAAGGTATCCCAAAGTATATTCATGGTTGCAAGCGCTACATACAATATTAATTTGAATACACAATTTTGCTCAAATGACTTCCTAAGTAGTCTTCTTAGGAATATAAAGCCAAATATAAATTTTATCTGTATTTATCATCAATCGCTTGATCAAGTACTATGCCTAAATTAGAAGGCATTATAATGCTCATATTATGAGCACGTTTATTATAGGCCATGTCTTGGAGGTGGCACACTATACTACTAGATGAGTAAGTTGATCATGACTTTGTATTTTTACATTAAGTAGGAAAATTTTCCTAATTGATTTGAATGCAAGCCTTGTGATACTAGGCAAAGTTTTTACCCCTTAGTAAAGATGAAGTTATGCTACAACTCATGATAAATCATTATGTGGAGCTTTTGATTTTTCATAGGTTGTTTCTTATTTTAAGACTGGTTTCTCCTTAACAAGGCTTGGTTAAACAGAATATGTTTATAATGGTTTGGCCAAGACGATTTTAGCCATGACAAGCTAGTCCATGACCAGTTTGCCCATGACAAGTTTATCCATG
Organism: Mikania micrantha; assembly: GCA_009363875.1. Classification (NCBI taxonomy): domain Eukaryota; kingdom Viridiplantae; phylum Streptophyta; class Magnoliopsida; order Asterales; family Asteraceae; genus Mikania; species Mikania micrantha. The sequence goes on along the minus strand of CM018694.1, from coordinate 54,901,201 downwards.
ACAAGTTTAGCTATAACAAGTTTGTCCATGACAAGTTTAGGCATGATAAGTATATCCATGACAGGTTTAGACATGACAAGTTTATCCATGACCAGTTTGTCCATGACAATTTTATCCATGACAAGTTTAGCCATGACCAGTTTATCAATGACAAGTTTGGCCATAACAAGTTTGTCCTTGACAAGTTTGGTTGACCCGTATATATTTGTTAATCATTTGGTCCTACAATACCGGTAGTAACCAAGGAAATAACAATGCTTAAAGTTATGACTTAAGGGTGTTTTTACCAGAAGCCATTGTTTGATCTAGTGGCCACATCTTGTTTTGAAAACCAAATGATAAGGAGTAGATGTTTGAAGAAAGTAGTTTGATGAAACCTCCCCTGGTATAGGGCTTTCTTGCCATGCAAATTCAAACTTCTTTGACGTAAAATTGAATAAAATTCTCATGATATGTGAAAAAGCAAGAAGGCACATTTTCCTTAGCACCTCGTCAAATGAGTTCTTATGGCAATATTCCTTTTATTTAACAAGTTTTTGGAATGATGGCCTTATGTTACCACCTTTGGTAAGATGTACTCTCTGCTAGAGATTTTTGCCAAGCATTTGTTTATGGTATACTCTAATTTGAACAATTGCGCGCGCTATTTTATGTGAGTAGGCCAAGGCGGAGTTCCACGGAGCAGTATTGTATTTGGTGCTCACCCTTTACATGGGTATGGTAAGGCCGAACCCCATGAAGCTTCATTATGCGGTGCTCACCCTTTGCATGAGAAGAACATACATGTAACTCATTAAGAGTCATTGTATTGAATTTTCATGATTATGTTTCTTTCATATCATGAAATATTTGTCAATGTAATTAGTTTGACTTTGGTGGTACTATGCCATGCTAGCCCCCAGTTCAATACTGCTAAGATAACGTTAGTAGTTTTGAACTTATCATGAGTTTTTTCTTATGAATTTTCTAGGTAAGGGAGGTAAAACTAGAAGTTCCTGTACCCAATACCCATAAGTAGGATCATTGGTCCTTGCTTGAATATCAACCTTGGTTAAAATGTTGTGGCAAGGTAATTATCAAGTTTATGGACAATTGTCTACTTATAAGAAACAATTTCAAGGTAAATTTAAGTTATGTATGCCTTATTCTCATCCATGCAAGATGAGAATGTCAAAATTTTATGAGTTAAGACATCATTTCTTGTTCTAGGCAAAGTGACTCAAACTTTTATTAAACAATGTAGCATGAGCTCTTTCAAATATTGGTAGGATTCTTTGGTGCAAGGTAAATGTCATTTCTATTTTACAGCCAAACTGCCTCATGTTATTTACAAGGCAAGGTAAAAGTGCCTTGCTTTTGTCAAAGTAACTTGCCTTTTGTCAGTCAAGACAACCTTGGAACTTTTTAAGAGTGAGGAGATTTGGAGTAATTCCAAATTAGATGACTGAGGTTTTGTTTAATTATTTGACCTTTTTGTTCAATAAGATTATTACGTCATCAAGCGCCTTTGCCTGGTCGTATTTTTTGATGGGCTTCGTTTTAAGGGTTCCTTTGTTTTGCTTTAGCCAGGATAAAAACTATTATGTTCCAGGTCGTAAATATTCTTAGCCTAGCTGACTATGTATGCTTAGTCGATATATTGGTATTAACCCCCCACAGCATGGGTAAATTTACACAGGCTGATTTGGTACGCTTAGCCAAGGCTGAGATGTGATTTAGCCAACATGTGTCTTTGCTATTCTTAGTTTGGAAGGACTTTTGCCTTCCTTAATTAGCAATTCTGCCTTGGTAAACTTAGCATAGGTGGTGAAGTTTTACGTCACGTTTATGTGATATGTTTTTGAGAAAGCCATGGCTAAACAGATGTAGGATCAGATGTTCTCAATTGATTCAATATTAAAGTATAGCAGCGGAATTCAAAATTGAATTAGCACAATAATAGCAAGAACAGAGTTCATTCAATCAAACAGTAATCGCACAATTTTGTTATAGAGAGAGAGTTTCTGCAAAAGGAATATTTCATTCAATTCGCTAACTTCGTTACATTACAAAATTGTCAACTGCCCTTATATAAAGACAGTGACGTCTGATGATGTCACATGATGTTGACACCTAACAGACAAAACAAAACAACTGAAATAACTAAACTACTGAGAATGTCTACAACATCTGAAGACATTCTCTTACAACTACTGAAGCAATAAAACTACTGAAGTAATAAACTAAAACATCTGATGAGTAAACTACTCATCAGACTTTTACAAGAACTGAAAGAAAACTACTGAAGACTAAACTACACACTACAACATCTGATGACTTACACTTCAGCTGTTGTATATCTCTTTAGATCTTGTATCTTCTGTACATTGAATGTCAGCCGTTGTGTTCTTCTTCAGTTGTTATAAGTGCTGTGAGACTTATAGATTTTTCTGATCAGGCTCATTGGTTCTTTTAGTCCAACAAACTCCCCCTGAACCAATGCAGCCAAAAACCTCTAATTTATTTATGGTCTCACTTATTTACTCCCAGGCTGAAAGATAAGTCTTTTTCTTTGAGATCAGTATCAAAATGACCAGTTAAAGTGTATGCCTGATAATCAACAGCTTCCAAAAAATCTAACAAGCAAAATATGAGAGGGAACTCCATTGGGGAAATGGACTATGAGCATTAACCCCTCTCCTTAAAGCTATTGATTATATACTAACCTGAAGGACTCCCTGACATATGCCTCAAGCAGTATTACCTTCTCTTCTGGAGTCAGCCTCTCAGGTTCACCTTCAAAGAAGGACTCAGGTCCATAATACTCAGACAAGTACCTGGCCGTTGTCCCATCATTCAGCTCAACTCTAGTAATCTCTCTGTATACAAACTCATCAGGATGCTTCCCTTCCAAAAACAGAGAAAGCTCATTTTGTTGAACATTTTCAAGTTTCCTATATACCAAGCCTTTCTTGATCATTTTGTTTTCTATAAACTTTGGAGCTTTTGAGCCAGAGTTGTACACACTCTTGAAGTCATTGATTATCTCCCAAGGATCAAGTACTGACCCTAGCATAATGTCAGCACTTAAGACCCTTCTGATTCTTCTGGCATAAGATGCTGGAGCTTCTTTCTTGTGTATCCTGTGAATGATTCTTGGATCAGGCCACATTCTAATTTGTTCCTTCCTATACTGGTAGGTGAACCTCAGAGCATACAACCTTTGAGCTTCTTTCTTCATTGCAATAATGGTTGATGTCTGAGGATAATCCTTGTCAACCATCTTTAAGATTTGCTCATCATGCTGTTTCTGGTTCTCTTCTTCTTCAAGCTTCACTTTTACTGCCAACATTCTAGACTCGGGTGTGATCATTGGATGTTGACCAAACACCAGTGGCTTCTCAGGCACATATTTGGCAGGTAAAGTTACTTTCTTCTTTTGAATGGCCAGATCTGACCCAGTTGTTGCTGAATCAGGCTTTTGAACCTTTGTTTTAATGACTATAGAGATAGGCATCCTGTCTTCCTCATCTGAATCTTCCTCAATTCTCAGTTGCCTTCTTTTCTTTAGAGGAGCCCTTACCTCAACACTTTCTGAAGATTTCTCAACCTCAACCCTCTGAGTTTGAACTTCTTGTTCTTGCATCTCCTCTTGTTCAGTTTCTTGTACATCAGAGGTTGTAACTTGTTCAGTACTTACCTTCTCAATGCTTACCTCAGCTTCTTTATCACCAACATTTACATGTTCAATCTCCTTATCAGCCCTGTTGACAACCTCAGCAGTTTTACTCTTCTTCTGTCTCTTGTATGTCACTTGAATGGCAGGAGACCTTTCAGAAGCAATATCTTCATTGTCAGACCTTTGCCTTTTGGAAGCTGAAGTTGTGACTGACTCTGTTCCTAACTCCCCCTTTTTTGGCTGCAGGGGAAGAAGGAGTATGAAGAGTTGTAAGTCTGGCAGTCACAGCATCATCTACCATCTGCTGAATTTGAGATTTGGAGGGTAGCCTCTCATCAAGGGCTTGGGCAATGATGGTTTTTAGTAAAGGAGTGATGAGAGGGATGACAGTTAGAAGGGCAGCAGCTAATGCCTCTAGGGGGCTAGAACCCAAAGGATTAGTGCCTGAAGCAGTGGCTGGAGGCTTGTCAAATTGTGAAGTAGTGGTGGAAGTGTTTGGGTGACCTTCAGGATGAGAAGGTGCCATCTGTGGGGTAATTGGGGAAGATGGACTTTTGTCCTTGGACATTTTGGTGAGTAGCTCATTGAGTCTACAAACCTCAGCCTCAAGGATTTGATTCTGTTTCAGAACCTCAGCAAGTGTGCTGTGGTCATCATCAGCCTTAGCTGAATCATCTGACCTCCTGAGAATATCAGGATCTACCTGAGTTGAGTGTGGCTCAACATGATCAGGTGCCCCTTTTTCTTGGTACTGGGGACTTCCAACCTCAGGGGTAACCCCTTCATCAGTTGTTGCCTCTGACAAGGTCTTAGCAATGGTACCACTATCAATCACTCCAAATGATGGAGGTGATGAAGTAGCAGCCTTGTCAGAATTCAGAATCTCTCTTTCCACACTAGGAGATCTGATGTGGTAGTCATAATCCTGTGGGATATCAGAGACACTTTGATCCTCCCCCTCAATGTTGGAGCTAATCCCAGTAGTGATAGGTGTCTGGGAGGGGATAGGAGTGTTCAACTGATCCAGGATGTTGTCAATAACAAAAGTGGGGCTATCTGGGGTGGTTTCCATAGGAATTGGCTTTGAAAGAGAGTGCACCGGGGAGATTGGTGCTGTTCAATAGAAACCTTTTCAAATGAAAGAGGTTCTAGAGATGTGTCTGCCCCTACAATGGTTGCTCCAGGATCCTGTTGAGAGGAAACCTGGGCGGTTTGAGTTGGTAGAGTCTGATGGACCACTGGTTGACTACTCCCAGTGACCATGTCATGCCTTGGTGAGGCATGGGCAGACTCAGGGGACTCATTTCCCTGAGCAGCCTTTTTGGGCTTTTTGGATTTTGGTTTGGTGGGGACTTTGGATTTGGAAGTAGAAGTGGAGACTGTGGGTTCCCTCTGCTTGGGTTTTAGCTTTCGGGCAGCCTCTTTTAGAGTAAGGTTAGAGTTGTGTCGGGAATATACTTCCAACAAAACTGCTGGAGCAGAGATCCCCTGACCAACAAGGCCATTTTGCTGAAGCTGTTTCTCTATGATGGCCATGATAAAACGTGGATAGAGTAGCCATCTAGAAGAAACAGGCTTAGCAGCATGTTCAGTTAATTCAGAAAACAGAATTTGAGAAAAATTTAATTTTTGAGATTCAAGGATTGAATACAATACCTGTTGCCACCTGGAAGACATTTGGTCCCATGAAGAAGACTTCGGAGCCAAGCATATGTTGATCATATGAAATATCAGGCGCTCTGGGTCATTGAAGTGCTTCTTGAAAAGTGTTGAGTCACTCAAGTCACCCTGGTATTCATGACGTGTAAAACAGAGGTCAGTTGCGCTCTTAGGAAATTGGGTGACCATATTAGCATCATCAAGCTGAAGAACCTCCCTCAGTTCAGCTGGGCTTATGTGCACGTTATGACCATTGACAATGGACCGAAGAGAGATTACTCCTGTGCCAACATTGATCAGTTCCACATTCATCCAGAATTGATGAATAGAGTCGACATATAGGGTTGGATTGATGAGAAAAGCAGTTTTGAATTGAGAAGCATTCATCAAATCCACAGCTTCATCAAACTTTGACCAGAAAGAGGATTTGGTCAGATAGGCAATGGAGTTATGACGCGGTTTCAAGGTTATGGACGCCATGGATGCAAAGACTGGAGAGGGAAAATAGGTTTTTGAAAAAGATGGAAAGTTCTGAGAAAGTGATAATGAAACAACTGAAGAAGGTTGAGTTAAATAGAGAAAACAACAGAGGTTAAAACAACTGAAGAGTTAAAATTACTCATCAGGTGTTGTTGACAATTTTGTTCAGCAGTTGTTTTCATCAGTTGTTCATCAGACTTTGTGGAAATTTTGTTCATCAGAACTTGTGAACAATGTGTTCATCAGCACTTGTAAACAAGTTGTTCATCAGAACTTGTAAACAATTTGTTCATCAGAACTTGTAAACAATTTGTTCATCAGAACTTGTAAACATTGTTTGACCTTCAGTACTTAGTGAATCAATACTCATCAGTACTTGTAACTTAGAGTATTAGAAAAGGTCATATCTTTCCTTGAATCAGTACTTTTGATATGTATCAGTATATACTGAAAATATCAAAAAGTTTCAAGGTAAAAAAAAATTTATTTGAAAAGAACAATTGAAAATATTTTTGGGTTTTTGAAAAGAAATTAAAATTTATTTTATGAAAAACCAACCTATTCAAGTTGCAGCATACCAAGCCTTAGAACTAAATTTTGAAAAGTTGAGGTGTCTAAAGGCTTAGTAAAGATGTCTGCAAGCTCATCAGCACTAGGAACAAACTTTGGATCAATCAGACCCTTTTCATAACAATCTCTTATAAAATGATGTCTGATCTCAATGTGTTTAGTCCTAGAGTGCTGAACTGGATTCTTGACAATACAAAGAGCTGAAGCACTATCCATTAACAATGGTGTCTTCAGTTCTTTGATGCCATAATCTAAGAGTTGAGACTGAAGCCAGAGAATTTGTGAAGTACAACTTGCAGCAGCAATGTACTCGGCTTCAGCAGTGGAAGTGGCTACAGATGTTTGTTTCTTACTTTGCCAAGAAACCAGACAATTTCCTAGAAATTGACACCCACCAGAAGTAGATTTTCTTGAGAGTTTGCATCCTGCATAGTCACTATCAGAAAAAGCAACTAGCTTGCAGGAATGTCCAGTGGAGTACCATATTCCCAGAGATTGAGTACCCTGTAAGTATCTGAAAATTCTTTTCACAGCAATCAGATGAGATTCTTTAGGTGCAGCCTGAAATCTAGCACAGACACATGTGGCAAACATAATGTCTGGCCTTGATGCAGTTAGATACATCAAAGAGCCAATCATACATCTATAAAGAGTTTCATCCACTGAAGTACCTTTCAGATCAGCATCAAGTTGTGTGGTGCTGCTCATGGGGTTAGAACATGGTTTACAGTTTTGCAAATCAAATTTCTTTAACAGCTCTTTTGAGTATTTTGATTGGTGAATGAAAATTCCATCAGGTTTTTGTTTAATTTGAAGACCCAAGAAAAACTGTAGTTCCCCCATGGCACTCATTTCAAAATTTTTGGTCATAAGCTCAGTGAAAGCATCACACAACTTTAGATCAGATGAAGCAAATATAATGTCATCAACATAAATTTGAACAAGTAGCTTATGCTGTCCTACATTCTTTATGAATAAAGTTTTATCAATGGAGCCTCTAGTGAAATTATTTTTGAGAAGAAAAGTAGATAAAGTGTCATACCAGGCTCTAGGTGCTTGTTTCAGCCCATAAAGAGCTTTATCAAGCTTGTACACCCAATCAGGATGTTTATTGTCCTCAAAGCCTGGAGGTTGACACACATACACTTCCTCTTTTATTTTACCATATAAGAAAGCACTTTTGACATCCATTTGAAAAACTTTAAGTTTATGTAAGGCAGCATATGCTAAGAACAACCTAATTGCTTCTAGTCTGGCTACAGGGGCAAAAGTTTCATCATAATCAATACCTTCTTCCTGAGAAAACCCCTGTACAACCAGTCTAGCTTTGTTTTTAATGATTTGACCATTTTCATCTGTTTTATTCCTAAACACCCATTTTGTGCCTATTGCACACTTACCTGGAGGTAGAGAAACCAGCTCCCAAACTTGTTGTTTCTTGAACTGCAACAACTCCAACTGCATTGCCTCCACCCAGCCAATGTCTCTAAGTGCTATGTGATAGTTCTTTGGCTCTTGTTGACTTACAAATAGAGCATAAAGACAAAAGTTGGATAATTGACTTCTTGTGGAAACACCAGCAGAAATATCACCAAGAACTTGAGATAATGGATGATCCTTCAGTTCTTGATATGGAATAAGATCAGTGCAAGTGTTTGCTGGAGGAACAGATGCTGCAGTTGAAGAAGATTCAGGAAATACAGCAGCAGGAATTTCAAAGGATTTAGAAGATGCCAGAATTTCATCAGCATTTGTATTTGGAGCAGCAACTGGAGCAGGAGGAGCATCAGATTTAGCAGATAGTGGCAGATTATCACTAAATCTGAACAGATGAGTACTTTCATCTTCATCATCAGGACTTCCTTGTGTGGTTTCTGTAGAAGCTTGTGGTGGATCTGCAGTAAGTACCTCATGTGCTTCAACATTAGGCTCAACTGGAAATTCATGTTGCAAGATGTTAAGATCAAACATTTCAGCAGGATTTTGAGGAATGGGATCTTTGGGACATTCATTGAATTTAACATGAAGAGTTTCTTCAACAATCTTTGTTCGACAATTGAACACTCTATAAGCTTTGCAAGTTGAAGAATATCCAACAAAATATCCTGCATCAACTTTGGAATCAAACTTTGTGAGTTGATCTTTGGTGTTAAGGATATAACATGGACACCCAAAAGCTCTGAAGAAGGAAATCAAAGGAGTTAGATTGTGAAGTATTTCATATGGAGTTTTCAACCATCTTTGATTTACTAGAACCCTGTTTTGCACATAGCAAGCTGTGTTGATGGCTTCTGCCCAGAAGGTCAAAGGCAGACCAGAGTCAGCCAGCATTGTTCTGGCAGCTTCAATCAAGGTTCTATTTTTCCTTTCTACAACTCCATTTTGTTCAGGAGTCCTAGGAATACTGTACTGCCTCTGAATTCCCTTTGATAGATAAAATTCATCTAAAATGTGATTTCTAAATTCTGTGCCATTATCACTCCTTACACACTTGACAGGTATAGAATATTGATTTTCAACATACAACACAAAGTTCATAATAGCCTTGGCAACCTCACTTTTTGAGTGCAAGAAGAAAGTCCAGACAAACCTTGAGTAGTCATCTACAATGACTAGACAATACTTCTTCTTTGCCATAGACATTATCTGAACTGGCCCAAATAAATCCATGTGCAACATGTGCAAACAACTGGTGGATTTGGAATCTCCAATTGGAGGAAAAGAGACTTTGTGTTGCTTTCCTTTCAAGCATGCAGTGCAATTCTCATCACAACTAAAATCCTTTAAGGGAAGACCTCTAACCAATCCATGCTTCACCAATTGATTCATGTTTTTGATGTTCACATGACCTAATCTTCTATGCCACAGATTGGACTCCTGGAAAGAGGCCTTAGAAAATAAACAAGGATGACCCTTGACAGAGATTTTCTTAGATAAATCAAAGGCATATACCTTTCCCACTCTGTTAGCCTTAAGGAGTGTATACTCATCTAAGACTTTGCCAATCAAAGGCATCACATCAGAAGATAAAATCCTACAATCTTGCTTAGTGAACAGAGAAACATGACCCTTATCACACATTTGACTAACACTCAGAAGATTATACTTAAGATTCTCAACATGATTCACATCATCAAACCTAATCTCACCATTTGTTACCACACCTTTACCTATAATGTAACCCTTAGCATCATTTCCAAAGGATACAAATCCCTTCCTTCCAGTGAAATAATTATGAAGGAGAGATCTGCACCCAGTCATATGCATGGATCCTCCACTATCAACATACCAGATGCTATTTTGGCATGCTGAAGGACCCTGCATACAACAACACACTTAGTTAGACTTTTGGACCCAAACCATTTTGGTTTTGGGTCTGTTAACACATGATGAAACAAAAGTAACATTGTCAGTTGAAGCAACACTTGAAGCATTCTTATCAGAAGATTTTGCTTTGACTTTTGATTTTGATTTCTTTTTATGAAATGAATCAACAGATGCCTCTGCCAGATTGACTTTTCCTATCAGTTGTTGCATCATTAGCATCAGTTGATTATGATTTTGAGTTAAAATTTTGATTTCATCAGACACATCAGAACTTGATTTTTTATTTTTGTGTTTGATCATTTTAGTGTCTTTAATCAAATGAGATGCTGTCAAGTGTTGTTTCCCTGAATCTGGAACAATCCCTTTTCCTTTCTTGGATGTACTTGAGTTATTTCCTTGTAAGGATTTTCCAGATTTTGAAACTACTGATGATTCTGGTACAAACTTTGAACTGAATTCATGTTTCATTTTGAGTATGTTCTTGTTTTTATGCTTGATTTTGTTGAATTTAGAACCTTTTCTGTACCAGCATTCATCAGTTGAATGATTAAACAGCCTACAAATTTCACAAGGCACCCTCTTTTTCTTTTCCTTGTGATTGTCTACAAGTACTGATGGCTTAGAGACTGAATTTTTGTTCTTCAGTACATTTGAAACATCAGTATTTGTAGACAAATTGACAACAACTGATGTGTTGACAACATCTGAAGAGTTATGCTTCAGCACTTGAGTATCAACACATTCACCAACATCAGTTGTTGCAGTATCAGCTTTTTCAACAACTGCTGATGAGTGACTTTGACTTATTAAAAGTCGTGCATCATTTTCTCCAGTGCCATGCCCATCTGACTTAACCAGTTTTAAATTTAATTCATTTGAAACATTTTCATCAGGATCAATCTCAATTAAAACACTATCCTGACCTATGTCATCCTGGATAACATTTGTACATCCAAGAGAATAAGAATAGGTTTCAATATCCATAATTTCAGATTCAGATTTGCATGCACTTGAATCACTTTCAAATGATTCATCAGCATCAGACTTTGCTGAGGACTTGGTGAATTGGTATACACTGTCCCCTTCAGACTCACAGTTAAGATTCTTTGGTGTATAATCAGCTGGGGGGGCAGTGTGATTGTATCCAATACCAAACTTCACATTGGATGCTGTTTGCTTGTTTAACAGCAACTCAAACCCCTTGCAAGATTCAACCCATTTTGCACATTCTACTTGGGTTGCTGCAAGTGTTTGTTTCAAATCATTGTGTTTTACAAGCATGACTTCCACCCTAGCCTTTTCATCAGACAATTGACACTTGAGTTTGTAAATTTCAGACTCTTTTTCATTCAAAACTTTCTCAAATTCAGTTTTATTCTTTGTCATGACCCTTTCTAAAGCCAACTTCTCATTGATTAACTCAACATTGATTTCTCTAATGGAAGCAAATGCTGAAACACAAGACTCTGAACACAACTTAGCTTTGGATTCAGAGGATACCTGTGATGTTGAAGAAGATTGACAAGAGTTGTCAGTTGAATCAATGGCCATCAATGCAAGATTTCCAAAAGGATTGTCTCCACCATGTGGACCATTTTCAGAGTAAGGCTGCATGTTGAAGTCAGATAAATCATCAGGTAGGCTACTCCAATCAACTACTCCAGGAGTAAAGAAACTCTGATGATGTTGTTGTTGAGGCTGTTGATTGGTTTGTGATTTGCTGGGATCAGGAAGAGCAGGTGATTGTGAAGGAATTAATGCTGGAGTGTGTGTAGGTTGAGGCATGTAAAAACAAGGATATGGATATGGCATAGGATTTTGTGGAACAAAGTGAGCTGGATAGAATTGTTGTTGACTAGTACCAGAAGATTGTGGTCCTTTGCTTGATGTGTTGTTGCTTGGAAAAGTCACAAAAGGTGCAGCAGAGTTAGAACCAGTAGATTTGCACTCTCTAGCAAAGTGACCAAGTCTGTGACACTTATGGCACCTCAGCTTCCCTTTGTCAAATCCAACTTTGGTTTTGCCAGATAATCCAGGGAACTTTCTTCCTGTTCGTTTATAGAACTTTTGTGATCTGATGTTGATTAATGCCATTTGACTCAAAATGTCCATCTCCTCTAGATCATCATCCGGAATTCCTTTCAAATCATCCATCACAAAACACAAGTTATCACCATAATTTCCTGCATTACCATCAACTCCAACAAAAGCATGTTCAGAATTGTTAGTAGAAAAATCAATATGTTCATCATAAGAACATTCAGACCCATTAAACTCTGACTCCTGACCTATCAAAGCAGTGTTACCAGGAACAAAATCATCAGCAAGTTTTCCAGATGAAGACAGTTTTCTCTTCTGTTCTACCTCTCTCTCAAAAGTTAAGAGTTTCCCATGTAATTGGGTGAGAGATAGATTTTCCAGATTAGCATTAGAGCGTAGGACAATTGTGTATGTGTCCCATCTCTCAGGCAGTGATCTGAGAAATCTGTTATTCATCTGACTATTAGTATATTCTTGCTTAACCATTTTCAACTCAGAAATTAAACATGAGAACCGCTCAAATTGTTGAGTCAATGATTCACCCTTTCTATGAGAAAAGGTCTCATACTGCTGAGCAAGGATTTCTCTAGTGTTTGCTAAAACCTCATCCGTTCCACCGAATTGTTCTTTCAGTGCAACCCAGAGATCATGAGCAGTATCATGATGCATCAAGCCAGAATAAATCTCATTCGGCAAGGCCATGGCCAGAATACCATGAGCTTTAGCATCAATTTCAAACAATTTAATATCCTCATCCGAATACATATCCGAAGGTTTCGGAATCATTAGTTTAGTTTCAGGATCAGTGATCATGGGTTTATACGGACCATGCACTACAGATTTCCAACATCCTGCGCTGTTAATCGACAGGTGATGTAGCATTCTACGTTGCCAAATGTTGTACTCACTCCGCACAAGCATCGGAGGCTTGGTTGCGGAGCCTGTATTGTGCGGATCATTGTTTGGAGTTGTCATGATCACAGATTCAAACAATTACACACAAACTAATGCAAATTTCAATCAATTGAATCAAAACAGATCTATATCGAAAGACAAATCAACAGAAGTTAACAGAAAACTTCAATCTATAACAAATTCTTACTAATCAGCTAATTCGATCAACTAGAGAACAAATTTGAGCAGTTTCAGAGATCAATTGTTTAATCGATCAATGATTAACCAGCTCTGATACCAATTGTAGGATCAGATGTTCTCAATTGATTCAATATTAAAGTATAGCAGCGGAATTCAAAATTGAATTAGCACAATAATAGCAAGAACAGAGTTCATTCAATCAAACAGTAATCGCACAATTTTGTTATAGAGAGAGAGTTTCTGCAAAAGGAATATTTCATTCAATTCGCTAACTTCGTTACATTACAAAATTGTCAACTGCCCTTATATAAAGACAGTGACGTCTGATGATGTCACATGATGTTGACACCTAACAGACAAAACAAAACAACTGAAATAACTAAACTACTGAGAATGTCTACAACATCTGAAGACATTCTCTTACAACTACTGAAGCAATAAAACTACTGAAGTAATAAACTAAAACATCTGATGAGTAAACTACTCATCAGACTTTTACAAGAACTGAAAGAAAACTACTGAAGACTAAACTACACACTACAACATCTGATGACTTACACTTCAGCTGTTGTATATCTCTTCAGATCTTGTATCTTCTATACATTGAATGTCAGCCGTTGTGTTCTTCTTCAGTTGTTATAAGTGCTGTGAGACTTAGAGATTTTTCTGATCAGGCTCATTGGTTCTTTTAGTCCAACAACAGAAAAATTGCTATTAGCAAAACTACGTGACCTGAATGTTGATGTAGAGTCTTGTCACCTATGATGACTCGACTTCTTTCAGAGAAATACGATCTTGCCTTCCATTAGGCAAGGGGACTTGAGTTCATATTAAACAGGAATAAGTTAAGCTTATTCATATCAAGGATAAAAGGTTTTGTGTGTTCTTTGGCGAGTAAGTTGACTTTAGCTTTTTGAGGGAAATATGGCAATGCCTTCTGTCAAGTAGAGTGATTTTAGCCAAGGCAATGTAGCATTGCGTTGTGCAACACAAAAAAACTTTAGCTTTTGTGAAGCAATATAAATTGAGCTCCTTTAGAGCAAGGAGATCGTGCCTATTATCAGTCAAGGCGATTACGTCTTTTTACAGGCATGGTGACTTGAGTTTTTGCATAGGACAATAACTTGATTCAATTCATGTCATGGTGATCTTGCCATTAGGTTAGGTGACTTTAATGTCTTGCTAAGAAAGGTGACTTGATGCGTTTCAAATCGTGTCTTCTCAAGCAAGATAACTTTAGCATTTTTCATGAAGGGTGACCATACCTTCTCTCTAGCAAGATGACCGTGACGTGTTCCGGGCAAGATAACATGCCCTAACATCCTTGTTTTGGCTTGGATCTTAAGAAGAATTGTAACTTGGATTGTGTCTAAGAGATGATACTTTTCTAACCAAGAAAAAATATTCGTCCTTTAGCTAAACAAAGTGACTTGGGTTGTTGGCATGCAGCTTTCCTTAAGTGTACGATAGTTGTCTAGTTTTTTTAGTCTTATAGTGGTTCTGATAAGCTAAGACATGATAAAGGTTCATGGCATCTTTGCTAAGTAATTGCGTTTCAAACGAAAAGTCACAATACTCTTGTTACACATTGTCAGAAAAGTAAATGCTTGTTAACGTCATTGCTTAAATGCCAAATCATAATAATAGGAACATATGCTACACATTGCCAGTAAAGTTAAAAAGCATATTAATAGTTTTTGAAAAATTTCTACTCTTATCCATGACAAAACTTGTGTTATTAGAAAAGTTTTCTGCATGTCTTTAAAAGCAGCTTGACTTTTATTTAAAAAAAATATTGATATTTATAGTGGTCCTCGTAAACTATGCTCTAATAAAGTTTCTTGACATCACTACTAAATAGTTGAGCTTCAAATGAAAAAATAGAATAGAAAACATTGTTATTGAACGTTGTTAGAAAATAAAGTTCATGTCAATGTCTTTACTAAAAAGACAAGTTATAATATAGAGAAGGTACATTCTGTACCTTGCTGAATGGCTACCCATAGCCATTATAGTAGTTGTGATGTCTGAAAAGTTTCCTGCAAGGCTGCAAGTCTATACAAGCATGTGAGGCCCCGTTCCCGGGCACCTCGCAGAGGTTGGTTTCGTCATAACACATAGCTCTTAAACTAAAAACTTTCATAATCATGTAGCGGAAATGTAAACATAGTTTGATAAACAGAATACATTAAAGTGTCTGTATCAAAAACACAACGAATTGCCAAAACCATCGGATTCTCTATCTTGATGCCCCAAGCTCCATGCATCCTTTCGTCTTAGCCTTAACCTGACATACATGCTAAATCAAGTCAGCTTACGCTGGTGAGTTCTAGTTTTCATAAAACAACATTAAACATACTTAACATAAACATCATTTCATGCACATAGTCCATAACCTTAGCACATAACATCCTTAACATCATCATCATACGTTCCACTGTCACCATATGAACAGTGGGCTTATGCCGGCACAAGGCTCCGTACCCAGTTATAGTCATGGTTGACTATCATACCCAGTTATAGTCGTGGTTGACTATCATACCCAGTTATAGTCGTGGTTGACTATCATACCCAGTTATAGTCATGGTTGACTATCATACCCAGTTATAGTCGTGGTTGACTATCTTACCTACCTAGCACAAGTACTGGTACATCTCTCCTACATATCCTATAACACGTATAGGAACATCATTCATTCGTCACACATGACATACTAGCATTATATCATCCTTTATCATAATCATAACATTTCCTGCTAGTATCATAACATCATTCATCGTAGTCATCATGGCATCTTAGGCATGTCATACTAGCATCATTTCATCATATCATCATAACATCCTAGCATCATGCACATATCATGCTAGCATCGTTATCATATCATAACATCATGGCATCATGCCTACATATCATACTTCCATCCTAGCAACCTAGGACCTTATTATACTCCTATAACTATTCTCATAGTTATCATCATAAAGCATGTTATCATACAATCATCATCATATCATATGCTAGCATCATTATCATATCATATCATCATGTTTTTCATCCTCATACTCATTTATCATGCATTCATCATACTTAGCTTACTTTCATGCATAAATCATGCTAACACATAAACATGCATACATAGTCAGGACATATCATCATTCATTCGTTATCATCATAAGCACATAACATCATAGACATTACAATTAGCATGTATGCCAACCCAAAACATTAAACATAAAATAGGGCGTCTAGAACTCACCTGATAATGGCTCCTTGTCTTCTTAACCGAACTCCTTAGTTAAGACTTGGGAACCTACATCAGTTACATCATATCATAACATACCATCCTTAGACTTAGGATATATTCTAAGCCCTCAGCACCTCCTAACCAGCCTCCCCGGTATTCGAGAACTGTTACATCCCCGAACTGTCATATACTCGAACTAGAGTATACGAAATATCACCAGTACTCGAAATACTGGTGTACTCGTTTTCCCATGTGTACTCGAATTTCCTTGTGTATTCGAACTTAGGGACTACACGAAATTAGTGTACACAAGGGTGTATACGAACTGGTGTACTCGAAGACAGTGTATACGAAACCTTTGGGTTTTCGAGTACACCCCTTTGGGTCATAATTTCGAGTACTCATCCTTTTCTTCATAAACATATCAGAAATTCATCTAAGACTTTGGGGGGGCTAGTTTCTAGGTTCCTTTGGTTGTTACCAACACACTAGAACCTCAAAGTTCCGAACTTTATGCATAAAGGTGCGAGCTTTATGCATGAGTTCTCTTCTGTATAACAATCCTAACTTTTGTATAAAAATCATAACTTTTAAACATAAAGCACTTACTTGATGTTAGATAATCCCTCTTGTAGATTCTCATGTGTATCCTCTTCCGTTTGATCGATCAAAGATCGATCCTTGAGGTTCCGGGACTCTACTTCGTGTACTTGAGAAAAAAGGGGCTCTAGCCAAAGGCTCGCACATTTCCCAAGGCACTACTATTTATAGACAGTGTGTGGTACTCGAAATATGGGGGACATTCGAATACAAGTTTCGAGTACAGTGTAATCGAAATCAAATGTCGAGTACACGAACCCGAGGCCCTAACTTGTTTATTTTTCGTCTATCTCCCTTCAAGCTTATCATTCGTTACCCATTCGTAAGTTCAAGTAACTTGTATTAGAAAAATTTGGGGTGTTACAAGTCTCCCCTCCTTACAATAGGTTTCGTCCCGAAACCTGCCTCGTCACACATCGAATAGATGAGGATACAACCTCCTCATCTCTCCTTCCGTTTCCCAGGCAGTGTCCGAAACCTTTCGGTGCTTCCACTTAACCTTGACTTGACGAACCGTTTTATTCCGTAGCTGCTTTTCCTTCGTATCCACAATGGCGACTGGTTCTTCAATGTAATTCAGTCGGTCATCTACCTCGATGTCCTCCAAAGGAACATGGGCTTGCTCGTCTGCCAGACACTTCCTAAGATGTGACACGTGGAAGGTAGGATGAATCCCATTCAGCTCCTCTGGTAGGTCCAGTCGGTACGCGACTTTCCCTACTCTTGCCTTTATTTGAAACGGTCCGATGTACCTTGGACTTAACTTGCCTCGCTTTCGGAATCGAATGATTCCTTTCCATGGTGATACTTTCAGCAACACTCGATCGCCAACATCAAACTCGATCGGTCTACGACGCTTGTCAGCGTAAGACTTTTGGCGATCTTGTGCAGCTTTCATTCGTGCTTTTATCACCCGTAGCTTTTCTGCCATATCAATCACTGCAGCCTTGTTTCCCATCTCTTTCTGTCCAACTTCACCCCTGCACACCGGGGTTCTACATCGTCTTCCGTACAACGCCTCGTATGGGGGCATTCCGATACTAGAGTGATAGCTGTTGTTGTACGAAAACTCCATCAATGGCAAGTGGTCATCCCAGCTTCCTCCAAAATCGATGATGCACGCCCTCAGCATATCCTCCAACGTTTGAATAGTCCTTTCCGACTGTCCATCCGTTTGAGGGTGATAGGCGATACTGATGTTCAGTCTCGTTCCCATAGCATCGTGAAACTGCTTCCAGAATCTGGAAGTAAACCTCGTATCTCGATCTGACACAATGGAGACAGGAACTCCATGTCTAGTCACAATCTCTTTCACGAACAACTCAGAAAACCTTTCGGACGTATACGTTTCCCTGATAGGAAGAAAGTGTGCACTCTTCGTCAGTCGGTCCACAATCACCTAATTGGTATCGTGTCGTTTAGCTGTTCTCGGTAGCTTGGTGATGAAATCCATGGTGATGTGTTCCCACTTCCATTCCAGTACCTCAAGGGGTTGCACATATCCGTAGGGCTTCTGGTGTTCAGCCTTCACTTGCGCACAAGTAAGGCACCGGTTCACATACTGCATCACGTTAAACTTCATACCCGGCCACCAATAGTCCTTTCGAAGATCTTGATACATCTTCGTCGCACCGGGATGCACCGAATAACGTGATTTGTGGGTTTCATCTAAAATCCTCGATCGAATGTCCCCATTTCTGGGTACCCACATACGACCTAATCGTATCTTTTTACCGTAATCATTGTCTTCTAAGTTCTTGACTTGCCCGAAGACACGTTCAAAACCCACGTTCTCTTCTTTCAACCCTTCCTGTTGCGCCTATTTGAGCTCGTTCAGAAAGTCTGGCGTTATCACCAAACTATACGATTTTACCCGTATGGCAGGATGATCCGTCTTGCGACTCAAAGCATCCGCTACCACATTGGCCTTTCCCGGGTGATATAAAATATCACAATCATAATCCTTTAACAGCTCAAGCCATCGTCTCTGCCTCATATTCAAATCCTTTTGCTCAAAGAAGTACTTCAAGCTCTTATGGTCGGTATAGATGGTACTCCTTACTCCATACAAATAGTGCCTCCATATTTTCAATGCAAACACTACTGCAGCGAGTTCAAGATCGTGGGTCGGGTAGTTAGCCTCATGAATCTTTAGCTGGCGCGAAGCATAAGCTATCACCCTTCCCCTTTGCATCAGTACACATCCCAACCCTTGTCGTGACGCATCGGCATACACAACAAGATCATCATTTCCATCCGGCAGTGCTAGAACAGGAACATGGGTAAGTTTCTCCTTTAGCACTGAAAACGCTTGTTCTTGGTTCGGGCCCCATTCGTACTTTACATCTTTCCTCGTGAGCTTTGTCTACGACGTCGCTAGCTTGGAGAAGTCTTGAATAAATCTCCGACTCTCGTAACCAGAAAGCGCATTTGGAGAACTTATCATAAAGTTTCTCTTTCCTTAGGATCTCCAATACCTCACGTATGTGGCAAGCATGGTCTCCCTCGTTCTTTGAATAAATCAAAATATCATCAATAAACACTATCACCGATCGGTCCAGCATCGGTCGACATACTCTGTTCATCAAATCCATAAATGCTGCGGGAGCATTCGTCAATCCAAACGACATAACGAGAAACTCGTAATATCCATAACGCGTACGAAAAGCAGTCTTTGGAATATCCTGCTCTCGAACTTTCAACTGATGGTAACCGTATCGGAGATCTATCTTTGAGAACCAGCTTGCCCCTTGCAATTGATCGAACAAGTCATCAATTCTAGGTAGAGGATACCTGTTCTTTACGGTCAACTTATTCAGTTCCCTGTAATCGATACACATACGCATACTTCCATCTTTCTTCTTAACGAACAACACCGGTGCCCCCCACGGGGAGACACTTGGTCGTATAAAACCTTTATCGAGGAGTTCTTGTAGCTGGGTCATCGTTTCCTTTATCTCAGTTGGAGCTAGACGGTAAGGTGTTTTGGCAACGGGTTGTGCCCCTGGCACTAAGTCGATCTGGAACTCAATTTCCCGCTTAGGTGGTAATCCAGGCAATTCCTCAGGGAATACATCGGGGAAGTTACGCACCACATGAAGATCATCAATCGTCCTTGTATCGTTACGTTCCTCAATCACATAGGCCAAGTAGGCACCACACCCCCGCCTCATCATATCATCAGCCTTGATCATCGAAATGATTTTCGGCGCGTACATCGCTCTATCACCATAAACCGTTACGGAACTCCCATCCATCACACGTAAACATATCATCTTCCGTCGACATACAATGTTAACCTCATAATTGGCTAACCAGTCCATACCCAAAACTACATCGAAGCCTCCTAAGGTTATCAGAAACAATCGGACACGGAACCAATGACCTTCTATCTCAACATAACAATCATCAATAGCCTCAGTCACCCTGGTCATCTTACCAATAGCCGTCTCTACATCAATTACCCGATCTATCTTCTTAACCTTCCCAGATAACCCATCACAGAAAGTAGAAGATACAAAACTCATACTGGCACCAGAATCAAACAATACATAAGCAGGAATATTGTTGATAGAAAAGGTACCTGTGACCACATCGGGGTCCTCAATCGCATCATCCTTCGTCATCGTAAAGGCTCGTGCTTTAGCCTTCTGCTTCTGCTTTCCTTTCTCCTCTTTCTTACCCGAGCCCGAAGCATCAGGCCGTGGTTGTCTGCAATCCTTGGACAGATGTCCAAGCCTGTTGCAGTTATAGCATCTGGTGGCACTCGGAAAATTGCTGGAAAAATGTCCCGTCTTCCCGCACCGAAAACATAAGTTAGTGCCCAGCAAGCACCGTCCAGTGTGGGTTTTACCACATTTGTTGCATCGGTTCACATCCTCACGCTTCACCTTTTTGCTTAAAAACTTTCGTTGGTCTGTTCGACCCCTCTTAGTCCCGAAAGACTCTTTCACTTTTGCTTCTTCTTTGGCTGGTTCAGCAGACATAACATCATCCCAAACTATCCCACTGAGTTCAACAGTGGAGTCGAAGGTCTTGGGAGCATTGGCCTTGACATGAATTCTGACCTTTGGAGGCAAGCCCTCCATGTACAACTTCACCCTCCTTTCCTCAGTAGCCACTAGATGAGGCACAAGCCTCGCCATCTCATTAAACCGTGAAGTGTACTGCCTGTGATTCAGGCTTCCAGCTTTCAGCACCAGAAACTCTCTTTCAACTTTATCCAGTTCGTTCTTGGGACAGAACTGTTTAGCGACCAGTTCCCTGAGATCGTCCCAAGTCATCTTTTCCATATCAGCTGCGGACTTGGACTGCTTAATGGTGTTCCACCAGTGTAGTGCCTCCTCGACAAATGAGTGAGCTGCAAACTTGACAGCTTGATCAATTCGGCACTCACTGATGGAGATAACAGCCTCCATCGCAGAAATCCAGTGGCAGGTGGCCACAGCATCCTTCTTTCCATCAAAGGTCGGTGGGTTACATCCCTTGAAGGACTTGTAGTCACAGCCCTTCAGTTTCCCAGTCATGGAGTCGTCGCTCTTAGTCTCGATGATCACCACATCATCTTCTTTGGTGCTTTCCTTAGTCCCCTCAGACTTGTCCTTCAGAGTATCCTTCAGTGCCTTAGCAATCAAGGCTGGTAGCTTCTCATCCATGATCTTGCAGACCTCATCAGAAATAGCCTTCACTACAATAGGTTCAAGAGTGAACTCTTCTTCATTCTCTGGTTACTCGTTGTGCTCGTGGTCATCCTCATTGACGGGTTCTTCATCCTCGACACGTGGTTCTTCAGGTTTCTGTGGTTGCTTACGTGGTCTAACCTTTTGTCCAGCCATCTAAAATTTCTACATAATGCAACAATTGATGAGTTAGTACAGGAATCAGCTTAGCACGTAATAAGCTTCGTAAATCGTTAATGACGTTGATCAGGTGTTATTAACCATTTACCCAACTCATAAGGCTCTAAACGTTTCCCATCCCATCTTCTCAATGTGCATGACACTAACTACTTATCTAACCTTAGATCTACGTCTTAACTCGTACAAAATTTTCAGATCGTGGCATCCGTTCATCCGTGGTTGGCAATCCGCATCCTTTAACCCCATTCTCAGTTTAAGTCTTAGCATTTGGGATGCTAAGATCTCTCAAACTATGGCTCTGATACCAACTTGTGAGGCCCCATTCCGGGCACCTCGCAGAGGTTGGTTTCGTCATAACACATAGCTCTTAAACTAAAAACTTTCATAATCATGCAGCAGAAACGTAAATATAGTTTGATAAACAGAATACATTAAAGTGTCTGTATCAAAAACACATCGAATTGCCAAAACCATCGGATTCTCTATCTTGATGCCCCGAGCTCCATGCATCCTTTCGTCTTAGCCTTAACCTGACATACATGCTAAATCAAGTCAACTTACGCTGGTGAGTTCTAGTTTTCATAAAATAACATTAAACATACTTAACATAAACATCATTTCATGCACATAGTCCATAACCTTAGTACATAACATCCTTAACATCATCATCATACGTTCCATTGTCACCATACGAACAGTGGGCTTATGCCAGCACAAGGCTCCATACCCAGTTATAGTCGTGGTTGACTATCATACCCAGTTATAGTCGTGGTTGACTATCATACCCAGTTATAGTCATGGTTGACTATCATACCCAGTTATAGTCGTGGTTGACTATCATACGTACCCAGCACAAGTACTGGTACTTCTCTCCTACATATCCTATAACACGTATAGGAACATCATTCATTCGTTACACATGACATACTAGCATTATATCATCCTTTATCATAATCATAACATTTCCTGCTAGTATCATAACATCATTCATCGTAGTCATCATGGCATCTTAGGCATGTCATACTAGCATCATTTCATCATATCATCATAAAATCCTAGCATCATGCACATATCATGCTAGCATCGTTATCATATCATAACATCATGGCATCATGCCTACATATCATACTTCCATCCTAGCAACCTATGACCTTATCATACTCCTATAACTATTCTCATAGTTATCATCATGAAGCATGTTATCATACAGTCATCATCATATCATATGCTAGCATCATTATCATATCATATCATCATGTTTTTCATCCTCATACTCATTTATCATGCATTCATCATACTTAGCTTACTTTCATGCATAAATCATGCTAACACATAAACATGCATACATACTCAGGACATATCATCATTCATTCGTTATCATCATAAGCACATAACATCATAGACATAACAATAAGCATGTATGCCAGCCCAAAACATTAAACATAAAATAGGGCGTCTAGAATTCACCTGATAATGGCTCCTTGTCTTCTTAACTGAACTCCTTAGTTAAGACTTGGGAACCTACATCAGTTACATCATATCATAACATACCATCCTTAGACTTAGGATATATTCTAAGCCCTCAGCACCTCCTAACCAGCCTCCCCAGTATTCGAGAACTGTTACATCCCCGAACTGTCATATACTCGAACTAGAGTATACGAAATATCACCAGTACTCGAAATAATGGTGTACTCGTTTTTCCATGTGTACTCGAATTTCCTTGTGTATTCGAACTTAGGGACTACACGAAATTAGTGTACATAAGGGTGTACACGAACTGGTGTACTCGAAGACAGTGTATACGAAACCTTTGGGTTTTCGAGTACACCCCTTTGGGTCATAATTTCGAGTACTCATCCTTTTCTTCATAAACATATCAGAAATTCATCTAAGACTTTGGGGGGGGGGGCTAGTTTCTAGGTTCCTTAGGTTGTTACCAACACACTAGAACCTCAAAGTTCCGAACTTTATGCATAAAGGTGCGAGCTTTATGCATGAGTTCTCTTCTGTATAACAATCCTAACTTTTGTATAAAAATCCTAACTTTTAAACATAAAGCACTTACTTGATGTTAGATAATCCCTCTTGTAGATTCTCGTGTGTATCCTCTTCCGTTTGATCGATCAAAGATCGATCCTTGAGGTTCCGGGACTCTACTTCGTGTACTCGAGAGAAAAGGGGCTCTAGCCAAAGGCTCGCACATTTCCCAAGGCACTACTATTTATAGACAGTGTGTGGTACTCGAAATATGGGGGACATTCGAATACAAGTTTTGAGTACAGTGTAATCGAAATCAAATGTCGAGTACACGAACCCGAGGCCGTAACTTGTTTATTTTTCGTCTATCTCCCTTCAAGCTTATCATTCGTTACCCATTCGTAAGTTCAAGTAACTTGTATTAGAAAAATTTGGGGTGTTACAAAGCAGCTTTTCTTGCTGACGTTTTTTTAATGTGAAGCTTTCTTTGCTGACTTTCTATGCAGGGGTTAAATTATTCAGGAAACAAGAATAAAGCAAATATCTCTCCCTAGATTTTTTTGGTTGTAGAGATAGCGTATACAATTTTATAAATAAAATGTATGATGTGACCCACGTGAATTCCTAACAAAAATGTAACACCCTGACCGATGGCGGAAACATCAGGGCGGCAGGAAGTGTAGATTGTTCATAGCACAAGGTATAAAGTTGTAAATAGTTCAAACATTAAACTCAAACATTTATTACATTGTTTCAAATGATCAAACCCTAACTATTACATCATTTCAATTCTAATACATCGATCAAATATAAATTAAATGAAAACTAATCCAGGCTCAACAATATGACTAACTTGCATTCCCACCTAAAACACGTTTAAAATCAAGTGTCAACTACGAATAGTTGGTGAGTTTCATAGTTTTGTACACTCACACCAAAATATGATAACAAAAATGTTATAAATAATGTCTTATGTGAACTCAAAGCATAATGAGCCTTGTTAAAAATGAACTAGCAAGTAAAGTAGATAAACTGATGTTAACAAATGATGTTATGACCACGTTCTAGCATTCCTAACAATGCTGAAGTAGTAAACTATCACCGCGAGACTTCCCCGCAGGGTCGATCAAACATCGATGGGATGGTTGGTCCAATAGATCTATCATAGTCACTTAATGGGGTGATCAATGCCAATCCTTAGCTAAAGTACACTAACTATAACACATTAAGCTAAGTTTACATGATAATGGTAAATGCTAAGTTACATGTTTCACCTCTAAAACATTAAAACAGGTAAAATAGTGGCTATGAAGACTCACCTTCGTGTTTGTGGTTGTCTTTGCAATAATTGTCAAAATATGGTTCAAATAATGTCCAACAAAAATTCAGTGTTCACCTAATTAGTTTAATAGACATATGTTAACGTAAGTATGTCTTTCTATAGATTTATCTAAGTTCTAAATAGATCAACGACTTCGATTTGTTTTGGATTGTTAAATTTATAACTCATTAAAATAGTAATGATATCTATAAGTTTAAATTACTAATGTTGACATAAAAGTTAAAAGTTTTGAGTTTCAACTCATTTATGTTTAACCAAAATGTTAAAACACTTGTTTTGTAAAATTTTTTATTTAAATAGTATTTAATAAATTTTCTAAGAAATTTATCTAACAATATTTCAAATTGAAAATTTATCATAACATATTTAAAAATAATTGAATTAATAAGTTATAAATATTTTAAGTAATTAAAGCTTATTTGGATGTGATAAAATGCAAACATATATGTTTGTAAAATGTATAAAAATTTTTTAGATAATTTAAAATTTTATTTCATCAAAACCTGTGTGTATAAAATAAGTTATTAAAATAATTTATAAAACATTTGCTTAAATGATAATATTATAAAATAATGACACTTTAAAATTTAAATAAAATTTAGTTTAAGTAAACTTTTATAACATCATTAATAAATTATTATAAAAGTAATTTATAAAACCTCAGTTAGTAAATGATAAAATTTTGTTAGAAAATTATTAATTAATATCACTTTTAAATTTAAATAAAATTTAGTTTTTAAATAAATTTTTATTTCAATTTAATAAAATTATTATTAGAATATTAGTATTTTTATTTAAATTAATTTTCGTGAAATCAGAATTTAAAAATAGTGTTTAAATAAAAAGATATTTTTTTACAAAACCGGCTGATTCGGCTTGCAAGGGGATCAAACCCGGGACCTCTTCATTGAAACCGAGTGATGTTTCCGGCTGATCTAGGGCCTTGGCCTTGATAAAGGTCCATAAATACTTTTAACATAATCAAAAGCATTTCCCCTATAATCGAGACACTAGCCCAAATCCAATCAGATTTGTTCAAATCCGAATACGATCGAGAAATCAAACATAGGGCTTTCGTTCAGGGCTAGAAAACAATAATTTTGATGTATAAATTGTGTACCTTGGATTGCGATTGATTGGTTTTCGAGTTAGAGGAGCAAAGACGAACAACCGATGCTCGTGAGTTCCAATTCGCGGCTATCTAGAGCTCGGGGATGATCTGAATTCACACAGACCTTTTCGAGAGGTGCAGTGGATTGATTTGGTGGAGTTGATTTGAAATTTATACACGTTTTGGTAGGATTTGAATAACTCGTTTTTCGTTTTTATTTTGGTAATGGTTCACTAATTAAAATCGATTGATCAATCAAATTGATGATTTGGATTGTTTACACGCCTCCAATAGTTTCGAAAAATGCTTTTGATTAGCTGTAGAACCGCTGTAAACGTTCGTATGGAAACCGGGTCGAATGAGGTATTAACGGATCGGACGAGGGAGAAAACGGGTAGAGAGGGCAATGAGAATGAGGTTTTCGCAATTCTGCCCCCTCTCTTTTTCCTTTTTAGTATTAGTTTCAATTTTTGGCAAAACTCACCCCTTAACATTTTATTAATTACTTTTAATTAGTAACATTTCATTTAAAGTTTATAAAAAAAATGTAAATGATTAATGTATGTTAAACTCTTATAAATGTTTTATTATCTAATAAAATGTTTTATTTAAACTTTATAATTTATATAAATTGATTATATTTTTTTTAAAAACCATTATTTTAAGGTTATTAATAAAATGAAAACTTAGTTATTTGTATTATTTACTTTAGTTTGTGAAATTTAATTAAAGTTAACGAAATTTTGTAACCTTTTATTTATTAAATTTCTTAATTTAAAAATACTTTTTTTAAGTTATTTATCTATATATATTTTTTAAATCTTGTGAGATTTATTATAAATCTATAAACTTTAACAATATGTTTTCTTTTGCATATCTCTAAATTGTATAATTATAAATTAATTTTTCATACATATATGTATATGTATGATAACTCTTATATTCTTAGATATATATACTTGTATAATTCTTTACCTATTTATATTTATGTGTATAATATACGAATAAATATATATATATGGATGTGTGTGTACAAACCCTTATGAATGGGAATTTTAAATGACGTCATAATTCTCTGTTAAATATAATTGTTTATTACAAAATCATAGGAATGTTAAAAAAAACTTTCTTATTGTGTGTGTATATATTTCCTTTTTGGATAAAATTATCTTTTCAGCATTAGGCTTAGCTTTTTCAGCTTTTTTGCAGCATTTTCAACCTTTCAAATGTCAGAAAAGTATTTGAATGACTTTTGTCAATATCCTTGCTAAATCAACCTTTAACATACATAGTCATAACCTGCTAAACAAAAACAACATAGTCCTTATTTAGAGCAAATCGTGAGATATGCTTCTGCACAATATGGAGCAACATTTGAAACTTTTTCTTTCTTTCTTTTTTTTTTTCCAATTTCTGGCATGTCTCACAACTTGACTTCAAGTTGAGCCAACCTACAAAAATTGATAAGAACATAAATATAGAGAGAGAAAGGGAGAGAATGGATGCCAAGTGAAGGTTTTCATTTGCAAATGGGATGGATGAAATGTGCAGTATTCCCCTCGATCTATTTCTAGAGGGGAAATATACTTAACCTCACCTGACTCTGTCCTTGCTAAGGTTAGCTAGGTCATGTTTATGTATACAAAACTAGATAAGCAAAGCTAGCTGTTGATGCACTTAATGTCCCTAGTTCAATTTTGTATTAATCATCATGTAAAGATTAAAGTTATATTAATGGAAGTTGTCTTTATATATTGTTATGAATGTTTAAGTTTGATTATATGGGTTTTTGATTTGGTATATTAATATTTGAGTATGAGTGTTACTCATTCGGGCGAATGACTCTAACGAATGAAGTCATTCGCCGAATGAGAATAGAGAATGACTATATTCAGCGAATGAGCCATTCGCCGAATGACTCATTCGACTGACTAATTTATGGATGATGATTGAAGGAGGTTATCTGAGGCCTCTGAATGAAGATGGAACTCCTATGCTAGTCACATGGATGACTGAGCCACAGAGGAAGTTATATGATTATGAGAAGAAAGCTTATGCTATTCTATCTCAATCCATTGCTACTGACATCTTTCATCAGTTTAGACAGTTTACTTCTTCTAAGTATTTGTGGGATGCTTTGCAGCAACGATATGAAGGCAATGATGCTTTGAAGAACATCAAGTCAAAGGCTTTGAGAAAGGAGTTTAACAGTTTTATGTATGTTGGAAATGAATCTTTGGATGAGTTGATTGCCAGATTCTATCATCTTTTGAGTGAGTTGTTCAATCATGAAGTCAAGACTACTACTCAGGAGAAAATTCAGTGTTTAGCAGATGCTCTACCTCCAAAGTGGGAAACATTTTTGATGGTGCTTAAACAGAATGAGATGATGGCACATATGGACATCAATGATTTCATTCAGAAGTTGAAGGAGCAAGAAATAGAGAACAAGTGGAAAGCAAAGAGAGTTCCTCAAGTCCAAGATCCATCACTGTATTACTCTACTCCTACAGTTGAGAAAGCATCTTCTCATGCTCCGTTGAAGACTGCTTTCCTTTCTCAGACTACTGAAGCTCCATCTTCTGCTCAGATTCATTTCAGTCAGTCATCCTCCTCATCCAGTTCACAAAAGGATCATCATCAACCTGTTACAAGTCTGAAGACTGAAAATTTTGATAAAGTTACTATTGAGATTACTAAAGATATATGGGTCTTTTGTCTACTTTGGTTAGTTCTTATGATGGACTGGTAGCAGGACAGATAGGCAATCCTTATCTGACAAATGATGACTATTCTCAGATAGATCCAGATGATATGGAAAGGATTGACATCATGTGGGCTTTGGCAAGTGCTGTAAGGAGAGCTAAGGAGTTTGTCAAAAGGACTGGTAAAGATATCAACTTGAACAAGGAATCTAAGTTTGGTTTTGACATGGCCTCTGTCACTTGTTACAATTGTGGGGAGAAAGGTCACTTTGCTAGACAGTGCAAACAGCCAAAGAAAGAAGGAAATAAAAATATTTTTCATCATCAAAAGTCATCTTCTTCAAATCCAGAAAGAAGGCTTGTTCCCATTGATTCTCCTGTTCAAGCTGGTTCATCTAACTCAGGCAAAGCATTGATGGTCCAACAAGATGAAGGTGAAAACTGGGACTTCAGATTTAATCATGATCAGAATGAACAGGATAAAGCATTTGTTGCTGAGATCAAGAAGTTGGATGATCAAAATGAAGATAGTACTTCAGGAGAAGCAAAGATTAGTGGAGAAGAGACATCAGGTTCAGAGTCAGAAAGCTTATCATATTCAGACACTCTAGCAGATTCTGATGCTGATATTGAAAAATCTCCTACACAGTTTGCTTTGATGGTAAAATCATCTGCTACTCCTACTGCAACTTAACAATCTGATCATGTATCTGATGAGTGTTCATCTTCTTGTTCTAGTTGTTTTAATTGTGTTGACCTTAACAGCAAGGTCCTTTCTTATCAAAATCACAATGCTGCTTTGATCAGCTATCTCAACCAGTGTATTGAAGCAAACAAAGTTTTAAAATCTAATGAAAAAGATTTTCAAGCTAAAATTGAACTTTTAAACAGACAACTTCATGAGGCTGAGATTGCTGTTCTTAACAAGCAAGATGCTATAACTTCTTATCTCAATACCATCAATGAGATAAAGAAGAAGTTAGCTATAGTTGAGTGTGATTATGAGACTCTAGGACAAAAGCTCCAGAGCTATGAGAGTGCATCTTATATCATTAAGCACATGATCAGCAAAGGTACTGATCAGCAAAGGTACTGATCATAAGGATAAGGGAAAAGTTAGCTATCAACATTGTCCTCCACCAATCTTGAACAACTTTGTCAATTCACCTGATGACAAAGATGTTAAAGATTTTCAAGTCAAAACTCCATTAGTGATAGATCCAATCGGGATGATTACTGATGAGGGTTCCTCCTTGTCAAAGGAATCTTTGGTGGATGGACTTGTAGAAGATTGGGTCTCAGATTCTGAGGATGAATCTGATAATTCATCAGATTGTTCCGCTGTTCAGAATCAGTCTTCTGTAGTTATGAAAGATGACCCAATCTCATCATCAAAGATTTATCAAGCTTTAAATTTTGTTAAAGCTTCAAAACAAAATGAGGCATGTGTGTCAAACAAGATTGACAATCTTGTTCCTAATGGGAGAAAGGGTTTGGGTTTTTAATCAAAACAAGTCTCAAACTAATGTTTTAAAACAAAAAAACAATCTTTCTCTGAATTAAAACACTTTCATAAAAAGGGTAACAATGTTTGTTTTAAGTGTGGTGCACCTGGACACATAGTCAGATTTTGTCCACACCTGGTTAGACCAAAGATTGCACCACCCAGAAAATTAAATCAGATTTTCATCAAAGCTGTCAAATCTGAATCCAAGTCAGATCAGACAAAACCCAAAAAATTCACACAAGTTAAACATGTGAATAAGGGTAAAGGGAAACTGGTGAACTTGAATGTTCCCAAGATGGTAAATGGTAATCAAGTTAAATCATCATCCATTTATCTAAAACATTCTTTCAGTAAAAATGCAGTCTGGAAGGTCAAGTCTGAGACTTCAGTTCCACCCTCCTCAGACAAGACTGTTTCCGATGGTAAATGGATTGATGTTTTGATCCGAGACTCTTTGGGTCAACCCAAGACTGTAAAGGCTTGGGTTCCCAAATTGAACTAATTGTTTCTTTTTGTGTAGGTTGCACCAACATCTGCTCTTAACAGCTCTTGGATTGTTGATAGTGGGGCTTCCAGACACATGACTGGTGATATATCGCTTCTCACCAATTTGAATTCAGTTCGAGGTAGATATGTCGCGTTTTCCGGTGACAAAGGTGGTTTTATCACAGGAGAGGGAATTTTATCAAATGGGCAAGTTTCATTTGACAAAGTCAGATATGTCAAGCAATTGGAGAATAATCTTCTATCTGTATCACATATTTGTGATAAACAGTACAAGGTTCTGTTTGATGACTCCAAATGCTACATTCTTAAGGAAGTTGTGGTTATCCCTGAAGATTGGATCTTATTGTCAGCTCCCAGAAAGCAAGACTTGTATGTACTCAACATGGCCACAGCTTCAACAACATCCTCCACAGCTTCATGTTTTATGACAAAGGCAACTGAGAAAGATTCAATACTTTGGCATAAGAGGATGGGTCATTTGAGTCTTCGCAAGATGAATCATTTGGTACATAACAATCTGGTTGAGGGGGTTACTCTGAAGAATTTTAAGCTATATGATGTCTGTGTATCCTGCAAAAAGGGCAAGCAAGTCAAGCAGTCTCACAAACCAAAGAAGTATCACTCAATCACTGTTCCACTAGAGCTTCTCCATATGGATCTTTTTGGTCCTGTTAACCGTAAAAGTATAGTTGGAGATCAATACTGTCTTGTCATTACTGATGAATTTTCCAGATACTCTTGGGTCTTCTTTCGGAAGGAGAAATCTGAAACTTTTGATTGTATTCAAGTATTGGTTACCAAACTTGAATCTCTTTATAAGCTCAAGGTTCGAATACTCAGAACTGACAACGGAAAAGAATTTAAGAACCACAACATGGAAAATTTCTGCAATTCAAGGGGAATTGTTCAACAATTCAGTGCCCCTTATGTTCCGCAAATGAATGGAGTTGCTGAGCGAAAGAAGATGACTTTGATTGAGGCTGCTAGGACAATGCTTGTTGATTCTTCTCTTCCAGTTCAATTCTGGAATGAGGCTGTAGCAAATGCTTGTTACACTTTGAATCGGGTTTTGATAGTGAAGAGGCATGGGAAAACTTGCTTTGAACTGCTTCATAACAGAAAGCCTAATCTTAAGTATCTTGAACCTTCTGTGCACCATGCACTATGCTTAAGAAACAAGAGCAGGGCAAGTTCAATGAAAAAGTGGAAGAAGGGTATTTTCTTGGGTATAACACTCCAAATAAAAGGGTTTATAATAGATCAACACAGAATGTTAAGGAGTGGTACCATGTTGGTGTGCAGAAGTATTCTATGCCTCCACCAGGAAAAGGGTCAGTCTGGATGTTTGATTATTCAGATCTCTTTGATTCGTTCAATATGCCTCCCATGTATTCAGATGAATATGTTGCGGTTCAAATGTTATATGATGTACAAAATGAACCTAATGAACCCGTACCACCTTCATCCACTTCAGTTCCCATTGTACAGACAAATGATGACAGCTCAGACACTGATGAAAACTCTACTCCACCAGTTGCCCCAGGACAAAATGTTGATGATCTTGTACCAGATCTTGAGGATTTGAATTTGAACAATCTAGATCCACAGGTTGAGGTTCCTCCCCATCCAGTTGGAAGAATCAATCGTATTCATCCTCAAGAGAACATAATCGGGAGTCCATTAGATGGAGTTAAGACCAGAAATCAGCTTTCTTCAGGGGGACTTGCTGACATTCTTGATTTTGCAGATGTAAGCTTTTGTGCTCATTCATGTTTTATCTCTCAGGTGGAAACACGAACTGTCACTGAGGCTTTAAAGGAAGAATCATGGGTGTCTGGCAACTTATTGACAGACCGAACTATCACTGAGGCTTTAAAGGAAGAACTGCTGCAATTTAAAAAGTTAGGTGTCTGGCAACTTATTGACAGACCGAAAGGTGCAAAAGTCATTGGCACTAGGTGGGTTCTTCATTGCAAGAAAGATGATCAAGGCATCATTGTTCGAAACAAGGCACGTCTGGTTGTTCAGGGATTCAGACAGATAGAAGGTTTGGAATACAATGAAGTGTTTGCACCGGTTGCTCGACTTGAAGCAATTCGTATTTTCTTGGCATATGCATCCTTCAAGAAGTTTAAAGTTTATCAAATGGATGTCAAGAGTGCATTCCTTCACGGTGTGATTAGTGAGACGGTCTATGTCAGTCAACCTCCCGGGTTTGA
The DNA here is from genome assembly GCA_009363875.1 of Mikania micrantha. NCBI lineage: Eukaryota > Viridiplantae > Streptophyta > Magnoliopsida > Asterales > Asteraceae > Mikania > Mikania micrantha. The sequence continues at coordinate 54,868,301 of CM018694.1, read as the reverse complement.
GGATCTATTACATCGAGACCAAGTCTACAAGCTAGACAAGGCCTTATATGGATTGCATTAAGCTCCATGAGCATGGTATGAGACACTATCTACTCACCTTCTGAACAACGGGTTCAGAAGAGGTGTCATTGACTGTACATTGTTCATTCGAGAAAAAGATGGTGATTTACTCTTGGTGCAAGTCTATGTGGATGACATCATATTCGGTTCCACAAATGATAGTCTGTGCAAAGATTTTGAGAAGGTTATGAAAGAGAAATTTGAGATGAGCTCAATGGGAGAGATGAAGTTTTTCTTAGGACTACAGGTGGATCAGTCTGAGGCAGGGATTTTCATTCATCAAACCAAATACGTTGGTGACATTCTGAGCCGGTTCAATATGTCTGATGCAAAACCTGCTGGTACCCCACTGGCTGTTAATCACGAGATTACACCAGATGAAAAGGGGGAGTTAATTGATGCTACTCTGTACCGAGGAATGATTGGTTCTCTTATGTATCTTACTGCTTCTCGGCCAGACATCATGTTCGCCACATGCTTGTGTGCACGCTATCAATCAAAACCAAGAGTGTCTCATCTGATTGCTGTGAAAAGGATTATGCGTTATCTGAAGGGTACACCGGATCTTGGTTTATGGTACCCTAATGATGATAATTTTGAGCTTACTGCATACAGTGACTTGGATTATGGCGGATGCAAGATAGATTTCAAGTCAACATCGGCGGGATGTCAGTTCTTTGGAACCCGATTAGTTACCTGGCAGTGCAAGAAGCAGACGTCGGTGTCTACTTCAACATGTGAAGCTGAATATATTGCTGCTGCTAGTTGCTGTTCTCAAATCATCTGGATACAACAGCAACTCAGGGACTATGGGTTACATTTTTCTAACACTCCTATATATGTTGATAATACTGCTGCCATAGCTGTCACTAAGAATCCGGTCCAGCACTCGAAAACAAAAGACATCGACATAAAATATCACTTCATACGTGATTGTTATGAAAAGAAACTAATCGATGTTGTTAAAATTCACACCGATCACCAGAAAGCCGATCTTTTCATAAAAGCTTTTGATAAACCAAGATTTTTATATCTTTTATCAGCTAATGGTGTTTTTCAAAAGGATAAAGTCATACCTTCATATGAATCTCACAAATGGTCATCGCTTTTCTTAAGTTAGTTTTGGTTTGATTTATTTCTTTATTTCATTTACTTCTCTTGTTTATTTTCTTATCTTAATCAAAAACTCAAAAAGATTTTCTGTTTTAAGTTTTTAGGGGGAGAAAATATGTTATTTTGAAAAACCAAAAACATCTAAAAAAATTAAAAAATTCAAAAACAATTGAAAATTTAGTAAAAATGAGAAAGTCTTCTTTGAGAAAATAATACATTAATCTATCATGTCCTAAAAGTGTAAGTGAGTGCACAAATGGAAGACATATGAGAAGTGTGAGCTGATGTACTGATAGGCTGACTTTACAAAATGAATAAACAAATTTGTGAACACTTACAATATCTGATTTGTGGGATCTGTTTTTGAAAGACAGTTAAGTGAGAAAATAGTTTATGACTCAAATCAGGCATACACCTGTTATCATGAGATCCAATAAGGTTTCCAATTATTCATGAATTCAAAGTCTGTATACGTGCCATATTGCTGGGACGAACCTAGCTGAAGCCGTCCATTCAGATGAGAATGATTGAATAAAAATAAAAGAAAAAGAAAATCAAGCTGGTATTAAGCTTGTGAAAAATAAAATAAGTTTGATTCCATACACGTGCCATATTACTGGGACGAACCTAGTTGAAGCCGTCCATTTGGATAAAACAAGTCAAGCATGTCAACATAAATCTGTATACGTGCCATATTACTGGGACGAACCTAGTTGAAGCCGTCCATGAGATTGTGTTGGTTATGTGAGACAGATTAAAAAGAAAAATACAAAAAGAAAATAAATTGGAACCTTATAGAATTCATGATGCTGGGTACTAAGATGTGCGGAGATGAGTTACAAACTGAGTTCAAACCTTTGCTGGATAGATAAAATGGGTAACTCAGTCAGAAAACATAAGTAATCATCAAATGAGTTTGATAATTTTTTATTGTAAAGCTTAAAGTGGACAGATATATCAGTAATCAGATCACAAGTCAAAAATGTCTTAAATGAATCATTCAGTGATGCTAATTTGATGTGATTAGGTGTACGTGTTAATTTCTTAATAGACTTCTCACAAAAATATGTGTTTAATTGTTCTTAGTTGTTAGTTGTACAGTTGTATTTTGTTTCAGAAAATTAAAAAAAGATTTTATATTTTAAATTTCAGTTTAGGTGATCATTTGTAGATTCAGATGTCTGTCTTATCTGAATCCAGAACCAATCAGACAGATCTTCATAATTGGAATCATTCTCACTTTTCAAAAATGTAAAATTTTGGAATCATCTTGTGTTTTGGGAGTGAAAATCTTCATTCGTTCGAATGAGGTGTGAGATTCACTTATTCGGCCGAATGACTTCATTCGGCGAATGAATCATTCGACCGAATCACTCTTGGCAGAATCATCCCCATTCGGCGAATGACTTGTGACGAATGACCTATTCGTCATTCTCATTCGGCGAATGACCTAATGTCGAATGACCCATTCGCCATTCACATTCGGGGAATGAGTGACCCTATATAAACAGTAATTCGGGCAAACTACCTCATTCGCCAAAATCACCTTCGCCCTTTACTGTGTGTTCACATTCGCCCGAAACAACTTCTCTCTTCGGTCCACATTTTTTTCGTGATTTTCTTTGAACCTGCTACTGATAATCTTGCTTCATATCATCTCAGGTACATGTGGATCAAAGATCGTCAAATTTTGACTGTGAAATCATCAGAAATGGGACTGATTTTAGGGTTTTAGGGTTTTTGTTTTCGCCTTTGAAATAAATGGCATAAATGGACTTGTTATCACAAATGTCATGTATTAAAACCCTTAGTCGGTCATGTCTGAGCATGAATGTGTAAATTTTTGAAGTTGATTTGAACTTTTTGACAAAAGGAGTTGGAACTTGTACAGACAGCCGAATGACGCCATTCGGCGAATGAAGCTCATTCGACTGAATAGCTCATTCGGCGAATGACACTTTCTGTCATTAGCTCATTCGGCGAATGAGGTCTATTCGACGAATGAAACTCATTCGGCGAATGGCTCATTCGGCCAAAGAACCCATTCACCTAAATCAGTCTCATTCGACAAAATTGTTTCAATTGATTCTCTGATCTGATTTATACATTTCATAAAACTGAAATGAACTAACATGTGTATTCTTTGTTGTTTAGTATGGCAGGTTATAAATCAGTGACGAAGAACAATATCTGTGCTCATTTGGATCTCACCACTCCGAACACCAAACACTACACAGAGATCATCACATTTCTCAGGCGTTCGAGGATCTTTACGGCCATTTCTACTTTACATGTGCCATATCACTCTCACCAGCAGGATTTCTGGGCTTCTGCAGATATTGATTGCGAGGTTGAACCTCCCGTTATTAGAGGCAAGGTGCTGGGACATGATGTTTTTGTGTCAGCTGAGCACATAAGGAGGGTTTGTGGTTTCCAGGATACACCTGATCAGCCATATCTGCTAGACCGTCACTTAGTTTGTGGATGCTTTATGAGATGCAAGTACGAGGGTGATCTTGGAGCAGGGATCCTCAACAAAGCGTTCATGTCTCCGCAGTTCAAGTACCTTGCTCATGTACTGATTCACTGTCTTTGATCCAGGAGAGGAGGTTTTGATGATATGCGAGAGACGATACAGTGTGCTTTCATCGCCCTGGTGCTGAATAAACCATTCAACTTCTCTGAGATGGTCTTCTCTCGTATGAAGGAGAATGTGTATTTGAAGGAAGACAAGAAATTCTTGATGTATCCAAGATTCCTGCAGCAGTTGATAGATGCACAGTTACCTGATTTGCCCAAGATCAATGCAGACATCATCAGGTTGGAGCACATGAATGACATCACTATCGACAGAGTGATGTCATACAGAGGCAAGGAAAGGAAGCCTGCAACTCGATCCTTGTTTGTTCATCTTTCTAGGCCAGATTACATAGCTCCTGTTGGTCGTAGATGGAGACACGATGATTCTGATTCAGATATGGAAGACATAGTTGTGCCTGATGATGGTGGAGATGATGATGCTGGTGCAGGTGTCAGTGGTGTGGGTGGTAGTGGTACTGGTGGTGCTGTTGAGAGTTCTGTTGTTGCGAGCACTGTTAGTGTGAGTATTGATGTTGATCTTTTTATTACCACTGCTGATGTTAGCCTAGTTGAGGCTGCTGTTGTGACAACTGGGGCTGGTATGAGTACTTCCATGGCAGATGATGAGGATGTAGATGTTGATTCACTGTTGGAGCTGGATTTCATGGCCACTACTACCTCCATAGTGACTACTCTTCTTGATACTACAGTCACCACATCTGCTGCTGATGGAGATGAGTCAGAGGACTCAAGTGATGGTGAAGGTGAAGCTGGTGCTGGTGCTGATAAAGCTGGTAGTTCTGATTCAGAGGATACGCCAGATGATGAATTTGAGAGTGTATGGATCGGAGGGAGATTGATGAAGCGGAAGAGGAAGAGAACTGAAGCAGAGATGGAGGAGATTACACATCCACTATTCGTTCCTCTATTCCAGCTTCTGCAGCTGTTTCTGTTGCTGCCATTCAGTCTTCTTCTTCTGCTGGAAGAAGGAAGAGATCGAGGTTCCTCTTTCAGAGGATGTCAGAACTGGCGACAGTTGCTACAACTACTGTTACATCAGTAGCAGCTGTCTCAGTTTCTTCACTGACCAGGTCAAAGGCCATTCCAGTACGTACTACTATTGCCCCTATGACCACCTCTATGACCCAGGCTCCCATTTTCACTTCTGCTTCTACTGGTCCCTCCATTACACGACCTGACACGTTCATAGGCTGTTTCAGTTGTTGATCAGCTGAGCACACTGAACAGTATGGTACTTAGATTGATGGAGAGGAGCATGGAACAAGAAAAGAAGAATAAAGATCAGGAACTGATTATTGCCCAGCTCACACAGCGGATAGAGGAGCAGGATACCTTGCTTCTTCAGGCTGCTGATCAGAGAGCTGATCTAAGAGCTAGATCTGCTCAGCAAGAGGAGCAGCTCTTGAAGTATATTGATGAGCATCATCAGTTGGCATTGACTGTCACTGATTTCAGTGACCGGATCCTGTCCCTAGAGACTGAGAATGCTAGGCCAACTGATCAGCTGGACAGTCTCAAGGATAGCACTCCCAGGATCCAAGGCACTTTTGCTCACTCCAATGATTCAGATTCTGATAAAGAAGAGGAAGAGGAAGAAAAGGAAGAAGAATCTGATGAGGAGAAAGTTGACTATGAAGATTCTGATAAAGATGATGATGATCAGGACGGATCAGGAAGTGGGTCTTCTGATTCATCAAGTTCTGATGATGATGATGATCAAGCCCCTTCTACATCTGAGATCAGGTCCAAATCAATGCAAGACAAGAAGAAACAGGCTCCTCCTCCACCTCCTCCAACACAAACTAAAATACCAGCAGCTACTGAGGAAGTCGAAGCTGTGCCTGTGAGACGTCAATTGGATGAGACGCTCACTATGATTCTTGACGCTCAAGGCATCATACAGCACTCAGTTAGCTATGATAAAGAGGAGGGGGAGATCATACACTGCTTATCAAAGGAGCAGATAGCTGAGTTGTTCAGGTTAAATCCTGATGAGGTTATTACTGATGATACCTCAGTTCCAGTGTTTGATGAGCCTACTCCAGAGGCCTTTGATGATATAGACGAGGTTATTCTTGAAGATATTATTGATGAGGAATATCCCAAGTATACATCAGCTGAGGAAAAGCTGCCTACATTTACTGATCCGATACTTAGAAGAACAAGTAGAGGTTAGCAAAGCCGAAGCTGATGATCAAAAGAAGAGAAAAGAGGAATGGGAGGCCTACTGGGAGGTTCTCAAGAAAGAAAGCACCATGAAGTTTCCAGCTACACACAAGAAAGTATACAGAACCAAAGGCTACAAGGCTAGAGGTCAAATCTTGAGCTGGGCATACTTTCATGATCTTGGGTGCTATGCTGTGAAGAGAGAGAGAGGCATTGACTACTTCAAGCATCCTCACGATTTTAAGACGTTGCCAGGTTTTGAAGTCAATCAGTTAGCACGTCTGAGGATGTTATAAAGTGAAGATTCAGGAATGTCTGCTTGGTTCTCTCGGCAACTTCAGTATGAGTACAGAATGAGATGGGTGAACTTTCAGCCCCAACAGCCTGAACGTTATTATTTTCTAGAAATTGATGGAGACACCCGAAAGCACAAAGTTATCCTGAAGTGGCTTCCTCCTAAAGTTTTGAAGAAGATTCCGTTAAGAAAGATGCGACAAGACTTTATAGAGGGCTTCCGATGGTGGTACTATGATGGGGGGAGTGGAGAAGCTGTGATTGTCATGTGCAAAGACAAGAAGTGGGAAACCGAACGTATTTTTGATCCAATGTGGTTGACTAACTTGTCCCACAAAGATGTCCAAGCATTGTTTCGTCATCAGATTTTCTTTGATGTACAGGACATGGTACAGGCGCTATAGTTTATGAGAGTGATCCGTCTCTACAGTATATTCAAGATTCATGCTGGAGCAGACTGGAAAGCTATTACTGAGAAGAACTTCAAGAAAGACACTTCCAAGAGCTGAACAAGGTCCAAGGGGGAGTTTGTTGATGCACTTAATGTCCCTAGTTTAATTCTGTATTAATCATCATCTAAAGATTAAAGTTATATTAATGGAAGTTGTCTTTATATATTTTTATGAATGTTTAAGTTTGATTATATGGGGGTTTGATTTGGTTTATTAATATTTGAGTATGAGTGTTACTCATTCGGGCGAACGACTCTAACGAATGAAGTCATTCGCCGAATGAGAATAGAGAATGACTATATTCAACGAATGAGCCATTCGCCGAATGACTCATTCGACTGACTTGTCCATTCGACATAGTCATTCGCCGAATGAGCTGCTTCGGCCACTCATTCGGCCGAATGACTACAGTCTATAAATACATGCTCAAATCATTTCAAACCTAACTTTCTCGAGTCCTCATTCTTCTCAGTGCACTCCAGTGTCAAACCCTTGAAGTTTTGAGCGATTCTTACTGTCCAACTTCGATTCTCAACCCGTGGTGATCGATTCTTACTCACACGTTGATTCTACTCTCTCGATTCACCACGGTTGCTGTTGGTTTCGATTGGAAAACCCTAGAATAGGATTCCGCACTATTCTAGAGGCTGTCAAGCAGATTTCTCTTGGAATCGGATTGTTTCCGAGCTCCTACGAGGTCCTACACTGGCTGGGCGAGTGTAGCATTTGTACAGTAGTCATATGTACGTACGATACTTGTAAACACAGGTTTGTATTTATAAGTTCGTTTGTCAAATAACATTGTGAATGTTCAATAAGAACAAGTAAACAATTTACACACACACAACAGTTAAGACATGGGGTTCTGTCAGTAACGAGGAATCCGATGTCTGACAACATAATTCATAAGTCATGTAACCCAAAATAACTAAATGATGAAACACAAACGTTTGTGTGGAACCAATTACAAAACAAAAAAGATAGCATTAGAAAATATTAAACTAACAGTGTATTTGTGAGAATGACGATTCGCATGAATATATCTGTGGGTTTAACATTTTAAAATGATACCTTATAATTAGAAAACCAAAATCGAAGGTAAAACAATCCGGGTTGAGCATGGGTAAAAGACCGAACCGAACCAGTATAGCCTGGATCAGGCCAAAACCCAGAGAAAGGATATATTTAAGACCGTAGACCTGACCAAAAAACTAAAGCGGTTTTGGGTTTTATGTTCTCTGTTCTTCTCGGTCCCGTCCAAAAACCCAAGACCGATGAACAAAGATGAAATTCTTCGCTCAACCATTGATTTTGATAATTATTAATGATGATGCGTTATTGGATGTTATTACTGATATTAGTATACATATTGAGAACATATTATTATATGCATAAACCATGGGAAGTTTAGTTGAAACACAACTAAACAGAACCAGAGAGTTTATCACAGTTGAATTCACAGATTATGAATTTTGGTTTTGGAAGGGAAGGAATTAGGAAGGTTGTTATGGTTTGGTTGCTAAACATAGTCAAGGACACATGGTCATGGTTTATCGAAATAGCGGTGGGACGGTGTTGGGGAAGTTGCGATCTACCCCTGCATATGCCCTATACATATGCATATTCCGGTCTATCATGGATGTGTCAGTGATATGGTTTAGTGGCATTGGAATTGTGAATTCATAATATTAAAGATAATACAATTCACACGAATATAATTATTAACAATAATATTCTGAAACGATATGCCATAAATCGTAAATCGAATCGAAGTACTGTACGAGCGTTGGATTCGGAAAGGTGACGATCTTTACGAATATGTATGTAAGTAACGTGCTACGATGAGATAATGAAATAATATTTAACGATATTAAAATAAGAATATCAGATTAATAACGTTTATTAGGAATCACAATCTAAAACGAATGGTTTTATTTAAATAATAATTTAACGAAAATAAAACGGGAATCGTTTTACGAAACTATTTTATTTAAAATCATTTTGTTAAAACGAAACATAAGTGCGTGAATGTTTTACGCTATAAAAGTATTTTATGATAAAAACCGAACATATTATAATTTCTCGCAATATAAACGAGATCGGGCACGCGGGGATTGATCGGGGCATAAAAACCTGTTCTTTCCTCCTCTTCTTCATATGCAAGAACTTTCACTCTCTCTCTATATTCAAGAATTCGTCATTTTCTCTCACTAGAACTTCTCTCTACATTTTCTTCCTCAATTCTCCACCATTTCAAGAAATCTTGGAGTCTAAACGACCGCGTGATCGAGAGGAGCAAGAATATACGAAGAAAGCTAGCTTTTGGGCCAAGATTTCGAGGTAAATCATGGGTTTTTCCTTTTGGTTTACACTTAAACATAACTGATTCTCATCACCACCATTTGTAAACGATTTTCTGTATTGAAAACCCTAAACCGTATATGTGTGAGGGTGTGGAAGCCGTAGATGAACATGCAACCCACTAGAATCGAGCATGAGGATGATGGGCAGCCATGGACTGCTGGTTTGCGACCAACAGGTCGGCCGAACCTGTTAGGGGTTGGCCGAACCTCTTATTATTCGAGCTAGCCTGGGGACAACCACCTGCGTGGACCACGAACCCAGGGGACCGAACCTTCAGTGAGCAACGAACCCTTGTGCCGCGAACCTTCATGTTGCTATGCATCTGCACAAGCCACGAACCTGAAACAATTAGGTGCCGAACCTAGGGCCACGAACCAGGGATAAGAAGCTGAAATACCAGTTAGCCGAACCTAGGGGCATGTTAGGCGAACCTAGCCATGCAAAACCCTACTCTCGAACCTATGTTCTCTGCCAAACCGGCATGTTGCCACAAACCTAAGACCGAACAATTCTCCTTGTGGCTGAACCTCCCCCGGTCAACAAACCTAGCAATTCACGAACCTTTGGGGCGAACTAGCAAGGGACGAACCTCAGCATGGTGCGAACCTCTGACAGCACCGAACCCTTTCCTTTCCAGCGAACCCAGGCTAAGCAAACCTATGTTTGGCCGAACCTTAGAACTGCCATAACCATAGCAGCGAACCTAGGGTTTCGTGATACCTATGGGCTATCAAACGTAGGTTTTTGGCCTAAGGGGAGGGGTATACGAGCACATGAACAATAAGAATGAATAAAAGAACACGAAGATGGGATAAACACATGCATGCAAGAAAGGGTTATTAATTGACACCTTTTCTTAATAAATATAAGATGAATTATGGGAGTATAAAAAAATTGAACATTTTATATAAGACTAATTTAGGTATGATCTCTCAAAATTAAATTAAAGTCTTAAATAACTTAAACTGCTGTGGGAAAAGTTGATAGACATGATTGCATGCATATGCATGAGGGTATACTTGAGTGTGAAAGATTGTTACCTTCACAACTTGTATACTTTTGATGTGTTTTTAAAAGTTACCATACATTAAATAATTACAATTAACAAGTTTAGATTATCTTTCTTATGATAATCATTTATACAATCTTGGGTGTACAACTTAACTTAGACTAAATAAACTAAGTTAATGAAGCACTTAGTGATTTAAAAGTAAACACCTACGGAGATTTCATCAATCTAGGACGCATATACTTATGAGCACAAATACACAATAATTACAGGTTGATTGAGTTGTTTTGATTTCTCTTATGCGAGCGCGCATACGACAAGAACACTGATTCTAAGGACTCAGGTGAGTTCTCATAACCTCCTTTTAAACTATTTTGTTTTAAACTCTGAGGTGGAACATGTATACCAATATTTAAAATATTATGTTGATAACACATGGATGACACCTGTGTATTGTTATGATATTCAGATTATTGGATTATCATAATTCCATGAGTCGTTGCTGTTGACTCCGGTCATCCGCAATGATTGCATGTATTGTCACTATTCCATGGATCGTTGTTGTTGACTTTGGTCCTCTACAATGATTGCATGTATTGTCACTATTCCGTGGGTCGTTGTTGTTGACTTCGGTCATTTGCAATGACTGCATGTATTGTCACTATTCCATGGGTCGTTGTTGTTGGCTTCGGTCATCCGCAATGATTGCATGTATTGTCACGTGGATTGCCACAACACCGTGTGTCGTTGTCAGTGACCTTGGTCATTCACAATGATGCATGTATTGTCACTTATACTAATTGAGAATAATGATGATTGAGATTGGTTGAATGTATATGTGATTGATTATCTATGATTATTTGAAATATGTGACTGTGTGTTTGTGATTGTGTGTTGGGTTATGTGTTGGACTATCTCGCAGGTGCTCATATGGATTTTCTCAGGAAACTATAAACTTTTATAATCATTTTGTAAAACATTTTTAAATATAAAAAAACTTATGATTACTCGCCAACTACTTTGTAGTTGACACTTGATTTTTCTACATGTTTCAGGGAACGAGGAGAAGTAAGTAGGGCAGGATAGCTCTACATCTTTTGGACATCATCACTTACGATTCTTGGACTTGGCTAAAATAACTGAAATTCTGTCGACTAGAGTTTAGTTAGTTTAGCTAAATCTTTTGTGTATTTGATGTAACTAATTCATGATGAACATGATTTTTGATGTAATTAATTTGGTTGATTAATTGATATGTGATGAATTAATTAGATGCCCACGAGCTTATGAACAATCCACACATCCCTCGTGGCATCCCGACGTTTCCGCCATCGGTGGGGGTGTTATAGATTGGTATTAGAGCCTGGGTTATAGGGAATTAGGTTACTAGAAATGGTTGACCTAGTCTATAACCGTAGGATACCCTAGTATGAAATTGTTTCATACACTAGTTATTATATTCAGGACTTCATGCTTATGTGTTTATTACATGTTAATTGAACTCCTGATTATATATCTGAACTGCATATGCTACTTGCTGATTATATGATTGATTGTGCCCTGACGACTCGATAAGGACATACTCGTGATGTATTGTAAAGGTGGTGGGACGGTGGTTTGGGAGGTTGCGACCTACCCTTATCATATGCCCTATACATATACCATTTACAGTACATCGGGTGGATGTCAGTATTGAGAAATAAGGGAACTACCCGTTTGGGAAATTAATTGCTTAGGAAACTAACTGCTTAAGAACCTATTTGTTTAGGAACTTCTTGTTTGATCTTTGATCTCTAGACAAGGACACACTCGTAGTATACTACAAAGGTGGTGGGACGGTGGTTTGGGAGGTTGCGACCTACCTTTATCATATGCCCTATACATATACCATTTGTAGTATATTGGGGGTCTGTCAGTGTCAGGAACTTAGGATATTATTAGGATATGTTGTGAAGTTGAGATTGATGAAATATCGGTTGATGGAATGTTGGTTAAGCTTGGTTGGACTGACACTTTGGATAATCACATTTGATGGACACATGTAAACTCACTTATGAAACACACTTATTGGACACGTGGGGTGAATAGGATCAACGAATGATATGAACACTTAATGAGGGGATGGACATTTGGTGAAAATATGAACACATAGTGATGATACTAACGCTTGGTGATGGTATGAACACTGGATGGGAATGAATTATAGGGAGGATATAAACACTTAGTGACAATAAGAGTACTCAGTGATGATATGAACCCTCATTGATAATTATGGACATTGGGATTTAGTATGGACTTTTAGTGAACTTAGACACTAGGAGAACTTTAATGTTAGGCGAACTTAGACATTAGGTGAACTTAGAAATAGGCGAACCTACATGTCAGGTGAACTTAGACATTAGGTGAACCTTATTGTCCAAGGGAACTTGAGACCACTTCACTCAAAATTATCCTACCTAGGATAAGGTTTGTGAAGTGAGATAATGGTAAGATACATAATGCACCCTAAATTCTAACTAGGGCATAATCGTGGTGCAATGCAACGGTGGTGGGACGGCGATGATGCGACTACGGTCAAGTCTACGTATGCCCTATATATAAGCTTGTTGCACTGCATCGGGAGGTTGTCAGTGTTAGTATAGGGGGAATGTTTGAAACTTAGGAATAATTAGTTAATAATAGATATGACCAACTAGGATGCCTTAGTGTAATATTAGGAAATTACTACATTGTTATGAGTTTTATGACAGATAGGAGAAAAAATATAATTCCTATATGTAATCCTAACTGTTGAAATGAACTCATTTGACCATAGTTTGTATAACTTACGTTGTAAACGGTAGTAACATGTTTCTAATATCCTCATAAACATGCCGCCGCGCCGTCACAACGGAGATGATACGAACCATGATGATGCTAACGATAATGCCGACACTGGCATACAAGGGTTAGCAACACTCATTATGGGATTGGTGAATCAACTGACTCAAGCCAATCAAACTCTCAATCAGAACAGGGGTGGTGCAAACCCACCAGTCTGCACGTTCAAACACTTAAATTCCTGTAATCCACTGAAGTTTACGGGTTCTGAGACGGCCACTGGTCTGCTACAGTGGTTTGAGAGCATGGAGAACACCTTCATCAACAGCGACTGCCCTGAAAATCTGAAGGTGCGCTATGCCACCACTGTTTTCCAGAAGAGAGCACTGACTTGGTGGAATGGCGAGAAGCGAACTAAGGGAGTTGATGCTGCCCTAGCACTGACATGGACTGAGGTCAAGAACTTGATGACCACTGAATTCTGTCCTTGCAGTGAGATGAGGAAACTGGAGACTGAGTTCTGGGAACTCAAACAAGATAGTGGGGAGAATGTCATCTACAATACCCGCTTTCATGAGTATAGTCTGCTAGTACCTCATCTGGTAACACCATTGGAGAGAGCTATTGAGAAATACATAGGCGGGCTGCCTATGCAGATTCAAGACACTGACTACGGAAGCAACCCTAGAACACTGGAGGCTGCAATCCATCTATCTGCTACACTTACTGATAATCACGTGAAGGCTGGAACACTCACACGAAAGGGATCTAAGAAGACTGACACTAAAGCAGCTGCAAAGGAGGCTTCAACTTAAGTCAAGAATGAACAAGGCAGTTCATCCAAAAGCAGCAACAAGAAGAGAAAGACTAGGAACCTCATGGTTACTACTCCTGCTGCTAAGTCTGCGCAGCAATCATCAAACAACACCACTACCAGAAATTATGTTGGGAATACTCTCCAATGTAACACCTTCAGATATCACATCACACCTAACTTGTCATGTCGTGTCTGCAACAACTGCGGCAAGTTTGGTCATTTGGCAAATGTCTGTCGAAGTGCACCGCAAGCACAAAGGATGCAACCTGCTCCGCTTGCACTGCCAGCTCCGCATGCTCAACCGATACAAGCTGCACCCGTTCACCAAGTGCCTATATAGGCTCTTGCCTGTTACGAATGTGGCGAAGTGGGTCATTTCAGGAATCAATGCCCAAGACTGACGGGAAACAATCAAAGGGTGGCAAGAGGCAGAGCATTTCAACTGAATGCTCCAGCTGCTTAAGCCAACCAAGATGCGGTCAATGGTACATTTATGATTAACAACTCTTATGCATCTGTCTTATTTGATTCTGGTGCTGATAGGAGTTTCATTTCATATGATTTTGAATGCATGCTTGGTAGAACACGTACAAACATAGATAAACCGTTTAACGTGGAAGTGGCTGACAAAAACACTATTGATATTGACACCGTTATTATTGGATGTACTGTGAACTTAAGTGATCACGTTTTCCCAATTGATCTTATACCTATGCACCTTGGTAGCTTGGATGTTATCATAGGCATGGATTGGTTAGCCACCCACAAAGCGGAAATCATTTGTCATGAAAAATACATTCGTATACCCTTACCTTTGGGTGAAACTTTATGAGTTTTTGGAGAAACTTCTAGTAAAGGTCTTAAGCTGATGTCATGCACTAAAGCACACAAGTACCTTAGGAAGAAGTGTATAGAATTTTTAGCACACATTGTGGAGAAAATGGAGAAAGGAAAGAGCATTGAAGACGTTCCTGTGATAAGAGATTTTCCTGAAGTATTTCCAGACGACTTGCCGGGTCTTCCACCAGAACGTCAAGTAGAATTCCGAATTGACTTAGTACCTGGTGTGAACCCAGTCGCCAAAGCTCCTTATAGACTTTTGCCTTCGGAGTTACAAGAACTGGCGAGCCAACTACAAGAACTGACTGATAAAGGATTTATTCGCCCGAGCCATTCACCATGGGTGCACCAGTTCTGTTTGTCAAGAAAAAGGATGGGTCATTCTGAATGTGCATCGACTACCGTGAGTTGAACAAGCTGACTATTAAGAATCGATACCCACTGCCGCGCATCGATGATCTTTTCGATCAACTTCAAGGCTCGACATGGTTTTCAAAGATCGATCTTAGGTCTGGGTATCATCAGCTTCGTGTACATGATGATGATATTCCCAAGACGGCTTTCAGAACAAGATATGGCCATTATGAATTTCTGGTAATGCCTTTCGGCCTTACCAATGCACCAGCGATTTTCATGGACCTCATGAACCGTGTTTGCAGGCCATACTTGGATAAATTTGTGATTGTATTCATTGATGATATCCTGATATACTCCAAGAGCAAAGAAGAACAAGAGCAAAACCTTAAGCTGGTTTTGGTGATCCTAAGAGAGGAGCGACTGTATGCCAAATTCTTAAATGTGAATTTTGGCTTAAGGAAGTCCAATTCTTGGGACACATAGATAATGAAAAGGGTGTTCACGTGGATCCTGCGAATATTGATGCGGTGAAGAATTGGAGTACACCGACAACACCAACGGAGATTCGATCGTTTCTCGGACTTGTCGGTTACTATCGGCGGTTTATCTCGAATTTCTCCAGGATTGTTGTCCCTCTCACTTCATTGACTCAGAAGAATAAACCTTATGAGTGGGGACCAAAGCAAGAAGAGGTGTTTCAGACTTTGAAGTAGAAACTCTGTGATGCTCTTGTCTTGACACTGCCTGATGGAAATGATGATTTTGTGGTTTACTATGATGCATCCAACCTAGGTCTCGGTTGTGTTCTTATGCAGCGGGGAAAGGTTGTGGCATATGCATCAAGACAACTAAAAATTCATGAGAAGAACTACACTACCCACGATTTGGAACTTGGTGCGGTCGTGTTTGCTTTGAAGATATGGAGACATTATCTTTATGGCACTAAGTGTGTAGTCTTTACTGATCACAAGAGTTTGCAACACATTCTTAATCAAAAAGAACTTAACATGAGACAACGGAGATGGGTTGAACTGTTGAACGATTATGATAGTGAAATTCGCTACCATCCTGGTAAAGCGAATGTAGTAGCAGATGCGCTTAGTCACAAAAGTCAAGTTCAGATCCACAGTGTCCGAGTGCACACTAATCTCCATAGTGATGTTCTCACAGCCCAACAACACTCATTGGCTCAAGATAACTTGAAAAATGAGATGTCTTGCGGGGCTGAGTTATTATTGGCAACAAAGGATGATGGTTTAATGTATTATTCGAATCGGATGTGGATACCGAACATAGGTGATCTTAGAATGATGATTCTGGATGAAGCTCATAAGTCTCGTTACTCAATCCATCCGGGTGCCGATAAGATGTATCAAGACCTTAGAGCCTTGTACTGGTGGCCTGGAATGAAGAAGGATATTGCTGAGTATGTGTCTAAGTGCCTTAACTGTGCTAAAGTCAAGGCAGAACACCAACGACCTTCAGGATTGTTAATACAACCAGAAATACCTATGTGGAAGTGGGAGAATATCTCCATGGATTTCATTACTAAACTCCCACGAACCGCAAACGGTAAGGATAGTATTTGGGTGATAATTGATAGATTAACCAAGTCGGCTCATTTCTTACGGATACGCGAGACGTACCCTGTGCGGAAATTAGCTCGTATCTATGTTGATGAGATCGTTAGCCGACATGGAATTCCCTTAAGCATAATATTGGATCGTGATGCTCGTTTCACGGCACAATTTTGGGAATCACTTCATGAAGCTTTTGGAACAAGATTGGATCTTAGCACCGCCTATCATCCTCAAACGGATGGACAGACAGAGCGAACGATCCAGAAATTAGAAGATATGCTGAGAGCTTGTGTCATCGATTTCGGTGGCAATTGGGATAGCCATCTACCATTAGTTGAATTCTCGTATAACAACAGTTATCATGCGAGCATTGGTATGTCGTCGTTTGAAGCTCTTTATGGTAGAAAATGTCGGTCACCTATTTGTTGGACCGAGGTCGGCGAATCGCAGATCACTGGTCCCGAGATTATTCAAGAAACGACTGACAAGATCCGCCAAATCCGTGACAATTTGTTGGCTGCTCACAGTCGACAAAAGAACTACGCGGATAAACGACGAAAACCTTTGGAGTTTGAAGTTGATGATATGGTATTACTTAAAGTGTCGCTTTGGAAGGGCGTTGTACGATTCGGGAAGAAGGGTAAGCTTACTCCACGTTATGTTGGCCCTTTTAAGATCCTCGAACGGATCGGGAAGGTTGCCTACAAGTTGGAACTTCCTCCTGAACTTAGTAATGTACACCTGACATTTCACATGTCCAATTTGAGAAAGTGTTTAGCTGATCAAGATCTTCATGTACCACTCGATGACATCCGCGTCGATGATACCATGCACTTCGTTGAAAAACCAGTCGAGATAATGGATCGTGAGGTTAAAAAGCTCAAACGCAGTAGAATTCCGATTGTCAAAGTACGTTGAGAGTCGAAGCGTGGTCCAGCATTCACCTGGGAGCGGGAAGACCAGATGAAGCTTAAGTACCCACATTTATTCACTACAGTCACTCCAAGTTGAATTTCGGGACGAAATTCCCTTAACTAGGGGAGACTGTAACATCACTGTATCTCGGGTTGTCCGTACATGTCTAATTGTACTGTTACGACTTGATATGATAATTATTAATGATGATGCATTATTGGATGTTATTACTGATATTGGTATACATATTGAGAACATATTATTATATGCATAAACCATGGGAAGTTTAGTCGAAACACAACTAAACAGAAAAAGAGAATTTATCGCAGTTGAATTCACAGATTATGAATTTTGGTTTTGGAATGGAAGGAATTAGGAAGGTTGTTATGGTTTGGTTGCTAAACATAGTCAAGGACACATGGTCATGGTTTATCGAAATAGCGGTGGGACGGTGTTGGGGAAGTTGCGATCTACCCCTGCATATGCCCTATACATATGCATATTTCGGTCTATCATGGATGTGTCAGTGATATGGTTTAGTGGGATTTGGATGGGGAATTCATAATATTAAAGATAATAAAACAATGAAAGCGATATTGGAATTAATTAAGCGATGGTGAGATTACGATTATTAATTTAACGCGAATATTATTTCAGGAATATTAACATAATAATGTATTCGCATGGGTGCCGATTCACACGAATATAATTATTAACAATAATATTCCGAAACGATATTCCATAAATCGTAAATCGAATCGACATACGGTACGAGTGTTGGATTCGGAAAGGTGACGATCTTTACGAATACGTACGTAAGTAACGTGTTACGATGAGATAATGAAATAATATTTAATGATATAAAATAAGAATATCTGATTAATAACGTTTATTAGGAATCACAATCTAAAACAAATGGTTTTATTTAAATAATAATTTAACGAAAATAAAACGGGAATCGTTTTACGAAACTATTTTATTTAAAATCATTTTGTTAAAATGAAACATAAGTGCGTGAATGTTTTACGTTATAAAAGTATTTTACGATAAAAACCGAGCATATTATAATTTATCGCGATATAAACGAGATCGGGCACGTGGGGATCGATCGGGGCATAAAAACCCATTCTTTCCTCCTCTTCTTCATATGCAAGAACTTTCACTCTCTCTCTATATTCAAGAATTCATCATTTTCTCTCACTAGAACTTCTCTCTACATTTTCTTCCTCAATTCTCCACCATTTCAAGAAATCTTGGAGTCTAAACGACCGCGTGATCGAGAGGAACAAGAAGATACAAAGAAAGCTAGCTTTTGGACCAAGATTTGGATGTAAATTTTGGGTTTTTCTTTTTCGTTTTCACTTAAACATCACCGATTCTCATCACCACCATTTGTAAACGATTTTCTGTTTTAAAAACCCTAAACCGTATATGTGTGAGGGTGTGGAAGCCGTAGATGAACCTGCAACCAACTAGAATCGAGCATGAGGATGATGGGCAGCCATGGACCGCTGGCTCGCGACCAACAGGTAGGCCGAACCTGTTAAGGGTTCGCCGAACCTCTTATTATTCGAGCTAGCCTGGGGACAACCACATGCATGGACCACGAACCCAGGGGACTGAACCTTCAGTGAGCAACGAACCCTTGTGCCGCGAACCTTCATGTTGCTATGCATCTGCACAAGCCACGAACCTGAAACAATTAGGTGCCAAACCTAGGGCCACGAACTAGGGATAAGAAGCTGAAATACCAGTTAACCGAACCTAGGGGCATGTTAGGCGAACCTAGCCATGCAAAACCCTACCCGCGAACCTATGTTCTCTGCCAAACCGGCATGTTGCAACGAACCTAACACCGAACAATTCTCCTTGTGGCTGAACCTCCCCTGGTCAACAAATCTAGCAATTCACGAACCTTTTGGGCGAACTAGCAAGGGACGAACCTCAGCATTGTGCGAACCTCTGACAGCACCGAACCCTTTCCTTTCCAGCGAACCCAAGCTGAGCAAACCTATGTTTGGCCGAACCTTAGAACTGCCATAACCATAGCAGCGAACCTAGGGGTTTCGTGATACCTATGGGTTGTCAAACGTAGGTTTTTGGCCTAAGGGGAAGGGTATACGAGCACATGAACAACAAGAATGAATAAAAGAACATGAAGATGGGATAAACACATGCATGCAAGAAAGGGTTATTAATTGACACCTTTTCTTAATAAATATAAGATGAATTATGGCTTCGGTCATCCGCAATGATTGCATGTATTGTCACGTGGATTGCCACAACACCGTGTGTCGTTGTCAGTGACCTTGGTCATTCACAATGATGCATGTATTGTCACTTATACTAATTGAGAATAATGATGATTGAGATTGGTTGAATGTATATGTGATTGATTATCTATGATTATTTGAAATATGTGACTGTGTGTTTGTGATTGTGTGTTGGGTTATGTGTTAGACTATCTCGCAGGTGCTCATATGGATTTTCTCAGGAAACTATAAACTTTTATAATCATTTTGTAAAACATTTTTAAATATAAAAAAACTTATGATTACTCACCAACTACTTTATAGTTGACACTTGATTTTTCTACATGTTTCAGGGAATGAGGATAAGTAAGTAGGGCAGGATAGCTCTACATCTTTTGGACATCATCACATAGGATTCTTGGACTTAGCTAAAATAACTGAAATTCTGGCGACTAGAGTTTAGTTAGTTTAGCTAAATCTTTTGTGTATTTGATGTAACTAATTCTTGCTGAACATGATTTTTGATGTAATTAATTTGGTTGATTAATTGATATGTGATGAATTAATTAGATGCCCACGAGCTTATGAACAATCTACACATCCCTCGTGGCATCCCGACGTTTTCGCCATCAGTCGGGGTGTTACACTTTACTCTTTATTTGTATAGCTGAATTCATAGTTTGGTTGTAGATTCTTGATATGTTAATTGTTAGGCTTTTCTTTTCACTCTTAAATATAATAAAAAAAATTTTTTCTATTCTTTATTGATCAAATCAAGCATGTATTATGTACAAACCGTTTTACAGTTATCATCAATAAACCCTTTTAATTTATACCACAGCTACCATAATATAAGCATACAAGTTAATTAAAAGACTTCCAACCTCCAATTTGGCCCAAACAAATGGAATGTAATTAACATTAACAATGTGACACACTATTTAAAAGATTAAAAGATTTTAATTCTAACATCTTAATTAAAATCAAATTAATTTCTGCACAAAATTAAAAATGTATCGATTAATCAATTGATCGAGTTGCAGAATCATGAAACAAGTTCTTGAAAACCATGAAACCAATTGAAGCAAATAAACCTAAGAATTCAAATTTTCTCACCAGTAAATGATCTCTCGATTGATAGCTTAAGAACTAATCAACTGTTGTACACACTCGCATACTTAAATGCATGTTCTTGATTGATTTCTTGAATGCTTTCAAGAGGTCATATAACGTTACTTGTTCATTGATAAATATCCTGTTGAAAGAAGTGGTGTTGGTGATTGACCCCAATCCTCGTTGGTGTTCTTATTGCAACAAAGTATAAACAATTAAGAATATTTAATTATAACTAATAATTAAATATTCCTAAAACAATTATTCTAAGTCTAGTTAAACATCATCAATGTTAAATACATTTGGGATTCCATAGAAGCCATAGAGTTAAGACAACGCACTTGAACTTTAGACTAAGACATATGCTTTAAACATTAGGAATGGAATGCTAGCTTTTCCTCATTCAAACACAAGAAACATGTGGACAAGACTAAACTCAACACAAGTGATTACATTCATACTCCCTTCCTAAACATTTTGTAATGTTTTAGGGTTGTTACACATGTCCTATATAAATCATGTTATTCTTAGAGTCAAAATACAAATGATGCAATGTCTTAGTCTTTAGATATTGCCTTTGGTTGTATGTGATTACATGTTGAATTATGTATGCTTATTCTAAACAATTGCAAGCATATGTTTACATACTTACATTAAGGCCTTGCAAGTCTTTGGTGTACAAGTATGGTTTGACACTGTTTGAGAACTATTGAGTACTATTTGAGAACTATTGAGGGATATTGAGGACTATTTGAGAACTATTGAGGACTATTGAGAACAATGATTATTTTTTTGTATGACGTGTGTAACTATTGATGAATTACATGAACTTTTGTGCTATACATGATGCCTTAGAAGCTTGTGAGAACATATGCTTTTGGTTAATACTTTAGACTTTGAATTTGCATATTATATGTATCATATAAACTTTGTATGTGTACGCACCAACTATGCAAATAGTTGACAAAAATTATTTTACATGTGTAACGGGATAAGGAAGCATGCTGAAGACATATGATAAGACTTAGTAGACCTACTTAAACAATGTTTTAGCATTCAACTGCATTTATGTTGTATTCAATTCATGTAATGTTATTTGAATTTAGTGAATGACCTGTTGTTTTGTAATCATGATGCATTGAATAGTGAAACATTATAATAGCTCCATGAGCTAATGAACAGTCGCGTCTCACGCCCCGACGTATTCCGCCGTCGATCGGGGTGTGACACAAAGGTGCAATATTCAACCATCCAAATATTTTGAATGTTTATTTTTAATTTCATGTCTTGTTATAACCGATTTTATTATCTAAATCACTTAACTTTTCATCATAGTTAAATTGCAACTAAAAACTACCTGCACAACATATATTCATACTTTGGTCTGCAGCCTAACCCGAAACTTAAATGGTCATAGACTTAGAGCCTAACCTGGTCTAGCACATACAAATTAAGTAATGAGTCAAAAAGTAAACAACTAAAATCAATAAATTTCTATATAATTCAACCACCAAATTCGATATCTAATATTAAAACCATAAAAACAGGTTCTTCAAAATTCAAGATGTAATATGAAAATGTTCTATCAACCTCGCAATTCAAACCTTTCAACCCTAATGAACCACAATGAGTCTGTAGTCGGTCTCATGATTTATGTGAGCTGGATCAAGTTTATCAGAAATTTCTACAAAAAATACATATAAAACATTATCAATATAATAATATAATCACATGACATAAAAAATGATTTTCTTATATTACCTTTGCCAAGATCGTCGAAGTTTGTCAAATCTTCATCCTCCTTAAGCACTTTACTTGACTTACGTATCCAATCTTGGGTGCATATAAGTGCTTCAACTACCGAAGGAGACAAAGAACTTCTATAGGTTTCCACAACTCTCCCGCATGTACTAAAGGCAGACTTGGAAGCAACATTTGTAATTGGAATAGCCAGTATATCTACAATAATAAACATGAACATATATGTAATTAATTAATAAAAAATGTTATCATAAATGCAAATTTACTTTAAAACACATTTTACCATTTTTGCTAATGTTGGGTATTTTGAATATGCTGCTTTCCACCACTGTAGAATATCAAATCCATGGTAATCATCTTCTGGTCTATCCTCAAGATATTTCTGAAGTCCTGACTTAGTGGTATACAACTCACAACCACCAACTAATTTAAACTGAGCAAAAAAGTCATTCGAAACATTTGTAGATGAATTCTCCACATAACTCTCCCTTTGTGAATTGGTTTTTGAACTTTTACTTTCATTATTCAACTCATACTGCTCAAATACTAGTTTCAGTTTATCCTGTCCTTTTCTGTATCTCGGTCACCTTTTTCAGCCATAAGGACTCTTTTAAAACCAAATTTAATAACATCCACCTTCAAATGAGGATCCTGTATAGCAGCAAAATACAAAATCTTGTTAAAAGTTTCAAAGTTTCTCCAATATTTGTCAAACTTAGACTGCATGGAATAACCCATAAGTTTAGCTTCTGTGTCATTTGAACATCTCATGATTCGTAAGTGGGGATCAATATCCATAATATCATTAAAACACAGATTAACTTGTAGCAGAAAAAACCAAGTTAATACTTATAAATTTGCATCTCATTTAATATTATCAATAAGAAAATCATGTTGTCAAATATAGGCTGATAATAATTAAAGTTTATATACAAACCTGTGACGAAGCATAAGATCAGATGGTTTTATGCTTAAACATTTCTAAAACCCCTCCCAATTCTTTTGCGTAGTGCCAGTCTGTAATTTTAGGAACACCATTAACACCCAAATTATTTCTAAAATTTTGATTAGTCAAATCATATTAAACAAATGCATTCTCGACTTTGCTTCCCTATCCAACATATCATATGTCGAATTCCATCTAGTAGGGCAATCTAACGATAAAATTGCCTTACTTTCAATCTTTGCTTCCTTAGCACACTTTTTAAAAGTTTCCAGCCTCTTTGGAGAATGTCAGATATATCGAATCGCATTTCTTATGCGGTCAATTGAAATGGATCTATCACTTAATCCATCTTTCACAATCAGATTGATAACGTGTGCTACACAACGAATATGTAAACATCTCCCTGACAACGAGAAGTTGTTTAAACTATTTCTGAGAAATGATATTGCAGTATCATTAGATGAAGCATTATCTGTAGTAATTTTCAAGACATACTCAATATCCCATTCTCTTAAGCATTTAAGCAGGACCCTCCCAATCTCCTCTCCCTTACGACTATTGATGGGTTTAAAATTAATGATTCGTTTGTGGTATACCCAGTTTTCACCAATAAAATGAGAAGTAACACACATGTAATGTATCTGTAGAATGGATGTCCATGTGTCAGTGGTTAGGCAAACTCTTGTTTTTGTATCGGTAAAAAAAAGATTTTAGTTTCCCCTTTTCCTCTAAAAAAATTTCCCCACAATCCCTTGAAACTGTAAATCTACATGGAATCTTAAAGTTAGGACAAACAGTTTCCATAAGTCTTTTAAAATCCTCATGCTCCACAAAAGCGAATGGGAGCTCGTCCAGTATTATCATCTCTGCTATAGCTTTTCTACTTTTTTAAGCACCAAATTTCCATGTTTTAATGCTTGACATGCCATCAACATCATCATTCTTTTTTACAAACAAGTTAGTTTGATCTTTTAACTTGCTCGAGTTTTTTGGACAAATATTAAGTTGTCTTCTCAGTGTTGATGTTCTGTTTTTTCCTGAGTCTCCAGCAAAGGCTTTGTTGCAGTGCTTGAATTTTTCCTTTTTCTTCCCATCCTCATCAACAAACTTCTATACTTCTTCCCAAACACTAGAACATAAAGTTTTCGAACCACCTACAGCTGATGTTTTACTTTTTTTTTTGGTTTGTTTTGATTATGAGCAGATGCTTGTTCGCTCTTTCTTTTGTCTCGTCCATTGGATTCATCACTTGATACATTCTCCACATTTGTTTGATCCATATAAAAAATAATGAATAAAATAAAATAACCAAGTTAATATATAAAACAAATAAATAACCATTATAGAAAACACATAATAACTATCCATGTTGCACTACCAGGGCTGCATCAAGTTGCAGCAGTGCTGCACCAGCATTCAGCATGCCACATGCACCCCACATGAAAAAAAACATAATAATGCAATTGTAAATTGACCTTGTCTCAATGTAAACTAACCTTTTCTCAATGATGAGACCCACATAATAGACTTTTAATTCTATGGATTTTCAAAGATGGTGATACACTGGATAGTGATACGCACGAATTTCTATTTGGCTGGCAGCTTCAACCTTACCCCACAATACTAAATTAGGTTTTTTAATAGGCTTTTCTTGGGCGAAGTGGCTGACGGCGACAGCTGAGTTTAAATATAAAAACCATTTAATTTATTTTGGCAAAAAAATTAATGACGAGCTGGTTTGTTTTCAGTTTTCTTGTATCAAAACCCGAGGACCGACCCGAGACTAAAAATTTCTACACCCAGGGACCGAAGCCCAACACATATATTTGATTTCGGTTACGTTTTGGGTTTTTTCCGGTCCGGGCTTCGGGTTTTTTCGGTTAGAATGTTTTCTGCTCACCCCTAAACCAATCGTCGTGTTCGTACGGGTGACGATTCGTACGAATACACGCGAAAGTTATACGTTCTGACGAAATAATTAAAATAAATGATGTCTAAAATAAAATAATAATATTTTTTTACGTAAAATGTTTATTAGGAATCACCACCTAAAATGATACGACAAAACTATTTTTGATGAAAACGTAATGTTTACGTACGTAAAATGACGCGAAAACGCAAAACCGAGCGAACTAGAACATGCGTGTTAATACAAGACTATAAAAGCTTTCACTTATTCTTCCCTACCCCATTTATGGCTGATTTTAAACCTCTCTCTCTCACATTCGGATTCTCTCTCTCCATACTCTCACTTTAGAAAACTCACACTCAACCCTGTCAAATCTTCACCAAATGGAGCAAAATTGGTGTCTAAACGATCCTCTCAACATTTGGAAGCTAGAAGTACAAAGGATTTGCCCTCAAACGAGCTAGAACGATCAATAAAGTAGTGAGAAGGTGCGCATTTTTAGGTTTTTTCACTATTTAGCACCCATGAACTTCAAACCGGTGTTTGAACCTTCAAAAGTCAAGAACCAACAACGAAATGGACTGTAAAGCTTGGGATTATCTTGGGATAAGTGTTCGAAGGATATGCAACGAATTTTAGATTGAACATGATAGCCTCGAAGGAAGAAATGCGCTGGAACTCTAGTATCGACAAACGAAGGTAGGTCATGTACTTCCATCGAACTTGGTAGGTTCGATACTCCATGATTTACCCCAGGTTGATGATACTAGCAAGTTCGAGTTTGTCCAAGTGGAAATGGGCCCGGTGTCTGTCGAGAGTAGCAGCACCGAAGCCATGCCATAGAGATTAGTCTCATCGATACTAATAGTATAGATGAGCACTCCCTTGGTTCAACTCAGCTATCTATCGAATCTATTAGACTTCTCAACCCCTAATTACAACCTTAAGTCATCGACACTACCTCAATTCAGATCATCCAAGATTAATCGGTTTCAAGGGTCAAAAGGATCGACATTAAATCCCATCGATACTAATAGTATCGATAGGCACACATGTTAAAACCGCTTAACCTTTAATCGATACTATCAACCTCAACAACCATTTTATCAACACTCCTTCATCGGTACTAATTAATTAGTGTTATCCTGTGAGAATGATCATATGGGTTGTCAATATTATCTGATTAGAAAAGAATAGTATCGATGCTAAGGGAGGCCATTGATATTGATAGTATCGATGGGCCATTTTTGAGCAAACCACCTTTTGTAGATCGATATTAACAATCTCGAAATATTTTTAATCATCAACCTGTCGATACTATTTACTTAGTCTAGTCCAAGAGTCCAAACCTTAAACAAACTAGAACTAACCATGATCCAAGGGTTAATTGATTGAGTAAGCATAGAGGGTCTGGTTAGTTGTGGTTCAAGCCTCAATCGACTTTAAGTGATTATCATTCACTCTTTTTTCAACTTGAGCTTAGCTTAAACATAGCTATAACTTAATTAAACTATATATAAAAAGGTCTAGTACATAGGAGGTTGATATGAATATCATGAGAACAAAGATTTAGAAAAGACAATAAACTCATGCAACACCATGGATGGCAAGTTACATGCATGGATAAGCATGTTGCTTATTTCTTTAAAGTATAATTATATCTTAATGTCTTAAATATATTTATCAAACTATTCTAAGATCTCCACACATCTTATTATCAAGAACATATGGCTAAGCTTAGGTTGGAAAGAGAACGATTGGAATAAATTAACTTACTCAAGAAATATCAAAAGAATGAACTGACCTTCATAAAATAAGAGAAACACATATTTATAATTCATGAATCATGTTAAATTCAACTCAGGGATTTGAATACAACCACATCACAAATCACAAGCTAGATCACCCATAAACATACTCAAGTCCATTTCATAATCAACCAAGGAGAGAACATAGCCCATGTTTTAATTAATTTATAACTGTTTTGGAGTGAAACATGTGATCAAATACTTTTAGTAACTTTCCTTGATTCAACCTTACAAGGTCTGTTTTACAAAGTTCTTTCACAATAATAAGTTTTATTAATGTTTTTACAACTAAATGTGCACAATTGTACATGTGCTTTCTTAAAAACCTATGTCAATTAAACTCTTAAACTATTAGACATTGGGACATCAAATGTACCGTTTTGCTATCAGTTCGACATTTGTATCAACCTTTCAACATTTGGTCAAACATTTTAACATCGGTTCAACACTTGTCATATTTTCAAATTACATAACATGTATTCATTGTGTTCAATATTGTAAACAAGCTTATACACATCAAGTATCATTCATTCATTCATTATCTTATACTTTATAACATTTGTCAAACCCTCAAATTCCCACTTGCGGTGTCAGACCACTGGGTGTGACGTGTCCAGAATCAAAGCTCTCAGTCATATAGGACGACTCTATATAAGTTTGAAAATACACAGTTTTGATAACATCTCATGTTTGCATTAATATAAAGCAGCGTAATAAGTTAATTGTCATGCAGCAGAAATGTAAATGTTTGCGGCGGAAAAATAAATTGTTATGACACTACAATGTTTATCAAAACAACATGACACAAATATTGTTTATCAAAAGTTGTGAATGCATGCTATACCCTCCTGCTCAGACTCCAAGTGCATCCTAGCCTTGTGCATTCAGTTACCTGAGAATACATGCTAAAACGTGTCAACATAAAGTTAGTGAGGTCACATGTTTTAGTAATGTAAAACAGTTACGAGATATATACTGGATATGTTAAGTTGTAGACCCATGGTCCTGAGTGTATAAGTTCATCTTACCAAAACTATACTATTAGATGCCTCCACCGAGTCTATCACGAAACTACGGCATAGATCGATATTATGCTCCTCCTGACCGCCGGTCAGAGTTGTCATCGAGCGGGGTTTGTCAGATTCAGTAGTACTACGTAATAACGACTCATTTGGTGTTCAACTAACGGTAAGGATATGTGAGGACTTTGTTACGATATAAGCACACTCAAAAAGTTGTTTTACAATATACCAGTCATACATCTAAAAAGTTGTTGCATAGTATTCTCACCCCAAAGTTTAAACAAAACCGTTAATGTAAAAGTGGGGCTGTAAACTCACCTGAGTTCTGTAGCTATTGTTATGAACGTTAAGTTGTTCGCCTCTAGCAGTTACCTATATCACATAGATGTTGTGAGTTCATGTTCACGATTATGTTTGTGTTCGTGTTGGTCTCATTAGACCATGTTTGTGTCGAAACAACTCTAAGTTGTTGTGTTGACCATGTTTGACCGTGTTTACCGTGTTTGACTTAACCACCCGTTGGTGATTCGTTTAGTTATAGTGTCCGTTCAACGTGTGTTAAGTGTCGTGTGTTACGTGTAACACATAAGTTATGTTCGACGGATAACTTACTATTTATAGTAAGTTTTTATTTTAGGCAGCTTTCTATTTTTGGCAAGTTCTCATGAAGTTACCTTTAAATTAATCTAGCATGCTTGTTAATCTTATATGATCACGTTAGCGCATAGCACATTGTTACATGTATCACATATATATATTTATCATTTAAAGTTACTAAGTATAGTAAGTTTATGTTTTTAACAAGTCTTGAGTAAATTAAGCATACAAACTTGTTATTTCACTCATAATGCCATTTACAAGTATAGTTTACACATTAATCATATTAAAAAAATCATATCTTTTAAAATACCTAAATAAAGTTACTAAATATAGTAACTTGTTACATTTCTCAGGTTTTAACATTAAAAATCACATAACAACCTCCTTATAATCATAACAAAGTAATTTAATCACTTATTAACATTTATCATTCTTATTAGTCACATCTCATGAAAATCCCCATTTCAAAGCTACTAATCTTAGTAAGTTTGTAAATAAACTCATTTTAATAAAATCAAACCACACCAACTTGGTCCTATGATCATCAATATCATCAACACATCTCAAAATAACCCAAAATCATCATGCAAGTATATAGTTTATCATCAAAGTTTCTATTTTTAGAAACTCATATCAAAAACACATATTTTAACAATTCAATTAAATCAAATACATCTATAATCATCATATTAGTTCTAAATCGTCATTCAAACATAATAATCATGTCAAATTCATCATCCACCATAATCTTGTTACATTAAAGTTACTAAAAATATTAACATGCACCAAATCATCATCTTTTGACCATAATAACCACAATATTCATTGTAGATAACTCAAACATCATCAATAATCATACATTTGCATCCAAAATCATCTAAGTCACCATAGATTATACATGCATGTAACTAAAAGTTACCACTTATAGCAATCTCAACACATAAGCTCCAAGGGACATCATTTCAACCAATAGATCATACAAACACTTCAAATCAGTGATTCAAGACCCAAATAACATATTTATAAGCTCAAGATTTCATGTATGTGGTTGATTAAATGATGCATGTAGCCATCATGGCTTGCATGTGTGTGTGTGAGTGTTTGTAAGCCAAAATGACCTTGAATAACTACCTCAATGAGCTCCTAGTGCTAAGATTCGATCTGGTTAGCTAAAATGAAGGCTTCAGAAGTCATTCATGGTTGTCTCCCAGCTGTGATAATGTTTGTGGTGGTGATAGGCAATCCTCCCAACTTGTTTTTAAGCTCACAAGTCTTCCAATGTCTTCAAAATGGCCCTTGATAGCTTCTGGTGATGGTAGATGGCAGAAACAGGAGTGTTGTGGTCGGAGGTGTGAGGTTTGATCGAGAGAAGAGTGTAAAAATCGTTTAGAACATATCTGGTTGATCTTATAGGAGTTTTCCACGAAGTGGGGTGGTTGTGTACCGCCAAGAATATTATATTCGGATTGCTTCCCGAAACACGTCGTGTACCGCCAAGGTGGAAGAAGATTGGTCGTGGCGTACCGCAAAGTATTTTGGAGAATTCAAATTTGCCCCCCCAAGCTTCGCATACTGCCAAGGCCCAATACCAGGTCCTTGGCGTACCGCGAGGCCTGTCGGAAGAGCCCAATTTCGTTGTTTTAAATCGTTTTTCGATTATTTCTCGGTGATGATCGACGTTTCTTGACTTTAATAATAATTTAGTTCATTATAGGTTCTCATAAGGCTTAATTGTTGTTCAATTACGTCATGGTTTGTTTAATTCACCAACGCTCATTAATCAAGGCATGTGTTTTCCGATAATTCCTCGAATTATCGCTCAATTGTACATGTTTGGACTACTATGCCATGTGTCACACTAAATTACTCTAATTCTAGTGCCACGTATGTACTAATAATATAGATTATTTTTAAATCAATTTAGAAGCTGACCTGGAAAATACGATGTGTCACAATGTTAGTATTGGGTGATCACAACAATGGAAGACGGACACATTTCGTTACAAGAAGGCTAGAGTTAGCATTTTAAATTTTTTTTAAAAACTAACTACAGATTGGACTCATTTACGGTAATATGGATTTGCTGCTAATTAAGTTTACCAGCATAGGTCATATTTGTCACACCCACCATTGGCAGAAACGCGAAATTGTGACCGATCATATGTCACAGCACATCAGTTTAATAAAACATTTCATTAAATGCACCAAGGCATACGTTCGACCAAATTTTCTATGTATGCATGTCACATTATAGTATCTACTAGTAATAATCTTATATACAAACACGTACAAAACAAACAAATACAATGGACACTATTTAAAATCCAACAAAGGGCAAATCATCAATTGTCTAATAGTGGTAAAACATATAACAATTGTCTTCATATAAACTTGTGTTGATGTACTAATACATCCTTGTCATTATAATTGTCATGACCTGAAATATACACTTAAAATGTCAACTAAAAAGTTGGTGAGTTCACAGGTTTTGTCTCAGCAATAATGTAAAAATATATGCTCGCGTTGGTATGCCAAATATATCATGCACTAATGTAAATAAAAGTTAATGAAATGAGCTCAAAATGAAGCCTCTGACTTGTCTGCCCAGAGACAAATGCACACAGAATTTGTCAAAATAAAATAAATAAACCAAGTTGTGCGGAGTATATTCACCTATTTGCCTACAACAAAGCATTGGTTGGCGCAACCAAACCATATGTGAGGGTTGTCAGCCCCTAATAAATCTATCCAATACATGTCCACGACTCGGCTCGTGAGTTAAATGATTGAGTTAGTGTGGGACTTACGATAATGTGTTGTATAAAGTTATCTATTGCATACTCATGTATATACAATTCAAAACAAAGTCACATGAACACAATGGCATAAAGTAGTTGTCTCAAAAAGTTGTATGAGTAATAGTGTGTTTTCCACCCCTTAAGTATAAAATATAAAATATGTAAAGGGGCTATGAACTCACCTCTTAGAGTATGACTAATGGAAACACTTATCTTTGCCAAACATTGTAAACCATGATGTCACCTTTAATATCAAGGCAATAAAAATTGCATCACAATCGTATATAATAACAATCGATCACAAAATTTTCAACCTATTGACTTTGACATTTATAAATGTTCATGGTATATTAAGATTTTTGGTCACACATATTTTATGATATTTATACTATAATTTATAAGTATATTTTGTGTTATTTTATGTATTTGTAACCATTTTAGTGTCAAAAATCAAGTTTCTACTAACTTGTCAAGTTTATCGATTTTTAGGCCTTTTTAAAATGCTCATTTTATATTTTTATTTTTAATTTATGCTCCTAAATAATTTATATGTTATATTTAAATTTTTTAGCATATTATATAAATTTTTGTTACATTTTATTAAGTTTAATTAGTCTCTTGAATTATTTTTGGGAAACTAGTATACACAACAACCAAATTATTTTGTACATTGAAATTGTATCCACTGATTAGAGGTCTAAAACAAATTGAATTTACACCAAACTAATAGATTTTGAAAGCTAACACAATAAAAAAACTTTTGGTTCAAGAATCACTTAATTTGGATCAAGATTTAGTGAGTTATGACCTTCCCAAGTTGACATATCTATTCTTATTGCACAGCACAGATACGAGTTCTCAGATTTGGATGAACATTTGAAGTACTAAAACTTGTCAAAAAAAATATACGACCACTTGAATTGAAAAGTAGAATCTCTGAACTTATATTTTGACACATGAATCGATCAATTTGGTTAATATATGACCAGTTTATGGTTTTTCAAAGTTGAACCAAAGTTTCTGTCAGGATTCATGAACGGATTTTGGAGTTGCAAATCAACATGGTTGATTATGAAATCACGTGTTAATGTGTAAGATTAACTTCTAGCATGATTATATAAAATATTATTTGATCTTTTTAATATGAATAACGCGAGGTTATACTTGATTAGATATCATATCAACAGATTAAAAGATTATTCATCATATTTTTCATGATTTGTATGTAGGATGTGTTTGATCTTCCACACAACCATGGATGATGATTTTAAAAAATAATATATCAGTATATAAATTATTATGAATGTTCATGATTCTTAAAGATGAGTTTGATTGAAAGAACAAAAGAGTTGCAAAGAAACACAAGGTATGCTTACCGAACTACGCAACGACGATGACAATGCCTCAACTTCTTCTTCCTTGGCCTTGATCATAATGGAGGAGAGGGGATGGGAAGCTGATTTTAATTAGATTCTAATGAGAAAGCAAGAGTTTGTGTGTGTGTGTTCTTGGAGAAAGAGAATGTAAAATGAAAAGTTGGCTTGAATTTGATTAAAAGTGATTTTATGGTTTAGTAATTGTGATGTTTGAGTTTCATTAACTCCTCTTTGGAGTATGAACGACTACAAGTCCTCTAGAAGGTTCTAAAATATGTTTTTTTTACACTTTATAACACATTAATATGTTACAAATGGTCATGTGACATAGCACTAACCTTTATGTCATGTTATATTGTCAAAAATGGCTATTTCATAGCTTTTTGTGTAACTTCTGTTTATGTAATTATTTATGAATATTACTAGAAACCCTTATTAGCTATTTTTATTGTTTATAAGTATTTTTAGGTTTGTGTATCATTAATATGTGTCGGTTAAACCGAATTTTACAATAATAGTGGTAAAATCTTGGTTTTAATGTCGTTTCTTTATCTACCGACCAAGCACTATCATATATTTATTTATACATGTATAGCACACGTTTATAGTGTTTAGTCATAGTTGAGGAAAATTTGGCATCTAATGATCAAAATCAAAGTCAATACGGTCAAAGTCAAAGTCAACTAAATTTTATGATGGATGTCACAATATTGGCCGCATTATAGCAATATGTAGTTGTTGTTGATTGATTTCAACAGCATGAGCCATGTTGGATGCTTTATGTTAACTATCGATCTAACTTCAAATGTAATTTGGGACTTGATCATAAGTTGGCATAGTGTTATAGACAGTCATAGACTGACCACATTCATTCTTCTTGCTTGATGATAGTTTGGGTTACAATTATCATGTTACATTTATGTTATGTTAAATTCATCTTGTTTATACTTTACATTTCTATTGCTAAACCTATTGTTCTCACCAACTATTTATAGTTGACAGATACTTTTTCAAATGTTTCAGGAAATCAAGGATAGGTACAACAGGGAATACTAAGGCGACCTATTAAGATAGATCAAGATCAGGAAACAAGCTAGGATGGATTCGAAACACACTTAATCCTTTTTGGTTAATTATCTTGTTTGATTTTATGTGTAAACAATATTTTTGAGGTCGATTAGTTGTATACTTTTGTTAGTTAGAATGCTTTGTAAACAAACTATATTTAACATTATGAAACATAGTAACATTGTGGTTGTTCCTTCAATACTTGGTCATGATTCAATCGATCAGTCGTCACCGCGCCGTGTATTCCGCACACGGGGCAGGGTGTGACAGCGAGCCCGGCTAAAGTTGGCAAGACGAGCATGGTTATGTGTCCTACATCATTAAAATTACTAATATACTCATGCATATTTTTCTTTTATTTTTAGTATGGATTTTATTTAAAAGTGAGTCATAGCTAGATTCATCCAATTACCTATTAAATACCTAACTGAAAAATTTTTTAAAAAAACAAAAACTTTCGCAGACGACATATATATATTCTTTCATTCGCTCAGTCACCGATGCTGAGACCGCAACTATTTTTTATGCATACTCGTATTAGGAATACGAGGGATTAAAGTTAGTTGTGTTTCTTTTCATAAGTGAACTCGTTTTTTTCTACATTTCCTTTATTTTAATTATAACTATATATTTTGTTTCTATAAATTAAATTTTTATTTAAAAATTTAGTAAAATTTAACATTTTAAAAATTAATTTTGTTAAACCATCTTTCAGTGGCTTATAGAATCTTAATGTTGGGTACTTTCAATGACGTCTTCAATATGTCTTGTGTCACACCCCCACCTCTCGTCACCTGTTGATGATGTCACTAAGAAGATTGCAGAAGCATAGTGGCGATGTCTCAGAGATGAGGTCTGACTTACTTGATCCGATATCATAGCACACAGATTAACTTAAAGTAAATATATTACAAGGATCGTCATTACAAACAACAGTACATTTCACAAACTAAGTTTATTACATGACTAACTTATTTAATTACAGATATATATAAGCTGCATCCTCACCCGACAGTCACTGTCTCCCTGCAAAAAGGTTTAGATTTAAAACGTCAGCACAAAGCTCGTGAGTTCATAAAGCTCATGTTCAACAATATAATATGTTATAAAAGTTCTCAAAATATTCAGTTCAATAATATGATATGATGTACAAGTTCTCAAAAAATTCAGTTCTAGATAACCATGGGACCTGTATCTAGTTCCTTTCGGACGTTCTGTTCTATAAGATCCTACCCGTCGGTAACATCTTAATGCCTCATTGTCTTAATGTCTATCACAACATTAAGAAGTCTAAAAACAGGTAACAAACATTCACAGCAAGGGAAGTTGCAGACTACTAGCAAATGGGTTGTCAGCCGATAGTACTATCATTGTTCCCCGTTCGGCCCCACATGGGTTCACTAGATACAGTTCAAAAATGAGGACTTTTAAGTTCTGTGATAGTGTTCTGTTCTCCAGGCAAAATCCCATGGAATCCACAAGTTCTCAACAATCACAAGAAATCACGCACATAACATTGATACATATCATACGTTTAACAAAAGTTCCACAGTACTACCCTGATGTTTGAAAAGATTATAAAGAAAAGGGGTTGTATGAAACTCACCTGAAGTCAGAAGAGTGGTAAAATTACACGCAAAATAGTAGTGATAGCTAATTTCTGCATTTGTTCATGTTAAATTAGTTATTTATGCTTTAACTTAGTGATTAAATCTTTCTGAACGTCCAATGTCAAAGACATTGTCTTAACAGTCATCAAACTGATGTTAATCATTTAATTAGTTAATTTAATGTTATATCATATAATGTATGATAATGTAGGAACCTACACTGAATTAGATTCCTAATACAAGATTGATGACACACTTGATTAATCAGAATAATCTCGGATTAATCAAATAGTTATTGTTGTTGATTATAATGCTAAAACAGTATCTAGGCAGATTAATGGCTTAGGAATGATCAATCCTTGTTATTGATTACCCAAATATCATGAAATATCACAATGTAGCAATAGAAAAGGTTTAATAACCATGTTTAACATACTAATCTGACTGTTATCATAAACATCAGATAATCGTTCCAATAAGTATGTTAATGATTGTGATTAGTTTGAAACACTTGGATTTAACTTTGCATTTCCTAAGATTAATCAAACTAATCACCTACATTGTCACAATCAAATGGTTTAAACCATCATAATCATAGTTATGATTTCATATAAATCGGGCATTACAACGGATCAAAACAAGGATTTTCCCGTTAAAACTACGTGTTCTTCGTTTATTATCAATCATAGACATCATCTAGGTAATAATCAACAACCCCAACTATACCATTAAGTTCAAAAACAAGATCTAATCAATCAAAATCAAACTAGAAGGTTAAAACGAACCATTACCTGTTTTGACGGATTTCTGAGCATAAAACGACGATCAGGGCTTGTAAAAACGTTCCTTGGTGCGATCTATAGGTTTAGAGGGCTTCAAAATGGAGTTTTGATGATGAATTTGATGTTCTTATCTGTCTGAGATGAAGAGAGTTCGAGATGAAGAAGAAATATTTCTTCCCCATACAATCTGATCCTTTTAACCTCATCCACCGACTCCAGACAAGCCGGGCGCACCGCCTTAGGTGGGCGTGTGGCCCGGGGCGTACCGCCCCAGCCCCATTTCCTTGATTTTTTTTATTTTCTTCGTTTTGAGATTCCAGACAATCCGTAACTCCGTTTCGCGCACGGTTTTCGCCTACGTTCACCATTTCTCGCATACTATCAGCCTGTAATAACTAAATTTGCAAAATCAACGTGGATTTCAAGCACGACCAAATGTGCTTACATCATTGATGCCGAAATTCTCGAATGCAATTGTCACAGTCTCCTCCTGTTAAAGAAATTTCGTCCCGAAATTTAGTGAAGACTTACTCGATGAAAATCGTTTATGAGAATAGATGTGGGTATTTTGTTTTCATCCGATCTTCTCGTTCCCACATGTACTCAGGTCCACGTTGTGAGTTCCATCGCACTTTGACAATTGGTATGCGACTACGTTTCAACACTTTTATTTCTCGATCCATCACCTCTACTAGTTATTCACTGAACTGAAGTTTTTTATCAATTTTAATTTCTTCGAGAGGTACGATAAATGATTCGTCAGATAGGCACTTTTTCATATTTGATACATGAAAGACATCATGAATATTACTGAGTTCAAGAGATAACTCAACTCTGTAGGCTACTGATCCAATTCGTTCAAGAATTTTGAATGGTCCTACAAATCTTGGTGAAAACTTACCTCTCTTCCCAAGTTTGAAAATGCCCTTCCAAGGTGAAACTTTTAACATTATTCGATCACCTATTTGGAATTCTAGAGGTCTGCGACGATTATCAGCATAACTCTTCTGACGATCGCGAGCAGCTTTAATTCGTTCTTGAATGAGTGAGATCTTATCGGTTATTTCTTGAATGATTTCTAGGCCTATGATCTGATTTTCACCTACTTCTAACCAACAAATAGGTGATCTACACTTGCGTCCATAAAGTGCTTCGAATGGAGCGCATTGAATACTGGTATGGTAGCTGTTATTGTATGAGAATTCAACAAGTGGAAGATGAATATCCCAGCTACCTCCAAAATCAATCACATAGCTTCTGAGCATGTCTTCAAGAGTTTGATTCGTTCGTTCAGTCTACCTGTCCGTTTGTGGATGATAAGCTGTGCTCATATTGATTTTTGTGCCCAGTGCATTCTAAAGAGATTGCCAAAATCATGACATAAACCGACTATCACTGTCAGAAATGATAGAGATTGGTACTCCATGTCGAGATACAATCTCTTTAACATAGAGTTTAGCTAGTCAATCCATGGAATAATCTTCTCGGATGGGTAAGAAATGTGCAGATTTAGTAAGGCGATCAACGATAACCCATATAGAGTCATGATTACGTGATGTTCTGGGTAGTTTAGTGATGAAACCCATAGAGATCTGATCCCATTTCCACATGGGAATCTCAGGTTGTTGCTATAACCCAGAAGGTCGTTGATGTTCAGCCTTAACTTTGTGACATGTTAAACATCGATCCACGTATTCTGCTATGTGTTTCTTCATTCCAGGCCACCAATAAAAATCTTTAAGATCTTTATACATTTTATCAGCACCTGGATGAATCGAATACCTGGATTTGTGCGCCTCATCCAAGATAATAGTTCTAGCATTACCGAATAAAGGAACCCAAATTCGGCTTTTGAAATACAACACTCCATCAATCTTATATTTGAGTTGCTTGTCTAATCCCCTTAGTTCCTCAGCAGGATAGTTCGTTGCTTGTAAAGCTTCTTGCTGAGATTCTCTGATATGAGGAATTAGACTAGTTTAAATAGTCATTCCTAACGCTTTTATACGTAAAGGTTTGACTCGTTCCTTGTGACTTAAGGCATCGGCTACAACATTCGCTTTACCTGAATGATAACGAATTTCACAGTCATAGTCGTTTAGAAGTTCTACCCACCACCTTTGTCGCATGTTCTCCATTTTCTAATCTAGAATGTGTTGAAGACTTTTGTGATCAGTGTATATAATATACTTGGTTCCGAATAGATAATGTCTCCAAATATTAAGTGCAAACATCATTGCACCAAGTTCTAGATCATGAGTGGTATAGTTCTTCTCATGTATTTTCAGTTGTCGAGAAGCGTAAGCAATTACTTATCTCTTGGCATTAATACACACCCAAGACCTTGACAAGAAGTATCACAGAACACTGTGAAATTATCTGTACCTTCCAGTAATGCTAAGATAGGTGCATTGTAGAGTTTGTGTTTCAACAGTTGGAATGCCTCTTCCAGTTGTGAACCTTATATAAAAGGTTGATTTTTCTGTGTCAATGTGGTTAGTGGCAAAGCTATCTCTGAAATGTTCTTGATGAATCGGCGATAATAACCTGCCAGCCCTAAGAATTTACGTATTTCAGTTGGGGTTCATGGTGTTTCCCATTGTTTCACAGCTTCAATTTTTACTAGGATCCACTTGAATACCGTTTTCATTCACTTCGTGCCCAAGAAATTGAACTTCTCGTAACCAAAACTCACACTTTGAGAATTTGGCATATAATTTCTTATGTGTCAAAATTCTAAGATCAATTTCAAGTGTTGAGCATGTTCTTGTTGGTTCCGAGAATAAATTAGAATATCATCAATAAATACAATTACAAATTTATCCAGATAAGGTCTACATACTAGATTCATCAGATCCATGAAAACTACAGGTGCATTGGTAAATCCAAACGGCATTATTAAAAATTCGTAATGTCCGTATCGAATTCTGAAAGCAGTTTTAGAAACATCATCATCATGAATCCGTAACTGATGATATCCAGATCTTAAGTCAATTTTTGAGAAATAAATAGCACCTTGTAGTTGATCAAACAGATCATCTATCTGTGGCAATGGATAACGGTTTTTGATTGTCCATTGATAAATTTCCCTATAGTCAATACACCTCCTGAATGAACCATCCTTCTTTTTCAAAAAAAGAATTGGTGCTCCATAGGATGGGAAACAAGGTCTGATAAAACCTTTATCTAAAAGTTCTCACATTTCAGAAAGTACTAGGAGATAAGGAGCTTTTATCAACTTACCATTAACAAATTTAATGGCACCTAATTTATCTAAGTACGTAGCAGGTAATGCAAGTAAAATGATCATTCTGGGGAGGTAAGATTCTTATTTATCCCAATATATAAAATACACATGTTGTCACACCCCGAACCGGCGGGCTGGATCGACTTTCCAGCCGAGCGGAAGGTTCCTGGGGCGCGATATCGTTGTGATAATTGAAATGATCAGATTGTTTACATAGCACATGATAAATAAATGAGAAATGCTAACATGACAATGAAATATAATTACAAAGTTAAATTACATTGTTTCCTCATAATTTAACTAAGTAAATCTAATCAAAAGAATCAATGAGTTTTCTATCTTGTAACTGTACAAGATACACAAAAGATGATTCATTGTTTTTGTCATCCAAAAGTATGCAACACAAAATGAAGCTAGGTATTCTAAAAGTCCACTAGCTTAGTTCTTGAATATGGCAACTACACCTGTTCGTCACCTGAGAAAACATGCATTTAAACAAAGTCAACACTAGGTTGGTGAGTTCATAAGTTTGATATTTGAAAGCCTTGAAATGTTCACATGCACAATCACAATGTCATACTTGTTGTTTGTAAGTTTCTTGATTCACCCGTTCACACAATGGTCTTTCTATAGTTATATTTACAAGTGATATCTCATCCTATTAGCTATGCTTATATATAGGGCATATGTAAGGGAACCAAGCCCTAGCCAACATCCCACCACATATCTAATAGAACATAGTGCCACTTGTAATACAACTATGGATATCCATCTCATTTCACCCGTTGTATCATATGTAGAATAATATAATAAGAGGATTTTAGTTATCAAACCGAAGTATTGATAAACCCTCAATGTGTTAAGGAAATTAGATTAATTTAATCTGATCCTTGTTATTATTCTATTCTTGTGGGGTTAACTATTAATCACTGTTAATAATAAGAGTGTTAGTTAACCATTTTATATTTGTTCTCAACTTGAAGTGCATAGAGCCTAAAAGGAATCCATTGTAATCCTCACGTAATCAGATTACAATGCATCCGATTTACCTCTATCACTATGTGTAACCATAGCCTCATCAAAACGGTTACTAGTGTTATGACTTGAGAGAATAAATTCCTCAGTCTACTAGTCAACAGGTAACGATGGATTAATTACAATTATAACGGTAGATTTATATCACCATGTGTCGCTTTCCAGACCCTGACTTGAGTGGCCCTGTCACCGGCCAATGAATCAATACGATCAACATACTAGCCCTACGAGCTAGAGGTTTGTCAAACCTATGGTACCACTATGCTATCGTCGGTTTAGTCATGTCAAACTAACTGGCTAGCGAATTATAAAGGGGCTTACAATGATCAAACTTGAGTACATGGCACATGATTGAAATGATATAATACAGACAGTTCAAAAGTAATCAATTGTATTGCGTGTTCATCAGTGTTGTGAGTTCTCAATGTTGTATGTTCTCGTTGTTGTTAACAAAGTTAAATAAGATCTTGTCTTATTAGATTATGTTGATTGTTGTGTGTATGATGTTGTTATCATGAAGTTACATTATCATGATTATCATTCCTTGTTGTTCCATATAGTCACCATGTTGTCACTAAGATGTGGTAAGAACTAGTCTTACTACACTTAGTCGACTCAGGTGGTGGATGTTTCTTGTTTCGTGTTATCTTGTAGTATGTAACGAGTTATAATCTGAGTGTTATAAGAACTTGTCTTATTACACTTAACTAACTCTGGTGTTGAATGATATTATGAAGATATATTATCTTCATATCATTCATGTTTGTGTTGTTGTCATCATGTTCACCTGTGATAATCTGTTCTTACAAGAATAATTAAGCGTTATAAGATATAATCTCAAAACTATATTATTCTGTTGTGTTGATGATTTATGAAGTTATATTATCATAATCATCTTAGTTGTTCCTGTCATGTAATGATCATACAAGCATGCATACAATGATAAATGATAATAAGTCAAGCAATATCATCTAATCAAAGCATAAGCAATATGTTAAACATAAAACTTTTAAGTAAATAAAAGTTAATCATGTTTCTCAGCCCTGAGAGTTTAAAATCAGTTAAGATTAGAAAAGGGGCATATGAACTCACCTTGCTGTTGAAGTGGTTGACTTAGCTTAACAAGAAATGCACGCGCTCTTGATTGTACTTGTTGTGTATTCACGATCCTGTATTGATTTAATGTTGTTGTAACTTATAAGTATGAGTTGTAGACATTCGTGTGTGTGTATGTGTTAGCCCTAAATTGGCTAACACTCGCGAGTCATGCTCTTGGTCTTCATTATTCGGCCCTGGTTTACTTGTTATAGCTTAGGCTAACACTTAACCCCATTTAAGCTAAGTTTAGCACGTAATGTTATAAATTTCATGTTTCACTTGTCTTAACCAACACGAATTAAGTGAGTTGATCTCCAAGATAGTTCTAAGGGTCAACTTAGTCTTTCCAAGTTAAGAATTTGAAATCCTTAACCTCTTTTAAAAAGACTTGAATGATAATTGCCTAAAAATCTAACCTCTTTTATATATAATTAATTTATACTTGAAATGATAGTTTTCTAGGTTTTTATCAATTTATCTAACACTTGTCACCACCTTTGTATTAATAATTACAAATGTCATGCAATATTTTCTTTTTAACCCCTTGTTTAAAAAAATGTTAATGTCTTTTTGTCATGTGGGCCGAATAACATTTGTGTGGCCCAATTCGGTGGGCCTTAGCTAAATCCCATCACCATGGGCCGAATGGTGTAATGGGCTAGCTGTTTATTCTTGGGCCTCAACAAAATCATCTAAACCGTATAAGTCTTATGAGCCGGGCTTAATATGGTTCCATGGTTGGGCCGACTATTTCCTGCTTGGGCCGAAGGTTTGGGCTACAAATGGAATAAGTTGGATCAACAATTGTTACAAGTGATTAACCCTTGTTCAATGAACCTATTCATCTTCCCCCCCATAGGTTCGGTCGTGAATTTGGTTTAGCAAACTAGGGTTCGTGGTTCTCCATAGGTCCGGCTATGCTACCAAGTAGACTCAATATAGGTTCGGAGAATCAAAGGTTCGGCCGTAGGGTTCATCTACAGAAGTTCCGGTGCTCATGCAAGGGTTCGGATGATGGCAGAATGTTCGTAAAACCCAGAGGGTTCGGCAAAAACGTAGGTTCGCCTGCATGGAGGTTCGGTGAAGAGCATAAAGGTTTGTTCAGCTCCACGGGTTTGGCAACATAAAGGTTCGTAGAGGTGAAGGGTTCGTGGGCAGCACATAGGTTCGTTAGACCTAGATTTGGTACTGCTGATGATCCGACCAAGGAGGTTCGCTGCCATGCAGGTTCGTGTGATCGTGGGTTCGGCCAGGACTTAGGTTAAGGCCCTTACAGGTTCGGCTAATCCCAGCAACCCCGCGAACCTACAACATTTTCATCATCCCCATCGAACTTGTGAGGTTGTGGCTTGTTACAGGG
This sequence comes from Mikania micrantha, assembly GCA_009363875.1. Classification (NCBI taxonomy): domain Eukaryota; kingdom Viridiplantae; phylum Streptophyta; class Magnoliopsida; order Asterales; family Asteraceae; genus Mikania; species Mikania micrantha. Next base: position 54,825,128 of record CM018694.1, on the reverse strand, counting down.
CTTCCACATCTTTCTCATGTCTTATACGAACCTTTGTGAAGTTGAAATGGAGGCTTAAGGTCGAGCATATAATGGTTCTAAGCCGGTTGGGTGGTTGGGTCGAACAAGATCTAGAAAACCCTAGTTTTTCGTGGGTTTCTTTTGCTCATACCTCAATTTTCAGTGGACAAAACTTCAGATCACTTGTACTTCCTTGTAGAGGACGTCGAGAGCTTCGTTTGGACACCAAAAACGTCCGATTTCGTTAAGAAATGAACGAGTTATGATGCTTTGAAGTTGGTTTTTCTAGTGTGAGAGGATAGGTTCGGGAATAGGAGATTTAGAGAGAGAGAAAGATGAGAGAAATGAAAGAAATGGACTCATTAAGGGTATTTATACCTTGAGTGAGTTCGTGTTCGTTTTTGTTGCTCGATTCGTGTTTTCGTTGCGTTTCTGGAACGTAACGCGTATTTTTACATATTTAAAATAAAGAGAGTTTCTTTGATTTATTTTTGATGAGTTTCAAAATTGTAAAACGTGAAATATTATATTTTCTTAACTTTATTATCGTTCGTTTCGTTTTCGTTTCGTCAGATCGCGTCACCATCGCGCGTATTCGTTCTAATCGTCACTCGAACGAACACGACGATGGTTTGGCTTTCTGATGCTTGTTTTCTACTTTCCAGTCATTGTTTCAAAACGTTAAACTCACAGATATGTTTGTGTGAATCGTCACCCACGCAAACACACTGTCAGTTCATTATTCTAAAACAACACTGCAATTATGTTTTGAATTGTGTTTTCTCACTAACGGACTCAACTTAACTTCCTGTGTTCCCATTTTTTTCATACTGATTTGTCGGCCATCTGATTCCTGTCATCTATAGATATCAGATCGCAATCGACATGTTTTTGTTGTTTACTTGTGCACTGTTGTTTCTCTTGATTCGTTGTATTAACTGTACTTAGACTTTCACCTAAACACAACAACTATTGTTTATCATGAGTGTTGTACTTACAGTATTTAAGTTTTCACATAAATACGTACAACTGTTTCTTGTATTTTGAATTCTGTTATCACAAACACTGTTCATATACTTGTATTTACACACAGTAAATAGTGAAAGTACACATACCATACGGACTTGCCGGACGATCTGGTACTGGATGTCACACATGCAGGTTGTTATGTTAAGAAGAAACGTACCAGAAATGTTCACATCCTGATTGGCTTTGTTCATACTTATTTAAAAGGTTCTTTCTTTAGCTTTGGTTGCCTTGTTTTGTGTTATTGTTGGGACAGTTTCTCACAAAATGGTCGGGACTTCCACACTTGAAGCACGTCCGGTTTGCTTGAGTGGTTTGTCGTGGTGCTTGGTTGGATTGACGAGCAGGAAAGTTACAGTATCTGGTATAGTGTCCGACTCGATTACAATTTGTACATTCAGGACATGGTCATGTGTGATGATAAGGACACTTATTACATTTGGGCGCCTGTCCAGTATATCCTTTTCTTTCCGGAAGAACCGCACCATACTTTTTCACAGTTGGTTTGCTCTGGCTAGTCTCAGCCAGAGCTTTGGTTTTGTTTTTCTGAAACCACTTCCTTTTTGTTCCTCTTGTGTTACTAGGTGCCTTGATCTTAGTACCTCTAGAACTTTCCTCATCTATCATTGTTAGGGTACCATTTCTTATTGCCTCATCAGTAAACCTATTGGCTAAGATAATGATATATTCTAAAGTTGTGAGTTTGGCAGCAGCTACCATTTCTCGGATTTGAGGAACCAAACCTTGAATATATTTTTCTACCAAGACTAGATTAGTAGGAAACATGTCAGGAAATAGACATGTAGATTCATGAAATCGATCTGTATATTTCTGACAATTTGCACCTTCCATGGAAAGATTCGAGAATTCTTCTTGCAGTTTCTTGATTTTTGTGGCTGGGTAATACCTTGATATAATCAAAGTTTTAAACTTATTCCATCCCATTTCATCAATAGTGGCCATACCCCAAATTCTCACTTGGGTATTCCACCATGTCAAAGCTGAATTCTTAAGAGAACAAGTAGCATAAGACACCTTATGTTCAGCCATACATTTGCTGATTTTAAGTTTCCTTTCCATCTCCTTGATCCATTTCAAAAGTCCAGTCGCTCCTTCTTTACCTGTGAAAGTAGGAGGGTTGCAAGAAGCAAAGTACTTATAAGTACATCCTTGCTGTGGTGGATCAAGAACGGTTGCTTTTGTGGTTGTTATACCAGTGGTATGATGACTTTCTACGTGGCCACCAGTAGCATTATGTTGAGTGTGATCGTGGTCTCCACCAAAACCCGCAGTGAAATGTGGTTGGTGTTGTGTCAAAACACCACAAGCAGATAGCTGTTCTCTCACAATTCGTGCTACCATTGCTTCGTTCAGTTCAGATCCACTTGCAGCCACATGTGGAACCGTGTTCACTTCAGGGTCTATAGGTGAATCTGTGTTCGTTTCCAGATTTTCATGTGGAATCACGTTTGTTTCCAGATTGATCTGTGGATCCGGATTTGATTCTACGTTCACATGTGGGACTTGATTTGGCTCAGGGTTAGTAACATTCTTGGCAGCTTTCTTAGCTGGTCGACCTCGTTTCGGAGCCACTGTTCTGCTCACATGCAGACAAACTCAGGTCAATTCAAGAACATTAAAGATATAACCCGTTTGATCACATAAATTCAACCATATTTAGTCATATTGACAATTTTATGTTGAAATGTGATTATAAGAAACATAGAATAACTATATTGAAAAGATCCATATATGTTCTCAATACACAATGATCATACAAATGTTTGTACCACCTGTTGATGATGTCACTGAGAAGATTGCGGAAGCATAGTGGCGATGTCTCAGAGATGAGGTGTGACTTACTTGATCCGATATCATAGCACACAGATTAACTTAAAGTAAATATATTACAAGGATCGTCATTACAAACAACAGTACATTTCACAAACTAAGTTTATTACATGACTAACTTATTTAATTACAGATATATATAAGGTGCATCCTCACCCGACAGTCACGGTCTCCCTGCAAAAAGGTTTACATTTAAAACGTCAGCACAAAGCTGGTGAGTTCGTAAAGTTCATGTTCAACAATATAATATGTTATACAAGTTCTCAAAATATTCAGTTCAATAATGAGATATGATGTACAAGTTCTCAAAAAGTTCAGTTCTAGATAACCATGGGACATGTATCTAGTTCCTTTCGGACGTTCTGTTCTATAAGATACTACCCGTCGGTAACATTTTAATGCCTCATTGTCTTAATGTCTATCACAACATTAAGAAGTCTAAAAACAGGTAACAAACATTCACAGCAAGGAGAGTTGCAGACTCCTAGCAAATAGGTTGTCAGCCGATAGTACTATCATTGTTCCCCGTTCGGGCCCACATAGGTTCACTAGATACAGTTAAAAAATGAGGACTTTTAAGTTCTGTGATAGTGTTCTGTTCTCCAGGAAAAATCCCATGAAATCCACAAGTTCTCAACAATCACATGAAATCACGCAGATAATAGTGATACATATCATATGTTTAATAAAATTTCCACAGTGCTACCCCGATGTTTGCAAAAGATTAAAAAGAAAAGGGGTTGTACGAAACTCACCTGAAGTCAGAAGAGTGGTAAAATTACACGCAAAATAGTAATGATATAGCTAATTTCTGTATTTGTTCATGTTAAATTAGTTATTTATGTTTTAACTTACTGATTAGATCTTTCTAAACGTCCAATGTCAAAGACATTGTCTTAACAGTCATCAAACTGATGTTAAGCATTTATTTGTTAATTTAATGTTATATCATATAATGTATAATAATGTAGGAACCTACACTGAATTAGATTCCTAATACAAGATTGATGACACACTTGATTAATCAGAATAATCTCGGATTAATCAAATAGTTATTGTTGTTGATTATAATGCTAAAACAGTTTCTAGACAGATTAATGGCTTAGGAATGATCAATCCTTGTTATTGATTACCCAGATATCATGAAATATCACAATGTAGCATTAGAATAGGTTTAATAACCATGTTTAACATACTAATCTGACTGTTCTCATAAACATCAGATAATCGTTCCAATAAGTATGTTAATGATTGTGATTAGTTTGAAACACTTGGATTTAACTTTGCATTTCCAAAGATTAATCAAACTAATCACCTACATTGTCACAATCAAATGGTTTAAACAATTATAATCATAGTTATGATTTCATGTAAATCAGGCATTACAACGGATCAAAACAATGATTTACTCGTTAAAACATCGTGTTCTTCGTTTATAATCAATCCTAGCCATCATCTAGGTAATAATCAACAACCCTAACTATACCATTACGTTCAAAAACAAGATCTAACCAATCAAAATCAAGCTAGAAGGTTAAAACGAACCATTACCTGTTCTGACGGATTTCTGAGTGTAAAACGACGATCAGGGCTTGTAAAAACGTTCCTTGGTGCGATCTATAGGTTTAGAGGGCTTCAAAATGGAGTTTTGATGATGAATTTGATGTTCTTATCTGTCTGATATGAAGAGAGTTCGAGATGAAGAAGAAATATATCTTCCCCATGCAATCTGATCCTTTTAATCTCATCCACCAACTCCAGACACGCCAGGCGCACCGCCCCAGCCCCATTTCCTTGATTTTTTTGATTTTCTTCGTTTTGAGATTCCGGACAATCCGTATCGCGCACGGTTTTCGCCTACGTTCACCATTTCTCGCATACTATCAACCTGTAATAACTAAATTTGCTAAATCAATGTGGATTTCAAGCACAACCAAATGTGCTTACATCATTGATGGCGAAATTCTCGAATGCAATTGTCACATCTTGGTTGTTTCTATATGATCTTATGTCGAGTATTTTTCATAAAAAAGTTTAATTTTCTTTTTTTATAAATATTTGATTATATAAAAGAAATTGACAAATTGATTTTCTTATATAAAGCCGTATATAACGATTTGTTGGAAAAAAGCCCAACTATTTTTTATATCATAGTGGTTAATATGTTCTATAAATTTTAAATGATTACTTCATAACTCCTTAGTTAACGTCGAGTTTAGTGTTTCTTAAACATTTTTTTTCTCCTTTCTTTTTCTTTTATACGTACCCCCTCCCCTAACTTACTTGTGTGGTCAAGTTATATATAACTATTCATTGTTTGTAAAAAAAATGTAATTATTTTTTTTGTATAAATAAGTAGATTATTGCCCCGATATTAAACGGATTTTGGAGAGAAAATATGAAATAGTTAGTGATAAATATATTTGAATTATAAAATGATATTTTGAGGTAAAAAGAATTTAAAATAAGTATAAATACTTTTAATAGTAAAACAATAATATTATTACATTATATTTTAATCATTTATTTTTTTTAAAACCTTGTTGTCTGAAAACTATCTCTACCGAAGCAGCCTCTCTATTCTACTTGTAGATAGGGGTAAGGTGTGTCTTTATCTTTCCCTCCCCAGACCCCACTCTAAGTGGGATTCTACTGGGTACGCTTGTTGTTGTTGTTGTTGTTGTCTGAAAACTATGATTTTTCTATTTTTTATAGAATTTTTTCTTCTATTTTTTAAAACTTCTATTTCTTTATAAGATCAGTTTTTACCTTTAAAGAAAATTATATAAAAATTTCAGATTTTATAATAATTTAGATTTTCCTAAAAGCATATTTTTTACAATGTTCTTTTTAATAAGAAAAAATATTAAAAAAAATTATTAATATTATTATTTCATAAGAGAGAAAAAAACATTTAAAATGAGAGAGACAGTAATTAAAATTAGTATAAAAAAACATAAAAAATATGGCAAGTGTCTTTTTAGATTTTTATTTATTATATATAAAAGATATAAAAAAAGTAACTTTAGTTGAAAAGAATTCTTGTTTATCTAAGGAAAATAAATCAAAGATGATTTGCACGAATAATGTTAACTAGGGGTTTACCCGCGCGTTGCGACGGTAATCCCGTATTAAAATGAAAATAACACGATATCTATTTAATCAAAATTTTACAAAAAATATCGAATCATACCATTCTACTGATATGGGTATCTGATCACGATAGCGGTAACAACATCATGAATATCAAACACAGACAAAAAACTGGTCATGACAGGTGTTAACCTGTTATAAAACAATAAATTGAATCGTCGCAAAAACAAGTGTCAATTGCAACAAATATGAACCCTAATATAAGCATAAAACATAAAATAAACAAATATTTAATTATTATTATTATTATTATTATTATTATTATTATTATTATTTTAATTAGTATCATTAAATTAGAATTGGTGATATAGTGAACCAGGTGATGTAGCCAAGGTCGATTCCTCGACCGTCATGACACCATATCTTTCAGACCAGAGGAAACCAGATAAATCATAAACTATATTCTCTTCTCAGGATTGAACTTTTAAGTGTTTAATTATTTAACTTAATAATTCTTACTATTTTTTTATTCTTAAAGTTGAAAAATTGATGGGAAAAAAACAAAACAAAACAACGCCATAGTCAAGAATCAAACATGGGGCTAGCGAAGGCAGGCAACATATTTACTAACAAATGTATCATTCTCACATAAAAAACAATATTAGTGTTCGCAAAGTTGTAAAATGTATATATAGAAATTTGGTTGTAAATATGTTATGAATTTTATTTCATTTTGCTATATCGTATCCTTTAAAAAGAAATCCAAAGTTACCGGCGTCACGATTAAAACTCTATGTTGTGGTTGAATTGAAGAAACAAGAATTATGTTGTGTACGTTGGGTATATAAAATTTTAAAAAAAGTAATTTAATGAAAATAAATAAGAAAAGTAAAACATGTCACATTTATGAACTTTATTAAGTGTACTTCAGCATGTGACATTAGCATTGTTAATTACGTTCATAGAAAATGTATGAAGTTATCACAATTCAATTATTAATATCAAAAAAATAAATAAGAAACAATTGTATTACGATCAAAGCAATTTTTAATTTCACATTTACTCGATCTCATGTGTTACATGTCGTCATACGATAATATGAATTTGGTTCCACATGTAATGGTAAAATTACGTTATTTTGTACACTTTGTTTTTTTATGTTTGAGCTCATAAGCTTAAACCTGAATAAAAGGTAATTTGTAAGTCGTTATTTTTTTATATAGAAGATTATGAGTTTGAACTTAAATCAAAAAATAGTTTTATACTAAAAATTTCTTTAGTTTACAGAAGTTTAATCATAAAGGTCAAGAAAAAGTGATAAGTTGATGTCATGCTTACAAATGCAAATTTTCCTTTAGGTTTTAAGTACCGATGTTTACTGGTATGACAAAAACATAAATGAGCAAAGAGAAGGCAAAAAAAAAAGTGCATAAAGATACAAGAAAAGTGAAAAAAGATAATAATAATAATAATATAGGTAGAAGTAAGAGATATCATTAATTTTTAGCACGAGTGAAGGTTAACATCTTTTCTTTAAATTATTGTTATTGTTATTATTATTATTATGTTCTCTTTTTAACATGTGTATTACACATATTGTATAAAAAGTAAGCATTATGAATTGAAGTAATCACCGATAAAAAAAATAAATATACAATTAACGTAAAATTTTTAACATTTTAACATTGAATAAAATTAATTTTAAATTATCAAGTATGTCATATGAATAGTTTAAAAAGACTCTACGTGATTATTTTGACACCAGTGTCATCTAAAAATTATTTTATATTTTGTAAAATTTTATATTATATTAGATTTTTTTAATAGATTTACTATATGAATCTTCAAACGCATATGACACAAGTCATGATCAAAACTTATGCAAAAGACAACATAGTTAAAACTAGCAAGCATTGTTTCATTACTTCGCAACATTTTTAATAATTAATTTAAAACTATTAAAAGCAACATATTTATACTTAAAACCATTAAAAATATTGTTTTTATTTTTTTTTATTTGAATCAACTTTGTATGCATTATTATTGCATCACAGGAAGTCCTGTGAAAAGCTAAAATGTCCTTCTATTATAAATAATAATATTATTAACATAAACTATATGGTAAAAGAAACAAAGTCGGCAGCCACTACATTATGTTTGCTACGTAATTTATATGATAATTAAAAAGGGGCTGTGAGTATATATAATCATGCATAACCAACTAGAAAACATGTATTAGAACCACTCATTTCCATCTAAAATAAGGTATTTAATTTTTCTTTAAATTTTGATATATAATATAAATTACATACAACAACCTTACCCAGTATATTGCCACTTTTCAGTAGGGTCTGGGGGGAAGGATAGATACAAACCTTACCCTTATCCCAATTGGGATAAAAAGGCTGCTCCGAAAGAATCCCCATGAACCCGCATTTTTGTATATTCAATAAACAATATATAGTAGTGGCAGAGGTAATGAAGAGCCATGACCTGTTTTTTCGCTCTGTATTATAATATTACACATTTTTCGTCTCTAATTTATGAGTCAGGTCTCTCGATCCCCCAGTATATTAAATAAAGCTCTACCACTGATACATAGTATCATCTCAACTTAAACCTACTATTATTCTTAATCCTGCTTGAACATATTAAGGGAGTAATGTTTAGACGCTATGAATTACAATGTTGAGCTCGGATATCATCATCGGCCTGAGCTGTCATTCTTTTCAAACAACAACTTCTTACGTTTAAATATCATTTAATAATGTATTTATTAAAATTTAAACACACGTACCTTTATAATTATTAGAATTTGTGCAACATCATTGGTATAAAAACACCATGTCACCAAGTATATATATTGAGGTGTCAGTACACACAGTTTGAAATTTTGGAATATAAAAGGTTCCTTATATATATATATATATATATATATATATATATATATATATATATATATATATATATATATATATATATATATATATATATATATATATATGAGTAGGTTCATATACAAAATGGTTTTTTTGTAAAAATGGTAGGAACCAATTAAATATTGACATGTGACATTTTGGTTAATTAATATAAAAGGGTAGCATAGGCAATTTAATACTAATTGATTTTTAAATTTCGCATTAAAATAGGAAAGTGGGTAATTAGTTTACTGATATTAATTGATTTTTAAATTTTAGCAAATACGAATTATTTTTTATCAAAAAATAATTCATTAGTTTATATATTCGAACATAAAATTAATGGATGATTTCTCACAAATAGAGAATACATACTAGCACATAATATTTCATTTGATTTTACATACTACCTACTGCACATTATAACACAATAACAACACATATCAACACAAAATCATAACTAATGTCAGCACATAACATTGTGCTACTTTGTGTAAACAACACATTTATAATGTGATAACAAAATATAACTAATGTATTTATAATCTAGTAACAATACGAAGTAGCACAATGCTTTACACAATAACATCATATATCAACACAAAAATAGCATAATGGTTTTAATAGATTTTAACATCTAATGATAACATAATGGATGTTAAAAACTGTTAACAACACATTATATACTGTGATAACAACAAAATCATAGCCAATGTACGTATAACATACTAACAACATGAAGTAGCACAATGATTTACACAAAGCCTTATGTTAGGACATAACAATACACAATAGCACATGAATTTCCAGAACGGTTACATTCAGCCAACAACACATTGTATAATTCGGTAACACCACATTGTAACACACGATTTTGTAGTAATCGCATTTGTTGAATAAGGTTGACTTGGGATTGAAAATTAATTTGAGTAACTGAATCCCATTTATTTCGAATTAGCCGTATTAATAGCAAGTTAAAACAACCTAAATCACTAATTTACCCTTCTATATATTAATTGTTAACACCTATTAAATAAACACTTTTGCCATTTTTAATTTCTAACCCTTGATTATAGCACATCAATGACCTAGATTGTTTCTCACACTTTTTACAAAATTAATGTTTTGTACAATAACCTCACTCTATACATATATATATATATATAGGGTTTGAATCCTTTGAAAACCCGATCTTAAAGAGAAAACCAGTGTTTTGAAAACCGGACCGGCCGGTTGGACCGGGAACCGGTGGGTGGACCGGTCCAGTTAAGGGTCTTGAGCCGTTTTTGGGTGGACCGGCCGGTCGGACCGGTGGTTGAACCGTTTTTTTTATTTTTTTATTTTTTTTTATTTTATATATATATATATATATTTATAAAATGTTTATAAAATCATCCGGTTCTTAAATCCGGTTCAACCGGTCCGACCGGTCGGACCTCTGACCGGTAACGAGACCGGTTCGACGTCCGGTCCAGTTATGAAAACATTGGAGAAAACCCTTAAACCCTACATGGACCGTTAGATCAAAATTATTTTAGTTTTTAATTAATTAAACAGAAAAAAACATGTGGTACACAATTAAAGTTAAATAATTTAATGGGGGTTTTGAGAAGAAAATATTTATTTTACCCTTTAAGGAGTATAAATGACTTTTTTTATGTCAGATTATCTCTCCTCTTTCCTCTCTCCTATTTAATTTATGTCAGTTTCTCTCTTCTCTCTTCTTTCTCTCTCTATCAGATTATCTCACATCTCTCCTCTCTTCACTCTTCTCTCTCCTCTTTCTTTGTCCTTCTCTCTCATCTCTCTTTTTTTCTATATATATTTGACTAACAGAATTATAAAAAAAGTAATATTTTTAAAGAAAAACAAAAAATATACACATGTGTATTAAACAAAAATTTTACTACACAAACACAATATTACATATTCTTAACCATAATAAATATTACGCATGTGTATTTTACATATGAAACAAAAAATTGCACATGTGTAAATTTATAAAAAAAATATCAAATTAACCAAAACACCAAAAACTACACATGTGTAGATATAATATTTTATAAATATTAAATATATAAAATATACACGTGTATATTTCAAGAAAGTATAATTTGTGTATCAAAACTTGTAATTTTTTATTTATACGCATGTGTAAATTTTTATATCTTGTAAAAATATGTTTTTTTTAGTTTGCATAAAAAAATATACATTTTTGTTGTTGTTTTGAAATTTTAAAAAATATTTTTTTTAAATGGATAGAGAGAGAAGAGATAGATGAGAGAGAAATTTGATATTAATAAATTATTAAATATATGGGTGATTTTAAATTAGAGAAAAGAGATAAATTATTATATTTATGGGTGAGTGGTTAAAAACTATTATACCATTTTCATACTAATAAATTAGAAAGAAAAAAAAGTTGATCTAACGGTTGAGATAGGGTTTAAGAATTTTCTCTTTAAGATTGAGTTTTCATTTGATTCAAATCCTATATATATATATATAGGGGATGGTTCGAATGTTAACCATTTCTTATTGCGATAACCGAATAACATCTTATTACTTTGGAGCCTACATTAAAGTAAATCTAAAAGTGTATGTTTTTTCTTATTTTTTTATTTAATGTAAGTGAGTCCTACATTAATTAAAAATATATATATATATACACATTTAGATTTACTTTAGTGTTGGCCCCAAAGTAATAAGATGTAGTTATTCGGTTAACGCAATAAACATGTGTTATATATATATATGAGGATGTTTAATTAAGAACCAATACAAGTTAAGAACTAAAAAAACCATTTCTAGCCACAAGTTTGAAGGATATAAAGGTAACTTCCCCTATTTTCAAGAGAAATTACTTTTATACTCTTCAAAACTTGTAGCTATAAATGTGGTTCTTTTAGTTCTTAACAATTTGTTGGTTCTTAATAAAATGAATCCATATATATATATATATATATATATAGGGAATGGATCTAATACTAACTCTAAGATTCATCAATAACCCATTAACCCTACCATATTGAACGATCAAATTACAAGATGCTAATCTAATGGTTGATATTAAACTATAATATAATAATGTAATTGATTTGCAAGAAAAGTGAATAAGGGTATTAATGTAATTTGATATATTAAATACTTTACCCCATCTTTTTTTATACATCCATAACTTTTTTATACTATAATATTTTTTTATAAAAATTGCACCATTTTACTCGTCTTTTTTTTCTCTTTAATTCCGTTATAGTCTTGACTAAGTTTTTTTATTTTTTTTCGGATGTTCGTATTTACACCAATGTAACAAGTATAAAACTAACAAATTATTTGTAACAAGTTGTAACGAATTTGGGTTTACATTGTTGTATAATAAATAGGGGTTAAGTTTAAGAGTGTAAACGAGCCAAGCCGATCCTGAGCTCGTTAATTACGTTATATTCTTGACTAGGTTTTTTATTTTTTCTGGATGCTCGTTAATTACGTTATATTCTTGATTTTGTAACGAATTTTGGTTTTTAAAGTACTAAAATGTATTTACAATCTTGTAAATATAATTTTTAAATTATGAAAATGTATTTACAATCTTGTAGATATAACGAATTTTGGTTTTTATAAACAAAATGTTATATTATTTTTTTAAAGTATTAAAACATATTACAATCTAGTATATATAACGAATTTTAGTTTTTATCAACAAAATGTTATAGTATTTTTTAAAAGTATTAAAATGTATTTACAATCTTGTAGATATAACGAATTTTGGTTTTATCAACAAAATGTTATATTATTTTTTTTAAGTATTAATATATTTACAATCTTGTAGATATAATTTTTTTAAAGTATTAAAACGTATTTACAATCTTGTATATATAACGAATTTTGGTTTTATCAACAAAATGTTATATTATTTTTTTTAAAGTATTAAAATGTCTTTACAATCTTGTAGATATAATTTTTTTAAAGTATTAAAATGTATTTACAATCTTGTATATATAACGAATTTTGGTTTTTATCAACAAAATGTTATATTATTTTTTTTAAAAGTATTAAAATGTCTTTACAATCTTGTAGATATATTTTTTTTAAAGTATTAAAACGTATTTACAATCTAGTAGATATAACGAATTTTTGAGCATCCGGAAAAAATAAAAAAGTCTAGTCAAGAATATAACGTAATTAACTAGCTCGGGATCGGCTTGGGTCGTTTACACTCTTAAACGTAAACCGTATTTATTTTACAACAATGTAAACCGAAATTCGTTACAACTCGTTACAAATAATTTGTTATTTTTATACTTGTTACATTGGCGTAAATACGAACATACGAAAAAAATAAAAAAACCTAGGCAAGAATATAACGTAATTAACTAGCTCGGGATTTGCTTGGGTCGTTTACACTCTTAAACGTAAACCGTATTTATTCTACAACAATGTAAACCGAAATTCGTTACAACTCGTTACAAATAATTTGTTATTTTTATACTTGTTACATTGGTGTAAGTACGAACATACAAAAAAAAATAAAAAAACCTAGTCAAGACTATAACGGAATTAAAGAGAAAAATAAGACGAGTAAAATGGTGCAATTTTTATAAAAAAATATTATAACATAAAAAAGTTATGGATGTATAAAAAAAGAGGGGGTAAAGTATTTAATATAGCAAATTACTACTTTACCCTTATTAAATAATAAAAGAAAAAGCCATGTGTTCAATTCTGATTGGTTTATGAGGGTTAATGGGTTAGTGCCATAAATGAGTGTTAGCATGTGAACCCAATCCTATATATATATATATATATATATATATATATATATATAGGAATGAGATCATATAATAACCCTCATTAATTGCGGTAACCCATTAACCCTGGCAAAAAACGCTCAAATCGCAAAAAAAAAATTTTCATGGTTTTTTTTATACAAAAATAGGGGGGCTCCTTTTTTAAGCGTTCGCTAATTCACAAGCGTTAAAAAGTTAAACGAAATGTAAGTTTGCGTTACACTGCGACACTTAAATAAATGTTCGCAGTGTAACGCAAACTTACATTTCGTTTAACTTTTTAACGCTTGTGAATTAGCAAACGCTTAAAAAAGGAGCCCCCCTATTTTTGCATAAAAAAAACCATGAAAAAATTTTTTTGCGATTTGAGCGTTTTTTGCCAGGGTTAATGGGTTACCGCAATTAAGGTGGGTTAACAACGGATCCTTACCCTATATATATATATATATATAGGGAAAGTATAAAATAAAAACCCCACCTCAATGAAAAAACCATGAAAACCCTAACATGTAGTCCATAATTTGCCATATCACCATCCCCATTAAATTACTCTGAAGAGTATTTATGTCTTTTTGAATGTATGTACTTTTTTCCTTTTTTTTACCCACCAAATATGTTTTGACTGATTCCATTACTTGTACACATCGAACATTCCTATTTTTTTGTTACGTATGTTTTACAGTATCTGTGTATATATATATAATTTTGTTTTTACAACTTTCGGGATTTTATATACACTGAAAGGCAAATCATGTGTATTGCTACGTGTGTCTTACACATAAAACGTGCATTTGTTCTTATAAGTAAATTAGTTTTACGTTTGTATTGTCACATTTTTTTGCATTTTTTTTGTTGCAAATTCAAAACCAAACCATTGGGATGGAATATGATAGTAACTTTTAATTTATGTAGTAGTTCACGTTTTCTTACCGGTTAGAATTGCAATTGAAATCATTTTTTTAATTTTTTTGTCACGCGTGCAAAACCAAACCACTAGGAATATAAACCAAACCAAACCACTCGTGTGTTTTTACGTTTTTATTACACAAGTACAACGATGTTACCAATGTTTTTACCTTTTTCAGTTTAGTTTTTTAATTATTTACATTTTTTAGCCTGTAAATGAACCAAACGTTTAGTAAACAAGTAAAAAGTTCGTTCATTAAAGTTTTTAAGTAATAAACGAAAATTAACAAAATTTTTTTGTTCATTTAACTAAACTTACGAACGTGAACACACATCCCATTTTGTTCATTTACGTTTGTAAACGCTGGTTTATATTCGTTCATTTACGTTCGTTTATATTTGTTCGTTTAGGTTCATTTATCCTCATTAATTTATTTTAATGAATCAATTCACTGAAATAGGTTAATATCAATCCAAGTTTAGAATTCATTTGTTCGTTCTTGTTTGTTTAACTATTTGTGTTCAATAATGGTTGTTTTTTTTAGTCATGTTCGTTTATGTTTGTTGCTTTATGTTCGTTTACTTATGTTCATATATGTTCGTTAACCATTTGTGTATACTAAAAATATGTATATTTATTGGCAATTGGTAAAACATATGTAATCTAGGCAGACGAGATTTCCAAGAAGAAAAATGAAGTTTTTTGCGATACGTATTATGCTATCAAATAATTTAACATTTTTTTGTTATTTTTACGTACATTATACATCGATGTTACGTAATATTTATCTGTTATATATACAGATTTTTTTGCTAGATGTACTTTTGTACTTTTTTGTACTATATATCTTTTTTAAAGTGCACTAGAAAAATGACATATCTACCCTTTCTATACTATTATAACTTTTTAATAATCACATTAATAAAACAAAAATTTCATCTTTAATCTCATCCACACATCTCCAAATCCAATAGTTGAAATTTAGTTTTCACAGTTTTCACAATTTTCTCATTGAAAAAAGGTTTTCAAAATATCCTAACCCTATATATATATATACATATAGGAGCCGGATCAAATACATGTTAATCTTAACGTACTAAACGTAAGAAGCCACAAAACGTATGACACGTGTAATTCTAAAATATGTTCTGGAGGGTTAATTTAGTAAATGACACACTAGCTTATTTTAAAAAATGATTTTCTTATTTATGCAATCGCACGACAAACATGGAATCAGTTACTTTTTTAAAATTTTCGTACGAATTCATGAATTCACCATTTGTTTTTGATTCAATTTGAAATTGAGAAGAAAAATTAGAAGAACGTTTGTTGTTAAACCATAAATGGACGTCGATAGAGATCGCGAAGGTACGTTATTTGATGTAAACATGTATTTTTTTGAATTTTTCTTATATATTATCATATGTTTTTTGTAATTAGGAATATACTGATGATAGATGAATTGAGAACAACGTATAATTATTTGTTTGTATAAATATAGAAAATTAGTTCGTGTCATTAATTCATTATGCGTATTTGAAACTTTCGGAACTAATTTGTATTATGATATATATGGTACGTTATTTTAATTGTGATTCTGAATGTGTAGGAACGTAATTAATATTGTGTTTTTTAAAGGTGTATTGAATTGTTTTTGTATGAAATAATTTGTAGATTATATAAGTGGTACGTAATTATTAGTTTACTATTATGATTAAGAACGTAATTAATATATATAGGACGTGATACGTAATTAAGCAATGCAGCATGTATTGGACGTTATTTGATGCCATTTTTATAAGATGTTTCAATAGGTAAATTGTGTGGTACGTGATCAAGTTAATGCATCATGTATAATAAGTAGTAAATGTGTTCCCTTGTTTTTTTGATACGTAATTTATGAAAAATATGGGACGTGATTATTTTATTGCAGAATTCCAATTTGATCAGTTATGTGTTGGATTAGAACATATATCTCCAACATCAGGGAAGCATTTTTATAAACCTGATGTCCCCATTTCGTGCAAACCACAAGAAAGAATGGTTTTTCCTTCAATTGAACATGCATTTGAATTTTACCAAACATATGCAATTAAAGGTGGTTTTACAGCTCGCAGAGGATCTCAGATATGTTATGGCAATGTATTAAAGATAAAATACATTGTTTGTTCTAAGGAGGGACATAAACCGACAAGAGATTGTAATTCAAATGAAAATAAGGACGAGAGAGAAAAGAAAATCAAGTCTAGGAACAGGCCAAGTCAAAGAACTAGATATTTAGCTCACATTGTTTTAAAATCACATGATAGAAATAAGTTTAATATCATCAAATTTGTAGAAGAAGATAATCACAGTCTTGTTTCACAAGATGATATCCACCTATTGCCATCATGTAGAAAGTTAGCATACGAGCAGATGCAGTTGACGTGTTCAATGTCCAAGCACAATATTGGTCCGGTTAGAGCTTTTAATATAATGCGTACAAAGTATGGGGGTTTGAGAAGGTTGGAGTTACATATGTGGATTGTAAGAACTTAAAAAAACAAATAAATTTGTTTCTCGGCAAATATGATGCGGACATTGTTGTCAATATGTTATTGAAGTAGAAGGAATTTGTCCCTGATTTTTCATTTGAATACACAAAGGACAATAAAAATCAGCTTACTGGTCTTTTTTGGGCTAACGGACATGCTGAAAAGAATTATGTTATTTTTGGTGATGTTGTTTCATTTGATGCAACATTTCGAACTAACAAGTAAATGAAATAAATTTATTAATAGTACATAATTATAATCTGTTCATGTTAAGTAATAAAATCATGCACCATAGTACGTAATTGAATGAATACTTACATCTTCTGTAGGGGGTCTTGAATGTGTATAAGCAGATACTCCAGTCAGTGTCAAAGGTGTATATGTTTCATCTATGACTTTTTGAGTATAACTGCTGTAACATCAGTGCCAGAAACGTCACCGAAACAGTGATCTCAACAGTAACATGAACAGTAATCAGGTACAAACTATACGTATTTCATTGTATGTCATATTCATATCATATATCATTATCATTTCGTGTTATCAAAGAGCAAATTCAGAATCATTTCAGAGAAACAGAACTTAGAAATATGGTTCATCAGTCAGATAATTATCTGGCGTTACAGAACCATCATGTGATTATGTGTTAAGATTTTATTATGTATAAACGTATGTGAGGCTCTACAGAACAAAACAACACGGATGTCGTTACGTGAATGTTAAATCGATGGATTATTCGTATAGGTGACGATCTGTACGAATATATCTGAATGTTTAACGTTCTGAATGATATCCGATAATTAGAAAACAATATTGAAAAGTATAGTTATCGTCGTGTTCGTACGGGTGACGATTCGAACGAATACGCGCGACGACTGAACGATTCGATTTTAAACCGTAAATCAAATATTTTTGAAAAGTTTAAAGAAAATGGAAGATATTTAGTTAAATTACTAGGAATAACCACCTAAAATAATTTTATAAATCTTATCTTAGAAATCTAGTCGTTTCGTTACGGAAACAAAGGAAAACGATGTTTTACGCGAAATCGAGCAAAACCGAACGAACCCGAACGAAACCGGGTATTTTTAACCCATTTAATGGGGCATTAAGAGCCACATTCAAGCCCCCAACTACCCATTCATCAGCAAATTTTCGTTCCTCTCTCTCTCTAGATTCTCTCTCTAACTTCTCTCTACCATTTCTCATCCATCTCTACACCATTTCAAGAGATCTTTGGCTCTAAATGCTCGTGTGATCGAGGAGAACAAGAAACCACAACGATCTCAAGCCCTAGGCCGACATTTCGAGGTAAATCTTGAGTTTTCTTTTTCGTTTTTCTACTTAGACACAGCCGGATTAGATGCTTATGTTTTAAACTGTCACACCCCCAATTTTCAACTAACGGAATCACACCGTTTGGGAGCGTGACAAACCAGGATCTCAGATCATTAGACATAGCGAAGACCTCTATATGAATTTTCAAAACATACTTTGGTCTTTAAAACATAACATCAGAGTTTTCCAAAAGTTGCGGAAGCGTTATAAAACCAATAACAGTTGAAAGATGTAAATTACAATACAAAGTTCCAAATGTTTAAATCCAAATATCTAAAATGTTCAAAAATGCATGCGACTCTATCTCTTAGTCCATGCCAGCTTTAACGCGCGCCTTAGCGTCCTGAGAAAACATGCAAATCAAGTCAACACAAAGGTTGGTGCATAACACAGGTTTTAATCATTCATAATGTTCAAAACAACAGTTTGAATAATAAGATTGTAGATAACATAATCACACATGCACAGTCATGATAGCTAGTCATATAAACTATTTACATACGTGTTCGACACCGAAGCTGACGGATTGCCATGCTATAGCATGTTTTCGCCTTACCACTATTGTCTATCACAACAATAGTAAAATCGTGTTTGGTCAGTCAAACACCTGCGTAGATCCCATCTACCAGGTGAGGTTTGTCAAACCTAATAGATCTATTTCCAACTACCACGCTTTGCATTACAGCAAACTAAACGGTTCGAGATGTGTAAGGACTTTCAAGTTGATATGTTTTCACATAATGTAAACAGCTAACTCATGCAAGTGATATGTATCTAAAACAGTTTGTTGCACATGTTTTCTCCCCCAAAACAGTTTAAAATAAGAAAGGGGCCGTGTACGCACCTTTGATAATAGCAGAATGATCAAATACGTGTGAACTTGCGTAGAAATCCTCTACGAATAATCTGTGGTTTAAACAATAACTTAAAGTTATTCGGAATGTCGTTTTGTGCTTGAAATAACATACGTGTCAACACACGTATGTTAAAGTGTTAAGAATGCGCATACGTGAGTACGCGTGCCTTTGAAATCGTTTAAATAAAATCCTATACGATTTTATTTAATTAAACGTAATTATACGCGATTTCGTTTTCGGACTAAAATATGAATTTTATTATTATAATACGTTCGTATTCCCGTTACGGTTCCAACGCAACTCGAACGGATTAAAACGGAGTCCGTATGTGGAAGATACTTCAAAAATACCAAAAATGCCATTTTTATCAAAAACCGGCCACCCCTTGGCTCGAACCCGCGACCCTTCACACACAACACACTTGACCTACCAACTCGCCCGCTAGGGTAACGCGATTGTTATCAGGAATTAATTCTTTTAAACCCATTCTGATGAGGTTCCCTTTGTTCACCTATAGCCGAAGCATCTAACCACAATTGGACCTCGATTCGAACCTGATCAACTCCAAAACCATAGGGTTTTCATTTTAAAACAAATTTCGAATCTCTCCATAGTGGCTAATTCGATTAACAGGTTCAATTAAATCAAAAATCCTTCATTCGTTCACCATTAAGAACCTTAAATTCAAACTTATCAATTTCGTTATCATTTCAAACAATTGGCACCTGGTTCTTAATCTAAAATGAATTCCGAACCTTTCTGTGTCACTTAATTGGATTCTATAACCCATTTGTATCGAAATCCCCAATTCGTTTTTCCTTAAGAACCCTAGCTATCAAATCCCATTAATTCGATGTTTAAACCAGAAATTGTTTTATGTTTAAGCTTAATCGGCACATTATGAAGCTTTCTATAACATTCAATTCGATTCCAGAACTCATTTGTATAAAAATCCCCAAAACGACTATGACAAGAACCCTAATTACTTGAACTTCATCAAAACGATGTTAACAGTTGAAATTGATTTAGGATAACCCTTAGTCGGCCATATTAGAAGATGTATGATCGAGTACTTACTTGATTTGATGATTAATCGACGGAGATCGACTTTGAGTCTCAAGTTCGGCCGCCCCTTGTTCGACTTCGTGATCTCGTGCCTTATAGGATCAAATTGATAGATGAATAAAACTCTGAGAGTACCGATTTAAGTTTCTGAAACTTCAATTTGATGAATTAAGACTGTATTATATCAATTTGATATGGAGGAGTTACGGTTTCGGCATTATTACAATTTAATCCACATAATTCGACAATTATGGGTTAATTAACTCTTGATAACCGATTAAAATCATCATTGTCAGTTAATTGAAGTTTTAATTCGATTATTTGCAACGGTTTAAGAAGGCTTTTCGATTTTCCCCAAATTCCATAGACGAATTTTGACCTAAAAGTCAAAATTGTCCATTCCTTATGTGACTACAGGTTTAATACTTGAAATCTAACACTTTGGACCTGATTTCTACTAATTCTAATCCTTTAGGTACTATTTAACTCAATTGCATAACAATTCGGTTAACAAAGTTTGAACCTAAATCACAATTTGTCACAAATCGGCTTCTTTTAAACCATTGTTGGCCTAAATTAAACTAATTGGGCCTCAAAACACCATTGGGCCTAATTTGAATCATTGGGCCTATCTTAACCTTACTGGGCCTTCCTAGATTTTATTGGGCCTCCCTAGGCCTTATTGGGCCTTATTGGCCTACTGTGACTCTATTGGGCCTACATAGACTTCATTGGGCCTAATTGATCTTGTTGGGTCTTCCTTGACCTCACTGGGTCTTCTTTTGGCTTTACTGGGCCTTCATTAGCCTTGTTGGGCTTGTTGGGCCTTCATTGGTCTTATTGAACTTACACTGGCCTTATAGGGCCTACATTTGTCCTGATGGGCCCACATTATCTCTGTTGGGCCTATGATATCACCATCTCCCGTTAACAAGGTTAGTGTAAAAAGTCGGATTGTCACATCATCCCCTTGTTGAAGGAATTTTCGTCCCGAAAATTAGTAAGTGTTAAGAGTAGTTAGGAAACTACTTACGAGTTTAAATCGTACGTGTTAGTGTGATTTGATCATTCTGTGTGCTTGTGTGTACTCACACACAAAGTCTAATGCTTGCAACATCACAACTCAAATGTGATCGTTCAATGTGACTGTTTGCGTGTACACTAGTTAGTTCACCTAACTGTGACTGTTTGTGTTTGATCATACTGTGTTGTGTAACCTCACACATAGTGAGTGTCTGAAACTGTTTGTACTATGTAACCCCGCACATAGCAAAATGTATGTAACTCATCGTGTATGTACTACCATAACATGTAACATATGAAATGTAGCACATAAAATATATAGAATATAATGTAGCACAAATGTTTGTAACAAATTCAATTGAATAAATAAAATGTTTGTGCTTACAAATTTGCAGTGTTTGATGTGTGAAGCATCACGTCATCCCCTTGTTGAAGGAAATTTCGTCCCGAAATTTAACGTGCGCTCTCAGTGTTAGCAGTAGCTGTTTTGAATAGATGAGGATATTTCTTCATCATTTGGTCTTCCCGTTCCCATGTGAATTCAGGACCACGTCTTGAATTCCATCGGACTTTGACTATCGGAATCTTGCTTTGCTTCAGTTGTTTGACCTCTCGGTCCATGATTTCAGCTGGTTCCTCAATGAATCGTAACTGTTCATCTACTTGTATTTCTTCCAACGGTACAATCAATGTCTCGTCAGAAAGACATTTCTTTAAGTTCAACACATGAAACACATCATGAACTCCACTGAGTTCATCCGGTAGTTTGAGTTGATACGCAACCGAACCAATCCTTTTCAGGATTTCAAAAGGTCCTACGTAACGTGGACTAAGCTTTCCGCGCTTGCCGAATCGTATCACACCTTTCCACGGTGATACTTTTAGAAGAACTCGGTCTCCTACTTGAAATTCCAACGGCTTGCGACGTTTGTCTGCATAACTCTTCTGACGATCCCGGGCCGCTGCCATACGGTTTCGGATTTGAACTATCTTCTCTGTTGTCTCGTGCACCAATTCAGGACCTGTTAACTGACTGTCTCCAATCTCAGCCCAGCACACTGGTGAACGACATTTGCGACCATACAAAGCTTCAAACGGTGCTGCTTGAATACTTGTATGATAACTATTGTTGTAAGAGAATTCCACTAACGGTAAGTGATTCTCCCAGCTATCACCAAAGTCAATTACACAAGCTCGTAGCATATCCTCGAGCGTTTGAATCGTTCGTTCACTTTGACCGTCGGTCTGTGGATGATAGGCATTACTCATATCCAAGCGAGTCCCCAATGACTTATGAAGAGATTTCCAAAAGTTAGAAGTAAACCGGGCATCCCGATCTGATATGATAGAGATTGGCACGCCATGTCGTGCTACTACTTCCTTGATGTAAATGCGAGTCAGTTTCTCCATCTTATCAGTTTCCTTGATTGCTAAGAAGTGTGCAGATTTCGTTAGTCGATCGACAATTACCCATATCGTATCACAACCGCTCGGTGTACGGGGTAACTTAGTAATGAAATCCATCGAAATCTGTTCCCACTTCCACATCGGTATCTCTGGTTGTTGCAGTAAACCAGATGGCTTCTGGTATTCCACTTTGACTTTCGAACAAGTCAAACATTTGCTAACGTACTTAACAATGTCGGCTTTCATGTGAGGCCACCAATACAGTGCCTTCAAGTCATGATACATCTTGTCTGATCCCGGATGGACTGAATATCTGGACTTGTGTGCTTCATCCATCACGAGTTCCCTTAAACCTCCATACAAAGGTATCCACATTCGATCAATGAAATAACGAATTCCATCGGGTTTAACATTCAATTGTTCTTCCATTCCTCGTAAAGATTCCTGTACTAAGTTTTCCGTTTTAAGGCCTCAATCTGAGCACTGTGCACCTTGTCAGGTAAGTCAGTATGTATTGTCATCATAAGTGCACGAACCCGTCTTGTTCCCGTTGTATCTTTTCTGCTCAAAGCGTCAGCTACTACATTGGCTTTTCCCGGGTGATATTTAATCGCACACTCATAATCATTCAACAACTCAACCCATCGTCGTTGTCTCATATTAAGCTCCTTCTGATCAAAGATATGTTGCAAACTCTTATGATCAATATAAATGGTACACTTAGTTCCATACAGATAATGCCTCCATATTTTCAAAGCAAAAACCACTGCTCCCAACTCCAAGTCATGAGTAGTGTAGTTCTTTTCATGTGTTCGTAGTTGTCTGGAAGCATAAGCGATCACTTTATCCCGTTGCATCAACACACATCCCAAACCTTGTGCAGATGCATCACAATACACCACAAAGTCTTCCGTCCCTTCCGGTAAGGACAGAATCGGTGCGCTGCAAAGCTTTTGTTTCAATAACTGAAACGCAGTTTCCTGTTTATCCGTCCAATTATACTTTGTTCCCTTGTGCGTAAGAGCTGTAAGTGGTTGAGCGATCTTTGAGAAACCTTCAATGAATCGTCGATAATAACCCGCCAAACCAAGGAATTGTCGTACCTCAGTAGGGGTCTTTGGTGCTTCCCAATTCTTAATCGCTTCAATCTTCGCTGGATCAACATGTATACCCTTTTCATTAACTATATGCCCCAAGAATTGTACTTCTCGCATCCAGAAATCACATTTCTAGAATTTAGCGTACAATTGTTCCTGTTTCAGTAATTCCAATAGTAATCGAAGATGTTCGGCGTGCTCCTCCTCAGACTGTGAATAGATGAGAATGTCATCAATGAAAACAATGACAAACTTATCAAGATAAGGTTTACAAACACGATTCATAAGATCCATGAATACAACTGGAGCGTTTGTCAACCCAAATGGCATGACCAAGAACTCATAATGGCCATAGCGTGTTCTGAATGCTGTCTTCGGAATATCCTCCTCCTGGACTCTTAGTTGATGATAACCCGACCTGAGATCAATCTTTGAGTAGTAACTCGAACCTTGCAACTGATCGAACAGATCGTCAATCCTGGGTAACGGATACCGGTTCTTGATAGTAACTTTATTCAATTCCCGGTAATCGATGCACATACGGAAAGTCCCGTCCTTCTTCTTTACAAACAAAACTGGAGCTCCCCACGGTGAAAAACTAGGTCGTATGAAACCCTTATCCAACAATTCTTGCAATTGTGTAGATAACTCTTGCATCTCTGTCGGTGCAAGTCGATAAGGCGCCCTAGCTATCGGTGCTACATCTGGTGTAAGATCGATTCGGAATTCCACCTGTCTGATAGGCGGTAATCCTGGCAAGTCTTCTGGAAACACCTCCGGAAATTCACAAACTATAGGTATATCTTCAATCTTCTTCTCAGCTACCGGTTTTTCAGTTATAAGGGCTATAACTGCCGTATGACCTTTTCGTAGACACTTGTGTGCTTTCATACAAGATATGAGACGCAGTGGCGTACTGCTCTTCTCGCCTTGTACATATAATATCTCTCCCTGCAGAAGAGGTATGCGAACAATCTTTTCATGGCATACAATTTCAGCCTGGTTCTTGGACAACCAGTCCATGCCAATAACTACATCAAAACTGCCTAAGGCAATAGGCATCAGATCAATCTCTAATGTCTGACCCATCAAATCAAGGATACATCCCTTATAAATGTTTTCCACTACAATTAACTTACCATCAGCTAATTCCACAGTATAGGGACTATCTAAGGCAGTGGGACTAACATTTAGCAACTTAGCAAGTGAACTAGATACAAAACTCCGGTCGGCACCAGTGTCAAATAACATAGAGGCATAGTGATTATTTAAGAGGAACGTACCCGTAACAATGTTGGGATCCTCCCGCGCTTGACGTCCTCCTATCACAAACGCCCTGCCTCTAGCACCGTTGCTGTTGTTGTTATTGTTATTATTGTTGTTGGTGCCATTGCCATTACCGTTGCCATTTCCATTTCCATTGCCATTATTGTCCCCGCCTTTCTTGAGTTGTGGACAATCTTTCTTAAAATGTCCCATTTTGCCACACTCAAAACAACCTTTCTGAGCGTTGTTCTGGTTATTGTTCTGGTTGTTGTTATTCTGTAGTTCCCCGCGACAATCCTTAGCCGCATGTCCAATCTTGCCACACCTCTGGCACTTAGCTCTTTCACATTGATTACCTGCATGATGGTAACCACACTTGTTGCACTTGGGGTGTTTCCCAATATAACCCCCCGACGATGATGATTGCTGACCACTGCTTGAACCATGATAAGACTTGTTGAAGTCTTGTTTCCGGTTTTGCTGATATGATTGTTGGTTGTTGCCCTTTGAGTTGTTACCTTCCCACTTTCTTTTATGATCTCCTACCTTGGTAGCAGATGTTCGTTTGGGCAGAGTCCCCTGTAACACTGCCTGGTCAGTAAGCTGATGTGCTAGACGAACAGCTTGTTGGATGGTGGTAGGGTTTGCTGAAGTAACCAACCCTTGAATCTGAGGCACTAGTCCTCCAATGTACCTCTCAATCCACTTGCTAACTGGAGTAGCCATATGTGGTAGCAGTCTGGCCAACTCGTGTGACCTGGTTGTGTACTCTTCAATGTTTGACCCCTCCATCTTGAGGTGCCAGTATTCCTCCTCCAACTTCTGCATTTCACTGCGAGGACAGTACTCCTCTTGCAGTAAAGTTTTGAAGTTGTCCCATGTCAAGGCATTAGCCTCTCCCAACCCCAGAGTCTGGACATTTGAGTTCCACCAAGTTAGTGCTGGACCCTCCAAAGTTCCCGTAGCAAATTTCACCTTGCTTTCGTTAGGGCAGTTGCACATTTCGAATACAGACTCAGCCTTTTCAATCCACCGAAGGAGTCCAATGGCCCCCTCCGACCCTTTGAAATTGTGTGGTTTGCAGTCCAAAAACATCTTGAACGTGCAGACTTGTGGATTAACCAATCCCCCAGCTGGACCCTGTGGCCCTGTGTTGTGAGTCTGAGCATACTGTGCGATTGCCTCTGCAACTCTGTTGTTGATTAGCTCATTGAGCTCAGCAACAGTCATATGTACGTTTCCCTCAGCCATTAGTTTCCTATTTATAAGAAGTGTTAGCACGAAGTCAAAATCTAATGTAACATGTGTAAGTAAAACAACAAACACATCATGTAATATAAATCAACACAGTTGTTGGAAATAAAAGATAACTCTTTAATAGATAGAAACTTTCTTTGAGTACAATACTTTTGAAATGAAATACAAGTTTCCAAACTACCAATGTAGGAACACAACCCGTTCCTAATAAGTTTAAATAAAACAAGAAAGAAATGAAAAATAATCAGTCGTCCTCAACGGTGGATTCAGGATCGGACTCAGCAACTGGTGCTGGTTCCTCCTCTTCATCCTCATCCTGTTCCTCATTCTCAACTACCACTAAATCCTCCAAAGCTTCAATCCTGCCCGCCAAAATCTCCTCTCGGTTCTCTGACTCTTCTAGACGACCAATCAAATTGATCATCTCATCCCGCATATCGTGAACAAGATGGGTAAGATCATCCTGCCTCTCAATAGCATCCCATAACTCCTGAGATCTCTGTGCTATCCTATCTTCTGCTACCTCCAGATCCTCGCGCAATTTGGCGATCTCTTCGGCGTCCGTCCTTTGCCTCTTAGGCTCAGGAGCATCTAGTGCTGGTGGTGGATGTGTAGAAGGCCCCTCAGCAGGGATCTGCTGAGTGTCCTCCTCAGGCTCCTCTTCCGGATCCTCATCCGGGTCCTCGTATGGATCCTCCTCTGGATCCTCGTCTGGATCCTCGTCTGGATCCTCCTCCGGGTCCTCGTCCGGATCCTCCTCCGGATCTGAGTCATCCTGCTCATATGGTGGAGGTGATGGAATAGGTGGTGGTGGTGATAATGGTGGTGCCGGAACTATCGGCTCCTCGTCCTCGGAATCATCAATGAAAATATAAGGAACTGATGGTGATGCCATGCCTGTTACATAATATCATATGTAAGTGCAGTGTCATAGAATGTGTAAGCAAGTCAATTACATAATGTCATATGTAATTTCTAAGCAGTATGTGTAAACATGTGTGTCTAATGTCTAACAGTCATAGTCTAGGCCTATAAATGCAAACCTAGTTCGCTATAACCTAGGGCTCTGATACCAATCTGTCACACCCCCAATTTTCAACTAACGGAATCACACCGTTTGGGAGCGTGACAAACCAGGATCTCAGATCATTAGACATAGCGAAGACCTCTATATGAATTTTCAAAACATACTTTGGTCTTTAAAACATAACATCAGAGTTTTTCAAAAGTTGCGGAAGCGTTATAAAACCAATAACAGTTGAAAGATGTAAATTACAATACAAAGTTCCAAATGTTAAATCCAAATATCTAAAATGTTCAAAAATGCATGCGACTCTATCTCTTAGTCCATGCCAGCTTTAACGCGCGCCTTAGCGTCCTGAGAAAACATGCAAATCAAGTCAACACAAAGGTTGGTGCATAACACAGGTTTTAATCATTCATAATGTTCAAAACAACAGTTTGAATAATAAGATTGTAGATAACATAATCACACATGCACAGTCATTATAGCTAGTCATATAAACTATTTACATACGTGTTCGACACCGAAGCTGACGGATTGCCATGCTATAGCATGTTTTCGCCTTGCCACTATTGTCTATCACAACAATAGTAAAATCGTGTTTGGTCAGTCAAACACCTGCGTAGATCCCATCTACCAGGTGAGGTTTGTCAAACCTAATAGATCTATTTCCAACTACCACGCTTTGCATTACAGCAAACTAAACGGTTCGAGATGTGTAAAGACTTTCAAGTTGATATGTTTTCACATAATGTAAACAGCTAACTCATGCAAGTGATATGTATCTAAAACAGTTTGTTGCACATGTTTTCTCCCCCAAAACAGTTTAAAATAAGAAAGGGGCCGTGTACGCACCTTTGATAATAGCAGAATGATCAAATACGTGTGAACTTGCGTAGAAATCCTCTACGAATAATCTGTGGTTTAAACAATAACTTAAAGTTATTCGGAATGTCGTTTTGTGCTTGAAATAACATACGTGTCAACACACGTATGTTAAAGTGTTAAGAATGCGCATACGTGAGTACGCGTGCCTTTGAAATCGTTTAAATAAAATCCTATACGATTTTATTTAATTAAACGTAATTATACGCGATTTCGTTTTCGGACTAAAATATGAATTTTATTATTATAATACGTTCGTATTCCCGTTACGGTTCCAACGCAACTCGAACGGATTAAAACGGAGTCCGTATGTGGAAGATACTTCAAAAATACCAAAAATGCCATTTTTATCAAAAACCGGCCACCCCTTGGCTCGAACCCGCGACCCTTCACACACAACACACTTGACCTACCAACTCGCCCGCTAGGGTATCGCGATTGTTATCAGGAATTAATTCTTTTAAACCCATTCTGATGAGGTTCCCTTTGTTCACCTATAGCCGAAGCATCTAACCACAATTGGACCTCGATTCGAACCTGATCAACTCCAAAACCATAGGGTTTTCATTTAAAAACAAATTTCGAATCTCTCCATAGTGGCTAATTCGATTAACAGGTTCAATTAAATCAAAAATCCTTCATTCGTTCACCATTAAGAACCTTAAATTCAAACTTATCAATTTCGTTATCATTTCAAACAATTGGCACCTGGTTCTTAATCTAAAATGAATTCCGAACCTTTCTGTGTCACTTAATTGGATTCTATAACCCATTTGTATCGAAATCCCCAATTCGTTTTTCCTTAAGAACCCTAGCTATCAAATCCCATTAATTCGATGTTTAAACCAGAAATTGTTTTATGTTTAAGCTTAATCGGCACATTATGAAGCTTTCTATAACATTCAATTCGATTCCAGAACTCATTTGTATAAAAATCCCCAAAACGACTATGACAAGAACCCTAATTACTTGAACTTCATCAACGATGTTAACAGTTGAAATTGATTTAGGATAACCCTTAGTCGGCCATATTAGCAGATGTATGATCGATTACTTACTTGATTTGATGATTAATCGACGGAGATCGACTTTGAGTCTCAAGTTCGGCCGCCCCTTGTTCGACTTCGTGATCTCGTGCCTTATAGGATCAAATTGATAGATGAATAAAACTCTGAGAGTACCGATTTAAGTTTCTGAAACTTCAATTTGATGAATTAAGACCGTATTATATCAATTTGATATGGAGGAGTTACGGTTTCGGCATTATTACAATTTAATCCACATAATTCGACAATTATGGGTTAATTAACTCTTGATAACCGATTAAAATCATCATTGTCAGTTAATTGAAGTTTTAATTCGATTATTTGCAACGGTTTAAGAAGGCTTTTCGATTTTCCCCAAATTCCATAGACGAATTTTGACCTAAAAGTCAAAATTGTCCATTCCTTATGTGACTACAGGTTTAATACTTGAAATCTAACACTTTGGACCTGATTTCTACTAATTCTAATCCTTTAGGTACTATTTAACTCAATTGCATAACAATTCGGTTAACAAAGTTTGAACCTAAATCACAATTTGTCACAAATCGGCTTCTTTTAAACCATTGTTGGCCTAAATTAAACTAATTGGGCCTCAAAACACCATTGGGCCTAATTTGAATCATTGGGCCTATCTTAAACTTACTGGGCCTTCCTAGATTTTATTGGGCCTCCCTAGGCCTTATTGGGCCTTATTGGCCTACTGTGACTCTATTGGGCCTACATAGACTTCATTGGGCCTAATTGATCTTGTTGGGTCTTCCTTGACCTCACTGGGTCTTCTTTTGGCTTTACTGGGCCTTCATTAGCCTTGTTGGGCTTGTTGGGCCTTCATTGGTCTTATTGAACTTACACTGGCCTTATAGGGCCTACATTTGTCCTGATGGGCCCACATTATCTCTGTTGGGCCTATGATATCACCATCTCCCGTTAACAAGGTTAGTGTAAAAAGTCGGATTGTCACATCATCCCCTTGTTGAAGGAATTTTCGTCCCGAAAATTAGTAAGTGTTAAGAGTAGTTAGGAAACTACTTACGAGTTTAAATCGTACGTGTTAGTGTGATTTGATCATTCTGTGTGCTTGTGTGTACTCACACACAAAGTCTAATGCTTGCAACATCACAACTCAAATGTGATCGTTCAATGTGACTGTTTGCGTGTACACTAGTTAGTTCACCTAACTGTGACTGTTTGTGTTTGATCATACTGTGTTGTGTAACCTCACACATAGTGAGTGTCTGAAACTGTTTGTACTATGTAACCCCGCACATAGCAAAATGTATGTAACTCATCGTGTATGTACTACCATAACATGTAACATATGAAATGTAGCACATAAAATATATAGAATATAATGTAGCACAAATGTTTGTAACAAATTCAATTGAATAAATAAAATGTTTGTGCTTACAAATTTGCAGTGTTTGATGTGTGAAGCATCACGTCATCCCCTTGTTGAAGGAAATTTCGTCCCGAAATTTAACGTGCGCTCTCAGTGTTAGCAGTAGCTGTTTTGAATAGATGAGGATATTTCTTCATCATTTGGTCTTCCCGTTCCCATGTGAATTCAGGACCACGTCTTGAATTCCATCGGACTTTGACTATCGGAATCTTGCTTTGCTTCAGTTGTTTGACCTCTCGGTCCATGATTTCAGCTGGTTCCTCAATGAATCGTAACTGTTCATCTACTTGTATTTCTTCCAACGGTACAATCAATGTCTCGTCAGAAAGACATTTCTTTAAGTTCAACACATGAAACACATCATGAACTCCACTGAGTTCATCCGGTAGTTTGAGTTGATACGCAACCGAACCAATCCTTTTCAGGATTTCAAAAGGTCCTACGTAACGTGGACTAAGCTTTCCGCGCTTGCCGAATCGTATCACACCTTTCCACGGTGATACTTTTAGAAGAACTCGGTCTCCTACTTGAAATTCCAACGGCTTGCGACGTTTGTTTGCATAACTCTTCTGACGATCCCGGGCCGCTGCCATACGGTTTCGGATTTGAACTATCTTCTCTGTTGTCTCGTGCACCAATTCAGGACCTGTTAACTGACTGTCTCCAATCTCAGCCCAGCACACTGGTGAACGACATTTGCGACCATACAAAGCTTCAAACGGTGCTGCTTGAATACTTGTATGATAACTATTGTTGTAAGAGAATTCCACTAACGGTAAGTGATATTCCCAGCTATCACCAAAGTCAATTACACAAGCTCGTAGCATATCCTCGAGCGTTTGAATCGTTCGTTCACTTTGACCGTCGGTCTGTGGATGATAGGCATTACTCATATCCAAGCGAGTCCCCAATGACTTATGAAGAGATTTCCAAAAGTTAGAAGTAAACCGGGCATCCCGATCTGATATGATAGAGATTGGCACGCCATGTCGTGCTACTACTTCCTTGATGTAAATGCGAGTCAGTTTCTCCATCTTATCAGTTTCCTTGATTGCTAAGAAGTGTGCAGATTTCGTTAGTCGATCGACAATTACCCATATCGTATCACAACCGCTCGGTGTACGGGGTAACTTAGTAATGAAATCCATCGAAATCTGTTCCCACTTCCACATCGGTATCTCTGGTTGTTGCAGTAAACCAGATGGCTTCTGGTATTCCACTTTGACTTTCGAACAAGTCAAACATTTGCTAACGTACTTAACAATGTCGGCTTTCATGTGAGGCCACCAATACAGTGCCTTCAAGTCATGATACATCTTGTCTGATCCCGGATGGACTGAATATCTGGACTTGTGTGCTTCATCCATCACGAGTTCCCTTAAACCTCCATACAAAGGTATCCACATTCGATCAATGAAATAACGAATTCCATCGCGTTTAACATTCAATTGTTCTTCCATTCCTCGTAAAGATTCCTGTACTAAGTTTTCCGTTTTTAAGGCCTCAATCTGAGCACTGTGCACCTTGTCAGGTAAGTCAGTATGTATTGTCATCATAAGTGCACGAACCCGTCTTGTTCCCGTTGTATCTTTTCTGCTCAAAGCGTCAGCTACTACATTGGCTTTTCCCGGGTGATATTTAATCGCACACTCATAATCATTCAACAACTCAACCCATCGTCGTTGTCTCATATTAAGCTCCTTCTGATCAAAGATATGTTGCAAACTCTTATGATCAATATAAATGGTACACTTAGTTCCATACAGATAATGCCTCCATATTTTCAAAGCAAAAACCACTGCTCCCAACTCCAAGTCATGAGTAGTGTAGTTCTTTTCATGTGTTCGTAGTTGTCTGGAAGCATAAGCGATCACTTTATCCCGTTGCATCAACACACATCCCAAACCTTGTGCAGATGCATCACAATACACCACAAAGTCTTCCGTCCCTTCCGGTAAGGACAGAATCGGTGCGCTGCAAAGCTTTTGTTTCAATAACTGAAACGCAGTTTCCTGTTTATCCGTCCAATTATACTTTGTTCCCTTGTGCGTAAGAGCTGTAAGTGGTTGAGCGATCTTTGAGAAACCTTCAATGAATCGTCGATAATAACCCGCCAAACCAAGGAATTGTCGTACCTCAGTAGGGGTCTTTGGTGCTTCCCAATTCTTAATCGCTTCAATCTTCGCTGGATCAACATGTATACCCTTTTCATTAACTATATGCCCCAAGAATTGTACTTCTCGCATCCAGAAATCACATTTCTAGAATTTAGCGTACAATTGTTCCTGTTTCAGTAATTCCAATAGTAATCGAAGATGTTCGGCGTGCTCCTCCTCAGACTGTGAATAGATGAGAATGTCATCAATGAAAACAATGACAAACTTATCAAGATAAGGTTTACAAACACGATTCATAAGATCCATGAATACAGCTGGAGCGTTTGTCAACCCAAATGGCATGACCAAGAACTCATAGTGGCCATAGCGTGTTCTGAATGCTGTCTTCGGAATATCCTCCTCCTGGACTCTTAGTTGATGATAACCCGACCTGAGATCAATCTTTGAGTAGTAACTCGAACCTTGCAACTGATCGAACAGATCGTCAATCCTGGGTAACGGATACCGGTTCTTGATAGTAACTTTATTCAATTCCCGGTAATCGATGCACATACGGAAAGTCCCGTCCTTCTTCTTTACAAACAAAACTGGAGCTCCCCACGGTGAAAAACTAGGTCGTATGAAACCCTTATCCAACAATTCTTGCAATTGTGTAGATAACTCTTGCATCTCTGTCGGTGCAAGTCGATAAGGCGCCCTAGCTATCGGTGCTGCATCTGGTGTAAGATCGATTCGGAATTCCACCTGTCTGATAGGCGGTAATCCTGGCAAGTCTTCTGGAAACACCTCCGGAAATTCACAAACTATAGGTATATCTTCAATCTTCTTCTCAGCTACCGGTTTTTCAGTTATAAGGGCTATAACTGCCGTATGACCTTTTCGTAGACACTTGTGTGCTTTCATACAAGATATGAGACGCAGTGGCGTACTGCTCTTCTCGCCTTGTACATATAATATCTCTCCCTGCGGAAGAGGTATGCGAACAATCTTTTCATGGCATACAATTTCAGCCTGGTTCTTGGACAACCAGTCCATGCCAATAACTACATCAAAACTGCCTAAGGCAATAGGCATCAGATCAATCTCTAATGTCTGACCCATCAAATCAAGGATACATCCCTTATAAATGTTTTCCACTACAATTAACTTACCATCAGCTAATTCCACAGTATAGGGACTATCTAAGGCAGTGGGACTAACATTTAGCAACTTAGCAAGTGAACTAGATACAAAACTCCGGTCGGCACCAGTGTCAAATAACATAGAGGCATAGTGATTATTTAAGAGGAACGTACCCGTAACAATGTTGGGATCCTCCCGCGCTTGACGTCCTCCTATCACAAACGCCCTGCCTCTAGCACCGTTGCTGTTGTTGTTATTGTTATTATTGTTGTTGGTGCCATTGCCATTACCGTTGCCATTTCCATTTCCATTGCCATTATTGTCCCCGCCTTTCTTGAGTTGTGGACAATCTTTCTTAAAATGTCCCATTTTGCCACACTCAAAACAACCTTTCTGAGCGTTGTTCTGGTTATTGTTCTGGTTGTTGTTATTCTGTAGTTCCCCGCGACAATCCTTAGCCGCATGTCCAATCTTGCCACACCTCTGGCACTTAGCTCTTTCACATTGATTACCTGCATGATGGTAACCACACTTGTTGCACTTGGGGTGTTTCCCAATATAACCCCCCGACGATGATGATTGCTGACCACTGCTTGAACCATGATAAGACTTGTTGAAGTCTTGTTTCCGGTTTTGCTGATATGATTGTTGGTTGTTGCCCTTGAGTTGTTACCTTCCCACTTTCTTTTATGATCTCCTACCTTGGTAGCAGATGTTCGTTTGGGCAGAGTCCCCTGTAACACTGCCTGGTCAGTAAGCTGATGTGCTAGACGAACAGCTTGTTGGATGGTGGTAGGGTTTGCTGAAGTAACCAACCCTTGAATCTGAGGCACTAGTCCTCCAATGTACCTCTCAATCCACTTGCTAACTGGAGTAGCCATATGTGGTAGCAGTCTGGCCAACTCGTGTGACCTGGTTGTGTACTCTTCAATGTTTGACCCCTCCATCTTGAGGTGCCAGTATTCCTCCTCCAACTTCTGCATTTCACTGCGAGGACAGTACTCCTCTTGCAGTAAAGTTTTGAAGTTGTCCCATGTCAAGGCATTAGCCTCTCCCAACCCCAGAGTCTGGACATTTGAGTTCCACCAAGTTAGTGCTGGACCCTCCAAAGTTCCCGTAGCAAATTTCACCTTGCTTTCGTTAGGGCAGTTGCACATTTCGAATACAGACTCAGCCTTTTCAATCCACCGAAGGAGTCCAATGGCCCCCTCCGACCCTTTGAAATTGTGTGGTTTGCAGTCCAAAAACATCTTGAACGTGCAGACTTGTGGATTAACCAATCCCCCAGCTGGACCCTGTGGCCCTGTGTTGTGAGTCTGAGCATACTGTGCGATTGCCTCTGCAACTCTGTTGTTGATTAGCTCATTGAGCTCAGCAACAGTCATATGTACGTTTCCCTCAGCCATTAGTTTCCTATTTATAAGAAGTGTTAGCACGAAGTCAAAATCTAATGTAACATGTGTAAGTAAAACAACAAACACATCATGTAATATAAATCAACACAGTTGTTGGAAATAAAAGATAACTCTTTAATAGATAGAAACTTTCTTTGAGTACAATACTTTTGAAATGAAATACAAGTTTCCAAACTACCAATGTAGGAACACAACCCGTTCCTAATAAGTTTAAATAAAACAAGAAAGAAATGAAAAATAATCAGTCGTCCTCAACGGTGGATTCAGGATCGGACTCAGCAACTGGTGCTGGTTCCTCCTCTTCATCCTCATCCTGTTCCACATTCTCAACTACCACTAAATCCTCCAAAGCTTCAATCCTGCCCGCCAAAATCTCCTCTCGGTTCTCTGACTCTTCTAGACGACCAATCAAATTGATCATCTCATCCTGCATATCGTGAACAAGATGGGTAAGATCATCCTGCCTCTCAATAGCATCCCATAACTCCTGAGATCTCTGTGCTATCCTATCTTCTGCTACCTCCAGATCCTCGCGCAATTTGGCGATCTCTTCGGCGTCCGTCCTTTGCCTCTTAGGCTCAGGAGCATCTAGTGCTGGTGGTGGATGTGTAGAAGGCCCCTCAGCAGGGATCTGCTGAGTGTCCTCCTCAGGCTCCTCTTCCGGATCCTCATCCGGGTCCTCGTATGGATCCTCCTCTGGATCCTCGTCTGGATCCTCGTCTGGATCCTCCTCCGGGTCCTCGTCCGGATCCTCCTCCGGATCTGAGTCATCCTGCTCATATGGTGGAGGTGATGGAATAGGTGGTGGTGGTGATAATGGTGGTGCCGGAACTATCGGCTCCTCGTCCTCGGAATCATCAATGAAAATATAAGGAACTGATGGTGATGCCATGCCTGTTACATAATATCATATGTAAGTGCAGTGTCATAGAATGTGTAAGCAAGTCAATTACATAATGTCATATGTAATTTCTAAGCAGTATGTGTAAACATGTGTGTCTAATGTCTAACAGTCATAGTCTAGGCCTATAAATGCAAACCTAGTTCGCTATAACCTAGGGCTCTGATACCAATCTGTCACACCCCCAATTTTCAACTAACGGAATCACACCGTTTGGGAGCGTGACAAACCAGGATCTCAGATCATTAGACATAGCGAAGACCTCTATATGAATTTTCAAAACATACTTTGGTCTTTAAAACATAACATCAGAGTTTTTCAAAAGTTGCGGAAGCGTTATAAAACCAATAACAGTTGAAAGATGTAAATTACAATACAAAGTTCCAAATGTTAAATCCAAATATCTAAAATGTTCAAAAATGCATGCGACTCTATCTCTT
The DNA here is from genome assembly GCA_009363875.1 of Mikania micrantha. Taxonomy (NCBI): domain Eukaryota; kingdom Viridiplantae; phylum Streptophyta; class Magnoliopsida; order Asterales; family Asteraceae; genus Mikania; species Mikania micrantha. The sequence continues at coordinate 54,788,353 of CM018694.1, read as the reverse complement.
AGTCCATGCCAGCTTTAACGCGCGCCTTAGCGTCCTGAGAAAACATGCAAATCAAGTCAACACAAAGGTTGGTGCATAACACAGGTTTTAATCATTCATAATGTTCAAAACAACAGTTTGAATAATAAGATTGTAGATAACATAATCACACATGCACAGTCATTATAGCTAGTCATATAAACTATTTACATACGTGTTCGACACCGAAGCTGACGGATTGCCATGCTATAGCATGTTTTCGCCTTGCCACTATTGTCTATCACAACAATAGTAAAATCGTGTTTGGTCAGTCAAACACCTGCGTAGATCCCATCTACCAGGTGAGGTTTGTCAAACCTAATAGATCTATTTCCAACTACCACGCTTTGCATTACAGCAAACTAAACGGTTCGAGATGTGTAAAGACTTTCAAGTTGATATGTTTTCACATAATGTAAACAGCTAACTCATGCAAGTGATATGTATCTAAAACAGTTTGTTGCACATGTTTTCTCCCCCAAAACAGTTTAAAATAAGAAAGGGGCCGTGTACGCACCTTTGATAATAGCAGAATGATCAAATACGTGTGAACTTGCGTAGAAATCCTCTACGAATAATCTGTGGTTTAAACAATAACTTAAAGTTATTCGGAATGTCGTTTTGTGCTTGAAATAACATACGTGTCAACACACGTATGTTAAAGTGTTAAGAATGCGCATACGTGAGTACGCGTGCCTTTGAAATCGTTTAAATAAAATCCTATACGATTTTATTTAATTAAACGTAATTATACGCGATTTCGTTTTCGGACTAAAATATGAATTTTATTATTATAATACGTTCGTATTCCCGTTACGGTTCCAACGCAACTCGAACGGATTAAAACGGAGTCCGTATGTGGAAGATATTTCAAAAATACCAAAAATGCCATTTTTATCAAAAACCGGCCACCCCTTGGCTCGAACCCGCGACCCTTCACACACAACACACTTGACCTACCAACTCGCCCGCTAGGGTATCGCGATTGTTATCAGGAATTAATTCTTTTAAACCCATTCTGATGAAGTTCCCTTTGTTCACCTATAGCCGAAGCATCTAACCACAATTGGACCTCGATTCGAACCTGATCAACTCCAAAACCATAGGGTTTTCATTTAAAAACAAATTTCGAATCTCTCCATAGTGGCTAATTCGATTAACAGGTTCAATTAAATCAAAAATCCTTCATTCGTTCACCATTAAGAACCTTAAATTCAAACTTATCAATTTCGTTATCATTTCAAACAATTGGCACCTGGTTCTTAATCTAAAATGAATTCCGAACCTTTCTGTGTCACTTAATTGGATTCTATAACCCATTTGTATCGAAATCCCCAATTCGTTTTTCCTTAAGAACCCTAGCTATCAAATCCCATTAATTCGATGTTTAAACCAGAAATTGTTTTATGTTTAAGCTTAATCGGCACATTATGAAGTTTTCAATAACATTCAATTCGATTCCAGAACTCATTTGTATAAAAATCCCCAAAACGACTATGACAAGAACCCTAATTACTTGAACTTCATCAAAACGATGTTAACAGTTGAAATTGATTTAGGATAACCCTTAGTCGGCCATATTAGAAGATGTATGATCGATTACTTACTTGATTTGATGATTAATCGACGGAGATCGACTTTGAGTCTCAAGTTCGGCCGCCCCTTGTTCGACTTCGTGATCTCGTGCCTTATAGGATCAAATTGATAGATGAATAAAACTCTGAGAGTACCGATTTAAGTTTCTGAAACTTCAATTTGATGAATTAAGACCGTATTATATCAATTTGATATGGAGGAGTTACGGTTTCGGCATTATTACAATTTAATCCACATAATTCGACAATTATGGGTTAATTAACTCTTGATAACCGATTAAAATCATCATTGTCAGTTAATTGAAGTTTTAATTCGATTATTTGCAACGGTTTAAGAAGGCTTTTCGATTTTCCCCAAATTCCATAGACGAATTTTGACCTAAAAGTCAAAATTGTCCATTCCTTATGTGACTACAGGTTTAATACTTGAAATCTAACACTTTGGACCTGATTTCTACTAATTCTAATCCTTTAGGTACTATTTAACTCAATTGCATAACAATTCGGTTAACAAAGTTTGAACCTAAATCACAATTTGTCACAAATCGGCTTCTTTTAAACCATTGTTGGCCTAAATTAAACTAATTGGGCCTCAAAACACCATTGGGCCTAATTTGAACTCATTGGGCCTATCTTAACCTTACTGGGCCTTCCTAGATTTTATTGGGCCTCCCTAGGCCTTATTGGGCCTTATTGGCCTACTGTGACTCTATTGGGCCTACATAGACTTCATTGGGCCTAATTGATCTTGTTGGGTCTTCCTTGACCTCACTGGGTCTTCTTTTGGCTTTACTGGGCCTTCATTAGCCTTGTTGGGCCTTCATTGGTCTTATTGAACTTACACTGGCCTTATAGGGCCTACATTTGTCCTGATGGGCCCACATTATCTCTGTTGGGCCTATGATATCACCATCTCCCGTTAACAAGGTTAGTGTAAAAAGTCGGATTGTCACATAAACGACTTTTACACCTTGGAAACCCTAAAATGAATGTGTGCGAGCTTGAAGAAACTCAGGATAGGTCCGTAACAACCTAGGGCATGAAGATTATGATGGGGCATAGAGTGATCAAATCACACTAACACGTACGATTTAAACTCGCAAGTAGTTTCCTAACTACTCTTAACACTTGTTAATTTTCGGGACGAAAATTCCTTCAACAAGGGGATGATGTGACAATCCGACTTTTCACACTAACCTTGTTAACGGGAGTTGGTGCTATCACAGGCCCAATAAGGCCAATCAAGGCCCAATAAGGCCAATGAAGGCCCAACAAGGCCAATGAAGGCCCAATAAGGTCAAGGAAGGCCCGGTAAGACTCAATGGAGTCTATGAAGGCCCAACAAAGTCTAGTAGGCCCAATAAGATTAATTTAGGCCCAAGGAAAACAAATTAAGGCCCAATAAGGCCCAGGGAGGCCCAATGAGATCTAGGAAAGCCCAGTAAGGTTAAAATAGGCCCAATGAGTTCAAATGAGGCCCAATTGTAGTTAAGGAACCCAATTGGGATAATTTAACTCAACAATGAGTTAAATGAACCAATTAATTTAACTCAACAATGAGTTAAATGAACCAATGAGATCTAGGAAAGCCCAGATTGGTATCAGAGACATTGGTTATAGCGAACTAGGTTTGCATTTATAGGCCTAGACTATGACTGTTAGACATTAGACACACATGTTTACACATACTGCATAGAAATTACATATGACATTATGTAATTGACTTGCTTACGTATTCCATGGCACTGCACTTACATATGATATTATGTAACATGCATGGCTTCATCATCAGTTCCTTATGTTATCATTGATGATTCCGAGGACGAGGAGCCGATAGTTCCGGCACCACCATCATCACCACCACCACCTATTCCATCACCTCCACCGTATGGGATGGATGACTCAGACCCAGACGAGGATCCAGAGGAGGATCCAGACGAGGATCCAGAGGAGGATCCAGAGGAGGATCCAGATGAGGATCCAGCTGAGGACCCGGATGAGGATCCGGAGGAGGCACCATGGGTGAATACTCAGGGACTCTATGCTGCAGGACCATCTACACATCCACCACCCGCACTAGATGCTCCTGAGCCTAAGAGGCGAAGGACGGACGCGGAGGAGATCGCCAAGTTGCGCGAGGACTTGGATGAGACAGAAGACAAGCTTATACAGAGATCTCAGGAGTTATGGGATGCCATTGAGAGGCAGGATGAACTTGCCCATCTAGTTCATGACATGCGGGATGAGATGGTGAACATGATTGGTCGTTTAGAGGGGTCAGAGAACCGAGCCGAGATCTTGGAGGGCAGGATTGAAGCTTTGGAGGATTTAGTGGTAGTTGAGAATGAGGAACAGGATGAGGATGAGGATGAGGAGGAGGAACCAGCACCAGTTGCTGAGTCCGATCCTGAATCCACTGTTGAGGACGATTGATTCTCTTTCTTTTATTTCTGTTTTGTTTAAACTTATTAGGAACGGGTTGTGTTCCTACATTAGTAGTTTGAAATTTTGTATTTCATTTCAAAAATATTGTACTCAAAGAAAGTTTCTATTTATGGAAGAATTATTGTTTGTTTCCAACAACTGTGTTGATTATATTACATGTTGTGTTTGTTGTTTTACTTACACATGTTACATTGGAGTTTGACTTCGTGCTAACACTTCTTATAAATAGGAAACTAATGGCTGAGGGAAACGTACATATGACTGTTGCTGAGCTCAACGAGCTAATTAACAACAGAGTCGCAGAGGCTATTGCACAGTATGCTCAGACACACAACACAGGGCCACAGGGTCCAGCTGGGGGAGTGATTAACCCACAAGTTTGCACGTTCAAGATGTTCTTGGACTGCAAACCTCACAATTTCAAAGGGTCGGAGGGGGCCATAGGACTCCTTCGGTGGATTGAAAAGGCTGAGTCTGTATTCGAAATGTGCAACTGCCCTGATGACAGCAAGGTGAAATTTGCTACTGGAACATTAGAGGGTCCAGCACTGACTTGGTGGAACTCCAATGTTCAGACTCTGGGGTTGGGAGAAGCAAATGCGTTGACCTGGAACAACTTCAAAACTTTGCTACAAGAGGAGTATTGTCCTCGTAGTGAAATGCAGAAGTTAGAAGAAGAGTATTGGCACCTCAAGATGGAGGGGTCAAATATTGAGGAGTACACGACCAGATCGCATGAACTGGCCAGACTGCTACCACACATGGCTACTCCAGCCAGTAAGTGGATTGAAAGGTACATTGGAGGACTAGTGCCTCAGATTCAAGGGTTGGTGACTTCAGCAAATCCCACCACTATCCAACAAGTTGTTCGTCTAGCACATCAGCTTACGGATCAGGCAGTGTTGCAGGGGACTCTGCCTAAGCGAACATCTGCTACCAAGGTAGGAGATCACAAGAGAAAGTGGGATAACAACTTCAAGGGTAACAACCAACAGCAGAACAGGAAGCAGGACTCAAACAAGTCCTATCATAATTCCAACAGTGGTCAGCAATCATCATCATCGGGGGGTTATATTGGTAAGCACCCCAAGTGCAACAAGTGTGGTTACCATCATGCGGGTAACCAGTGTGACAGAGCTAAGTGCCAGAGGTGTGGCAAGATGGGGCACGCGGCTAAGGATTGTCGCGGAGAGCTGCAGAACAATAATAACAACCAGAATAACAATCAGAACAATGCGCAGAAGGGTTGTTTTGAGTGCGGCAAGATGGGGCATTTCAAGAAAGATTGCCCACAACTTAAGAAAGGCGGGGACAACAATGGTAATGGTAATGGAGGTGGCAACGGTAATGGAAATGGCACCAACAATAACAACAACAATAATAACAACAACAACGGTGCTAGAGGCAGGGCGTTCGTGATTGGAGGACGTCAAGCGCGGGAGGATCCCAACATTGTCACGGGTACGTTCCTCTTAAATAATCACTATGCCTCTATGTTATTTGACACCGGTGCCGATCGGAGCTTTGTATCTAGTTCACTTGTTAAGTTACTAGATGTTAGTCCCACTGCCTTAGATAATCCATACACTGTGGAGTTAGCTGATGGTAAGTTGATTGTAGTAGAAAACATTTATAAGGGATGTATCCTTGATTTGATGGGTCAGATATTGGAGATTGATCTTATGCCTATTGCCTTAGGCAGTTTTGATGTAGTTATTGGCATGGACTGGTTGTCCAAACACCAGGTTGAAATAGTATGCCATGAAAAGATTGTTCGTATACCTCTTACAAACGGAGAGACACTGTATGTACAAGGTGAAAAGATCAGTACGCCACTGCGTCTCATATCTTGTATGAAAGCACACAAGTGTCTACGTAAGGGTCATACGGCAGTTATAGCATTGATAACTGAAAAGCCAGTAGCTGAGAAGAAACTTGAAGATATACCTATAGTTTGTGAATTTCCAGAGGTATTTCCAGAAGACTTGCCAGGATTACCGCCTATCAGACAGGTGGAATTCCGAATCGATCTTACACCAGATGCAGCACCGATAGCTAGGGCACCTTATCGACTTGCACCGTCAGAAATGCAAGAGTTATCCACACAATTGCAAGAGTTGTTGGATAAGGGTTTCATACGACCTAGTTTTTCGCCATGGGGAGCTCCAGTATTGTTTGTAAAGAAGAAGGACGGAACTTTTCGTATGTGTATCGATTACCGGGAATTGAATAAGGTTACTATCAAGAACCGGTATCCGTTACCCAGGATTGACGATCTGTTCGATCAGTTACAAGGTTCGAGTTATTACTCGAAGATTGATCTCAGGTCGGGTTATCATCAACTAAGAGTTCAGGAGGAGGATATTCCGAAGACGGCATTCAGAACACGCTATGGCCATTATGAGTTCTTGGTCATGCCATTTGGGTTGACAAACGCTCCAGCTGTATTCATGGATCTCATGAATCGTGTTTGTAAACCTTATCTTGATAAGTTTGTCATAGTTTTCATCGATGACATTCTCATCTATTCAAAGTCTGTGGAGGAACACGCTGAACATCTTCGATTACTGTTAGAGCTATTGAAGCAAGAACAACTGTACGCTAAGTTCTCGAAATGTGATTTCTGGATGCGAGAAGTACAGTTCTTGGGGCATATAGTTAATGAAAAGGGTATACATGTAGATCCAGCAAAGATTGAAGCGATTAAGAATTGGGAAGCGCCAAAGACCCCTACCGAGGTACGACAATTCCTTGGTTTGGCGGGTTATTATTGACGATTCATTGAGGGTTTCTCAAAGATCGCTCAACCACTTACAGCTCTGACGCACAAGGGAACAAAGTATAACTGGACGGATAAACAGGAAGCTGCATTCCAGTTATTGAAACAGAAACTCTGCAGTGCACCGATTCTGTCCTTACCGGAAGGAACGGAAGACTTTGCGGTGTATTGTGACGCATCTGGACAGGGTTTGGGATGTGTGTTGATGCAACGGGATAAAGTGATCGCTTATGCTTCCAGACAACTACGAACGCACGAAAAGAATTACACTACTCATGACTTGGAGTTAGGAGCAGTGGTTTTTGCTTTAAAGATTTGGAGGCATTATTTGTATGGAACTAAGTGTACTATTTATACTGATCATAAGAGTTTGCAACATATCTTTGATCAGAAAGAGCTTAACAAGAGGCAACGACGATGGGTTGAATTGTTGAACGATTATGAATGTGCGATTAAGTATCACCCGGGAAAGGCTAATGTCGTAGCCGATGCTTTGAGCAGAAAAGATACAACGGGAACAAGACGGGTTCGTGCACTTATGATGACAATACACACTGATTTACCAGACAAGGTACACAGTGCTCAGATTGAGGCTTTGAAAAAGGAAAACTCAGTACCAGAATCTTTACGAGGAATGGAAGAACAATTGAATGTTAAACCTGATGGAATTCGTTATTTCATTGATCGAATGTGGATACCTTTGTATGGAGGTTTAAGGGAACTCGTGATGGACGAAGCACACAAGTCTAGATATTCAGTCCATCCGGGATCAGACAAAATGTATCATGATTTGAAGGCACTGTATTGGTGGCCTCACATGAAAGCTGATATTGCTAAGTACGTTAGCAAATGTTTGACTTGTTCGAAAGTCAAAGTTGAATATCAGAAACCATCTGGTTTACTGCAACAACCAGAGATACCGATGTGGAAATGGGAACAGATTTCGATGGACTTCATTACTAAGTTACCCCGTACACCGAGTGGTTGTGATACGATATGGGTAATTGTTGATCGATTAACGAAATCTGCACACTTCTTAGCAATCAAAGAAACTGATAAGATGGAGAAGTTGACTCGTATTTACATTAAGGAGGTAGTAGCACGGCATGGTGTGCCAATTTCTATCATATCAGATCGGGATGCCCGGTTTACTTCCAACTTTTGGAAATCTCTTCATAAGTCATTGGGGACTCGCTTGGATATGAGTACCGCTTATCATCCACAGACCGACGGTCAAAGTGAACGAACGATTCAAACGCTTGAGGATATGTTACGAGCTTGTGTAATTGACTTTGGTGATAGCTGGGAGAATCATTTACCGTTGGTGGAATTCTCTTACAACAACAGTTATCATACGAGCATTCAAGCAGCACCGTTTGAAGCTTTGTATGGTCGCAAATGTCGTTCACCAGTTTGCTGGGCTGAAATTGGTGACAGTCAGATAACAGGTCCTGAACTGGTGCACGAAACAACAGAGAAGATAGTTCAAATCCGGAACCGTATGGCAGCGGCTCGGGATCGACAGAAGAGTTATGCAGACAAACGTCGCAAGCCGTTGGAATTTCAAGTAGGAGACCGAGTTCTTCTAAAAGTATCACCTTGGAAAGGTGTGATACGATTCGGCAAACGCAGCAAGCTTAGTCCACGCTACGTAGGACCTTTTGAGATTCTGAAAAGGATTGGTCCGGTTGCGTACCAACTCAAACTACCGGATGAACTCAGTGGAGTTCATGATGTGTTTCATGTGTCGAACTTAAAGAAATGTCTTTCTGATGAGACATTGATTGTACCGTTGGAAGAAATACAAGTAGATGAACAACTGCGATTCATTGAAGAACCAGCAGAAATCATGGATCGAGAGGTCAAACAACTAAAACAAAGCAAGATTCCAATAGTCAAAGTTCGATGGAATTCAAGACGTGGTCCTGAATTCACATGGGAACGGGAAGATCAAATGATGAAGAAATATCCTCATCTATTCAAAACATCTACTGCTAACACTGAGAGCGCACGTTAAATTTCGGGACGAAATTTCCTTCAACAAGGGGATGACGTGATGCTTTCACACATCAACACTGCAAATTTCAAACTGTAAGCACAAACGTTTTATTTATTCAATTGATTTTGTTACAAATATTTGTGCTACATTACATTTTATATGTTTTATGTGCTACATTTCATATGTTACATGTTATGGTAGTACATACACGATTGGTTACATACATTTTGCTATGTGCGGGGTTGCATAGTACATTGGTTACATACATTTTGCTATGTGCGGGGTTGCATAGTACATTGGTTACATACACTTTGCTATGTGCGGGGTTGCATAGTACAAACAGTTCAGACATTCACTATGTGTGAGGTTACACAACACAGTATGATCAAACACAAACAGTCACAGTTAGGTGAACTAACTAGTGTACACGCAAAACAGTTACATTGAATGATCACAATTGAGTTGTGATGTTACAAGCATTGGACTTTGTGTGTGAGTACACACAAGCACACAGAATGATCAAATCACACTAACACGTACGATTTAAACTCGCAAGTAGTTTCCTAACTACTCTTAACACTTGTTAATTTTCGGGACGAAAATTCCTTCAACAAGGGGATGATGTGACAATCCGACTTTTCACACTAACCTTGTTAACGGGAGTTGGTGCTATCACAGGCCCAATAAGGCCAATCAAGGCCCAATAAGGCCAATGAAGGCCCAACAAGGCCAATGAAGGCCCAATAAGGTCAAGGAAGGCCCGGTAAGACTCAATGGAGTCTATGAAGGCCCAACAAAGTCTAGTAGGCCCAATAAGATTAATTTAGGCCCAAGGAAAACAAATTAAGGCCCAATAAGGCCCAGGGAGGCCCAATGAGATCTAGGAAAGCCCAGTAAGGTTAAAATAGGCCCAATGAGTTCAAATGAGGCCCAATTGTAGTTAAGGAACCCAATTGGGATAATTTAACTCAACAATGAGTTAAATGAACCAATTAATGACAATTCGGAAATTTCGGTTTAACTTTGTTAACCGAAATGTTAAGTTATTGATCTAGAATGATTTCTAAGAGTTTGAATTAAGTGAAATAAGTCTAAAACACTTAGATTATAGGATTTAACTTGCAAAGGGGTAAAGATGACCAATTTTGACTTTTACAAGTCAAAAATTCGGCCAAAAAGTTATAAAAATCGAATTCCACATTAAATCTAGGTAAAAACCGAAATTTATTATCCATAATCATTCTATTAATGATTAATATCAGTTTCTATACGTTATTAGTATATTAACTCGTCGAATTAACTGAAATAATGATTGGAATTCGAAACCGTTCACGGTTACATTAGGAATCACATCATTAGGCTTCAATACTTCAAATTGATCACCAAATATCATCAATCGGCGCAGTTAGAGGGTAGAACATTCAGCAATTTGATTTCAGAAGCTCGGAAAGAGAATCTTGATCGTGAGTCGGCCGAATACTCATCTAAAAGTAGAGATTCATCAATTAGGTGCCAAATCAAGTAAGTGTTCACTTCTAAACAACCTAAATATGCCGATTAAGGTTAATCCCATACCAATTGTAAATAATAGAACCGAATTGATCGACTCCCATATCTAGGGTTCATATAAGAAACGATTTTGGGGATTTCTTAGAAAATGTTTTTAAAAACCCAATTGGTGGTTACAGATAGTTTCGTGGGATTAGATTAAACGAAAATCATGTATCAATTTTAGTTTGTTACAACGAATTTATAGATTTCTTATTCTAGGGTTCTAAGACTAAACTATTTTGGGGGTTATCGATTAAACGTGTTTAAAAATGAAATCATATGTTATCAGTAGTTTCAGAAGGTGCCGATGAAGCTTAACACCATTTCAATTTGTGCTTTCAATCGCAGATTGGGTGAATTGGTTATTAGGGATTCATAGGATGAAAACGTTTTTGGGTTTTTGATACAAATAGCTACGATTATCGAAATTGATTAACCAGAAAGGTTCGGAATTTGTTGTTCAATGAAAACCCTATGGTTTGAATGTTAATCGGGTTCGAAATCTGGATCAATTTGATAGATTAAGTTCGGCTATAGAAGAACAAAAGGAAACCAGCTCATGTAGGTTTAAAAGAATTAATTTCTGATATCTTTCGCGAAACCCTAGCGGGCTTGACTGGTTAAGGGCGTTTGTGTTGGAGTTGAGGGTCGCGGGTTCGAGTCCCGGCCCAACCATTTTTGAGTTTTTAAAATCATTTTAGTATTTTAGGCATAACTTTCGCATACGAACTCCGATTCGATCCGTTCAAGTTGCGTTGGAACCGTAACGAGAATACGAACGTGTTGAAATGACAAAAATTCATATTTTAATCCGAACACGAAATCGCGTATAACTACGTTTAATTAAATAAAATCAAATGTGATTTTATTTAAACGATTTCAAAAGCACGCGTACTTCCGTATGCCTAATTTTCACACTTTAACATACGTATGTTGATACGTATGTGATTTCAAGCACAAAACGATTATTCGAATAACAATAGGTTATTGTTAAATCACAGATTTTTCGTAGAGGATTTCTACGCAAGTTCACACGTATTTGATCATTCTACTATTATCAAAGGTGCGTACACGGCCCCTTTCTTATTTAAACTGTTTTGGGGGAGAAAACATGTGCAACAAACTGATTTTTAGATACATATCACTTGCATGAGTTATCTGTTTACATTATGTGAAAACATATCAACTTGAAAGTCCTTACACACCTCGAACCGTTTAGTTTGCTGTAATGCAAAGCGTGGTAGTTGGAAATAGATCTATTAGGTTTGACAAACCTCACCTGGTAGATGGGATCTACGCAGGTGTTTGACTGACCAAACACAATTTTACTATTGTTGTGATAGACAATAGTGGCAAGGCGAAAACATGCTATAGCATGGCAACTAGTTAGCTTCGGTGTCGAACACGTATGTAAATAGTTTATATGACTAGCTATCATGACTGTGCATTTGTGATTATGTTATCTACAACTTATTATTCAAACTGATGTTTTGAACACTGTGATTATTTAAAACCTGTGTTATGCACCAACCATTGTGTTGACTTGATTTGCATGTTTTCTCAGGACGCTAAGGCGCGCGTAACAGCTGGCATGGACTAGGAAGATAGAGTCTCATGCATTATAAACTTTGAACATTTGAATTTGAATATTTCAGTATTTTGAGTTGTAATGTTTTACTTATCAACAGTTTATTGGTTTTGATTTGAAACGCTTCCGCAACTTTTTTGTAAACTCTGATTATTATGTTTTTAAAGACCAACGTATGTTTTGAAATTCATATAGAGGTCTTCGCTATGTCTAATGATCTGAGATCCTGGTTTGTCACGTTCCCAAACGGTATGATTCCGTTAGTTGAAATTGGGGGTGTGACAAGCAGGTTCGGGAAGGCTAGAGCTGGTCGATGTTGCAGGTTCGTTAAGGCTGCCATTGCCGAACCTCCTACCAGCTGCACCTCCTGTTAGCCGAACCCTGTATTGGCCGAACCTGCATGTGACACGAACCATGGAGCTGCGAACCCCATGGCCAGCCGATGCTACTCTCAAGGCCGAACCTTAGCTGTCAAACTCTAAGGACCACGAACCTGCATGGGATGGTGGTAACCAACGAATCTCTGATTATGAACTAGATGTTACCCGAACCTTCCTTCAGATGGCCGAACCATGGAGCCCCGAACCAGTGAGACCACGAACCTGATGTTGAGACGAACCTAGGACTTCTCTTTTGTAAGCCGAACCCCTGGGCCGAACCCTTCCCTTCGAGCGAACCAGGTGCATGGACGAACCCACGTAGGCGAACCCTGCATGTTTACCGAACCTTAGGGTGGGGGGAAAACTTGGCAGCGTACCCACTGCCAGCCGAACCACAAGGGCCACGAACCCGGACCCATGGCCGGATTCAAGCTGTCAAGCCTTGCCTTGGCCGAGCCTCATGCTTAAACCCCCATGGGTAGCGAACCTATCTTCTTTCCAGTGTATTTAGGACTATAATCGATCCATTGGGATATTTGATCTTGAACTTGGTCGAGTAAAACTTGAAACTAAGTATACCATGCATGCCTACATGTTTTAGAGATTGCCACCTCTTACTTAAGGAACATAAATTGTATGTATAGAATGTTAAAATATGTAAACTCAACACAATGGAGATCTATTGAAAGACAAAGACCCTAATTCTAATGTGATGGTGTGGTTCTCACGAATAACTCCTAACACTTAGACGTGTTATAAGAACATAACTACTTTGAGTGGTTCATCGAATTTCCTAAAATAAGTTACGCAAGGAAGTGATCAAGGATTCATAAAATAATCAAGAACTAGTATTGGGCCGGAATGGGCCCAATGGGCTTAACACAAGCCCATCATGTGTAAACTTCAATTTTCTCAATTAATTATGTTTAAACGAAAGAAATTAAATTATAAACTTTGTTAAGATTTACTTAAATGATTTTTCTAAAATTAATGCTTGGTTAAAATGAGTTAATTTAAAAACATAGTAATTTAAAGACTTGTAATGATGAATCATGGGATTTGGGTTACAAATGGGTGATTAATTAGACTAGTAGATAGAGTCTTATAATTGCATTAGTAATATAGGATACCTAGTTGCACACCGAGACCAAACCCAAGATACGACGACTAATATAAATACTTATCGAATTCGAATTCTCTTAAAACAACTCAGGAACCGAAGAAACATAGTCTACAACAACGAGCGCGCATTGTGTGGTAATTCAATACAGAGCAATACATGTGAGTTCATTGCCCTTTTCGAAACATTTTTGTTTTCAAACGCGGGGCTGAGAAGCATGCGTAAACCTTTTTATTTAAATATGTTTTACGCAAATGCTTTTAATTATTGTATGCTTTATATTTACTTGCTTATACTCCTAGACTCCTGTCTAGGTAATTGTTATGCTGAATTAACTAATAAGTTAATTAATTACTCATATGAGTAATACCTTAATTCTAAAGTCTAAACAAACCCTTAGTCCATCGAGTTCAAATTCAAGAATCTAAATTCCAAGTGAAATCAAAAAAACTAAAGCTAAAGATCAAATGCAATGGAATCTAATCTAGTGTGTGATCAGTAAACTAAGGATCCTACTCAAGAATCTATAATCATTGTGAAATCATGGAATTCAAAAGATCAAAATCAAGAGAATCAAGGAAATGATAACCGTGTGTGAATCATTGAAATAATGAAATCATTAAGATCTAATGAAATCATTAATTGCTTAAGTTAAGGTGGATGTCAGTTGTATGTAAATCAAGACCACGTGTAACACACGGAAAGTCCCGGCACAATAGTAGACTCTCGTAGTCAAGCTATATGGGCATAACTAAAACGATCAAACGAAATCAAGAGAACAAAGACGATCAAGAATCAAAGGATATCCTTAAAGTCCCGACATGTACAGTAGGCCAAAGGGTCAAGCTGATATGGGCATCATGAAAGTCCTGACGCATACAGGTAGACTCCTTGTGGGTCATGCCTAATATGGGCCACGTGTGAGAGGATACAACTTGGACAACTACCAACAACTAAGTCTAATTGATTGAGTCAAATAAGGCCCAATCATCATGTCTTAGCTATATTTAAATGCTTGATTATTAGTTTAATTAAAAATTTAACATTATATTTCTACAAGTGTTTTGGGGTAATCATGGATACATGACGAACTCAGGAAATCAGGGATGATTCACTTTGTGGAAATCAAGAATCTAAAATGAAGGTGAATGAAGTGAAACGCTTAATTATCATTAACAACAATATGCTAAGCAGTCCGGTATGTGGTGGGATGGTGGCTGGGCGGGCGGTAAGTTCGACCCTACATATGCCCTATATATAAGCATACTTGATTGGATAGCATAGGTAGTTGTTGGTGAGGTTAAGGTTGTCATTTCGGGGAATCAAGGTAAACATTTTCAGGGTAATCAAATGCTATTAATCAAATGTTATGGAATCAATGTTGTGGGATGAAATGCTTAACTATCATCAGGAACAATATATCATGTGGTTTAGTATGTGGTGGGATGGTGGCTGGGCGGGCGGTAAGTTCGACCCTACATATGCCCTATATATAAGCATATTGAACTGGATGGTATAGGTGGTTAATGGTGAGGTTAAGGTTGTCATTCAAAAGGTTATTCAAACTCATTTTTATAAAATTACATGAACTCACCAACCATGTGTTGACTTGATCTTTTTGCGTGACTTCTCATGTGACGAACATGTCAACTAAGAGGTTATTACTTTTGGACTAGGATGCCAGATAGAGGACCTATTGTTTTTGGACCTGCATATTTTTGAAGCATCATTTTACAGATTTATTTTGTATATCTTGTGCAGATACAAGATAGAAGAATTATGATGTTGATAGTAGATTTACATTGTTAAATTATGTACTAAACTAATGTAATTTAACTTTGTAATTCTATTTTCATTTAGCAGTTTCTCATTATATATCATGTGCATTGTAAACAATCTGATCATCACGATTATCACTCCCGATATCGTGCCCCAGGAACCTTCCGCCCGATGGGACACACGATCCGGCCCCCCGGCTCGGGGTGTGACAACTGCCAATGGGATAAAGCAAGTCACATGGGTGTGGTATGTCAAAATTATAAACAGGTACTTCTTCATCACCACCTTTTGCATCAGCACCTGTGGGATCAACCTCAACCCTTGAAGGGGAATATTCTTCAAGACCCCTACCACCATATTGTTCACCAGCACCTTCTTCATCACCACCTTCTTCATCATTTGCAGCTTCACCAGCTTCTTCAGCTTCTTCATCAACATGATCATCTACATCATCTGATTCTTCATTTTCATCCTCATCACTTTCCTTTGTATGTTCATCATCATCATCCCCAGTTTCATCATCAGCAACATCTTCAGAATTATCTTTTTCACAGTCTGTTAAAGGCCCGTTCTCATAAATGTGTGTATCAAGACCCAGGAGGTAATTGTTATTGATGTTTAGAATAGTTGGGACAGGTGGTGGTGTGGACTCGTATCTTTTTCTTTTTTTCATAACAATACAGCAACTGAAAAGAAACATAAAAAAACATAATTAACAATATAGTATACAATCATGAACAAACAAAAAACTGTAATAATGAAACATACCGCAAGAAACAGTAAAGGACTATTAAAAGGTTCGACAGATGTCCATTCTTTCTTTGTCCTGTTCAGACATGTAATAAGGTAATCACACCAATTCATATTTGGTATGTCTGAATCAGTTTTCAATGAGTTTAGAAACCTTTGATTCACTATTGTGCTTTTTGTTGTCCATCCCAGGACTTTGTTGTATATAACTAGCCAGTTAAGTTTAAAAAAACAATCACCATCCACAGATTTTTTTCATTTCTTCAAGAAATCTTTAACAGTAATCCTTGATTTTCCTGGATATTGAGACTTCCATATCCTTAATGTATCTGATGATCCCATTCTAGGTTTATTTTTCTCATTCACAAGCAACCTACCAAGTGGTATACTCAAAACATCCTTAACAGTCTGCTATGTGACATGTATGTGTCCTGCATTTAACTCATTTCTGTCACAGTCATAGTTTGACACCAACCATTGTGCAAACCTTGTTGGAATGGTATCTATATCCAACGATAAAAATGGTTTGAATCCCATTGATTTGATTGCCTTTCTTTGCTGCTTAGACAACCCAGTAACACTGTTCTTTAAATTAATTACACATACTCTTGCCTTCAGCTTCTTGTCTGTATATGGTACAAATTTTTTTTGTGATGGTCCTGCTACAGTTTTTGCGTTTGGTTTGTGTTTAATTTGACGTTCTGGTGGATCCACAAAATCATCATCATCATCATGAACAACAACAACAGGTTTAATAGCTTGTTTACCTACATATATCAAATTAAGTATTTAAAATCACGTACTTAAACAAATATTAAGTAAATCAATATGGTTGGGGTAATTAGAATGGTATAAGCAGAAGCACTTAAATGTTTTTTACGTACCAACAATACATACTATTACAAAATTACGCACCAAGAATATATAACAAAATTACTGTTTTAAGCAAGTGCTTTGAAATCACGTATCAATAATATATAATGCAAATCCATTAATTATGGTAAATCTAACAAATAGCAATGATATTACAGGGTAGTTGTGTATGCTTTAACTACTTTTTGTTTAATTACGTACCAGTATAACATAATTACGTTCTACTATTATATAAGCAACTTATAAGTTATACGTGCTCATTCATGAATCATATATACTAATAGTTATAGTCTAATAAACACATTCTTCTAACATTATGTTGTTAATTACATACCAAAATAAAAAAAAAAATTGCAATATTTAAGCGTTATTTGAAATTATTGAAAACACTTACCTTTATTCCTTAACAACAATTTTCTGTCATTATTTGTTTTTGATCTCAACTCTGTTGTAACTTTTTTAGAATCCGTCATTACAGTTTCCGAATGTTTACCTAAACATTTGAATGCATGTATGTTAAAATCATTAATACAGTATAAGAATGTAGCAATGAAGTTACATTTTACTTACGTTTGTTGCTAACGTTCTTCGGCGGATTCATCTTCTTTGAATAAGGTTTTCAATCTTGATCGTAGGTATAAACACGCTCCGAATAACCGTAGTTCGTAATACGAATAATTAGGAAGAAGGGAGTAAAATCCCCTGATTTTTAGAATTAGGTTAAATTTTAAAAAAAATCAAATTACGTTTTTGCCCTTTTCGTTTATTGCGTACCATCTAATTAGTTTAATTAACATAATAAATTACAAGATTGTCACCGCGTTAATATGGTCCATCAAAAATTACGGATCAACGGCCTTAATCGCTTCTTACGTTTTGTACGTTAAGACTAACATGTACGTTAACCGCCCTATGGGTTGTATAGGTTTGTACATACCGTATACAACTCATACAAAGTTATACGACCAATATTGCCACTAAATTAACTCGCAGTCTAATCAATTTCACATATCATATACGATTGTACAAGCCTGTATGTCTAATGTATGGGTCGTATTAGGTGTATTATACGGGCCGTATGTCTAGTACATAATACACCTAGTACATGCCGTACAATGACAACACCCTAATAACATACTTGGTTATTTTTTTTTAATAAAATATTTGTGTATTTACATAGAAGCTCTATGAATTGGGGCGGTTACCCATCAATCATTATATCTCTTACCGCCAACGGTGTGTTTGCACGTTGTCTTTTTTTGGATATCGGCTTAATTGTTTCCACTCGCTACTCATCACATAATATTATATGTATAATTTTCTTTCGGTTGATTGCCAATCTACGTAAATGATAACATTTTTAATTAATTATTATATAACATTTTTATTAATATTATCTTACAACTGAAATATACATTCACAAACCTAAAATGTATAATGTATCATCCAATCCAAACCAAGTCATTGTAGATTAAAATTTTTGGGGTGCATATTTGATGATTTTAGAAGTAAAGTGTGTGTAAAATCGAGCGGTGTTGATAGCCAAATCAAGAGCGTTTTAAACTAAACTCAGTAGTCATCGGTAGTGACCGGTCGGATTATAGTTCAAGCTTGGGCTAGCCTGATTAAATTGGATAGCTTGAAGACATGACCGGCATGCATGAAAATTTCCCACGTACATTTACTTATTTGATTCCCAATTCCATTTTATTTTCTTTTATAATTAATCATTTGTTTTTACTATAACTAGAAATGTTATGAGTGCACGTTGTGTTGGGAATTCTGGCACGAATTCGAATACGAAATTGCAAGTACAAAAGTACATCGATACGACTAATATTACAATGTAAAAGCAAACATATTGAGTATAAGAGATTACATTTTTTTTTATATTTTAATTGCAACCTACAAAGAAAAACCAAATAGAGGTTACGAGCTGAAAAGAAGAAAGAAACTGATTGTCAAAAAATAATAATATTTAAAAATTAAAAAAAAAAAATCGTGGCTACCAAATCATAAAAAGATATCGGGGCCACTTTGAAACACTACCAAACTTTGACGGCGTGGATGCTTATCATCCACAACACATGAATCTTGGTGATTTTTGGGATCCAAATGTGTTTAATTTAAAATTAAATACAACCAAATTGTTGAAAATTAAAGGAAGTTAAACAAAGGCTGCACGAGCTTGTACCAGCTGCTTAGGCAGTTGTATAAAAGTGGTACTATAACTATATGTTGTCAAGTATAGAAAGTAAGCCATAACTATTTATTGAATGAAAATGAATGACGTGTGAAACTAAATATATTAGAAAATGAGTTAGCATTCATATGATTTTTACTTTTTCTTTACTCATTCTTTGTCATTCAAATGTCCTACCAGTTTCAATTATATTTTTATCATCAATATGTCTCTTATTCACAAACTTATTTACAAGTATTACTTAGTTTTTCAACAATTTTATTATTAACCAAATTTAATTGAAACCGAACTATAACTGGTGGTTAACAGATTAATTGTTTTTGTTTGTGGTTATAGATATCGATTTAGAATTAACCGAGTGTAGTAGTTTTGGATATAGAAATGATCATAACTGCAACGAACCGGAACCATGTTCATCCTTATTGTCTTATATATTGATTATATCATATGATAATTCAACTTTAAAAATTTGACCCCTAAATTCATTTATGATCACTTATTTTAAATCATGAAAAAATTGTATGTTCCATATTTTTTGCATTAAAGTTAATTTTTTTTATAAACCAATAAAAATTCAACTTTAATATAAATCAAACATTTTATATATATTATATATATTGGGGATGGATCAAATTATAACACACCGCAATTGCGAGAAACCATTAACAAATCCATGGGTTGAAAACGTTTAAAATTTAATAAGATTGTGTCATATGTCACAAATTATTTTTAGAGACCACATTTAGTCCTAGTGGTATATTGCTTTTTGCACTATTAGTCACTAACTTTAAAAAGTTACACATGTGGTCCAAACCATTTACAAATCAAACATTCATGAAGACATAATAAACCATTACATGAATTGGATATCCAAACTATTGCAAATGAAATTCTAAACATTGTTTAAAGATTTAACTAGGTCTAGTAATCATATTTTTTTGTCTTCATCATGTCTTCACCTTAGCCTGTTACATATATACAATAAATTTTTGGGTCAATTGTATGAATAGTTAATGAGTATAACATACAATTTAAATAAATGTTTGAAAATAATTGTCGCATTACATTTAAACTATCTAGAATTAGTATCTATGCATGTATAAGTTATATGTTTGCATGACAGATGAATTAAATAACAATAATGCCTCTCATACAAGTGTAACTACATTGAACATATATAGTTAAGATTGATCAAGTCTTAAACTAATTCATGTAAAACACAAGTTTGCAATAGATGAATGACTCTCAAACTAATTTCCGGAATAGCATAATAACTTGTATTTCAACTACGTTTGCAATAGATGAATGCCTCTAATATCGGTTTAGATTAACTAGGTCTTTAATACTATTATGTAAAATTATACTTAGAAAATAAATGTTATTATTGAAGTTGTATTTGCATTATATGATAATTTTAGCCTTGTTAATTTATTATGCATTATTTACGTACCAATGACGTCCGTGTGGACCTTTAAAAACAAGTGCTACTACCAAAACAAGGACTCCATAATTCTAAAAGAATACATCATTCTTTATTTTTAAATATTATTAAAGGTATAATAACTTTTTGTGTGTTACGTTATCTTGTACTTAGTAGTATCTTTTATTTGGAATTTATTACGTACTAATTTAAAACTTTAATGAACAAAAATATGAATTTATTATATTAAAATTCATATTCATATTGTATTTTATTAAAAGGTGATTAAAAACCTGCTTACTTGGCATGGATACATTATGATCAAAAGGTCATGAACTTCAAACCAGAAAAGTATTAAAAAATAAAAAATTCACCAACCTAATTTCTTTTTTCCTTTAATAATATTTATATATTTATTTGACTACTTTTTTATAATGCTTCGTGTATATTTGTGTTCAGTCGAGATCAACTCAAACTAAAACAGGTGATATATAGAACAAGCTGAATTAGTGTGACTCACTATTTTTGGCCGAGCGCAAAGATTGATCTTGTATTTCTCAATTTGAGTTGCTTTTCTCAATTTTGGTGATTTTGTATGTATATTTTTGTAGAAGCCTTAAATAACCTATTTTTTATTAAATCACATATCTATTTTGCTCATAATTACCTCAAACTAAATTATATTATTGTATGTGATATCAAACCCATAGCATTTCATTAAAAAGGCAAAATCTCTATCAAATGTGCTAGTATCGTATTGATAACTCATTCCAAATGAGCTCTAAGTTTTTAACAAACTAATTTATGCCGGTTGCCGAGCAAGTTTGAAGCAACCAGCCAGACATTAAACTATGTAATGTTCTCGTTTTTTACATCTCAAAATTTTAAGACATAAGCAATATACTTATTACCATTTTTTTTACTTTAAAAACGAGTAAACGACTAATAGTTAAACCAATATATAAAACATAAGTAATTAATTAAGAACTAATACTAATACGCACACATATAGACATAGGGTGGTATTCAAATAATAACTCATTATTAAAGCAATAACCCATATAACTTATTCAAGATCAATCTAAATCATTGATTTTTTTCAAACATTATTGTAATACAAGTAGATCGAATAATTTCTTCTTTAATGTGTATGGTAAATTCATCATCGTTTAAGATTTTACATCATTGTAGGTTTTTGGTTTACATCAATGTAACAATTTTAGGTACAAAAACATGTAATAATATAAACTCTTAAATGGTGATGAATCTACCCATACAAATCAAAGAAGAAATTAGTATTCTACTTGTGTTACAATGATGTTTGAAAAAAAAATAAAGATTTGGATTTATCTTGAAAAAGTTACATGGGTTATTGCTTTAGAGTGTGTTATCATAAGATTACAATATTTTATAGGGTTTAAAAGTGTTCTCTCTAAGATCAGGTTTTCAAAGAATACAATCCCTATATATATGTACACACACATTAGCGGACACAAGACATCTGTATGGGGGGATAGGCCCCCCATAGACTCTTGTGATCGACTGTTAAAACATATTGCTTTTAAATAATTTTGCTTGATTTTGAAACATATGGGGCACATATCTGATTATAAGAGGCACAAACTTGATTATAAAAGAGCACAATTGGAAATGAATGATAAAATTGTATTCTTTTCATAGATTTATACGAATATTAACTTGTGATATAACTTTCAAATTGATAATTTAAGTAATTTTATCTAAATGCTTTTGATAAGTTTGTTTTGTGGTACCCGAACTGCTTTTTAACCTAACTAATAGGTTTGTTTATGGTTTAAACTAACCCAAATTGTTTTTTTCCACACTGATAGGTTTGTTTTATGATTTCAACTAATCATACCCGTTATTTACTCAGAAATTTTATTAGTAACCCGTTATTTGAATAAAAATAACTTACTAAATGTAGCTACTTAAAAAGAATAAATAATAATAATCAACGATAAGGTTCAATCTATTAAAAGCTTATCTATGAATAATAATAAAAAAGTAGATAATAATAATATAATAATAAAATTGCATGTAGACTTCTACAATGTTCTTAGAGCTGTAACCTTGGTTTCATGTTTAGGTGTCATCTAAATAATGATGGAGACATTTCTTTTTGGGATGATAGGTTGTCCATGATTTCATTTGACAATTTCTATATTTTATTTTATTTAATATCAAGATACAACACACTTGGACACACATATATGATGATTTTGGTGCACTAGGATGACCCATGTCCCATTAATCCTCATCTTCACTTTCATGGTGAGGTTTTTCTATTGTCTTGGAAATGATCATCACTCAACATGAATACTATTTTATTGGCACATTTGTCTATGTTGTTACAACCCTTTTCTAAAATTTTGTTATTGAAATATAATTTGCTCATTTTTGGATTTGGTGCAATCAAGATTTGGTGAGTTGGTGGTTCTTTTGAGTTGGTAAAATGATGAGAAAAGAGTTGGTTGAGAAAAAGTGTGTATAACAAATCATTATTGACAAGTGTAAAAAGTTGATTTTAGATAATCATGTAATATATGTGATTTTGTGTGCAACAAGTGTATGGCAATTTTATACAACAATTTTGTCACATATATGGGTCAATCTTGATGACTCAAAATTAGCTAACCAACAATTTGACTAAATAAATTGCATAATTTCAATGCATCAAGGTTTTAGTGACCTAACTCAATTTTGATTTGTGAAGACCAGAACTTAATGCAAATTGGTAAAAGAAAATTGATTAAAGTACATAAACTTAATAGTATTACAATTATACATAACATATTAAAATCATTTTCTATAAATGTACCAAAATTGAAAATATTCACACTTTCGTACAAAATGTATTAAACTTGATATCCATTGTAACCGTATATTCATGATATGACTCTTATATCTAGAATATAATAATTCAAAAATAACATAGATAGTCCTTGTGGTTTACGAAAAGTAATAGGTTTGACTGCTAAGGATATAAATTACAGGTTTACGGTTTGTAATTTCAATTTTGAAATGAGAATGGGTGTTAACACTAAACAAACAAACATACATACGTATTAAATTCTTACTTTTTAGTGGATATTAAAAGTAATAGACATTAAATGCATGTTTTTTGATTGTTTATTTAACTTCAAATTGACTTTTTATCAAAATTGATTATTTACTTATGAGTTTATTAAATGAAGTTTTTAAAAATTGTTTATATTAACTTTCGATTTATGAATAGTCAATAAGTTGTTTGAATTAACTTTTAACCTATTTCATCAAAAAGTTGAAAAGTTTATATCTTTTTAAAAATAATTTTTAACCTTACTTACAAAAAGTTCTTTTGATATTACCAAATGTTTTTTTAACTTGATGACTTTTATAAAACCAATAAGTTAATAGGGTACCAAATGAATGAGCTTCACGTAATTTGGCCATTTCATCTTGTACTTCAAGTTTGGGTGCAACTTCTCTAGCCAGGATTGAGACGCATCACTATCCCTGCTCAATATAGGATATTCAATTTCAATCATACAACTCCTAGAATAAAGAATCTTTAATTTTATGATATTTTAACAAAAACTACCATTCCGTGGTCCACCAACCAGTGACGGATCTAGGAATTTTTTTCAATAATGTCACTGTATTTGTATGTTTTAGTTTTATAATACCAGACTTAAATTTTTCGAGTTGGTTTACTGTTCGGGTCGGGTAATGCACATTACATATTAAGAAACGATCAAATAAAAATCGTGAATAGAAATTAAAAAACACATAATATAAATTCGATATTATTTACAAATTACAAAAAATATTTA
Organism: Mikania micrantha; assembly: GCA_009363875.1. Taxonomy (NCBI): domain Eukaryota; kingdom Viridiplantae; phylum Streptophyta; class Magnoliopsida; order Asterales; family Asteraceae; genus Mikania; species Mikania micrantha. The sequence continues at coordinate 54,764,020 of CM018694.1, read as the reverse complement.
GAGTTTTTTCTTGTGATCGAGTTTTCATGTTTTAAAAACGTTGCATTACATATTCGACCCAAAACTTGTTGGAATAACCATTTTTTAGTATAACAAATGCAAGAATTATTCATATACGTATCCCCTATCTTCTTACACAGTTTTTTTTTCACATGTTTCATTTAAAAAAAATTATTTCAACACTAGCCGTTTCAATCAGTGTTGTCACTAGTTCAAAAACCGATGCAGTCACTTAAAAACAACGTTCATAAATGTCCATATACGCAGAAAAATCGATGTTGTCCAGTGACATCGGTACCTTTAAAGTAACTCCGCCCATGCCACCAACCTCTACCTACACCGTTAGTCATCCTCACCCTATCGTGTGATAAACTCCAAAATGACGATGGTGGAAAATTATTTACTAAAATGAGTGATTTGAAAAATATTTATCAAAATGTGTGTTTCATTTATTTATTTATTTTGAACTAATTTATTAAATTTTTATTAATTTAATCAGAATATTATCTAGTTAGTTAATTCAAAAAAATAGAAAAATATTATAAGATGTTGATTGAATTAAAAAAATTATAAGAAAAATAAAGGAAAAACATTCATTTAGATAAATATTTTTCAAATAACTCATTTTGATAAATATTTTTTTCCACCAACATGAATTCGTAAAAAACTCCCTTGTGTTCCCTGATTTCGTCACCTCTACCTCACCTAATATTAGACTCTCCGCAGCGGGTGCCCCGCTTAACCAACGGTGAACTCCCTTTCAGCGGTGCCAGGCGGGAACACCGCCCCCAACCCAAGTGGCGACCAACATGAGCCATCCACGGCCTTCTCTCCTGGCTTTCATCTCTCGTTTGTGAATGCTTTTCAGTGGGAATGTGGTGATGATGTGACACAGTGGGGTCTGTGGTGAAAATTTTTCAAGTAGGGTAACCACTGTAGGGTTTTAATGTTTTTAGTGAGGTGATGATATGAAAGAAAATTTCGATGAGAAATGATTTCAGTAGGGTGACAACTATGGATAGCCTTAGATTGCGAGGCCCCAATTCTAAACACCAAAGGACACTGCCCTTCCATCCCTTGGCATTGGGATTTCCCTATTGATCCAGGTCATTTCGGAGCAAGCAGATCATTTATGTTCTGATTAGTGATAAAGGATTTCCTTTTATTACTTATTTTTGTTTGCTTTGAGAACATATTATTTACTATACTAGGAATTACATCATATCCCTATCTGTTTCTTATCTCGTTTTTTATATTTTTCATTTTATGATCCTCGTTCTAGTCCAGGTATTATCCGTATTCCGTAATACCTATTTTCGAAAAAGCATGTGTATATTTTGTGAGTGAGTATGCATTTGTGATTTGTGGGTCGGCCCACTAAAAGCGACGGGTGATCTTTTAAGTATGAATTAACACCTACAATCCACAAATAAAGAAGAAGACACACTATGGCATTTTTGATAAAAATAATCCAATCGAGGTTTCTATGGCCCAACCCAATAGCGAATGGATATTTCAACGAGGCCCAATATTTCAAGACAGAAAGAAAACCACATGAAAACACCTGAACGCACGTTTCCAAGAATATTTGAAGGCAAATTTGGGTCCTAGATTCCAGCAAACTTAATAAGTCGTAAAAATCTATAAATAATAACTTATACTCGTAATTTAAGAAGGATAGAAGTAAATTTTTTTATTATTATTATTTTTTGAACGGTGAAGGTTTCAATCGTGTGAACCCACTATTTCAAGCCATGTCACCAAGGTCTAGCTATCTGGACCTCCCATGAGCCACCACAAGGTCCACAACCACCCCAGGAGGAAACTCCACTAGGAAAACCCCCTAACCCCTCTCAGACCCCTATTTCGCTGCGAGAAGGATTTGAACCCAAGACCTCCCATTTGGAATAATCTTGGGGTACCATTGAAACAATGCCTCATTGGTAGAAGTAAATTTTATTTAAAAGAGAGTTTTTATGTTTATCAAACATATTGTTATAAATAGTTTTTATAGTTCTGATGAATAGGGGTTTGGTTGTGATTATAAAGTGTTTAAATGGATGTTATTGTGTGTTTTTATGTTTAGTCATTCGAATAGAAGCTACCATAGTTTCTTGTGGCTTTGCAGGTTAAAATGGAGTAATATGATGAGTTTAGACTGAAACCAGACAATTGGAAGCAAGAACGAGCATATCCGAAGATGCAAACACATGAGGTAGAAGTCGGAAACTTTGAAGAGACATATCTTGGGCTAGGAGAAGAGTTACGAGACCCATAATATATGAAAATTGTGCTTCTCGGCTAGACGAAGCTAAAAATTAATGATCGACCGTAACCTACACCAAGGGGGCGTAACTTACGGTGAGGTACTTTTCACCGTAGCTGCCACAGTAAACCAGAGAGTTCGAGCCGTAAGTTGAAGTTAGTGGTGCAGGTGAGCGTAACTTACGCCCAGGTCAGTGTAACTTACGTTGGGGCCATCTGGAAATAACAAACCTTGCGATTTTTGGGGTATTTAAGGCCCAAATTAACCCTAGTCGCACATCATCACTTTGGGACGAAAAATTGGACGATTTTAGAGCCCTTTGGAGCCTTTGAAAGCTTCCAATCATCAATCAAAAGAGGGAATTAAAGATCTAATCATGCAATCCATCCAAGAACGTGAAGATTCAACCGTTGGAATGTTCGGCTAAGCTTTTCGTGATCGTCTCCGGGTGGATCGTTATGTTTGATAGCTAGGGTTTCTTTTGATTTTTTAAACATTGACATTGAATTTGTTTTCATAGATTTACAAGTTCAATAGATTGATTGTGAAACGATAAACGATTTCCGATTTATTTTACAACTTTGAATTGAATGTCATTACTTGCTTTTCTCTATTGTTAAGTTTAATGTTATTGGTTTAATTTCACATTTTGTGAACAAGTAAGTAACTGAGTCAACAATATCGTTTTTGTTATGAGTTGTCAACAAAGTCATTGACTTGTTTTCAAATCATAATTGTCTAGTAATCTTAGCATGAATCATGTCTATGTGATTTTCAAATAACAAATCATTGTAACCTAAATATTTTACTAACTTGAACCTGGAGAGATCACTTTTTTCACACATTGTTACAACTCTTTAGTTTAGGTTTTAGTTTGCTTAAGTTTGTTTTACATAAAACCAAAATTTTAATTGCATTTAGTTTCTTAATTTAGTTGTCTTTAAAAGTAGTTTCCACTTAATTGTTCGTGGATCGATACCCTACTTCTCTATCTAATTAGGTAGTAGGATTTGAGTTTAAAACTCTTATTTTTCATTGGTACTTCAACATTGATCAAGTTCTGAGGTATATTAGTTATAAATTGGACATCCTTCAGATTTCGCTTTAGTGACCCTAGTAGAAAAAATTTAGGTCAACAAAATTCTACAACCTCTTGGTCGGATCTAGGTTGAAACCTAAATGTTTCACTTGTCTCTTACACTTGTCATAACCCTAGTGATTTCTTTTTTTTTTCTTTTCTTAAAATTAATTTCACATGTAATTTAATTATTCACTAATAACTTATTATATTTATCTTTTAAAAAAACTTATACTCATACATTTTTATTTATTTTTATTTTTTAACATCCTGATATAATATTTTCAAAAAACAGAGTTGTTTATAAATGTTTTTAACATAAATAGATATAAAAAAATTAATTTATTATTTTATTTGCCACATATCACAAAAAAATAAAAATATGTTTGTTTCAAAATAAAATATTTTTTTTAATATTATACAAATTATATAAATCATATTTATATTATAAAAACATTAGTTTGGGTTGCGGTGGGTTGGGTTGGGTTGGGTTGGCTGTGTGTACCTATGAAAAAATAAGTTTGGTTAGTTTAGTGAAAGAAACGGATTTTGAAATGGTAGATGCAAAGGAGGGTTGCTTTGTATATGTGAACTCAAGAAGAAAGACGTAATCAAAGGAAAATATTTTCTTCCAATCAGAGGGTCGGTATATGAGATTTCTCAAGATTTGATGATTTTTTTTAAAAAAAAAAAAAACTTGTTTTAAGCAAAAAAAGAAGTTATGCAGAAAAAAGTGCCATGGACAGCACTACTTCGACCCACCTTTTATTATGGAGGTTGGGGGTTTAAATTCATCTAGGGACAAGTTTTAGGAAACCAGGTGAAGAGTCAGCTTGAGATGTATCTCAGGTACGATTCCGATGGGGGCAAAGGTTTACCCATTTCACAGGGTTCCTGCGTATTAGGGAGTATGGGTTCTTACGACGGTTGGAATAGTCCAACCTTGAACGATTGTCGCCCAAAGAGTAGGTAAAACGTGAGAATACCATTGTTCATAATAAAAATTGGATATTTTTCTAGAAGATTTTAATGCCTTTTATTTACAAAAATACGTTAATTTAACTTGTTTTTAGTAAACGTGCTGTGAATGAGACTGTAATCATATAATCACGGAGGCATATCTTAGTTAATATAATTTGGGGGTCAGGTTTGCTTAATTGCTTAAAAACACCCAAAATCGCTTAAAACATAAAATCAAACTGTGTCTATCACCGAAAAACCGAACTGAATTGTGCATTCGGTTTCAGTATCCTAATTTCGAATTTGGTTTTTGGTTTTTGGTTCAGTTATGAGTTTTATACGCTTTTTGAAATCAGTTTGTTATGTTTATTCGGTTAACCGATTAAACCAAATTTATATATAAATTAATTTTTTTTATTAATAATATATAAGGTCGATTCTGTTGATTTTGATTTATTTGGTTATATTTAATCGGTTTATTCGGTTTTTAACCGTTATTCTGGTTTTTAGTTTGTTTCTTTGGTTGAATTCGGTTCAGTTCGCTTTTCGGTTACAGATAAAAATATTTCAAAGCCGATTAAAGCAAACCGAACAAACTGATAACCGAACCAATGAATACCCCTATGAGGATACATATACTCAGCTAATGGGGAGGGGCCAAGTAAATCTGATCGTATGTTGGTAAGTGATAGTATTGTGCAATGTTGATTGAGGGAATGGTTCGATCAAGACTTCAGTTTTTTTATATTCAATTACAAATATAAATTTTTATAATAGTTATCATGTTATTCGATTTTCAAATCCAACCAACTGGTCAAAACGGTCCAACTAGTGAACCAATGAGGTAAATGGTTCGATGTCTGGTTTTGTCTTAAAATTAACGTGGGTAACCTAGAGGAAGGAAACAGAAAATTAACTGTAGAAGATAGAGATAACTGACTTAGCCCTTTCAAAAAAATAAAGGATAAACAAACAAACAAACTTACCCTGTATATCTTACTTTTTAGTAGGGTCTCGGGGAGAAGGATGGATACAAGCCTTACCCCTATCCCAGTTGGGATAGAGAGGCTACTCCGAATGAGTCCTCGACTCAAAGTTATTGTTTGAAGTTGATCATCCCAACACTTTTAACGTTATTTTCACAAAATAAGTAAAATAACGTTAAAATTTGTGCAATTTTACTTTGACCCCTTGAAGGTTTACACATATATACATTATATGTGTGCACAGCAAATGAGGCGTTTTAAGATCTAATAATCTTTTAGATTTCATATCCTTCATTTTTTTTAAAAAAAATGAAGGATATGAAATCTAAAAGATTATCATATCATAAACAAAAACCTAAGGAATCGAACCGAGCCCGAGCTTATTAAGACTCGAGCTTGGCCGTTTTAATTTAACAAATTTTGAGATCGATCTTAGCTCATTTAGGAATTTGTTTTTGAAATAGGTTTGTTTACGTGCACATGCATGGTTTTTAGGTGGTTTTGGATTGGGTTTTTGAAAATGGGTGTTCCGCTACTTGAGGTAGCGGATGATAGTGATGTGGTGTTTGACATGGAATTCCTTTTCATACGTATTCGATTCAAAGTGCCACATAAGCCCTATTCCGCTACTTGAGGTAGCGGAAGTCATCAAAAGACCATAATCCCCATAATCAAGCCACAAACCATCTTCTAAACGGTAGAAGTACATCAGGTGGTACAAGTAGCAGAAGGGTACACTTTAATCGATTAACCCACAAACCATCTTCTAAACGTGATGATATTTATGCCTCTTCCGGTGGTACAAGTAGCGGAAAAACCCCCACCTATCAACATTTAATAATTTTCGTGCACGACTTAACCCTGACCATGAATTTCGTTTCCCACGTTTTATGCACAAGTAGAAAACAAAACAAAAAATGTACAAGTAAAAGAAATACCCCCACCTACCAACACTTACTAATTTTCATGGTACGACTCAACCCCGTCCATTAATTTTTTTCCCACGTTTTATGCACTTCAAGTTATTATAGTAGAAAAAAAAAACAAAAAACGTACAAGTAGAGGAAATACCCCCACCACCAACACTTAATAATTTTCGTCGTACGACTCAACCCCGTCCATTAATTTTGTTTCCCACGTTTTACTGAATTAAAAAAAAAAACACAGAACGTACAAATAATTTTACATTGTATTATTATATTTTTAAAATCGTACATTATTATTATATTTTTAATTGACATTATTCTTAATTTTACATAATTAAAATAATTTTATCACATATTTTTATACCTTTTAATTGACATTAAATTAATAATATTATTTATACCCTTTCTGACCATATAATTTATGAACATGCAGACTATATAATTTATATACTTTTACTTTACTTTTAAAATTGAATTCAAAATCGTACAACACTTTATATTGTGGTGTTGTTTGATATTCTTATTGTCTATATATATGTTCATAATCACATCATTTAACATCAAATATTTCACCAAAGTAATATTACTCTAAATATCATTTGTGTTCCATCATTTTCAACTCTAAAACGATGTCTTCTTTTCAACTATTTCTTGTTAAATTATACTGGAATGGTGAAACCTCATACGTAAACGGAGTTGTTGATTATGATGAATCAACTCTCACAACTTTGTTTATAATTAGATACAGAATTACCTATCAACAATTAGTTGATGAAGTCTGTAACCATGTTCAAATTGTTAGAGAATCTTCACACGTGAATTTGTTACTCTATTACTCATTTTAATTAATTAGTGAAAGTTCTTTCTTAGTTGGGGAAGAAAGCATGAACATGCTTTATTTTCTATCAGAAAATGTAGTTTTTATGGCTCATATAAATGTTAACTGGCAATCATTTATTCTATCTCAACATAGTAGTTGTATGGACCTCCTGCGAGGTTTTTCCAGTTCTTATGCTGGTGGTGTCGATAATACATCAGCTTTACAATACAACAATATGGAGGTTGGTGTTGCGTTATTAGATCAACAGGCTAATGAACATTACGAAAGTGATGGTTTTGAGCACTCTGAAGGTCATATGACCAATGAGAGTGAAGAAAGTGAATTCCGCCCTCCAACGACGAGTCAGAAGGCGAAGACCTAGTCCCTCTACCCTCAGACCAGTATAACTCAGGCGTTTATCAAGGATTCACTCAATCATTTGATCTCAATGAGCCTATAGAGGAGTCAGGCGATTATGTTCATCCCGATTTTGATGATGAAGATCATATGGACGTATGGAATGAAGATTCCAACGAAATCCGTCTTGGTATGTATTTTAATTCAAAATATGTTATCATGTATGCGGTCAGAAGATGGAATGTTGGTTGTAATAGGGAGATCTACGTGGCAGATAGCAAACCATCTTTATGGAAAGCTAGATGCAAAACTACACAGACACAAAAGGATTCAGTCCCTATTCAACAGACTCCTTTGTGTCGGTGGCGTGTAATTGCTTCAAAAAGAAGAAATCATCACATGACGGGGAAGGAGCATTTGAAAATTGTGAATGATCTAATTCATAATTTTCATGTTGAACATGTGATGTACCAGCTTCAAAATTCTCATGTTCAACATTTGATGTTCCAGCCTGATAGTTTTGATGTTGAACATTAGATGTACTGGCCCCACTTCTGACATTACCACATCTTCTTTCTCTCCTTCGTAAATTACGTGGTAATGTCTCATCCACACCTAAATTAACAGGACCAGTTTGAAGATATGATGGATAATGCAGGCGACTCTCTTCATTAAGCATTCTCATTACTTGATTCGCAGTGTTTTGCAACGTTTCAAAGTTCTGGAAATTCGATGTTGATTCCGTGTGCATGAAGTCACCTGCTTGTCGATAAGTCTGACTTATCCCAGCCATTTATCAAAAAAAACCAAAAATGCCAACTAAAACGGTAATATAGTGATACAAATAATGACTACAAAAATAGAACTTAGATGACTACAAACCAAGAATTGCGATCTAGACCCGTGATCTTGGAACCCGGGCTGCATGACCTCTTCTGTAACATCAGTGCCGGAAACGTCACCGGAACAGTGATCGTAAACAGTACGTGAACAGTAATTAGGTACAAACTTTATGTAATTCAGTGTATTTCATATTCATGTCAAGTTTCAGTATCATTTCATGTTATCAAAACAGTGAATTCATAATCATTTCAGAGAATCAAGTTCAGAACAATGGTTCTTGAGTCGGATAATTATCTGGCAACACAGAACCATCATGTGATTATTGTTAGAATTTTATTATGTATAAACGTATGTGAGGCTTTACAGAACAAAACAATACGGATGTCGTTATGTGAATGCTAAACCGACGAATTATTCGTATAGGTGACGATCTGTACGAATAAATCTGAAAGTTTAACGTTCTGAATGATATTCAATAATTAGAAAACAATATTGAAAAGTGTAGTTATTGTCGTATTTGATCGGGTGACGATTCGAACAAATACGCGCGATGACCGCGCGATTCGATTTAAACGTAATTAAATATTTTTGAAAATTAAATAAATAAAAGATAATTAGTTAATTTATTAGGAATCACAACCTAAAATCATTATATGATTTCTATTTTAAAAACCGGGTCGTTTCGTAACGAAAACGACGAGAAACCGGCATTCCTACGCGAAATCACGCGAAACCGAATGAACCAGAACGAACCCGGTTTAAATTGAAACATTAATGGTGGCATTTATGGCCACACCAACCACAACCACCAGCCATTTTCATCTTCATCACCACTTTCTCTCTACTCTCTCTCTCTAAAACCTTTCTCCATCTTCTCTCTTCAAGAACTCACCCAAATCTTCACCATTTTGAGTGTTCTTGGTGTCAAAATCACCACCATCACTTGTAGAATTCGAAAGTACAGCAGATCAAGGCTTTAATCCGGTAGATTTGAGGTAAAATCACCAAAGTTGTTCGGTTTTTAGGGTTTTAAAAACCCTCACGATCGCCCCTCTCTTGAACCGGTTTTAGGCCACCTCACACTATAGATTCTTCACAAAAACATCTTGGAATAGGTTAGAAACGAACCCTATCTGCTTCCTTGGTCGCTTAGTTCGAAAGCCAAGTGTAGACAAACCCTTGGTTGCTACGGCCGAATAGCTCACTTCAGAGGGCCGAATGGCCTAAGGTCGAAACAGTCAAGGCCGTATGAGCCACTCTCTTTCGCCGAATGGTCCTAAGGCCGTATGAGGTTGCTCATTCGGAGGTCCTTCGGCCGGTCAGTCGTTCTTTCGGCCCTTAGTCATTCGGGCAGCCCAAGGCTCTTTCGACCGACCCCTCATTCGCCTGAAACTATTCGGCCAAAGCTCGGTTCAGCCGGCAACCCTCTATTTGGCCAAGCATCATGCAGCCTAAGCTGGCTCCTTCGGCTACCATCTATTCGGCCGGGCCATTCGATCGGGAGGGAGCTTCATTCGGTTAAGATTTTTCGGACATGGTTCTTTTCATAGAATGGTTGGAACTAGGATCATCAACACACGGTTAAGAAACTTTAGCATGCAGGAAAACATGCATGGATGTTGTGAGTACATGTATGGACTTGACCATGTGTGTGCATACATGAAAATCAAGTGTGTGTGTGCATGCATGGACCTAACCATGTGAGTGCATGGAAAGGAAGGTTAAGTTTCTCTCTCATGCAATAGATCTTAGATGGAATTAAATCACAATTTGGGACATTAAGGAAAATGGTTTTTTCTTAATCATGTACACGACTAAAGAGGGATTATTAACATTCATTACTTAAGTCTACGCCATCGTAAATCTATAAAAAGAGTTATGACTAACTTAAAAGATTACTTAAAACCATCAAGGATTAGTAATTAATGGGTTAACAAGAGACCGTTTGGAAACTAAGAGTTGAGTAATGGGGCCAGGGTGGCCTAATGGGATCAAAGCCCATCATGTGTAAGTTACTTCTATTAATCTAATTATGTTAAATTAATAAAAGAAATTCAACTGTAAACCTTATCAAAAACAAATTAAATGATATCTTAAATAAATGTTTATTATAAAATGGATTAACTTAAAATAATTAATTAAGGAGTTGTAATGGTTATGGTTGTAATAAGGGTTATCAATGGGTAATGAATTGAACTAAGTTAGATGAAGTCTTAGAATCACAGTAGTAATCTAGGACACTTAGTTACACACCGAGACCAAACCCTAGACCTAATGTTTACTATAAATACTTATCGTATTCGGATCTTTTAAAACAACTCAGGTGCTAAAGATACATAAGCAATCATCAAAGAGCGCGCGTTATCTTTTGTGATTCAGTGCACAGCAACACAGGTGAGTTCATTGCCCCTTTTCTAACATTTTTGTTTTAAAACGCGGGGCTGAGAAGCATGCCTAAATTGTTTTATTTAAACTGTTTATTTAAATGCTTTCATTTATTATATGTTTTACATATATATGTTTGTTGATACTCCTAGACTCCTGTCTAGGAAATTACTAAACAGATCAAATAACCAACTAAATTAAAGTACTCTTATGAGTAATACTTTAATGTAAACTCTAAATCAACCCTTAGTCTATCAAGCTCAAATTAAAGAATCTAAATTCAAAGTGAAATCAAGCGAACAAGAATCAAAAGATCGTATTCAAAGGAAATCTAATTCAGGGTGGAATCAGAGAACAAAGAATCATAATCAAATCAATTATTATTGTGAATCATGGGAAATCAAAGATCAAGATCAAGAGACTCAAGGAATCAGAAATCATAAATGTGTGTGAATCATGTTAATAATGAAATCATTATGATCTGATGAAATCATTAATATTTTAGTTAAGGTGGATGTCAGTTGTATAGGGAATCAAGACCACGTGTAACACACATATAAAGTCCCTCTCAGATACAAAAGACCTTCGGGTCAGGCTGTAATGGGCAATAACATGAACGATCAAATGGGATCAATATCAAAGTCAAATCAAGAGAATCAAGATATCAAGAATCAAAGGATATCCTTAAAGTCCCACTCAGATGCAGAAGACCATTGGGTCAGGCTGTAACGGGCAAAACATTAAAATCCCGCTCAGTTCAGGTGTACTCCTTGTGAGTTATGCCTGACATGGGTCACGTGTGAGAGGTTACAACTTGGACAACCACCAACAACTAAGTCTAATTGATTGAGTCAAATAAGGCCCAATCATCATGTCTTAGTTGTATTTGAATGTTTTATTTAATTAAATATTTAACATTTTATTTCTATCATTGACTTTTGGGAAAATCATGTATCTATGATGAACTTAAGAGAATCAAAGGTAAATCAAGTTTTGGAAAACATAATCAAAATCAGAGGTGTGTAGGGTAAAAATGCTTAATTATCATTAACAACAGTGTCATATGCGTATTAGTATGTGGTGGGATGGCGTCTGGGCGAGTTTGTTGGCTCGACCCAGGGGTATGCCCTATATATAAGCATACCGATATGGATATACATGTGAAGTTAATGAGGTTAGGGTCTTTACCGAAAGAGGTTTTCAAATCATTATCAAATCATTTCCAAATCATTATCAAATCATTTCCAAATCATTTTCAAATACTAAACTACATGAACTCACCAACCATGTGTTGACTTGATCTTTTTGCATGACTTCTCAGGTGACGAACAGGTCAATTAAGAAGTCATTTCTTATGGACTAGGACTTCGTATAGAAGACTTAGTATTTTGGACCTGCATATTTTGAAAACATCATTATGCAGATTATTTTGTATATCTTGTGTAAATACAAGATAGAAGTTTATGATGTTGATGGTAGATTTACATTGTTAAATTATAAAAAATACTGATGTAATTTAACTTTGTAATTCTATTATATTTAGCATTTCTCATTTATATCATGTGCAAAGTAAACAATCTGATCATCACGATTATCACTAACGATATCGCGCCCCGGGAACCTTCCGCCCGACGGGGAAACCCGATCCTACCCCGCCGGATCGGGGTGTGACATCTTCTGACTTTGGGTTCGTGATATACTACACCGTACGTGACCAATACCATTGCATATAACTTGGTTCTACAGTATATGTTGCACAACGAACCCCTTGTACCACATTCTCCAACCGTGTCACACCCCCAATTTTTCAACTAACGGAATCATACCGTTTGGGAACGTGACAAACCAGGATCTCAGATCATTAGACATAACGAAGACATCTATATGAATTTTCAAAACATACTTTGGTCTAAAACTGTAATATCAAAGTTTTCAAAGTTTGCGGAAGCGTTTTAAAAACAATAACAGTTGTAAAATGTAAATTACAATGCAAAGTTGCAAATGATCAAATTCAAATAACTAAAATGTAAAGACATGCATGCGACTCGATCTCCTAGTCCATGCCTGCATTCTTGTGTACTTTAGCGTCCTGAGAAAACATGTAAATCAAGTCAACTCAAAGGTTGGTACATAACACAGGTTTACGCATTCACAATGTTTAAAACAACAGTTGAATATCAAGTTTGCAGATAACATATTCACACATTGCATAGTCATGATAGCTAGTCATATATACTATTTACATAAGTGGTCGACACCGAAGCTGACTAGTGCATGCTATCGCATGTTTTGCCTTGCCACTATTGTCTAGCACAAACAATAGTAAATGATTGTTTGGTCAGTCAAACACCTGCGTAGATCCCATCTACAAAGTGAGGTTTGTCAAACCTAACAGATCTATTTCCAACTACCACGCTTTGCGCTACGGCAAACTAAACGGTTCGAAGTGTAAGGACTTTTAAATGCTATGTTGTCACAGAATGTAAACAGCTAACACATGCAAGTGATATGTATCTAAAATGTTTGTTGTACATGTTTTCTCCCCCAAAACAGTTTAAAATAAGAAAGGGGCCGTGTACGCACCTTTGAATGTGAGTAGAATGATCAAACACACGTAAAATCGCGTAGACAATCCTCTACGAAGAATCTGTGTGATAATAATACGTTGTGTTATTCGGAATGTCGAATCGTTTTTGAAATCACATACGTGTCAACACACGTATGTTAAAGTGTTAGGAATGCGCATATATGAATACGCGCGGCATTAAAATCGTTTAATTAAATCATATAGTCGTATATGATTTTATTTAAATAAGCGTGATTATACGCGATTATGTTTTCGGGTTAAAATATAAATTTTACTATTTTAATATGTTCGGGATTTCGTTACGGTTCCAACGCAACTTGAACGGATTAAATCGGATTAAAATTAAATAAGTTATGATTGAAAAAAACCAAAAATGGTTTTTAATTACAAAAATCGCCAGAGGCAGGGTTCGAACCCCTGACCTCTTGGACACACAACCACGCCCAAACCAGTAGCACCTACTCTACATTTGTTACTAATTTGATTTTCAATTAGTTTTAATCAAGTTAAACCGGGTTCCCTTAACTACATTGATCCGACCCAACAAGTATCGATTGGCCCGATTTCGAACCCGATCGATCCTGTGATCATGGGGTTATTGTTCCACCATCCCAAACGACTTCAACCATAGTTCTAATTTGATTAATCGTTGATTCAAGGTTATGAAAACGAATCTACACAGCCTCGAACTCGAGTCCCAAAACCCACAACTCGATTCTATTCAATTCGTTATCGTTTCATAAAATTGACACATGGTTTTCATTCTAAGATGCATTTCGAACATGTCTGTGCTAATTAATTTGAATATCAAGTTCGTTTAGTTCGAATTCCCTAAAACGTTTTTCATGAAAACTCTAGAACTAGAAACCCTTCGATTTGTTTTTATTTCATGAAATTCGTATGTGTGTTTTGCTAATCGGTGGCTTATGAAACTTCAGACATAATTTAATTTGATTTTTAGTTTTGTTTGAATAAAGACCCCCAAATCCTTTTGTTTCAAGAACCCTAATAATCAAATTCATACTATCTTTTATTAGAACATCAAATTGATAATTTGTGTTGTTTAGTCGGCATCTTCTGGAACTTTTGATATCGATTAATTTTATTTTAGAGTTCGTTTGATTATAAATCCCCAAATTCGTTTTTGAGATGAGCCCTAGTAATCGAACTCAATCAATTCGATACTAGAACCACGAATTATCATAGGGTTATTCTTAATCGGCCTAGTTTGGGTGTTTAGGAATAAAAACTTACTTGATTTGATGTTGTTTCGATGGAGATCGATTCTAGACTTGATGTTCGGCTTGGTTCAAGATCAAATCGCCTAACCCCAGCTTGTTGCTTCGAATTGATGGGTGTAAATGGTTCTAATGGAGCCGATTATAGATTCTGTTAGTGTGATTGTGGTAGTATTAATCAAATTGTGTAATTTGTATGTATAACATTGACGGTTACACCTTTTTAGTTCGTTTTTGGTTCAATTCGACGACTTAATGATCTTATAACGTATGGACACTGATAATAATCATTCATAGAATGATTAAGGTTAACTAATTTCGGTTTTTACTTAGTTTTAATGTGAAATTCGAACTCAATTAACAATTTGGCCGAATTTTGACTTGTAAAAGTCAAAATTGATACCAACAATCACTTACAAGTTTGATCTTCGCAAATTAAACACTTTGGAACTGATTTTTCTTAATTCTAACCCTTTAGGTTTGATTTTGTTCGATTACATAACATTTCGGTTTATTCTAGAGTTAACGGAGTTAATCCGAATTGCCGAATTGTCACTAATTGGGCCACTTAGAACATTGTTGGCTAGGTTAATCCTTTTGGGTCTAATAAATACAATTGGGCCTACCTTGGGCCTCATTGGGTCTACCTTGGCCTCATTGGGCCTACCCTGGCCTCATTGGGCCTACCTTGGCCTCATGGGGCCTACCTTGGCCTTATTGGGCCTACTTCTATTCAAGTGGGCCTACGAGGGTTAACGAGGTTAATTCGAAAATATCGGATTGTCACATCATCCCCTTGTTGAAAGAATTTTCGTCCCGAAAATTAGTAAATGTTAGAAGTAGTTAGGAAACTACTTACGAGTTTAAATCGTACGTGTTAATGTGGTTTGATCATTCTGTGTGCTTGTGTGTACTCACACACCAAATCTAATGCTTGCAACATCACAGCTAAATGTGATCGTTCAATGTGACTGTTTGCGTGTACACTAGTTAGTTCACCTAACTGTGACTGTTTGTGTTAGATCATACTGTGCTGTGTAACCTCACACATAGTGAGTGTCTGTAACTGTTTGTACTATGCAACCCCGCACATAGCAAAATGTGTGTAACTAATCATGTATGTACTACCATAACATGTAACATATGAAATGTAGCACATAAAATGTATAAAATGTAATGTAGCACAAATGTTTGTAACAAAACCAATTGAATAAAGTGTTTGTGCTTACAGTTTGAAACTTGCAGTGTTGATGTGTGAAGCATCACATCATCCCCTTGTTGAAGGAAATTTCGTCCCGAAATTTAACGTGCGCTCTAAGTGTTTGTAGTTGCTGTTTTGAACAGATGAGGATACTTCTTCATCATTTGGTCTTCCCGTTCCCATGTGAATTCAGGACCACGTCTTGAATTCCACCGAACTTTAACTATCGGAATCTTGCTTTGCTTAAGTTGTTTGACCTCTCGGTCCATGATTTCTGCTGGTTCTTCAATGAATCGTAACTGTTCATCCACTTGTATTTCTTCCAATGGTACAATCAATGTCTCATCATAAAGACATTTCTTTAAGTTCGATACATGAAAGACATCATGAACTCCACTGAGTTCATCCGGTAATTTGAGTTGATACGCAACCGGACCAATCCTTTTCAAGATCTCAAAAGGTCCTACGTAACGTGGACTAAGCTTCCCGCGCTTGCCGAATCGTATCACACTTTTCCAAGGTGATACCTTTAGAAGAACTCGGTCTCCTACTTGAAATTCCAATGGTTTTCGACGTTTGTCAGCATAACTCTTCTGTCGATCCCGGGCCGCTGCCATACGGTTCCGGATTTGAACTATCTTCTCTGTCGTTTCGTGTACTAATTCAGGACCTGTAATCTGACTGTCACCAATTTCAGCCCAACAAACTGGTGAACGACATTTGCGACCATACAAAGCTTCAAACGGTGCTGCTTGAATACTTGTATGATAACTATTGTTTTAAGAGAATTCCACTAACGGTAAGTGATTTTCCCAACTATCACCAAAGTCAATTACACAAGCTCGTAACATACCCTCGAGCGTTTGAATCGTACGTTCACTTTGACCGTCGGTCTGTGGATGATAGGCGGTACTCATATCCAAACGAGTCCCCAATGACTTATGAAGTGACTTCCAAAAGTTGGAAGTAAATCGGGCATCCCGATCTGATATGATAGAGATTGGCACGCCATGCTGTGCTACCACTTCCTTGATGTAAATGCGAGTCAGTTTCTCCATCTTATCAATTTCCTTGATTGCTAAGAAGTGTGCAGATTTCGTTAATCGATCAACAATTACCCATATCGTATCACAACCACTCGGTGTACGGGGTAACTTAGTAATGAAGTCCATCAAAATCTGTTCCCATTTCCACATCGGTATCTCTGGTTGTTGCAGTAAACCAGATGGTTTCTGATATTCAACTTTGACTTTAGAACAAGTCAAACATTTGCTAACATATCTAGCAATATCAGCTTTCATGTGAGGCCACCAATACAGTGCCTTCAAATCATGATACATCTTGTCTGACCCCGGATGGACTGAATATCTGGACTTGTGTGCTTCATCCATCACGAGTTCCCTTAAACCTCCGTACAAAGGTATCCACAGTCGATCTATGAAATAACGAATTCCATCAGACTTGACATCCAACTGTGTTTCCATTCCTCGCAAGGATTCCTGTACCAAGTTTTCCTTTTTCAAGGCCTCGAGCTGAGCACTGCGTACCTTGTCAGGTAAGTCAGTATGTATCGTCATCATAAGCGCGCGAACCCGTCTTGTTGATGTGTCTTTTCTGCTTAAAGCATCAGCTACCACATTAGCTTTTCCCGGGTGATACTTAATCGCGCATTCGTAGTCGTTCAACAACTCAACCCATCGTCGTTGTCTCATATTAAGCTCCTTCTGATCAAAGATATGTTGCAAACTCTTATGATCAGTTTAAATAGTACACTTAGTTCCATATAAGTAATGCCTCCAAATCTTCAAAGCAAAAACCACTGCTCCTAACTCCAAGTCATGAGTAGTGTAATTCTTTTCGTGTGGTCGTAGCTGCCTTGAAGCATAAGCAATCACTTTATCACGCTGCATCAACACACATCCCAAACCCTGTGCAGATGCATCACAATACACCACAAAGTCTTCCGTCCCTTCCGGTAAGGACAGAATCGGTGCGCTGCAAAGCTTTTGTTTCAATAACTGAAACGCAGTTTCCTGTTTATCCGTCCAATTATACTTTGTTCCCTTGTGCGTAAGAGCTGTAAGTGGTTGAGCGATCTTTGAGAAACCTTCAATGAATCGTCGATAATAACCCGCCAAACCAAGGAATTGTCGTACCTCAGTAGGGGTCTTTAGTGCTTCCCAATTCTTAATCGCTTCAATCTTTGCTGGATCAACGTGTATGCCCTTTTTATTGACTATATGACCCAAGAATTGTACTTCTCGCATCCAGAAATCACATTTCGAGAACTTAGCGTACAATTGTTCCTGTTTCAGTAATTCCAACAGTAATCGAAGATGTTCAGCATGCTCCTCCTCAGTTTGAGAATAGATGAGAATGTCATCAATGAAAACAATGACAAACTTATCAAGATAAGGTTTACAAACACGATTCATGAGATCCATGAATACAGCTGGAGCGTTTGTCAACCCAAATGGCATGACCAAGAACTCATAATGGCCATAGCGCGTCCTGAATGCTGTCTTCGGAATATCTTCTTCCTGTACTCTAAGTTTATGATAACCCGATCTGAGATCAATCTTCGAGTAGTAACTCGAACCTTGCAACTGATCGAACAGATCGTCAATTCTGGGTAATGGATACCGGTTTTTGATAGTAACCTTGTTAAGTTCCCGGTAATCGATACACATACGGAAAGTCCCATCCTTCTTCTTAACAAATAAGACTGGAGCTCCCCACGGTGAAAAACTAGGTCGTATGAAACCCTTATCCAAAAGCTCTTGCAGTTGTGTAGATAACTCTTGCATCTCTGACGGTGCAAGTCGATAAGACGCCCTGGCTATCGGTGCTGCATCTGGTGTAAGGTCGATTCGGAATTCCACCTGTCTGATAGGCGGTAATCCCGGCAAGTCTTCTGGAAATACCTCCGGAAATTCACAAACTACTGGAATATCTTCAATCTTCTTCTCAGCTACTGGTTTTTCAGTTATAAGTGCTATAACTGCCGTATGACCTTTACGCAGACATTTATGTGCTTTCATACAAGATATGAGGCGCAGTGGCGTACTGCTCTTCTCGCCTTGTACATACAATGTCTCTCCATGCGAAAGAGGTATACGAACGATCTTTTCATGGCATACTATTTCAGCCTGGTGTTTGGACAACCAGTCCATGCCAATGACCACATCAAAACTACCTAAAGTGATAGGCATAAGATCAATTTCCAATGTCTGACCCATCAAATCAAGTATACATCCCTTAAGGATTTGCTCACTTACAATTAACTTACCATCAGCTAATTCTACAGTGTATGGACTATCTAAGGCAGTGGGACTAACATTTAGCAACTTAGCAAGTGAACTAGATACAAAACTCCGATCGGCACCAGTGTCAAATAACATAGAGGCATAGTGATTATTTAAGAGGAACGTACCCGTAACAATGTTGGGATCCTCCCGTGCTTGACGTCCTCCAATCACAAACGCCCTGCCCCTAGCACCATTGTTATTGTTGTTGTTGTTATTGGTGCCATTGCCGTTACTGTTGCCGTTGCCATTGGCATTGTTATCCCCGCCTTTCTTGAGTTGTGGGCAATCCTTTTTATAGTGCCCCATCTTACCACACTCAAAACAACCCTTCTGTGCGTTGTTCTGGTTGTTATTCTGATTGTTGTGATTGTTTTGCAGCTCTCCGCGACAATCCTTAGCTGCATGCCCAACCTTACCACACGGTTGGCACTTAACTTTATCACACCGGTTTCCCGTATGATGAAATCCACATCTGTTGCACTTCGGATGTTTACCAATATAACCCCCTGACGATGATGATTGCTGACCACTATTTGAGTTGTGATAAGACTTGTTTGAGTCTTGTTTCCAGTTCTGCTGAAACGGCTGTTGGTTGAAATTCTTGGTGTTGCTGCTCTCCCACTTCCTTTTATGATCACCTACCTTAGTAGCTGCTGTTCGTTTAGGCAGAGTCCCCTGTAACACTGCCTGATCAGTCAATTGGTGCGCCAGTCGAACAACTTGTTGAATTGTGGTGGGATTTGCAGAAGTGACCAATCCCTGGATCTGAGGCACCAATCCCCCGATGTACCTCTCTATCCACTTGCTTGCGGGAGTAGCCATGTGAGGTAGAAGTCTGGCCAGTTCGTGTGATCGAGTCGTGTACTCCTCAATGTTGGACCCCTCCATCTTGAGGTGCCAATATTCCTCCTCTAATTTATGCATCTCACTGCGAGGACAGTACTCCTCCTGCAGCAAGGTCTTGAAACCATTCCAGGTTAAGGCATTGGCCTCACCCAATCCCAAAGTTTGGACATTGGAGTTCCACCAGGTCAATGATGGACCCTCCAACGTACCCGTAGCATACTTTACCTTTCTCTCATCGGGACAGTTACACATCTCAAACACAGATTCGGCCTTCTCAATCCATCGTAGGAGTCCAATGGCTCCTTCCGATCCTTTGAAGTTGTGTGGCTTACAGTCCAAGAACATCTTGAACGTGCATGCCTGTGGGTTAACCAATCCCCCTGCCGGACCCTGTGGCCCTGTAGTGTGAGTCTGAACATAGTTCGCGATTGCCTTCGTGACCCTGTTATTAATCAGCTCATTGAGCTCAGCAACTGTCATGTGAATGTTCTCCTCAGCCATTATCTTCCTAGTTAAAAGAAGCGTTAGAGTGTTATCAAAATCCAGTGTGACATGTATAATAATACAACAAACACAACATGTAATGTATAAATCAACACAACTGTTGGCAATAAGTAGAAATTTTCAATAGATAGAAATCTGATTGAGTACAATACTTTTGAAATCAAAACATAAATTTTCCAAACATCTAATGTAGGAACACAACCTGCCCCTAATAAGTTTAAACAAACTAAAGAAAATCAATCATCCTCAACAGTAGATTCAGGATCAGAATCAACAGCTGGTGCTGGTTCTTCCCCTTCCTCCTCTTCATCTTCTTCATTCTCCTCTTCATTCTCCGAGACCACTAAATCCTCCAAGGCTTCAAGTCTGCCTTCCAAAATCTCAGCTCGGTTCTCAGAAGCTTCGAGACGACCAGTCAAATGGATGATCTCATCTCGCATCGCATTAACCAGGTGAGCAATGTTATCTTGTCTTTCGTTTGCATCCCAGAGTTCCCGCACATTGTATTCAATCCTATCATTTGCCCAGTATAAATCCTCACGTAGCTTGGCAATCTCCTCAGAATCAGTCCGTTGCCTCTTAGGCTCAGGAACATCCAATGAAGGTGGTGGATGAGTAGAAGGTCCCTCAGCAGGAATGTCCTGAGTACCCTCAGCTGGCTCCTCCTCTGGATCCTCATCCGGGTCCTCATCCAGATCCTCCTCCGGGTCTGAATCATCTCTCTCAGATGGTGGAGGAGATGAGATAGGTGGTGCTGGTGATGATGGTGGTGCTAGAACTATCGGCTCCTCATCCTCAGAATCATCAATGTATATGTATGATGAAGATGCCATGCCTGTTACATAATACCATATGTAAGTGCAGTGCCATGGAATGTGTAAGCAAGTCTATTACACAATGCCATATGTAATTTCTAAGTAATATGTGTAAGCATATGTGTGTCTAATGTCTAACTGTTATAGTCTAAGTCTACAAATGCAAACCTAGTTCGCTATAACCAATGTCTCTGATACCAATCTGTCACACCCCCAATTTTTCATCTAACGGAATCATACCGTTTGGGAACGTGACAAACCAGGATCTCAGATCATTAGACATAACGAAGACCTCTATATGAATTTTCAAAACATACTTTGGTCTAAAACTGTAATATCAAAGTTTTCAAAGTTTGCGGAAGCGTTTTAAAAACAATAACAGTTGTAAAATGTAAATTACAATGCAAAGTTGCAAATGATCAAATTCAAATAACTAAAATGTAAAGACATGCATGCGACTCGATCTCCTAGTCCATGCCTGCATTCTTGTGTACTTTAGCGTCCTGAGAAAACATGTAGATCAAGTCAACTCAAAGGTTGGTGCATAACACAGGTTTACGCATTCACAATGTTTAAAACAACAGTTGAATATCAAGTTTGCAGATAACATATTCACACATTGCATAGTCATGATAGCTAGTCATATATACTATTTACATAAGTGGTCGACACCGAAGCTGACTAGTGCATGCTATCGCATGTTTTGCCTTGCCACTATTGTCTAGCACAAACAATAGTAAATGATTGTTTGGTCAGTCAAACACCTGCGTAGATCCCATCTACCAAGTGAGGTTTGTCAAACCTAATAGATCTATTTCCAACTACCACGCTTTGCGCTACGGCAAACTAAACGGTTCGAAGTGTAAGGACTTTTAAATGCTATGTTGTCACAGAATGTAAACAGCTAACACATGCAAGTGATATGTATCTAAAATGTTTGTTGTACATGTTTTCTCCCCCAAAACAGTTTAAAATAAGAAAGGGGCCGTGTACGCACCTTTGAATGTGAGTAGAATGATCAAACACACGTAAAATCGCGTAGACAATCCTCTATGAAGAATCTGTGTGATAATAATACGTTGTGTTATTCGGAATGTCGAATCGTTTTTGAAATCACATACGTGTCAACACACGTATGTTAAAGTGTTAGGAATGCGCATATATGAATACGCGCGACATTAAAATCGTTTAATTAAATCATATAGTCGTATATGATTTTATTTAAATAAGCG
Source organism: Mikania micrantha (assembly GCA_009363875.1). Lineage (NCBI taxonomy): Eukaryota > Viridiplantae > Streptophyta > Magnoliopsida > Asterales > Asteraceae > Mikania > Mikania micrantha. The sequence goes on along the minus strand of CM018694.1, from coordinate 54,741,668 downwards.
TGATTATACGCGATTATGTTTTCGGGTTAAAATATAAATTTTACTATTTTAATATGTTCGGGATTTCGTTACGGTTCCAACGCAACTTGAACGGATTAAATCGGATTAAAATTAAATAAGTTATGATTGAAAAAAACCAAAAATGGTTTTTAATTACAAAAATCGCCAGAGGCAGGGTTCGAACCCCTGACCTCTTGGACACACAACCACGCCCAAACCAGTAGCACCTACTCTACATTTGTTACTAATTTGATTTTCAATTAGTTTTAATCAAGTTAAACCGGGTTCCCTTAACTACATTGATCCGACCCAACAAGTATCGATTGGCCCGATTTCGAACCCGATCGATCCTGTGATCATGGGGTTATTGTTCCACCATCCCAAACGACTTCAACCATAGTTCTAATTTGATTAATCGTTGATTCAAGGTTATGAAAACGAATCTACATAGCCTCGAACTCGAGTCCCAAAACCCACAACTCGATTCTATTCAATTCGTTATCGTTTCATAAAATTGACACATGGTTTTCATTCTAAGATGCATTTCGAACATGTCTGTGCTAATTAATTTGAATATCAAGTTCGTTTAGTTCGAATTCCCTAAAACGTTTTTCATGAAAACTCTAGAACTAGAAACCCTTCGATTTGTTTTTATTTCATGAAATTCGTATGTGTGTTTTGCTAATCGGTGGCTTATGAAACTTCAGACATAATTTAATTTGATTTTTAGTTTTGTTTGAATAAAGACCCCCAAATCCTTTTGTTTCAAGAACCCTAATAATCAAATTCATACTATCTTTTATTAGAACATCAAATTGATAATTTGTGTTGTTTAGTCGGCATCTTCTGGAACTTTTGATATCGATTAATTTTATTTTAGAGTTCGTTTGATTATAAATCCCCAAATTCGTTTTTGAGATGAGCCCTAGTAATCGAACTCAATCAATTCGATACTAGAACCACGAATTATCATAGGGTTATTCTTAATCGGCCTAGTTAGGGTGTTTAGGAATAAAAACTTACTTGATTTGATGCTGTTTCGATGGAGATCGATTCTAGACTTGATGTTCGGCTTGGTTCAAGATCAAATCGCCTAACCCCAGCTTGTTGCTTCGAATTGATGGGTGTAAATGGTTCTAATGGAGCCGATTATAGGTTCTGTTAGTGTGATTGTGGTAGTATTAATCGAATTGTGTAATTTGTATGTATAACATTGACGGTTACACCTTTTGAGTTCGTTTTTGGTTCAATTCGACGACTTAATGATCTTATAACGTATGGACACTGATAATAATCATTAATAGAATGATTAAGGTTAACTAATTTCGGTTTTTACTTAGTTTTAATGTGAAATTCGAACTCAATTAACAATTTGGCCGAATTTTGACTTGTAAAAGTCAAAATTGATACCAACAATCACTTACAAGTTTGATCTTCGCAAATTAAACACTTTGGAACTAATTTTGCTTAATTCTAACCCTTTAGGTTTGATTTTGTTCGATTACATAACATTTCGGTTTATTCTAGAGTTAACGGAGTTAATTCGAATTGCCGAATTGTCACTAATTGGGCCACTTAGAACATTGTTGGCTAGGTTAATCCTTTTGGGTCTAATAAATACAATTGGGCCTACCTTGGGCCTCATTGGGTCTACCTTGGCCTCATTGGGCCTACCTTGGCCTCATTGGGCCTACCTTGGCCTCATTGGGCCTACTTCTATTCAAGTGGGCCTACGAGGGTTAACGAGGTTAATTCGAAAATATCGGATTGTCACAAACAGTTGGTTCCACACAGACAAAAATTGTGAGTGAATATTCCTCCCGTTTTTTTCTGGCTTGCCAGAGCGACTTATAGCGTGACATCTCGCAAATTCCAAGTCAGCATTTATATTACTTTATTAATAATGTGTATTATTATATCATACGTGGCATTAGAATGCATGCATTGAGTGTGACACGTGGCACAACAATCTGAACATGCCGATAATCTAGGGAATTATCGCACAACACACGCACGTGTCTTGAATAACGAACGTTGGTGAACGGATCAAACTGGAGCACAAAACACTGCACTTAGGTTCGGTGAACCCAAATTAGTTAGAACAAAGCCTAGGTGTCGAGAAACGATGATCGTATTCGAGAAATACGAAACATTCGGTTCAAAACAATTAAATTGGGCCTATTGGGCTCAGCCGAGACCCATCGCGGTACGCGATGGGCACCCACTTGGGCTCTCGCGGTACGCGAAGCTTGAGCGGGGAAATTTGAATTCACCGAAAGGAGTCGCGGTACGCGACGGCCGATCAACTTCCATCACCGCGGTACGCGGCATGATTCGGGAACAGAAATTAATATTTTATTCTCCGCGGTACGCGGAGATACTTTTTGGGCGGTGCCGCGGTACGCGACAGGCCTGAGTTCGCAGAATCTTTATAAAATAAAGATTAATCATTTCTGTCGCCCCTACTTCACCTTCTCTCGACTGAACCTTATCATTTCGACCATAAACCCTCTGTAAATCTTCTAACAAGCACTTAGAAGCCATTATCATCCTTTGGGGAGCTCCATTGAAGCCTTTGGTAAGAGTTGAAGGTGGAAAGGGCAAGAAGGAAGCACCACCATTATTTGTGACGAACCAAGAGCTGTTCTCAGGAGGATTTCGAGCTGCTACACCTCTGACCAAGCTTCATCTTCACCTACTAAAGCTCTCTTGAGGTAGTTCTAACACTATTTCGAGGTTTTAGCACTTGTACACACACATGCAATGTGAATCAAGCACATGCACCACCATCACCACCTTGAGCACGAAATTTTGTGATATTATTGATGTTATTGCTACTGATTTAATGATCTAATGATGAATCATGATGAATTTGATTGCCAATGATTGATATTTGTTGATATTGTTATGAAATGATTACTTTTATCGACATGCATGTGTGATCAATGATGTTTTAGGTGATTTTTGATGTTGAAATAATCTTAGAATTGTTATATGAGATGTTCCACATGATTAGAATGGTTAACTATGTCAAGATTTGGCCATTTGGGGGTTGTTACTAATTTTAGTAACTTTATTGTTACAAAATGCGTGTTATTGATGAAATGACCACTTATGCATGTTTAGAGCTATATGTTATGCTTAAAAATGATGTTTATAAGTTAATATAATGATTATTGGTGCATTGGGATTATTAGAAGCATTAAGAATGTGATTTTTATGATTATTACTATAAATAGAAACTTTTTGTTACAATGTTGCTAGAGAATGATGAATTTGAGGGATGTTGTATGTTTGGTATGCATAATTAACCTTGTTATGATGTTGATAAATGATTTTAAGTCCTGAAATGGTTGAAAGATGTGTTTTATCAAAAGTTACTATAAATAGTAACTTTATTTTATAAAGTCTATGAATAGCAATATGTTTGTTGTAACGAATATGATTTTATGATAATTTAGGACTGGAGTAATGATCTTTAGAAAAGGCTTGTTACTAATCTTGGTTAAACATGCTTATTTTAGTAACTTTCCGTATTTAGAAACTTTTACGTGCAAACTATGTTAAATCGGCTATGTGTAACGAAGTGCTATTTGATAACATGCTCATTTAGGATAAATATGCATGCTAGAATAATCGGGATGTGATTTAGTGCATGACTTGCCTAATGTGGAAACTTTCCTAAAATAGGAACTTACTATAAATAGTAAGTTTCCTCATAAGAATGATTTTTGGTATCCGTACACCTCACACGACACTAAACCGCACAATACACGAGCACTTGATCCAAACCGTCACCAACGGGTCGTTAGGTCAAACACGGTCAACACGACCAACACGGTCAACGAATGGTCAACGAGACCCACAAAACAACCAGGAGTTGTTTAGACACGAATACGGTCCTGTGAGACCAACACAAATATGATCACAAACTTATAATACCTATGTGATATAGGTAACTACTAGCCGGCGAGCTACACTGTTCTCGTAAGAACACACGCTACTCAAACTCAGGTAAGTTTACAGCCCCACTTTTACTCTTAACTGTTTTACTAATCTTTTGGGGTGAGAATGCTATGCAACTGCTTTAGATATATGACTGGTATGTCGAAAAACTATTTTGAGTGTACTATTATCGCAACAAGTCCTCTCCACCCTTACCGTTAGTTGTGTACGAACGATTCGTTATTACGTAGTACTACCGGGTTTGACTAGCCCCACTCGGCAACAACGTTGACTGCGGTCATAACGAGTGTAATATCGATGTTGATGTCGGGTTCCGCGATGACCCGCAGAGGCAAATGGAAACAGTCGAGTTTCGGTAAGATGACATGACACACTCTACGGATCGTAGATCCAACAAAACTACTTAACATACCCAGTATATATAACTGTTTTACTGTTTTCCAATACTTAAACCTGTGAACTCACCAACTTTATGTTGACACACTTTAGCATGTATTCTCAGGTAACTAATGGAGCACACGCTAGGATGCGCACAAGGAAGCCTTAAGGAGTCTGGCTTGCATATAGACTCGTGTCCTAGGCATTGTGTGCATTGGAAATGTTTTAAAACAATTTAAACTTTTGTAGTGTTGGTTAAACAATTTACTATTCCACTACAACATTGTTTACTCATGAATCCGCTGCTTTTGATGTTAAACACATTTTCCGCTGCATATTCATTGAAAACTTGTATTGTTTTACAATCTGTGTGAATGTGTATCTCATATAGAGTCGTTCTATATGACCATAAGCTGTGATCCTGGCCACGTCACACTCACGTGGACTGACACCACAAGTGGGAATTTGGGGGTGTGACATATAGTATGCAACTTCATGTGCTCGTTAAATGATAAAGGGATAGGGTCAGGAATGCGTTGAACCATTCCAAATTGTCTCATAACCCTTTGTGGTGTATGAAATTCAACCACATCCCAATATATTAGAAAGCACTCGCTCTGCCAACTACGAATACCACTCATGCAAATTCCTGGTAGGAATCCAATCACCTCCTCGTAAGGTCTCCACTTGAACTGTTTTAAAAAATAGTATTAAATTCAACGAAAAATAATAAGTATAAAAAACACACAATTGAAATAATTTACCTCCCTTTCCCGTAAAGAATGCAACTGTGACCTGCATGCTCTCAGTGAATGTGAAACGACATCTTTATATGTAAATTTTTCACGGCACCTTCAAAACCATTTAAAAAAAGTTATAATAAATTACTTAATAAAGATTTTTACAAATATAACAATACTATTAAAATCATACATTGCACCATATGGTCTTCGGTTATCAAATCGATGTAGAATCGTCGGTGCAAGAGTAATAATTCTACTCCATGCCCACAACTGCAATATATACAGTGGTCTGCCAATGTTGCTGGAATTGCTCGATGTTGCTTTACAAAGGTTCATGTACAACATCGCTAACACGGCACTCCCCCAACTAAGGTGACCACACGCAGTTAAGTTTTCTAAATTATTTAAAATGGTAAGTGATACTATATTATTCGAAGAATCAGAAAATAATGTGCCACCGCACAAGTAAAGTATTATACAGCGTGCACATTGCATGCACTCAAAATCTAAAGCATTTTCAGAAAAATTATTATTTAAATGGTTAAAAATGGCTGTTAATTTTATAGCATTTCCTTTTAAATCGTTTTCATTAGGTGTCAAACCTAGCAATGTGTGACATCTAACGATACGATCAGCAAGGGAAGACGGTTCTTCACAGCCAGAAACAACTTCACCTTAGATAGGCAAACCCCACAAAACATTAACGTCTTCTAGGGTTACCGTCATTTCACCGATTGACAGATGAAATGTGTGTGTTTATGGACGCCATCTTTCGATCAGTGCTTCCAGTAAGCCATGATCGAGGTTACGGTAGCCAGAATCAATCACCCCACCAAAACCAGCAATGTCAATGTAACGTTTAACATTGTCCGTGATAGGGTTGCTGCTAAGAAAAAAAACTTTTGATTAGCACGCCTAAAAACCAATTTGGGAACATCCCTGTTATTAAATATATCGCGAGCCCAATATGAATCTTTAAGGAACAAAACATCATCGACAATTGGACCCGGATGCAAATCGTAACTCATTTTTAGTTGATAGAAATTTAGTTGAAAGTATGAAGTAGATGCAAATATTTGAGCTAGTATGTTTGAATATTTGTTTTGCGGATGAGGAAATTCTTGTGAATGCAATTGTTTAAATAGAAATTGAGATGAAACCGAATGCCACTTCGTTTGTCAATACATGCATGTGATAAAAGTATGTGATAAATACCACCTACCATCTGTGATATGCATGTAATAAAAGTATGACATTTTTTAAATGTATATGGAATGCATACATGCAATAAAAGCTTCCATATTGCTGCCAAAATGTAATAAATATGCCATGTACTGCCATCATGAAGCAAAAGTGGATGGAAACAAAGAACTTGTATCACATGCGCAATAGTCTGATGGAAATAAAGGCTGCATCACATGCATGAAGGAAATAACATACACGCGGTTATCCTCTAATCCTCGACTGATTAAGGCCGTGATTTACATATTTAGAGGGCTTCCGCTACCTCAAGTAGCGGAATGTGTACAACATGCATCTTTACCTCTTCCACGTTGCAAATGGTAGCCACATCACCCCTCTTCCGCTACCTCAAGTAGCGGAACACCCATTTTTAAAAACCAAACCCAAAACCACCTAAAAACCATACATGTGCACGTAAACAACCTATTTCAAAAAAAAAATTCCTCATTTAGAGCTTTATTTTAAAGTTCAAGCTCAACCGTTGAAAATTTTTCAATATTGAGCTCTGCTTGACTCAAGTCGTTTTGTAAAAATTATATATAAACAATAATTATTTATAAATATACACTTATTAAATTAAATATAAAATATATAAATAAAATGCTTATTTAGGTTGCGAGCCGGATCGAGATCGAGCTCGAGCTCATGTTTGATAGCTAAACAAGCCACATTTTAGAGCTTGAGCTAGTTCTCGTGCCCGTTTAGGTTTGATCGTTCGAGTTTTTAACTAATTCGATATTAAACAGTTCATTAGTTGATTTAATTTATTTGCACCCCTGTCTGTAATTCAAATATAATAAAGAAGGATAAATGTTTAATTATGGAAATGAAATTTTTAGTTACTTTAAACATAAATTTACCGGTGGCTCTCCTCTTTAGCCCAAAGCGGCTCTCGCTCCCCGCTTTCTCCTCTTGTTTGTGATTGGTGGGGAAGGTTTTTCATGAGGATGTGGTGATGATGTGGCATAGTGATGTGGCATAGTGCGAAAGGTTTTTTAAGTTGAGTAAGCATTGTGGGGTTTTAAGGTTTTCTGTGGGGTGATGATGTATCTGAAAATTTTGGTGGAAAAGGATTTCAGTGGGGTGAACAATATGGATGGTCTTATGACAAACCAAAATTAAGGAACATAGATGGTTTTTGTTAACTGACAGATTCACAGGTGAAAGGGTTCATTGTTGATGAGATTAGGAAGGTGCTTGGAGTTGTTAGAATGACAAAGTTTCGGGTCATATGGCTTTAAGTCTTTAACTTTGGTTTTATTAAAAAAACTAGGATTATCCCCGCGCGCGCTGCGACGCATTAAACCACAAAAAACAAATTTAAAAACTTAAAAAATATGAAAATGAAAATAAATCTCCCAGATAAGCGTACCTTAGCTAGAGGGTGAAAACTGAAACCCACATAGGGTGATCATTTTAGAGAGTGAAACATTCTTTCTTCCTTTGCAACTCTTTTTGTTATTCATCAATCCATCTTCATAAAAATCTTTTATTTTTGTTGGTTTCAAAAGAAGAAAATGAATATGTAAAATTAACTTGGGTTGAAATGTGTAATCTTCTATCGTCAGTCAAAGTCAAAACATAGAGGGTTGATCCGCAAACACTTTCTGCCTGCTTTTATAGATTTATTAGCATGTTAAGCATCCTACAAAAGAAACATCATCATAACAATGAATAAATTTCTCACTTAAGCAATTTAAAAGGTTGCAAACATTTGACCTATTCAATCCATTTGATCCATTCCCTTTCGAGTTGTGACTAAGAGTAGAAATTTGACTTCTCAATCCAAGATTGACCATTGTTTAAGAAAGACAAATTAAATAATAGTAAGTTATTAATATTTAGAAGACGCATGAATCGTGAACACTTTGTGATTCATCATTTCCTTTTAAATTCCAAATGAGATTTCATTGAATATTTAAGAACACAAACTACATGTAATCATCTAAATTAGTATTAATACCATGACTTCACATACAAGACTATTGAAACAACATGCAATGTTTAGTTCAACCCTTACATTGAGTTCTTCTTATTCTTTTTTAAGCAAATTTGCAGGAGTCGTCAAGTTCTTTTCAAGAGCAAGTAAGGCGAGTGTTATGTTGATGTGTTACCTTCATGTATGCTGGCTACCATGAGCTCGCTTCTGAATCTATATATGTAGTAAATTTGAATTGAAGTTAGTTCTTAATAGTCCTTGCAATCAAGTATTAAAAAAAGATTAGTGAAGGTATAAAATCATTTGTTATGAGTAAAAATGTTTAAAGTCTAGCTGAAACAATACAACATATTGCTCGCAACCTAAAAACTCTATTAGACATGAGCAACATGGCATCAACTTTTGTCTTCATTCACCTCTATCCCAACTATAAATCTCTGCACAATCAACCCAAGAATAAATCCTTGTTTAGCCACCCAAAATAAATCTTGTTGAATACCTAACAAAGGCAGAAAACAGTAACAAAGGAACAAAGAAAAAGTAAGTGCAGTTGTGTCATTGTTTAAAACAATCAATAGAAGATACCACCAACGAACCTTATATCAATAGATGACCAACAGGTATACACAACACATTAAAACCCCAAACACAGTAATACACATGCAAACATCTTCATAAAAGCCAGTAAGAGAGCCCATGAAAAGAAAATTGAAATAATATATTTTACCATAGGGTTGTAGAATGAAATTCATGTGCACTCTGCAATCAATACAAACAAACACACCATCAGACCTTCAAAAATAGAAATAGACAAAGGAAAAAGGGATTTGGGCTACCATCAAATACATATAAAATAAATGCGCCTTCATAAAAACCAGTAAAAAAACCGCACAAAATGAAATCAAAAGACAATGTTTTACCTAAGGGTTGTAAACAGGAACCCCCTGTTCGCAGCACAACGTTAGACATTCAAATAAAACAGACAGATGAAGAAGGGACCAGGGCTAGCACCAAAAGCGTATACAACTAACACAACAAACAACATTGATAATATCCAAATCCAAGAAAAATAATCGATTTATTGGAACCAAGAAACCCAAATTGAGGCAGCGTAAATATAATTTCAAACTTTGCAATCATCAACAAAATTGGGCTAATAAGTCATACAAACCTAATCCAATAACCAAAATTCCAAAAACGTGTGAAGATGTACCTGGAACAGAAACACACATTTGTGATCAAAGTAGGAGCCGGAGAAGAAAGCAGAACGTTAAAAACAATCCTAATCACAAACCCTTTCAATTGTAGGTGGTGAAATAGGTGAAGAAGCCAGAGGTATAGAGTCCAGGGTTTTTCAAACATCATACCTAAAATATTTCGATTATTGTTGCAGATAGTTTTCGAACTAGGGTGCTCCGGTGTAGGCATATTTCGAACTGGGGATGCTTCGGTGTAGGCATTCCTGCCCAGACGATCTGTGTGCAAATAGAGAAAGGGAAGGTCTTCTTTGAGACATAACTATAGCGAAAGAACTGCATAGTTGGCGTGGAGACGGATGTAGTGTAGGTGGAGACAGGTGAGCCAATGGTGGTGAAGGTGGAGACGTGTGCCGATGGAAATTACATTTAGGGTTCTTGATAGGTGTATGGTATGGTCTTCTTTGACATAGAGATCGAGTGTGAGAGGGGCTGAGAGTTGAGAGCCGTACCGGTATGGCGGTATGGGAGGAACCATTGTTAAACATGCTGCAGTAGGTTAGGAGGTGTGGTTAAATCACAAAAAGGAGAAAGTTTCCTATTCTTTGTGAAAACCCCACAACTTTTCTATTCATAAGCCACTCTCTTTTTAATATATATATATAATATTGAAATTATTTTTTTAAAAGTTTAATGGATCATTTCGGTTGTTTCTACTTATTAGTGACAACTGATACTGTATGTTTGTTTGTTTCGACTGTGTGATTAAAACTCCAAGTTTTGTCATTCTTGGTTCTCAAATATTCATTGTCAAAGAAGTGAGGCTTTAAACCATTAAATAAATAGTTCTCATGCTTTCCTCCCTCTATGTCTTGCAAAATTGTGAGTTGGGTAACATGTTAGAGCGGATACAAGTTAGAATGAGTTTTAAGCAAATCAGTTTAGGTTTATATGTGTTGTTTAGAATGTTGGAACCAATTGATAATCAAAGCAAACAATCACACAAAACACAACGCACAAACTTTGTTTGAAACTATCCAACGACGGCCTTTTCTTTTGATAAACTCAAACGGGAAATTCGATTAGAGACTCTTCATTAAAAACAACCATAAACCTATCTATTTATAATGCTAAACAAAACTAACATCTCCTAAATTAATGGACTAAACAGACTTAAAAATTAGGCTAATAAAACTTATCCTTTTATTCGACCAAGAATTAAATTCAACAAAGAATACAACAATTTCGTTCATGTTTAATTGAGTTGTAACTAAACAAATAATTTATTTGAATACTTTATAAAGATTTTTTTATTAAATATATTATTAATCATTATACCATTTAAATCAATTATATTCACATAGTTTTAAGTTTTAAGTTGCTTATCTTGACACGTATTGTGTTGAGATGTTACACTTCTCAATTCATTCTATGTCATAATGCTTTACATTTAAACCCAAAATACAACAATTATTTAGTATTTACCAAAATTTACCCATTTATCTTGTTATGTATCAAGATTGTGAGATCTTCATATTTCGTCTATGCGTCACAATCTCATTCCTGAAGCATGGGTGCCCAAGGGAGGGGCAAACCCGACCCCCATCCCGTGCCCATTTTTTAGGGGGCACAACAATTTTTATAAAAACGTATATATAAAGATTCATTCAAATGAGAATTAATAAGGCGAATCGAACTAAAAATAAGCATTTATAAACACATTATTTAAGGGATTCAAAAAAATCATTTTTTTAAAGTATAGGAAGTTACTTTCATATCCTTTAACTAAATATGTCCATTAGTTCGGTTAACGGTTTATTCGGTCTGGTTTAATATGTTTTCAAATTTTTTACCTATCAAAAAAACCGAACCGAATTCGAGAAGTGGTTTGGTTCTTATTTCGGTTAAAACAAATAAACAGATTGAAAGCCAAATAAACATCTTAAAAGTCAAATAAACCGATCAAATAAACCAAATTCAATCGAATAAACCGATTAAATCCAATAAACTGATCTGAATAAACCGAATTCAATCTTATACATTATTAATAAGATAATAAATTTAAATTTGAATTTGGTTTAATCGGTTAACCAAACAAACCAAATCTATAAAAAAATTGGACTTAAAAACTGAAATTTGAGTATGGTTAGGTACCGAACCGAAAACCGAATTCGGAATTTGGATACAACTAGAACCAAAACGAAAACCGAATTCAGAATTCGGTTCGATTTTTCAATTACGAATACGTTTCGGTTTTCAGTATTAAACGGTTTTTTGGTTTTTTGAAACCTCCACTTTGATATTTGAATTCGCTAGGAGCCTTTATTTTCTGACTCGTCCTGGACACGCCAATTCTCTGGGCCTCCCCTGTCCTGAAGAGTCATGTGGGGTCTTTCCAATCCACAAAACAGTCTTCCATCCCACGCCACATATAATTGATATCACTAGTTTGGTCTTGCAGTGTTGAGAAGTGTAACCACTTACACGACATATGTTTTGTTAAACATCATGACATGACACTCTAAGAAATTAACATATTTCCAAATTAACTTAGAATCCAATGTATTGATCGTGATACTTTAGGTTTTTTAATACCACTTGCGTCACAAATTTGACTTCCAATAAAGTTTAACATGCATGGTTTTATTATTATTTAAACACTAAATATGCATGGTTTGTAAACAAATGAATGCTGCAAGTCATATCTATGATTATATCTATATCTATTATAGTTAATAAATCAAAATAATTAAGAAAAACTTGTCACAAATCTAGGATATCTTCATACTATTTTTCCTACTTCTCTCTTTTAATAAAAACACAACTTTATTGAATGATAATTATATATTCTTTATTCTATTTTCCAATTAAAAAAAATTCTTAATATTTAAAAAATATATTGCATAATAGTATGAAGCACTAATCTATCTATCTATACTAATAAATAAAAATAATTTTAACATCATTTTTATTATTTAATCATCTATATTTATTATTTAGTTAGAGATATTTACCTAAAGATTAGAGATATAGATTAAGGATAATATATTATAATATGTATAATAAATAATATATGATTAATTAAGTGTATTTATAACGAAATTAATTATTTTTATGAAAGATTTTAAAATATTTTTAAACATTTAATGTGACTGAATGATGAAAGTATACGAGACTTTTTCAACCCGTGTAATACATGAGATTTTAACCTAATTATATAATATATAAAAATTTTCATATCTAAAAATTTGTTTCTCCACTTCTTTTGCTCTCATATTCATTATTTATAAGACATCTTTTAATTTTTTTTCTAGTCTCTTATATTAAAAAATAACGATTTTATTTAATTTATTAAATAATATGATTACATCATACATTAATTTTATTATATTTTTATAAAACTATTTGAAAATATATGATATAATATTTAAAATAAATAATTTTGAATTTATTTATATAATATGTGTAATACATGGATTAAACAGAAATATGATTAAAATTTCGTATAATTTAATATTTATCTTATTTCTTTAAGCATTAGTTTTTTTCAAAAATAATTTATGTATACATTTTGTTTTGAAAAATTTTACATTTAATAATAACTAGTAAACTATGTGCCGCGCGTTGCGGCGGTATCAAAACGTAAAAAACTCAGAATGTATTTCAACAAATAAAAACGTAGTATATTTGACCCAATCCATCTCCTAAAGAATTTATGTTGAAACGTAAACCAACATAAAACATATATAAAAATACCGGACTTGTTTTCGAAAATTTTTTACATCAAAACATGTATCAACACAAATTTATACGGAATCTTACATAAAAATAAACACGTAAAAATTATTATTTTTAGACAAGAAACAAAAGAGGTAAATTATAATTTTAGAAACATGAGGTAGTTAAAGTAACACTTTATAAAATGTTAAAACAATTGAGGAGATGAAAGTGATAACTCCGAAAACATAGGATGAAGATTTAAAGTTTAGAGATCAATTATGATGACGGTTACTTTTTTGTGGGTAGGGGTGTTCACGGTCCGGTTTCAAACCGCGAAACCGCCTAAACCGTTCATCGGTTCGGTTTTACGGTTGGTTTTTTTCAAACATTCGGTCGGTCGATTTCAAAAGTTTAAAACCGTAATAAACGGTTTGGTTCGCGGTTTTCATAAAAAACTGGTCATAAAAAACGGACCGGACCGGACCGTACATGTGTGTTCACGCGTATATATAAATATAGATATACACATATACACATAGATATATCGGTATATACATATATAGATGTTTATATTTAACGTAATACTTTTGACCCAACCTAGTTATCTTCTAAAAAAATTTATGTTGAAATGTAGACAAACAGAAATATATATAAAATACGCACAAAAACATACTTCATTTGATCCGAATCATTTATAAAGAAATTTTGTATCGAAAAGTGGATCAACATGAATATATACGAACTCCTACGTAAAACTAAGCACATGTCAAATTATCATTTTTAAATAAAGTACAAAAGGGATAAGCTGGAAATTTTAGAAATTCAAAGAAGTCAAAAAGACGAAAATCATGACCCGAAAACATAGGGTGAAGAATTAAGAAATGAAAGTAAAAATCCAAAAATTTAGAAACCTAAGTATGGTCAAAACGACATTTTACAAAGTTTTTAAAAAGTTAAATGGGTAAAAATTGTGAATGGTAAACAAAATACAATGTTTTCAGAACCAGACCGGATATCGAACCGGTCTCCTTACCGGTCAGAGGTCCGACCGGATTTAAGAGCCGGATGATTTTATAAACATTTTATAAATATATATATATATATATATATATATATATATATATATATATAATAAAATAAAAAAAAGGCAAACATCAAGTTAGTTGAAAAAAGAATCCCAAATTGCTGCATTCCCACATTGCTCACTGCCTTTATTCTTTGGAGTCTCAAATTGCTAAATAAAGGATCCCACATCGACCCAGTGAGAAAATCAGAAGCTTCCTCCACTTAATAAATTAAACTCACTTCTGCATTGTGCCACAATGCCCACGGTTCAGCCGTTAAATCCGGTTCTCCGATTAAGCTTTCCAATGTAAAAACGTCCGGTTCTTTGACCAGCGGCTCTCCCAGCTAAAATTAACCGGCTAAGCAATTGGTTTCCGGTTGAACCAGTAAAAATTAACCAAATTTGGCTCGGATGGGATTATAACCCTTGCGCCTCTCATAGGGTCATTGTTAGCTTTACCAACTCCACTAAAGAAATGTTTGTGTGTATTTGCTGAAATATTTTTATTTAAACAATAACTTGAAAAGTGAAAACTCTCGCCATTCGACGCCGTTTCTTTTTATTATATAGGTAATTTGGTTTATTAAAAAGTGTGTTTTTATCATATTAATATATTTTAAACATATTAAAAGATATTTTTCAATTTAAAAATAAATAAAATTAATATTTAATATTATTATATTGGCAAGGGAATTAGGATAATCCATACGGGCCCCTTAGTTTGGTCCAACATTACCCTTTTATCCATTACTTTCATCTAGGACCATAATCTTCTTCTTGATCTGCTACTTCTTGATCTGCTATTCTGCGACTCCACGGCACAGCATCACCAATCACTCCTCAACAAGTGGACAATTATACCAATCAACCAGTGCCACGTTGCAGTTATACAACAAAGCCAAATAACCCTATAATTGACTATACACACTCATGGCAAGTATTTTCAGAATCAAATCGTAACACAGGTGGTCCCTCTAGCAGATGACCGTTGGTTTCTATTGTTAAATTTTATAAAATAACCATTATACTCCTTGCACTTCTCTTCTCTTTCTCTCACCCCTTCCCCTTCTCTTCTCATGACCTACCAAAGATTGAAGCAATCCTAACCCTAGCTCTGGTCTGAGCATCGGAGGATTTATGCAGCAATGATTTGTCTTATTTAGTATAACAAATGTGAGCTTCGTGTGATTATGCTTATCGAATTCCGCTTCAGATGACCGGAGCAAAGATTTCAACGATTTTCAGGTGATGGCACGTGACAGATCGAAGTATGTGAGGTTCACATGACCTATTCATTGAATCAAAATGTCCTGTGTTTAAAATCATTGTACTCAATGTTCATATTGTGAAGGTGTTCTACTTCGCAAATGATGTTGGCCACGTAAAACCGGAAAAACACCAACGATTATAACGGTGCCGAAGAACGTTCACGCCACAACTGGAGCAATACGTAATAGCCCATGCTAGCATTTCTTGAGACTCAAACGCTTCGATTAATGATGGAAATAAGGAGTGAGGTTTCTGTTTCAGTTGTTTGAGAACTTAAATTTCCCACTAGCGATCAACGTCTGTCTGGGAATGGAGCATTTTCTCGACAACTTTGAGGGGGAATCGATGGGAGCATTCAATGTGTGTTCTGAATAATCATAATGAACTAGTTAATGAGTTCATTGGGATTTTCCTACTGGTCCATGTCATTTCAGAGTTTGCCTCGATTTGGTATCGCTCTAGCGGGCCGCACCGAAACAATGCTAGATCTAACTTTTTGGTCATTAAGGACGATGGGTAAGTGATGTAGTTGTGAACAAGCAAGAGTGTACCCATGGCTCCAACTCCATTAATGGAGGTTGAAAAGAGTAGTGGTGTGGTGTGACAAAAGGTTGGCAATTGGACATGTTAGAAGATGAAGTATGTCTGATTTTTGTAAAGATGAGGTTGTGTGAAAACAAGTGTATTGGATAAGTTTTGTCGTTTAGTAAAGGACATTTTAACCATTTTACACTTATTTAACAAAAAGTAAGCTACATTTTTACAAATAATTCGGACTGCCGATCTAAAATCAGAGAAAAATCGACATACAAGATGAACCAAACGTGTAATTAAACTCTATTGATGTTATCTTGTTTTTGGGTGAACCTTAAAAACGACGAAATGGTGCGGTTGTAAAAACATTACACGGTACCAACCACGTCTTTCTTCCGCAAATCATAACGTTGGCAATCGCGGGGTCACAAGCTTCGATTGTGGACTCTGTTAACTCTCTATCATCATTTGGTCCCCTCAATTTTGTGCAAATTGTTGTCCTCTATCCAACAATTTTATATCAGGTACGCACTGAGTTTGCTACTTATGTGTTTTGTTATGATATTGATTCCAATATCGAATTCGGTATGACAATTTTGATGTTACTGAATTAGATCTGGAGAAAAACTGTAAGCGATTCTTATTTTGCATCATTTTCTTAATTGTTTTGATTTTAAAGTTGGTTTATGATGTGATTTTGCCATGGATCTTCAGATTTTCACTTTAAACCTAGCACAATGGGTTTAAGCTGTAATTCGGCATGCATCTTAAGATTTTGGATGTTAAAGCTGTGATTGTTGTAGGTTGTATGTAATCGATTAATTGTAACTAAAAAAGTTCAACTAGAACGAGCTTGAACAATCATTCTGCAAAAAGAAAAAAAAATTAGCTTGATTTATCTGTTCTAGGGTTTTAAATCTTTTGTTACTAAATGATAACTGTTACTTATGGTGCTGATTGTTTGGCATTTGCCTTTATGCTAGCAGCTTACTGAATCAGACTTCCTGTGATAATTAAGTACTAATGGCTAAAGTTCATGGGATCATATACTCATCGGTTAAAAATCCCCAAAATCCCAGAATAATTAGTAATAATAAAGGGTTAGTACTGAAGAAATTTAGCCATGGCCAACTTTCTATGTTGAAGTTATCTAGCAAGGAAAAATTGAACTCATGTGAACGTTTTAATGCTTTACCGTCTTCTTCTTTCGTATGTCGGTCAAGAGAAACACAAACTGCAGAAACAGAAGAATGTGTCAGTCTCAATGATGATTGCTCAGATAATTTCAGGTAAGGATGATTCAAGAATGCTCCATTTGTTTCAAACGATATTTACCTTTTACTGTTTAAGTCGAATGCCCTACTTTAATGTTCAATTTGTTCACTGTAAATTCCATAGCAGTCAAAGGCGTTAAGGCAGCAAAACCACCCTTGTATCCATCCAAGCGCAAAAATTTCAAAACATCAGGCTCAAAACTTCAAAATACTTGGAAAAATGTGCCTAAACTAGGCTAAGACAGCCTACGGGATCCAAAAAACTGTCTAAACCAGCCTAAAGTAGACCAAACTAACATAAAACATGTATAAAACAGTAAAGAGCTAAAAATGGCATGGAATACATGTGCACCTTGTTTATTTTGGATGCACTCTTTTTTCAAGCGCCTTGTGCCTATGGGATACCAATAGGCTCACCATTTGCTCCTTGAGCATTTGACTACTATGGTAAATTCTATGACCATGAAGATTTACATTACATAAATATCATCTAAACTTTTAGATGTAGTCACATATGCATCATAGTCCTTTTAGATGAAGATCATGATTCTTTCTCATATAGCAGAACTCAAGGCAGAAATGAACAACACATTCATCCCAAGACAATTAGCGATAGAAACCGAGCATTGGCCGAAGCTTGTAAATTTGCATGTAATGATGCTAGATATGTCAACGAAAGGGCTAAAAACGACATTTTCTTGCTTTCTCGGTAAGTATGAGAACAGGAGATTAATCTTTTATTTGCTAGTTGTAATTTTGTATGTACAAGAAATGCTTGTGGTATTTGGTGGTGACAATTTTGACCATATGCTTATGAATGGATCAATTTGTGTTTGGTTTTGTCTCAAACGGATCAAATCAAATCACTTAGCTAAAAGGGCACAGGTTGAAAGTTTGCAAAGATTTTAATTTACTGTTGATAGCATAGTTTACATATAGGTTCTTAAAACCAATCTGCAGTTTTTTCTAGGAAACTGATGAGAATTTCTTGTGTTATTAGTGAAATTAGAAGATTGGATGCTCGTGCACGCCAGGATGTTGCTATTTTGGGATCGGGATTTTTAAAACTTGATGGTAATATTCTTTACAAGTCATAAACATATGATGCAAAGTAGATATGAACTGATATTCATCAGGGTATAACAATGTTGATCTTCAAACACTTTCTGGCTCCTGCCAGCTGCTTTTGTTCTGTTTTAACTTTTACAACTAATAACATGACCAGTCTAAACCTCTGTGGGTTTCTTTAGTTTCAATAAAACATATATAATAACAGAGATCTTGGCCCACTAGTTTTTAATCACCTTCTTGCTTGGTAGCTCGAGCAAGGGAGGACACAGAAAGAATTGACAATGATGTGAAGAAAAGAGCTGAGCATCTTCATCACATTGCCCTTGTATGTAACAATTTATACTTGTTTGCTTATCTAAGAACGTTAATCCCATTTTTTGATGAAATTAAGTTGTTAACAGATTTTAAAAAACAAAGCTCACTCTAAATTAAAAAGTGTTGCTGATCGACATTGGAGTGATGGAGCTTTGGAGGTGCTTCTTCTGTTTGCTACATCTTTTCTTTTTCTTTTTCTCTTCCTTTTAAGTTTTGTCGTTTGGGAAATATTGTTTTGGTCTATCAGGCTGATATTAGGCGTGCTGACTATATAGCCAAGCAACGAGCAATGGAAGATGCCCTCATGGCTTTGGAAGTATGTTTTTTGGTGTGCCACTGCATATTTTAAGGAAATCATTTGTCTTTTTGTCTTACTTCAAAAAACCTATGCAGTTTATAAAAGATGTACATGACATGATGATTAGCAAAATGTACGAACTGTAAGTTCCTCTATTTTAAAAGTGTACCTAATGAGGCTCAGTGAACTGTTATCCAATTATATACATACATGGATTTGCCCAATTTGAAAGACAACTTATTTGACCTCAAAAGTATTATTTGTTTCCAAATAGAATAAATATATTGGATAACAGTGACAACTGACAACATCAGTTTATTCACCTGTTACTACCTTAAGTACTGAATAAATTGTTTAGAAAAAATGGAGCTCTATCTTCTAGCGACATGGCAAGCCAAATAACACTTGAAAAGAATGGAAAAATCCTGAACTTTCTTCCTGAAGAGGTGTCAACTGATCGCATCACTGCTATTCAGGTTCGTCATAAACCACTTGCTTTTCAACACAGCTTTGTTTGTTGTTTTTTTTTTTTTTTTTTTTTTTTTTGGGGGGGGGGGGGGGGGGGGGCATTGGATTTGTGTTTTGAAACTAATTCTTTGATATTGAATGGTTAGAATCATTGGTTACCTATATGATAGGAGGCTGTGTAAGATAGCATTGTAAAAAACCATATAATTAGATGTTTTCAGCCATTAGTAAATTCTATTTATTTATGGAACTAGTTGATACAAGACCTAAAAATGTGTGTACAAACCCTCACTGTAGAGGAGAAGAGGGCATACCAAAACTAACATGGGATGAGAAGATTAGGCAAGATTTGATAGACTTGCACCTCTTGGAGGACATGATCGGTGAAGTTCTTGGAGACCCTTGAATCCCTGATAAAGGTTGGGGATTTTTAGGGAAGCATATATATATTTGGTTTGTTTGTGGCTTAATGATTTGGCTTGTGCATCACTTAGGTTGCCTTTAGAGTCATAGGTGTGCCTTTAGACTTAGGTGTGCTTTTAGTTTTAAGTGTGCTTTGTTTCTAGGTTTGCCTATAGATTTAGCTACCTAGCTACTTAAGTCATAGGGGTTTTTATGCCCTATTGTATCCTTTATCTTAAGTTATATTGTGTGACATGGTTTAAAAAGGCGAAATGAGGCACGCACCTTGAGGCGTACGCCTTGGCCGAGGTGTCTAGAAAGGGCGTTTGAGGCGTAGCCTCGGCAGGGGAAATCGGAACTTAAGCCTCAGGTAGGTCGGGGCGGTGAGGCTTAAGCCTCACCACAGGCGGACACAACATCTACTTCGATTCATGTTCCAATTTGCTTTGGATTTCGGTCTCTGGTAGCTCCTCGCCAAGATTGCCTTTCTTGATTCGAAACTGACCCAATTGATGACATCCATGAGGTTGCAAGAGAGGCTGAGCTGCGGTTACAACCTTGAATGATGAACTGATCGATCAAATTGGCTGAATTAGACATGTAGACTTAGGGTTAGGTGGTGTTTAAAAGAAGAAAGAGGGAGAAGAAAACGTGCGTATGATACGCATTAGGTTTATAAACTTTGATATTTCAACATCTAACCCCCTCAATCTTTATCAGTAAATATTTTGCTCTCCAAACTTGAGCTAAAAATTAAAATACTGCTTTTTGTTGTATTTATAGCTTTTATATATAGTATAAAATTAATGCTATATATGTACTTAAAAAGTATAAAATTAATAAATTTTTTAAACTTATGCCTCGATCCGCCTCGAGGCTCGTTTACGTTTTTTTAAACCTTGTTGTGTGATACCTGTTATGGTCTTCTTGTATGTTGTATTTTCCTTCTATAAGAAGGGAGGTTTTCTAAGACAAGGGGTTTCTCTAGGAGCAACATAATATATCCCATGAGATAGAGGTAAGGTTTGCCTTTATTTTACCTTCCGTAAGACCTTACTATTGAGTGGAATTTTGTAGGTATATATGTTTATTTGGGACCAAAAAAAAGCCTTATTTATGTTTGTTCATTTAATCATTGCATGTAACAGATTATTAAAAACTGAGTATCAGAAATCTATACATCCCCTTATTGGCATGTTACATGTCAAACTAGATATGAATATGTGGAATATATTCAGGAAGCTTATCAGGATATGGCATCTGCACTCTCAGAGGCTGATGGAATTGACTACAGTGACCCTGAAGAGGTGAGCCCAAAAACAAAAAAAAGACCAAATTTATAATTTGAAAGTTTGGGGATTGCTGTCAGTGTAATAATATCTTTTTTTCTTTATACACATGTTTGTAGCTTGAGTTATTGGTTGCAACACTGATGGATCTTGATGCAATGGATGGAAAAGGTAGTGTATCATTATTGGCAGAGTGTTCAAGTTCTCCAGACGTCAATACAAGGTAGATCCCTTATTTCTCAAAAAAATTTTACTTCGTAAGGCTTGTTTTTCATTATCGCAACATTTTAAAACTATGTTTTACTTACCAAGATGGTGAATGGTATAATAGTTTATAACAGTGCACTTATGCTTAGGGTAAACAAGTCAAGCAATAAGCTTGAGTAAGGGGCCGTTTGGTTGGGTCTGAATCATTAAGTGTTGAATAGTTCATAATGTCTGAATAAAACAAAAAAAAATCTAGAAACGATCGGTTAAGAGTGTTTGGTTTGGTTAGACGATGGTGGGGCAGAGGTCGACGATCGGGAGCGGCGGTGGGGCAGAGGTCGATGATTGGGAGACGAGGGTTACGATCAGGAGCTAGGGGTGTTCAAATTCGGATATCCGGAGATTCGAATATCCGAAAATTTCGGATAGTGGTTTTCACTATCCGAATCCGAATCCGAAATTTCGGATATCCGAATTCGGATATCCGAAATTTCGGATTCGGATATTCGTTCGGATATCCGAACTCTAAAAAAAGAAAAAAAAAAAGTAAAAAAATACATCCGGATATCCGAAATATCCGAAAAATATCCGAATATCCGAAAAACTATCCGAAATATCCGAAAAAATATCCGAATATCCGAAAAACTATCCGAAATATCCGAAAAAATATCCGAATATCCGAAAAAATATCCGAATATCCGAAAAATATCCGAAATTTTTCAAAATTACTATCCGAATCCGAATTTCCGGATATCCGGGCTTTCGGATATCCGAACTTCCGGATATCCGAATTTTCAGAAATTTCGGATACGGATTTTTGGATATTTCGATTTCGGATTCGGATACGGATTTTTTTGAACACCCCTATAAGACTATCCACAGCGGTCACCCCACTGAAAATCCTTCCCCACCGAAATTTCTCGCCACGTCATCACTCCACTGAAAACCTTAAACCCCACAGTGGTCACCCCGCTGAAAATTCTTCCCCACTATTCCATTGGATCAATCAGAAAGCAGAAAAGAGAGAAAGGGAACGGGGAGCGGGGGCCGTGGAACCCTCCCGGGCGGGAGCCGTGGCTGCGGGTGGCGGTGTTCCCGCTGCACCCCGCCGAAATTGATGAGGCCGCCGGGGCAGCGGCTTAACCGCTGTGTGTAGTCTAAGGAGCAGCCATTCAACCCTCTTTTCTTCCATTCAGACCCATCTCCAAGTCTGAATCATTCAGACCTCCATTCAGACCTTTCCTTCCGTTCAAACCTCCATTCAGATGTTGAAACAAACGGTCAGATTCAGACCCATTCAGACCTAAACAAACAACCCCTAACTTAAGAGAACTCAAGCTTGGCTCGTGAGTGATTTTTCAAGCCAGAGGCTTGTTTGTTATATATAATCTATTGAAGTTATTAAATTTTTTTATTTGTCTACATATGAAATTGTTTTATGTAACAACACAATACATATAGTTATAAATAATAGGCTCATTAGCCCAATACAGCCTGGTATATGAAGCTCTGATTCTAGCCTTTTTATTTAATACCCCCCCCAATTATAGTTCGAGCTTGGATTTGTGCTTGTGCTCATTTAAGCCCTGCTCAGATTAAGCTTTTAGCAAGCCAATCTCGTGTAGCTCATGAGTGGCTTGGGTATAAGTTGTTTAACTATATTTTTTTTTCTCAAAGCTTTCTAATGTTCAATTGTTGCTTTATATTTCAGAAAAGCATTGGCTAATGCCTTGTCGGTTGCACCATCGATGTGGACTCTAGGAAATGCAGGCATGGGAGCCTTGCAGGTAACCATTGATCTCAAATAGAGGTGACAAAATGAGGGGTCCATTTAAAAGGTCAAAACAGTTAGATTTAGTAATTAGTACGTTAATATGATTACAAAAACTACTTTATTACACTAATAAACTAGCAATCTGATCTAATTTACCATACAAAACGACATTGGAGCTTGTATGCATAAATGTACTTTGTTCTCATTCATAAATCACTAATCCGAAGGGATCATCTCTTAATCAGGTTTAAATTACTTGGTTGCCTACAAATTGGCATAATTCTTAGACCATCTTCCTGTGTATTTTATCATGATAAAAGGGTAACAAACAAACATTCCCTGTATATTCTCACTGTACAGTAGGGTCTGGGGGGAAGGATGGACACAAACCTTACCACATCCCAGTTGGGATAGAGAGGTTGCTTCGAAGGAGTCCCTGACTCAAAGTTGTCGTTTGAAGTTAGTCATCCTAAAACTTTTAACGTTATTTTCACAAAATAAGTAAAATAACGTTAAAATTAATGCAATTTTACTTTGGCCCCTTTGAGGGCCCACACATTGTGTACACCGAAAATGGGGCGTATCATGATTAAATGGTATTTTGAACATGTATCTGACTCAAAAAGTCGGTGTGGTTGTAGAGACTGGCAGAAGATAGCAACCCAACCATTGCGGCTGCAGCATCTAAAACCATATCAGAACTGAAGAGACAATGGGAGATAGAAGAAGGTGACAACTACAGATTTATGATGAATCAAATTCCCTTGTGGGATGCTGATTACAAAATACGTGATGGTGATGATGATAATGATAATGAAATAGCAGATTAATCTTAATGTTTAGAAAATTAATATAAATGTAGATAGATGTCTCTGTAAACCGAGTAATTTTATCCCGACTTTCTTGTTGCATAAGATATAGATTACAGTTCGCCCTATAAATAGGGACAGAATCAAATAAAAACGATGTTTTTGCCTAAAAATATAAAGGGATTCTTTTTTTTTTTTTTGTACCGAATTTTCATGTGTTTTTAGGCAAAAACGTGTTTTTATCAAATCCAAACCCTATAAATACAAATATATATTTTTTTTTATGATGCATGTATCAGACTGCTCAAGTTTGCTATTGTAAGAATGAAACAACGAAATTTACTTTTAACCTAGTAATAGCATTTTACCTTTTGATTTTTCTAAATTTATTTTTGAATTTTAAATATATTGATTGTTCTTGAATGTATGAACACAATCCCTTGAATGCAGCTTCTTGGTCTAAAGCTGTTAACATTGAGTTTTACTTCTAAAATTAGGGGGTCGAGGGACGTCATTAGTAGATAAAATTGTCTTTATAAACACTATTTAATTTGAATTTTTTATACAATTTTATATTTTTATACTGTTTATTCTTACTTTTAGTCTAGTGTTTATAATAATTTTTAGGTAACTTGCAAATTTATAACCATTTTTTGTGATATGCATGAGCATTTAATGTTGACCTCAACAAGGATATGAGTATAAGGCCTTGTTTGGGATTGATTATTTAACTTTAAAATGATTTTTTATCAAAAGTGTTTATTAACTTATGATTTTTTGAAATAAAATTTTAAAAATGTGTTTGGATTAGCTTTTTTAAAATAAATTTTTAAAATTACCAAAAAGACATTTTTTTTATTGACATCATTTTAAGGTTATTGTGTAAAAGGTAAAGAGTATGATAGATTTGTAATTTTATGTCAATAAGTCATAAGTCATTTGAAAAGCAAGAACTGTTAGCAAGAATTATTAGCTTTTAAAAAATAACTTATTAGTCCTCAAAATTTGGTCTAGTGGTAAAAGACCCACACTTTCTATTGAAGGTTGTGGGTTTAATTCACATTATTGTCAATATTTTGTGAGACATGGCAATGACATGCGACCCGGGCTATCACCCGGCTTTGTGTCCGAGCCAAAAGGGTTTTACGCGGCAAGGTTAAAGCTTCCTGCCCGGTTTTTCCCTGGAACGGTTGGTTGACGAGTCTTCGACTCCAACCAACTTGACCCGTCAGGAGGCTTGGGTGGAGCCTCCGCTGCAATCGCAGCATGGGGGGCCTCTCTAATGCCACAGAAAACGCACCGCTACAATTGTAGCATGAGTGTAAGGCTGAGGTCTCGATACTCAGTCACTGCACTCTGAGGCAACGGTCTTACCGTTGCATCAACCGCCGTTCTAAAAAAAATAAAAAATAACTTATTACTCTTTTATAAAATGTCATTTTCAAAAGTCCTTTTAAGTTTGATAAACAACTTATTGACTTATTGACTTTTTGAAAAAACTAATAAGACAATAAGTTATTTTTAGATGAAATCCCAAACAAGGTCTAAAACTGAAAATAAAAGTCATTCGAAACCAAGATCGTCTAGAAAAAACAGGCAAAGCGTTTGTCAACAATGGTTCAACACATGTCTATGATTTTTAATTAATTAATGTTGCATTAAAGTTTTATTATGTAGTTTGTTTATTTTTTTGAACGACAAATGTTATTTTCTCGTAAACCATTCCAAACTAATTACATCGTTGCATGGGTTAAAGCTTTAGTATGTAGTCTATTATGTAGTTTATTTATATTTACAATTAGTTATTATGTTTTTGCTAATTTAAAAAATAGAAAAATAAATAAAAATAAAAGCAAGATTTTTAAAACATGAGGATAATCAAAACACATATAAAAACTAAAAGTGAAAAACTGACAGCAAAAAGAAATAAACAACATTTTCAAAATTTTGCTATTTAAAGTTCAAGCGATTCACATGTTTAGAGACAATTAAAATATTAAATTTGGTTATTAGGTATTTTAAGCTTTTTCTTTAAATACATTTTTAATGGCAATTAAATTTTTCTTGAAGTGCATATATTGCTCAATTAGTTCTACCCTGTCCACTAACAATGCGTTTTAATATATCTAGTTTCTATGAAAGGAATTTTATACCCTCTTAATTTTTTTTATATGAGATATTGGGTACGAGTCTTTTTGAGAGCAATTTGCTTCTAAATGAGCATGCGATTTTCTCAATAGACATAGCCTAAAGATGTTGGTTTCAGGAGTAGGAAACCAGATACATTACCTAAAGAAAATGCCAGTGAAGAAAGACCCTAAGGCACTCTTGGTTCTTTGTTGTTTTAAAAAAAAAAACAATATCCAATTTTTTTATAAATACATGTAACTATTATAAATTTATATATCTTTAATAATGCTTCTTTAATAGTTTACTGTTTGTCTCTTGGCCTCCCATAACCGTAACAATCACCATCCATATATCCCCCCATAAATCCAGCTCTCATATCATCTCGAACCAAACCACACCACAAGCCATGGCTAACCCTTCGGCTGCATTCGTCCTAACCCTTGCTCTTGCAACCATGTCCATGTTGGTCCACACACGACCTTTAACCAACACAACAACAACTGGTGCACCATCTTTAGCAGCACGACTGAAGCTCGAGTACGGTGATGATGGTCAAGATGGTGGTTCACCGGGGTGTTGGGATACATTGTTCGAACTCCATGCATGCACCGGAGAGATCATACTCTTCTTTCTAAATGGTGAGACTTATTTAGGGACCGGATGTTGTAGGGCGATCGAGGAAATTGAAAAGAAGTGTTGGCCATCTTTGATGAAGTCACTTGGTTTCACTTCAGAAGAAGGTGATATATTACGTGGTTTTTGTGACCTTGAAGATGATAATGATGATGTTCTAACCGCTCCACCTCCACCTCCGCCACGAAACACCCCACCTCCTCCTCGGACCGCCAATACAACCACCGGCTAGTAACTATTGCTTGTTTTGAGACCAAAGCACAAGCATGGATAATGTAATAAAGGGCTTTTGTTTTGAATAGTTGTGTTCCTTCTAGTTAACATTTATATTATGGCCTACTTACTATAGTTAAGTCTTTATTGTGCATCTACCCTTCCTTTATACACCTGCTTTTCTTTTTATCACAAGTTTTTTTAACTGCATTTGGTCCACCAACATTACCGAGTATGAACTTCTAGGGTGGACTCGAATGTATGCCCTATAGCATCAAATCTGAAGGGACAGTTGAAATCTCGTCTTAGATGTATGCGTCCAAGCCGTTCAAAAAAAATATACAAATTATTGGTATATTAATTGGGGAGTATATTGTTTACGAAATAATAATTTAATATTATTCATATTGTATTTAAAATGTTTTAGTTTAATATAAGTTTGTGTTATAACTTACACTAATTTTAGAAAATGATTATAACCATTGAACTTACTAGAGTTAAATCAATAAAAAAATGATGGATTTGAGCTAATTTTGCCTAAAATTACGTTTTGAAGAACGTAAGTTAATTAATTAACTAAATTGATAAAAATGATTTCAAATGATCAATTATTCTTTCATGGATGTATTTACTATTTAGACCATAAATTTCTTTATGATCAATGTTAATTTAAGTTAATGATTTGTAAATCCACTCTAAACAAACTTGGATACGAATAAACTACCCATTGGCACAACCATGCCAACCTAAACCGAAAACGTTTAGGAATCACTACGTGACATACCAACCAATATATTTGAATATCTATATAAACAAATTGTCTCATAAATTCTTGCTTTTGAATGAGGTTTTGAAAGAAAAATAAAAACAAACCTTACACTATCCTAAAATAAAATGAAGAAGTTGCTAACGAGAA
Source organism: Mikania micrantha (assembly GCA_009363875.1). Classification (NCBI taxonomy): domain Eukaryota; kingdom Viridiplantae; phylum Streptophyta; class Magnoliopsida; order Asterales; family Asteraceae; genus Mikania; species Mikania micrantha. The sequence goes on along the minus strand of CM018694.1, from coordinate 54,713,816 downwards.
AGAGGTGGGAGATCACAGTTGAGGTGCTTTAAGAACATAACATATGTCTTTGAAACCTTTATTTATTAGCCCTATTTACAAGCTAACATATTTGATTCTACTTTAATTTAATTACTAATCATATAAACTAAATAAATAAATAAAGTAAATTCTAATTTTATACCTATTCTGAAATTTGAATCTCACATATTAGACTGCACGAAAGACACTCTTGTTAGAGCTTGAACTTATTTTATAAAAGATATAAGCCTCTACAAACAACGCTAGTCTAGCTTTTAACAACAAAAGTTAGCTAATCATGTCTTTTTGTATATCTTAATATCCTTCCAACGAGATTCCATACATAATGAACCATCATTTTGCGAATAGACTCCACATTTGAAATAATGGGATTTTCCTTCGCGACCGGGTCCGTCATACTTAAGGACCCTGTCTACGTAAACTTTAACATTGTTGAGGTCCACATCGTGTATAACATTTAAACGGAACCACTTGTCATCAAGATTAGATAAGATAATTGGATTTTGGTAATAGTAAAGATTGTTATCATAAACCCTAAGCATTGTAGTTGTAGCCGATGGAGGGTTTGACCCAAAAACTTGCATTATGACCACCCCAGAGGTCCCATGAGGAACGTATCCAAAAGCTTCAAATTGCCAAACACCCGAGGAGTAATCATAACCCTTCAAACCAATGTAAAATATTAATTAAGGGTTTGGTTATTCACGAACCCAACTTTTTATTTTAACACCTTACCGACCCTATATGACTCGTATAATCAGATATGAGGAGTCTAGCACCCTCTGGCACCCACTGATTCGATAATAATTGGTCTTGTATACGCCTCGTATCGGACCTATACGCCACATATAGGCATATAAGAGGCGTATAGGGTTCTCATTATTGAAATTAAGAAATTCTGACATACAATGATTGACCATATATACGCCTCGTCAATGCCTATACGAGACATATATAGAGTGTGAAGGATGTGAGATGAGTGTAAGAATAACATGATCTAAATTCCAAAATTAATTTGTTAGCCCATTAAAGCTGTTAATTACATACTTCATTTCATAAGCACGACTAAATTGATTTGGACATCTCAAGCAAATAAAAAATTAGAACTATTTTTTAGGGCATATTATAAACTCTCTTCTTTTATCGGGATTAGTAATAAACTAAAAAGTTAATAGCTGATAAGGTTAAAAAATGATGTATTTGTATTTAATTTTTGTATGCAGATAAAAATATTTAAGTTTAGTTTTTTTTTTTTTTAGATTTATCCAATGCAAAATGTCTAATAAATATATATGTAATTATATGATTACTTTTTTTTAGAAAATGAGGACTCTAAGTTTTTGAAGGCCTAAAGCTTTGCTTTACCTGTGTGTCTTGTTAAACCGACTCTGATTATTTATTAAATATGAGAAAGATGAATAGATATTTACTCGAAAACGAATTTCAGTACGTGGGAGGGTTTTGCTGGTTCTCGAGTGAGGTTTGTCTGACTTGAGCACCCAAAGCTTATGGACCCTGTTAGAAAAGTTGTATCTCTGCTCGAGCGCGATATCATAAGGCTTTTGGATATCGAAACTGGATTGATTGAGTGGCTGTGATACAAAACCTGTTGTGGTATCGATTGGTTCGCGTCCTGCCGCTTTGTACAACAAGAGGAACACAAATGAAATGTAGGACACAAAATATGTGTGAGAATTCATGTTTTCTTTCGAAATTTGGATGGTTATGGTTATGAATATGGCCATGGTCCTCTATATGTAAAGAAAAGATAGAGTTAAAAATTGCATAAATTGTGAAGATTACAAAGTAAATTAAGTTCATTGTTTTTATGGAAGAATTTATTGAACTCTCCAACCTAAAATAGAACGGCGGGATCCAGAACAGATAAATCACTAGGATCTCTAAGATTGAGAAATACATCAAATCAATAAAAATATACAATATGTGTATGAATTATGATCGCCTAAAATCCGTGACAAGATTTGTAACAAGAAATAATTATGAAACAGAGTTAATTACAAAGGTTGATCATATGTCGACTTTACACTGTTTTTTCTGTTTAAAAAAAAAAAGTGACACCCTGCTAAACTTCAAGAAATGACTAAAATACCAACACCCTAACTTATTAAAGAATAGATATAAATAACAATGGTGTCCACTTACCTTACTCACACTACAAGAAAACCACTCTGATACGTTGGGACCTTTCCCGACGCGTCGGCATAGAAACCTACCCGCAACGACAGGTCGTCAACATTTTTTCGATGTTCGGCAATTGTCCTGACGACAAGTCGTCGGCAAAAAAAACACCGGGAACATGTGCGCAATAAGGCGCTCCTTTTACCGGTCCTTAAAGAGTTGTCGCGATGACCGGTCGTCGGCCCATATTAATATATTTTCTTTTTTGTTTTTCAAATAATATATGGTGTGTAAATTAAATAATTAAAAAAATCTCTTTGGCTACGATATGTCGTCGGGAAAGGTAATATTCAATTTTTTAATTGTTTAATAAACGTGACATAAATGAACGGTGTCGTTTCGTGACGACCTGTGCCGACGGCATGTCATCACGACATGTCAAAAAAAACCTAGAAAACAGCAACCTGCAACTAAAAAACAGTAGATTTCGCCCATTTTCTTCCCCAAAGTCGCGGTTGTGACCCCAATGGTGCAATTTCGTTCGATTTTCAAGCTTTTGCTCATCTAGAAGCCACCATCAACCGATTTCCTCACTATAAGTCGTCTTGTTCACTAAGTGAATAAAGTACTCTAGAAAATTTAAGGGTTTTCTTTTTTGTGCTAATTGAAGCTTAAATCCGTTAAATGTAGATGGTTTTAGGTGATTAATTTGAGAAAACAAGTTTGTCCCTATGATACCTCACTTAGAAGCCGGATTTTTAAGGTAATATTATTGAAATGATGTTTTTTTTTTAATTTGGGTGTATGTCATGTATATATTTGTATATGTGTTTGAAAGTATATCTATACTACTATATAATACATATACGAAGGACAAAATATTAATTTACTTACATCTCTTAAAATTAAGAGTTTTACAACTTTTATAGCATATGGTACAACTTTTTAAGTCTAATATAAATGTTTGTTTGTGTTCTCACTTTGTCCCACATTGGTAGCTTTTAAGAATTTAAGTGAGATAGAGTGATTATAAAAAGAAACCCTTCAAAACAAATGAATCACTTCTTGACATTTTTGGTGCATTTGGCCTTTTATGTTAGTACTTAAAGTCAGTTTTAGTTAACTATCAAGTTAAAAAATTGCTTTTGTTACTCAAGAACGAACTATGCAAACCTTTAAATTAAACATTCAACTTAAGTGTTGTGTTTTCCGCTGCAACGCGCGGGTACTAGACTAGTTATGTATATATTTGTATACATGTATATACAAATTAGTATGTCTTTTATTCAGGTAAGCCAGAAAGTTAAAATAAGGAAACTTCATTTTGTGTGTGTTTGAGAGTGTGTAATCAAAGGGCTAAACCAACAATTGGTATCGGAGCCTATGGCTCGGGTGAAGAAAGAGTGGTGGTTTTGAGTGTTAGTACAAGGATGGAGCGTCCTAGGTCGTAGGGGCTGAACATCGTTGATCGGTGTTAGACGTAGCAAGAGACCGTGGCTGGAAATTAAATTCTGTTGAGATCGAAAAGACCGGGGAGGTCATGTTAAGAATTCGCAAGAAAGAAGACCGAACACCACTGTCGAGAAAGAAGAACTGATGCCGTGACAGATCAAACGGCTTGACCAAGACCGACAACTTCTCTGCCGGATGGAAAGAAATACCGATTGAGGCCTTGAGAAGAGAAAGTTATAGACCGAAGCTTCAAGGGGATCGTTGAATCAAAAGACCGTATATTTAAAGAAAATTTTGTGTCACAAGGACACGATAAAAAATATAATAAAATAAAAGGAGACAGTATGTTTGATCGTGATTATGTGATTGTAAGCAAGAAAATTAATCGAGAAAGAAAGCGGCAATAGGACGACGACATTTTTGGAAGAGAAGGGTAAAACTTAATTTAGGAAAACAAAGATATGCGCAAGCTAGGAGTATTTTCTTGAAGGCGGATGTTGTTCTATCAAAGAAAATAACAACAATAATAATAAATGAATTTGGAGGAAGCAATATGTTTGGCAAAATGGGCGGGTTGGGTTGGGTTGGGTAACAGGTTAGAACGGGTGCGGGTTAGGATGAGTGTGGGTCAAGACGAGTTTTAAGCAAAATCTGTTTAGGTTTAAACTAGTAGTTTTTTTTAAAAAAAAAATCAATTTCGCTCAAGTTAAAATGAGTTGTAACAAACAAATAGTTTATTTGAATAATTTTTAATGATTTTCTCATTAAATATATTATTAATCATCATTACCCATTAAAATTCATTATATCCACATGGTTTTTAAGTTGCTCATCTTGACTTGCTTTGTGTTAAGGTGTTACCGATCTCAACCTATACTATTTCATAATGCTATCAATTTCAACTAAAAAAGCAATAATTGTTTACCCAATTCTAGACATTTATCTTGCTATTGGTCAAGATTGTCAGGTATAGGAAGCAACATGCACTCATGCAGGTAAGAAAATATGGCAAGAAGTAACATGAATTGAAAAGCAAGAAGCCAAACCTCAGTGCTTCGCGTAGCATTTAGCAAGAGATTGGACCAGTGCGGTTCGTATGGCAAGAGCAAGTTTGAACATGTGTGGTTCTCATAATAAGAACGATTCGAACAAGAGCAAATCCAAGATTTAGAGTGTGGGTTCACATGAGCCCACTGTGTTTCGAATATTTAGTGATAATTTTTTGTTTTCAAAAGACTTAAAAGGCGAGATGAATCCACTGATGTTTCTATAGGTGAATTCTTGATGTAATTTCCATGAAGTGTGCCAATTTGAATGGGGTAAGTAATCTTTGTTAGATAATTGTTTGTATATTATATCACCAAAGAAATGGTAGCTATAAGCGGTTAAATTCACCAGTCAAATTAATTCGTCTTATAAACATAGCAAATTTCGTTTAGACTTCGGGACGATGCCCCCTTGACCCATGCCTACGTCATTGGGACTGCCACCAGGGGCTCTGCCCCTTGGACCTCGCCAGGGGTGCTACCCCTAGAACCCTGCAAGGGAACGCGACCCCCTTGTCTCTCGCTTGGTCAGGAGCTTATAAATTTTAAACGAGCATGCACTCCACACCTTTAAGCTCTTTAATGACGATGGTTTTTTTAATTATGCACTTAATATATCGCACTGTTAATATGTGAAGAGCATTACAAGACCCGAACTGTCAAACCGACCCAGAAATTTTTATGTTCGGTTTCATCTAGTTGAAGCATCCGAAAATAGTGAACCCACTAAAAAATTCCTGGATTCGTCACTGGGTTCGAATCAAGAAGCATGACCGAGATGATAAAGATTAAGGGGGTTAATGTTTGATTAGTCTTGATAAGTTTGGTTATGAGTGAGCATTGTTTTAATTTAACCACATGTTTTTAAGTGTTTAATTAGATCATGAGCATATTTAGATTTAAGCAAGTAATGGGCCTAAGTTGTAGAAGTAGTGGGTCAATCGTGGGTTAGTGGTTTGTTTGTTATCATTATAAAAATTAGTATGTCTTTTATTCAAGTAAGATAGTTAAAATAGAAGAAAACTTCATGTACTCAAATTGTGTTTGAAAGTGTGTAATCAGAGAGCATAAACCTACAGTTGGGCCCCAACAAACATATGGCCTTGGCTATGTTCATAGAGGGGGCTTTTTTTCCACAAATGTTTTAACCTATTATACGATTTATGTCGTGTCTAAAGAGGTCGACATGTTAAGGTTAAACACAAAATCTATTAATTTCGTGTCATGTCGTGACGTGTTAACGGGCACGCGTACGAAATTGTCAACCCTACTATTGATAAATACATAACTAAACACAAATCACGCGTTCATGTTGTTAAAAATACAAACAAACATATAAAATGTTACCCTAAGATACCTTACATACTCATAGACATTTGTCTTCCGTTTAAGACACCTCACCCATACATTTAGGGGTGTTCACGAGCCGAACCGAGTTGAGCTAGGGGTCAGCTCGGCTCGGCTCGGATTGTAAACCGAGCCTGAAATCTTGGCTCGGACTCGGCTCGGCTCGGCTCGGCTCGTTTTTAGCTCGGTTTTTATATAAGAAATTTAATATTTTAATTGCATTCACCTCAACTCGGCTCGGTTCGTTTTTGGCTCCGTTTTTACATAAGAGAAAAGGCGTGAACATGTGGAACTAGTAATTAATAATATGATTTAGGAATTAAGAATTAGTGGATCACGTGAGATTGAGATTCATTTTGTATTTCCGTCCTTTTTTCTTTTATCATTTTTCTTTTTATTTTTTAACATAATTACAAAATAAACCAAAGTATATATTTATTAGTGAAAGTAACCCTAGAGTTTTATATTTTAGTATAGTATGTTGTACAAACGAGCCGAGCCACGAGCTAAGCATACGAGCCGAGGCAGCCCTGACTCGAACTCGGATCGGTTACAAAATGAGCTGGCTCGGTTCGGCTCGGTTACAAACGAGCTTTATTCGAGCTGAGCTTTATCCAAGCTTTTTCCGAACGAGCTACGAGCCGAATCTGAGCTTCGAGCTTTTTGGACAGCCCTACATACATTAAGGCAAAAAAATCTAGTGAAACAAGACATATGCATGTTCCAACAGTACTTAGCCATGCTTCTTCACACAACAACAAACAAGAAAAAAGGCGTCAGAAACTATTATGCTCAGCAAAATGGGCGGGTTGGGTCGGGTTGGAACGAGTTCGGGTCAGAAATCATCACTACAATTGTTTGCCCAAACCAACCCATTTCCTTTGACATGGGTAAAAATTGCCACCTCTAGAAACTATTACACTAGATAAAATCATCACTTCAGCAAGTCGTCAAAGCATACGTATTCATAGTCAACAATTAGTGGTGGACCTTAAGTAGTTTTAGAGGGAAGGCGGAAATTTTAAAATGGCCGAAATCAATAGAGAAACAAAACATGTAAAAAGTTTTAACCTATCGACCTAAAAATTAACACTGTTGATACAATAAAAGACATGACTCGTCCATGTCATTATGTCTAAAATGAAAATATGTAGTTTCTATTACAAATGAAGTAACAAAATTGATATTTGAACGTAACACAAAATATGTAGTTTCTATTACAAATGAAGTCACAAAATATGTAGCATCATCTCATGTGCTCAAACAAGCAAGAGATGTGCTAAAGCTAAAAGATAGAGAATATCTTCTTCATTTGTTATTCATTTAAAATCTTGCAAACAACCTATTTTTATGATGTGATTTGTTGATAATAATAAGATGATATAGATCATCACTACATGTTACAAAGCTTAGTGAGATGATAAAAAACCCATAACTGAGAAACTCATCAAAGATTATCCAACCAAATCACTTTACTCACTGTATTTAAATGAAGATAGAAAACTTACATTACCAATAAATTTCATTATATTTCGGTTTTGGATGTTAATTTCTTTTGATTTTTGGATTATGCTTTTGTTATGGTGTTACAAAAAGAATGATAAATTTGTTAAAAAAAAATGTTAAAAAACAGTTGGCAAACAATCTAAAATTGGACACACACAACAACCACCAATTTATGAAGCTCAAATTAAGCCAACATAAACATCAATATCATGTGTCACTAGTCTTTATATCTTTTCTTGCTTTTAGCCTACCTGAACCACTCCTTTCAAACAGTCTTTCAACCACATCATTCCAATTAGTTCGCTTCACTTTCGGTTTGTTTTCTGAGGTGTTTACGCCTTCGCTTATATCACTACCGTCTTCATGTTTAGACGCCAGCTTGTCAGCAGATGATTGGTCCTCACTGTCAGTAGACGCTGACGTGGATTCTTGATGCATGTCTTCATCTTCATCTTCGTTTTTGTTGGTGTCAATAGCATGTGGTATGTTAAGGCTCACCGCTCTTTCTAAGGCATCTTTATGTTCTTTCTCTATCGATTGCAGCCGATCAAATCTTTGTACTGCTGGTGCTGTTGTCATAGGTTCTGAGCTCTTTTCCTTCATTAACTACAATATTTGTTTCATAAAATGTTTAAATCTTTTACTAGAGTAAATTACATAAATCGTCCTTTATATTCACTTAATTTATGAATGAAGTCCTTTATTAGAAATAGTTACTGAAAACATCCTTAAAATGGAAATTTATAATGGATTTCATCCTTTCAATTACATAAATGGTCCTTTAATTACATTACATAAATCGTCCTTTATATTAATAAAAAGGATGAAATCCATTATAAATTTTCATTTTTAAGGATGATTTCTGTAACTATTTATAATAAAGGACATCATTCATAAAATGAGTGAATATAAAGGACAATTTATGTAATTTACTCTAAGTAAAATGTCTTAAATGACCCTCTGGAAGATCTTGTAGCACAATATGGTTAGAGGGTCATCAGTTTCGGAACGAATAATAACCATCTTTCTTTACTATGTACAAGTGTATTACGCGGTTCACATCATGTTATTAGTTTGTTTAAGTTTTGAAACGCGTGTTCCCCTTGTTAGACTTACATTTAAAGCTTTCTCTGCTTCTCTATGAATCCAGATAATTGCATGATCAGCTGTCGCATGTGGAGATAGAACAATGTGTTCAAATCTACCATCAACAGGAATAGCAGTTCTAACCTCTGGAGGGTATCTCCCACATCTGTTTACAAAAGATGAAATTTTTATAAAAGTTAAAGCAACCCCACAAATATTCATGTGTTGGAGAGGGTAATTACACCTGCAAAATTTTCTTTCGACAATATGGTAAATTCGACCAGGCGCGTATAATCTTCGTGGATCTCTTAGTTTTCTGCCTTCTGGTATGAATGTATCCCTTAAGCAAACCAAAAAGATTAAGCAGGGCAAACAAAAAATTGATTTGAATATGTCTTCCAATGGGGTGGCAGTTCTTGGTAAGAAATCATCCTGTAATTAGTTTGATTCAATGATCAGAACTAGGGTTGTTTAAAAAGTTTAAATCGCTCGGAAAAAAGTTAAAGAAAAACTCGTTTGACATCAATTCCTTTACAAACCAAGCCACCTCGGCTCAACTTGTTTACAAATTGGATAAAACTGGTTCGGCTCGAATTATTTTATTTTTCTTGCAATCTATACAATCCTAATTGCTCTAACATGCCAATGCTAAATCTATAAATATTCAAATAGCTGGTGGCTCGAAATTTCGATAAAAGCTAGCAAAAAGGCCCATAAAATGTGTCATTGAACCAGCTAGGATCAATTATAAGCCAAGCTATGCTCAGCTCAGATTGATTATAAATCAAGTTGAGCTCAACTCGGCTCGATTCATTTTACAAACCAAGCCAGTGTGGCTTGTTTATAAACCAAGTTGAGCATGAGCTGACCCGGCTTGGCCTGTGAACAACCCAAATCAAGAAATCACATAATTTGCAGCCGGCGGTAGGTGATTAATCTACTGTTTTTGATTCTTTACAATGAACCCTAATTTGATCATACATTTCTATAATTATAACCCAAATGCAGCTTTTATTGGATGATTAATTACCTGCAGGACGACTGAATAAATAACATCGGCATACTTAACGGCCAAATTGAGCGACATACACCTCGCCGGAGCAAGAGCAAAACACCGGACCAACTCCCTCGGAATCCCACCGAGCCGATCCCTATGGTTCACCACTATCACCGTCAACAACGCAGCCACACCGGACCCAAGCGAGTGACCCACAAACACCATCTTGTAACACGACCCATTATCCAACCACAGCTGCTTCAAATTCCCCGACTCCTGATTCAACAACCAAATCGCCGATTTCAGCAACCCATGATGCACATACCCGCCATCAAACATCTGCATACCCAATCGATTATTCAACAGCAACTTGTAATCACTCTCTTTGCTCAAATTCAAGCCTCTGATCGCCAACACGATCTCTCGGCGAGAATGATCGACGTATATCAGATAAGGGGGAGCTTGACCCAACGTTTGCTGGTATGTAACACGTTTGAAAACGTAATCTGGGTTCAGGCGGTATCCGTTAACTGGTGGGAATTTAGGGTGGTGGAGGTCTTCTTCGTAGACGGCGAGGATGATGCGGCAGAGATGAGGGACTGGTTCGAACTCGTCGGCGGTGGCGGGTGGCCAGGTGGCACTGTCGTGGGCGCCGATGTAGGTGCAGCGTTTCCAGATCCATCGGAGGCAGCCGATGGCGAGGAAGCATTCGGCTCCGCAGATTACAGACATTGTGATTGGATTGGAGGTGGAAGAATGAGATGATGAAGAAAGGAATCAAATAGAGACAGTGAGCGTGAGGTTGATAGATTCTTGAGTTAGTGTTAATTCGTGAGTTGGACATGTGTTTGATACCGTTGTTATTAGACTTGTAAGCAATAGTTAACTTATTCTTAATGAGCAGCTAACTTTAAATCACGTGTAATGAAGCTTCACTCATACGTGAATGTCTTCGGTTGTGTTTTGCTCATGCCCGTCTTTCATTACACAGCGGCGTGACAGACCTTGCCGAGTGATGGACTGTCAAGCCTAGGTCACGCCCTCCCACCACAACAGCTCTGGCGTTTGAGACACAAAAGGTATAAATTATCATGAAAAAAAACTATAAAAAGTATAAATCTCAAACAAAATGTGTACATTAATTACTAGCGTGACAATCTTGACACAAAGTAGGGTAAATTGGTTGATTTAGGTTAACAATTATTGTATTTTGGGTTGAAATGATTAACATCATAACATAAAATTAGTTGAGATAACTAACAACTTAACATAATATGAGTCAAAATGAGTAACCTAAAAACTATCTTAATAGAATGAATTTAAACAGGTCAAAATTATCTATAATATGTTTGATGAGAAAGTCAGTAAAAATATTAAAATAGACTATTTTATGTTGAAATAAACTAAAGCTTTTTAAAAAATGATTCATTTAGACTCAAAATAATTTTTGCTTAAAACTCATCCTAACAAACACTTTTTCCAAACCAAACTCATTCTGACATGTTACCCAACCCAACCTAGGCCTTCTATGTTGAAAGGCTTTTCATTTACAAATATTAAAACAACCAAAATTTGTACTACAATAAGAATTTATTACAACTAAAAATTCGATTTATCCCGAAAATTTGAGACCCTTAGATTTTTGGAGGCCCTTGGATATTTTGGGGCCCTAAGATAGGGCTTTTTATTTTTGTACTGTGAGCTGCCTTGGTGACACCTATGTAACGCATGTGTGGCACGTTGTTTATACCCTATCAAGTCTCTCATTACACATAGCTTAAACGGAGTTATCAGGTTTTTTTCAAAAAAAAAAGAAACTTAGACTGGACATTGAACAACTTGTTTTATTTATTTCTTGGTCAGATTGCTTGAACTCATCAGATCAGATTCAAAAATCAATTGACGTGATTAATATTATAAAATTAATTTATGTATTTAATATAAAAAAATTGAAATTCAGTTCAACCAGTATTGTTCATGGATCCAAACACTTGGTTCATCTATCTGACCGATGGGTTCGCCAATTTAGTTGAATAGAGGTTTAAATAGCTAACCGAGCCGACGGATTTTAGATTTTCATTTCTCATCTATCTGCTATCAAAAAATATAAAAAATAAATAAATATCTAAAACATAAATTTTCTTATTTTAATAATTTATTAAAACTTACTATATTGTTGTAAAAAGGTTTCGATTGTATATTATTTTACAACAATTTATTACTTCAAATTTTTATTTTTTATTATTTCACCAGTGATGGTTTTGTAATGTATTGAAAATATGTTGAAAATTTGGCATGTTCTTTTAAAAACTAACATACAAGAAAACAAAATTGACATGACAAAATTAGAAGTTTAGAACAAGAAACTACAAGACCAAAGGACAAAATAATTGACTAAGAAGTTGAATAAATGCAGTAATCATACCGGTTAAAACTAGGTAAGCATTGGTGATAACAAAGAATTTGCACTTCAAATTCTATGCTCCTATAGTACATGATTGATGATAAGAGTTTTTAGATATGATGAATAAAGGTTATGATTTTTTTTTGTAAGCTTACACATTTTATGCTTGGGTTGTCTAGAAGCTTAGGTTAGTTGCTTTCTAGGTTGTACTTTAGTCATAGGTTTGCATTTAGTTGTAAGCTAATTTGCGATTTAGTTTTATTGCGTTTTTAGTCTTACATGCTTTTGTCATAAAGATTTTCATGTTAATTGTATTGTATTATGCTAGTATTAAACTTGGTATGCTACGAGTTTCCCTTGTATGTTTTTGTATTTTACGGCAGAGGTGGTTTTACTGAGCATTGAATCTTTTCGAAAGCAACTTTCCTATTTCATGAATAGATATAAAATATTGTCAATCTGTCTCATTCTCTTCATATAGTAATGTTTCAGTTAGATTCATCCATGCTCTGTATCCTAATATTAGGGTTAGATTTTGTTGGATGTTTTTTTTTCCCATCTCCCTTTGCTTCAAAACCCTTGATCCTAAAAAACCCGGATGAAAAATTTAATGTTTAATACCCATTATAAATAGTTGAAGAATCAAACAGTAGTGCAATAGATTTGGAGAATCAAATTCATGGTGGTGATTTTAGCAGTGCATCATATTTCAAGAAAGGTAGTGTTTACCTTAAATTGTTTACCTAGTCGAAGGAGAATATAGAGCTTTTGCACATTTTCGTTAATCCATAGACAGAACCAGAAGCACCTTTATATAGAGGAACTCAAGAGGAACTTGAGTTTTTGGTGCGATTGTCCGAGAATTGAGAAAACAACAATCCAATAGTTCTCTGGGCAAACATCGGATATTCAAAATCCTTATTAGCACCTTGTATCCATTTCATTCTCCATCATAACAATTGGCGTCAATTCTAATAGTTGGTCTTGATTTGTTGTCTCACGATGGAGGTGGTGGCTTGGTTATGCTTTCATTTATTACCATAACATATTAACATAGAAAGTTAATGTGAAAAACTGAAATGATTTAAAAAAAATATCATGGGTTGTTCTAGTGGTACTCCATGACTTTCCAAATAGGAGGTCATGTTTTCAAATCCCTCCCAAGACATATTGGAGTTAGGAAGTTGGGGGATTTTCCCATAGTGTTTCCTCCTAGGGTGGTTTATCCTGGGTTTAGATGTTGCCATATGATCCGAATCTTGCCTGGTGATATCCTGCGTTTAGGCGTTGCTGTTCTAAAAAAAATAAAAAGATAAAAAAAAATCCCAACCTATCATAAGCGAACAAAAAAAGACCAAAACTGTATCAACTCTTAAATTTAAAATATTCATAAATTAAATAACTAAAACCAATTAAAAAAAAAAATTATATCCAAATGTATATATTATGCTTTTAAGAGCCTTTGAAATAATAGCAGGAAAGGTTACAGCTAGTCCAAAACTGGCCAAGGCCTTAGTTGGCTGTCTTCATAACATTTACCAGGATAGATCAAAATGGCTGATCCTGCCATGCTATTGGAAACGCTACATGCTAATCAACGGACGAAATCAACAGCAATAATTAGGTTTATTCCGATACCAAAATAGTCGATTGGAGGAAAGACAAACGTGTTTTTGTGAGATTCAGCTTTTCTGCTGCTTCTGCTGCCTTCTCACGAACCCCACAAACAACGTCCTCGGGAGCTTTTTCAACAAACTGTGGATGAAAAATAAGAGTTGTGAGGTGAGACACGAAACATAAAACCGAGATTGTCAGTGGTGTAATTACATTGGGAGAACTCAAACGCGCCACAAGTCCGTTGTATTCGGTTTGCATCTTGGAAAGGCGTTTAGTTAACCGTTCAACTTCTGCAGAAATATCTACCATGTCTGCAAGAGGAAGATATGCCTCTAGACCCTCCCCAGCAACAAGATGAACACATTGATTTGCATCCACTGAACCAACAAAATACAATTAAATCAAATTAAATACTATAATAATGTATTTGAAACATAAACGCACAAACACACTTGTATAGATCTAAAGTGAGAGAATCCGATGATTGGTAAATGAGGGTAGACCTGGGGGCAAATCTGTAAAATGGATGCTTTGCATATCAAGTCTGGACAGAAGAGCCAATACATCTTTTTCTCTCTGCCACACAAAAAGTATTATGAGCACTAAATCTGGTACATCACTAGAAGTCAAACAAATCTATACACTAGAGGTGGGCAAAAAAAAGGGACCGGGAACCTGAACCGACAACCCGAACCGGTAACACCCGAACTGGTGGGTACAAACGGGTCCGGTTTTTCAGACAAATTAGAACCGAAACCGGTTCCACCTGAACCTGGCCAAAACCCGAACCGGAACCGGCCAAAACCCGAACTGGAACCGGTCGAAACCCGAAACAGGGTCTTGACTTTGTTGCCTGAAACCGGTTCCAAAAAAAACCCGATTTGCGCACCTCCACTATACACCGACAAGAAAATTTCACTATTTTGTGAGCTGGCGAAAGTTAAAGGCAGTGGGTTTTAAATGGGCCGGGCTGGGTTAGGTCATTATTTTTTTGTTTAGATAGATCATGTTCAATTTTAGCAATTGGTTTAAAAAAACACATGAGGCGCTCTAAAAGGTTTGGGTCACACAGGCAGAGGTGAATGTGCGCGCAGCACATATCTATGTACCACCAAATAAGCTATTTACAACAAGAAGTTGTCTCTCTCCCGTATTACATATTTACATACCAATCTTTTATCAAGCAAACCTTTCATAATATTTCATCCGTTTGATTGTTTTTACATGTCGGCGCCACCTCAAATCCCTGAGGCGCTTTTCTGACTGTCTTGCGTGCCACGCAAATTTAATCTAAAAGCTTTAGCAAGTACAATGATACAGGGACTTACAGAAATATACTGGATGACTTCTGGATTAGCAACAATAGATGCAGATATCCGCTTTGCAGGCTCGACAGAATATTCAGCCCTGACGTTTCTTATTGCTCGTGTCTAAATCAAGAAGCAATATGAATGACAGATATTCTAATTTCTATATAAGTTGTCACATAAAGTAACTAATAATAAATTAGGAGCTCACCAAAGCTTGCAAATTTTCAAATCTTCTTATAGCAATGAGATTCCTTGGAAGTGAAGTAAGAGGCCATGGAGACACTATTAGAGCTTCTTTCCTACTAGGAAGTGCCTGCAAACAATAAAAATTATAACTGAAATACTAAATAAAACCAGCATAATTTCTAGTTCATTGTTGAAGTAAGTAATTACCTGCCATAATTCTTCGGTAACAAAAGGCATAAATGGATGAAGCATTTTTAATATATTTTCATAAACATATAAAAGAACTGCTTGGGATATAGAGGCAATTTCTTTATCTTCTGATTGGTAAAGATGTGCTTTACTTGCTTCAATATACCTGCAACAGAAGCATATAAATAATATTCAAAACTTGACATCAATAACATGTGAATCTGGAACTAATTCTTAAGAATAAAATAAAGAAATGTAAGACATTACCAATCAGCAAAATCACCCCAAAAGAAATCATATAATTCCCGTGCAATATCATTAAAGAAAAACTTATCATAACTGCTTGTGACTGCATCAACAAGTACGTGCAATTTTGAAACCTGCATATAGTATATTAATATCAATAATAATGATAATAATAATAATAATAATAATAATAATAATAATAATAATAAATAGTAAATAGTAAAAATTAAGTAATAGGTTTCTGTATAAAAAAGTCATCAGAAACCAACTTACCACCCAATACTCTGGTAAAGGCAGCCCAGTCAGATGCTCTTCCTTCTCAAACTTAGAAAACAATAAAAACTTAATTGTATCAGTATACAGAAAAAATAGGGGTGTTCATTATTTGGAACAGAAACAGAAAACGAAACCCAAATCAAAAATTAAATAAAAACAAACAAGCATATTTTAGTGAAGTGGGTCTGAACCTTTTCGCAACTTTCAACTTGAATACCCAAATTAGAATATTACATAAATACATGCATATTTGGTTCGAATTCGAAATCATGTTATAAAAAATTCAAATATTGTATAGCCTGATTGACCCAAAACCTGACTCAATGCACGTCTGTAGGAAAAAAAATTGCAGAAAGGTCATTAGAGTAAACCTTATGGGCCAGTAATCTTTCCCAAGCAGATGTGTCACTTGGACTTGGTAAATTTTGCAGAATGAACTTGCCAGCATTCCATAATTTGTTGGTAAAGGCTTTATTAGATGTCAGTCTCTCAGTTGATAAATTAAGATCCTGGAATCATGTAATAGGAACTGCTCATTATTTAGCTAGTAAAATATTAAGATGCAGTAGAAATTAATAAAAATTTAATATTAGAAACAGCACATTTAACAAACCTGACCGACAGTTCCAAGAGCAAGTGTAAAACGCAATGCATCAGTGCCGAACTCTTTGATAGTATCTAATGGATCTATGACATTTCCTAATGATTTAGACATTTTTCGTCCCTGAAACAATTAAAGTTAATTACTAAATATACAGTTAAAAAAGCATTTATATAATTAATATGTATCATTTTAATCAACTAATGACTAATTTATCACGGTATCATTACTCACTTGAGAATCCCGAATAAGTCCATGAAGGTATACATGTGTAAATGGGACAGTTCCGGTGAACTCAAGGCCCATCATCACCATACGTGCCACCCAGAAAAACAATATGTCATGCCTGTTTGGATGAGTGAAAATAAACATTTTGAATATTTTTCATCCATGAGAATCAATGTATAAATTAACAAGAGAACACCACATAAGATAACATGTTTTAAATTAGTTGGATGAAAAATAAAGTTTCTGGATACTCTTTTAGGGTAGGAGGCTTAGAAACTACTACCATTTTTTTTCATCAGCATTTAAATCAAATTTTCAGTAGAAAAAAGCTGTTACGTTGGTGGCTCTAATTATTTAGAGTCTTTGTTATATCAAATTTCTGTCTATCTTTGTCCAGGCACTAGTTATAACAAACAAACATCCTCAGTAAAGTCCCCATATTCAGTAGGGTCTAGAGAGGGTGGGATGAAGGCAAACCTTACCCTTATCCCAATTGGATAAAGAGGCTATTAGCTCAAAATCAGGATGAGAGTATTTGCACCTTATGATTCATTAATATCATGGGGCCATGCACTATCTGGTGCTGTTACTTCTTATGCTCTCTGATTCGAACTTGGTTATGGACTCGGTTCTGATCACGGGTCGGATTAGCTTGGAGTTGTCTATTAGTGGGGGACATGAGTAACTGCTTTATAACCTAGATATGTGTTTATGTAGTATGTTCTTTTTCGGTGTGTTCTTTTAATTAGACTTTTGTCTTTGTATTTGGAGAATTGCCCTTCTAGAATCGGGCCGCCTATCGTGTTACTTTGTATTTGTGATTTAATCGAATTCTAGTTTCTATCATTTGGTTTCATTGCCGGGAAACCAATAATATGATGCAGGCCCGGAGTAACTCGTCTAGCAACAACAACGGGGGCAATTAATCAGACCTGATCGTGAATCAATTGGCATCAATTGCAGCAAAATTGGACTCTTTAGTAGCCTTAAAGGAGGATGTTGCAGCGATCAAGGCATATATGGATGACAAGGAACCACATGATGAACTTCAAAATCTACCGACAGACTTGATAAAGGAGGAAGTTTCCGGTGGCAGTTCTAGAGATGACCATGATGGATCTGACTGTGTTCTAGGTGTTGTGCAGTTAGCACCTAGGCCTAATCCAGACAGATTCTCAGCATCCAACACAGGTTGGCACCAGGGCCTAACAAAATCTCAAAATCAAAAGCTTTTGAGCATTCAACCGGTTGTGAATGTATTGGCATCAGGGCCCAATCTGGAATCTCAGATTCAAAAAAGCTTTTATCATTCCGTCGATTGTGAATGTATTGTCTTTGAACACAAAAATCAAAAGTCTGGGTCAAATCCTAGCGTTCACCGGCAATCGCTCGAGGAGAACCATAAAAGTTTGTGCCTTTAGCCCCCACATCAAACATCAAATCGCTTGGGGACAACCACACGGCAAGACAATTGGGTATGAACAATTCGGAAAACAACCTAGGCCTCCAGAACGAGTTCAAAGGACTGATGGTGCACTACATCACAACCATAATTATGCAAATTTTCATTTTCTCATCATTGAACCATTATGGAACGATTCAAACGAACTGTCAAGGACATTATATGACCAACGAAACCATTGTGTGATGCTATTTGGGAAAAGATTGCTTAAAGCATGGATTGCTAGACCTTTATATGAAATAGAGTTTATCAAAGAACACCAAGAAGTTGGAGCAGGTGTAAAGGGAGCTAATCTACCTCTTATTCTTGAATTTCGTAGAGTTGTGATTATTACCAGGCATGCAACGGTTGCTTGCACACATCTTTTCTTGCAACAAAGCTAATAGTAGGATTTCAAGTAACGTTGTTCTCTACGAGGAAGGCAAACAAGGTGTTGCAGCTACTGATCAAGTTGATACTCACGACAACTTGGCCGAAGTCAGCCTTCAAGCCAACTTGGGAAAGTCTCAACATCTTACCCTCGCTTTTTATGGCGCAATTTACTCTAGGGTACTATTTTGATTGATTGTGGTTCCATTCGCAACTTTGCTGCACTTTGTTTAATAATGAAGGTGTCAATTCCAGCAGCCACAGTTACTCCTTTCGGTGTCCGAATTAGCAATGGAGGCATCATCAGCCGCAACCAAGTTTGCAAGGATGTCGTATTAAATCTCAGATTTTCAAATCATCCTTGATTTTTACCTGTTCTCATTAAGAGGGGTTGATGTGGTATTAGGAATCCAATGGTTAGCTACCTTAAACTTTGAGCAAGTCAATTGGAAAGAGATGTTTATGGGATATACGATCACGGGTCGGAAGTATAGGCTAAAAGGAGCATTTCAGGCCCTCCAAATTCTGTGACTTTTCGCCATATCACCCTCAAAACTTATAAGGAACAATTCACTGGGTGGGTAGTTCCATTTTGCCGGGTCAGTAGTATTGATACAAACTTGGTTATGGACTCAAGTCAGATCACGAGTAGGATTAGCTTGGAGTTGTCCGAGGGTAGAACAGCGCGATAGATGGTGGGATTATTTAAAGTTTCAGAAGCTGGGAAGGGGGTTATACACGAACTAGGAGTAGTGGGGGCATGAATAACTGCTTTATAACCTAGATATATGTTTACGTAGTATGTTCTTTTAGGTTTTTTTTAATTAGACCCTTTTGTCTGTTTTTGGAGAAGTGCCCTTCTCGAATCGGGCCGATTACCATGTTACTTTGTATTTGTGATTTGATCGAATTCTAGTTTCTATCACTCTCTATTTTCTATTTTGTGATGAAAGAATAAACAATTACCACACCTAGTAAATCTTACAAGTATCATGTCTATTTGTAAGTGTTGAGTATGGAGGCTTGACTAGGCAACTGACTGTAGCCTCTACTCTATTTGTGGTTATAGGGTCGTTTCCTTAACCACATATATCTTGTATAAATCTATAAATATTAATCATTGTGCTTGTAATTCCTTGAGCATCTGAATAATAATATCTTGATATTTACAAGTCGTGGATGTAGGTCACCTCGATCTAACCACGTTCAATCCTCATGTCCAAATTCTCGTTTACTGTTTATTGTGTATGAAGAGGCATATCATTAGATGTTCAAAAAAAAGTTTATTGTGTGTTTGTGTGTGTGTGCAATGCCTGACAACTGGTATCAGAGTGTACGCTCTTGGTTGCTCACACCACCAATCAGTCACATGCTGCTTGGAACTGCCGCCTGTTGTCGGAGCTAGGGTTCTGCCACCGGTTATCAGCCGCCAAATTTAGTAAATCATTGTTTTCAGAAGGCTTTGTTGAATCCGTTTTGAACAAAAATTGTTCCAGGGTTATTGTTCAGATGTCGTTGCAACTACATCCGGAATTAGGGTTCCGCGTACTGCCGCCGCCACCCTAGGATTAAGGTTTCGCTGCTGCAGCTGCAACCGTTTTTTTTTCTTTAACAAGACAAATTGATTCCGAGCAGCTCAGACAGTTTCCGTTGTTATTTGGGTCAGAATTTGGGTATTGTTATGGTAGAAGAAAACGTAAAGATTGAGAAGTTTGATGGACAAGAATTTGGTTTCTTGAAGATGCAGATTAAGAATTTACTATACCTGAATTATTTGTATCAGACAACGTCTGGAAGAAACCGTATAAGATGCATGCTGAGGATTGGGTTATACTCGATATAAAAACTTTGAGGGTAGTGAGAATTTCGTTGGCAAAGAGTGTGGCTTTTAGCATTGTGAACAGAATGTCTACGTGGGGTTTGATTAAAGCTTTGTCAGGTATGTATGAAAAGTTGCCAGCTTTTAAGAAAGTGTTTTTGATTCAACAATTGGTTAGTACCAGGATGAGAGAAGAAGCTTTAGTTACCATTTATATCAATCACTTTAATTCGATGATAACTCTTTTAGGAACCGTTAGGATTATGTTTGATGATGAACTTTAGGTGTCGTTTCTATTATCTTCGTTGCCTGAGAATTGGTCTGGGACAGTGACAGCAGTTAGTAATTAATCTGAAACTACTAAGCTTACATACGAGGGAATTTGAGACTTGATTCTAGGTGAGGTCATGTTAAGTGCCAAAGGCACAGGTAGAAGAAACGAAAGGAGTAACAACCACGGTAGAAGAAGCAAATCCAGGAATCCGAAATATGACGTTTGTTGGGATTGCATACAGGTTGGGCATTTCAAAAATCAGTGTCAGAAAAGACAAGGAGGTGAATCATGTTGCAAACAGAAATCACTCTCAGATGATGCTCTTATTTAGCATGGAGTTTGTTGTTGATTCATGGGTTATAGATTATGGTGCATCGTTTCATGCCGTGCAATGTATGTCGACTTGAAGACTTCAGTAGGAGCCACAAAGACTTTGAAAGACGTCAGAATGACCAAAACTGAAGAGAGAATGCTTATCTCATTCAGATAGTTGGATAAAAAGGGACATGATGTTAAGTCTAGTGGTAAATAGTGGAAGGTAGTCAATCAAAGGAAACCTAGTTGTAGCTTGTGGAAAGAAAAGAGGTTCGCTTTATATGGTCAAGATACCTTCAGAAGGAGCGAGTCCAATTCTAGTGAAGGAAAAAGTATGGATCAATGAATCTTGAGTGCAGTTGAGGGTTACCTCTGTCAAGGAGGTACCTAGAGCAAGAGTGAAGATTCAGAATGAAAGGTTAGTATGGAAAGGTGCAGTTAAACCCATTAGTGTTGGAGAATGTCACAACAATGGGAGCACAAAGAAAAATCATATTTCGGTTGCTGTTTCAGTTCAACAGTGGATTAAGAGAATCACCAATGTATCGTCTGCGAAAGCCACTATTGTTTGCTTGGATTGAAGAGTGTGGTTTCTAAGTTTATCTCAGATGCCAAGAGAGTGATAGTTGGGTTACATTGCAAGCATGCGGAGATAGGGAAAAACGAGCCATTGGCAAGTTTGCTCGTGACTGATGACTTGAAACTCAAGGGGAGCTTCAATGGGCCTTCTGATTAACTGATGAGAAGGCCGTTGCAACTAGCTGTAAAGGAAGATTATAGAAAGTACATAATGAAGACAAAGCATAGTTTGAAGTTTTTCAATGCTTCCAAGTGGAAGATTGTTGAGTATGGAGCCTTGACTAGGCAGCTGGCCCTAGCTTCTACTCTATTGATCATTATACTTGTAATTCCTTGAGCACCTAAATAATAATATCTCACTAGTTGCACTCCGTGGACATTAGTCAACTCGACCGAACCACACTAAATCCTTGTGTCCAAATTCTAGTTTATTGTATATGATGTGTTGTGTGTGTGATACCCAACAGTAAGGTCTGAGGATGGGACATAGACAAACCTCACCTCTTTTATTTTGTGATTAGAAAATGATGTTTGTAAATCATGAAATACGGAAAAATAATGTAAATGAATAAAATTATTCAGTCTACAAATTAGTATTGCCTCATTTCATGTTCAACTACTCTTTCTAAAATTATAAACACTTACTTTTTATGGTATTAATAAATGTACAATCTAAACTGATATATGGATTACAACAGTTTATTAAGCTTTCTTATCATTAGAATAGTTAAGAAAATGCTACAGTTTGATTGAGAGGAATGGCACCTGAACGTTATAGTTAGAATATACTTCTATCATTTGAAGTATCCAATCCGTTATGCAACATTTACATATTAACAAACATGGTTAAGTATAGTCAAATTTTCTAACATATTATTAATGGTACAAAACAGAGAAATGCTGCAATTTAATCAGCACAATTTAATAGGCAAAAAGTAAGCCTGGAACTGAAATAAAGATGGAAGAAGCAGAAATACTTGCCCAGTTTCAAGTACTGATGTTGGGTAGAACCGCTTAAAATCCTCAGCAGTTACATCAGGCCATCCCAGAGTACTGAATGGCCATAAAGAACTACAAGCAAGCAAATAAACAATGGCATAAACATTTAAAATAACCAGAGTAAGTATTCAATAAATCTTCAATCTTCGTATACATTCAAAAAAATGTAAACAGTATAAACCTAGAAAACCAAGTGTCAAGAACATCTGGATCTTGATATATCTCTACATTCTTTCCATACTTTTCTTGAGCTTTTATAAGAGCTTCATCGTTATTCCTAGCAACTATATAATCTTCTTCACACTCTTTACCTACAATATACCAAACAGGAATCCTGTGTCCCCACCATAGTTGTCTGCTTATACACCAATCCTTAATATTTGATAGCCAGTGATTATATATCTGGATTACGCAAAAATACAACTCAATTAAGCTGTTAAGAAACAACATATATAACTTGACAAAAATAATAATAATGGTTACATATTATGCATACCTTTTCAAATCTTTCAGGCATAATTGTTAAGTCACCTTTAATCACTGCCTCGAGGGCCTTCTCAGCCAAAGGCTCCATGGTGACAAACCATTGTTTGCTCACTAGAGGCTCTATAATCTAATTGCAATAAAGATTAGGAAAAAAAACATTATTTAGAATTGTTACCTTAATATATTTAGAAAAACAGATGTGTCTTCTGTTGTCTCAAATAATGAGTTTAATCCGGTTCCAACATAATTGTGATTTTTCAAGAATATAAACAATTACATTTTACCCTTTCTTTTCAAAGTGGCCAAACGTACCCCCCCCCCCCCCCGGGGTGATAGGGATATTTGTTATGTGGGCACAGTGTTGTAAAAATCGCTAGTCGCTAGTCGGCCGGCGAGGTAGGGACTAGGGATTAATCGGATTGGGATTTTTTATGTAGAATTTTTCAAAATTTTATATATATACACACAAAGACACACATAAATATAAATATAATACTTCAAAATTCAAATCTAAAAATTCAAACATTAACATATTACTATATTAGTTCAAATACTTCAAAGATCAAATAGTTCAGATACTGCCAAAATCAAATTGTTCAAATACTTCCATAATCAAACAGTTCAAAATTCATCGTCATCCTGCCCATATTGTTCAATAATTTCAACACCATCCGACTCATAATCATCCTCCTCATCTACTTCCACCTCCTCTACTTCATCTAATCGATTGCTAACAAGCCTAATATATAACAAAAACATTAAAGAAATTTTGTGTTACAAACATACATTATACATAAAATTCAGTTCAAAATTCAAAAATAAAAACAAAAAATTTCTTTTGAAATTGAAACAATACTGAACAGCAAGCAGCCAAGCAGCAATCGAAAAAAACAAAATTAAAGCAAAAACAAAAACAAAAAAAGAAAAAAACGAGCTAACTGGAAAGGAAGAACAAGCACTCAAGCAGCAATCGATTTATGAACAACAAGTAGCAATCGATTTACGAGCTAATTGGAAAGAAAAAACAATACCGAACAAGAAGCAGGAGCTGATGTGAAGACCGACTTGGATTTTGATCGACAATACCGAACAAGAAGCAGGAGCTGATGTGAAGAAAAAAGCAATCGATCGATGATGATGATGATTGATGACTTCGATCGACTTGGATTTTGCAGTTCGATCGTCTTGGAGAGGAGATCGACTTAGATTTGCAGGAATCAATGCCGATCGAGAGCTGGGAAAGGAAGAAAACCCCTTTTTTTTGGGCCTGGGCCAAGAAATTTGGGATTTTGGGCCGTTTTTCAACCAGTTTCCGATTAGGACCGATTTCCGACTAGCTCCGATTAACACCGACTAGGGCGACTAGGACCGGCTAGGACCGACTAGGACCGATTACCGATTAACTGGGCGACTAGCTTAAAATTAATCGATTATACCCCGATTACCGATTAATCCCGATTAATCGACCGATTAATCGCGATTTTTACAACACTGTGTGGGCATCACCCTTCTTTATCCTAATTCAATACTTTATTCTATTTCACAAACAATCAATAAATTTTGCACCAAAGTATAACTTACTTCACCTCCTCGTTGAGATCGAGGAACTCGTGAAGTGTGAGCTTCTTTCTTGACAGCTAAGCCTGTTTCTTCAAGTTCTGACCATAATTTCTTTCTTGCCTCAAAGCGATCAAGACCGCTGATTTAACCCGCCAACAAACGAAAACATAAAATAAAATTTATGGTTCTTTAATTAAAAATATTATAAGTACATTTTATAACACACCTATATAATCCAGCAACCTCATTAAGTGTCCCATCCTTGTTCATAACATTAAGTATAGGAAGACCAAGTTTTCTAGCAAGAAGGTAATCATTATGATCATGCCCTGGGCTTATCTTCAAAACACCAGTTCCAAAATCTTTATCTACATACTGTCATACAAAATAAAAACAATTTTATCAGTAATATTCTGAAGATATGACAAGTTAGAATGTGAGCATAAGCACCTTGTCAGCAATAATCGGAACATGACGGCCAAATGTCATTGGAACTATGGCTGACTTTCCAATATATTTAGCATATCTTTCATCCTGTAAAGCAATAACAAATCCATCATCAGCCAACGCAGTACACGAACATTTATGAATTATAAAATTATACCTCAGGATGCACTGCAACAGCTGTATCACCAAATAAGGTTTCAGGTCTAGTGGTAGCTATTGTTAGAAAGTCGCTCCTACAATGTGAGAATGAAAAATACACAACAAAAAATCTTTTTAATAAACATTGGCAATTCAAAAAAGATAATGTCATTCCTTTTCAAACAAATAATTATGTGTGCGCAAAAATAAAAATTATGGGACATTACCTGGAACCTCCAGCAACACGATACTTGATATGATATAGAGTACCAGGTTCATCAGAGTATTCAACTTCCTAAAACAGAATCAACACGCTAATTTGGAGCATGTAAAATTGTAAATAGAAAAACATCATTTGAGAACTGATTATTAGCAATATACAGCGTTGTAAAAACTAGGCACTTATGTGAATATGTGATTTCACAAAATCGGTAGAATTAATAGGTAGTCAGTCGGCCAAGTCAGGCAAAAATCAGGCTACTCGTCAAAGGGACTTAATCGATCAAAGACTGATTTTTTTTTAAAAATTTTAACTATTTTTTTGTGTATTAAAACTTTTTTGGATCTCAATCCAAAATGGAAAAAATATTTGAAGCATTTGAAAAATTATATATAAAATTTTGTGCATGTGTATAATTTTGAAAAATTACATGTAAAATTTCAATCCGGTTAATCCTAATTAATCCCTATTTCCTAGTAGGTACTAGGTATCCCATCATCCATCTAGCGTCAAATGATTCTACAACACTGGCAATATAATATACCAAGTCAGAAACTGCTGTCTGTAAATTTGGGGACCAGTTGACCATGTAGGAACCTGCAAAAAAACAGATTTAGTGTGACATAATTCTTCTCTCTCTCTCTCTCTCTGTTTTTTTTTGATAAGTGGTTTTGGTATAAGTTCATAAAAAAGCTGATAATGTGCAAAATTAAAGTGAAAATTATTCTTACCTTGATAGATAAGCCCTTTCTCATGAAGTTTAATAAAGGCTTCAATGACAGCTTCTGCAACAATTAAAGATTACCAGTCATGAAATGTTAGATGAATAAAGTTATGTTGTTGTGCAAACATTTCGAGTTCAATTAATTGTAGAGTTAAACAGAAGCACTTTTCACAACAGTTTCTACATTATTGCAAGACGTAAGAAACAACATATCATTCACTTATATTTAATCATCATATATCTGAATATATTTACTGAAGTATTGGAGGTGATTATTTGAGTTAAAAAAAAAAAAAAAAAAAAAACTATCTTACGACTTAGCTGCTCATCAAGGGTGAAATGTTCTCTGGACCAATCACAAGAGGCACCAAGCCGTCTTATCTGATTTGTAATAGTTCCCCCATACCTTCAGATATATCCAAACTAAATCATTAGAATTAGCAATGACTTTAACAACTATATCATTGGATTCTGATAGCATATTAAGGACAAAGTCCTAAAAAGAAAATTAATTTAAACTAAAAAATAACCCTGTTTCCAAACAAAATCCACGATTATGTAAGGGTTATAATTGTTGGTGCCAAAAAATTATTAAACTTCAGGCATGGCCACGTCATTTTCCTTTTTCTATAAATTTAATTGCTTCAGTTCAGCATATTAGTTTTAAACTGTTGCTAAAGAAACACTATTTTCCCAAAAAAGAGAGTGTGTGTGTGTGTGAGAGTTCTTTAGAGTATATACATTCAAATGTCCCTAAATTTCCCTTTTCCTTGCTTATATTTCATCATTGAAAGTGCATGTCAGTATGTCACTCTTTTCATTAATGTAAGCTGAAATCTGCTTTTTTAGACAACTCTTTACACCAATCCACCTTGGGCGGAGCTTGAGCCCTTGACCTCAAGGGGAGCAACACCTTAACTCCAACGGCTTTGCCATTTGGACCCAACCCCACACCTAAACGAAATCTACTTTTGACTTCTATATCCAAATTTCATGACCTTGTCAATTATTAAACTAAAAGGAAAATATTATACATAAAATGGTTTGGTAATAAAAATAATGAATGTGTTTGTCAATCCATATCGGAAAAAGGGCACCTAATAAGAACGCTAATAAGTAATAACACAAACAAAGCAAAAAATAAAATAGACATACTTCTCCTTCCACTCCCAAACTCGCTTTGTAAACTCCTCTCTACCCAAGTCAACCCTCTTTATTCCTTCAGAAGCCAACATTCTTTCCACAACCAACTGAGAGTAATGTTTTCACATAAAAATAAATAAGTACAATAAGAATAAAACAAACAGGAATTAATCCTTATGCTTAAACATACAATTTTACATGAACTACAAAGCATTAGGGGTACATGTTCAAAATAAGAGTTATTAAACCCTCACCTGAGTCGCAATGCCAGCATGATCAGTTCCAGGAAGCCAGAGTGTAGGTCTGCCCTTCATCCTGTTGTATCTGATCATAATATCCTGGAGGACAATTGCACATGTGCCAGCTGGTCATATTTACATTGAATTAATGATTTAGCAACATAACCAAGAAAGTTAACAAAATTATCATGTCAAATGAAAATGCATCTGTATTCTTAGTAACCAAGAATCCAACCTCAAGAGTCACAAACATAGCATGCCCCATGTGCAAAGAACCAGTCACGTTTGGAGGCGGCATCGTAACAACAAACGATTCACCTCCCCTATCAAAATTTGGTTTGAAATACCCTTGCGAATCCCACCTAGAAGCAAAAATTAATTAACGATTCAAATACTGTAGTCTTCCATTATAACATATGGTTTCAAAATGAACATTTTAATATCGCATCTGTTCAGAACAGGCTTTCTCCGCATAAAATTCTGAATATAATTTGTGTAACATATACATATACATATATACCAATGCAAGCAAAAGTGTAATTGCAAGCTTATCGAATATCATACCAGTTGTATATCCGTTCCTCGGAAGTGAAGTCGAAAGATTTTGCAATCTCCGGAGAAGTGAACACTCCATTTTCTGATGCCGCAACTGAAATTCACAATCAAACAAGAACAATTACATACAAATTACCAAAATCTGACTTAAAAACATACCTTCTGAAAGCTTAAATTTCCAAAATTTCTACTAAAACAAACAATTTCTGAAACTAATAATCGAAATCAAAATTACCTGCTACAAACCTTGGTTTAAGAATTCGAAGGTGAAATCGGGATAAGGCGACAGCACGACGGCGAGCGGAGAAGATAACAGGATTGAGTTTGTATAAAGACGATGGAGATAAGATGTAGGTGTTCGAGAACGCCATTGAAGCGTTACAAGAAGCAAAACCCCTTTCAGACCAATTTGGGGTTCTCGTTGCAGATAAACGGAAAGAAGGCAGCGGAGAAGATAAAACTGTGGGATAAATTTTTCATTATTTGCCCTCCACAAATAGATTAAATACCAATTGCCCCCTCAAGGAACAAAGCATTATATGTCATATTAGAGAGAAACTTATAAGCCTGACTTTAATAACAACTATTGTTGGGGCAACGGCCAACATTGCTCATAACAAGACCCAACCATCAGGACAGACTCGTTTCAAGCAATCAAACTCATTGCAGCCACTCAGGCAATGTCATCTAGTCTCAACAAACTTTGGAGTCAATAGGTATTCGAAAGAAGCATATGAATAGTATGCTTAACACAACATAACATTCATA
The DNA here is from genome assembly GCA_009363875.1 of Mikania micrantha. Taxonomy (NCBI): domain Eukaryota; kingdom Viridiplantae; phylum Streptophyta; class Magnoliopsida; order Asterales; family Asteraceae; genus Mikania; species Mikania micrantha. The sequence goes on along the minus strand of CM018694.1, from coordinate 54,685,068 downwards.
GGCCATATCCAGTAGTTTCACACACATAAAACAATATGTGTTTCAAGACTTTCATATGTGAGTGTTTAGGTTCTTGCATTAAACTACTCACGGCTCGTCCAAATAACTTAAGTTGGGTCTCGTATGTGTTAAACGTGTTGGAATCCTAACAATTTTTTGATTCAGTTGCATTAACTAGTTGACTTTTATCATTTTTGGTTACATGTTGACATGGTTTCATTGGGTATTCATTAAATTACATTCATGCATTTCTGCATTACATAATATCTTTTTGGCATATGCCTTTTGTTTTAAGATTATGTAATTCTTCTGTTGAGTTACTTCTAAAACCAAATAAGGAGAGTGGTGTAAAAGTCACTTCGACCAATACCATAATCTGAAAACATACATGCACACGTAACAATTCACAGGAAGCATGGTAAACTAATACATCAAAAGAAAACCGGGAGGGTAACAAGGGTGGCAGCACCGATTTTTTTTGAAGAGATTAACATGCATCGGGATACTATACTCATGCATATTTTCTTTTTGGGTAATCATGGGGAGGCAACATGTGGACTCCTATAAAACCTCACTTACAAACTGCATGTATATATATAAATATACATGATTGTACACAGAAACCCATATACACAAGTGATGGGACCAAATACAATAACTAAAAGATACCATGTGACACCCCGTATTTTCCAGGTCAGCTTTATAACTATTTAAATGTTTATTTAAATGCTTATTGTACACGTGGCACTAGAATTAGATTAATTTAGTGTGACACGTGGCACGACAGTACGAACACTGACACACAACAGGATAATTCGTAGAATTATCGGCAAACAGCACACACGTGTCAAAACACACGAACGTTGGTGAACGTCAAGCACATTGTGTAGCACAACACTCGAAACTTCACGAAACACTCACACATTGAACTAGGAAGTTCGAACAAGGCCAAACGATAGTTCGGAAGCGTGAAAACGGCGACGAGCGGATCAAACCCATTGAAACAGGCTTATTGGGCTCTTCAGGGGCCCATCGCGGTACGCGATGGCCCAACAAGAAGCGCATCCGCGATACGCGACCAACATAGCGGGGGTTTGACTCCCGAAATCCGCCGCGGTACGCGGAGCCTCTTTTTGAACCTTCTCCGCGGTACGCGATGGGTGTCAGACGGCAAATCTTTATAAAACCAAGATGCCATCATATCTAAACCACCCTATTTCATCTTCCCGAGTTCTAGACCACTCCATTTCGTCTTCTTCACCAGTAAACCACCATTTCTACCCCTGGAAGCCATTGTTGAAGCAAGAAAATCTTGGAAGTGAAGACTAGAAGGCTTGGAATCGAAGAAGAAGCTCGAACATCACCACCTCCCTTCTGTTTCTGTCGAGTCCAGCAGCTCTAGGAGGTCAAGGAGGCTGTTCATCATCATCTCAGAACTCTTTGAAGCTTTGAAAGGTAGTCTTGAAATCCCTTGTGGCTTAAAACCACCATTACACACACATGCAAGGCTTTATACGCACATGCAAGCACCTAAGATGCATGTACACGAATTTTGCTTCTGGGTTTGTTGATAAACCTACTGTGCTTGATGATTTACAATGATTATATGATGTTTTGTGATGATCTAAGATGATGGGTATGAACCTTGATGCTTAAAATGATACTAGATGATGTTATACGTCCATGCATGTATAATCCATGTGGATAGGGATGATTTTTAGTGTTTGGATATGCATTTTGATGATATTAGATGATTATTACATGGTTAGATGATGATGAAAGCATTAAAATGATGATTTTTGACAATCTTTCCATTATTAGTAACTTTTTATTTATAAAATGATGTTATGGTTGGTATTAGCAACATGCATGTATGTGGATTTACTCCTAGGATGTTATTAGGAGGATGTTGATACTTAGAATGTGATCTTGATGTTGAATATGATCATTTTTGGCATGGTTACTATTTTTAGAAACTTTTCTAGTTAAAATGTTGCTAGATGATAAATTTGGGTATATATACATGATTGAATGATGCTAGATTGATTATTATGATGATTGATGATGAGAAAATAGGGTTAGAAATGTTAAAATGATCGTTTTCATGAAAAACCATAAAGTTACTATATTTAGTAACTTTATTTTTACAAAAACCGATTTATCAACATGTTGAATGATTTGGACATGCTAAATGACTTAATATGTTTTAATATGATGTTTAGATGCTAAGATAGATGGTTTCCGATGTCACGTATGCCAAAAATGGAAACTTTCCATTTTAGGAAACTTTTATGTTCAAACATGTTGTAAACAACTTATATGATTTTGTATGATGATGTGTTATGTGTTAACATGATCACGTAGGACTAACGAGCATGCTAGAACTTTAAAACTGTTATGCTCTGTGAACTTTCTAAAAATGGAAACTTACTATAAATAGTAAGTTGTCCATAGACGCGACCTACGCGTTTTGCACACGACAAACACTTACACGGTTGCTACACGATTCACAAACCGTCACACGGTTCACCAACGGGTCGTTGATTTGACACGGTCAACTTTGGTCAAACACGGTCAAACACGGTCAATGTAGACCAACACGAGAAAACACGGTCAAACCTGGTCAAACACGGTCAATGTAGACCAACACGAGCAAACACGGTCATTGTGGACCGACACGGACAAACATGAACAACCAAGGGTTGTTGGGCACAAACACGAGCACTAACAACGACACTAGCACGGTCACATACACGAACTCACGTACGATATACGATATAGGTTGCCGGTGACCGACGTGCTACACGACAACTCAGGAGCTTACGCTTACGTACAATCATATCACTAAGGTGAGTTTACGGCCCCTCTTTACTCTTTTTCAAACGCTTTTAAATAGGGGGAGAATACTAGTTACATCGAGTCAAACATTTATTACTGTACAAACATTTAGTGTATGCTGGTTTATTGGACAAACATTAAGTGTTGAACTCGTAACAAGCCCTCACAAAGTCTTACCGTTAATGCACAAACAACGTGGTAGATTTGGATGGATCCATTAGGGAATGACTAACCCCACGGGGCACTATGTTGACTGGATGTCATAACCCGTGCAAACTCTGACCTAATTTGCTATGCATACGAGACATAGCGGAGGCAAGGACAAACAAGTCTAGTTCGGTAGTGACGCACTGACACTTTGGGCCTAGGGCTCGGTACTAACATTGATAAACAGCATGACACACTTTTATTACTATATGTATATCAAAACCTGTGAACTCACCAACCATTGTGTTGACACTTTTTAAACTTGTATTCTCAGGTAACTAGCAAGCTATGGATAACAGGAATGCGCACGCTAAGGAACGAGCATTAGGAACCTCATGCATTTCTGTTTATGATTAGTTTTCGAAAACAATTTAACTTTCGCTGTTAAGACAATGTTGTATTAAACTTATTATTTTTCGCTGCATGATTTGGCTTATTGATTTCCGCTGCTATGTTATGATAACTTTATTTTCCGCTGCAAACTATTTTATCAAGTGTATGTGTCAAACTTGGATTTGTAAACGCATATAGAGTTGTTCTATATGACCTTGAGCTGTGATTCTGGACACGTCACACCCACGTGGACTGACACCACGAGTGGGAATTTGGGGGTGTGACAGACTGGTATCAGAGCCTTGGTTATAGGGAACTAGGTTTGCATGTAGTGAACTTAGACTATAGCCATTGCTCAACGCTAGACACTACACGTAGAACTTGCACACTGATGACATTGTTACTTATTAAACTGTTGCTTACTAACGAAGAACTTACAGGATGGCCAACAATGACAGCACCGGTAGGAACGCAGACCGACTCCCTACCACTGACGACATGGCTGCAGAGAGCCGGCGACGGATTGATGATATCGTAGCCCAGGTTGACGCCGAGATGGATCGGCGGGCTAGGGACGCTACACGGGCCAGATATTGGGGATGGCTTCCCGCCATACTCCAGAGTTGGATCGTCGAGGAGAGAGTACCTCCATATCGATATCCTGGCGACACCGCTCCAGGACATCGACTACCACCATTCGGAGTGCCGATGGAGCAGGCCTTCGCGGCACATGTTGCTTGCACTCGACGGGAGGTCTGGAAGACTAGGGGACTATCGGAAGAGGTTCGGGCTCTTCACGAGAAGAACGATCGACTAGAGAGACAAAACGATAGGCTGGAGAAACGCAACAACAGACTAGAGGCACAGATGGAGACTCTACGCCTCCAAGTGTCTCAACTGATGACCCAGCACGGACAGGTCGTTGACGTCGTGCAGGAGCATGATGTGCGTATCACCGAGAATCGGACCGACATAACCGAAACTCAGGCGATGGTGCAGGCTAGCGATGCCTTGCTTAACGCATGGGCTGCACAGTTTATTGAGGAACCACCTCAAGAGGATGGTCCTGAATTCGAGGCCGAGGACCTCGAAGAAGAGGACTTTGACGAGGATCCTAATGAGGATCCGGAGGAGGATGATGATGACGGAGACGCTGCCAGCGACATTTCACACGTCTCTATGGATTCGGACTAGAGGACTCTTTTATTTTGTATTTTTTTTTCCTATTTTGGCCTAGACGAGCGGGATGTGCTCGAAGAACTTATTATGTATTTCCTTTTGAAATTATTGTACTTCAAGCTTATTATTAATGAGAATTATGTTTTGTTTTACTTATCGCATTTATGACCATGACTACTTGATGACATAACATCTGACTTGACTACTATCATGACATGTGATCTGACTTCTGACATGACATCTGACTTGCCTTCTCTCATAACATTGGCTAACACTCTAACTCATGCTAACTAACATTCTAACCTTCCGTACAGAATATGTCGGGAAGAGGAGCTAATGCCCTGAGACTCAAACGTAAGGCCGAAAAGGCAAGGATCAACATGATGGTTGAACGCAGATTCAACAGGATGCTTGCGGAGTACGAGGCGAACAAGCACGCCAGCGAGACTAGTGGCACTAACAACGGTACTAACACTTGCCTAACATGACTAACACAGTGTAGATGTCACGCACTAACACACGACATTGGTTTCTGACCAGCAGGATCGCAAGGGAACAACAACAAAGGATGTTCTTTCAAATCCTTTCTGAACTGCCACCCCCACAAGTTCAAGGGGACTGAGGGAGCTGTTGGGATGCTTCGCTGGGTGGAGAAAGTTGAATCTGTGTTCGCCATGTGCGACTGTGCTGAAGAGAATAAGGTTAAATACGCAACCGGTACACTGGAGGGACCGGCCCTCACATGGTGGAATACCCATGTTCAAACCCTGGGGTTGGACGGTGCCAACTCCATGTCATGGGCTGACTTCACCCGGCTACTGCAAGATGAATATTGTCCTCGTGATGAGATCAGGAAGTTGGAAGCTGAATTTTGGGTGCATAAGATGGTGGGATCTGAGATCGAGCAGTACTGCACTCGATTTCACGAGCTATGCAAGCTATGCCCGGCTATGGTGACGCCGGAATACAAGAAGATCGAGCAGTTCATCAGTGGACTACCCGAGCAATTTCAAAGCATAGCGATGGCGTCTGACATCACCACCATCCAACCACTGATCAGACTGGCTCATAAGCTGACTGATCAAGCCGTAGCACAGGGCAAGCTACCGAAACGAGGCGAGCACGTGAAGCCTCAAGAAAGCCAGAAGAGGAAGTGGGAACCCAGCCACCCTCAAACTCATCAACCTCAACAACAACAAAGATCTGCACCAGCCAGAGCTTTCACTGCCACCCAACCCGATGACAAGGGGAAGGGTGTATACCAAGGGAAATACCCATTGTGCAACCGATGCTCATACCATCACACCGGGCAATGCGAACGATACCGATGCCTGAAGTGCGGAAGGCATGGTCACATGGCCAAAGATTGCAGATCAAGATTTCCTATCAACAACAACAATCCCAACAACCAACAAAATCAGCACAACAACAATCAAAACACTCTTAAGGGGTGTTATGAATGTGGCAAGCCGGGCCACATGAGGAGGGATTGCCCTCAACTAAAGAAGGCCGGAGGGGGAGCGGCCAAAGGCCGAGCATTCGTGATTGGCTCGGGGGAAGCCAAGGATGATCCAAACATCGTAACCGGTACGTTTCTTTTAAATAATGTCTACGCTAGCATATTATTTGATACCGGTGCCGATAGGAGTTTTATATCTAGTGAGTTTAGTGAATTGCTAGACATTACCCCAACACCACTAGATTATAAGTATACCGTAGAGTTAGCTGACGGCAAACTGATTGAAACACAACACATCTTCCGAGGATGCGTCATGGTTTTGGCGGATCATGAACTCGAAATCGATTTAATGCCTGTGACTCTCGGAAGCTTTGATGTGGTCGTTGGAATGGATTGGCTATCCACTAACCAGGCTGAGATCGTATGCAACGAGAAGATCGTACGAGTGACGTTGCAGAACGGAGAACAGATCTCGATTCAGGGGGAAAGACGGGGAGTACCTCTGAACATCATGTCATGCATGAAGGCGAACAAGTACCTACAAAAGGGATACACTGCCATACTAGCCCTCATCGCAGAGCAACCAAAGAAGGAGAGGAAGATTGAGGACATCGCCGTAGTCCGTGATTTTCCCGAAGTGTTTCCCGAGGATCTACCTGGATTACCTCCGAAGTGACAAGTCGAGTTCCAGATAGATCTTACACCTGGAGCAGCACCGATTGCCAAAGCTCCATACCGACTAGCACCGACTGAGATGCAGGAACTGTCTAACCAGTTGCAGGAGCTGTTAGACAAGGGATTTATCAGACCGAGCTTCTCACCTTGGGGAGCACCGGTCTTGTTCGTAAAGAAGAAAGACGGATCATTCCGTATGTGTATCGACTACAGAGAGCTGAACAAGGTGACGATCAAGAATCGATATCCCTTACCGCGAATAGACGATCTGTTTGACCAGTTGCAAGGGTCAAGCTACTATTCGAAGATCGATTTAAGATCGGGTTACCACCAACTAAGGATACAGGAAAACGATATTCCTAAGACTGCCTTCCGAACTCGATACGGACACTACGAATTCTTGGTTATGCCCTTTGGACTGACCAACGCACCAGCCGTGTTCATGGATCTCATGAATAGAGTGTGCAAACCTTACCTTGACAAATTTGTAATAGTGTTCATTGACGACATTCTGATTTACTCGAAGAATCGGGAAGAACATGCTGAGCATTTGAGGCTAGTCTTAGAACTATTAAAGAAAGAGCAGTTGTACGCAAAGCTTTCAAAATGCGACTTTTGGATTCGCGAAGTCCAATTCCTTGGACACGTGGTTAATGAACGGGGGGATACACGTAGACCCAGCCAAAATCGAAGCAATTAAGAACTGGGAAGCACCCAAGACTCCGACTGAGGTGCGACAATTCCTAGGTCTGGCCGGGTACTACCGAAGATTCATCGAAGGATTCTCGAAGATTGCTCAATCACTGACCTCCTTGACTCATAAGGATAAGAAATTTGATTGGGGAGACAAACAAGAAGCTGCTTTCAACCTGTTGAAACAGAAACTATGCACTGCACCCATCCTATCCCTACCGGAAGGATGTGATGACTTCGTGGTGTATTGCGACGCTTCGAAACAAGGACTCGGTTGCGTGCTGATGCAACGCGAGAAAGTGATAGCATACGCTTCACGCCAACTGAAGGTACATGAGAAGAACTACACGACTCATGACCTTGAGTTGGGAGCCGTGGTGTTTGCCTTGAAGATCTGGCGACACTACTTGTACGGCACGAAATGTACAATCTTTACCGATCATAAGAGCCTACAACACATCTTCGACCAGAAAGAGTTGAACATGAGACAACGAAGGTGGGTTGAACTCATAGGTGATTATGATTGCGCCATCAAGTATCATCCAGGCAAAGCCAATGTAGTGGCCGACGCGTTGAGTCGAAAAGAAACGACAAAGCACGTGCGTGCACTACAACTCACGATTCATTCTGAATTGCCAAATCAGATACGAAACGCACAACAAGAAGCTCTAAAAGCTGAAAACCTTACTCTTGAAGCCATGCGTGGCATGGATAAGCAAATAAAGGCCAAAGACGACGGAGCTTACTATTTAATGGATCGAATCTGGATTCCACGCTACGGAGGATTGAGAGAAGTAGTGATGGACGAAGCACACAAGAGCCGGTATTCCATACATCCGGGCTCTGACAAAATGTATCATGATCTGAAGACAACCTATTGGTGGCCAAACATGAAAGCTGAGATAGCAACCTACGTGAGTAAATGCCTAACGTGCTCAAAAGTCAAAGTTGAGTACCAGAAGCCATCAGGGTTACTTCAACAACCGGAACTACCAATGTGGAAATGGGAGCAGATTTCCATGGATTTCATCACTAAACTGCCAAAGACGGCAAGTGGTTGCGATACCATCTGGGTTATCGTAGACCGACAGACAAAGTCTGCACATTTTCTACCTATCAAGGAGACTGACAAGCTAGACAAACTCACTCGGATTTATTTGAAGGAAGTGGTCACTCGGCATGGAGTGCCAATCTCAATCATATCTGATCGCGACAGTCGATTCACGTCGCATTTCTGGAAGTCCTTGCATAAGGCTTTGGGCACGAGATTGGACATGAGTACCGCTTACCACCCGCAGACGGACGGACAGAGTGAGCGAACTATACAAACCCTGGAGGACATGCTTCGGGCATGTGTCATTGACTTTGGTTGTAGCTGGGAGACTCACCTACCGCTAGTTGAGTTCTCATATAACAATAGCTACCACACCAGCATCCAAGCTGCACCATTCGAGGCACTTTACGGACGTAAGTGTCGATCACCCATATGCTGGGCGGAAGTTGGAGACAGCCAACTGACTGGTCCAGAACTGGTGCACGAGACAACTGAGAAGATCGTGCAAATACGCAAGCGAATGGCAGCAGCTCGGGACAGACAGAAAAGCTATGCCGACAAGCGACGCAAACCGTTGGAGTTCCAGGTGGGGGACAGAGTGTTACTCAAGGTCTCGCCCTGGAACGGTGTTATTCGGTTTGGCAAAAGAGGAAAGTTGAACCCTCGTTACATCGGACCTTTCGAGATTACAAAACGAATAGGCCCTGTAGCCTACGAACTGAACCTGCCAGTTGAACTGAGCAGTGTACACAACGTATTCCACATAAAATACGAAGAGTGGTGTAAAAGTCACTTCGACCAATACCATAATCTGAAAACATACATGCACACGTAACAATTCACAGGAAGCATGGTAAACTAATACATCAAAAGAAAACTGGGAGGGTAACAAGGGTGGCAGCACCGATTTTTTTTGAAGAGATTAACATGCATCGGGATACTATACTCATGCATATTTTCTTTTTGGGTAATCATGGGGAGGCAACATGTGGACTCCTATAAAACCTCACTTACAAACTGCATGTATATATATAAATATACATGATTGTACACAGAAACCCATATACACAAGTGATGGGACCAAATACAATAACTAAAAGATACCATGTGACACCCCGTATTTTCCAGGTCAGCTTTATAACTATTTAAATGTTTATTTAAATGCTTATTGTACACGTGGCACTAGAATTAGATTAATTTAGTGTGACACGTGGCACGACAGTACGAACACTGACACACAACAGGATAATTCGTAGAATTATCGGCAAACAGCACACACGTGTCAAAACACACGAACGTTGGTGAACGTCAAGCACATTGTGTAGCACAACACTCGAAACTTCACGAAACACTCACACATTGAACTAGGAAGTTCGAACAAGGCCAAACGATAGTTCGGAAGCGTGAAAACGGCGACGAGCGGATCAAACCCATTGAAACAGGCTTATTGGGCTCTTCAGGGGCCCATCGCGGTACGCGATGGCCCAACAAGAAGCGCATCCGCGATACGCGACCAACATAGCGGGGGTTTGACTCCCGAAATCCGCCGCGGTACGCGGAGCCTCTTTTTGAACCTTCTCCGCGGTACGCGATGGGTGTCAGACGGCAAATCTTTATAAAACCAAGATGCCATCATATCTAAACCACCCTATTTCATCTTCCCGAGTTCTAGACCACTCCATTTCGTCTTCTTCACCAGTAAACCACCATTTCTACCCCTGGAAGCCATTGTTGAAGCAAGAAAATCTTGGAAGTGAAGACTAGAAGGCTTGGAATCGAAGAAGAAGCTCGAACATCACCACCTCCCTTCTGTTTCTGTCGAGTCCAGCAGCTCTAGGAGGTCAAGGAGGCTGTTCATCATCATCTCAGAACTCTTTGAAGCTTTGAAAGGTAGTCTTGAAATCCCTTGTGGCTTAAAACCACCATTACACACACATGCAAGGCTTTATACGCACATGCAAGCACCTAAGATGCATGTACACGAATTTTGCTTCTGGGTTTGTTGATAAACCTACTGTGCTTGATGATTTACAATGATTATATGATGTTTTGTGATGATCTAAGATGATGGGTATGAACCTTGATGCTTAAAATGATACTAGATGATGTTATACGTCCATGCATGTATAATCCATGTGGATAGGGATGATTTTTAGTGTTTGGATATGCATTTTGATGATATTAGATGATTATTACATGGTTAGATGATGATGAAAGCATTAAAATGATGATTTTTGACAATCTTTCCATTATTAGTAACTTTTTATTTATAAAATGATGTTATGGTTGGTATTAGCAACATGCATGTATGTGGATTTACTCCTAGGATGTTATTAGGAGGATGTTGATACTTAGAATGTGATCTTGATGTTGAATATGATCATTTTTGGCATGGTTACTATTTTTAGAAACTTTTCTAGTTAAAATGTTGCTAGATGATAAATTTGGGTATATATACATGATTGAATGATGCTAGATTGATTATTATGATGATTGATGATGAGAAAATAGGGTTAGAAATGTTAAAATGATCGTTTTCATGAAAAACCATAAAGTTACTATATTTAGTAACTTTATTTTTACAAAAACCGATTTATCAACATGTTGAATGATTTGGACATGCTAAATGACTTAATATGTTTTCATATGATGTTTAGATGCTAAGATAGATGGTTTCCGATGTCACGTATGCCAAAAATGGAAACTTTCCATTTTAGGAAACTTTTATGTTCAAACATGTTGTAAACAACTTATATGATTTTGTATGATGATGTGTTATGTGTTAACATGATCACGTAGGACTAACGAGCATGCTAGAACTTTAAAACTGTTATGCTCTGTGAACTTTCTAAAAATGGAAACTTACTATAAATAGTAAGTTGTCCATAGACGCGACCTACGCGTTTTGCACACGACAAACACTTACACGGTTGCTACACGATTCACAAACCGTCACACGGTTCACCAACGGGTCGTTGATTTGACACGGTCAACTTTGGTCAAACACGGTCAATGTAGACCAACACGAGCAAACACGGTCAAACCTGGTCAAACACGGTCAATGTAGACCAACACGAGCAAACACGGTCATTGTGGACCGACACGGACAAACATGAACAACCAAGGGTTGTTGGGCACAAACACGAGCACTAACAACGACACTAGCACGGTCACATACACGAACTCACGTACGGTATACGATATAGGTTGCCGGTGACCGACGTGCTACACGACAACTCAGGAGCTTACGCTTACGTACAATCATATCACTAAGGTGAGTTTACGGCCCCTCTTTACTCTTTTTCAAACGCTTTTAAATAGGGGGAGAATACTAGTTACATCGAGTCAAACATTTATTACTGTACAAACATTTAGTGTATGCTGGTTTATTGGACAAACATTAAGTGTTGAACTCGTAACAAGCCCTCACAAAGTCTTATCGTTAATGCACAAACAACGTGGTAGATTTGGATGGATCCATTAGGGAATGACTAACCCCACGGGGCACTATGTTGACTGGATGTCATAACCCGTGCAAACTCTGACCTAATTTGCTATGCATACGAGACATAGCGGAGGCAAGGACAAACAAGTCTAGTTCGGTAGTGACGCACTGACACTTTGGGCCTAGGGCTCGGTACTAACATTGATAAACAGCATGACACACTTTTATTACTATATGTATATCAAAACCTGTGAACTCACCAACCATTGTGTTGACACTTTTTAAACTTGTATTCTCAGGTAACTAGCAAGCTATGGATAACAGGAATGCGCACGCTAAGGAACGAGCATTAGGAACCTCATGCATTTCTGTTTATGATTAGTTTTCGAAAACAATTTAACTTTCGCTGTTAAGACAATGTTGTATTAAACTTATTATTTTCCGCTGCATGATTTGGCTTATTGATTTCCGCTGCTATGTTATGATAACTTTATTTTCCGCTGCTAACTATTTTATCAAGTGTATGTGTCAAACTTGGATTTGTAAACGCATATAGAGTTGTTCTATATGACCTTGAGCTGTGATTCTGGACACGTCACACCCACGTGGACTGACACCACGAGTGGGAATTTGGGGGTGTGACAGACTGGTATCAGAGCCTTGGTTATAGGGAACTAGGTTTGCATGTAGTGAACTTAGACTATAGCCATTGCTCAACGCTAGACACTACACGTAGAACTTGCACACTGATGACATTGTTACTTATTAAACTGTTGCTTACTAACGAAGAACTTACAGGATGGCCAACAATGACAGCACCGGTAGGAACGCAGACCGACTCCCTACCACTGACGACATGGCTGCAGAGAGCCGGCGACGGATTGATGATATCGTAGCCCAGGTTGACGCCGAGATGGATCGGCGGGCTAGGGACGCTACACGGGCCAGATATTGGGGATGGCTTCCCGCCATACTCCAGAGTTGGATCGTCGAGGAGAGAGTACCTCCATATCGATATCCTGGCGACACCGCTCCAGGACATCGACTACCACCATTCGGAGTGCCGATGGAGCAGGCCTTCGCGGCACATGTTGCTTGCACTCGACGGGAGGTCTGGAAGACTAGGGGACTATCGGAAGAGGTTCGGGCTCTTCACGAGAAGAACGATCGACTAGAGAGACAAAACGATAGGCTGGAGAAACGCAACAACAGACTAGAGGCACAGATGGAGACTCTACGCCTCCAAGTGTCTCAACTGATGACCCAGCACGGACAGGTCGTTGACGTCGTGCAGGAGCATGATGTGCGTATCACCGAGAATCGGACCGACATAACCGAAACTCAGGCGATGGTGCAGGCTAGCGATGCCATGCTTAACGCATGGGCTGCACAGTTTATTGAGGAACCACCTCAAGAGGATGGTCCTGAATTCGAGGCCGAGGACCTCGAAGAAGAGGACTTTGACGAGGATCCTAATGAGGATCCGGAGGAGGATGATGATGACGGAGACGCTGCCAGCGACATTTCACACGTCTCTATGGATTCGGACTAGAGGACTCTTTTATTTTGTATTTTTTTTTCCTATTTTGGCCTAGACGAGCGGGATGTGCTCGAAGAACTTATTATGTATTTCCTTTTGAAATTATTGTACTTCAAGCTTATTATTAATGAGAATTATGTTTTGTTTTACTTATCGCATTTATGACCATGACTACTTGATGACATAACATCTGACTTGACTACTATCATGACATGTGATCTGACTTCTGACATGACATCTGACTTGCCTTCTCTCATAACATTGGCTAACACTCTAACTCATGCTAACTAACATTCTAACCTTCCGTACAGAATATGTCGGGAAGAGGAGCTAATGCCCTGAGACTCAAACGTAAGGCCGAAAAGGCAAGGATCAACATGATGGTTGAACGCAGATTCAACAGGATGCTTGCGGAGTACGAGGCGAACAAGCACGCCAGCGAGACTAGTGGCACTAACAACGGTACTAACACTTGCCTAACATGACTAACACAGTGTAGATGTCACGCACTAACACACGACATTGGTTTCTGACCAGCAGGATCGCAAGGGAACAACAACAAAGGATGTTCTTTCAAATCCTTTCTGAACTGCCACCCCCACAAGTTCAAGGGGACTGAGGGAGCTGTTGGGATGCTTCGCTGGGTGGAGAAAGTTGAATCTGTGTTCGCCATGTGCGACTGTGCTGAAGAGAATAAGGTGTAAGAATAAGACATACTTAATGAACCTTAAGAGAAAAGGGTGACAACTTGTATAAACAAAAGGTTGAATAATAATAAGTATACAAGTTGTAAGAATGAGAAGTTGAGTTTTAGACCAAGTCTAGGCCAAGGAATGTTTTAACATTCTTAGCCCCAATCCACGGGCGTTTGGTGATTTAAGCTTGGGAGATTGTACCTATAATGTCAAGCCACAATAAGGAAAGAAGTACTCATACTAACTTACAAATGATCTTTTTGATATAATAAAGATGTTTAAGAATATAAACATTTGATACAAACAAATGGGGTAGCTAGTGGTTCCCAAGAAAATGAATGTTGATATGGAACTATGAAACATTGTAGGGATTGTGTAGTGAAGTCCTATCGCATCTTTGAACTTCAGTTTTCTATCACCACAACTCGACGGTGAGTTTCACAACCCCTTTTATACTATTTTATTCTTTGGGGTGAAAAGCGTGATACTTAAACATTTTATGACTTTATGCTATGTATGTTATTATTAAAACATGAGTTGGTTGGATGTAGATTTCATAAGGTTTGTTATTCTATTGTAAGTCCCTTTTATTTATGCCTAAACACAACCATTAACTCATATCTTTGAGCCATGGGATATATTGGATAGTACTATCTTGGTTGACAACCCATTCACCTATCGGGTGGTCTTACTAGCTACAGTCACCCAAAGATGAGGCCAACACGGTGGATGAATATTTCTAACTTTATTGTATACTTTGAGCTCGGGACGAGTTTGGTGATCATGAGATCATAAACAAGGGCAATCAGTCATAGGTTTGGTTGTGGTCTTATGTAAATTGCATCCTTACTTACTTGTGAATAACATATAAAATGATTTATAGATAGCATAACATTTGGGGAGATGAACCCAAGGATTAATTTTATCGAGTCCTAAACTTGTGTGACTCACCAACATATTGTTGACTATTTTTCTCATGCTTTTCAGGTCATTAAATCAAAACCTGAGGTTGGTTGCATGTTTTTGGGATATTACTCATGAAGATTCATTGTTATAGCCAAGATGATATAGGCCATAATTTTTTGAGAATCTCTAAGTGATGTAATAGTTTAATTTAGACAATTACTGTTGGTTGTTCTATTTTGGAATGTTGAATTAATGATTAAGCATTGTTATAAACCATAAGACTCTTGATTTCCACATTGTCTCACCGCCCGTGATTCCTCCATCGGCGGGGGTGTGACAGATTGGTATCAGAGCCAATGGTTATAGGGAAGTAGGGAATACATAGAATATACCTGGACTATAACTAAATGCTCATATGTACTTGCTTATATATATTTGATCATTTTAACGTATGTGATGCAGAAATGGTTAAAGAATACAATTGAGAAGTTATATCCCAATTGAGTACCCGGACACTGATGATGAGGTGTCCAGTCAGCCAAGGGCTGTAGACCCACCTGTACCAAGAATATCTGTGCCACCACCCCCATCCCGCTTTAAGATAGGAGAACCCTCGAGGCCAAGACATGTAGTTGACCAAGAGGTGATCCAAGAAGAGCTGCGTACCTACCGAGCGCAACAAGAAGTGGAACCGGCACAAATGATGGCCAGACTAGAGGCAACAGAGGGAGAGATGGACGACCTGATAATCCTGATACAAGAGTTAACACAAGGACTGGTCATTGTGGACCAAAACACAAGAGACCATGAGGAACATAGCACCCAATATCACGCAGAAACGCGAGAGATTGCGGTGTTAGGATTCTATTGGACCATGTTCGTTGTGGTCCTGACGATTGCATGAATTATCTATCATATTATATATTAGGACATAGGGGATAGGCGCACCAAATTTTGTTAATAGGACGATAAGTGACTACACTACGTTTTGATGGTCGTGCCACCCATATTTACAAACTATCCTTGAATTGATATATCTTGATGTATGATGATGATTTTAATGGAATATTATCTAATTTCTTATATTAATTTTTTTGTGTAAATATGTTGCAGTCCAAATGTCATATGGGAATAATCATTTCATCAACCATCGCATTGTGACCTTTAGGGTTTTTGTTATTTAAATTTAAATGTAATGGTGACGTGTTTATAATAAAAGAAAGTTCATGTGGGTTTTGTTAACTTAATTCAACATTTAAAACATATACACACAAATCTACACACACACACACACATATATATATATATATATATATATATTAATTTAAGATATGAATTTATCTTGTAATAAATATATATGTGTTATTCAAAATATATTCTATTAACTTAAATAATATATTTTATTCAAAATAAAATTTAATAAGTTACTTAAAAACTATAGTTTTAGTTTATTTATAAATGAGTTATAAAACTTATTATATAAATAAATTTTTACAAATAATTATTAAAAATATATATAATAATATAACTAACACTTTATATGGTTATAAAACTTATAAAGTATTATATTTTGCATAATTTAGATTAATTGTTGCATTAGAAGTTAACAATTTATATTTATTAAAGATTATAATTTTATAAAGTTTAATTATTTATAAAATTAACCACATAAAGAAATTTAAGGGTGCATTTGTAAATCATTAAAACTTGAAATAGTATTAATAGAAGTTTGGTCAAAAGGCAATAATAAGCAAAATTCCAAGAACTAACATTGTAAAATTGTGTTTCTTCTTCCCTGTTTGTTATTCAGCCATGATCGGCATCACCATCACTCAATTTAAAATTAATTCGACCATAAACAAAGATAATTAATTAATTTATGACCAAAAGACGTTTCTCACACGATTTCAAACAAAACCGAACATTTAATTCATGAATTAAACCCAATTAAAGCTATGCTTCAATAATCGAACGAGTGTACAAGAACCTGACCATGAAATCGATTAAAAAAAATTCAAAACATCAAATTGGGGTTACAGAAACACAGGCGATCGTTTTCTGGTGCTAAAGTTTCCAAGAACATCTTCTGATTTGATCCTAAACTCCCAATTGAGTTCAAGCATTGCCGAGAACAAAATCTTACTCAAAATCATTCAATACGACACCAAATCAGGTAGGTAATAGCTCCATTCCATTCTGTTTTTCATGGGGATCATTAGCCCCATGATTATAACAACTCAGAATCAATGAATGGATCGAATCGAATTCTAGGGCTCATTTGGTTTGAACGAGTTCATGAATCTGAGATTATGAAAAATAAAAACAAGTTTCATCTAAAACAGAGAACATAGCATGATGGTAAAATACATGGGTGAAGTGTTCTTGGTCAGGTGATCGAATCCGGTTCCAACCGGCTTTTCTTTTAAAATTTTTTTATTCTATTTTAATTAGTTCACTATACAAATAAACTTTAAAAATTCTAAAAAAAATTCCTAAAATTCTAAAAGCATGTTTCTAATATTCTGTTAAAAGTTTGAAATTTTTCAGAAAAGATTTCTATTATTTTACTATTTAAATGTTATTTAAATAGTTTTAAATATATAAAAAAAATACAAAAACAATTCTAAAAATTCTAAAAAAATTTCTCTAAATTCTAAAATACTATTTATAATATTCTGATAAAATTTCAGAATTTTTCAGGATAAATTTATATTATTTTGCTATTTAAAAGTTATTTAAATAGTTTTAATTATATAGAAAATATTAAAACATTTCTAAAAATTCTGGAAAAATTCAAGAAATTATAATTTAACTATATTAACATTCTGGAAATTTTTAAATAAATTTTGAATATTATTCTACAAATTTACTATTTTATTATTTAAATAAACTTTAAATAAAAGTATTATTTATAAAATTAATTTAAAAGTCAGAAAATTATTTTTATTTTATGTAATTACTTTTATGATATTGTAACTATAAGTTTTCAAAATTTATACACACACACATATATATATTTAAGATGTAATTCTTTAACCATATAATTATTTTATCACAAAAGTATAAAAACCTTTTCAAACTATTAATTCAAACATAAATCAAAGGAGAATTACATGGACAAACATAAACATGTACTTAGAAGGATCTATGTTATATTTTCTATATACTTAGGTTGATCTTTGATTCATCCCTTCCTAAACATAATCAAGCAATATTCATAAAGTCTATATCAACAACAAGTGAGTTTCTCATATCTCTTTTTACATTTTTGTAATCTTTTGGGATGTTACACATGTCTTATCAAACATGTTATTCTTGAGTCATAAACAAATACAAGGATGCAGTACTTTAGTTTAAGATAAAATTAGATTTGAATGTTATGTGTTGCCTACTTGTTTGTATATCTATGTGCTATTACTATTGGGATAATCATATACAATACATTAGTACTAGTAGCCTTTGATTAACATGACTTATGTCATTGTTTATATTGAAGGTGAAATTGCCAAAAAATTTAGTATTGATATACTTTAATTTATACATATTATTCGACTCAAATTCCCCCGGTTTTAACGTTAATAACATGCAAATTCATTCACAAATAGTTCTAATTATTGTTTTTGTGAATTTGTAGGATAAACGGTCTTGCTCGGAAGAAAATCAAGCTTTGAATGGAATTTCAGCATTTTCTGAGCAAATTCCCAGATGCGCACTGTCATGCCAAATCTTGCACTGGCAGTGCCGACCCATGCACGACCGTGCACAACTTTGCACTACCGTGCAACTAGGCAGTGCTAGCCCATGCATGGCAGTGCTGGCCTATGCACGACCGTACACAATGTTGCACTACCGTGCAACCAGGTAGTGCTAGGCCATGCATGGTAGTGCCGGCCTATGCACGACCGTGCATAAGCCAAGCACGACCGTGCAGCCTAGCCAGTGCCGGGCCAAAGCATGGCAGTGCCGGGCCAAATGGAGGTAGTGCCGGCCATGACGACTTGCGCACGACCGTGCGACTTTTGGCACGACCGTGCCTGACACCTCGAGTCAATTTTCGAGACTTAGCTGAAAATGGCAACTTTGACAACCGTCCCAGACCAAAAGTGAAGTACTGTAGCACCTTGCACGATCGTGCACCTATGGTGCACGACCGTGCCTAGTTCCAGAATTTCTATAAATTCAGCTTTTTACCTCATTTCAAAGGGTTGGACTTCCTGGAGCCAAAATACCTTCTGTTCAGATTTCTTGAAGCTGTCTAAGGGAGATTGTGAAGGTCTTGAAGATCCAAGGAGGATCTAACACCATCTTGTTTCAATCCTTGCTTGCTAGTGGTTTGCATTTTGTTATTTTATTCATGTTTCTTGTTAATTCTAGCTACTTTGTTATTGTTCTTGTAAGCCTTATGGGCTAAACACTTCATTGTCTAGATTATGATGAAACTTTTGTTTATGTGATGATGATTTTATGAATTGGTCAAATGGGTTTATGTCAAGATTCAAGATGAAGTTATGATTGTATTCTAATGATGTTGTAAATTTGTGTAGGTTGATTAGTGTTCAAGAATGACGAATGTTTAATCATACTATGTTGGAAAACCATGATCAAGCATTTGTTTATAATCTTACAACTTGTTTTTAAGATTATGCCATGAGATTAGGAATGATAATTGGTTTCTTGAATGTTATAAAACTTGCACAAGTATACTTTCTTTCACTAAAGTTTGGAAAAACCATGGTGATATTATAATTTGTTGAATATGATTAACATGTGAGTTAGGAAATTATGGCCAAATGACCTCATTTGCATGATTGTGTTCATAGATTGTAAGTTGGAAGAATTTATGACTTTGTTGAATTTATGCAACTTAGGGTGATTAGTGTGTATAAGTCATATTAGTTTTCCTTAAGTTGTAGAATTAAGATTCTTGACGGATGACTAATTCTTGATTAAATCTTGACATAGACCTTGACATTAGGCTTCATAAAATAATCCTAGGTGATTAGAATGTGTTTATCATTTTAATTTTCCAAAAGATTATAGGATTAGATATCTTTGACCGGAATCTAGTCAACATTTGGGTTACCAATTCATAATAATCACATCACTAGACTAAGTGGATTCATGATCTAGGCAATTTTCTTAGACTTTAGATTTTTCCAAAAAATCCTTCTTTTAGTTATTATTTTAAAATTCACAAAACCCAACTTTTCATGTGTTTGCTAAACATTGACCGAGATTTAGTATCGAGAGCTATCGTGTCCACGGATTGATATCCGGTTCTTACCATAAGCTATATTGCTATGCGATAGGTACACTTGCCTATTGTGTGTGATTTAGTTCTTAGTAAAAACCATTTTTAAAACTAAAATCTGTGTGAAAAACCCATTTAATAAATATATAGTTTCACGCACATCAAGTTTTTGGCGCCGTTGCCGGGGACACGGTGATTTCAAGAAAAATCAGAGTTGGTGATTTAGCTTAGTTTTTAGTGTAAAAATATTTTTATTTTATATTATTTTATTTTATTTTGATTTTTGACTTTTAGTTTTTATTAATTATTTTAGTTTATTTTTCAAAATTTTATTTTATTTTATTTTTATTTTTTATTTTATTTTTAACAGGTTTGATTCGGTAACTCGTTTATGCATTAAGTGTGTTTGTCCTCAACCCCCGAGCCGGACATTGTCGAGCCTAGATCGAAACCGGAGCGGTATTTTCGGCTAAGGTTGCGGGAGCGGTCCCGCGTTGTAGCAAATACCATCGAAGGAGACGGAGAGACCGACAATATCTTTGGCACGGGAGACACGACCATGGCGGACCAAGATGATGACCAGACGATTTCTGACTTCGCGAAACCATCACTTGGAGGATTGGAGCCAAGCATCACCCGACCGACTGTGGAGGCAAACAATTTTGAGATCAAGTCGAGTATCATCCAAATGGTTCAGAACACTGTTCAGTTTGACGGGAAGGATCACGAGGATCCTAATCTCCATATCGCGGGATTTCTGGAGATTTGCGCCACTTTCAAGATCAATGGCGCGTCTGATGATGCCATTCGGCTTCGGTTATTCCCATTCACTCTACGTGACCGAGCCAAGGCATGGCTGATTTCCCTTCCCTCGGGCTGTATTACCACTTGGAATCAGATGTCTGAAAAGTTCTTTGAGAAATACTTTCCTCCCGAGAAAACTGCAAAGCTACGAGCTCGGATTCTTTCGTTCCAGCAGGATGATGGTGAGACGTTTTACGAGGCGTGGGAGCGGTTCAAGGATCTGATGAGAAAGGTCCCACATCACGGTTTAGAGTTATGGAGGCAATGCGAGACATTCTACAATGGTCTCGATGTGAGCGGACGACAGTGGCTTGACAGCTATGCAGGTGGAGATTTTGGAGCGAAGCGACCGCGAGAGGCGTTTGAATTGCTCGAGAAAGCTGCTAGGAAGAGCTATTCTCAACAGGCCCCGAGAGCCAAGGCACCCAAGCAGGGTGCCCATCAGGTTGATTCCTATACTGCTTTGACTGCACAGTTGGAGGCCCTCTCCAACAAAATCGAGCAGATGTCTGTGAACAAAGTCCAATCTTGTTGTGAGATATGTGGGGGAGCACACCACAGTGGGGAGTGTTCGATTAGGGATAGATCCGTTCACGAGCTAGTTGACTACATGGGCAACCAAACTCAGTCTCAAAATAATCCCTACAGTAACACTTATAATCCGGGGTGGAAGAATCACCCAAATTTCAGTTGGAAGTCTGGTACCGCAAACCAGCAGCCACCCGGATTCAATCCGCGTCCCCCATTCCAAAGTCAGTCTCACGGTCAGTCCTCACAGATTCGTCCTCCACAGAACCAGTTCCAAAATCAAGGTTCTAGCAGTGGGTCACAACCCGCTCCTGAAAAGCGATCCAATTTAGAGGACATGGTTGCACGGTTGCTAGCTAACTCTGAGAGCCAAAGCCAGTTGGCTCAGAAACAGAATCAGTATATGGAAGACCGCTTCCATAAGCATGAGACGGAGTTGAGAAACCAAAAGGCATCGATGCAGACCATCGAGAATCAGGTGGGACAAATTTTTAAGTTGCTATCTGAAAGGCAACAAGGTGGCCTCCCGAGTAACACTGAGCCAAATCCTAATGCTCATGTTAAGGCCATCACTTTGAGGAGTGGTAAATCCACCACTGCACCTCCTCCACCGGCTTCCCCTTCTTCTTCTCTTCCGCCGGTGATTGAGGAGGTTGCGACTGAGATTCCTGCTGAGGTGCATTCCAGGCCAGGCCCAGCAAGTACAGCACAAGCAAAGGAACTAGTCAAGGACTACACTCCTCCTGTTCCATACCCCAGCAGGTTGAAGAAGCAGAAATTTGAGGAACAGTATGGTAAATTTCTGGAATTGTTCAAGCACATCAATCTGCCATTTGTTGAGGCACTTGCTCAGATGCCTAAGTATGCCAAGTTTTTGAAGGACATCCTCACCAACAAGAAGAAGTTGGAGGAGTTATCTCATGTTACATTGAGTGAGGAGTGTTCTGCGATCCTTCAAAACAAACTTCCTCAGAAGATGAATGATCCTGGGAGTTTCACTATCCCATGCTTGATTGGAAGTTTATCAATCAGTAATGCATTGGCTGACTTGGGGGCTAGCATCAATCTAATGCCCTATGCTGTGTTTGAGAAACTTGGTGTTGAGGAACTTAAGCCAACCCGAATGAGCATCCAGCTTGCCGATCGGTCAGTCAAATATCCGAGAGGTATAGTTGAGAATTTGTTGGTTAAGATTGATCGGTTTGTTTTTCCTATGGACTTTGTGATCCTTGATATGGATGAAGATAAGAATGTTCCTCTCATTCTTGGTCGTCCATTCCTAGCCACTGCTAGAGCCCTCATTGATGTTTGCTCTGGCAAACTGACACTTAGAGTTTATGATGAGGTGGTGACCTTTGATATTGGAAGGTCAATGAGGCATCCACAGAGTCAGGACGATTCACTCTACTTTATTGATGTTGTTGATTCATGTATGAGTGATCCATCACAGGATGGGTGTGTTGTAGAGGTGTTTGACACCCAGTTTTTAGGAGGGGAGGATGTAGACCCAGTCTCTGAGGGTCGATTTGATGAGGAGATGGTGGCATTGCTGAGCCACGATCCTGCCCCTCAGGATGAAGTGTTTGAAGTCATGGATCGCAAGGCTGAGCCTAAGGCATTACCTTCTGTTGAAGACCCACCATCTGTTGAGCTTAAAGAGCTTCCCGGTCATTTGGAGTATGCATTCGTAGATGGTGAGTCTCGGTTGCCCGTTATCATCTCGTCTGCGTTGACGAGTGGAGAGAAGGCTAAGTTGCTTGAGGTTCTGAAAGTGCATAAGAAGGCGATTGCGTGGAAGATCATGAATATTAAGGGGATCAATCCATCTTTTTGTACCCATAATATTTTGATAGAGGAGGATTTTAAGCCTGTAGTTCAGCATCAGAGACGTCTCAATCCCAACATGCAAGACGTCGTGAAGAAGGAGGTTATCAAGTTACTTGATGCAGGTTTGATTTATCCTATTTCTGATTCCCCTTGGGTGAGTTCGGTGCAGGTTGTCCCAAAGAAGGGTGGGATGACAGTGATTACTAATGAGAGAAACGAGTTGATTCCTACTCGTACTGTGACCGGATGGAGAGTTTGCATCAATTACCGCAAACTGAACGATGCCACTAGGAAAGACCACTTCCCCTTGCCTTTTATTGATCAGATGTTGGAGAGATTGTCGGGCAAGATGTACTACTGTTTCTTAGATGGTTTTTCTGGGTATTTTCAGATCCCAATTGCTCTTGAGGATCAGGAGAAGACGACATTCACATGTCCCTATGGCACATTCGCGTACAGGCGAATGCCCTTTGGACTGTGCAATGCCCCTGCCACATTTCAGCGTTGTATGGTGGCTATTTTTCATGATATGATTGAGGACTCCATGGAGGTATTCATGGATGACTTTTCTGTTTTTGGGAGTTCCTTTGATCATTGTTTGGAAAATTTGAGGAAGATGTTAGCTAGGTGTGAAGAAGCTAACTTGGTGTTGAATTGGGAAAAATGCCACTTCATGGTGAAGGAGGGCATTGTTTTAGGGCATAAGATTTCACGTGACGGACTTGAGGTCGACCGAGCCAAGATTGAGACCATTGTCAAGCTTCCGCCACCCACTTCTGTGAAATCTATTCGGAGTTTCTTAGGACACGCGGGGTTTTATAGGCGTTTCATCAAGGATTTCTCAAAGATAGCTCGCCCCATGACTCAGCTTCTTGAGAAAGACGCCCCTTTTGTGTTTTCTGATGAATGCCTTCATGCATTCAGGTTTTTGAAGGAGAAGTTGGTTAATGCTCCTATCATGATCGCCCCCGATTGGGCACTCCCATTTGAGCTTATGTGTGACGCAAGCGATTTTGCGGTTGGGGCGGTCTTGGGTCAAAGGAAGGACAGGCACTTCCACCCAATTTACTATGCAAGCAAAACTCTGAATGATGCCCAGGAGCACTACACCACCACTGAAAAGGAGCTCCTAGCCGTGGTCTTTGCGTTCGATAAATTCCGTTCCTATCTTGTACTTTCAAAGACCATTGTGTTTACGGATCATACAGCCCTCCATTACTTGTTTAGCAAGCAAGATGCTAAACCCAGGCTGATTCGTTGGATTCTGTTGTTTCAAGAATTCGACATTGAAATCCGTGACAAAAAGGGAGCCGAGAATGTTGCAGCAGATCACCTCTCCCGTCTCGAGTGCTCAGCTTCATCAAAACTTGTGGGGTCACACATAAATGACAATTTCCCCCACGAGTTTCTTATGCACATACAGACGCAGGATGAGGATTGTCCATGGTTTGCTGATTTCGCGAATTATCTCGCGTGTGGGATTGTTTTGAAGGGCTTGACACATCAACATAAGAAGTTCCTTTCTGATGTCAAGTATTACCTGTGGGAGGATCCTTACTTGTTTAGGATTGGAGCTGATCAGATTGTGCGTAGGTGCGTGTATGGAGGTGAGGAGCAAAAGATTTTGAGGCATTGTCATGAGGGACCAACTGTTGGTCATCATGGAGCGACTCTTACTGCGAAGAAGGTTTTTGACGCCGGATTCTAGTGGCCCACCATCTTCAGAGACGCTCATGATATGGTCCGAGCTTGCGATGCTTGCCAAAGGGCAAGCAACATCTCATCACGGGATTAGATGCCGCAGAATGGAATCCAAGTCTGTGAAATTTTTGACGTCTGGGGTATTGATTTCATGGGGCCATTCTCAACATCTCACGGTAACCGATACATTCTAGTTGCAGTCGATTATGTTTCCAAGTGGGTGGAGGCTCAAGCCTTGCCCACCAATGATGCTAGAGTAGTCGTGAGATTTCTGAAAGAGTTGTTTTCTCGCTTTGGTGCCCCCAAAGCACTCATTAGTGACCGTGGGACTCATTTCTGCAATTCCCAACTCGACAAGGCGTTGTCACGCTATGGTGTGAACCATAGATTTTCAACGCCATACCATCCACAGACCAGTGGACAGGTAGAGGTCACTAATCGGGGCATCAAGCGCATTTTGGAGAAGACGGTTGGTCAAAACCGCAAGGATTGGTCAGTAAAGCTGAATGACGTGTTGTGGGCATTCCGAACAGCCTACAAAACTCCCATAGGAACCACACCCTTTAAATTGATTTATGGGAAAACGTGTCACCTCCCCGTTGAACTCGAGCACAAAGCCTATTGGGCGCTGAAATCCATCAACATGGATTTGACTAGTGCGGGGGAGAACCGATTCTTGCAGATTCATGAGGTTGAGGAGCTAAGTAATGATGCTTATGATAGCTCCAAGAGGTACAAGGAACGTACCAAGACGCTACACGATAGCCACTTGAAGGACAACAAACAATTCCAAGTGGGTGATCGTGTTTTGATTTATAACTCGCGTCTTAGGTTGTTCCCGGGCAAACTGAAGTCTCGATGGTCTGGCCCATACACAGTTCGTGAAGTCTTTCCGTACGGAACTGTGGAGATTAAGCATGAGGATGGCAGAATTTTCAAAGTCAATGGCCATCGGTTGAAGAAATACTTGTCCGGACCCGTCGAGCCGGCATTGGAGGTAGTCGTACTCCACCCCAAGGACAACTGAATTCGGGGACTCGAGTCTAGCTGAGGACTCAGTAAACTTAGCCATCCCGAGAGGTTCTCGGTGTTTAAAAAAAAAAAAACTTTTCTGCAGGTCCGCACGACCGTGCGACTAGCTGCACGGCCGTGCCCTTTTGCTGATGCACGACCGTGCGGCCCGTACGCACGACCGTGCGGCCCGTACGCACGACCGTGCAACGTGTCAGATTTCCCCAATAATTACTCCATTTGCACCCACTTCCCTCATAATTCGGTTCTACAACTTCCAGAGCGGTTCCCCATCATTTCTCTCGTTTTTCCTCTTCCAAATCAAGATTCAAAGCTATTAATCTCCTCCGATCCTTCAATTGATCTTTCTTTTCAATGAAATTCCTAAACTTCTTAGATTTGTTCGAATTAGGGCTTGTAAATACACCATTTTGGTTTAGAATTGTTAGGATCTGTATAAATGTTGTTAATTTTTGGTTTGTTGATGGAAAATATCGTGTTTGTTCGACTTTGATTTCGGTTCTACACAGTGCACGACCATGCGGCTATACCGCACGACCGTGCAGATCGATGGTGCAACCTTTGCACTGCCAGTGCAGACCCAAAATCAAGGTGCACGACCGTGCGCTAACCACGCATGACCGTGCTCAACGACAGTGTCACATTTGCACTGCCCGTGCGATGAACAAACTTACGAGGTGCACGACCGTGCATAGACCTGCACAACCATGCGGTTTGGCAGTGCAACCCTTGCACTGCCCGTGCATAGGTCATTCTAAGGGTGGCACGACCGTGCCTTAGACACGCACGACCGTGCGTCTAGGCTGTGCCAGCCCTGCACTGCCAGTGCATGCTTCATTTTGGGTTGGCACTGCCGTGCAAGTTTCTGCACGACCGTGCATGTGTCCAGATCAGCCCAGTTTTTGTTCCTTTTTCGTTCGATTTTTCTTTCTTTCTTTTTCTTTTCGTTCTTGGAAACTAATTTTTTTTGGGAATTTTCTTGAACAGATGGATCACCCTTTCCTACGATTTGATCCGAACGACGAGCGAGACGCCCCATGTATTCCCATGCTGCATTCTTTATGGGGGCGTAGGCGCCAGATCGAGCCGATGAAGTGCCTTAGTTGGGACTTAGTGGTCAATCTTAATCAACAAACACGTCTTCAGCAACTGATCACCGAGCCGTGGTCTCACCTTTTTTATATTAACCGTCCTCAGTACCGTGAGCTGATCTTGGAGTTCTTTTCGTCATACTCCTTCAGTTTCCCTTCCCAAGATGTTTACCGAAAACGTTTTGGATTGACTTTCCGCTTGGGGGACTCTGGAGGAAGCTTTCGGTCGCACAGTTCGCGACTAGGATAGGCTTATATACAGAAGGAGAGTTAGCTTCAGAAGTGTTTAATGGATTGCATGACTTCGAGGACGAGATTGAGAAGGCCACGTTTTGGGCCGAGGTTGCTGAGGGGGTTTATGATCCCCGAAGAGCTAAGGCCACAAAACTTCGCGACCCGCTGCACAGGTTCGTTCATCGGATACTGGTAGGTACCATCTTACAGAGAGGCGACAGCTTGGGCAATGTGCCCACTAGAGATTTGTTTTATCTCTACTGCTTGGTCAGGGGCATCCATTGTAACATTGCCCATTGCTTAGCCTTCTTTCTGACTACCAGTTCGGGCAAGCAAGCGTCCAGCCACATTTGCGGGGGCGCCTACATCACTCAGCTGGCTGATTCCTTTGGACTTCTGACCGAAGAGAACATCGCCGGCTTCACTCATGTATGTGATACATCCCCGCTTGATATGCGAACTCTTCGTTACATGAAGATAGTGGAGCAGACGCCGGTAGGGATGCGGTTGAAGGGTGGGGATGGTCGGATCTGGGATCCAGTCCCCGAGGAGAATGAAGAAGAGGAGGAGGAAGATGAACACGAGGAGGAAAGGGGCCCCGAAGGAGGGGGGCCACATGGTATGGGACTTGGGGGTTTTGACTACGGGTATCCCCCCAATGATGAGTTTTTGGACTTTGCACCCACTCATGGTCTGGACCCCCGTCCAATCTAGACTTGTGGCACCGGTTTTCGGGATTGCAGGTGTCCCAGGAGGAGCTGAACGCTGAGCAGCAAAGATTTAATCAGCGTATAGATAATTTTCAGACTGAGCAGACCAGGCAGTATGAATTGCTGCATCAGATACAGGACGACCAGAGATGGAGCTTTGAGTGGCTTTTTGCGTCTCATCAGTCGGCTGCGGCTTTTCATCAGTTCGATGTTTCTGAGCCACCACGATTTGACTATGGCTATTCTTCAGGTGGTGCGCAGAAACGTTCCAGGGGAGGTCATGATGGAGAGGCGAGCGGTTCGGGACCGCATGATGATGAGGAGGACTAGTCTGATGTCCTCCCTCCCCCGCAGTTTAGCTTAGTCTGATGGTTATCTATATTTTTGAGAGTTATACATTTTGTTGTACGTATTAACTCTGTTTAGTGTAGTTTTTATTTTTTTATTTGGGTTGTAAACAATATTTTTTGGTTGATTGTTTTATGGATTGATGGATCTGGTGCTTTAGTTTTGGTCCCTTGGTTGTTGTGAGTTGTTACTTTCAGCTTTGTTTCGTAGATGATTTTCAGTGCAGGTACACGGCATGCTCTTATCGTTGCACGGGTCAAGCAGATTTTACACGCCGGTCTCTCCAAAGACCCGTAGGGAAGTCTTATTCCTTTTCACACTCGTGCAAGATCACTCTTATTTTTCGCATGTTTTTGTTGCACAATAGGGACATTGTGCAATTCAAGTGTAGGGAGGGGTATACTTTCGGGGTAAACGTTTATTGTTGATATAACTTTGTTTGTCCAAGAGTAATAAGCATTTTTGCAAAGAACCTTTTTATTGTTTTTGGTGCAATTAATTTGTTTTGTAATCAACAAGTTAAGCAAACAAGTTTTTGATAATTAAAACAAGGCTTGTTTTGATAAAGTGTATCTTAATTTGGAATTCTTAACAAGTGAAATAAAATTTTTTGTTATCATCATTTGTGATTAGACGAAAGGAGGAACTACAAGTTATATCTTATATTTTTACCCATTCCTTCCATTTTTTGTGAGCTTTTGAAACCTTGAACATTAGTAGTCATTGCATATATTATGGATTGAGTGTGCCGGATGTTTCATTCAAATTAATATTTGTTTAAAACATACATCTCCATAGTCATAAGTTTGAACAAAGTTGTATTTAATCAAGGCCTTATAACAAACCCTCATCACCACTTTTTTCATCAACCCATTTCCTTTATTGAAATCCAATCTCAAAGTTGGCAAGGAGTTATATTTCCTTTTAGTTGTTTGTCATGAAGCAAATAATTAAGCAACACAATGTTTGCTTGTTGATGTATATAAGCCAAAAAAAAAAAAATTAAGCCAAAAAGGCTTTGTAGTATATATTTTGTTTTCAAATTTTTAGCCAACGGATTTCCCTTATCTCAATCCTTCTATCCCCAACCATCATCCAACCCAAACACAACCCAATAAAAGGCCTTTGGATTAAATTATGCTTTGTTTTTGCTAATTGATTTAGAGTTGATTTTTATTACAAATATCATGTTTGTTGATCCATTGTCTTGGCAATTGAGTGTTCTATACATACACATTACATGTATGAATCCGAAATAAACCGAGTATGTGTGAACATTGTGAGAAATATAGGATGTAACATGTTAGTGAATCCTCATGTTTATAAACTCTTGATGATAATTTTAGTTTTATTTTCTTGCTAACAACTTCAAATTTGGTAAACCTTTAAAAAACAATCTAAGTTTTTGATTATTTGATTCATCTTTGCTTACAAGTTGATTTTTGCAAATTGGTTTCACCATTAAGGTTCATTGTTTGCTTGAGGACAAGCAAAGTTCAAGTGTGGGGATGTTTGATATACTTTAATTTATACATATTATTCGACTCAAATTCCCCCGGTTTTAACGTTAATAACATGCAAATTCATTCACAAATAGTCCTAATTATTGTTTTTGTGAATTTGTACGATAAACAGTCTTGCTCGGAAGAAAATCAAGCTTTGAATGGAATTTCAGCATTTTCTGAGCAAATTCCCAGATGCGCACTGTCATGCCAAATCTTGCACTGCCAGTGCCGACCCATGCACGACCGTGCACAACTTTGCACTACCGTGCAACTAGGCAGTGCTAGCCCATGCATGGCAGTGCTGGCCTATGCACGACCGTGCACAATGTTGCACGACCGTGCAACCAGGTAGTGCTAGGCCATGCATGGTAGTGCCGGCCTATGCACGACCGTGCATAAGCCAAGCACGACCGTGCAGCCTAGCCAGTGCTGGGCCAAAGCATGGCAGTGCCGGGCCAAATGGAGGTAGTGCCAGCCATGACGACTTGCGCACGACCGTGCGACTTTTGGCACGACCGTGCCTGACACCTCGAGTCAATTTTCGAGACTTAGCTGAAAATGGCAACTTTGACAACCGTCCCAGACCAAAAGTGAAGTACTGTAGCACCTTGCACGACCGTGCACCTATGGTGCACGACCGTGCCTAGTTCCAGAATTTCTATAAATTCAGCTTTTTACCTCATTTCAAAGGGTTGGATTTCCTGGAGCCAAAATACCTTCTGTTCAGATTTCTTGAAGCTGTCTAAGGGAGATTGTGAAGGTCTTGAAGATCCAAGGAGCATCTAACACCATCTTGTTTCAATCCTTGCTTGCTAGTGGTTTGCATTTTGTTATTTTAATCATGTTTCTTGTTAATTCAAGCTACTTTGTTATTGTTCTTGTAAGCCTTATGGGCTAAACACTTCATTGTCTAGATTATGATGAAACTTTTGTTTATGTGATGATGATTTTATGAATTGGTCAAATGGGTTTATGTCAAGATTCAAGATGAAGTTATGATTGTATTCCAATGATGTTGTAAATTTGTGTAGGTTGATTAGTGTTCAAGAATGACGAATGTTTAATCATACTATGTTGGAAAACCATGATCAAGCATTTGTTTATAATCTTACAACTTGTTTTTAAGATTATGCCATGAGATTAGGAATGATAATTGGTTTCTTGAATGTTATAAAACTTGCACAAGTATACTTTCTTTCACTAAAGTTTGGAAAAACCATGGTGATATTATAATTTGTTGAATATGATTAACATGTGAGTTAGGAAATTATGGCCAAATGACCTCATTTGCATGATTGTGTTCATAGATTGTAAGTTGGAAGAATTTATGACTTTGTTGAATTTATGCAACTTAGGGTGATTAGTGTGTATAAGTCATATTAGTTTTCCTTAAGTTGTAGAATTAAGATTCTTGACGGATGACTAATTCTTGATTAAATCTTGACATAGACCTTGACATTAGGCTTCATAAAATAATCCTAGGTGATTAGAATGTGTTTATCATTTTAATTTTCCAAAAGATTATAGGATTAGATATCTTTGACCGGAATCTAGTCAACATTTGGGTTACCAATTCATAATAATCACATCACTAGACTAAGTGGATTCATGATCTAGGCAATTTTCTTAGACTTTAGATTTTTCCAAAAAATCCTTCTTTTAGTTATTATTTTAAAATTCACAAAACCCAACTTTTCATGTGTTTGCTAAACATTGACCGAGATTTAGTATCGAGAGCTATCATGTCCACGGATTGATATCCGGTTCTTACCATAAGCTATATTGCTATGCGATAGGTACACTTGCCTATTGTGTGTGATTTAGTTCTTAGTAAAAACCATTTTTAAAACTAAAATCTGTGTGAAAAACCCATTTAATAAATATATAGTTTCACGCACATCAAGTATTAGTAGTAGCCTTTCTTTAATGACTTTGTATTATGTTAAGAAAGGTGAAAT
The DNA here is from genome assembly GCA_009363875.1 of Mikania micrantha. Taxonomy (NCBI): domain Eukaryota; kingdom Viridiplantae; phylum Streptophyta; class Magnoliopsida; order Asterales; family Asteraceae; genus Mikania; species Mikania micrantha. The sequence continues at coordinate 54,653,055 of CM018694.1, read as the reverse complement.
TGCCAAAATCATATCATCAAACATTGTGGAGTACATATATATTTAGATCAATTCTTATTAGACTAATGTTGCATCTTATTTTATATATCTATATATCAACTGTATGAGATTCTAACCAACTATGCAAATAATTGATCAAACTCTATTTTACATGTGTAACAGGATTAGTGAAGACATGAAGACAAACATAGGATTTTGGACTTAGTTAATTCATAAATCAAACATTGTTGTGTATCTATTTTGTATGTTGAATTCTTGTAATGTATTTTGATTCGATGAATGTTAAATGAAATAGTAATATAAATGTTTAAATATTGAAACTTTAAAGTAGCACCATGAATTATGAGCAATCACAATCGCGCCCCGACGTATTCCGCCGTCGGTCGGGGTGTGACACGCATTCCTTTAATTACCTTGTCTGACAACAATACTGACCCTTCTGAGCATTCGGACTCCTCAGCTAAAGATAGCCACAGGCAATCGATGCCTATGCCACAACCACAGGTGATGCCGGCAGTATGAGACTACCCTCGAGGACTAGGGCGTACACGTGCAACTGCATGCAAAACCACTGGGCTACCCTTAAGACACCACCTAATGCTGGGAGAAGGACCGTCTAATGCTACTCAGGGCTACGGACTAAATGATGCTATGCGCCGCCAGCTTCAAGCCAACTTCATGCCACGTAGGGAATTCCAGACTTGGAGCAATACTTTCAGGCTAGAGTTCGATCATTGGGGGAAGACTCAGGAATTTCACGAAGGATGGAATGATTTGGTGGAGGAGGTACACACCAATGATGTAGGAGTGGCTTTCATGAGAAAGGAGCTCAGGAGGAACAGGCGCCTGGCGGTGGTGGCGATGGTGACCACCTGGTTGGTGATGGTGGTAATGGCAATGGCAATGTACCTTCTCATGGCATAATAGAATAGGGGCTATTCATCCCGGTGTTGTTTATGAGCGAGAGCTCCCGGGAAAATTTTAAACTCGAATATGTATTATTTTAACTATGTTGTGTGAGACATTTTTATATTTTATGATATGGTAATGGTATTTTCTTACTTGTGCTTGAATTAGATAACTCTTAATTAATGTATTTACAACTTATATAATATGCCGCCGAAGAGACGAGGGAGACGACCAAAGACCGATCCCCCTAAAGTAAACAATTAGGATGCAGAAACCCTGGGTGGAACACTGGGAGGAACTGAGGAAAACACAGGGACAACTCATACTAATCCCCCACTAAGCGCCGATGATGTTGTACGAATTGTTTCTGAGCAGCTGAAAGCAGCATTTCCAAACAAACAAGATGAGACTAATGGAAGTGGTAGTCATCATGGCCCCGTTATCATTGACGATGGAACAGCTGTCAAAACCAATCGAAAGGGTTGCTCATACAAGACGTTCGCCTCTTGTAAACCAAGAGATTTCTATGGAACAGAAGGAGCCACTAGGGTATTGAGATGGATTGAAAAGATGGAAGTGGTTCTGAGCATAAGTGAGTGTCTGAACAGTCAAAAAGTCAAATATGCTACTTGTTCGTTCCAGAACAAAGCCTTAACCTGGTGGAATACCCAGGTGCAGGCCAGAGGAAGAGAAACCATTGAGACAATGAGTTGGGCGGAACTGAAGGCATTACTCATCAGGGAGTATTGTCTGAAGAACGAAATGCAGAAAACGGAATAAGAATTCTGGAATCTCCGCATGGATGGAGCAGTTCACCAAGCCTACACTTATAGATTTCATGAACTGTGTTGTCTGTTACCCCATATGGTTTCAACTAAAGAAAAGAAGGTGGATAGGTATATCTGGGGACTCATCCCTCAGATTCGTGGTATGGTAACAGCTGCAGAACCACGTACCCTAGAGAAAGGAATATTGTTGGCGGGAAGTCTTACTGACGAGATGGTGAGGACAGGAGTCCTAGTAAGAAAGCAGAAGAGGAAGCGGTTTGAGTCAAAGAAGACTGAGGCAGGAACTTCAAGGGATTCCAAGCAAGTTTGCAACTATACTGCTCTCACAACTAAGAAGAAGGTTTATGGGGGGTCTTTGCCCCTATGTGCCAAATGTAAGTTTCACCATGCTACCAATTCACCTTGCAGGGAATGCACCTACTGCAAGAAACTGGGTCATACAATAGAATACTGTAACCTACGTAAACCTGCTAGAACCGCAACAGCCAATCATGCACCCAGGGTGCGTTACGAGTGTGGGGGCACATATCACATCAAGTTCCGCTGTCCAAAATTGGCTCAAGGTAACAATGGAAACCCTGCTCGGGGAAGAGCATTTGTGATGGGAGCTGATGAAGCAAGGGTGGACCCGACGGGTGCTGATAAGAGTTTTGTGTCAAGAGAATTTGAATCTTTGCTAGGTCAGAAAACTAAAAGATTAAACCATCCTTATAGCATAGAACATGCAAATGGTAAACAAATAAAAGCAGTAAATATAATTCAAGGATGCACCTTAACCGTAGGAGAACACATACTCAAATCGGATTTGATTCCTATAGAGCTAGGAAGCTTTGATGTTATAGTTGGTATGGACTGGTTGTCTGCTAACCAAGCAGAAATTGTTTGTCATGAGAAACTTGTTCGAATATTGTAAGGATCTCTAAGGCTGATGCGTATCAAAACATCTCTGGATCAAGTCATGATCTATCGGAAGAAGTACAACCACGGAACAAAAGGGATTAGCCTTCGGAAGGACCATTGCTTCCGAAGGATAATTCCTTCCACGGAATACAACCAGGTCCGTGGAATGAAAGCTCAAAACGATCAGTGCCTCCGATCGACCATCAGTACTTCTGATCATTAGTGGTTCCCAATACTTCTGATCTTCAGTGGTTCCTAAGACAAAGACTTCCGAAGACTTTTCTCTGACAAAGATTCTCTTTACTTTACGAAATAAACAGAGCTGCTTTCTCACACTCAGAATAACAGAGAAGACATTTCGATGTTAGTCAGCAACAAAGAAGATTTGTTAAGGCTACAAAGATACTAAACAGTTAATGCATTTTGTTGTTTAGGTCTTTATTTTAAAAGTCAATGGAGTCTCTTGTATTGATTGTAATTAATATGGCTTGGCCTGTCAAGACCATAACAGATACTAGATTAAGCATACTTTTGTTTCTAGTTTTTTGTCCAGCCATGTATTCCTACGAGAATACGGCTGTAGGTCTTAATATATAATCCTTCACTTGTTAGTTAGAAAATCAAGAGTGAGTGCTTGAGCTAAGTGTTGTAATTCTAATAGTTGAATGCAATATACTTTGACCTTGAATTTACTATTGCTTTAAGTATTTTGTTTTCAAACTGTTTTTACAAAACTAAGTTGATAGAGTTTCCGCAACTATCAACTTTGTAGAAGATAACTTGTGATAAGTGTTGTGTAGATTACTCAACCCGATCCAACAAGTGGTATCAGAGCTTTGACTCTTAACTTAAGCAACTTACCATTCCTAAGTTACCATTTGTGTATCTTCTACTACTCTTTGTTTTTCAAGCTACTTTAAAGTCACAATGACCACCATCAGCAAGCATGATACTGAGAATGGTACTCTCAATAAACCACCCATGTTTACTCCTGACGATTATGACACATGGAAGGTCAGGATGGAGGGCTTTATCCGGAACCAAGACTTCAAACTTTGGAAGTCTTTTCTGGAAGGACCTTTCATCCCAACTATTGCTGCTGCAAGCACCGGTGGAGCTGCTGTGCTGAAGGACCCAACTCTTTATTCTGATGAAGACTACAACAGAATGGAGGTGGATTCGAAGGCATTATGGCTCATCCAGATGGCGATTCCCAACTCAATCATACACACATTTAAGAAATGCAAATCTGCACAGGAGTTGTGGAACTCTCTGCAGCAGATGTATGAGGGATTTGAAGAAGTCAAGGAAAACAAAAAGGACATGCTCGAACTTCTGTCAAGAAAACAATGAGAATATGACTTCTTAATATCTAAGGTATGTCCAGTTGGTTGACGAGTTAATGGCTGCAGGTGTAAAGATGGAGAACCAAGATGTGATCAGAAAGTTCCTTAGATCACTTCCACAAGCGTGGAACATTTACTCAGTTGCCATTTGGAGAACAGAGAATCTGAGAACCTTGAAGCTTGGGGAACTATTTGGTATACTCAGTGCATACCAAAAGGAAATTGACGCACAGGAACCTAAACCTTCTTCAGTACCTTCTGGTTCAGCAGCCATATATGCACCCATCCATAATCCACCTTACCAAAATTACCAACCCATCTACCACTCAACTTCCAAACCCATTGTTAGCTTTCCTGAAACCCCCACTCCATCAACCTCGCACTCAAACCCATTCTCCAACTCAACTCCATTGCTGACTTCAGGTTAAGGAGCTTTTATGGCCGAAGAAACCAACTACTTCCATCTGTGCCAAGAATATTTAGATGGAATTCCGGCTGATGATCTTGAGGAGATGGACATCAATTATCAGATGGTCATGATCTCCTATAGGGCAAAGAAGTTCTACCAAAGAACTGGTAGATAGTTTAAGAAGCACAATATGAAGATCGGGTTTGGCTTAGACAAGTCCAAGCTAAAATGCTTCAACTGTCAACAACTGGGGCACTTTGCCAGAGAGTGTAAGTCTCCAAACTCTCAGCCCTCAACTTCTGGACAGCCACACCAAAGACCATCAAGCTCCTCAAATAGTGCCAATGTTGCAGAACAACATGATTTTTCAGATTGGAGTTTCCAACCTGATGATGTATCTTCCAACATCGCCCTGATGGCAAACGATTCAACCTCTACATTCAAGGTAACAGACGATATGTGCACACCTGAATGTTTATAAAAGTTAAATGCTTATAAAAGATTTAATGTCCAAGTCTGTAATGAGCTCGAGTCGTTACATGCTGTCAAGGCTAATTTCTTTGAATTTGAAAGAAATTATAAAGAAAAGATTGTTGAACTGGAAAAGACCATTTCCAGTTTAAAGCATGAAGACACTAACAAACAGTGTCAAATTAACAATCTTTTGGAACTTCTAACAACTGCCAAGACAAAGCTTGTATTGGCTGAGTCTTACAGAGACAAGTTTCTGAGTCAGGGTGAAAAGTATGAAAAACTTTTTAAAATGAGTGATACAGCTAAGTTAGTAAGGAAAGAGGGGCTAGTTTGGGTTATAACAAAATGGAACCCCCATCTGCTTATACCCCGATGATGGAGGTTCGGTGTAGACCAGAAGTTGATCTTGTGTATGGTGAAGTTTTAGATATACACAGGATTCAACAAGAAAATGATTTGCCTGAATCTAGCCCAACTCAATCATCTCATACATCTGAAGATGACATTTCTAAAAATTCTGAGAAGTTAAAATCAATTTCTAAGCTTAAGAAAAGCAAGAAAAACAAATCACCTTTTGTGAAAGCTAAAAATGTTCAAACTGGAAGTACATCTTCAGATGAGTATGTTACTTGTCCATCTGACAAGTCAAAAAGGGCTAGATCAAAGGATAGAAAAGCCAGTGTTTCAGGGATTCAGGTAAACCACCCAATCAACAAGCCAGTTGGAACTTCTAAACAGTCAAGTTCAGTAAACCATAGCTCAGCCATCTTCCAAGGAGTGAAGCCTCAGAAATCTCTCAATGATCAGACTGCGTGTCTGATGTGTGGTGAGACAAACCATTTTGCCGCTGACTGCTTCTATAATCCAAGAAGCAGAATTCAACGTAGATCACAAGGAAGAGGAAGAAAAGAAAGTTGGAGTAAATCATCAGTGTCTTCGGGAGAAAAGTCTGCTCCAGAAAGAAAAAAATCAGCTAAGAAGTCATCAAAAGCAGGCACTTTTGTCAATGAGAAGAGAAGAACCAAACAGTCTTCCGAAACCGAAAAGCCATCAGAAACAAAATTTAAAAGTGCTTCCGACACTCAACACTTAGGAAGAAGGAGAGCAGAAGAAGAACCCTCTCATAAAATGAAGTTCCAACCAATAGAAGAAAAAGCAAAAGTTGCCTTCAAGGGAAGTCAGAGGAAGAAAACTTCTCCAATAGCTCCTCAGGTCAAGAAGATTTGGAAGAAGAAGGAAACCTCTGAACTAGCAGTTCAACCAATTAATCAACCAGCCTGCTCATCATATGTCCTACCTAAGATGATGTCAAAGAAATTTGTTTATAATGATGCCGATGGAAAACCCAAGACCACATGGGCTTGGGTTCCCATCAGAAATTAATCCATTTCTGGTCATGTGCAGGGACAGCAGGAACCAAAGAGCAACTTGTGGATTGTTGACAGTGGCTGTTCCAGACACATGACAGGAAACAAGACCCATCTGCACAAATATGAACCATTATTTGGAGGGTCTGTTGCATTCGGAAGTGATCCGGTAGGAGGTTACATCACAGGTAGGGGCACAATCACAAATGGCAAGGTAAGCTTTGAGAATATGCATTTTGTAAAAGAACTGAATTACAATTTACTGAGTGTATCACAGAAGTGTGACCAAAAGCACAACATGTTGTTTACTGAGCACGAATGCATTGTCATGAAACCATGATTTGTTGTTCCTAATGATCAAATTCTGCGTAGGGCTCCAAGAAGAAACAACATGTATATGCTGGATATGAGCACAGCTACACCACTCAGTAATATAAGTTGCTTTGTCTCAAAAGCTTCACTTGATGAATCATCTCTTTGGCATAGGAGACTCTGACATGTAAACCCTAAAAACATGAATTAACTGGTTAAAAACAATTTAGTTACAAGTTTACCCACTAAAGAATTCATCTGTGTTGATAAGTGTGTTGCTTGTCTTAAGGGTAAGCAGCACAAATCATCTCATCATGCCAAAGAGATTAATTCTATCACAACAGTCCTGCATTTGCTTCATATGGACTTGTTTGGCCCCACAAGTGTTAAAAGTCTAGGTAGGAAGTGATATTGTTTGGTGGTCACTGACGATTTCTCTCGGTATACCTGGGTATTCTTTTTGAACACCAAGGATGAAACTGCTGAGATTTTGAAATCATTCATTCTTAGAGTTGAGAATGAAAGTGACCATCATGTCAAAATCATCAGATCAGATCAGGGAACAGAATTCAAAAACCATATTTTAAATTCTTTTTGTTAATCTAAATGTATAACTAGACAATTTAGTGCTCCTAGGACTCCACAACAAAATGGTGTTGCTGAGAGAAGGAATATGACACTAATTGAGGCTGCAAGGACCATGTTATCTCATGCCAAATTACCAATAACTTTTTGGGCAGAAGCAGTCAACACTGCCTGTTATGTTCAAAACAGAATATTGGTTGTAAAGTCACATGGTATGACTCCTTATGAAATTTGGCATAAAAGAAAGCCATTTATTGGATTTCTTAAACCATTTGGATGTCAATGCACCATCTTGAATACTAAAGATCATCTAGCCAAGTTTGATGAGAAATTAGCTGAGGGTTACTTTGTTGGGTACTCTTCACATGCAAAAGCATATAGAGTATACATCAAAGCTTCCAGAATTATTGAGGAGTCTGCAAATGTTCAGTTCAATGAACATACTGTCAATAAACCTGGAATAGGCCCTTATTGGTTATTTGATCTTGATAAATTCACATCTGCATTTAATCTTGTGAAAGAGTATGTTCTAGATCAACAAAAATCTACCTTGGAAGCCTCCAAGCACACAAGAGAAGAAGACTTTCGTGTTGAACTGCCAATAGCTTCAAGACAAATCTTGGCAGAATCCACTTCAACACATGATGCTGTTTCACAGTCTGAGACAATCAACACTTCTCAGGCTGCTCCTTTAAGTGACTCTACATATGTTCCAGTGAGTCAAGAAGAAGTTGGTAGTCCTTCTGTTGAATCAAACACTCTGGAAACTCTTTCCCCCAGAGAAAATCATCCCACAACAGTCCAACCTCAGAGACCTCAAGATCTACCAGCAATCTAGCTTGAGGTGGTACTTCCAAACCTTGGGACAGGTAACACGGATTTGAATTCTCAGCTGGATGTGATCCCCAAAACTTGCATTCATAATATCCATCTAGTTGAGAACATTATTGGTAATGTTGAGGAAGGAATAAGAGCAAGAAGCTCTCTGCATGAAGCAAACATCTGTTTGTTTTCCTGCTTTCTATAGCACTGAAAGATAGCAGTTGGGTAGAAGCCATGCAGGAAGAACTTCTTCAATTTGAAAGACAAGGAGTTTGGAAGGTTTTCCCTTTACCCAAGGGTAAGTATGCAATTGGAACAAAAAGGGTGTTCAGAAACAAGAAGGATGACAAAGGTGTTGTCATAAAGAATAAAGCACGGTTAGTGGTGCAGGGATACACCCAAGAAGAAGGAATTGATTATAATGAAGTTTTTGCTCCAGTTGCCAGAATTGAAGCCATCAGAATATTTCTCGCATGTGCAGCTGCCAGAAACTTCAAAGTGTTTCAAACGGATGTTAAAAGTGCTTTCCTCTATGGGAAGATTGATGAGGAGGTCTATGTTCGTCAACCACCTGGATTTGAGGATCCTAAGTTTCCTAATAATGTCTGCAAGCTTGATAAAGCTCTATATGGGTTACATCAAGCTTCCAGAAAGTGGTATGAAACTTTTTCCTCTTTTCTGTTGACGAACAGCTTCAAAAGGGGAACAATTGATAAAACTTTTTATTTTTCAAGAAATCCAATCAACATATCATGCTTGTTCAGATATATGTTGATGATATTATTTTTGGATCCACTGATAAAACTCTCTGCAAGGATTTTGAAGCACTCATGAAGTCCAAATTTGAAATGAGTTCCATGGGTGAACTCACTTTCTTCCTTGGATTACAAGTGAAGCAAACTCCTACAGGGATCTTTATCAATCAATCAAAATATGTCAACGATATACTTGAAAGATTTAGTTTCACTGACTGTAAAGCTCTAGGTACTCCAATGTCCAAAACAACATCTTTAGGCCCTGATCTTGAGGGGGAGGATGTTGATCAACACCAGTACAAAGCAATGATTGACTCTTTGAAGTATCTAACAGCAAGCATGCCTGATATCATGTTTGCAACTTGCTTGTGTGCACGGTTTCAGGCAAATCCTAAGATCTCACATATGCTTGCTGTAAAAAGAATCTTCAGATTCCTCAAAGGAGCACCAAAGTTAGGATTATGGTATCCTAGAAATGCCGACTTTCAATTCATGGCTTACACTGATAGTGATTATGGGGGTTGCAACATCAGCAAAAAGTCTACTTTTGGAGGATGCCAGTTCCTTGGATCCAGGATTGTGTCATGGCAATGTGAGAAGCAGACATGTGTTTCAACCTCTACTGCAGTAGCTGAATATATAGCTGCATCAAGTTGATGTGCACAAGTACTTTGGATTCAAAATCAAATAAAAGACTATGGAGTAGAGTTGTCTAATACTCCCATCCAGATTGACAATTCCAGTGCAATTTCCATCACTAACAATCCAGTCAAGCATTCCAAAACCAAGCACATTGACATCCGCTACCATTTCATCAGAGATTGTGCAGAAAAGAAGCTAATTCATTTATTCAAAGTTGATACATAACACAACTTGGCTGATCTCTTCACGAAGGCTTTTGATGAAGGAAGGTTCTGGTATTTAATCACATCCATCGGTATGATCAATCTTGAGTAAATGTAATTAGACTAAGGCCTAAGTGATCCTTCGGAAGATAAACTTAACTTATCTTTTGAGTAGTACTTACTCATCAGAAGAAATGTTAAGTCTTCCAACGTGTTATTTAATCCTTATTCGGAACAAGTCACACTTCTTAAGATATTTATTCTTTTGCAAGTATTTATCTTCCGATATAAATTGTTTGCTTCCGAAACATTTCCTTCTGATCACTTATCAGAAGCACATGTCTTCCGAAGCATACATCTCTTTTGTGCACAAAGTAATTTCTCTTCCGATACTACATGACAAATCTTTGACACATCACTGTCAATAATGACCTTTTTCTTCTCTGTCTCCGGATCTCAAAATTTAATGTATTGTTATATTAAATGCTGACATTCGAAGGTATAAAAGGTCTCCCGTACTTTCAAATTCTCACTTCCTCTTCGACAATTGATAGTTTCTTCTTGCTCCAAACCCTAACCGCTCGTCTCAATAATGGCTCTCTTTGCATTCAAACCTGCACATAATCTGACCGCTGAACTTTCTGCTGACAATGATGTTGATTTCGCTCCGATTATCTCTTTTTAATCGTCGGAATATGTACTTTACTGCTTTAACTATTAACCCTGTGGTGTATGAATCTCATCACCAGCAGTTTTGGGGTTCTTGTTCTGTGATTGACTCTCCAACGAATAAACAACTTTCTGCTACCGTTGATGCTCATCCTATTTCAATTTCTGTGGACACTATCTGTAGACATCTTAATCTGAATGATGCTACAGGCAGTGCTTCTTTTACAAAGGATGAGGTAGCAACGACCTTTAGGTTGATGGGATACGAAGGTCCTCTCCCTTCAACAACCTATTGGAAGGGTAGAGTTTCCTATAATTACAAGTATCTCCTACATGTGTTTTTACATTGTCTTTCAAATAAATTCGGTGGTTGAGATCAAATTCCATCTGATTTGGCTTCGGCTATTCATGGATTGATTACCAATCAGCTTTTTAATTTTTCTGCATTTATTTTTAATAATTTGGTGGATAATATAACATCCATAAAGAAATTTTGTATGTATCCCATATTTTTGCAACAAATCTTTAACAGTGAGTTAGCTACTTCGCTCTCACTGATTGGGAACATTTATAAAGTCCCTTAGGTACTTTTGAAGGTTTTTGTTCAATTGAAGAAGAAAACAACTCACTTCTCTGGAGCTTTTACTCCTTTGCTTCTGTCCATGGAGCCCACTGCTCCTGAAGGTGACAGCACTGTTCAAACCACAGCTGTTGAACCCACACCTTCCACTCATATAGCCTCTTCCATTCCAGTCACCTACACACGCAAAAGACAACCTCAACAGTTATCTACAACTGTTCAGGCACCTTCTTTCGAACCTAAAAAGAAAAAGGCTAAGAAATCTGGCAAGGGCCTAGTTCTGCCTAAGGTGCAAACCACACCTGTTGTTGTACCATCGGATCTTCCTCTGGATCCAATGGCTGCCCTACACCCTTGTAACAGCAAGTACCAGAACGTCCGGCAAGTCCGTACGGTACGTGTACTTTCTACAGTAACTATGTGTACTTATACGATTTTAAACAGTACTTGAATTAACAAGATCTTAAATACAAGAAATCGTTGTACGTATTTTTGTATAAACTTAAATACATTAAGTACAACGTACATTTGAAACATTTGTTACATTTATTAAGTGAAAACTTAATTTCAGTTAACACAACAAGTCACGAGAAACAACGGTGCTCAAACAATACTCAGAAACATATCGGTTGCGATCTGATGTCCACAATTGACAGGAATCAGATGACCGACAAGTCAGTACAAAAACAATGTGAAAACAGGATGTTTAGTTGAGTCCGACAGTGAGGAAACACAAGTTAAACACAATTACAGTGATATTTCAGAATAACGAACTGACAGTGTGTTTGCGTGGGTGACGATTCACACAAACATATCTGTGAGTTTAGAATTCTGAAATAATGAATGAAAAGTAGAAAACAAAAGTCAGAAAGCGAAACCATCGTCGTATTCGTTCAGGTGACGATTCGAACGAATTACGCGCGAAGGTGACGCGATCTGACGAAACGAAAACGAAAACACGACACGAACGAAAGTAATTTAATAAAATAAAATAAATAACATTTTACAATTTTGAAACTCATCAAAATAATTAATTTAAACTCTTTTTATTTAAAACCATTTAAATTACGCGTAATTTTCCGGAAACGTAACGAAAACGCGAACCGAGCAACGAAAACGAACCCGAACACCCACCGGGTATTTAAAGCCCAATAATGAGGCTTTTCCCTCATTTCCTTCTCTTTTTTCTTCCCAAAAACCCTAAAACCCGGTTTTGAGCCACCACACCATTAACAAACTTCAAAAGCTCATATCTCCCTCATTTCTTAACGAAATTCGGTGATTCTTTCGCCCACGCGTAGCCCTCGACTTCCTCTACATGAAAGTACAGTGGATCTAAGCTTATCACCACTGAAAAACGAGGTATGAAGCTGTGAAAGTCACGAAATTTAGGGTTTTCAAACCCTTTGGTCGGCCACCCTTACTAACCTAGAGCCACGCCTTATCCTTGAACCCAATCCACTCGAAACTGGTCCTAACACCTCTGGAACAACATGGGGACTGAACTAGAATGGAGATGGCCGTTGGGGGTGTGGCTGGAAACAGCCCTCGAATGGCAAATAGCCGAATGGCCCCCATGGCCGAAGGAACACATCCGGCCTAGGCTCATTCGCCCAGCACCCAGCCCCATTCGACCTCACTCCTTCGCCACTCATACTCTCCTCACCTCATTCGACTAACCCTAAGCTCATTCGGCCATGGACTCATTCGAGCCACCCTTATTCGGCCAAGGCACCATGGGTCTACTCATTCGGCCAAAGCACCATGAGCCATTCAGTCGGCCATGTCTTCTAATCATTCAACAGATCTGGTCTACTTCTAGCTTCACTTTGGACTGGAAAACCTAAGCTCAACAACCTAGTTCCTTGACCATTTCATGTGGCAGCCAACAAGAACTACCTGATGGGCCAAAACCCTAATTTGAGTGACTACATGGGCCCAACAGAAATGGATCAGGCCAGCAAAGATAACTTCAGCCCAACAATCACTAACAAGACCCAAATTCTTTGATACAGCCATTTAGGCTCAAAAGGCTTAACCACAAACCCTAATGGGCCCAAGTGGTTTCCATTAAGCCCAACCATAGGCCCAAAAGTGCTCTGGTTGGCCCAGGAGGGGCCCAACCTCATACTACCTAGGCCCAATGATATCTCGGCCCAACTCTACTGTTCCAGCCCAGAACCTATAGTAGGCCCAATAAATAATCTCAAAAACCTTGTTCGGCCCATGTTTAGTAAGTAACTAAGGACAAAATAGGCCCACGATCGATTTTAGCCCAAATGAACCAGGCCCAGGTTGGCCCATGCTCTATTTTACTACAGGCCTTGATGGGATTCAAGGGGCCCAGTAAAATCAACCTTTGGCCCACAGATTTTGGCCCAAGGCCACCATTTAAGGCCAACAGTTCAATCTTTAGGCCCATCATTGTTTCAGCTCCATTTAGCAAGGCCCAACTTGGCTTATGAGTTATATTAGTGAAGGCCTGAGACAAATCTCAAAGGGCCCAACAAAATCAGCCCGAGGCCCACAGAAAACTAATTCAAGGCCTATTTTGAGGCCCATGTCCTCAATTTGAGGCCACCATGCTAATCCTTTGGCCAACAGCCCATTCTTGGCCCAATCTCAATTCCTACAGCCTTATATGACTCTTGGCCCAACAAATATTACCAAGGCCCACCTTGGGCCTGATAAATTCCTTAGAGGCCCAAAACAAGGCCCACAAGGCTACTTGAACTCTAGCCCTTGTAACTTTTGGCAAGGCCTTTGTATTCCATTAGTCCAAATCAATGTCCCACACTTTCAAATAAGCCTCACCAGTCTCAAATGTTCAAGAACTATTCCAAGGCCCATGGATTTGGGCCCAAGGCCCAACTTGCTACATAAAGGCCCAACAAGTAACTTGGTCACAATGTTCGGTCCATATGCCATGATTTAGCCCACATGAGTTCACCACATTTCATAAGATCAAAATAAGATATGCCAAAAGAATGTTTGCTTAATTAATCAATAATTATGCGATAAATGTTCAAAACGTACAAAATCAACAAAGACGAGTTGGAAACTAAGCACTAAGTCTTTCAGCAAAGCAAATGGCATATAACTAATGACAATATGATAACTTACAAGGTCATTAACTTGAATCAAACATATGGGACCGAACAGGGATCATGACCAAGTCTTACGCGTGTTAGCCAACTTTAGGGCTAACACATATACCCACACACAATTCCCTACAAAACTTATACTTGCGAGTCTTAACAACGTGAAATCAATACAGGAACGTGAAAACAAACCAAATTACAATACAGAGCGCGTGCAGTCTTTTGTTTAAGCTAAGTCAACTCAACAGCAACAAGGTGAGTTCATTGCCCCTTTTCTAACATTTTGTTTTAAAACGCGGGGCTGAGAAGCATGCGTAAACTGTTTTATGTAAATTGTTTACTTAAATGCATTTATATATGTTTATATGAATAACTGTTATCTTAGACTCCTGTTTAGGTAACTGTTATGTATCAAAGAACTATTTTCAAGGAACTATTTTCAAAGAACTAAAGACCTCAAACAAAGAACTATTTTCAAAGATCTATTTTCAAAGAACTATTTTCAAAGAACTAAAGACCTCAAACAAAGAACTATTTTCAAAGATCTATTTTCAAAGAACTAACGATCTATTTTCAAAGAACTATTTCAAGGGTGTGTTGTCAAAGAACTAACGATCTATTTTCAAAGAACTATTTCAAGGGTGTGTTGTCAAAGAACTAACGATCTATTTTCAAAGAACTATTTCAAGGATGTGTTGTCAAAGAACTAACGATCTATTTCAAAGAACTAAGTACAAAGAACTATTTTGAGGAACATCTGGGAAATGCTCAAAGATAACATGTGCCAAAGAACTATAGAACTATACGAACTATGGACGGTCTAAAGAACTATAAAAGCCTATATATCAAAAGATGTCCTAGCTAGACTGATTGATTATAGGTCACATGTTTGATGAGGTTTACAGATCTCCTTCACTACTAAGTACCTTGATTGACAGACTAGTCTACTCGAGTTGACCAAAGGCCCCAATCGATAGGACTTAGATTTTATTGAATGTTTATTTATTTATTTAAATTAAGCATTTATAACAAATTTCACAATTGCTGCTTTAATCATATTTGTATGATGAACATATGAAATCAAGAGAGATTTCAAATGATTGCAATTACAGGAACAGAGAACAGAGGAATCATGGGTGTTTAAAGGTGTATGGTAGGTAAAAATGCTTAATTATCATTAATAACAATGTCCTATGCGGATTAGTATGTGGTGGGACGTCGTCTGGGCGGGGTTGTAGCCTTGACCCAGGGGTATGCCCTATATATAAGCATACCGATCTGGATGATACATGTGGTGTTAATGAGGTTAGGGTCTTTACCGAAAGAAGGGTTCAAAACATTTTCAAAGTTACAAAACTATATGAACTCACCAACCATGTGTTGACTTGATCTTTTGCATGACTTCTCAGGTGACGAACAGGTCAATTAGGAAGTCATTACTTCTGGACTAGGACTTCAGATAGAAGACTTAGTATTTTGGACCTGCATACTTTTGAAGACATCATACACACACCATTTTGTATATCTTGTGTACATACAAGATAGAAAACTTATGATGTTAATAGTAGATTTACATTGTTAAATTATAAACAATACTGATGTAATTTAACTTTGTAATTCTATCATGTTTAGCATTTCTCATTTATGTATCATGTGCAATATAACAATCTGATCAATCCGATTATCACTCACGATATCGCGCCCCGAGAACCTTCCGCCCGACGGGACAACCGATCCTATTCCGCCGGCTCGGGGTGTGACAACCCTTCCTCTAGACCTCAGGATATGTCACCATACATACTTGAGAATATCCAAAGGAATACCAACACTACTGAGTCTGCTTCTACTGAAGCAACTCCACTAGGTCAGGGACTGTCTCCCAGGTCCCCAGGTGTGTCTAGCCCATCACTGCCCCCCACTCATATATCTACCCCGGCTCAAGGACTCTCTGCTGTAGCTCTGGATGACACTCTCTCTTCCTCACCCAAACTATAATGAGAGCGGTAACAGACCTACATGCAAGGCTTCCTGACCCCGAGTCGTTTACTACAGAGGTTGACCCTAGTCGTTCTGAAAAGGGTCAATACAGTGGAGGCTGCCACTACTACAGAATCTTCTCAGGTTCTTCATGACAATGGTACCGGCAATGGGACCTCCTCTATGGCAACTCACATTGCTAATGATTTCTTTGAAGTCATTCTCAATGAGAGGAATCCAGGGCGCCAAGAAACCATATCTGGTGATGAAGGTGCAGGAGCTCGGCTCAAGACTTCATCGCCAAAGGATTCTACTTCTGTGGATGAGGGCACCAACATTCAGGAATTGATGGTCACAATTTCCACTCTCCGGGCCAGGGTCGCTCATCTGGAAGCTGAGGTTGCTAACTTGAAGATGGAGGTTCAAACCAAAGATGACTTCATTTTGGACCTCCAGCGTCGCCCTCCGATCCTCTTTGAACCATTTCATCCTGATCCTAGCCAGGTGTCTTCCCTTTCCCCTGATGCTACCAAAAAAGGGGAGAAGAAACAACCTATGGGATCAACATCACCACCATCATCACCTGTAACCATATCATCTCCAGCAAAAGAAGAAGAGGCAGCAGCTCCATTGTCAAAAGGAGAAGAGGCAGCTGCTCCATTTTCAGAAGGAGAAGTGGAAGCTATTCATGAATCTCCTCTATTCCTAACTGATTTGGATAAAGAATGGGATAGTTTCTTGAGTACCTACTATCACAAATCCTCCAGTTCCTCATCTTCTTCTTCTTCTAGTGCTGCAGGGGAACCCTTGGAAACCGAACAAGAAAACATCTCTAAGGAATCCAAGTCCCGTGATAACACCTCAAAGTCTCCTTCTGGGACAACAATCCAGGTTACTATGGAGAACCCCAGTTCAGCTACAAAATCTATCTCCATAAAACCTAAGTCTCCTCCTGAGACAACAGCCGATGACAAAAAGTCTCCTCCTGAGACAGAGGCTGTGTATGCAGAACTCTCCTTAGATTCTGAGCTCTCAGAGGGCACCACTAAGGAACCATCCAATGTGGTTGGTCAACTGGATGAGGAAGTGAATGCTAAGGTTAACTTATAAGCTGCAGCTGCTTCTGAAGGCCCAGTCATAATTGATGATTCCTCCACAGAAGAGCTTTTTGCCGATGAACCAACTGGTGAGGCTACATGATCCATCTCCTCTGGGAAGAACTTGATGGACAAAGGAAAAAGGAAACTGACCCCAGTGGAGGAAGATGAACAGGAGGAGAAGGCCAAAGATGAAGAAGGGCCGACCAGACACTTTCCTGGATGGAGAGATAACAAGACTCTCGGGTCTCCTCCAGGAGAAGGGCTATGATGTGGATGAAATCTTGCTCTGGTCAGTGCCTCGTATGACTGAAGAACTGGATTGGCTACAGCAGTAAGAACAGGCCGCTGCTGCAGCCAAAGCCGCAGTGGTCCTTACCAAGAAGCAAAAGGAGGCCGCCTACAGAGACAGAATGAAGGCCATCCTCCTAGAATATGGATTCCATCCGCGGAAGCTCGGTCCCATGAAGAACTCCACCATGGACATGCACGTTAGAGAAATAAAAGCTAAGGTTTCCAGAGGTGAGTAACTTTCAATGGAGCAAATCTAGGCACGAAAGGAAGCCTTAAGACAAGGCCTCTCGGGTATCTTCCAGGACGCTACCATCGAAATCCCTATCACCACTGTTGGGATTAGAGAAGATGAAAAGGTGATGTGTGGAGTTGCTACAGAAGCTATGTTCCCTAATAGGTTCCCACAACAACCAAAGGAAGAACCCATCACTCCTCCCTCCAGTCCTTCATACGACAATATGCCAATATCTTCAGTGATCAGGATCAATAGAGGTCAAACAAAACAACGAAACACAAACCCTGATCCTGAAAAACAGTCAAGGACGGAAAGGAAAAAGGAAGCATCGGCTTCCACTAAAGCTGCAGTGGAATCCACGGATAAAAAGTCCTCCACTGAAGCAACAAGAGCTTCAGCGAGTGTTGGAGGAACTTCCACTGCTGAAGCAATGACTTCCATTGAAGGAACTGCTTCCACTGGAGCAGAAGCCACTTTAGAAACCACTGATGATGATGAAAGGGAGCAGGAACCTCCACAAGGAAGTACCACTTCACGTCAAATTGTTCCATTCAAAAGACGCAGTCCGTTCAGAAGAAGAAAGACTGTAGCTAGAAAACGACGTGATGAACCACCCTTAAATACGTACTTTCCTATTGTGGAATGGAGCTATCTATCCATGGAAAAGGTGTTTGTTTTGATGTTCTGTGATGGAGACACAATAAAGCACCAGGATTATCAGTTATATGGTCTTCCTGCTCCAAACATCTTCGATCTAGCAAGTCTTCCTCTACTCAATCCAGATAACGACTTTGAAGGATGACTCGTTACAGTACTTGTCCAGAGAAGATCTGAACAATTAATAAGAGAATGATATAAGTTTTGGTAGCATCAGCCTAGGGGGAGACTGTAAGGATCTCTAAGGCTGATGCGTATCAAAACATCTCTGGATCAAGTCATGATCTATCGGAAGAAGTACAACCACGGAACAACAGGGACTAGCCTTCGGAAGTACCATTCCTTCCGAAGGATAATTCCTTCCACTGAATACAACCAGGTCCGTGGAATGAAAGCTCAAATCGATCAATGCCTCCGATCGACCATCAGTACTTCCGATCATCAGTGGTTCCCAATACTTCCGATCTTCAGTGGTTCCTAAGACAAAGACTTCCGAAGACTTTTCTCTGGCAAAGATTCTCTTTACTTCAGGAAATAAACAGAGCTGCTTTCTCACACTCAGAATAACAGAGAAGACATTCCGATTTTAGTCAGGAACAAAGAAGATTTGTCAAGGCTACAAAGATACTAAACAGTTAATGCATTTTATTGTTTAGGTCTTTATTGTAAAAGTCAATGGAGTCTCTTGTATTGATTGTAATTAATATGGCTTGGCCTGTCAAGACCATAACAGATATTAGATTAAGCATACTTTTGTTTCTAGTGTTTTGTCCAGCCATGTATTCCTACGAGAATACGGCTGTAGGTCTTAGTATATAATCCTTCACTTGTTAGTTAGAAAATCACGAGTGAGTGCTTGAGCTAAGTGTTGTAAATCTAACAGTTGAGTGCAATATACTTTGACCTTGAATTTACTATTGCTTTCAGTATTTTGTTTTCAAACTGTTTTTACAAAAGTAAGTTGTTAGAGTTTCGGCAACTATCAACTTTGTAGAAGATAACTTGTGATAAATGTTGTGTAGATTACTCAACCCGATCCAACAAATACCATTACCCAACGGACAGAGGTTAACTATTCAAGGTGAGAGCCCTGGGAAGAAGATACAAATCATATCTTGCTTAAAAGCTCAGAAGTATTTAAGAAAGAACTACTGTGCCTTCTTGGATAATGTAGTGGAGAAGGGCAACGAAAAGACGGTGCAAGACATCCTAGTAGTACGTGATCACCCGGAAGTATTCCCAGAGGATCTGCCCGGTCTCCCACCTGAAAGACAAGTTGAATTCAGAATCGATTAGTACCTGGAGATGCCCCAGTAGCTAAATCTCCATACCGTCTAGCTCCACTAGAGATGCAGGAGTTGTCGAGTCATTGCAGGAACTACTTGGAAAGGGATTTATAAGACCAAGTTATTCTCCGTGGGGAGCACCAGTCCTGTTCGCCAAAAAGAAAGATGGGTCTTTTCGTATGTGTATTGATTACCGAGAATTGTATAAACTGACAGTTAAGAATCGGTATCCGTTACTGAGAATTGATGATATGTTTGATCAATTGCAAGGATCCACCTATTTCTTGAAGATTGATCTACGATCAGGATATCATCAACTGTGGGTTCAAGAAGATGATATACCAAAAACTCCTTTTCGAACTCGATACGAATATTATGAATTCTTGGTGATGCTGTTTGGGTTGACTAATGCCCCAGCATTATTCATGGACTTAATGAATAGGGTGTGTAGACCTTATTTAGATAAGTTTGTGATTGTATTCATAGATGACATACTCATCTACTCACAAACCAAACAAGACCACGAGCAACATTTGAAGGTGATCTTGGAGTTGCTCGCAACAGAAAAACTGTATGCAAAATTTTCAAAGTGTGAGTTCTGGCTAAGGGAGGTTCACTTCTTAGGTCACGTAATCAACGAATGAGGCATACACGTTGACCCAAGTAAGATTGAGGCGATTCAAAAATGGGAAGGGCCAAGGACACCCTTTGAAATCCGTCAGTTTCTAGGATTGGCAGGGTATTACTGACGTTTCATTGAGAACTTCTCAAGAATTTCACTACCGTTGACAATGCTAACCCAGAAAGACAAGAAGTTCGACTGGGGCAACAAACAAGAAGAAGCATTTCAATTACTAAAAAGAAGGTTGTGTAAAGCACCCATCCTATCTCTTCCAGAAGGCAACAATAACTTTCTGGTCTTCTGTGATGCATCACACCAAGGATTGGGCTGCGTATTGATGCAGAAAGACAAAGTCATTGCCTACGCGTCACGTCAACACAAGGTCCACGAAAAGAACTACACTACGCACGACTTGGAGCTCGGAGTGGTAGTGTTTGTTTTAAAAATCTGGAGGGATTATCTTTATGGTACAAAGAGTGTGATTTACACCAATCATAAGAGCCTTCAACGCATCCTGAACCAAAAGGAACTAAACATGTGACAACAAAGGTGGGTGGAACTATTGAATGATTACGAATGCGAAATTCGCTATCACCCAGGAAAGGCTAATGTCGTTGCTGATGCATTGAGCCGTAAAGAAAGGGTTAAGCCGACTCGAGTACGAGCTATCAGTATGACTATTCAATCGAGTCTTATTCCCTGAATTCGCGATGCACAAAAATGAGCATTGCAGAAGGATCATTATGAAGAGGAAGCATTACGGGGAATGGACAAACAATTTGAAGTTAAGATAGATGAAGTATGCTACTATTGAACCGAATCTGGGTGCCTACTTTGGACGATCTGAGATCAATTATTTTGAATGAAGCTCATAAGACTAAATACTCTATTCATCCGGGAGCCGACAAAATGTACCAAGATCTGAAGGAATATTATTGGTGGCCCGGGATGAATAAAGACAGGCCTTAATCAGGTCCACACATGGCTTAATCAGGTCCACACAGGTAATCTTCTCATCCTAGTCACACCAGACAAGTCTTTAACAGCCACACAGGTCTTCTGCCCATTTTTCAAGCCAATCACCACTTAGGTTGGTTCCACACAGATTCTTCAAACCACTCAGGTCTCTTCCACACTAATTTCCTTCTAAACCACACAGGTTTTCTCTCCTTGTACCACGCAGGTTCATCCGACACACACAATTCTCCTTCTGAACCACACAGGTTTAGATCACGTAGGTATTGCGATCCACTTAGGTTCGCATTCTTCCTCACACGGTTTCTGCACAGCAGCAGTTCATTTTTGTATTACCCGTGAGCTTCAGCGGCTGCTATTTTATCACTTGGATTGAGCCTTTAACAGCTCTGATACCAATTGAAGACTCAGAACCTTCTTAATCAGATTTTATTCAAGCCAGAAAACTCAAATCAAACTTGCGATTATGATGATGAACCAGAAAAAACAGAACTTTTATTGATATAAAGCTGCGTACCTAATCATTCAATCAAAACCCCTATTTAAACTAAACAAACATTAATAAAGTTAATGTTCTATCCCTAAAAAATCTGCTGAAAAAACAAAACATAATCAACAAATAACCATAACAACTCTTAAACTTGTAAATTAATCAAGATTAATCCAACAATCATCACCCTCATCACCCTATCACTCCAACGTTCACATGGAAATCCCGTGACCACCATCACACCACAAAATATCACACCAAGTCACGCCCCATATGTAGTGGGTGTAGGGTGTAATGGGGGTGTGACAGAGGCCTCTCATGCCCAGGTCATCCCCCACTACACATGGCCATATGCAAGTATAATCAAGCAAATGGTTCATAACTCATAATAGTAGGACCTTTGCTGGGCAAATATATCAAAGTCAAGGGTAGTCTGAAGGTGCTCTTTAAAGGATAAAGATTTTGTTGACAAGTGAAAGACTATAATAATGATTATGAAACTCTATATTGATGATTTTGATGATTATGGAAACCTATAGCGACGATTTTTTTCATCGCTAAAGCATATTATGTATTCTTGTGGTGTGGTCGGGTTAAGATGACTGTTGAGAAAAAGAACACTACTAGAAAAAAAATTCTGAATCGCAAATACGTAGGAATTTGTTTTTTTCGTCTCATTTTTTGATGAAAATCTTTTGTAGGAAAAGGTCCCAAAGGAAAAAAGGTTTGTGACAAATTTACGACACATTTTGCGACTTATTTGCAACAAAAAGAAATGATGCTACTAGTTTAATCCTGTTTTTCTATCAATTATGCATTTTAGTCATTGTATGTATTTTATCGCACCTAAAATTATGTTGTATTTAAAATAATTTGATATATAAAATTATCGCACCTCTGACACCCCATTAGAGCCGGCTCTACCTTAAATACAAAATAACTAAAAGAAACAAGCTCATTTCATTAAACCGCGATCACAATGGTGTTTTACGAAACAATTAAGCATTACAAATTTGCATATTTTCCCCTTTCATGGACTAACTAGTTGAACAATCACGCGCTTGGAGCGTGTTAATTCATGTGAAATTTGGATGCTCAAAATATAAATCATAAAACCTTTAAACGTTTGTTGGTTTAACTAAATTGAGAGTGTAATTTATTTATTTGGTTCTAATCATTTCATGGTTTATAAAACCTTTCAAAGTTTGGTGGCTAAACTTATAAGGATATTACTTCTTCCTAATATCATTTATTACATATATAAACAAGTAAAAAAGTCAATTACACATTTCTCATTTATAAAAGATATTTACCATGTGACAACCAGTACCAGACCGTCCGGCAAGTCCGTACGGTGTGTGTACTTTCACCATTTACTGTGTGTAAATACAGTGCGTAAACAGTTGTGTGACAACAGAACTTCGAAAACAAACCACAGTTGTATCTGTTTAAGTGAGAACTTAAATACAGTAATTACAACAACTCAAGAGAAACAACAGTGTACAAACAAATGACAAGAACATATCGGTTGCGATCTGATATCCATAGATGACAGGAATCAGATGGCCGATGATTCAGTACGAAAACAAAGTAAAAACAGGATGTTTAGTTGAGTCCGACAGTGAGGAAATACAATTCATAGCTTAAGTACAGTGTCGTTTTAGAATAACGAACTGACAGTGTGTTTGCGTGGGTGACGATTCACACAAACATATCTGTGAGTTTAACGTTTTGAAATGATGACTGAAAAGTAGAAAACAAAATTCGGAAAGCAAACCATCGTCGTGTTCGTTCGAATGACGATTCGAATGAATATGCGCGATGGTGACGCGATCTGACGAAACGAAAACGAAACATGACACGAACGAAATTAAATTAATAAAATTAAATAAATAATATTTTACAATTTTGAAACTCATCAAAATAATTAAATCAACTTTTTTTAATTAAAACACTCAAATTACGCGTAAAATTTCCGGAAACGCGACGAAAACGCGAACCAAGCAACTGAAACAAACCCGAAAACCCTCGGGGTATAAAAGCCGCAAATGAGGTCATTTATTTCATTTCCCCCACAACTCTCTCTCTAACATCACAATCCCGTCCATTTCTCTCTCTAAAAGATCATCACCACATTCAAGCTTCAATCCACCGTACCTTGCTCATTCATGGACGAAATCGGGTGTTCTTGGTGTCCACGCGTAGCTCTTGACGTCCTCTACCTAGAAGTACAAGGGATTTGAAGCTTCACCAACTGAAAAACGAGGTTATCGAGCTTGAAACACACGGGAAAATAGGGTTTTCTCGTCCTTTGTGTAACACACACCCACATAGTCGGCCATGACCTATCCCCCTAGAACATGATGTCTTCGAACACTCATGTGTACTGGACATCCCCATGGATCGAACTCCCAACAGCCGTGATGTGCGATGAAGATGCAGCTCGAACCGTAGATAGATTCGTGGGATCGGCCGAACCTAAGGATAGTTGGCGAACCTGCATCCTCCCAGACGAACCCTTAACCCTGCTCAGCCACGAACCCATTCGTAAGTAGACGAACCTGCATGGTGTTCCCGAACCCTAAGGATGCCATAGCCGAACCCTGTGGATCTCACGAACCTAAGAAGCTGTCATGATACGAACCTACTGGCCGAACCTTTCTAGCCAAGCAGCGAACCTGCATGGCTTACGAACAACGAACCTATGTGAAACAGACCTTGGACGAACCTATGTTATAGCCATGGCCGAACCCAACGCGAGAGCCTTCACCTCTGGAACCACCGAACCTATGAGACACACCATGATAGCCGAACCTTTGAACTCGGTAGGTTCGTTGAATGGGAGCCGAACCCATCTGTTTTCCCAGCCGCGACAGTTGCAGCCCAAGCCATCTCAATGGGATTGGCCCATGTTTAAACTAAATGGCCCACACACCGTCACCTTGGCCCAATAACCAACACTTCTGGCCCAATAGAAATTAAGGCAGCCACGTTTTCCTTGTGCAGCCCAGTTAAACCCTCGGCCCAATCGAATTGGCCCAAGACTAATTACATTCGGCCCACTTGATTTAGGGTGTGACCTAATACGATCATAAGATTTAAAACATTATGGCTACTTAATTTCGATGAAATGATCTACTTAAGATATTATAAAGTATTAAAGGTTTATAACCTTTTCTATTTATTTAAAACTTAAGTGGGATATATATACACAATGGTAAATCTCAAGGTTTATTACATGAAATAGTTTCATGCCAAGTGCAACATAATACCATCATAAATGACAAGTTAAGTAACCAAATTGTTAAAATAACACATGATTCCTAACAAGAGAATCGGGGGCCGAATGATAACCAAGACCAAGAGATGATAACAAAGTTAGGGATAACACCTACACACGCACAAATGTTTATAACTTATACTTATAAGATCCAACAACGTGAAATCAATACAGGATTGTGAAAACTACTACAAGTACAATACAGAGCGCACGCATTTCTTTTAAGCTAAGTCAACCACTTCAAACACAAGGTGAGTTCATATGCCCCCTTTTTCCTAATCTTTACAGATTTCAAATCTCGGGGCTGAGAAACATGCTAAACCATTATCTACTTAAAAGTTTTCATTAACATATTGCTTATATTATGATTTAGATGATAAATGCTTATCTTTATTATCGTCTATCATTACATGCTTGCTTGTTTGATTTTATCATACCTGAAATAGCTAGGATGCTACATGCTAACCTAGAAGCATGACACATTAACACCATAGGATAATGTAAGTTGCTAAGAATACATCTTACAACTGTGCATAATTCTTACACGATAGAACAACGGGGAAACCAAGGGATAACATGCCAATAACAATTACAAATAACCAGAATGATAATCATGATAATGTAACTTCATGATAACAAGAACATTCATACATTACTGACATTGTGTATGAGACAAGTTCTTATAACACTTTGTTCAAGTTAGTAAGAACACTCAACATCGAGATAACAGTTGAGACAATTACTCGTGATATCGAGGAGTTAATTATGAGCACACGCTTTTGGGGATGGCATTCCCCACACATACTATTACTACCTATTAAGACTCTATTTAGAGCACACCTTACAACCGTCCGAGGATGCCGGTTACACAACTATAGATCAGTCGGGTAAATCACGAACCTTAATCACTAGGAATTGGGGTAATCTAATGAAAACACGCCGGGCTGGTCAGTAATGACAGCTACTGAGACTATTACGTCTCAAACTAGGAATCATGAGTTGGGTATTTTACACGTCGGGCTAATCTGTAATGATTAGCTGCAGAAACTATTAAGTTTCGCTCTAGATATCGAGTATGATATCTTACACGCCGGGCTAATCCGTAAGGAATAGCTAACAGAGAGGATTACGTCTCTTACTTTATTTATTGGGTTATTATACATGCCCGGCTAATCCGTACGGAATAGCTAATAGAGGAAATTATGCCTCTTTATTCAATTGTTTGGGTATTTTACACGCCGGGCTAATCAGTAATGATTATCTACAGAAACTATTAAGTTTCGTTCTAGATATCGAGTATGATATCTTACACGCCGGGTTAATCCGTAAGGAATAGCTAATAGAGACGATTACATCTCTTACTTTATTTATTGGGTTATTATACATACCGGCTAATCTGTAACATCACTGTACTTCAGGTCGTCCGTACGTCCGTACGATTGTACTGTTACGACCTGATATAATAATTATTAATGATAATGAATTATTGGATGCATTATTTGATGATTATCACTGTTATTGGTATACATATTTATAACATATTATTATACGCGTAAACCATCGGAAGTTTAGTTGTAACCCAACTAAACAGAACCAGAGAGTTTATCGCGGATGAATACACGGATCATAGATTTGGTTGCAATGAAAGGAATTAGGAGTTTGTTATGGTCTGGTTGCTAAACATAGTCAAGGACACATGGTCATGGTTTATCGAAATAGCGGTGGGACGGTGTAGGGGAGGTTGCGATCTACCCCTGCATATGCCCTATACATATGCATATTTCGGTCTATCATGGATGTGTCAGTGATATGGTTTAGTGGGTTTTGGATTGGGATTTATAATATTGAAGATAATTAAATAATGAAAAGGATATTGGAAATGAATACGCGATGGTGAGGTTACGAACATAATTTAAACGCGAATGTTAATTCAGAAATATTAACTTAATAATGTATTCGCGTGGGTGACGATTCACACGAATATAATTATTAAGAATAATATTCTGAAACGATATTCCCAAATTCGTAAATCGAATCGAAATACGATACGAGCGTCGGATTCGGAAAGGTGACGATCTTTACGAATACGTACGTAAGTAACGTGTTTCGATGAGATAACGTAATAATATTAAATGATCTTAAATTAATAAAAGGGATTTAATAACATTTATTAGGAATCACAACCTAAAACGAATTTGAATAAATTAATTTATTAAATAATTGATTTAATGAAAATAAACGGAGACCTTTTATTTAAACGATTTTAATTGAAAACTATTTTATTGAAAACGAAACTTATTCATTTAAATGTTTTACATTTTAAATATGTTTAACGAGTAAAACTGAGCATTTTTATAAATCATATCTCGAAATAAACGAGACCAAGCACGCGGGAACGATATGGGATATAAGAACGAGAGAACACATCATCTTATTCATTTCTCAAAAACCCTTTCTCTCACTAGAACCATTTTCCCTTCCCCAATCTCTCTCTCAACTTCTCTCTAACTTTCCTCTTCTGATTCTCAACGAAATCACAAGTTCTTGGTGCCTATGCGTTCGTGAGACCGAGGAGAACAAGACTCCACGCAGAGATCTAGAGTTTAATCGACATCTAAAAGGTAAATCTCGGATTTTATTTTGTTTCTCACACTAAAACTTTAACCAGTTACATCTTGTACTTAGTCGATTTTTGACAAGTGGTTACAATAATCGAACATGCATAGTATGGGATCGATGGGTATAATAGCTACAGGAGCTGTGGTTCGATGAGGAGGATGAAAGGTACCCGTATGGTGCAGGGTTCGTGGGATGCAAGTCTCACAGAACCTGCTGATGGCCGGCGAACCTTCCTGCACCGAACCACCATGATGCGAACCTTTCTACTGAGCCACGAACCCACCCAACCATGCGAAGCCTGGCTGAACCTGGGTCAGGTCTGCAGGTCACGAACCTCCCATGGGCTGCGAACCTTAGTATAGCAGCGAACCATGGCAGGTGGCCGAACCTTCTTATCCCTCTCGACCGCGAACCTGCATGGCGACCATGAGATGGGACCGAACCTTTTTGGGGTTGAGCTGCATGACAACGAACCTAAGGGTTCGTGGGCAACGTGCAGCGAACCTGTGCTGTGGACCTCTCTCAAGCGAACCCTAGCTACTATCTAGTCAGATGGGACGAACCTAGGAACCCTAGCATGCCACGAACCTTGTTGCTACAAACCCTGAGTCACAAACCTATTAGGTTTGCCTAGAGGGGGCTAGCCGAACCCCTCCCATGTTGCCGAACCTTATCATCTCGATAAACCTCACACTTGGAAGCCCTAAAGCCGAACTTTGTGTTAGGTTGGGCCGAACCTTTGGCTCATGCCAAAAGGTTCGCTGCTCTATTGGTGAATTGAACCCAAGTGAACAAGAACTAGGGTTAAGAGGAAGATTAAACACTAGGAATAATTGATGATAACCATGCATGCATGAATGACTATAGTTACCATCTTTTATTTAAATACTTATATCAAATTATGAAGTTTTAGTTAATCTAAATAGTTGATGAGAATGAGTTAAAATATATAGTTTCTTTAAATTGCAACTTAAGTTTTACTAACTTAAATAGGGGTGGTGATAGCAATAATGCATGCATGCGACTATAAATGTAACCATAGAAGCTTGTAAGGATGAAGTCTCTACAACTTATATATATAACATTAATAAACTATTTAAAGGAATTACTGAATATATAAAATCAACCCTAACAAGTTGAGTTATCCTTATAAGGCGATAAAGTAAAAGATATTAAGGGTAACAACTTACTTTGGGATAAAATGGATTAAGATAATGAGACATGAATGATTTAAGAGTAAACATCTGTAGATATTCAATTGAGATAAAACACATACGCTCATGAACATAAACACACAATAATTACAGGTTAATTGAGTTGTTTTGAGTGGACATACGCGAGCGCGCATTCTACATACAAACTGATTCTAAGGACTTAGGTGAGTTCTCATACCCTCCATTTTTAAACTGTTTTGTTTTAAAACTCGGAGGTGAAACATGTATACCAATTTTAAATATTATTTTGACAACACATGGATGATACATGTTTATCAATATGATATTCACGTTATGGGATTATCATTAATTATGGATTTTCTCTGATTATCATATATCCTTGTAACATTGTCATCGACTCCGGTCATTAACAATGATTACATGTATTGCCACTTGGATTATCACAACTCCATGAATCATTG
This sequence comes from Mikania micrantha, assembly GCA_009363875.1. Taxonomy (NCBI): domain Eukaryota; kingdom Viridiplantae; phylum Streptophyta; class Magnoliopsida; order Asterales; family Asteraceae; genus Mikania; species Mikania micrantha. The sequence goes on along the minus strand of CM018694.1, from coordinate 54,624,025 downwards.
CCTTTGACTTTGGTTAATTGCATTGGTCTCATGTAGTGTCACGTGGTTAGCCACCACTCCATGGATCATGTCTTTAACTTATGTTATTTACATAATTTCCATGTATTGTTACATATACTATTTGAGAATATTGAGGTTTGAGATTGGTTGAATGGTTAGGTGGTTGATTATCTATTACTGTCTATGATTATCTATGATTAACTACGTTTAAATTGACTATGTGATAATGTGTTGGTTATGTGTTTGGATTTTTGTGCTGGGATGTTGTGTTGGATATTCTCACAGGTACTCATGTGGATTATCACAGAAAACTATAATCTTTTAAACTCATTTTATATAAACACTTTGTAAAACACTTTTAAATATAAAACTTATGATTACTCACCAACTACTTCGTAGTTGACACTCGATTTTCCTACATGTTTCAGGTAATGAAGACAAGTAGGTTGAGGAGGATGATATCTTCTATTTTGGACATCATCACATAGGATTCTTGGACTTAGCTAATTAACTGAAATTCTGGCGATTAGAGTTTAGTTAGTTTAGCTAAATCTTTTGTGTAATTGATGTATTTAATTCATGATGAACATGATTTTTGTGTAAACATTTATTTGGTTTGATTGATATGTGATGGTATATATTTAGATGCCCACGAGCTTTTGAACAATCTACACATCCCTCATGGCATCCCGACGTTTCCACCATCGGTCGGGGTGTTACATAATCCGTAAGGAATAGCTAACAGAGATCATTAAGTCTCTTCATTCAATTATTGGTTTATTTTACATGCCGGGCTATTCCGTAAGGACTGGCTAACAGAGATAATTATGTCTCTTTCTTTTTCATTGTTGGGATAATCATACCGGGAAAATCATGGGTGAAATGAAATGGGTATCCATCGTTGTATTACAGGTAGTGTCGAATTCAGTTGAGCATGTGGTGGGATGGCGTCTGGGCTTGACTCTTTCGTATGCCCTATATATAAGCATGCTTGGCTGGATGAGACATTATCTGTAAATATAACCATGGAGAGGACATTGTGTGAAACATGGTAATCAATTATCAATAGAACTTGTGTGAAACATTGTGGACATGACCGACATAAATTCAAAGGTTTTCAATTACTAAATTTATGAACTCACCAACCTAGTGTTGACTTTGTTTAAATGCATGTTTTTTCAGGTGACGAACATGTTTAGTCACCAGGATTACATGGTTATAGCTAGTGGACTTTAGAAGGCCTAGCTACTTTTGGTGTTGCATACTTTTGATTGACAATACAGCGAATCATCTTTTGTATATCTTGTACATCAACAAGATATAAACTTATTGATTCTTTTTGATAGATTTACTTGGTTAAATTATAAACGATACATTGTAATTTAATCTTGTAATTCTATATCATATGTCATGTTAGCATTTCTCATTATTTATCATGTGCCATGTAAACAATCTGATCATCACGATTATCTCAACGATATCGCGCCCCGAGAACCTTCCGCCCGACGGGAAAATCCGATCCGTTCCCCCCGGCTCGGGGTGTGACAAACCATTTCAAATAAACTAGTCAATTACATGTATTAACTTAGTTCTCTTATATTTTCTGTGCCAAAAAAAAAAATAATGCTACTCGTTATAATACTTTTTAATTTATTTATATCAAACATTTTTTTTTTGAACGGCTACAAAATCCAATAAATAATCAAGCGAATCGTAAATGTTGGATCTACAGATCTGGATACAATTCAATAACTAATTTAAAACTGAAATTTTAGAAGAAACTAAAACACTTCATAATCGATATGACAATATATGCTACATAAGTAACGTTTAATATTCACTAAGTTAATGTTCGTTTAAAAAAACTCTTCAGTTTGAGTTGTGTAGAACAAAAAGAGAGGTTGTTGTATGCAATCTCTTTGTTTTGAAGGACATTTTATTTAAAAACATCTTCCCGTCCTTTGTTTGGTGTAAACTTGGACCAACTCTTTCTCCCATCTTCTCACCATCTTCTTCTAGGTTAAAAAACGTTCTCTTCACATCATACGATTGATCCATTCTCTCCACCTCCTTCCCACCGTCGCCCCTCCACCGCCGTCGGCCTGTCCAAGGTTCCAATCGCGTCTCCACACGTCCAATCGTTGTTTAATTCACATTTTTATGTTTTTAAGTCCGATCGCTTCTCTCTCCAAATTGAGGACGGGTTTTGTTAATTTTACCCCAACTTTTCTTTGTTTGTTTAATAGAATGTAGCGTGTGCCCATAGCAAATATCATGGTTAAATTAAATGATCTTTGTTGTTCATGTTAATCTCATGTGGATTTTATTATTTTATGAACAATTTTATCAATTTTTTTTGCAATTCATGCTGATGAAGACAAGGTTGAAGCAAATGGTACTGCATCAGACCGGGAATATATGACTCGGTTACGAGATAAAATTGTTGAACAGTTAATACAAAATATGGAATGAATGATTTAAAAATAATGCTATTAAAATATTTTGTTTAGGGTTGTAAGAATATGATTTAAATTTCAATGTTAAGGTTTTGTCCAGCTCTTCTTCTACAGAGGTCCGCCGGCTTGTGAAAAACAAACGCCACTGTATTCCGAATTGATTCGTTCTTGGTTACTTTTACTTGATTTTGTTTTCATCTTATTTTATTTTGATTATGACCCTATTTTTCGATTTGTTATTGTTTAATTTTTTATTCAATTTTTTTCGTTTTTATATACTTTTGATTTTGTTTTAATTTGTTCACTCTAATTTTTTTATGACCGTATTTTTGTTTTAATCAAATATCATCGCACAGGGTATTTTTTGATTTTGTCTTTTCTGTCACTTTCACCAAATTTTCCATTGATTTTTTAGTTATTTTTTATGCAATGTTTCTAATTTATACTCCAAATATAACTTTGTACGTGACTTAAAACTCAATCATGTCAAATATTATATCTTTTTATCTATTATTTTTTCAAAAGAGCTTTTTTTTTTCTCTACATATTAATTAGCTGTAAAACAACCAAGGGCTTCTAGCCTAATGGTTACCTCCTTGGCTTCCCCTGTGGGAGGTCACGGGTTCAAATCCCTCACAAGGCGAAATAGGGGTCCTTGAGAGGTCAGGAGGTTTTCCGGTACGGTTTCCTCCTGGGGTGATGGTGGAGTCTCAACGGATGTCATGGTAACTAGACCTTCGTGACGTGGCCTGAAAATCAGTGGTTCACACGTTGAGATCAAATGTCGTTTAAAAAAAAAAATTAACTGTAATAAAATATCACATTCATATAACATTAACCTTCTATTATATTGTCTATGCACAAAAAACGATGCCACCACTTGCTATCTTTTGATTTCTTTATATAATAAAATCTATTAAACAATCATAAATGTTAAAAAATTCTAACTGCAACCAAAGAGGCTTTGTCTCAATGGTACCCCAAGAGTCTTCTAAATGGGAGGTCTTGGGTTCAAATCCCTCCCGCAGCGAAAAAGGGGTCTGTGAGGGGTCAGGGGTTTTCCCAGTGGGGTTTTCTCCTGGGGTGGTTGTGGTGGCTCATGGGAGGTCCAGGTAACTAGACCTTGGTAACATGGCCTGAAAACAGTGGGTTCACACGATTGAGACCTTCGCCGTTCAAAAAAAAAAAAAAATTCTAACTGCAATTCGATAAATAATTATTTATTTTTTTAAAAAAAATTAAAATTTCGGAAGAAAACACTAATTTTGTCGGTACGCAATATAATGTGCGAGATGATGCAACGGTGCAGCCCGGCCGGCGTCGAAGAAACCAAGCTCCTCCACCGCCGTTGCTAGCAGTTCTCCGGCGAACTTTTTAGCCCCATCCAAACCCATAAGCTTGGGGTAAGTTGCTTTATCACTCAACAAATCTTTTCCGGCGGTTTTACCCAACTCCTCCGACGACTTTGTGACGTCCAATATGTCATCCACCACCTGAAACAACAACCCTATGGACCTTGCATACTTCCTAACCCGCTCCACCTCGTCGGAGTTCCCGCCGCCCAACACCGCCCCGCCAACCACCGCGGCTTCCAGCAGCTTAGCGGTCTTGTGGACGTGAATGTACTCCAACTTGTTCAGATCAACATCTTGTTTCCCTTCACTAGAAATATCAACAATTTGACCAGCCACAAGCCCTAAAGAACCAACCGCGGACGCTAGTTCACTTATGGCCTGAACCACCCTGTCGGGACCAACCCCTATGGTTCGCGTGGCGAGATGTTCGAATGCTAGTGAAAGCAATGCATCACCGGCTAGAACCGCCGTGTCATCACCATACACTTTGTGGTTTGTGGGCTTCCCCCTTCTTAGATCATCGTTATCCATGCAAGGGAGATCATCATGTATGAGTGACATGGTGTGCACCATTTCAACAGCCAAAGCCATAGCCATGGCCCGCGACTCGGCTCCACCAACGAGCTCACACGAGGCGAGGCATAGAATGGGTCGCACTCGTTTACCACCCGCGAGCAACGAGTATCGCATTGCCTCGTGTATTTTCAATGGTTCTTGCAATGGCACGGCTTCTTCTAAAGCATTGTTCACAAGTGTTGCCTTTTCGGCCATGTAGGTGTCAAATTGAAACCCTTTGACCATGGGAAATTGTATGAAGTTGGTTTTGGGACGGGTCACAGCTTCCATCATTCCCGGAGCCACGCTTCTACGCAGACAACGGATCTTCCGCTGGACCATCCGGAGGTACATAGTTTAGTTTGTGTTTTTGTATTTTCTTTCCTTGTATGTAAAAATCATGTTCTTTATATATGTATGTTTCTTTTTTTAGTTGTTTTATTTCTGTTTGTGTTGTTTTATTTATTAATTACGCGACAAACTTATAACGTTTAAGTTAAATAAACGTAAACAAACTAATTATAAAATAAAATATTTAGCTAAAGCGATTTCGTAAATAATTAATATCGTTTAAAATGATAACATACCAAACTTATGACGTTTAATTAACATAATAGACGTATATCGTTCAAAATTTAACGTAAATAGACGTATATCGTTAAAAATTAAACGTAAATAGACGTATATCGTTAAAAATTAATAAAATACATAAATTAACTTTAAATAAAATAAAAAGTAATTTCTATAAGGTATAAAATGACTTCAAACCGGTTGACACTCAAATTAGCTTGTAAAAATAAGTCAAGGCATGTACGGGCCGTACTGCTCAGTACGAATCGTCCCATGGAATCTTCACTGAATCCAAGACAATTCTCTAGAATGTTTATATGTACTCTATACGGGTCGTACTGACCAGTACGGCCCGTATTGATTTGTTGGGGTGTTAAAATATAGGGACAATTACATATATCTCCCTATAAATTTCATCTATTACATATATATACCCAATCCAAAATTTTAATTACATATACCCCCATATAAATTTCATCTATTATATATATACACAATCCAAAATTTTAATTACATGTATTCCCTCTTCTAATTCTAAAAATTTCAAATATACCCATTTTCATATATATTCTCCGACCCGAAAAACCCGAAAAAGTAGTTTTTATATACACGAAACCCGACCCGAATCTAAAATCATATTATCCGACCCGAAAAACCCGAACTAGATTTTGGATGAGGTTTTTTTGGGTTTCGGATACGATTCAGATATCGAATTTTTTCGAGTTTCAGATATTTTGAACACCCCTATTTACGTATGTTTACATTCAAAATGTTACAATGTGTAAAGTTGGGTATATATGTATTTAAATTTTTTAGTTAGGTATATATGTAATTAAACCTTAAAAGAAAGGTATATATATAATTAAATTTTTTAGTTGGGTATATATATAATTAGACCTCAAAAGAGGGGGATATATGTAAATATAAAAGTGGGGTGTTATTAAAAAGTGCCAAAAACAATGCTGCTTGTTATAATACTTTGATTTATTTATGTCAAACAAATTCCAATAATTTTTTTTTTATTTTTTTTTGAACGGCAACAAAATCCGATAAATATCCGTAAATGTTGGATCTGTATAGACACCAGATCTGGATAAAATTTAATAAATAATTTAAAAACTGAAATTTCAGAAGAATACTTCATAATCGATATATGCTGCATAAATAACATTTAATATTTACTAAATGTTTTCCGATACTTTTACCTTTTTTAACGGTAAATTAGGACTTATAAGCATATCTTTTATAGCCTAAATGGATCATCGGACTGAATAATGCTCGCGCTGCGATCACAGTCCGCTACCACTTTTTCGGTATCCAACACCCAAATGTTACCGAATGCTAAACCAAGTAAATCCACGTAACCCTTTTCTTCTTTTTGCTGCTGATCTCACATCGAGAGCAGAGGAAACCCAATTAGTTGTGTCAAACATTACATGTTTTTACTTCTTTTCTAGTGACATTACTTTCACTATTTTATATTTGGGTGACATTATTTGTGTAAATTTGTTTTCGTGTTTTTTAATGTTTATTTTTGTAATCTAACATTCATGTGATTTGTGACTATCTTCATGACATGTTTTTTTTTTTCTTTTCTTTTTTTCTCATCATGTTTAGAAATTTAAAATAAGACAGGATAACCTATTGTGCTTCTCACGTAAATGACCATGCCGTAACATATGTCAGCTCATAACTAGGGTGGTAAACGAACCAAACAAGCCCTTGTTTGTGTTCGTTCGTTTAACTTTTAACTTGTTCACGAACGGTTCATGAACGCTAACCGAGTGAAACTTTATGTTCGTGTTCGGTTATTAAGGAATTGATCAATTGTTCACGAACGCAAATGAACACATATTATTTATACAATAAAAATTAACATTCTTAATCTCAAGCATTAAAGATAATCATTTATATAAATATATAGTTATACACTTTAACTAAAAATAAAAAATAATTATCATAAAACAAAACAAAACTTATAAGTAATAGTTGTAATTGAAATTATGCTAAACTAATGTTTCAAAAACCTAAGCTTCAAATTTATATGTTTTTAACAAGATACAAATTACAATAACTACATTCAAGCTTAAATATTATTGTATTAAATTAAAAATATACAACATATTTAACCAATAAATATAATAAATGAACATAAACAAGTATAAACGAAGGTAAACGAACACATTGCCGAATGTTCACGAACACATTATCGAATGTTTACGAACACAAATGAACGAGTTGAACACAGACTATATTTATGTTCGTTCATTTAACTATACAAACGGAAATTTTCTTGTTCGTGTTCGTTCTTTTATTAAACAAACAAAAATAAACAAACTCTGTTCCGAACGGTTCATGAACTGTTTACTAGAATGTTCGGTGCATTTACAACCCTACTACCATCCATTTCTTTCTTCTTTCTGCCTTTCTTTCCCATGACGATTAGGAACGGGCAAATCAAAAATTTCACTTCGAATTTCGGACCACACACACACATATAGGGAAGTGTTCAAATAATAACTCACTCTTAAAGCAATAACAGATGAAGTCGAATCTTAGATTTTTTTTGAACATCATTGACTCATTGTAACACATTTAAAATACTATGTTCTTTTATAAGTTTGTGTAAATTCATCACCGTAAGAGAGTTTACGTCATTGTAAGTTTTTGATTTACAGCACTGTAAGTGTTTTAGGCCAACAACTTACAACGACGTAAACTCTCTTACGGTGATTAATTTTCGCAAACTCATAAAAGAACATAGTGTTCTAAATGTGTTACAATGATGTTCAAAAAAAATCCAAGATTCGGCTTCATCTTGTCAAAGTTATCCGGGTTATTGTTTTATGAGTGTGTTATTATTTGATCTCATTCCTTTATATATATATATATATAAAGAGAATAAATATATATGCTTATCATAAAAATAACCATATGTGAAATACCCTTGCTGGTTAGAGTGAACGTGTTCGATTACCATCACCAACATATCTTTTTTTTTTTCCTTTTTTTTTTTGTTCTCCTTAATTAGTAATAATTAAATAATCACAATAATGAAGTAATGATGGTAATTAAATAATAATTATTAAACAACGTTTTATATTCAGTTCTATGTTCGCATTTTTACGCTAAATTTTGTGATGCAGAGTCTTTTTTATTCGCATTTTATACTCTAGTTTTTTCTAATGTAGAGGTCTTTTTTATTATTTTCGTTCTAAAATTTTTAACATCACGTGCTTATGTTTGCATTCGTATCTTTTGGGAGTGTCGTATTCTTTTGTGATAGTTTGGATTATTGTTTTGAATGAATATATTGAGAACCATTGCATCTCATTTTTGAGTATATATTCGTTTAGAAGTTGAAAGGAGCAGTAATGAGTTCTTTTATTCGATTTTGACAAGTACAATTAATTTTCAAAGTTTTACTTTGAACTTTTATTTTTAATTCTCCATGATATTTTACTTACATATTTTAATATTCACAAACTATTAGCGTGTCATTAAGTTGTCGAATAATAGTCATAATTGTATTTATTTGATCGCAAACTACTGATCGTTCATATAAATTTCGAACCTACACGGTCACAAGAATTTTGCGCGTTATTCCAGACCTAAAACACATCCGTACATTATTGACCATTTGTATCGTTTATATCACTTTGGTCGTAATCGTAGAGTTTTTCATATGGTTTGGTTTTATGATTTTTAACATTGTACGCTTAAGTTTGAGTTCGTGTGTTCTTAGTAGTAACGCTTGAATTATTGTTTTAAGACAGATTAAAAGTCGTTGTAGCCAGTGTTTTGTTTTTGCAGATCGTACATGTTTACGACAGAGTGGTAAAAGTTGTGTCGTGTCTTTATATATATGTTTTAATATACAGGAGGGTGTGAGCGTTCTAATATTCAGAATCATGACAGAATAGTCGCATTTACCCCAGAAAACCCAATAATTTTATATATATAAAACACGCAATGATTGCATGCAAATAGTAAAGTAATTAATTAATTAATTATAAAGTCTATATATATATATATATATATATATATATATATGCATGTTCTTTTGAATATAATTCAACCATGTGGAATGATTCCGCGGTTAAGCCACCTATTGATTGGAATGTCTGGAGTTCGATTTCTATTAGGGGTTTGATCATGGTTTAGTTTCAAACCATAAAACCGTTTAAACCAGCCATCGGTTTGGTTTTGTGGTTGGTTTTTCCCAAAACATTTGTCGGTCAGTTTCAACGGTTTGGTTTACAGTTTTTATTAAAAACCAATCGTTAAAAACCGGACCGTATGATTATATGTGTGTATGTATATGTAGATGGCGGTTATAATACAAAGGATTTTAACGTGAGAAGCGTAAGAAGCCACAGGAATTTGACATGCGTCATCAAGGTAAGGTTATTATCGTCCATATAAAATTACAGACCGTGATTCATAAAATTACGGGCTGTAATTTAACACACATAATGAATGACCAACTGCATAATTACGGACCAAATTATCATGTACCACGTTATATGAAAATCACAGACCGTCATTTAACATGCGTATCACAGGACCAACTGCATAATCACGTACCAAACATTAAAATCACGGACCACATAAAAAAATCGAAAAAACTATAACAATATTATACCACAAACTGTAAAAACTGGACCGCGAACACCTCTAAACTCAATGGCATATTTTTAATCTTTATTTTTTATTTTATTTTACTATTTTAGTTAATAATAATATTTAAATAACAGTAATTATGTCTCATACTTTTGTGGTGTTTCAATTTATTGTTTTAAGACGAGTTATCATTCATCTTGATTTGTTTTTGGATACGAGTTTTGACATTCGTGATATTGTTATCGTTTTCATGACCGAATACTCGTATCAACAAAATGGTATAGTTTAAGTTTTTTTTATTGGGTGACATTGTGAGGCAAGTTTAGGTCGTTTTTAATTTTTTACTATTATTAAATGTTTACAAATTAACAATAATTTTGTTTTAAAAAATAATTATTTTTCCCGTTTTATTTGTCCTCTTATGTTTATGTTTCTTGATGATAGATTTTTCTACTAAACACAACCTTTTTTTGGTTTGATTAGCACGTTTACGAAGAATATACTTTAGGTTTTTATGTCAGAGTGACAACCGTTATGCAATGTTTTTATATCTGTGCTTTGATATATGTGATCATGCCTGCGTTCTCATATTGGGAATCGTAGCAGAATTGTCATCACAACGCAAAGGAGAAGCCACGAGTTATATCTATATGGAGAAATAATTGCTATAAACAGTAATAACAATTTATTATTACTTTTGTTTTTAAATAAATTGTTTGTAGTTTGAAAAAGAAGACTAAATTTGCCTAGATAGCCTAGTGGTTAATTAAGGCTTAGGTCCTTAGAATCATGTAGACAAAGGTTAACACTTTATTAAATATCATGTAAAAGGAGGAATCTTGAGTTTAATATCAGATTCTGAACCAATAAGTGACGAGAGTTTTTACCTATTCACAAAGATCCCGTACATCAGTGGTACGGTCTCATGATGATGATCGAGGAATCCATATTAGTTAACAGCTACCAAGATAACTGAATGTAGTATGACGAAACCATTTGTCCTAAAAAGTGGTAAAACCTTGTTCCTTTAAGGCTTTGCCTGTCGTTTTCCCCGGCTCAAGCATGCCCTCACCATTTTTTTCCTTTCATGCACATAACTCTAATTAAATATTAGTAATTTTTAAATCAAATATTAACAACTTTTAAATTAAACAGTGATACAAACAATAATAATTAAATATATGTTTGTTTATATTCACATTTTTTATGGTAGATTTCACGACTGTAAACGTTTTTTTAGTTATGTGAGTTTAACTTTTTGCTTATATTTGGGTTTATATTCCTTATAATTGACACTTATTTTTGTAAGGGTACATGCTATTGTTTTAGAACAGACTAAAAACCATTGTGATGAGTTTTTTTGTCCACATTTGAATACTCTTGATAGAGTATATTTTAAATTGTGCGTTTATATTTAGGTTTGTATTTATTGCGATTGACACTTGATTTTTTGATGGTTTAATTTATTGTTTTACGACGGATACACACCCATTCAGGCAGGTTTTCCGGTATGCTTTTGATATTTGTGTTGTTGTTACAACCGTCGTAACGCGTGGGTAAACCAGTTGTTCAGGTAACAAATAACCTTGTATTATATTGTGTATGCGCAAAATATGATGCCACGACTTGTTATATTTTGATTTCTTTATATAAATAAATCTATTAAATAATCGTAAATGTTAAAAAATTCTAAATGCAATTCAATAATTAATTAAATATTTTAAAAACTTCATATCGAAGTGTGTTCCATGATAACATTTAATATCCACTAATTTTGTCGGTACGCAATATAATGTGCGAGATGATGCAACGGTGCAGCCCGGCCGGCGTCGAAGAAACCAAGCTCCTCCACCGCCGTTGCTAGCAGTTCTCCGGCGAACTTTTTAGCCCCGTCCAAACCCATCAGCTTGGGGTACGTTGCTTTATCACTCAACAAATCTTTTCCGGCGGTTTTACCCAACTCCTCCGACGACTTTGTGACGTCCAATATGTCATCCACCACCTGAAACAACAACCCTATGGACCTTGCATACTTCCTAACCCGCTCCACCTCGTCGGAGTTCCCGCCGCCTAACACCGCCCCGCCAACCACCGCGGCTTCCAGCAGCTTAGCGGTCTTGTGGACGTGAATGTACTCCAACTTGTTCAGATCAACATCTTGTTTCCCTTCACTAGAAATATCAACAATTTGACCAGCCACAAGCCCTAAAGAACCAACCGCGGACGCTAGTTCACTTATGGCCTGAACCACCCTGTCGGGACCAACCCCTATGGTTCGCGTGGCGAGATGTTCGAATGCTAGTGAAAGCAATGCATCACCGGCTAGAACCGCCGTGTCATCACCATACACTTTGTGGTTCGTGGGCTTCCCCCTTCTTAGATCATCGTTATCCATGCAAGGGAGATCATCATGTATGAGTGACATGGTGTGCACCATTTCAACAGCCAAAGCCATAGCCATGGCCCGCGACTCGGCTCCACCAACGAGCTCACACGAGGCGAGGCATAGAATGGGTCGCACCCGTTTACCACCCGCGAGCAACGAGTACCGCATCGCCTCGTGTATTTTCAATGGTTCTTGCAATGGCACGGCTTCTTCTAAAGCATTGTTCACAAGTGTTGCCTTTTCGGTCATGTAGGTGTCAAATTCGAACCCTTTGAGCATGGGAAATTGTATGAAGTTGGTTTTGGGTGGTTTTTGAAGTGTGTTTTGTGGTGGAGATGATGAAGATGAGGGTGGGATGATTGTGGCATGAATCTTCATGGGGAAGTATACTATTTGTTTAGATTTAGTAGATGTTTTGAGGGTGTTAATGAAGGTGTTTTTGGGGTACAATGAGTTGTCCTTAATTGAAGAGGCATAAGAAAGCAAAGCCATTACTTTGTAAGTTAGATAAGTTAAAGATAGATTTTGGTTGATGAATGCTTTGCTAGATGTGGCCTTTTATAGTCAAAAGGGCATTAAACAATGTACAAGATCCTTTTTTGGTTGTTGATTGTTACTTTTAGATTATACCTTTTCATTGCTTTTGAACTCTCTCTAAACAACATACATCATTAATAAACTAGCATAAATTATCCTTCATACATTATAACTAAACAACCTTACCCGCCAGTATATTCCCACTTTTTAGTAGGGTCTGGGAGTAAGGATAGATACAAATCTTACCCCCTATCCCAATTGGGATAGAGAGGCTGTTCCGAAAGAGTCCCCGGCTCAAAGTTATCGTTTGAAGTTGATCATCGTCATCCCAATGATTTTAACGTTATTTTCACAAAATATTTAAAATAACGTTAAAATTAGTGCACTTTTACTTTTGCCCCTTAAGGGCCCACACATATATACATTATATGCGTGCACCACAAATGTGACGTTAAATTATCCTACATACATACACACACTAAAAGAGGGTGAGATGAGTAGTTTTTTCTATTGAGTTCTTTTTTTTTTTTTTCGTTTGTCTTCTGGATTTTTTATGTTTATTTTTATACTAAGTATATTTTTAAGTTTTAAGATAAATTGATATTCGTTTTTTAAAAAGTACACGCGAGTGTTCTATAATATGTGACAGTCATGATGATGTTTATTAATTTGCATTTAGAATTTGAGATTATGAAAGTTGACACTGTAGCATGCAACTGGTAAGTTGTTAGTTTTATTATTTTTAACAAGTGAATATATATACATAAGGCCACAAGGAGTGGTACCACATTTCCCCACTTTTCCCCGTTGCCACGTCAGCGCCACATCAGCTTTCCCCACTTTTCCCCACTTTTCCCCATTTTGCACGGTGTCGTCCCACTTTTTCCCGTTTTTCCCCACATCACTTTTCCCCACTTTTTCCCCTTTCCCCTCATCAGTTTTCCCCTCCAACGGTCGTTTTTTCCTCCCCACGCTCGGTGTCATTCGGTGAGCACACCCCATTTTTCCCTACCCCATTTCCGGGGGACCGGTATTCCCGGCCGGCCCCGGATCGGTGGGTTCCTCCCCGATTGAATCCCGTGTCCCACTCCGTCCGGCCTAAGGATTATGCAAGTTGACTATTTTTATTTTTTTGTCTTTTTTATTGTATTAGGTATGTTTTGAAAAATATTTTAGACAGCAAAATATTGAAAATTACATATATACATTATTAAATACATATATACATTATATTAAAAACAGTGGGTCTAACATGAAGATTGTGTCACAATACTAATTTTTTTTTATGTTAGACCTCCCGTTAAAGAAAAGTTAACCCCGTTAGTGAAATAACGACATGGCTGTTTACGTGTATTTTTTTTTTTACTTTTGTTTGCGTGGCAACTGGGAGAATGGTTGTTTCTTCCTTCTTTATTTCTGCTTTTATGGGAAATCTCCGTGTTTAAATTCTTAAACCCAATAAACAAAATCCTAATCAAACCCCCAATCAAAAAACCCAAATTGGAGAACAACAATGAGTTCATCATCATCGTCTACCTTGGGTATGAATCTGGTATTCGATATGATAACGTCACAACGTCTCTAAAGCGTCGTCGGACGCTAATTCAGTTCCATTAAACTCCAGTAAGTTCGTCCATGTGTTAATCTAGTAGGTCACAAACATGTTACCTCTAGGAAAAACCGAATCGTTTAGATCCTGTTCTTTTTGTGGATTCATCACGGAAAATTTCAAGTAATCGGAACCGGTAGTTGGAGATGGCGTGGACTCGATCGACACCTGTTGCTACAAGATTTTGATTACAAGTAGGGATCAAATTCTCCTAGCAGTGCCAATGATGATTACAACCAGAGCCTAAACAAAACTAGTGTGTGTTTTATGTGATTTCAAGTATTGAGTCGTGCTGCTCTGGTTCTGGATCATCAGTTCAGTTTGAATGTGGTATTTATAGTGGGTTCTTCTGGAGAGCTCAGGTGGTGCATCTCTCCTTTGGGGAGTTTGTTACATGCCAGTCGTGTACATCCTCTGTCTGCTTTTGGATTTTTTCCTCTTTTCGTATAAAGGTTTGTCTTCTATAGTTGACCTTGATTATCTGACACATTTTTTGTCTTCTCATGTCCAGGTAATGAGGTAAGCAATTTTCTTGTCTGTTTATTGGCTTAGGTTACTTGAAAATAAGCTAAGTATATGCTGGAGTTCCATCCGTGGTTTACTAAGTTTCCTTTCGTGTTTTCTGATCGCAGCATCTATCTTGGTCGTGATACACCCAGCCGCGGCTTATACCCTGTCGTGCCAAGTGCCTAGATCAGCCGCAGCTTCCCCTTGTGATGTGACTTCTTCAGCCGCGGCTTCCCCTTGTGATGTGACTTCTTCAGCCGCGGCCCATGCTCCTTGTGATGTGACTTCTTCAGCCGCGGCCCATGCTCCTTGTGCCGTGACTCCTTCAGCCGCGGCCCATGCTCCTTATGCCTTGACTCCTTCAGCCGCGGCCTATGCTCCTTGTGCCGTGACTCCTTCAGCCGCGACCTATGCCCTTGTGCCGTGACTCCTTCAGCCACGGCTTATGTCTTGGCCGTGACTTTCGGTATTTCCTTGACGTTAGTCGGTGTATCCCCATCAAGCCCCCCTAGTCCGGTGTTATGATTTTGTCATAGCATCGGATTAATTAACTTGTGACGGCTCGATTAGTCGGTTGATGGGAGCTCGATTAATGACATGTTCAAGGCTTTAGTAGATTTTTATTACTTATGAGACGTGGTTGGTGCAAGGGGCCTCTCACGGCCGACCAAGGGGCTACCTTTTGTTTGCGAGCCGCGACTGGATGTTTAGTTTTTATCCGGTCGCGGCTGGGTGGAAGATTCGATACTTTAACCGTTAGTTATCCAGACGCGGCTGGATGTTTGGTTTCTAACCAGTCGCGGCTGGGTGATTGTTTCTCAACATTTAACAGTTGATGATCCGAACGCGGTCGGATGTTTGATTTAAGCCCAGTTGCGGCTGGGTGATTGTTTCGGTACTCAACCGTTAATGATCCGATCGTGGCCGGATGTTTGTATTCAGCCCAGTCGCGGCTGGGTGATTGTTTCTTGAAATTTAACAGTTGATGATCCGAACGCGGTCGGATGTTTGATTTAAGCCCAGTCGCGGCTGGGTGATTGTTTCGGCATTTAACTGTTAATGATCCGAACGTGGCCGGATGTTTGGTTTCTGCCCAGTCGTGGCTGGGTGATTGTTTCGATATTTAACCGTTAATGATCCGATCGTGGCCGGATGTTTGTTTTCAGCCCAGTCGCGGCTGGGTGATTCTTTCGACAATTAACCGTTAATGATCCGATCGTGGCCGGATGTTTGCTTTCAGCCCAGTCGCGGCTGGGTGATTCTTTCGGCATTTAACCGTTAATGATCCGATCGTGGCCGGATGCTTGCTTTCAGCCCAGTCGGGGCTAGGTGATAGTTTGTGGCTTCATCCGGCCGTGGCCGAATGGGCATGCTTATTGGTGTCTTCCGGTCTTGGTTAGTGGACAAGTTTAAGGTCTCATCCAATCCAGACCGGAGACTATGTTGCCCTCTTATCTATCTTGTTTCTTATTTTTGTTTGGTTTGACTTGTGTATATAGGATGAGCTACGACTTATGTGGACGTGTAATCATTTGGTGATCGAATGCACCTTCTTGTTCAAAATTTGATTACAAGTCATTCGTTTCACATGATTACATATAACATTTACGAAGCTACACTCGGTTCCATGTCCGGGGAACGCTTGTTTCGTTTAGATGGGACGACTTGTACGATCCATTCTTCCCCACTTCTTCCGTTTGACTTTAAAGTCACTACTCCGCGTGGCGTGGGGAATTTGATTGCGGAGTGAATGGTTGAGGCTATGGCTCCAAGTAGGCACAAGCCGGGCCTCCCCAAGATGACGTCGTATGCTGATTGTGCTCTGATGACAAGGAAAGTCATAGTGACTTCCCTTTGACTTGTTTCGTTTCCAATTACAACCGGAAGCTGGATTTGCCCAACAGGACGTACTACTTCACCTGCGAATCCTGTTAGCACATGCGTACTTTTAACGAGGGATCTTTGGATTACCTCATCAAGCTGTAGGAAGCAATGTTCATACATTATCTCTAAAGCACTTCCAGTGTCAACATGCACTCGGTGTACGTTATGTCCAGCGATGATGGCGGAAACCGTAAGCGGGTTGCTAGCAAAGTTCCCTCCTTGTATGGACAAGAAGGATATATCTTGCTCCATCCAGGGTTGTAGGTGGTTTGAGTTTCGTTTGACATCACCTATGTCGCGAGGCCTTTTCAAAGCAACGGTGGGCCGTAGTTGGTGTAGCATGAAGATCTCCTTTCTCTTTTCGCCGGCATGTGGGGTCTTCTGCAATTCACTTAAAAGATGAGCGAGCTTCCCTGTCTTGATAGCCAACTCTATCTGTCTTCTTAAAGAGAAACAATCATCTGTGGTATGACCACTTTCTTTGTGAAACTCGCAGAATTTTTCCATGTTTCGTCGTGGTCCTGGCCTCAAGGGGGCGGGTTTAACGAACTTGACATTCTCTGTCGCCAGAATCTCGCTAGGGGTTTTCATCAAGGGCGGAAGTTTTACCTCTGATACGGTGACGGGCCTTCGAGGGACCCCAATGCCTGGCTGAAGGGTATCACCCCTCGGTGTGAAATTAGGCTGGAAACGAGGTCTCTCCCATCTCTTTTCCTCATGCCCCTTTGACGGGTTCCATACTGATGTTGCTTGTTTCTTGGGAATGCAGTCCCTCAGCAGTTCGCAGGCCTTCTTCCCTCGGACGAATGCCTTGGCTCTTTCCAGCATCTCATCCACCGTCTTCGGAAGGTTTTCGTGGAATCTTTCTACTAGCTGATCGTTTTTTACACCGTGGATAAACGCAGAAATTCTCAAAGTTTCACCTGCCCCTCTGACTTGCATGCTCTCTTTGGAAAAGCGTGTGATGAAATCATCCAGAGACTCGCCATCCCTTCGCTTGATGTTATGCAGCTCCGTCGGGTCCTTCATCGATTTTCGTTGCTGGCTGAAGTATCTTAGAAACTTCTCCTCCAGTTCTTCGAAGTTACGTATCTCCCCCACTGGGAGACCATCGAACCAGACTCTTGCTGCGCCTGTGAGTGTCTGGATGAACATGTGGCACCAAACAGGTATGGACCATTGTTCAACTTCAGCTGCACCTATGAATATGGCCAGGTGATCATCCGGGTCTCCCATCCCGTCATACTTTCCGACATTAGCTGGCATTTTCAGCTTTGGCGGGAAGTTAAACTCGGCTATCCTAGCAACAAATTTGGATTTTGCACGTGCAGTCGAGGGACGGTAGGGTTTGTTGTAGTCGTCTTCAAATTCCAACTTTTTAGCAATTTGGCTCTTCACTCCGTCTTCATGGCTTTCTTTCCTATCTCCTTGAATTTTGGAGTTCCTGACATTTCTATCGCTATCATTAAACAAACCCTTCTTCTTCCCCTGGATCACCGTCGTGCCTCCCGGAGATAATGTGGTGTGACTTTGGTTTTCAACCGGAGTGGTTTCGTCTAAGCTCATGGTGGTGTGATTGTTTGGGACTAGGTCCCACGGATGGCGCCAAATGTTGCTACAAGATTTTGATTACAAGTAGGGATCAAATTCTCCTAGCAGTGCCAATGGTGATTACAACCAGAGCCTAAACAAAACTAGTGTGTGTTTTATGTGATTTCAAGTATTGAGTCGTGCTGCTCTGGTTCTGGATCATCAGTTCAGTTTGAATGTGGTATTTATAGTGGGTTCTTCTGGAGAGCTCAGGTGGTGCATCTCTCCTTTGGGGAGTTTGTTACATGCCAGTCGTGTACATCCTCTGTCTGCTTTTGGATTTTTTCCTCTTTTCGTATAAAGGTTTGTCTTCTGATAGTTGACCTTGATTATCTGACACATTTTTTGTCTTCTCATGTCCAGGTCATGAGGTTAGCAATTTTCTTGTCTGTTTATTGGCTTAGGTTACTTGAAAATAAGCTAAGTATATGCTGGAGTTCCATCCGTGGTTTACTAAGTTTCCTTTCGTGTTTTCTGATCGCAGCATCTATCTTGGTCGTGATACACCCAGCCGCGGCTTATACCCTGTCGTGCCAAGTGCCTAGATCAGCCGCGGCTTCCCCTTGTGGTGTGACTTCTTCAGCCGCGGCTTCCCCTTGTGATGTGACTGCTTCAGCCGCGGCCCATGCTCCTTGTGCCGTGACTCCTTCAGCCGCGGCCCATGCTCCTTGTGCCGTGACTCCTTCAGCCGCGGCCCATGCTCCTTATGCCTTGACTCCTTCAGCCGCGGCCTATGCTCCTTGTGCCGTGACTCCTTCAGCCGCGGCCTATGCCCTTGTGCCGTGACTCCTTCAGCCGCGACTTATGTCTTGGCCGTGACTTTCGGTATTTCCTTGACGTTAGTCGGTGTATCCCCATCAACACCAATATTTCCGCAAACGGTAGGGAAGAAGCTAGAGGATGGTCGGTATTTCACCATGGGATGAATGTAGCTGGCTTCTTCGAAGCTCAAATTCTCAAATCGTATCATTCAATCCATGGTCGTCTCAACTATTTTGAAGGCCCTAAGCGGAATAAAAAGTCGGAGCCTTTATAACAGTTTCGTTAAAAACATCATCCTTTTATCCTGATTTGAGACCGTCAATAATAAATTAAATTTTAATTTATGGTGGAGATAAAAAAATTGTTTATATGGATAACATTATAATATTAAATGAGTTGAGATAAGTAGCACTCATGGCTGATTCAAGATTTTCGAAGCCCAAGGCAAATACAAAAATTAAGGCCCTTTCCATAAATAATTTGTTTCATGTGATAAAAAATTATGTTTGTAAATTCTAATAAACATAAAAACATGTATATAATTCTATTTTTAGATAGAGGTAATGTGTGTCTTTATTATTCCCTCCTCAGGCCCTACTCTAAATTGGATTTTTACTGGGTCTGTGTGTTGTTGTTGTATAAAAACATGTATATTTGTCTCTATCAGCATAAGTTTACTCATAGTTACATGTAACAATTGATAATCATAAATGATATAGACAAAAAATGCTATAAAGTACGATACTTAGTGTTGATATTTTATAACTTTGCTTCTCTTTAGAAACCAATTTGATTACCTTATTTACCACTACAAAACTTGTCTAAATCTTTTACTTGTACCATTAATAGAAAATTTATTATTTATTTCAACATCAAGTAAATGTGAAACAAAAACGAGGAAAATTTAATTATTTGGAAAGAGAGAACATTAAACAACTGTTCTCTTTTGAAAATATGAGTGAACTCTCTAATTTTTCAGATTTAAAACGATAAAATAAGTAACCTGGATGATAACTTGAACATAACCCGAACAGTTGGGGCCCCAAATATTTGGGGGCCCTAGGCGCTTGCCTATAATTTTCCTATATGAAGCCGCCCTGGTAGCACTTAAACACAATGCCGGTCAAAACGGGTAAACAAAAAAATATGTAAATGCAATGGATTCAAACATTTAAGAATGATTAATAACATATTTGATAAAAAAATCCTAAAAATTATCCAAATGGATTATTTGTTTACTTATAGCCCATCTTAAGTTAAACTAAATTTGATGTTTTTTAAGAACAATCCATTTATACCCGAACTGATTTTGCTTAAAACCATTTTTGTCCCGCACCCATCCTGACCCGAACCCGTTTTGACTTGTTACCCAACGAGAACCAACCCGCCCATTTTGCCAAACATAAAAAAACCCACTAATCAAAAAATCCTCACCAAATCTATTTTTTTTAAATTGATGGCAGTATATTTTTTGAACCCTAAACTATTGTTTGAGTTGCTTGATCAATTGGGTTGGCCTTAGATTGAATTATCTGAAATTCTAAATCTTCAATTGATTGGTAAATTTTAAGATGATAGTGATATTGATGATGTCACATCCCCAAATTTTCACTTGTGGTGCCAGAACGCAAGGGTGTGACGTGGCCAGGATCACAGTTCTTAGTCATATATAACGACTCTATATGCGTTTGAAAATATGTTCAGCATATCAACAATAACCAAAAATAGTTTACAAAACATGCAGCGGAAAGTTATAGTATATCTAAGGCAGCGGAAATAGTTGTTAAAGCAGCAGAAAGTAAAGTTGTTTAAAATGCAGCGAAATTTAAATTGTTAGGCACTACTGTTGACATAACATAATAATAACAAAAATTGTTTGTTCACAATGACATGACATGAATGGATGATCAACCCTGTGCTCTTCCCCTAAGTGTGTTCCTAATTGTGCTCGAACTAGTAACATGAGAATACATGTTAAGAAAAAGTGTCAACACATTGGTTGATGAGTTCACAGGTTTTGATATCAGTACATAAGCAAAAATATATGTTTGTCACGTGTCATGCTGTTTATTAATGTTTGTCCGAGCCCTAGGCTCCAAGTGTCAGTTGCGTCTCTACCGAACTAGACTTGTTTGCTCTTGCCTCCACCATGTCTATCGTAAAAACAATGGCGATGGGTTGAGATTACTTGCATCCTGACATCCAGTCAGAGTTGGCGTCGTGGGGTTCGTCACACACAATAGTACTATCTTAACTCACCTCGTTGTATACAAATTAACGGTAAGACTATGCGAGGGATACAACACTTAATGTTTGTCCAATAAACCAGCATACACAAAATGTTTGTACGAATAAAGTTTGACTCAACAACATGTATTCTCCCCCTAGTTTGAAAGCTTGTAAAATGGTTTGAAAGGGGGGCCGTAAAGTCGCCTGAGTAAAAAATGCGTAAGCTCCTAATTCGTCCGCCGTGTCTGTAACGGGTTACCTATATCATATAAGACTTATAAGTTCGTGATTGTGTGCGTGTTTGTGTTCGTGCTCAACAACCCAAGGTTGTTATGTTTGTCCATGTTCGATTCTGTTTGTCCGTGTTTGATCGCGTCAATTCAACGACCCTTTGGTGAACAGTGTACTTGTTAGAGTTCGTTTAATGTTCGTTATTGTTCACGTATTGCATGAAAACACGTAAGTCACGTTAAATGGTCAACTTACTATTTATAGTAAGTTTCTATTTTTAGTAAGTTTGCAACAAATTACATTTTTAATAGTTCTAGCATGCTTGTTTGCCTAAGTGGTCATGTTAACACTTAACATTTAGCAAATCGTCATATGCTGTCAAATAAGCTCATAAGTCCGTTTTAGTAATTAAAGCTACTAAGTATAGTAAGTTTCTATATTTGACATGTTTAACCACAAAAATCACACGATAACATCACATAACATCACATAACATCATAACAATGCATTTCAAGTCATTTATCATTATTAACACGTAGCCAAATATCCTATTCCATAAAAACCCAATTAGCATTCCTAAAATTAGTCAGTTTGCATGTAAACATCATTCTAAATTCAAACCAACAATTCATCATGTTAATAACATTGTTACTAACTAAAATTCACCACTTTATCACGTTCATTTTACTAAAATTATTATTTAAAATATTTTTCATAAACAAAGTTACTATTTATAGTAACTATGCCAAGTAATCATCATATTGACAAATATACTCAATCCTCTTGCTAATACTATTAATAACAATCACAAATCATCATTTAAAGTCACATGCAAGGTCTTATTTTATCATCTAGCAAGATTTGAACAATAAAAGTTTCTATTTATAGTAGCCATGCTCAAAACAACTTAAAATGACAAATCTAACCATTTCTCATGTTAACATTATCAATAATGGTCACAAATCATCATTTAAACTATTCTATTTCATCAAACCATCATCTAGTACATTTTTATAGAAAAAAAGTTACTAAAAATAGTAACATGCACCAAATCCCCATTTGTGACCACAATATTCACCATGGTCATTGTAAATCACCCAAATATCACAAATAAATCATCTATTCATGTTCAAAATTACTAAAAAACTCATGGATCATACATGCATATCATTAAAAGTTACCATCTATGGTAATAGCCACCAATAATACCACATATTGTCAAAAACGACCAATAAATCAATATCAATACTCAAATAAGTAAATCAAAACCCAAATAACAGGTTTACAAACCCAAAATTTTGTGTGTGAGATTTATTTAATGGTGCATATTTCCATAATGGCTTGCATGTGTGTGTGTGAGTGTTTTTAGACTACAAGGACCATAGAAACTACCTTCTAAGGGCCTAGAACACATGGATGTGGCTGGAACAGAAGCTATCCAGGTCCTGGAGAGGGCTGGAATTGATGGTGATGGTGATAGATGGTTGCTTCAATCTCCACTTGTGCTCCAAGGTCTACAAGATTTAAATGAGTTTCAAGAATCCCCAAATGTGGCTTCTGAAGTGTATAGTGGCTCTTAACAGAAGGATTGTAGTCGGGATGTGTGTGTTTGGTCGAGAGAAATGGTAAGAAGGGATTAGAACAGTTCTGGTTGTCTTATAAGAGTTTTTCAGCGAAATAGGGTGGTCGCGTATTGCCAAGAGGCCCCCAAAGGGTCTCGGCATATCGCTAAGTTTTTTATAATCCGGTTGCTTCCCGAAACATGCAGTGTACATCAAAGCGGAAGATGATTGGTCGTCGCGTACCGCATAGGAATTCGGGCGAATTCAAATTGCCCTCCTAGGCTTTGCGTACCGCCAAGGCCCAATCCCAGGTCTGTGGCGTACCACGAAGACAACCGGTTGAGCCCAATTGGCCCAATTTAGTTGTTTGAATCGATTTTTGTTCGTTTTTCGCCATAACTCATCGTTTATCATTGTTTGAACAAAATTTGTTTGATATTTGATCATGAATGAATTATTCATTGTTCGTTTGTTTATTTTGTTCAACATTCGTGAATTTTTTGACACGTGTGTGCGTTTTTAGATAATTCACCGAATTATCGTGTTTGCGACTATGTTTGTACTGTTGTGCCACGTGTCGCACTAAATTAAACTAATTCTAGTGTCACATGTAATTAAATAAATTAAATAAATATTTAATTAAATTGTTTGCTGACCTGGAAATTGCGGGGTGTCACATCATCCCTGTTAGAAGGAATTTTGTCCCGAAATTCAACTTGCGTTGTCAGTGTTTTCCGGGTTAGTGAACAAGTGTGGGTACTTCTTCTTCTTCTTCATCTGGTCTTCACGCTCCAATGTGAATCCTGGTCTACATATCGAATTCCACCGGACTTTCACAATAGGTATATGGCTAAGCTTAAGTTTCTTGATTTCTAGATCAATGATTTCAACCGGTTCCTCAACGAAGTGCAGTTGCTCGTCTATTTGGATTTCCTCGAGAGGAATCGTAAGCGTTTGATCAAATAGGCACTTCTTGAGGTTCGACACGTAAAACACGTTGTGCACACTGCTTAGCTTGTTTGGTAGGTTTAGCTTGTAGGCTACAGGGCCTATTCGTTTGACTATCTCAAATGTTCCGATACAACGAGGATTCAACTTTCCTCGTTTCTTGAATCGGATTACTCCTTTCCAGGGTTAGACCTTGAGAAGCACTCTATCTCCCACCTGGAATTCCAAGGGTTTATGTCTTTTGTCAGCGTAGCTATTCCGTCTGTCCTGCGCAGCTGCCATTCGATTGTGAGTGGTGACTGATGGCCTGAATATTCTCAGTTGTGACTATTATTGGCTAACAAGTAAAAGGTGAGATTAATAAAGTTCAATTTCCTCTATATTTTGATCTTTATAATTTAAGTCACTATTGTAACATATTTCAAAAAATCGACACAATTCAATCTTTGTTTCAGTCAATCAATTTGCACAAACCATCAAAGAAGTCATAGATTCAGCAAATACAAAAATACAGCTTAGAAAACACAAAACAATCTTGTTAAACGATAAAAATCCAAATCGTATTTCAAACTCATAAATTCGCATAATTATATTCATGTACAAAATCATATCAATAACAAAATATATGTTTAATAAAAATAATTATATTTTCATAAGAAAATATAAATTACTTTATCTAAAGTCTAGCAAAGAGTGGTTTTATTCTAAATGCATATTTTTGCATTTGGTGATTTACGTAATTAGGCATCGTTTGGCGGTACCCTAGTAGATATGAACATCATAGTTGACTCAGTTGATAAAATTAATCAATATGCTTGGTTTAGCATGAAATTATAAATCATAAGTGAATGATTTAAGTTAACAAAGAAGGACCGTAGATTTAAACTCAGTGATGGACCCATAATGTGACAATTGCAGTTGAGAATTACGTCATCAATGACATGACCACATGTGATTGTTCTAGAAATCCACATTTAATTGATGATTGTCATTATTACAGGTTGATAGTATGCGAGAAATGATGAACATGGGTGAAAACCGTGCGTGAAACGGAGTTACGGATTGTCCGGAATCGCGAAACGAAGAAAATCCAAGAATTTGGGAAAAATGGCCCTAGGCGGTATGCCTAGAGTCAGACCTCAACTCTAGGCGGTATGCACGGATCACAAAAAAGATCTGAATTCGATCCTCCTCGTGCGGTACAACCCAGACCAATGTTCTATTTGGGGCGGTACGCCTGGCGGCTCAAGAGGCGGTGGACGAGTTTTAAGATCAGATTTCGTCCAGAAAGTAGTTCTTTTCTTCTATCTCGACTTCTTCTTGGTTACAGACGAAGAACCGACTCCTTAAACCATCAAAACTTCATTTCAAAGCCTCTCAGACATCCCAAACTCACTAAGGATCATGTTTTCAAGTCTCGATCGTTGTTTTAACCACATAAATCCGTCAAATCAGGTAACTGTTCGTTTTAACCTTCTAGTTTGATAATGGTTGATTAGATCTTGTTTTTGAACGTAATGACATAGTTAGGATTGTTGATTATTGCCTAGATGATGGCTAGGATTGATTATAAACGAAGAACACGATGTTTTAACGGTTAAATCCTTGTTTTGATCCGTTGTAATGCCCGGTTTGCATGAAATCATACCCATAATTATAATGGTTTAAACCATTTGATTATGACAATGTAGATGATTAGTTTGATTAATCTTTGAAATGCAAGGTTAAATCCATGTGTTTCAAACTAATCTCAATCAATAACATACTCATTGGAACTATTATCCGATGTTTATGATAACAGTAAGATTAGTATGCTAAATATGGTTATTATACCTATCCTAATGCTACATTGTGATATTTCATGATATTTGGGTAAACAATAACAAGGATTGATCATTTCTAAGTCATTAATCTGTCTAGGAACTGTTTTAGCATCATAATCAACAACATTAACTATTTGGTTAATCCGAGATTATTCTGATTAATCAAGTGTGTCATCAACCTAGTATTAGGAACCTGAATCAGTATAGGTTCCTACATTATCATACATTGTATGATATAACACTAAATAAATCAATTAAATACTTAATATCAGTTTGATGACTTTTAAGGCAATGTCTTTGACATTGTACGTTCAGAAAGATCTAATCAGTAAGTTAGAACATAAATAACTTATTAAATATAAATAAATGCAGAATCACTCTATTACTATCAGTCATGTGAGATTATGCTACTACTAAATTATCAGGTGAGTTTTGTACAACCCCTTTTCATTTTAGTGTTTTACAAATATCGGGGAATTTCTGTAAATCGATTTCTGAACATATGATATGTATCACTGTTATCTGTGTGATTTCATGTGAATTTTGTGTGATTTCATGGGATTTTGCCGCTAGTATCTTTATCACAACATCAAAAGTCCTCATCTCTTGAACTGTATCTAGTGAACCCATGTGGGGCTGAACAGGAAACATTGATAGTACTATTGGCTGACAACCCATTTGCTGGGAGGATTGCATCTCCCCTGGTGTGAATGTTTGTTACCTGTTTCCGAAACACTTTCTTAATGTTAGTGATAGACATTAAGATAATGAGGCATTAAGATATTTACCGACGGGTAGTATCTTCGTAAAACATAAAACTGTCCGAAAGGAACTAGATACGGGTCCCATGGTTATCTGAACTGTATATCTTAAAATTTTGCATATCATATTGTTTAATTACTAAACTTTATGAACGCACCAGCTGTCTGCTGACGTTTTAAACTTAAAACTTTTGCAGGTAGACAGTGATTCCGGTGAGACTGCACTTCACAAACTTGTAACTGAATAAGTTAGTTTTGTAATGAGAATTGTAATAACGAACCATGTAATGTAATTAGTCTAAGTTAATCTGTGTGCTTTTGATATTGGATCAAGTAAGTCACCCCTCATCTTTGAGACATCAACACTATGCTGCCGCGACCGTTTCAGTGACATCATCAACAGGTGACGAGAGGTGGGGGTGTGACACATAAATTATTTTCAAATGAGGCGAAAAATTTTTATAATCTTCTGAGGATCGCTATATAATAATTTTTTTTCTCTTATGTTTAGATCGGGTTAGTTAGAATAGTGGCAAGTCATGTTAAGAAAAGACAATTAAACTAAATTTTATATATAAAAGTGTGATATCCTGTTTTGTAGATATAAATAAAATACTCTCGTTTAAAAATTAAAATATTATTATTTAAAAATATAATAATAAAAACGGTCAATTGAATTATAAGGTGTTGTCCAATAAATAAAGTAGTTTAGTTTACAAAATATGATTATTTGAGAGTGTAAGAGTATAAATGAACGTTCAAAATTTTTAGCGTTCATTTAAACGAATAAATATGATTAAACAAGTATTGGAAATAATCGGTGTATTAACAATCGTTAAGTTTAGTCAAAATTCAGTTAAATAATAATAAAATTATTAAAATCTATATCTATATTTATAATTTATAATAGAATAGTAAATATATTGCCACATGTCAACTTCTTACAACACTATTATCACTTGTCACGTGTTTCACCAGAAGTGACACTTGTCAATCTCTTATTAATCCACTAAATTCCTCTGTTATTAAATAACTATCTTTATTCTCTTATTAGATAATTTTTTGTTAAATAATTATAATATTAACAAATAATATATTATTTATCTTTTTATTATAAAACACATTTAAATTTTTTTATAGAATACGAAATTTTTTAAAACCAAAATTTTTAAGGTAAGAAGTACTTTACTTTCAAAGAAACAATATCTTAAAAATATTGTTTTTGAAAAATAAAGTAGACTACAAAAGAAGTTTTTAAACAATGAAATTTTTATAAACAAATGACGCTTTTTTAATTTATTTATAAATTAAAGTAATATAAATTACAGATAAGTTACACTTTTGGTCCGTTATGTTTAACGCTATTTTTAAACATGTTCATTTAAATTTAGTAATTATAAAAATTATAATTTATAATATTGATTTATAAAAGTTAGTTTTTAATATAATACTAACTAAAGTTATATCGTCAATTATTTCAAAAATATCAATTGTTAAACATTAAAAGGTCATATATCATTTGTATTTGATTATAGTTTTTAATTGTTTTTTATCACTTAAAATATTTATTAATATGTTAATTAATCATTTTATATCAAAATATTATTTTATAATTGCTACATTTTCATTGCTAACTATTTAATATTTTATATTAAATCCGTGTAACACACGGGTTAATAACGTAGTATATTATATTTAATCTTTCTTCATTTCTAACGAAACTTAAGTTAAAACGTACAGAAAAATAAACATGTCATACCCATATATTTATAATTTTATAAAAGGTGATATTTTAAGAGTTATAAGGGGAAACCAAAACTAGAGTTAAATTAATTACAATAATAATATTTTAAGGCTATGCCATCCTAAGGTGCTGCTAAATAGATGGATCTTATCAACGTCCATGAATAATAAATCATAGATCGAACCATCTAATCTGATAAATTGGGTGCTATCATATAGCTTTGTATCGGCTAAGTGTAGGTGTGTCTAGGCAAAGAAGATGACTTTCAATTTGCACATATTTAGAAAAGCACTAGTTATCCATATATCTTCGAATGAAATAAATATTAAGTCGGATAACTTTCATATACATGTATAAATTTAGTTTCATTAATAAACAAAGAGTTTCTTTCGACTTTCTTTTGTTCAAAACTCTATACGATTAGGTATGTATTTTAATCTGTGAGTTTGATTTATAAATTTAAGGTTTGTTATAGTATTATTAACTTATAAGATTAGGATTATGAACTCACCCTATGTATATACATACTATATTGAAATTATGGTTCATTTTAGGATAAAAAAATAAACATCCGAAATCATTCCTTTGAGATAGTTATAAGAATAGATTAAGCAGAAACGATGCCTAAATTTATATTGAGAAATTATAAGCTGTCACCCAACCAACCAAAAATCAAGGTGAATACGTTTAACTTGTTTTTAAATCTATAATTGAATTTTTATGAGCATGGTATGTTTAAAATTTGACGCATAATGGGATACTATAAGACCATTATTTAGGCCATTAGTATACGTTTATTTTGCAAATTATATCCGCAAATAGGTAAACTTACCATAAATGGCTGGTTGCATGGGCTGGAAGGTTATACGTAAGACGCACTCCATAGGCAACTTAACCAATGACGAGTTGTGGGTTGGAGGGAACAATTTTAAGACGCAATCCGCTGTTGTTCCTAACCAATGACAGTACAAGCCAGGGTATACAGTTGTTGTATCGATCAGTGAAATAACATGCTAAATGTGTAGTATTGCCACTATTAATTATGGTTAAAGGACCGGACATGATCGAGTCTGTTATTTGTATACACCAACATTATGTTGACATTTTATTTTCAAAAACTTTTCAGATAATAATAAAATATAAACAAGAAGCAAGATTAGAGATTCTTGGCCTATGATGCCTAGAATAAGATCTTGTGGTGAGACCATGGATCTTTTGGAGATATGCCTTCAAGTCATGTATAAACCGGATATTATAAAATGATTTGAAATTATGTGTTTGTGAAAATCTGGTTTACTATAAGTTGAGATGATGTTGTTCATACGTATGCATATGAAGCTTTATGAAATCCTGGAAAGTTATTAACAAACAATGAAAATGTGGTTTTCATACCCACGCATATGAACTATTTATAAATCATGAAAAACGATTTTCACATCCATGCACGCAGATTATTTGTAAAATTACGAATTAATGAAATAATGCTTCCTCTTAACACATATGAAAAAAAGTAATAAGCTCTGACTGAGACATATCCATAAAACCAATTTGGGTCACAACGCCTGGGTCGTCCAGAGCCCGGGGTGTGATAGGTTTGTATCAGAATAGTATCTAAGCTTTAACCAAACTGAGATAAGTGGCTACCAAAGTAATAGGTAGAATAGTATTATTGAAATACTAAGAATGATTGAAATAACAGGGTGAATCCTGATGATAGCTTACAACCTACATTATGATGAATCATTTTTAAGACATTGTCGAATATCCTATTTTGTAGACAATATCTAGAAATCTAAATAATAGAAAACCTTCTGCTAATACATGTGGTGAAAGAGAATGCACACGAATATCGATGAAATCGTGAATGAGAAAGCTGAGATACAACGTATGATTGTATAAAAAATAAAAGATGTGATTCTGTCAATAGTCGTTGTATTAAAAAAAAAATGAAAATTCGAATCTTGAAAAGAAAACAATAAAAAAAGAAAACGATGCATCTAGGTTGAACAATAAAAATTTTGAATCTTCTAGTTCAAAACGATTCAAAACTAGGAGATATCCTTATAGAACATTTCAATCTTGTAAACCTCATGGGTTCACTAGAACGGAAGGTGTGAGAATTATGTTTGAGAATTACGTCATCAATGACTAAGAGCACATTTTGTCGTTCTTGAAATCCACGTTTATTTAGCGATTTTGATTATTACAGGTTGAAAGTATGCGAGAAATCGTGAACGTGGAAGAAAACCGAGAACAAAACGGAGTTCCAGATTCTCCGGAATCGAAAAACGAAGAAAAATCTCTAAGTATTGCAATCCGAGACCCGTCATGGTATGCCAAGGCTATGTTGAGGTCCCTTGGCGGTACACGAAGGACCTAAAATATCTGATTTCCTCCAGATTTCTTCGCGGTACAAGAGTGATTTCGTCTTCCTTGGCGGTATGTGACGGATGAGGCGATTTGAAAGATCAGATTGAAAAGTCCATTTTCATGCAGAAAACAACATTTTTCATCTCTCTTGCACATACTCGACTTCCAGACACACCAGATCAACTTTTTATCAAAAAATCAGTGTTTTGAAGCTACCAGAATGTCCAGATCACGTTAGGAAACGTTTCTACAAGTTCTTATCATCGTTTTATACGAGAAATCCGTCCGATTGGGTAACGATTCGTTTTAACCTACTAGTTTGATAATGGTTTGATTAGATCTTGTTTTTGAACGTAATGCAATAGTTAGGGTTGCTAATTATTGCTTAGATGATGGTTAGGAATGATTATAAACGAAGAACTTGACATGTTAACGGGTAAATCCTTGTGTTTGATCCGTTGTAATTCCCGGTTATCATGAAACTATAACTATGATTATAATGGTTTAAACCATTTGATTGTAACAATGTATGTGATTATCTTGATCAAACCTTGAAATGCAAGGTTAAATCCAAGTGTTTCAAACTAATCTAAATCATTAAGATAATTATGGGAATAACTATATGATGTTTATGATAACTGTCAGAGTAGTATGTTGAACATGATTATTAAACCTATTTCAATTTCACATTATGATGTTTCATGATATCCGAGTAATCAGTAACAAGGATTGATCATTCCTAAATCACAAATCTATCTAGAAACTGTTTCAGTAATATAATCAACAACAGTACCTATTTGGTTAATCTGAGAATATTATGATTAATCAAATGAGTCATCAACTTCGTATTAGGAACCTGAATCAGTATAGGTTCCTACATTATCATACATTGTATGATATGAAATTATATTAAATAATTAAGCATATTATACTGGTTTGATGACTTTCCATGCAATGTCTTTGACATTGGACGTTCAGAAAGATCTAATCAGTATGTTAAAACATAAATAACTTATTAATCATAAACTAATGCAGAATTTAGCTAGTCACACCAGTCTGCGAGTGATTTTACTATCTTGAGACTTCAACTGAGTTTCGTACAACCCCTTTTCTTTTTAATGTCTTACAAACATTGGGGTATTGCTGTGAAACCATTTCTTGAACATATGATATGCGTCATTGTTATCTGTGTGATTTCATGGGATTTTGACGTTAGTATCTTTATCACAGTATCGAAAGTCCTCATTCTTTGAAACTGTATCTAGTGAACCCATGTGGGGTCGAACAGGAATCAATGATAGTACTATCGGCTGACAACCCATTTGCTGGGAGGTTTTCTTCTCCCCTTGTGTGAACGTTTGTTCCCTGTTTATGAAACACTTTCTTAATATTAGCGATAGAAATTAAGATAATGAGGCATAAAGATATTTATGGACGGGTAGTATCTTCGTAAAACGTAGATGTGTCATAAAGGAACTAGATACGGGTTCTATGGTTATCTTGAACTCTGTATATTATAAACTTGTATATCATATCATATTGTGTAACATAAACTTTACAAACTCACCAGCTTTGTGCTGAGCTTTCGAAACTCAAACTTTTTTGCAGGTAGACAGTGACAACGGGTGAGATTGCACTGCAAACACTTGTAATTAAATAATTTGACTTATGTAATAAACTTACTTGTAAAATGTAATGTTGATTGTGATGACGAAACCTTGTAATTATGTTATCTTTAAGTTAATTTGTGTGTTGTTATACCGGATCAAGTAAGTCACACCTCATCTCCGAGACATCACCACTATGTTTTCGCAACCTTCCCAGTGTGTTCAGTGACATCATCAATAGGTGAAGAGAGGTGGGGGTGTGATAGGCTGGTATCAGAGCCATATGTTATATAATTTAGGTGAACTTAGAGACCTAGACTATAACCATAGGCTCGTATAGTGACATTGAGAGCACCGAACGCAACTAATGAACAAAACTTGTTTTGAATTGAACCAGAATAATCAGGTGGTACGAATTCTTGTTGTGAATGGCCAGTATAACTAGAATTCGTGACATGTGTGCATTCTAGTAAAATTCAATACAAGCAGAACAGTAATAACTATAAGGACGAGTAATTGCTTTAAGATAGGAAGAGATATCATATCATGTTTGTGTTGAATATTATTATTCAATATTCATTTCATGATACTGATGTGTAAGTTTTGTTTGTACAACGATGGCCAACCTACCCGAGCGCTACATCTATCAGAGGTTTCCATACGTGATACTTGATGACACGACGAGTTCGAGCTCGAGTTTTGATTCCGACCCTTCGGAAGCATCATCGGCTGCTTCACAGGCTGTACCATAGGTACCAGCTACACCACCACCACCAGTACCATCGGTTTCAACTAGACATCCTTAGGCACCTGCAGAGGATGCCTCTGCAGATAGGAGGTCTGGTTCATCACCTCAGAGGGATCCCGTGTGGGATGGGCTGAGACGCATGCATGGTCAAGCCCGCAAGACTACAGGAGTACCTCCACGACATCAGATGGCACAGAGGGACGTGCCTAGAATTGTTCATGAGGTGAGAGAATCCTCCTACCAGGCTGAGCTATGGACACAGCTGCAGCAGGTCACCCAGGATTTACAGAGAACTCGTCAGGACCTGCAGCAATCTCTTGCTACATTAGAGGATGCCCGTACGACTATACTAGAGATCCTTACATCTCACCTGACTCTTATGGAACAAGTGAATGATTTAGATACAGATACCCTAGCATGGAGAGTTGACATTGAGGACACATTGAGGAGGACTTGGGGGCATATTGTGATTGTTGCGTTTTGGCAGCAAGTGGAAGTGGTGAGAGAGAGATTGGTGTGGATGAGATAAGTGGTGATGGGGATAGTGGGGATGATGAGCCAAGAGGATAGGCTATTATGTTTGGCTATAGAACTGGCTATTATAGCTATTATCATGGCTTGCTTATCGTATTTTGTGTGGAAAGTGTGATCTAGGAGTTGATCGGTTGGGATCTCATGGTACATATCTTATGACATAGGTAGATTGATTGGTAGTGGGGTGCATGATGTTTTAATGTATATAGATCCCGAGTTGTGAGATGGAGGGTAGGGTGGTGTTGGTTTGGATGTGTTGTGACTTTTGTAGTATTAAAACCTCTTGATGTACAAAACTGTGGTGCTAGTAATAAATTGGTTATTTCTGTATATCTGTTTGTGTGTGATGTGTGGTATCATTTCAATTGTCTGTGTGACAGTGTATCAAAATCCTGTGTGGTAACATATCAAAATCCTGTGTGGTAACATATCAAAATCCTGTGAGGTAACATATCAAAATCCTTTGTGGTAACATATCAAAATCCTATGTGGTAACAAATCGAAGTCCTATATGACAATATATCAAAAACATGCGAACAATAACATATATGTATCGGTGTCACAATGCCATGTGTTGTGTGATACTATAACATGTTTTAGAGATAATAGGACTAAGTTTAACTACAAACATCTGCATGATAGCTGTGTGCTGAAAACGCATATGGATTATATCAATATAGTTATACTATATTTCTCATAATTACATTTCAACATGAACTTTTTAGTATAACTGAATATGGTTGAATTTATGTAATTCAAAGGGTTATATCTTTAATATTCTTGAACTGACGTGAGTTTTTCTGCATGTGAGCAGGACAATGGCTCCGAAACGAGGTCGACGAGCTAAGAAAGCTGCCCAGAAGGTTACTAACCTTAGACAGAACCAAGTCCCACCTGTAAACGTAGAATCAAATCCGGATCCACATATAAATCCGGAAACGAACATGGTTCCACCCGAAAATCTGGAAACGAATATAGTTCCACCCGTAAACCCTGTGTGAACATGGTTCCACTTGCGGCTGCAAGTGGATCTGAACTGAACGAAACAATGATAGCCCGAATTGTGTGATAACATCTATTTGCTTGTGGTGTTTTGACACAACATCAACCACATATCACTTCTGGTTCTGGTGGGAACCATGATCACACTGAACACAGTGCTACCGGTGGACACGTAGAAACTCATCATACCACCGGTACAACAACAACAAAAACAACTGTTCCTGATCCACCACAGCAAGGATGCAATTATAAGTACTTTGCTTCTTGCAACCCTCCTACTTTCACCGGTAAAGAAGGAGCGGCTGGACTTTTGAAGTGGATTGAGAAGATGGAAACCAAACTCAATCAGCCAGTGTTTGGCGAAGCATAAGGTGTCGTATGCTGCTTGTTCTCTGAAAAAATCAGCTTTAACCAGGTGGAATACCCAGAAAAAAACTTTGGGCTTAGCTAAAGTCGATTCGATGGGCTGGAACGGATTTAAAACTCTGATTATGCCAGAGTACTGCCCAATCACTAAAATTCAAAAGCTCTAGGAGGAATTCTAGAATCACTCGATGATCGGTGTTGAATGCTTAGCTTATATTGATCGCTTTCGTGAACTTACTTGTCTACTTCCCAATATGTTTCCTACTGAAGCAGCTTTGATTGAGAAGTAAATCAAAGGTCTGGTTCCCTAGATTCGGGGAATGGTGACTGCAGCTGAACTAACCACTCTTAAACGTACAATCTTGTTGATGACCAAGCTTATCGATGAGGCGGTAAGGAGTGGTACTTTATCAACAAAAACTCAGACGACAGTGGGCCGTAGTGATTTAAGTACCTTTGGTGCTGCGAGAGGTACTAAACGAAAGTGGTTTGGAAAAACCAAAACCAAAGCTCTGACTGAGACTAGACATAGCAAACCAACTGTGAAAAAGTATGG
Organism: Mikania micrantha; assembly: GCA_009363875.1. Lineage (NCBI taxonomy): Eukaryota > Viridiplantae > Streptophyta > Magnoliopsida > Asterales > Asteraceae > Mikania > Mikania micrantha. The sequence goes on along the minus strand of CM018694.1, from coordinate 54,588,710 downwards.
TGCAGTTTTTCTTGAGAGGAAAGCTTACAATGGGCAGGCGCCTAAATGCAACAAGTGTCCATATCATCACACAGGACCGTGTCCTGTTTGTGCAAACTGTAATCAAATCAGACACTACACCAGATATTGTAACATGCCTGCTCATCAACCAAACCAAGAACCACGACAAACCACTCAAACAAACCGGTCATGCTTCAATTGCGGAAGTCCCGACCATTTCATCAGAAACTGTCCGAATAACAACAACAACACCAATCAAGCAAATGAAGCTAGGGAGAGCTTTCTAGATTGGTGCAACCGAGGCAAGGAATGATGCGAACATTGTCACTGGTACGTTTCTTCTCAATAATCTATACATATCAGTTCTGTTTGACACAGGAGCAGATAAGAGTTTTATCTCTCCTGAATTTGCATCATTACTCTCATTTCCTACGGTAGATCTAGAAACTCCTTATGTCATTGAACTTGCTAATGGCAAGTTAATCAGAACTAACAGTGTTATTCAAGGGTGTTCCTTGAATCTAAACGATCACCTTTTTAATATCAATCTACTTCCTATTGAACTTGGAAGCTTTGATGTCGTTGTTAGTATGGACTGGCTTTCTGATAACCAAGCGGAGGTTGTGTATCAAAACAAGATGATCCGTATTCCATTACCTGATGGTAATACACTGATAGTTCAAGGAGAACGAGCCGGTAGAAAACTTGGTATCATATCTTGCATGCATACTTAGAAATGCTTACAAAAAGGTTGTCAGGCCTTTCTAGCACATGTGACGGAGAACTATTTTCCACAAAAACGTATCGAAGATATTCCAATAGTCAAGTATTTTCCTAAAGTTTATCCTAAGGATATATCAAGATTACCCCTAGTGAGACAAGTTGAATTTCGTATTGACTTAATTCTAGGTACAACACCTGTAGCTAAATCTCCTTATCATTTAGCACTCTTAGAGATGTAAAAGCTTTCTGGTCAACAGCAGGAATTATTAGACAAATGTTTTATCAGACCTAGTCTCTTACCCTGGGGAGCACCAATTCTTTTTGCTAAAAAGAAGGATGGTTCATTCAGGATGTGTATCGACTACAGGGAACTCAATAAATTGACAATCAAAAACTGTTATCCATTACCACATATCGACGATTTATTCAATCAACTACAAGGTGCTACTTATTTCTCAAAAATTGATTTAATATCTGGATATCATCAGTTACAAATTCATGAAGATGATGTTCCTAAAACTGCTTTCAGAACTTGTTATGGAAATTACGAGTTCTTAGTAATGCCATTTGGGTTAACAAATGCACCTGCAGCTTTAATAGATCTAATGAATCAAGTGTGTAGACCTTATCTGGACAGGTTTGTGAATGTATTTTTTTATGATATTCTCATTTACTCCCAAAATCAGCAGGCACATGCTCAACACTTGAAACTAATCTTAGAAATTTTGGCACGTGAGAAATTATATGCTAAATTCTCCAAGTGTGAGTTTTGGTTATAAGAAGTTCAATTTCTTGGGCATGTAGTGATTGGGAACGGTATTCAAGTGGATCCTAGTAAGATTAAAGCTGTGAAACAATTGGAGACACCACGAACCCCAACTGAAATACGTCAATTTTTAGGACTGGCATGTTATTATTGCCGATTCATCATGAATTTTTCCAAAATAGCCCTGCCACTAACAACATTGACATAGAAAAATCAATCGCTTATATGGGGTTCCCAACAGGAGGGGGCATTCCAACTGTTGAAACACAAACTCTGCAACACCCATACTTGCAATACCAGAAGGTACTGATAACTTCACAGTATACCGTGATGATTCTCGTCAAGGTCTTGGGTGTGTGCTAATGCAAAAAGACAATGTAATCGGTTATGCTTCTCGACAATTAAAAATACACGAGAAGAATTATACCACTCATGATCTAGAACTTGGTGCAGTGGTGTTTGCACTCAAAATTTAGAGACACTATCTATACGGAACTAAGTGTATTGTATACACGGATCACAAAAGTCCTAAACACATTCTAGATCAGAAAATGTTGAACATGCGACAAAGGCGGTGGGTAGAACTCTTGAACGACTATGACTGTGAAATTCTTTATCACCCAGGTAAAGCAAATGTCCTAGCTGATGCCTTAAGTCACAAGGAATGAGTCAAACCTTTACGTGTGAAAGCGTTAGGGATGACTATTCAAACCAATTTAATTCCTCAGATTAGAGAAGCTCAGCAACAAGCTTTGGAAGCAACAAATTACCCAGCTGAGGAACTAAGAGGATTAGACAAACAACTCGAAACCAAAACCGATGGAGTATTGTATTTCAAAAGCCGAATTTGGGTTCCTTTATTCGTTAACTCTAGAACAATCATCTTGGATGAGGCGCACAAATCCAGGTATTCCATTCATCCAGGTGCTAATAAAATGTATAAAGATCTTAGAGATTTTTATTTGTGGCCTGGAATGAAGAAACACATAGCTGAATACGTGGAGCGATGTTTAACATGTCTCAAAGTTAAGGCTGAACATCAACGACCTTCTGGGTTATTACAACAACCTGAAATTCCCCTGTGGAAATGGGATCAGATCTCTATGGATTTCATTACCAAACTATCCAGAACATCACGTAATCATGATTCTATATGGGTTATCGTTGATAGCCTTACTAAATCCGCGCGAAGAAGATTTCTCTATGGATCGACTGGCTAAACTCTATGTTAATGAGATTGTATCTCGACATGGAGTATCAATCTCTATCATTTCAGACAGAGATAGTCGATTTATGTCACGATTTTGGCAAACTCTTCAGAATGCTCTGGGCACACAAATCAATATGAATAGATCTTAACATCCACAAACGGATGGGCAAACCGAAGGAACAAATCAAACACTGGAGGACATGCTCAGAAGTTGTGTGATTGGTTTTTATAACACCCCTACCGATGGCGGAAACGTCGGGATGCCACGAGGGATGTGTAGATTGTTCAAAAGCTCGTTGGCATCTAATTCAAATCATCATATATCATTCAATCAACCAAAATAATTACACAAAAATCATGTTCATCATGAATTAAATACATCAAATACACAAAAGAATTAGCTAAACTAACTAAACTCTATTCGCCAGAATTTTAGTTAATTTCAGCTAAGTCCAAGATCCTATATGATGATTGTCCAAAAGTGAGATTTCATCCTCTTCAACCTACTTAGCTTCATTACCTGAAACATGTAAGAAATCAAGTGTCAACTACGAAGTAGTTGGTGAGTAATCATAAGTTTTCATACTTAAAAGTGTTTTATAAAATGAATTTAAAAGTTTAAGTTTAAAAATGGTTTTATAAAAGGTTTAGATAAAAACGAGTATAAATGCTTATGATTTTCTGAGAAACTCCACAAGAATACCTGTATGAGATAATCCAACCAATCTCCAAACTCAACAATCAAACACATACATAACCACATCATCACATATCCAATCAGTCATAATCAATCATAGATAATCATAGTCAATAATTGATAATCAACCACATAACCAATCAACCAATCTCAACATCAATATTCCCAAATAATATATGTGACTATACATGGACATTATGTAATTAACCTAAGTTAAAAACATGATCCATGGAGTGGAAGCTATCCACGTGGCAATACACGAAACCAATGCAATCAACCAAAGTCAAAAGCAATGTTTCTCGGAGTTGTGATAATCCAAGTGACAATACATGCAATCTTTGTTAATAACTGAAGTCAATGACAATGTTACACGAATATATATATATATATGTAAGTGATAATCCATAAATAATGATAATTCAATATTGTGAATATCATATTGATAAACAGGTATTAGCCTTGTGTTATCAAAATAATATTTGAATTTGGTATACATGCTTCACCTCCGAGTTTTAAAACAAAACAGTTTAAAGAAAGGGAGGTTATGAGAACTCACCTGAGTCCGTAAGTTCAGTGTTTAATAGAATGCGCGCTCGCGTAAGGAGAATCGGAATCAACTCAATAATCTGTAATTAATGTGTTTGCATATTCATAAGTATAAATATTTCATCTCACGTTAAAGTTCCTTCTAAACCCTTAAGTGTTTAGTTTCATAGTTTATTTATTATAGGTTAACATGTAATACCTAAAATTTGTCGATGATCATCATGACAATAAATTTTAAGCTTATTAGTCCCAATTATCTAATAATGATAATTATTTGTAACCTTCGTATATATATTCTAAGGTAACGCCCTTAATCATATACGCACCAAGACCTACTTATATGTTCACTTAACTCCATCATATTATTTTAAGTTGCAAACGCCCGTTTTAAATTCAAAACGTTGATAACAAAATTATTCCCATCAATTATTCCCATTATGAAAATTCTCATTATTTCAACTTAAATTTTCTTAAAACAAAAGGTGGTAAGTAGAATTTCCCATTTTACATATAACATCATAAGTTAATTTATGTATATAAAACAAAAGGTGGTGTCCATGATTTCCCATGCATGCATGGTTATATACATGTATATATATATATATATATAATCATGTTCCCTTTTTACTTTAAATCTATTAGATTAATGGAATCAAATTGAGTTCCCCATGAGGGCAGCGGACCTATGACATTTTGTGCATAGGTTCGGCTAATAACATGAGAAGGTTCGGCTCTCTTATGGTCCAGCTATGGTTCGTCTAATACATCGTTCAGCTCTATGGTTCGTGAAGTAATCCTAGTTTCGTCTAACACAAGAGAAGATTCGGCTGCTTTGCCCTAGACGAACCTTAAGGTTCGGGGCCCCATGGTTCGCCACTTGAGACAGATTCGGCCAGTCAAGGGTTCGCCTCATGATGGTTCGGTGAGGGAAAGTCCTCCGGCCATAGATAGGTTCGGCCATTCCATTTTCCCGCCTGAAGAAGGTTCGTCGGGATAGGGTTCGGCCCAAGGACATAGGTTCGTTCCTAGGGGTGTGGCTTAAACAAAGGTTCGTGATGCAGGTTAGCCCAAGGAAGGTTCGGCTAACCAGGAGTAGGTTCGCTAGATCCAGAAAGGTTCGGCTAACTGTTTCTGGGCTATCTACCTGTTCGTCCTTCCTATCCCAGAACCCTAGCTGTTGCAACCTGTTATCTCCACTTAGATCTCAACTACACATGCGCGGTTTAGTGATTTTTAAGATGTATAAGTATTTAAATACTAAGTGCATAAACAGGTTATTGTTAAGTGTGAGAAACCGAATAAAACTCGAAGTTTACCTGTAAATGTAGTCCAAACGTAAGATTTCTTCGTAGAATCTTGTTCTCCTCGATCTTGTGGTCGTTTTGGCACCGAGATCTCACGATTCCGTCAAGAAACGAGCTCAAAAGGCTAGAGAGAAGGTAGAGAGAGAGAGAGACGTGGTGTGTGTGTGTTTTAAGAGAGAGAATGGTGGTGGTGAAAGTGAGGGAAGAAGAAAGCCTTCCCTTTCGTATGAACACCTTGTGGTCGGTCTCGTTTTTATCGCGATTAATAATTAATAATGCTCGGTTTTACTCGTTAAACATATTTAAAACGTAAGACATTTTAATAAATAAATTTCGTTTTCAATAAAATAATTTTCAAGGAAAATCGTTTAAATAAAAATCACCATTTATTTTAGTTAAATCAATTATTTAAATAATTAATCTATTCGAATTCGTTTTATGTTGTGATTCCTAATAAACGTTCTTAGTTTTCATTTATTGATTTAATATCGTTAGATATTATTTAATTATCTCGTCGAAACGCTCTACTCGCGTACGTATTCGTAAAGATCGTCATCTTTGCGAATCCAACGCTCGTATCGTATTTCGATTTTGATTTATAATTCAAGGAATATTATTTCAGAATATTATTCTTAATAATTATATTCATGTGAATCGTCACCCACGTGAATACCTTTATTAAGTTAATATTTCTGAATTTATATTCGCGTTTAAATTGTGTTCGTAACCTCACCACCGCGTAATTAACTCCAATTATACCCCCATTATTTATTAACTTTAATATTATCAATTTCCCAATCCAAAACCTACTAAACCCAAGTCACTGACACATCCATGATAGACCGAAATATGCATATGTATAGGGCATATGTAAGGGTCAGTCGCAACTGCCCTAGCCACCGTCCCACCGCTATTTCGATAAACCATGACCATGTGTCCTTGACTATGTTTAGTAACCAAACAACAACCAACTTAAATCACCTTTCCATTTCCAAACCAAATCCATAATCCGTGTAATCATCTGCGATAAACTCTCTGGTTCTGTTTAGTTGAGTTACAACTAAACTTCCAATGGTTTACGCGTATAATAATATGTTCTAAACATGTATACCAGTAACAGTGATAATCATCAAATAATGTATCAATATTAATAATTACAAAATCTCAGGTCCTAACAATACAATCGTACGGATGTACGGATGTACGGACGACCAGAAGTACAGTGATGTTACAGTCTCCCCTAGTTAAAGGAATTTCGTCCCGAAATTCAACTTGGAGTGACCGTAATAAATAAATGTGGGTACTTAAACTTCATCTGATCTTCCCGTTCCCAGGTGAATTCTGGACCCCGCTTCGATTCCCAACGTACTTTGACACTTGGAATTCTACTGCGTTTGAGTTTTTTAACCTCATGATCCATTATTTCCACTGGTCTTTCAATAAAGTGCATGGTATCATCGATGCGAATGTCTCCTGAATAATCTCGGGACCAGTGATCTGCGATTCGCAGACCTCGGTCCAACAAATAGGTGACCGACATTTCCTGCCATAAAGAGCTTCAAACGGTGCCATACCAATGCTCGCGTGATAACTGTTGTTATACGAGAACTCTACCAATGGTAAATGGCTATCCCAATTGGCACCGAAATCAATGACACAAGCTCTCAACATGTCTTCTAATGTCTGAATTGTTCGCTCCGTCTGTCCATCCGTTTGAGGATGATAGGCAGTGCTAAGATCCAGTCTTGTTCCAAAGGCTTCATGAAGTGATTCCCAAAATCGTGCCGTGAAACGAGCATCACGATCCGATATTATGCTTAGGGGAATAACATGTCGGCTAATGATCTCATCAAGGTAGATACGAGCTAACTTCTGCACAGGGTAAGTTTCACGTATCGCTAAGAAATGGGCCGATTTGGTCAATCTATCAACAATTACCCAAATGCTATCTTTACCGTTAGTGGTCCGTGGGAGTTTGGTAATAAAATCCATGGAGATATTCTCCCACTTCTACATGGGTATTTCTGGTTGCAATAACAATCCTGAAGGTAACTGGTGTTCTGCCTTGACTTTAGCTCAGTTAAGGCACTTAGACACATACTCAGCAATATCCTTCTTCATTCCAGGCCACCAGTACAAGTCCCTAAGGTCTTGATACATCTTATCAAAACCCAGGTGGATTGAGTAACGAGACTTATGAGCTTCATTCATAATCATCATTCTAAGATCACCTCTGTTCGGTATCCATAACCGATTCAAATAATACATTAAACCATCATCCTTAGTTTCCAATAAAATCTCAGCCCCGCAAGACATCTCATTTTTCAAGTTATCTTGAGCCAATGATTGTTGTTGGGCTGTGAGAACATCATTACGGAGGTTAGTGTGCACTCGGACACTAAGAATCTGAACTTGGCTTTTGCGACTAAGCGCATCTGCTACTACATTCGCTTTACCAGGATGGTAGCGAATTTAACAGTCATAATCGTTCAACAGTTCAACCTATCTCCGTTGTCTCATATTAAGTTCTTTCTGATTGAGAATGTGCTGCAAACTTTTATGATCAGTAAAGACTACACACTTTGTGCCATAAAGATAATATCTCCATATCTTCAAGGCAAACACAACTGCACCAAGTTCTAAATCGTGTGTAGTGTAGTTCTTCTCGTGAATTTTCAGCTGTCTTGATGCATATGCCACAACCTTTCCCCGTTGCATGAGAACACAACCGAGACCTAGGTTGGATGCATCACAGTAGACTACAAAATCATCATTTCCATCAGGCAGTGTCAAGACAAGAGTATCACAAAGTTTCTGCTTCAAGGTCTGAAATGCCTCTTCTTTCTTGGGTCCCCACTCGTACGGTTTATTCTTCTGAGTCAAAGAAGTGAGGGGAACAACAATCCTGGAGAAATTCGATATGAACCGCCGGTAGTAACCGGCAAGTCCGAGAAACGATCGAATCTCTGTTGGTGTTTTCGGTGTACTCCAATTTTTCACAGCTTCAATCTTTGCAGGATCCACGTGAACACCATTTTCATTGACTATGTGTCCCAAGAATTGAACTTCCTTAAGCCAAAATTCACATTTAGAGAATTTAGCATACAGTTGCTCTTTTCTTAGGATCTCCAAAACCAACTTAAGGTGTTTCTCGTGCTCTTCCTTGGTCTTTGAGTATATCAAGATATCGTCAATGAACACAATTACGAACTTGTCCAAGTATGGCCTGCAAACACGGTTCATGAGATCCATGAAAACCGCAGGTGCATTGGTAAGGCCGAAAGGCATTACCAAAAATTCATAATGGCCATATCTTGTTCTGAAAGCTGTCTTGGGAATATCATCATCATGTACGCGAAGCTGATGATACCCAGACCTAAGATCGATCTTTGAAAACCATGCCGAGCCTTGAAGCTGATCGAAGAGATCATCGATGCGCGGCAGTGGATATCGATTCTTAATTGTAAGCTTATTCAATTCGCGGTAGTCAATGCACATTCGGAATGACCCGTCCTTCTTCTTGACAAACAGGACCGGTGCACCCCATGGCGAATGGCTCGGGCGAATGAACCCTTTATCAGTCAGTTCTTGCAACTGGCTCGCCAATTCTTGCAACTCCGAAGGCGCAAGTCTGTAGGGAGCTTTGGCCACTGGATTTGCACCAGGTACTAAGTCAATTCGAAACTCTACTTGACGTTCTGGTGGAAGACCCGGCAAATCATCAGGAAATACCTCTGGAAAGTCTCTGATCACAGGAACATCTTCAACTCTCTTTCCTTTATCCTTTTTCTCCACAATATGAGCTAAAAATGCTATACATTTCTTCCTAAGGTACTTGTGTGCTTTAGTGCATGACATAAGCTTAAGACCTTTGCTAGAAGTTTCCCCAAAGACTCTTAAAGTTTCACCCAAAGGCAATGGAATACGTATGTATTTCTCATGGCAAACTATCTCCGCTTTGTGGGTGGCTAACCAATCCATGCCTATGATAACATCAAAGCTACCAAGATGCATAGGTATAAGATCAATCGGGAAAACATGATCATTTAAGTTCACAGTACATCGGATAATAACAGTGTCAATATCAATAGTGTTTCCGTCAGCCACTTCCACGTTAAACGGTTTATCAAAATATGTACGTGTTCTACCAAGCAAGCATTCAAAATCATATGAAACAAAACTCCTATCGGCACCAGAATCAAATAAGACAGATGCATAAGACTTGTTGATCAGAAATGTACCGCTGACTACATCCTGGTTGTCTTGAGCAGCTGGAGCATTTAACTTAAACGCCCGGTCTCTTGCCACCCTCTGATTATTCCCGGTCAACTTCGGGCATTGATTCCTGAAGTGACACACTTCGCTGCACTCATAATAGGCTCTTGCCTGTGCAGGAGGTACCTGGCGAATGGGTACAACTGGTATTGGTTGTGCATGTGGAGCAGGCAGTGCAAGCGGTGCATGTTGCATCCTTTGAGTTTGCGGTGCGCTCCTACAAACATTTGCATAATGACCATACTTGCCGCAGTTGTTGCAGACGCGACATGGCAAGTTAGGTGCGTGATGATATCGGCAGGTATTACATTGGGGAGTATTTCCAGTGTAATTCCTGGCAGTAGTGTTGTTTGAAGATTGCTGCGCGGACTTAGCAGCAGGAGCAGTGACCATGAAATTCCTGGTCTTTCTCTTTTTGTTGCTACTCTTTGATGAACTAGTAGCCTCAGTCTTTACCTCAGTCTTTGTTTCTTTTGCAGTAGATTTCCCCTCAGTTTTCTTCGCCCCTTTCCTTGTGAGTGTTCCAGCTTTGACATGGTTGTCGGTGAGTGTAGCAGATAAACGGATAGCAGCTTCCAGTGTTTTGGGATTGTTCCCATAGACAGTATCCTGAATCTGCATCGGCAGCCCGCCGATGTATTTCTCGATCGCTCTCTCCAAGGGTGTCACAAGATGAGGCACCAGCAAGTTATACTCATGGAACTGAGTATTGTAGATTTCATTCTCCCCGCTGTCCTGCTTGAGTTCCCAGAACTCAGTCTCTAGCTTCCTCATCTCGCTTCTAGGACAGAATTCAGTGGTCATCAGGTCCTTGACCTCTTTCCATGTTAGCGCTAGGGCGTCATCAACTCCCCTAGTTCGCTTTTCGCCATTCCATCAGGTCAGTGCTCTCTTTTGGAAAACACTGGTGGCATAGCGCACCTTCAAGTTCTCAGGACAATCCCTGTTGATGAAGGTATTCTCCATGCTCTCAAACCACTGCAGTAGACCAGTGGCTGATTCAGCACCCGTGAACTTCAGAGGATTACAGGAGTTGAAATGCTTGAATGTGCAAGTTGGCGGATTTGCACCTCCTCTGTTTTGATTGATGTTCTGATTGGCCTGAGTCAACTGGTTCACCAATCCAGAGATAAGTGTTGCTAACTCTTGTATGCCGGAGTTGGCATTACTGTTGTTAGCATCCCCATTGTTCGAGTCATCTTCGTTGTGACGGCGCGGCGGCATGATTCTGAGGAATTAGAAACATGTTACTACCGTTTACAACGTAATCCATACAAACAATGGTCAAATGAGTTCATTTAGACAGTTAAGATTACATATAAGAACTATATTTCTCTCCTATTTGTCATTAAACTCATAAAAATTTATCAATTTCCTAAAATTATACTAAGTGTCCTAGTTGGTCATAACTAATACTAGTTAACTATTCCTAAGTTTCATACATTCTCCACCCTATACCAACACTGACAACCTCCCGATGCAATGCAACAAGCTTATATATAGGGCATATGCAGAGGTAGATCGCAATCTCCCCTACACCGTCCCACCACCGTTCCATTGCACCACAATTATGCCCTTGTTAGCATTTAGGGTGTATCATGTATCTTACCATAGTCTCGCTTCACGAACCTTTTCCTAGGTAGGATAATTTTGAGTGAAGTGGTCTCTAGTTCCCTTGGACAATTAGGTTCGCCTAATGTCTAAGTTCACTTGACATGTACTTTTGCCTATTTCTAAGTTCACCTAATGTCTAAGTTCACCCGACATTAAAGTTTCCCCTAATGTCTAAGTTCACTAAATTCCATACCAATTCCAATGTCCATAATCGTCAATAAGGGTTCATATCATCACTGAGTGCTCTTATTGTCACTAAGTGTTCATATCCTCCCTATAGTTTATTCTCATCAAGTGTCCATACCATCACTAAGTGTTAGTATCATCACTATGCGTTTATATTATCACCAAGTGTCTATATCATCACCCAAGTCCATATTCCATCACTAATCGTTCATATCGTTCGTTGATCCTATGCACCCTACGTGTCCAATCCGTGTGTTTCATAAGTGAATTTATAAGTGTTTATCAAGTATGATCATCCATGAGTCAATCCCAAACCATTCCAACAAACATACCATCAATAATCCATCCATTATAACCTTAAAGCAATTCCTAATAATATCCTAAGTTCCTGACATTGACAGACCCCCAATATTCTACAAATGGTATATGTATAGGGCATATGTAAGGGTCAGTCGCAACTGCCCTAGCCACCGTCCCACCACCTTTGTAGTATACCACGAGTGTGTCCTTGCCTGGAGTTTATAGATCAGACAAATAGTTCCCTAAAACAGATAATTCCTAAACAGTTAATTTCCTAATCAGATAATTTCCCAAACGGGTAGTTCCCACATTCTTCAATACTGACATCCACCTAATGTACCGTAAATGGTATATATATAGGGCATATGTAAGGGTCAGTCGCAACTGCCCTAGCCAACGTCCCACCACCTTTACGATACACCACGTGCATGTCCTTATTGAATCATTAGGGCACACGTAAGCAAGAAATTAATAAGCAGTATATGCATATCAGATGTATAACAGGAGTTCAGGTAACATGTAATAAACACATAAGCATGAAATCCTGAATATACTAACTAGTGTATGAATTAATTCATCCTAGGGTATCCTACGGTTATAGACTAGGTTAACCATTTCTAGTAACCTAATTCCCTATAACCCAGGCTCTGATACCAATCTGTAACACCCCGACCGATGGCGGAAACGTCGGGATGCCACGAGGGACGTGTAGATTGTTCAAAAGCTCGTGGGCATCTAATTCAAATCATCATATATCATTCAATCAACCAAAATAATTACACAAAAATCATGTTCATCATGAATTAAATACATCAAATACACAAAAGAATTAGCTAAACTAACTAAACTCTATTCGCCAGAATTTTAGTTAATTTTAGCTAAGTCCAAGATCCTATATGATGATTGTCCAAAAGTGAGATTTCATCCTCTTCAACCTACTTAGCTTCATTACCTGAAACATGTAAGAAATCAAGTGTCAACTACGAAGTAGTTGGTGAGTAATCATAAGTTTTCATACTTAAAAGTGTTTTATAAAATGAATTTAAAAGTTTAAGTTTAAAAATGGTTTTATAAAAGGTTTAGATAAAAACGAGTATAAATGCTTATGATTTTCTGAGAAACTCCACAAGAATACCTGTATGAGATAATCCAACCAATCTCCAAACTCAACAATCAAACACATACATAACCACATAATCACATATCCAATCAGTCATAATCAATCATAGATAATCATAGTCAATAATAGATAATCAACCACATAACCAATCAACCAATCTCAACATCAATATTCCCAAATAATATATGTGACTATACATGGACATTATGTAATTAACCTAAGTTAAAAACATGATCCATGGAGTGGAAGCTATCCACGTGGCAATACACGTAACCAATGCAATCAACCAAAGTCAAAAGCAATGTTTCTCGGAGTTGTGATAATCCAAGTGACAATACATGCAATCTTTGTTAATAACCGAAGTCAATGACAATGTTACACGAATATATATATATATATATATGTAAGTGATAATCCACAAATAATGATAATTCAATATTGTGAATATCATATTGATAAACAGGTTTTAGCCTTGTGTTATCAAAATAATATTTGAATTTGGTATACATGCTTCACCTTCGAGTTTTAAAACAAAACAGTTTAAAGAAAGGGAGGTTATGAGAACTCACCTGAGTCCGTAAGTTCAGTGTTTAATAGAATGCGCGCTCGCGTAAGGAGAATCAGAATCAACTCAATAATCTGTAATTAATGTGTTTGCATATTCATAAGTATAAATATTTCATCTCACGTTAAAGTTCCTTCTAAACCCTTAAGTGTTTAGTTTCATAGTTTATTTATTATAGGTTAACCTGTAATACCTAAAATTTGTCGATGATCATCATAACAATAAAGTTTAAGCTTATTAGTCCCAATTATCTAATAATGATAATTATTTGTAACCTTCGTATGTATATTCTAAGGTAACGCCCTTAATCATATACGCACCAAGACCTACTTATATGTTCACTTAACTCCACCATATTATTTTAAGTTGCAAAGGCCCGTTTTAAATTCAAAACGTTGATATCGAAATTATTCCAATCAATTATTCCCATTATGAAAATTCTCATTATTTCAACTTAAATTTTCTTAAAACAAAAGGTGGTAAGTAGAATTTCCCATTTTACATATAACATCATAAGTTAATTTATGTATATAAAACAAAAGGTGGTGTCCATGATTTCCCATGCATGCATGGTTATATACATGTATATATATATAATCATGTTCCCCTTTTACTTTAAATCTATTAGATTAATGGAATCAAATTGAGTTCCCCATGAGGGCAGCGAACCTATGACATTTTGTGCATAGGTTCGGCTAATAACATGAGAAGGTTCGGCTCTCTTATGGTCCAGCTATGGTTCGTCTAACACATCGTTCAGCTCATATGGTTCGTGAAGTAATCCTAGGTTCGTCTAACACAAGAGAAGATTCGGCTGCTTTGCCCTAGACGAACCTAAGGTTCGTGGCCCCATGGTTCGCCACTTGAGACAGATTCGGCCAGTCAAGGGTTCGCCTCATGATGGTTCGGTGAGGGAAAGTCCTCCGGCCATAGATAGGTTCGGCCATTCCATTTTCCCGTCTAAAGAAGGTTCGTCGGGATAGGGTTCGGCCCAAGGACATAGGTTCGTTCCTAGGGGTGTGGCTGAAACAAAGGTTCGTGATGCAGGTTAGCCCAAGGAAGGTTCGGCTAACCAGGAGGAGGTTCGCTAGATCCCAAGAGGTTCGGCTAACTGTTTCTCGGCTATCTACCTGTTCGTCGTTCCTATCCCAGAACCCTAGCTGTTGCAACCTGTTATCTCCACTTAAATCTCAACTACACATGCACGGTTTAGTGATTTTTAAGATGTATAAGTGTTTAAATACTAAGGGCATAAACCGGTTATTGTTTAGTGTGAGAAACCGAATAAAACTCGAAGTTTACCTGTAAATGTAGTCCAAACGTAAGATTTCTTCGTAGAATCTTGTTCTCCTCGATCTTGTGGTCGTTTTGGCACCGAGATCTCCCGATTCCGTCAAGAAACGAGCTCAAAAGGCTAGAGAGAACGTAGAGAGAGAGAGAGAGACGTGGTGTGTGTGTGTTTTTAGAGAGAGAATGGTGGTGGTGAAAGTGAGGGAGAAGAAAGCCTTCCCTTTCTTTTATCGCGTATGAACACCTTGTGGTCGGTCTCGTTTTTATCGCGATTAATAATTAATAATGCTCGGTTTTACTCGTTAAACATATTTAAAACGTAAGACATTTTAATAAATAAATTTCGTTTTCAATAAAATAATTTTCAAGGAAAATCGTTTAAATAAAAATCACCATTTATTTTAGTTAAATCAATTATTTAAATAATTAATCTATTCGAATTTGTTTTATGTTGTGATTCCTAATAAACGTTCTTAGTTTTCATTTATTGATTTAATATCGTTAGATATTATTTAATTATCTTGTCGAAACGCTTTACTCGCGTACGTATTCGTAAAGATCGTCATCTTTGCGAATCCAACGCTCGTATCATATTTCGATTTTGATTTATAATTCAAGGAATATTATTTCAGAATATTATTCTTAATAATTGTATTCATTTGAATCGTCACCCACGCGAATACCTTTATTAAGTTAATATTTCTGAATTTATATTCGCGTTTAAATTGTGTTCGTAACCTCACCACCGCGTAATTAACTCCAATTATACCCCCATTATTTATTAACTTTAATATTATCAATTTCCCAATCCAAAACCCACGAAACCCAAGTCACTGACACATCCATGATAGACCGAAATATGCATATGTATAGGGCATATGTAAGGGTCAGTCGCAACTGCCCTAGCCACCGTCCCACCGCTATTTCGATAAACCATGACCATGTGTCCTTGACTATGTTTAGTAACCAAACAACAACCAACTTAAATCACTTTTCCATTTCCAAACCAAATCCATAATCCGTGTAATCATCTGTGATAAACTCTCTGGTTCTGTTTAGTTGAGTTACAACTAAACTTCCCATGGTTTACGCGTATAATAATATGTTCTAAATATGTATACTAATAACAGTGATAATCATCAAATAATGTATCAATATTAATAATTACAAAATCTCAGGTCGTAACAGTACAATCGTACGGATGTACGGACGACCGGAAGTACAGTGATGTTACAGTCTCCCCTAGTTAAAGGAATTTCGTCCCGAAATTCAACTTGGAGTGACCGTAGTAAATAAATGTGGGTACTTAAACATCATCTGACCTTCCCGTTCCCAGGTGAATTCTGGACCCCGCTTCGATTCCCAACGTACTTTGACAATTGGAATTCTACTGCGTTTGAGTTTTTTAACCTCATGATCCATTATTTCCACTGGTCTTTCAATAAAGTGCAAGGTATCATCGATGCGAATGTCATCGAGTGGTACCTGAAGATCCTGATCACCTAAGCACTTTCTTAGATTGGACACGTGAAACGTTGGGTGCACGTTACTAAGTTCAGGAGGAAGTTCCAACTTGTAGGCAACCTTCCCGATCCGTTCGAGGATCTTAAAAGGGCCAACATATCGTGGAGCAAGTTTGCCTTTCTTTCCGAATCGGACAACGCCCTTCCAAGGCGACACCTTAAGTAATACCATATCCCCAACTTCAAACTCTAAAGGTTTTCGTCGTTTATCCGCATAACTCTTTTGTCGACTGCGTGCAGCGAACAGATTGTCGCGGATCTGGCGTATCTTGTCAGTCGTCTCCTGAATAATCTTGGGACCAGTGATCTGCGATTCGCCGACCTCGGTCCAACAAATAGGTGACCGACATTTCCTGCCATAAAGAGCTTCAAACGGTGTCATACCAATGCTCGCGTGATAACTGTTGTTATACGAGAACTCTACCAATAGTAAATGGCTATCCCAATTGCCACCGAAATCAATGACACAAGCTCTCAACATGTCTTCTAATGTCTGAATCGTTCGCTCCGTCTGTCCATCCGTTTGAGGATGATAGGCAGTGCTAAGATCCAGTCTTGTTCCAAAGGCTTCATGAAGTGATTCCCAAAATCGTGCCGTGAAACGAGCATCACGATCCGATATTATGCTTAGGGGAATACCATGTCGGCTAATGATCTCATCAAGGTAGATACGAGCTAACTTCTGCACAGGGTAAGTTTCACGTATCGGTAAGAAATGGGCCGATTTGGTCAATCTATCAACAATTACCCAAATGCTATCTTTACCGTTAGTGGTCCGTGGGAGTTTGGTAATAAAATCCATGGAGATATTCTCCCACTTCCACATGGGTATTTCTGGTTGCAATAACAATCCTGAAGGTAACTGGTGTTCTGCCTTGACTTTAGCTCAGTTAAGGCACTTAGACACATACTCAGCAATATCCTTCTTCATTCCAGGCCACCAGTACAAGTCCCTAAGGTCTTGATACATCTTATCAGAACCCAGGTGGATTGAGTAACGAGACTTATGAGCTTCATTCATAATCATCATTCTAAGATCACCTCTGTTCGGTACGCCAAGGCTATGTCGAGGTGCCTTGGCGGTATGCGAAGAACCTAAAATATCTGATTTCCTCCGGATTTCTTCGCTGTACACCAAGAGTGTTTCCTTCTTCCTTGGCGGTACGAGACGAATGAGGCGGTTTGAAAGATCAGATTGAAAAGTCCATTTTCATGCAGAAAACAACATTTTTCATTTCTCTCGCACATACTGGATTACCAGACGCACCAGATAACTTTTTATCAACAAATCAGTGTTTTGAAGCTACCCAAATGTCCATATCGTGTTAGGAAACGTTTCTACAAGTTCTGATCATCGTTTTATCCGAGAAATCCGTCCGATTGGGTAATGATTCGTTTTAACCTACTAGTTTGATAATGGTTTGATTAGATCGAGTTGGAATACGATACGAACGCTGTATTTGTTAAGGCGATGATCTTTACGAATACAAACGTAAGTTACGCGTTCCAACGGGATAATCAAAATATATATTTTACGACATTTAATGTAATAAAAGGAATTAAAAAAATTTATTAGGAATTACCACCTTAAAGGATTTAAAAGAAAACTATTTTATAAAACATTTCGCGTTTTAAAAGTTATTTCATTAAAAACCGGAAAAAAACGATTATGATAACGATTAAATGAATGAAACCGAGCACCGCGTTAAACCCATACTATAAAAGCCGTAACTCCTTCTTCTTCGTTCATTTCAGCAATCTCTCTGTCTAAAAACTCACTCTGTCACTTTCTCTCTCTAAAAACTCTCTCCCGTCACTCCACTCATCTAGATCACGAACCCACGAAGAAAACGAGCTCAAACGACATCAAACAAGGCAGATCTACGATTTTTATTTGGGTTTTGAGAGTTTTCTCACCAACTCGTTCAAAACGGTTTTAAACGTTGCAAACAAGTTTTACGATCATTCCCAACTCAAAATCATTAGCAATTTGGTGATAAATAGCAAAATCTCCATTTCAGCCATGGCTGATACCCGTTTCAGGCGTATGGCCCATAAGAATAAGTCATTCGTATGAATAGCCTATTAGCATGAGGCCATTCGTATGAATGGCCATTAGCAAAATTGCCATTTCAGCCATGGCTGATACCCGTTTCAGGCGTATGGCCCATAAGAATGAGTCATTCGTATGAATAGCCTATTAGCATGAGGCATTCGTATGAATGGCCATTAGCGTGAGCCATTCGTATGAATGGCCATTTAGCATGAGTCATTTCTATGGATATCACAAGAATGAGTCACTCTCACTACACGAACTCAGTTAACAACTCAGATTTAAAAAAGAACAATCAAATAAGGAATCATAGCTCAAACATATCGCCAAATCTTAATTGTAGGATTCGAGTATATAAAGTTTCGTTTCCCACGCCCGCTTACCGAAGAACTAAGCAAACCACTTAGTCAATGTGAGTTCTCATAACCCCCTTTTTAATCTTTTTGCTTTTAAACTCAGGGGTGGAACATGTATACTTAAACTCTTATGCTTTGATATAACACTTGTGAAACTTGGATGTCATTGATGTATTGTCACTATACTCATATTGATCTGAATCACCGTTGATTGAGTTGACTTCGGTCCTCCGCAATTATTAGGATTATCTCTTATGCTTATGGAACCACAGTTGGTTGAGTTGACTTCGGTCATCCGCGGTGATTCCTTAGACTGTTGATTGAGTTGACTTCGGTCCTCCGCAGTACATATAGGATAAACTCATTATAGTTAGTATGGTTAATTGGTTGTAATTGCTGATTTGATTGAACTTATATGGATGGCTTGTTGAACTTATTTGCATAATTTGATGATTAGCTTGTTAGTGAATTTATAGGAAATGTTCATAGTTACAGGTTCACATGTGTTTATTTAAACTCTTATAATTATTTTTGGTGCGTGTTAAACTCATGATTACTCACCTACTTCTTTTGTAGTTGACACTTGTTTTCTTACATGTTTCAAGGAATGAAGAGAAGTAGGGAGGATATCTCTACACTTTTGGATATTATCACATAGGATCTTGGACTTAGCTAATTTAACTGGATCAACAGAAGATTATGATTTAGTTAATTTAGCTATGTTTTTTATGTAACTTGTTGTAATTGATTCATGACAAACATGATTTTTGTGTAATTACCTTAATTG
The DNA here is from genome assembly GCA_009363875.1 of Mikania micrantha. Classification (NCBI taxonomy): domain Eukaryota; kingdom Viridiplantae; phylum Streptophyta; class Magnoliopsida; order Asterales; family Asteraceae; genus Mikania; species Mikania micrantha. Next base: position 54,569,395 of record CM018694.1, on the reverse strand, counting down.
AATTAAATGATATGTGATGATACATTTAAATGCCCACGAGCTTATGAACAATCTACACATCCCTCGTGGCATCCCGACGTTTCCACCATCGGTCGGGGTGTTAAAAATTGGTATCAGAGCCTGGGTTATAGGGAATTGGATTAATAGAAATGGATGACCTGGTATATAACCATAGGATACCCAAGTATGAATTATTTCATACACTAGGTACTATATTCAGGATTTTGTGCTTATATGTTTATTACATGTTAACTGCAATCCTGCTACATATGATCTATGCTTATGATCCCTTATATGTGCTACATAATAACTATTATATGATACGTGATACATACTACTTGTTAATTGTTGCTTTATGTGATTGATTGAGCCCTGACTACTCGACAAGGACATACTCGTGATGTATTGTAAAGGTCGTGGGTTGGCGGCTGAAGCAGTTGCGACTGAATTCTTCGTATGCCCTATACATATACCATTTACAGTACATTGAATGGATGTCAGTGTTGGGGAATAAGGTAAGGAGTTAATTAGGATTGATTGATCCTTAATCACCAGACGAGGACACACTAGTAGTGTGCTACAAAGGTGGTGGGCTGGCGGTTAGATATGTTGCAACAGATTCCTACGTATGTCCTATACATAAACCATTTGTGGTATATTAGGGGCATTTATATGTCGTGTATGTGTGTGAGTGTGTGTTTATGAGTTTATATATGTATATATGTGCATATATATATATATAGGGGAATGTTCCCCTAAAAAGTCTATTTTGCCTAAGAAGGCTAAGAAGGATTTTTAAAAACTCAAAAACCGAACAAAACACACTCCGATTGAATTCATTTTTGCGCCATTGGAACCATTTTATCGAACCCTAAAACCCAAACCTTAAATCATAAACAATAAACCCAAATACTAAAATCAAAACTTTAAAAACAAACCTTAAACATAAAGATAAAACATAAAAGCTAAAAATGAAGCCCTAAAATCTAAATTTTAAAACTACTTGTTAAAGCTAAAACCTAAAAGCTAATATTGTAGGGTTCGATGAGACGATTCCAATGTCATCGAAATGAGTTCAATCGGAGTTCGTTTGGGTCGGTTTTGAAGGTTTTAAAAATCCTTTTTAGCATTCTTAGGCAAAAAAGACTTTTTATTTGATCTTTCCCCTATATATATATATATATATATATATATATATATATGATAAATGACAAAATAAATGCATGCATGCATGTATACGTACACACAAGTTATATTTATACATATAAAAAGTGTATATTTGTGTGTGAGAGAGTGTAATAGTAATAGTAATGATATAAATATAAGTTCGAAATAATTAAAAATCCATGCCGAGCCAATGAATGATTTTACAATCTTAGTCACATTACATAAACGTTTGGTGATTTAAAGCTTAGTGAAGTTTTTATTAAAATGTGCTTATGTACAAATTAGCTGTACATTTATAAAAGCATACATATAAAAATACATGTTTGAACTTAGGGGTAGACATTTAAAACATACAATTATATACTTAATTATGTGTGTTCAACTTAATGAGCTTATTTCATCACTAATATAAATAATTACAAACTACGTCGTCATAATGCCGACTTTATTCTAAGGGCATTATGACTAAACGAGACTAAAACTTGGAAGATTACTTAAGACCTAGTTTCAAATCAGACACGACCTATCATACATCGATAATATGTCCAAATAGCATACAAAGGCGTACAAAAGTCAAAGACGTATAGTACAATTCCTTAAATATCAAGCAAAAATTCATAATATTGTAGAACTTGAGTATGTAAAACAGACAAGATACAAGCAAGACAAATTTATCACGATCACAAAGAGTTGTGTGTTCACAACCCCATTTTTCTATATTTGTTTATAAAACTCAGGGTGAAAATCATGTTATAGTTACAGTTTTATCAATAGTCTATGCTATATATGTTCATGTGTTCATGAGTTATTAGGATTGTAGATTGCATGAGACTTTGGTATTTCATCATGTAAGACTCCTTAAAAATTACATAATCATTAACTTAGTGGTTTGAGTCAAAATAGACACATATTTAATAGTACTATTTGAGTTGGCATCCCATTCATTTTTATGTTGGAGTTTCTAGCTATAGTCGCCTCATGACGGTTTTCATCAATGAATGAATATTTCGATCTAGACAGACACGAGACATCAGACATAATATGATTAAGATTAGTCATACTAGGGCATTGAGTCACATGTTTGGTTATGAACTCATGTAGATTGCATTTATGTTTACACTTGTAACATCATAGCCTAACTCATCGGGATGGTTATTCCACCCATATATTTATTGAGTCATTAAAACATGCGCATTCACCAAATATGTATATAATTGACCATTTTCTTCATATTTTTCACGGAATCAATAGACAAGTATCTCTTATATGTAATTTTAAATAAATAATAATGCTATATTTTGTTTCAATTAATTATGAATGAATGATGTAGATTAGTTGTAATGTAACCAAGCTCTCAATGATTCAATTTTCGTTACACCTCACGATTTCGTTGTCGGCGACGGAGTGAAAATCGTAACTTCCCACGTTTCTTTTTGCTACATAACCATATTAATGTCACCGAAACAACGACGTAATAAATTCGTAAACATACCACATCATGTGATGTCACTTTTCTTATAATGTTTTATTAAGTTACATTTTTTGAAAATTTATATGCAATATACGAGGTATAATCATATTTTCTGTTTATGTTTGTATCTTCATAACTGATCTGCCATGTGACTTTATGTGTTTTTTTACGGTTACCTACACGCTGCAATGGGCGAGTTTTAATTGTACCTTCTGCAGCGGCTTGGGGTAACTTTACTCGAAAACTCTTAAAACTGACCATTTAACTTTATAAAATGACAAATTCACCGAATAAGTTTCTAGAGTTTAAAGTATATGTCTTGTACGATGTATAATATGCTTTTTTATCAACAACTTGTGCTCATTAGTTTAAAAAAAATAATCATGGGAAATGACGGCCAGGCAGTAAATGGTATCTCAAAAAATGAGACCGATGCCAACGAAAGAACACTGGTGCTCCTATAAAAATATCTATAATTCAGTGTTCATATATAACCGAGTCACCATATAATTTCATACATTTTTTTTGTACTTAACAACATTATTGTCAGTTTGTCACCGACAAAACGAACACAATAAAGTTCGTTAATACGCTGCATCGCATAATGTCGCTTTTAACTTTCTTTTATTTTTTCCCTTTAATTATTTTTATAAAATTTTTTATTTGTAACATACAAATTACAAAGTTTTCTATTTACGTATCAAGTTTTGTAACTGAACTGTAGTAGAATTTCATATGTTTCTTTCAGTTGTATCATTATTCGAACATCTAAATTGTAAGCGCGCATGTAACCTTTCATGTTTTGTACATGTATGAGCTTAATACGATTATACGTTTTTACTACCTTAGGACTCTTCCAAAAAAATATATCACTAATTAACAACATCAATAATTTTTAGAACCAACTGAATATATAGATATGGATTACGCGTGTTCACACATTTTTAGTTTTTATTTAAGTTTTATTATTATTATTTATTTATTTTGTAAAAGTATGTGGTAGGTTTGAAAATATTATGCACGGCAGAATATAGACAATTTTGTACATTATACTAGGAGTGTTCAAGGTCCGATTCCAAACTGTGAAACCGTCCAATTGTTCACCGGTTCGGTTTCACGGCTGGTTTTTGTGACAATTACGTTTGAGAATTACGTCATCAATGACTGAGAGCACATTTCTTCTTCCTTGAAATCCACGTTGATTTAGCCAGTGTGATTATTACAGGTTGAAAGTATGCGAGAAATCGTGAACGTGGAAAAAAACCGTGCGTGAAATAGAGTTCTGGATTCTCCAGAATCGTAAAACGAAGAAAATTACAAAAATATTAGAAATTGGGAAGCCGCACGGTACGCGCGGATGCAAAAATATCTGAGGCTCCGTGATCCCTCGCTGTACGCCTAGCCCCAAGCTTCCCCGCTAGGCAGTACGCGACGAGTATGGCGGTTTGGTGGATTAGTTTAATGAATCAGATTTCATGCAAATTGTAGATTTTTTTCATTCTCGAACTTACTTCCATTCTTAGACGAAAAAGATGACCTGTGATCACCAAAACTTTGTTTTAAAGACTTCTAAACATCTAGATCGTGCTCGGGAGCGTGTCTGCAACATCCGATAGTTAATTTGCGACTGAAAATCCGTCCGATCAGGTAACGATTCGTTTTAACATACTAGTTTGATAATGGTTTGATTAGATCTTGTTTTTAAACGTAATGCAATAGTTAGGTTTGTTGATTATTGCCTAGATGATGGCTAGGAATGATTATAAACGAAGAACTTGACATGTTAACGGGTAAACCCTTGTTTTGATCCGTTGTAATGCTTGGTTATCATGAAACTATACCTATGATTATAATGGTTTAAACCATTGGATTGTAACAATGTATGTGATTATCTTGATCAATCTTTGAAATGCTTTGTTAATCCAAGTGTTTCAAACTAATCACAAACATTAAGATAATCATTGGAATAACTATCTGATGTTTATGATTACAGTCAGATTAGCACGTTGAACATGGTTATTAAACCTATTACAATGTCACATTATGATGCTTCATTATATATGGATAATCAATAATTAGGATTGATCATTCCTAAGCCAAAAATCCATCTAGAAACTGTTCAGTACTATAATCAACAACAATACCTATTTGGTTAATTTGAGAATATTCTGATTAATCAAATGTGTCATCAACCTTGTGTTAGGAACCTGAATCAGTATAGGTTCCTACATTATGATACATTGTATGATATGACATTCAATCAATTAATTAAGCATATGATACCGGTTTGATAACTTTCAATTCAATTTCTTTGACATTGGACATTCCAAAAGATCTAATTAGTAAGTTAAAACATAAATAACTTAATAAACGTAAACTAATGCGTAATTTAGATTTTAACACTAGTCTGCTAGTGATTTTACTACCTGTTAGACTTATAGTGAGTTTCTTACAACCCCTTTTCTTTTAACAATTTACAAACATCGGGGTATCGCTGCAAAACTGAGTTTCTTACAACCCCTTTTCTTACAACCCCTTTTCTTTTAACAATCATGGGATTTTTGCTGTTAGTATCTTTATCACAGTATAAAGATAGTACTATCGGCTGACAACCCATTCGCTTGGAAGTTTGCTTCTCCCCTTGTGTGAATGTTTGTTACCTGTTTCCAAAACACTTTCTTAATGTTAGTGATAGACATTAAGATAATGAGGCATCAAGATATTTACCGACGGGTAATATCTTCGTAAAACGTAGATGTGTCATAAAGGAACTAGATACGGGTCCCATGGTCATCTTAAACTCTGTATATCAAAAAGTTGTATATCATATCCTATTGTTTAACATAAACTTTAAGAACTCGCCAGCTTTGTGCTGACCTTTCCAAACTTAAACATTTTTGCAGGTAGACAGTGAGCATCGGCAAGGTTGCAAATTTAGACACTTGTAATTAAATAATTTGACTTATGTAATAAACTTAGTTGTAAACTTTAATTATGGTTGTGATTACGAAACCCTTGTAAATATGTTATCTTTAAGTTAATCTGTGTGTTGTGATACCGGATCAAGTAAGTCACACCTCATCTCCGAGATGTCACCACTATGCTTCCGCGACCTTCTTAGTGTGACGAATGACATCATCAATGGGTGAAGAGAGGTGGGGGTGTGACAGTTTTTCCTCCAAACATTCGGTGGGTCGGTTTCAAAAGTTTAAAGCTGTAATAAGCGGTTTGATTTGCGGTTTTCATAAAAAACCGGTTGTAAAAAGCTAGACCGGATTGTATATGTGTGTGTGTGTGTGTATATATAAACATATACACACATAGATATATCTATATATACATATATATGTGTCACACCCCGACCGACGGCGGAATACGTCGGGGCGCGATTTTGACTGTTTATTAGCTCATGGTGCTATTATACGTTTCAATATTTAATGCATCATTATTACAAAATGAACACAACATTCATTGAATATGTAACATCAGTGCCGGAAACATCACCGGAACAGTGATCGTAAACAGTACGTGAACAGTAATCAGGTACAAATCTTATATAATTCAGTGTATTTCATGTTCATATCGAGTTTCAGTATCATTTCATATCATCAAAACAGTGAATTCACAGTCATTTCAGAGAAATCAGTTCAGAACAATGGTTCTTGAGTCAGATAATTATCTGGCAACACAGAATCATCATGTGATTTATTTGTTAGGATCTTATTATGTATAAACGTATGTGAGGCCTTACAGGACAAAACAACACGAATATCGTTAAGTGAATGCTAAACCGACAGATTATTCGTATAGGTGACGATCTGTACGAATAAATCTGAAAGTTTAACGTTCTGAATGATATTCAATAATTAGAAAACAATATTGAAGAGTGTAGTTATCGTCGTGTTTGATCGGGTGACGATTCGAACAAATACGCACGATGACCGCGCGATTCGATTTAAACATTAAATAAATATTTTGTAAATGAAATAATTAAAAGATATATAGTTAATTTATTAGGAATCACAACCTAAAATAATTTTATGATTTCTATTTTAAAACCGAGTCGTTTCGTTACGAAAACGACGCAAAACCGACGTTTTTACGCGAAACCGAGCAACCGAAACGAACCCGAACTTACCCGGGTTATAAATACCCCACATGAATCATCTTCTTCATTTAACCTCTTCATTCTCTCTCTCTAAAATCAAAAACCCGGAACTTTCTCTCTCTAGAAAGTTCCAACTTCTCTCATCTAGATCTCACCCGTTTCTTGATGAAATCTCGCGTTTTTGGTGTCTAAACGACCACCATTACTAGTAGAACCTGAAAGTACAGCAGATCTAAGCTTCCATCCATAAAAATCGAGGTAAAAATCCATGTTTTGGTTCGGTTTGGGGTTTTGAAAACCCTAATGTCGAACCCATCATTTAAACCGTTTTTACAACCTTTCAACCGATAGGAATCACTCACAAAACCTTTAGGATAGCGTAGGAACAAGCGTTGGGACGATCCATGGCCGATTGATTCGAATACCATGGCTGTGTCTGGGTTTTTCGAACGGCCGAATGGAGTTCAACAGCTCGCCGAATGAGCCTTCAACCTCATTCGCCGAATGAATCAGGCACCCCTCAATCGCCGAATGAACCGACTCCTTTGCCCAGGCTTCCATTCGCCAAATCAGGCCTTTCGACCAGCCCATTCGCCGAATGACTTGGGGCCGAACCAGCTCATTCGATCGCCTTATCATTCGGCAATACTCATTCGATCGCCCCATCTCTTTCGGCCCAATGTTCATTCGAGCTTCTCCTTCGGTCGGCCAACTTCAGTTCGGCCAAAGGATCATTCGCTCGAGACCTTCATCATTCGACAGCTCCATTCGATCGGCACTTATCCCTTCGGCAACATTCAGTCATTCGTCCAACCAACCTTATTCGCCCAGGCTGATTCGGTCTGAACCTCATTCGCCCAACCAGCTCCTTCATTCGGTAAAGGCTTCCATTCAACCCAAGTCATATGGCCAAGACCCTTTCGGTCAGGCCTCATTCGACAAGGCTCACATTCGGCCATTGTTATTCGGCCAAGATGATCTTCTTCGGCCAGAATCTAGTCGGCCTCTAATCGATCAAGGTTTGAATCAAAGTTAGTTGTTCATGCATGCATGAGCCTTGTATGTAGTATGCATGCATGGAGAGAGGATAACCTACTAGGGTTTAATACCAAGAATTCTAAACAGTATTGAGGAAAGCATGGATTAGAGTTTGAGATAACAATAATTTTCTTAAACTTTATTATCAGTAAAACATGGATTTGAACATTATTATGTGTTTGACATATTTGAGAAATCACGAAGAGTAAAACAATAAGCAAAGGATAAGCGTGTTAATGTAACTATTAGCACCTAATCCTTAGGAATTTCGTAAGGACATATAACTAGTCTAGACGATTCATTCGAATGATCTAGTACGAGTTATTCAAAGGATCATGGGACGATCAAAGTCTTATAAATGGGTCAAGGATGGCCCAATGGGCTTAATATAAGCCCATCATATGTAAACATTTTTCCATTTAAATTAATTATGTTTTTAATAAAAGAAGTTAAATTGTAAACCTTTATTAAATTAATTAAATGATTTCTAAATTAAAGTTTACCTTTAAAATGACTTATCTTAAAATGTGTTAACTAAAAGAACTTTTATATGATTAAAATAAACCCTACTCATCTAGGGTTATTGAGGAAAAATCATGGGATAAGGGTTATAAATGGGTAATAAGTTGGATCAGATAGATAGAAACACACTAGTAATTTAGGACACTTAGTTGCACACCGAGACCAAACCTTAGACACGACGACTACTATACATACTTATCGTATTCGAAATCCTCTTAAAACAACTCAGGTACTGAAGATACTTAAGCTACAACCAACGAGCGCGCATTTTGTGGTAATTCTATACAGAGCAACACAGGTGAGTTCATTGCCCCTTTTCTAAACATTTTTGTTTTAAAACGCGGGGCTGAGAAGCATGCGTAAACTGTTTAATTAAACTATTTATTTAAATGCTTTTATTTATTATATGTTTTACATATATATGTTGTTGATACTCCTAGACTCCTGTCTAGGAAATTATTATACAGAATCAAGTTATCAATTGAATTTAAGTACTCTTTTGAGTAATACCTTAAATCTAAATTCTAAATCAACCCTTAGTCCATCAAGTTCAAATTCAAGAATCTAAATGCAAAGTGAAATCAAATGAACATAATCAAGAGATCATATTCAAGGGAATCATAACTCAGTGTGTGATCTGAGACCCAAGAATCATAAACAATCAATTACCATTGTAAATCATGGAAATTCCAAAGATCAAGATCAAGAGACTCAAGGAATCAGAAATCAGAAATGTGTGTGAATCATTGAACTAATGAAATCATTATGATCTAATGAACTCATTAATACTCATGTTAAGGTGGATGTCAGTTGTATATGGAATCAAGATCACGTGTAACACACATATAAAGTCCCACTCAGAAGCAGAAGACCTTTGGGTCAGGCTGTAACGGGCAATAACGTGAACTATCAAATGATCATTATCAATGTCAAAATCAAGAGAATCAAGAGATCAAGAATCACAGGATATCCTTAAAGTCCCCGCTTGTACAGAAGACCTTTGGGTCAAGCTGTAAGGGCAAAACATTAAAGTCCCCGCGTGTACAGAAGACCTTTGGGTCAAGCTGTAAGGGCAAAACATTAAAATCCCGCTCAGTTCAGGTGTACTCCTTGTGAGTTATGCCTGACATGGGTCACGTGTGAGAGGTTACAACTTGGACAACCACCAACAACTAAGTCTAACTGATTGAGTAAAATCATACCCAATCATCATGTCTTAGTTGTATTTAAATGTTTTATTTAATTATTAAATTAAATATTTGACATTTTACTATCATCACTGACTTTTTGGAAATCCTATATCTATGAGGAATTCAAGAGGATCAAAGGTAAATCAGGTTTCAAAATCAATTTCAGAGGTGTTGGGTAAAAATGCTTAATTATCATTAACAACAGTGTCATATGCATATTAGTATGTGGTGGGATAGCGTCTGGGCTTGACCCTTTCGTGATTCCCTATATATAAGCATACCGATGTGGATATTACATGTGGAGTTAATGAGGTTAGGGTCTTTACCGAAAGAGGTTTTCAAATCATATAGTTTATCTAAATCAGAGAGTGTTAGGTAAAAACGCTTAATTATCATTAATATCAATGTCCTATGCGGATTAGTATGTGGTGGGACGTCGTCTGGGCGGGGTTGTAGCCTTGACCCAGGGGTATGCCCTATATATAAGCATACCGATCTGGATGATACAGTTGATGTTAATGAGGTTAGGGTCTTTACCAAAAGAGGTTTTCAAATCATTTTCAGATTATTTTCAAATCACAAAACTATATGAACTCACCAACCATGTGTTGACTTGATTTTTGCATGACTTCTCAGGTGACGAACAGGTCAACTAAGGAGTTATTCCTTTGGACTAGGACTTTAGATAGAAGACTTAGTATTTTGGACCTGCATACTTTTGAAGACATCATTATACAAATTCATTTTGTATATCTTGTGTAAATACAAGATAGAAATTTATGATGTTGATGGTAGATTTACATTGTTAAATTATAAACAATACTGATGTAATTTAACTTTGTAATTCTATTATATTTAGCATTTCTCATTTGTATCATGTGCAATGTAAACAATCTGATCATCACGATTATCACTCACGATATCGCGCCCCGGGAACTTTCCGCCCGACGGGACAACCGATCCTATCCCGCCGGCTCGGGGTGTGACAGAATAATAAACAAATATTACACGAATTGAATAATCAAAGTATTACAATTGATAAGTCTATACATTTGTTTCACTGTTTAAACTAGGTCACTAGTCCTATCTTATGTCTTCATCATGCTTCCTTATCCTGTTACACATGTAAAATAGAGTTTGTCAACTATTTGCATATTGGTGAGTTCACACACTAAGTTTAAATAATAAGTATAAAAATGATGCAAACTATAAACTAACTAGATATGTATCATAAGCATAGCATGAATACAAGTATTAATAAATAGAATGAATGAATAACAATAGATTGTGTCCAAACAAGTATCCATACAAACTGTTAAATCAAGTATGGTCATACTATAAAATAACATTTGTATTTCAACAAGTTTGCTAGGTGTACTTTTCACACAATGAAAAAAGCCAATGCTAAGATAGCATCTAACTCATCTTAAGCTACTAAGTACTAGCTTGCTTGACTGGCAACACACATAGAATGAACACATTGTATAAGCTTAGCATCTAACATATAAAGCTAACTAGGTCTAGGCTTGCATCATAGATTGAATAAATAATAGAATGAATAAATTTTTGAATAAGACATATGTAACATCCCAAAAACAAGAATGTAAATGGGAGTGTGAAATGTTTGAATGTTTTCTAGTTCCAGATCCTTGAAGAACGATTGAGGAGAAATGCATCTGCTCAACCTAAAGTTTGAGTAATAAGTCTTAGAATCCTTTAGTTCAAGTTTAAGATACTAAAACTATCGCATTCTAGTGGAAATCTTAGTTTGAATGTATGACTTATAATATTGATTTAATAAATAAAATAGAATATCAAATATTCTTTTTATTTGTCAACATTATTGCATGAATAAACTAGACTAATGTTTAATTAATATTTAATAACATTCTTATAATAAATAAAATAGAATATTAAATATTTATTTTATTTGTTATTTTGTATTTGAATTATCTAAAAATGCTAATTGAATACCTTTTCCATCCATTTCTTTTGTATACAAGTGTTTATTTAATATCTATTATTTGTATGTAAAATTATGAACATTTGACTAATAATTTTGAAATAGTTATAACATTTATTTTTTTTAATCATTTTAAGACTTTTGTAACAAAAAGAATTTACTTGATTTATTTGACTTTTATGAAAGGACTAAAGGACTTATTTCTTTTTTTTTTTAAATAACCAATTCATAACATTTTATTTAAAGACCATTTTAGATTATTTCAAATTATTTTATTTTGAAAACAATCATTATGTTAATCAAAATTCTAAAACATAGTAGTTTTAAGGCTTGAATGTTAATATGTTAATAATAGAAATACTAATAATAATAATTTGACTTTTAAGTCATAAAAAAAACAAATAGAAAATAATTTAAACATTTTTCAAAATTAATTTAACTCTTACAGAATATATGAAAGTAATTTTTAGAATTTTTTAAATTATTATTATAAAAAAGAGACAGTTTGTTTTTATGAATTGAAACTTTGTTTAATAATAATCAAACACTTTGTTTCTTATAAAAATGAGTGTAAACAATTGAATTAATTAAATAATTTTCTGATGTTAGTTCGTCATTACCAGCTCTTAAGAAAATAATTTTAATGATTTATAGGATTATTTTTATAAAAAAAATGGATGCATCTGGGTTAGAATGCAAAAAAGAAAAAAAACCGGTAGTAATGACCCGAACCGGATTCGAACCTTGGTTCTTTCCCCAGCCGCAGGGCGTGCTACCGCTAGGCTGGGGAGTAGAACATTGAAATATTTGCATTCGATTTATCCGTATAAAGGTCCTTTAATCGTTGTCTAAAAACGAGTCTAATAGTATAAAGGATTACCTGGTTCGAGTCCGATTGAGTGTAGTTCGAGTGGGTGAAAGATCCGGTTGTTTTTTGAACTTGAATCGAAATCTAGAAAAGGTTTGTGTGCTTGTTTCTTACCCTGACATGTTCGAAATCGATAAAGGAACGAAATGAGATGCAATAATCGGATTTGTATACTCGTTTTGATTGCATTTGATTAACGCGTTAATGGGTGTAATTTTGGGAACAAATTCCGACTGATATGATATTAAATCGATATATTGATGATTAGAATCATTTTGTGCGTCCGAATCATTACCAAAAACGAACTTAATCGGTCTGGAATCTAGCTGGAAATGTGTGAGCTCGATATGGGTCGTAGGTAGGATTTGGATCGGGTCATAAGGGTAACCGGGTGGGGGAGATAAACTAGTTTGGACTCTTGGCAAGAATACCCCTTGCGGTCTTTGCTTTTGGCTTTTTCAGCTTTGGAAGTTTCTCAACTTCAAATCCAAGTTTCTAAAGTTTAGAATTTTAATCCATCTAAATAAAAGCTTCTAAATAAAATCTAAATTTTTATTATCAAGTAAATATAACTTAATGTTTTATTTATGTATTTATTATTTTTTTAAAACTACATTAGTTTTATTACTTTACATTTAAATCTTGTTTTTTATCTATTCTATCAAATATAATCATATTTATTATTATTATTATTATTATTATTATTATTATTATTATTATTATTATTATTATTTAAATTACACACATATTATATATGTAAGTACGTATATATATTTATTTATAAGAGTATTATAAACTTTGAATTGTTTATCTACAATTAAGAATTTATATATTATAAATATACACGCACAATGTTTTTTTCTTTTAGGATAATTAGTAGATATTAATTAGTCCATAATTACTTTTAATAAAATTTGTTTATTTATCTATGAATATATATGTGTGTCGTTGAATACAAATTCTCAACACAATTTATTTATTTATTTTACTTTGTTTTATTACAAGGAATCACTAATAAATTTTGAGTTCGGAATGGGAAAACCTCGGAAGTTACAGTCTCCCATACTTTATGAAATTTCGTCCCGAAATTTATTTAGCAGTAATTTTTGACAAAAAAAATTTTATTTTTAATTTTTTTTAAATTTAGAGAACATTTTGAAATGATAATGAACCTTAATTAGAATAGATATTAGTAACACACTCGGATTTCCGGATTTGTATATAACTAGTTTACTTGTTATGATGGTTTTGAATTTAACGATGGTTGACTCAATTCATGGGAGATTAACTAAAAATGCATTTGAATAACCTGGGATAGAAATACTCTCAAGATATTGTTATTTGAATACTAATTTATTTGTTGATTATTCTTGACTAAAGAATAGTTTACTCGAAGTGTAGATTAAACTGACTAATCCAGTACTTGGTCTAGCTTTCGATGCTACTATTAACGTATTATTGGTGCTTATATATAGGGTTTACCGCAGCCAACCCACAACATCACTAATACTTTGATAGTATTCCAATTACCTACCAATACTATCCTAAACTTAACTATATTTGAATAGATGCTTGAATACTTGACTATCTTTAGAAATCGTATGAGTTTAGAGATACTAGCTATTGTAATTTTTCAGTAGAATCTCATATTTGTATAGATTGCTAAATGATCTCTTTTGAATATATGTATGATATAGAATGAACTATTATGTGATATCATATGGTTGTGATAGCTACTTATCATTAACCTTAGCTATGATATCAATAGATCTTTGAGTCTTTGTTTAATCATAAGAATCTAGAATAATTCCTTTAAGAATCATTAACATGATTCATGTGTTTATTTGTACCTTTGATTTTGTCCTGGTGTAAGAATACACACCAGGTATGAGTAATTGAGTAATAATTGGTTTGACTAGCATAGCTTACTCGAAACTGTATATATTTGAATTAACTACTCCAGCCCTTGATCAAGCTTTTGGTCATAGTATCGATGTACTATTAGTGCTTACATATAGGGTATACTACAGTCAACCCACCACACTACTAATACTTTGATATTATACCAAACGCCTACCAAGGCTAACATACACTTATGACATGTTTGAATAGGTGTGGGAGACTTTGACTTGCTTATAATAATTGTTATGATAACTTTATGAGTATAGAGGTTTTCAACATTGAAATTTTCAATGGAATCTCTCGGTTGTAGCACATGAATTGATAGATGATCGATTTTGGATAAACGAATGAAATAGTATATATAGGTGTTTGATGTTATATAACCTTAGATAGTGGTGATAAGTAATTATCACTAATCTTAGCTATAATATCATTGAGTAAAGGAGTATGAAGTGATTTGTCTAAAAATCAATAATATGATTGATATGAACTTGTTGGGAATTTTATATGGAATCACCCATACTAAAATCCCATAAGTTCTATTCATGTCACCTTATTGAAATCTAAACATAATATCAAATATAATGAGAAATCATAAAATTATAAATCATTGTGACTTGTTTAAAACAAAGGAAAGAATTTTCAGGTTTGAATACTTAATGACATGTTAAATTATTCATCACTGATCTTAGGCATAAAATCTTAGTGAGTTCAAAGAATTATGACATAGTCATCATGAATTACATAAAAGAGGTGACATTATAACTTTTAGGTATAGTGACAATTCACTAATCATAAGTACAATACCATTGAGTTTCTATCATGAGTTCGAATATTGAAATATGCAATATTATGACCTTTTCAGATTACAAAATATACATAATAATTAGAATAAGAATAACACCATAACCTTTTAGATTTAAAGATGTATCATCATCACAAATCTTAGGTTTAAAGGTGCTTGAATCATAACATGGGTAATATAAAACAAAGAGATGAGATCATATCTTGTGAGACATAATGATGAATCACATCACTATCCTCAAGTATGATATCATGTAATTTTAAGAATTTAAAACATATACATTATCAACCCAAGAAATCTAACACCATGACCTTAGATGTAGTGATGAATCACCATCACAAGTCTTAGGTATAATGTTACTAATTCTTGAACCATAAAATAGGTAATATAAATCAAGGAGAATTGACATCATATCTTGTGTAATAGTGATGAATCACCATCACTAACCTCAAGTATGATAATATGGAGGTTTTTAATCATAATATACTAATTATGGATCTAAGAAAAGGTAACACCATAGTTCCAAATCTTTGAATAACGATTGAGGAGAAATGCATCTACTCATCCTAAAGTTTGAGTAATAAGTCTTAGAATCCTTTAGTTCAAGTTTAAGATCCTAAAACTATGGCATCCTAGAGGAAATCCTATTTTGAATGATTCTATGTCTGAATGGATGACTTATAATATTGATTTAATAAATAAAATAGAATATCAAATATTCTTTTTATTTATAATCATTATTGTATGAATAAACTAGACTAATGTTTAATTATTATTTAATAACATTCTTATAATAAATAAAATAGAATATTGAATATTTAATTTATTTATTATTTTGTATTTGAATTATCTAAAAATGCTAATTGATTACACTTTCCATCCATTTCTTTTGTAAACAAGTGTTTATTTAATATCTATTAATTGTATGTAAAATTATGAGCATTTGACTACTAATTTTGAAATAGTTATAACGTTAATTTGTTTTAATCATTATAAGACTTTTGTAACAAAAAGAATTTACTTGATTTATTTGGCTTTTATGAAAGGGCTAAAGGACTTATTTGTTTTTTTTTAAATAACCAATTCATAACATTTTATTTAAAGACCATTTTAGATTATTTCAAATTATTTTATTTTGAAAACAATCATTATGTGAATCAAAATTCTAAAACATAGTAGTTTTAAGGCTTGAATGTTAATAAGTAAATTAATATGTTAATAATAGAAATACTAATAATAATATGACTTTTAAGTCATAAAAAAACAAATAGAAAATAATTTAAACTGTAGGACCTATTTGGAGCTCGGAAACAATCCGGTTCCAATGGATATCTACTCGACAGCCTCTGGATAGTGCGGAATCCTATTCCAGGGTTTTCCAATCGAAACCAACAGCAACCGTGGTGATCCGAAGGTGAAGGATGGACGTTTGATTGAGAATCGAACACCACGTGATGTGAATCGAACTTGGATGTGCAATGGCCGCTCTAATCTCCTAGGGTTTTGACTCTGGGTTCTCAGGGAAGAAGGAGGGCTCTAAAAGTTAGGTTTAATGAAGTTTGAACATGTATATATAAGCTGTCATCACTCGGCCGAATGAGAGGCCGAAGCAACTCATTCGACGAAT
Organism: Mikania micrantha; assembly: GCA_009363875.1. Classification (NCBI taxonomy): domain Eukaryota; kingdom Viridiplantae; phylum Streptophyta; class Magnoliopsida; order Asterales; family Asteraceae; genus Mikania; species Mikania micrantha. The sequence goes on along the minus strand of CM018694.1, from coordinate 54,552,734 downwards.
GACTTGGCAGAATGGATAGGTCAATCGAATGAGTCATTCGGCGAATGAGTCTTTCGGCGAATGAGTCATTCGGCGAATGAGTCATTCGGCGAATGAGTCATTCGATTGCTTTAGTCATTCGCTAGGCGTTCATTCGGCCGAATGACTTCATTCTTAGAGTCGTTCGTCCGAATGAGTCTGTTAAACATATAAACTCAAAGTTAAACATACTCAAACACATATAATCAATAATAGACATTAAGAACAATATAGAAAGACCACTTTCATTAATATCATAAGATTTATACACAAAGGATAGTACAAAATAGAACTAGGGACATTTAATGCATCTACAAACTCTCCCTTGGACCTAGTTCATCCTTTGGAAGTGTCTTTCTTGAAATGTTTGTCTGAAATGGCTTTCCAATCAGCTCCAGCATGTATCCTGAACACCATACAAATACGAATGACTCTCATGAACTGCATGGCTTGTTCTATGTCAGCAAAATCAAAGAACATCTGATGAAGGTACAGAATCTTGACATCACTGTGAGATAGATTGGTCAACCACATCGGATCAAATATGCGTTCAGTCTCCCACTTCTTCTCTTTTCACATCACAACCACAGCCTCTCCAGTACGCCCGTCATAGTACCACCATCGGAAGCCTTCTATAAAGTCTTGACGCATCTTCCTCAACGGAATCTTTTTCCTGACTTTAGGAGGAAGCCACTTCAGGATAACTTTATGTTTTCAGGTATCTCCATCATTCTCTGGCAAGTAATATCTTTTAGGGTGCTGAGGCCTGAAATTCAGCAACCTCTTTCTGTACTCGTACTGGATCTGTCTGGAGAACCAAGCTGACATCCCTGAGCCATCACTGTATAACATCTTCAAGCGCGCAAGTTGATTGACTTCGAATCCTGGCAGCGTCTTGAAATCATGTGGATGCTTGAAATAATCAATTCCCCTTTCTCTCTTTACCACATAGCATCCCAAATCATGAAATTATGCCCTGCTAAGAATTGGACCTCTAGCTTTGTAGCCTTTGGTTCTATATAGTTTGGTGTGTGTAGCTGACATCTTCACATTGCTTTCCTTCTTTAGGGTCTCCCAGTAAGCTTTCCATTCTTCTTTTCTTTGTTGAATGTCATCAGCTGAAGACTTACTATTACTGACTTGTTCTTCTAAGTATCTGTTTAGTATCTCTTCAATGGCTTGATCAAATAGATTAGTGAAAGTTGGTAGTTCGTCCTCAGCCGATGTATACTTAGCATTTTCCTCCTATGTTATGTCTTCTAGAATGACTTCATCAACATCATCAAAATTTTCTGGAGACGGCTCATCAAAAACCGTAGCTGAGGTGTCATCGATCACAACCTCTTCAGGATTCAACCTGAACAGCTCGGCAATATGCTCCTTTGATAAAAAAATGGATAATCTCCCCCTCTTCTTTATCATAGCTCACTAAGTGTTGTATAATGCCCTGAGCGTCCAAAATCATAGTAAGTGTGTCATCCAATCGACGTCTCAATGGCACAGCTTCGACTTCCTCAGCAGCTGTAGGTTCTTCAGTCTGAGCAAGAGGAGGAGAAGGAGCTTTAACACTTTTGTTGTGCTTTGTCTTTGTGTGTATCTCAGGAGGAGGAGGGGCTTGATCATCACCATCATCATCAGAACTGGAAGATCCAGTAGACCCACTCCCTGATCCATCCTGATCATCACCATCAGACACATCATCTTTGTCTGACTCCTCATAATCAACCTTCTCCTCATCAGATTCTTCTTCTTCTTCTTCTTCTTCATCTTCCTCTTCTTCTTCTTTCTCTTCATCTGAATCATCGGAGTTGGCTGTGGTGCCTTCGATCCTTGGAGCGCCCTCTTTAAGACATTCAATATGTTCTGCAAGTCGGGCGTTCTCCTCTTCCAAAGACAGGATCCTGTTACTGAAATCAGTGGCAGTCAGAGCCAACTGATTATGCTCATCAATGTACTTGAGCAGTTTTTCTTCTTGTTGGGCTGATCTCGCTCTCAGATCTACCCGTTGATCTGCGGCCTGAAGTAACAACGTATCTTGATCAGTTATCCTCTGAGTGAGTTGAGCAATCACCAACTCCTGGTCTCTGTTCTTCTTTTCCTGCTCCAGATTCCTTTCCATCAACCTCAGGACCATACTGTTCAGTGTACTCAACTGCTCGACAACTGAAAAAGTAGGTATGATAAGATCAGATCGTGTGGTGGAAGGACCAGAAGATGCAACAGTGTAGATAGGTGTATGAGTAACAGAGGTGGTCAGAGGGGCAATAGTAGAATGAGTCGGAACAGCCCTTGACTTGACCAGTGAAGAAACTGCAGCCGCTGCCACTAATGTAGCAGTCGTTGTAGCAGCAGCTAACAATTCTGAGCTCCTCTTAAGGACAAAACGAGTCCTTTTCCTCCTGCTAGAAGGAGAAGAAGTGGTCTGCGTGACAGCAACAGTAACAGATGCGTAGCTGTAGTTGAAGAACGTGGAGGAGGTGAGATAACAAATTCAGGAATGAATGAAGGATCAGTGATCTCTTCAAGCTCTGCTTCACTTCGCTTTCTCTTTCTCTTCACCAATCTCGCTCCTACCCATACATCCTCATATTCATCTGGTGTGTCTTCTGAGTCTGAACTGTTAGCACCTTCATCTCTAGCCTCACCGCCTTCATCCCCTGATTCATCTGAATCATTTTTGTCTTCAGCAGATGTTGTGCGTGTCATCTCAAGTGGAGTAGATGCTGAGACTGTGGTAGTAGCCATAAAGTATAGATCCATCAAAGAATCTATATCAACATCCTCATACTCAGCCACAGATGCACTTACTCCAGCACCTGTGCTAACAACAATTGCACTAACCCCCGTCACTCCAACCTCAATAGTACTAACACTAGCAGTGGTAACAATGACATCAACAGTTGAACTAACACTAACACCACTAACACCAGCCCCTGTATCACCTTCACCACCATCTCCATCATCACCCTCATCACCAGGAACAACTATATCCTCCATGTCTGAATCCGAGTCATCGTGCCTCCATCTCCTACCAGCTGGAGCTATATAATCAAGCCTTAAAAGATGGCCAAACAAAGTACGCACTATAGGCTTCCTCTCCTTTCCTCTGTATGACATCACTCTGTTGAGAGTAATGTCATTCATATGCTCCAAGCGAATAATGTCAGCATTGATCTTCGGCAAATCTGGTAACTGAGCATCAATCAACTGCTGGAGGAACCGAGGATACATGAGAAACTTCTTATCTCCCTTGAGTGCCACATTCTCCTTCATGTGCGAAAAGATAATCTCTTAGAAATTGAAGGGCCTGTTCAGCACCAAGGCAACGAATGCACGCTGAACTGTCTCCCTCATATCATCAAAACCGCCTCTCCTAGATCCCAGGCAGTGAATGAGCATGTGTGCTAGATACTTGAATTGAGGCAACATGTATGCCTTGTTGAGAATCCCAGCTCCAAGATCACCTTCATACTTGCACCGCATGAAACAACCCCGAACTAAGTAGCGGTCAAGTAGAATCGGCTGATCTGGTGTATCCTGAAAGCAACATACCCTCCTGATATGCTCAGCAGATATAATCACATCATGCCCTAACACTTTGCCCCTGATGACTGGTGGCTCAGCCTCACTGTCAATGTCAGCAGATGTCCAGAAATCTTGATGATGAGACTGATAGGGCACATGCATAGTAGAAATAGCAGCGAAAATTCAGGAACGCCTAAAAAATGTAATGATCTCTGTGAAGTGTCGAGCATTCGGCGTAGTAATATCCAGGTGTGCACATATGTTGTTCTTTGTCACTGATTTGTATCCAGCCATACTGAAAAACAGAGAAATACACATATTTATACAAAGCAGTTAAACAGTAGATTCAAATCAGAACAAATAACACTTAGACAATTTGGCTGAATGTAATTGATTTGGTTGAATGTCTTATGGTCAAATGAGCAATCTGACCTAATGAGTCATTCTGTCGAATGAGTCATTCACCGAATGAGCTTCCATTCGCCGAATGAGCTTCATTTGCCGAATGAGCTTCATTCCCCAAATGGCGTCATTCGGCTGACAGTTAAAATTCCAACTCCAGTTGATAGATCTTCAAAGCAGTCCACAAAATTTACATTCCCACACTCATAAATGACCAACTAACAACACTAAAACTGTTTTAATGTGGTTTAGAGTTCATTTTGATCATCTAATCAAGGGCAATTTTTAGAAACCCTAAAACCCTAAATCATGAACTGATTACAGCGATTCCTCGGACAAAAATCAATGATATTGGATCCATGGGTACCTGAGATGATCAGAAGAAGAAATATTAGTATCTGGATCAAGAAAAATGATGAGAAATCGATGAACGAAGAGAGATGGTGTTTCGGGCGAATAAGGAACACACAGTGGTGTAGGACCTAGATCGAGTCTAGAAACAACTCAATCTGATAGATTACCTGCTCAACAGCCACTAGAATAGTGCGGAATCCTATTCTAGGGTTTTCCAATCGAGAGCAACAGCAAAAGTGGTGATCCAAAGATGAAAGATGGACGTTTGATTGTAAATAGATCACCACTAGCTATGATTCGAACTTGGACAGAAGAAGGACGCTCAAAAACCCTAAGGTTTGACACTGGAGTAAGCTGGGACGAATGAGGGCTCTTCTGAAGTTAGGGTTGAAATGATTTGAACTTGTATATATAGGCAGTCGACATTCGGCCGAATGAGAGGCCGAAGCAACTCATTCGGCGAATGGCATCTGTCGAATGATAATTCAGTCGAATGAGTCATTCGGCGAATGACTCATTCGCTGAAATGAGCCATACTCTGGTTTCATTCGCCGAATGACTTCATACGTTAGAGTCATTCGGCCGAATGAACCAGACTCATACTCAATTACATAATCAATCACATCAACCAATAACATAAACATATAACCAATATTAAACATTAAGAACAATGTAAAAAAAACATCTTCCACTAATAATTTCAACATTACTTGATTAGAGTTTACAAAACTGAACTAGGGACATTACATGTATCAACAAACTCCCCCTTGGACCTAGTTCAACTCTTGGAAGTGTCTTTCTTCAAATACTTAGCCGAGATCGCTTTCCAATCAGCTCCAGCGTGAACCTTTAAGCATATGCAGATTCGGATCACTCTCATAAACTGAAGTGCCTGTTCCATATCCTGTACGTCGAAGAAAATCTGGTGACGATACAGTGCTATAACATCTTTGTGGGACAAGTTAGTCAACCACATAGGATCAAAAATCCTACAGTCTCCCACTGTTTGTCTTTGCACAGAACTATCACAGCCTCACCAGTTCTCCCATCATAGTACCACCATCGGAAGCCCTCCATAAAGTCCTGTCGCATCTTCTGTAATGGAATCTTCTTCATGACTTTAGGAGGAAGCCACTTCAGGATGACTTTATGCTTGCGGGTATCTCCGTCAATTTCTGGCAAATAATAACGTTCCGGCTGTTGGGGCTGGAAGTTTACCCACCTTTTCCTGTACTCGTACTGTATCTGCCTAGAGAACCAGGCAGACATGCCAGAATCCTCACTGTACAGTAACTTCAGACGTGCTAGTTGATTTACTTCAAAGCCTGGCAGTGTCTTGAAGTCGTGAGGGTGCTTGAAGTAATCGATCCCCCTTTCTCTCTTCACAGCATAGCACCCGAGATCATGGAAGTATGCCCAGCTCAGGATTTGACCTCTAGCTTTGTAGCCTTTGGTTCTGTAAACTTTCTTGTGCGTTGCTGGCATCTTCTCGGTGCTTTGCTTCTTTAAGACCTCCCAATAGGTCTGCCATTCCTCTTTTCTTCTCTTTTGGTCATCTGCTTCGGCTTTGCTGGCTTCGACTTGTTCCTCTAAGTATCGGACCAGTAGATCTTCAGTCTCTTGATCAAACTGATCAGTAAATATCGGCAACTCAGCCTCAGCAGATGTATACTTTGGGTACTCTTCTTCTGTGATGTCTTCTAAGATAACTTCGTCAATGTCATCAAAGACTTCAGGCTCCGGTTCATCAACGATAGGAACGGAGGTATCATCAGTGATCACCTCGTCCGGATTAAGCCTGAACAGCTCAGCAATCTGCTCTCTGGATAGGCAGTGAATAATTTCCCCTTCCTCTTTGTCATAGCTGACCGAGTGCTGTATAATGCCCTGAGCGTCCAAGATCATAGTCAACGTCTCATCTAGCTGACGTCTCAAGGGCACAGCTTCTACTTCCTCGGCCGCTGTGGGTTCATCTGTCTGTGCAGGAAGAGATGGAGAAGAGGCTTTCTTCTTATCATTGGCTCTCTTGGATCGAATCTCTTATGAGGGAGGGGCCTGGTCATCATCGTCATCATCATCAGTACTCGATGAACCAGAAGACCCATTCCCAAATCCGTCCTTGGCCTCATCATCATGATCATCATCATCATCAGACTCATCGTCTTTGTCTGAGTCTTCATAGTCAACCTGTTCCTCATCAGACTCTTCTTCTTCGTCTTCGTCTACTTCTTTGTCTGAATCACCGGAAGGAGCAGCAGAGCCTTCAATTCTAGGAGTACTGTCCTTGAGACTGTCAATCTGATCTGCCATTCTGGCGTTCTCAGTCTCTAAGGACAGTATCCTTTCACTGAAGTCAGTGACTGTTAGGGCGAGCTGATGATGTTCGTCTATGTACTTTAGCAGCTGCTGCTCCTGTTGAGCAGTCCTGGCCCTCAAATCAGCCCTCTGGTCTGCTGCTTGAAGAAGCAGAGTATCCTGCTCTTCAACTCTCCTTGTGAGCTGAGCTATAACCAGCTCTTGCTCTTTATTCTTCCTTTCTTGCTCCATGCTCCTCTCCATCAACCTCAAGACCATACTGTTCAGTGTACTCAGCTGATCTACAACTGACACAGTAGGTATAGAAAGATCAGCACGTGAGATGGAGGGACCGGAGGATGCAGCAGTGTATACAGGAGCCAGGGACACAAAGGTGGTTAGAGGGGCAGCATCGGCATGAACGTGAATTACCCTTGACCTGGCCAGTGAAGAAACTGCAACAGCTGCTACTGATGTAACAGTAGTTGCAGCAGCTGTTGACAGTTCTGACCTCCTCAGGAAAGAGAACCTAGATCTCTTCCCTCTCCCTGCTCGGGAAGCAGTCGGCTGGGAGGTATTAGGAGATGTAACTGTGATAATAGGTGCAGAAGAACGAGGAGGAGGAGAGATATCAAACTCTGGAGTAAAGGAGGGATCAGTAATTTCCTCCATCTCTGCCTCACTCCTTTTCCTCTTCCTCAAAACCAGCCCACTTCCCACCATTACTCTCTCGTAGTCATCATCATGAGTGGCTTCAGACTCAGAACTGGGATCAACATCATCACCACCTTCACCATCACTAGAATCCTCGGACTCATCACCATCTCCTGAGGAATGTGGAACTGTAACATCTAGTGGAGTGGTCACTGAGCATGTAGTAGTAGACAAGAAATCTAAATCCATCAGTGAGTCGATGTTCACATCCTCCTCTGCAGCTACGGTGGTACTAACTCCTGCACCAACAGTCACAGCTGTTGTGCTAACATCAATCAGGCTCACACCAACCGAGCTATCAACCACCCCACCAGCTGCAACACCACTAACACCTGCACCATCTCCACCTAACACATCATCTCCATCATCACCCTCTCCCCCATCATCTGGAACAACAATGTCTTCAACGTCTGAGTCTGACTCATCGTGTCTCCATCTCCTACCAGCAGGAGCACGGTAGTCAGGCCTAGAAAGATGGCCAAACAAAGATCGAGAGGCTGGCTTCCTCTCCTTGCCTCGATATGACATCACCCTGTTGAGGGTTAAGTCATTCATATGTTCCAGCTTGATCACATCGGCACCAATCTTCGGCAGATCAGGTAACTGAGCATCTATGAGCTGCTGCAGAAACCTGGGATACATAAGGAACTTCTTGTCTCCCTTGAGAGTCACGTTCTCCTTCATGTGTGTAAAGACCATTTCTGAGAAGTTGAAAGGCCTGTTCAGCACAAGAGCCACGAAGGCACACTGGATCGTCTCTCTCATGTCACCAAAACCACCCCTCCGGGAACCAAGGCAGTGGATCAGCACGTGTGCCAGGTATTTGAACTGATGTGACATGAAAGCTTTGTTCAGAATACCGGCACCAAGGTCTCCCTCGTACTTGCACCGCATGAAGCAGCCCCTGACCAAGAAACGGTCTAAGAGATAGGGCTGATCAGGAGCATCTTGGAATCCACACACCCTCCTGATGTGCTCAGCAGAAATCACCACATCCCGACCAAAAACCTTGCCCCGAATAACTGTAGGCTCGGCTTCACAGTCAATATCAGCAGACTCCCAGAAGTCCTGCTGATGAGAGCGATAAGGAGTATGAACCGTAGAGATAGCAGTGAAGATCCTCGAACGCCTGAGAAATGTAATGATCTCAGTATAGTGCCTGGCGTTCGGGGTCTCGAGGTCCAGATGTGCACAGATGTTGTTCTTCGTAACTGATTTGAGTCCAGCCATTCTGAAAAACAAATTAAAACAAGTTAGAACCAGTCAGATATAACAACAAGATGAAATCAGATGAACTTCTGAAATTTAGATCTCAACAGTCTGATATGCCGAATGACAGATAATTCTGGCGAATGAGCACATTCGCCGAATGTCATTCGTCGAATGAGTTGCAAATAGCATTCATTCGCCGAATGAGACATTTGAATGAGAGTCATTCGTCGAATGAGTGTCATTCGCCGAATGAGTGTCATCGAATGAGACATTCGTCGAATGTGAGTAATTCGTCGAATGAGCTTCAACGAAAGAGAGTCATTCGTCGAATGAGTGTCATTCGCCGAATGAGACATTCGCCGAATGGCGTCATTCGCCGAATGAGACATTCGCCGAATGCCGTCATTCGGCTAAGATTTGAATTTTAAACCCTTGTTCATCCAAAAATCAAATCAGTCAATAAAATTTGCATACACACATTCAGAATCGACCGACTAACAAGTTTAAAACATGACTTTTTGGGTTTTAAGATCGTTTTGACAGTTTATTTCTTAGACGATTTCTAAAACCCTAGAAATTTAAAATCTGTTCAGTTCTTGATGATTTCACGGTTGGAAATCACTGAGATTTGTTTCCCCAGTACCTGAAATGATATGGAAACCGAAAGTTAGAAGCTGGGTCAAAGACAAGCACTAGAAATGATCGAACGAAGGAGAGAGAAGGTTCGGGCGAAAGAGGGCTGAGTGTTTCGGCGAAAGAGGTTTTTCAGATAAAAAGTGTCTCATTCGCCCGAAAGTCTTTATTTATAGCCTTGTCTCATTCGCCGAATGAGACAGGCGAAAGGTCGGATGACAGACACCCACATTCGCCGAATGACACTGTCGAATGAGACATTCGTCATCATTCATTCGCCGAATGAGAATGTCGAATGAGACAATCGACACAGCTCATTCGCCGAATGAGACTTACTTAGTCTAGTTCAGTTGGTCGAATGATTCATTCGCATAATGAATTCATTCGGCCGAATGTGTGAGTTTCACACTTCATTCGTGCGAATGGAAATGTTAGCATTCAAAAACACAAACTTTTTCAAGATTTTTCATTTATGAGCATCAAATTTTTGACAATTTATGAAGATATGTCTGGTTGATTCAGGATTCAAATGTGAAAGACATCTGAACCTACAAATGATCATCTAAACGAAAATTGAAAATAGAAAATCTTTTTGTATTTTTCTGAATCAAAGACTACAACTGTACAACTAACAATTAAAAAAAATAAGCACATGTTTTTGTGAGAATGGTCTACTAAACAAATAACACATAACTCTAATCATATCACATCAGCTTTATTGAATGTTTAACCTTAGACACATTGGTTTTATGATACGATTACTGATATGTTTGTCCAATTTTAAACCATACAATACATAACAACTAAACATACTTGATAATTACTCATGTTTTCTGATTGAGTTCCCCATTTCATTACACCATTAAAGATCAAAATCAGTTTATAACTCATTTATGCATATCTTAATACCAGTCATCATAAATTCAATAAGACTCAAACTTTATTATCTTTTTGTATTTTTCTTGTTCTATCCAAATGGATGGCTTCAGCTAGGTCCGTCCCAGCAATATGGCACATGTATGGAATCGAACTTAATTTGTTTAAGTTTTTCTTCAAGCTTAATACCAGCTTGTTTTTCTTTTTCTTCAAGCTTAATACCAGCTTGTTTTTCTTTTTCTTCAAGCTTAATACCAGCTTGTTTATTCTTTTTCTTCAAGCTTAATACCAGCTTGTTTATTTTCTTTTCTTTGAAACCTCATTTGATTCCATGATGACCGGTGTATGCTTGATTTGAGTCAAAAACTATTTCTTACTTAATTGGTTTTATGAAACAGTTCCCACAAATCAGACTTTCTAAGTTATCATAAGTTGTTTATCTATTTTGTAAAGTCGGCCTATCAGTACATCCCATCATAATTCTCTTGTGTTTTCATTTTACACATTCACTTCTGCTTTTTATGACATGATAGATTAATGCATTATCTTTTAAAGGACAACCATCTCAATTTTTAATTTTTCAGATGTTTTTGGTTTTTCAATTTTTTAAATGTTTTTGGTTTTTCAATTTTTTTCGAATATCTCCCCCTAAAAACCTAAAACAGAAAATCTTTTTGGGTTTTTGAAAAATAAAATAAACTATACAAGAGAGAATTGAAATGCGATAAGTAAATAAACAAAAACGAAAATTATCTAAGAAAAAGTTGATGATCATTTATTAGATTCAGATGCAGATTGGATTCCATCTTTTTGAAAAACACCATTAGCCGATAACAGATATAAAAATCTGGATTTATCAAACGCTTTTGTAAAAAGATCGGCTTTCTGGTGATCTGTGTGAATTTTAACAACATCGATTAATTTCTTTTCAAAACAATCACGTATGAAGTGATATTTAATGTCGATGTGTTTTGTTTTGGAATGCTGAACAGGATTTTTAGTGACAGCTATGGCGGCAGTATTATCAACATAGATAGGAGTGTTAGAAAAATGTAACCCATAGTCCCTGAGTTGCTGTTGTATCCAGATGATTTGAGAACAGCAACTAGCAGCAGCAATATATTCAGCTTCACAAGTTGAAGTAGACACCGACGTCTGCTTCTTGCACTGCCAGGTAACTAATCGGTTTCCAAAGAACTGACATCCTGCCGATGTTGACTTGAAATCTCTTTTGCATCCACCATAGTCTGAATCACTGTATGCAGTTAGCTCAAAGTTATCATCATTAGGGTACCATAGGCCAAGATTCGGTGTACCCTTCAGATAACGCATAATCCTTTTGACAGCAATCAGATGAGACACTCTTGGCTTTGATTGATATCTTGCACATAAGCATGTGGCGAACATGATGTCTGGCCGAGAAGCAATAAGATACATGAGAGACCCAATCATTCCTCGGTACAAAGTAGCATCAATTAACTCCCCCTTTTCATCTGGTGTAATCCCGTGATTGACAGCCAGTGGGGTACCAGCAGGCTTTGCATCAGACATACTGAACCGGCTCAGTATATCCCCAACATATTTGGTTTGATGAATGAAGATTCCTGCCTCAGACTGATCTACTTGTAATCCCAGAAAAAATTTCATTTCTCCCATTGAGCTCATCTCGAACTTCTCTTTCATAACCTTTTCAAACTCTTTGCACAGATCATCATTTGTAGAACCGAAGATGATGTCGTCCACATATACTTGCACCAAGAGTAAGTCTCCATCCTTTTCTCGTATAAACAGTGTACAGTCAATAACACCTCTTCTGAACCCGTTGTTCAGAAGGTGTGTGGACAATGTTTCATACCAGGCTCGCAGTGCTTGATGTAATCCATATAAGGCTTTGTCTAGTTTGTAGACTTGGTCTCTATGCAATGGATCCTCAAACCAGGGAGGTTGACTTACGTACACTGTTTCACTTATCACACCATGAAGAAAAGCACTTTTTACATCCATTTGATAGACTTTGAACTTTTTGAAGGATGCATAAGCCAAGAAGATACGAATGGCTTCAAGTCTAGCAACTGGTGCAAATACTTCATTGTAATCCAATCCCTTAATCTGTCTGAATCCTTGAACCACCAGACGTGCCTTGTTTCGCACTATGATCCCGTGATCTTCTTTCTTGCAACGAAGAACCCATCGAGTGCCAATGACTTTTGCACCTTTAGGTCTGTCAACCAATTGCCAGACACCTAACTTTTTGAATTGCAAAAGTTCTTCTTGCATTGCATCAACCCATGATTCTTCCTTGAGAGCTTCAGTGATAGTACGCGGTTCAACTTGAGAAATAAAGCAGGAATGAGCACAAAAGCTTACATCTGCAAAATCAAGAATGTCAGCAAGACCACCTGAAGAAATCTGACTTCGAGTCTTCACTCCATCCAAAGGACTCCCAATAATATTTTCTTGAGGATGAATACGATTAATTCTTCCAACAGGATGAGCTGGAACCTCAACCTCAGGATCTAAGTTATTCAGATTCAAATCCTCAAGACCAGGTACAAGATTATCAACAACTGGTTCAGGAGCAGCTGGAGAATTGTCATCTGTGTCTGAGCTGTCATCATTTATCTGTGTAGTAGGAACGGATGCAGATGAAGGTTGAAAAGTTTCATCAGGTGCATTCTGTGCATCATACAACATCTGAACAGCAACATCTTCATCTGAATACATGGCGGGCATATTGAATGAATCAAAAAGACTGGAATAATCAAACATCCAATCTGGCCCTTTTCCAGGTGGGGGCATAGAATATTTCTGAACATCAACATGGTACCACTCCTCCACATTATGAGTTGAAATGTTGTAAACTCGTTTATTTGGAGTGCTATACCCAAGAAAGTACCCTTCTTCCACCTTCTCATTGAACTTGCCCTGCTCATGTTTCTTCAGCATAGTGCATGGTGCACCAAACGGTTCAAGATACTTAAGATTTGGCTTTCTATTATGGAGCAGTTCAAAACAAGTCTTCCCATGTCTTTTTACAATTAGTACCCGGTTCAATGTATAGCAAGCATTTGCTACAGCTTCATTCCAGAATTGAACCGGCAGGGAAGAATCAGCAAGCATGGTTCTAGCAACCTCAATCAATGTCCTATTTTTGCGTTCAGCAACACCATTCATTTGAGGAACATATGGAGCACTAAATTGTTGCACAATTCCTCTTGCATTACAAAAGTTTTCCATGTTGTGATTTTTGAACTCCGTTCCATTATCAGTTCGAAACTGACGAATCTTGAGCTTATAAAGTGATTCAAGTTTGGTAACCAAAACTTGAATGCAATCAAACGTTTTTGATTTCTCCTTCAAAAAGAAAACCCAAGAGTATCTGGAATACTCATCAGTGATGACAAGACAGTATTGGTCGCCAGCTATACTCTTCCGATTCACTGGACCAAATAAATCCATGTGGAGAAGCTCAAGAGGAACATTGATTGAATGAATCTTTTTCAGCTTATGAGACTGCTTAGATTGCTTTCCCTTCTTGCAAGATACACAGATATCAGACAGCTTAAACACTACAAGAAATTGAGGGTTTACCTACACATAAATTACCCACATATATAATTGTGTAGTTAAATACCTACACATATTTATATTAGTGTAGGTAATAGTTGATATAATCTTTTCATAATGTCTAACACTTAATATGTGTTGTTAATGTGTTTCACCTACACTTAACATTGGTGGGAAAATTTCTCCCCAAAATTTACAAGCAATTAAATGATTAATTAGCAACACATTTGGTATTTTGTATGTTAAGTGTAGGTAAAGTATCTACACATACATAAAAAACTAAAATATGTGTGGGTAATTGATTATATTTTACCTACACATAATATTTGTAAATATATGTGTAGATAAGTTAAGTAAATAAATCTTATTTTATTTTTTAAAAATGACGTGGCAAAATATATATCTACACATATATAATAATGAACAATATGTGTAGATACTATATACATATTATATACACATACAAAATATGTTAAATAAATGTGTAGATAAAAATGACATGACATGGAAATAAGTATTTAAAAATAAAATTAAAACCAAATTGATACAAGTAAGTACTTACACATAATTTACATATGGAAATGTTACTTATACATGTTTGTATTGTGTAGGATTTTAGGGGTGTAAAAAAAACCCAAAAACTAAAAATCGTTTAAAACCATTAATCGAACCGTGTACATAACCGAAAAAAATCGAACCTAATTGTGAATTCAGTTTTCGTTTCATTTCTAACCGTATTCGAATTCTAAGTCGGTTTTCGATTCAGTTATCGGATTTGTTTTTTTTTTCTATTTCGGTTTGTTCGGTTTAAATATGACACTGAAAATAAAAACAACTCAAATTCGGGGTGTTTAGAATAACAGAAAATCATTTTAAATCGTTAACCAAACCGTACCCATAACCGAAAAAAACGAAACTAATTGGTAATATGTTTTTTGGTTTGGTTATGAACCGTAATCTGAATTACTAATTCGATTTCGGTTCGGTTCATATAATCTATATTTTTTGAAAACATCATGTTCGGTTATTCGGTTTAAACCGAATTAATATTTAAATAATATTAATTTTCACTCCTTAAAATCTAAATTCCTAAAAACTACTGCTGAACCCTAAATCCCAATTTTACCATCATCTCCCACACGTTAACACACTCCACCACTAGAACAAGCCCCATCGTCCTGCTACCGTGAATCATCAGGTGAAATTTTGATTCAACACTCTCGCGATTATATTGCTCAGATTAACGAATCGAACAACAATTTCACGAATCCAGGTAACAATTTTGATCCTTCGTTGTTTGTAGTAGTTTTGTGTCTACTGAAGCGTTCGAATATTGCCCTGTAATTCTCGAATTGGTTATTTTGATTTGTTATTTGATTATGGTGACTGAAATTTAGCCAATTTGAACACGAGATGTATATAGAGCATCACGATATCTTCTCTCAGCCATAGACCCACTCCATCACCACAAGCCTCCATCTAATTTTTCTCAAATTGTCTACGCACACTTATATGCAATTATCCAGATACGAATTGTTGTTTTTAGATGTTCTTGTAGTGAGTCTTGCTGTGTTTATTTCTTGAAAATAGAATTGTCAATTTCAGCTTAATTTTAACTTCTATTAAATGTCGTCGTCATCATCATCATCATCATCCTATAATGAAAGTAAGAAACTAGATCAAGATGAAGTGTCTTTGATGGTTGAGTTTGATGATCTAGGTAATGATGTATTGATAGTGTCAAAATCTCACTTGTATTACATGTGTAGATTAATTTATGCTTTCTTTTCGACATTAACCTTAAGATGATGTTTTACAAAATACTTACTTTAAGCAACTTCATTTGAGTGACTATCTAAACACCAAACAGAAATTATAGGATAGCATTATCATCATTGAGTTCATTCTTTGTCTTTGGATGGTTTGCCATACAATTCAGTTAAACTGATATTGATCAATGATTATCATGTAAGATGACATAAACAGTGAATAATCAGAAGATCCTAGTGAAGAAGAGTTTGGAAGAAGTGAAGAAAAGGCTTTTAGTAACAATTTTACAAAGGAAAAAATAGGTTATGTTGTTGTCACAATGTTGATGTTGTTGCTACTATTAATGCTACTAATGAATGGCGAAACTGGAAATTTGATCACCAAGTTGCTGAGCAGATCGGTTCAGAGACTGCAGGGCGAGAATTGTTTCAGGAACAAAAACAGAAGATTGCTGGGACTGCAGTACAGTTTCCAAAGGTTAACATGATAGCATATGCTGATGGTATTAATGCTAATGTTGTCAAAAATCAAGTTGATGTTATGGATCAGAAGGTTGGAGGAGCTAAACTGGAAGCTGTTGATAAGGATATGTAGGTTGAGTTGCAGTATACACATGCTGGTCCAAATTATGCGAAAGATACTAATGTTCAAGGGGTTGGACAGGTAGTTCAATAGGTGACATAAACCATTGAAGAAAATTCATGTGAAAGAAGTGCTGATGATTTAGTCATCATTTTGGACAGACCTCAAGTGAAGATTACAAGTTGAAGGCTTGCTCAAATTTTGTATTAGAGGGTAATTGTTGGAATTAATAATACACAAATGATCAAAGTTTTAGTGAAAAACTCTTAATGGGTCAAATGGGTCAAGTACAATATTAGTTTATGTTTTTATGGTTTTAGCAGTATATTTCTAGTTTGTTAAAGCCCAAACAAGTGTCTGTAAATATGTCGTATGCCTTCAGGGGCATTATGGTCAAGTGGTCAAATCAGTTGAATAACTGTCTACGTCGGTTACTTATATAAAAAACATAATTGTAGGATAAATATGTGTCATAAGTCTGTAAACATATATCCAACAATTCGTATGAAATAAGATTCAATTGTGTGATTATTTGTGTTTTACAATTGCCCTTTCAATTCAATCATGAAGAAAACATATACACCAAATTGGTGTGTAGAGAAAAATCAAAATAGCAACATACCTGGGCAAAATTAATATCAATTCTTTTACGATAGGCTAGCAAAACCAAGAAGATCCCTGGTCATTTGATGGTTGCTATTTATTAATAAATCCGTGATCATTTTATGGTTGCTACTATTCAATCAACTATTCTTTGTGGTTGGGCAGTTGTGAAAGAATATGAAATTTATTTAAAACATGCAATTATATAGTGGTTTTGGTGAGCTAGGGTGTAATACTTATAGAAAATAGTATCATTACATTACTTATATCAAGTTGATGCGTCTGTCGCATTCATGATATTGTAGAATATGGTCAGACTATAACCCTGGCTGCTTCACCACTCATTTCCAAACATTTATGATATCCTTGAGCATGATGAAGACGAAGTATTTATGAATGATATATTTCAAGAACATGAATCTAATGAGTTGCCACCTTTTCAACAACTGAAAAATTACGAGACACTTCTCTCATAGTTCGAAATGATGAACCAGAGTCACAGGGCCGGCTCAAGCTCTTTGGTGGCCTAAAGCGGATAATAAAAATGGGCCCTTAACCTAGATAATACAAAAACCATCCTTCATTATGTAATTGTTTATCTTTTGGTTGTTTATTATGTAATTGTTCATCATTTTGTTGTCAGTTATGTAATTGTTCATCATTTGGCCTAAAGCTAGACTTACTAGATGCCTAAATACTTAATGTCTACAAACAAGCAAACAATCACAATAACTAAATAAATAACTAAATAAGCCAGTAAGGCATTAGGCAGTAGCCATAGGTTAAGAAGTGAAGGGCTCACCAGCTAAAAGCCTAAAACATGAGACTGAGATAGTATGCAAATGCCTAAATAATAAACATCAACAAACAAGCAGACAATCACAATAACTGATTACGGATTACCAATTAAGCAACTAAGAAATAGGGAAATTAGGAATTTTGGCTACTATACAATAAGCAGTAGGGGTTCACCTCATAGCGTGAAACAATAAGACATATTCATGGACCTAAACTAGTAAGTAAACAACCAGTAAGGCAAGAAGTAGGATTAACACCCACGAGGCCACGACTGAGATTAAACTAAATCGGTCTTGAACGACTGAACGAAATCAGCCCGACGGTCCTGAACAAAAAACAAAATGGACTAAACCATTGAACCTGAAGGTTGAAGTAATGAACGATTAAACAAAATCAGTAGAAAACAATGATTGATCTTAGAGCAAAGAAGTGGTATCACTAACTTTTTTCTCGGTCGGCAGTTGTCGCTTCTTCTTTGCCAATCCTCATTCGTCGGTAGACGGTAGCCCTAGCTAGATTTTGAGAATCACCGCTTCATCTTCGAGAGTTCAAGAATCGTCGTTTCATCTTCATCAATCGCCGTTTCTTGAATACTCGGTCACCACCGCCCTAGCCCTCCCATGCCTGAATTAATCTATGAATACTATGCTAGGCTGGTAAATTTTTTATAAAAAAAGGGGCCCCATTATAGTGGAGGCCCAAAGCTATGGCTTATTTTTTTCCAAAGTGAGCCGGCCCTGCAGAGTCATTATCATATGAGGCAGTTCTAGCAATACGTAATGCAAATGTCCATGTGGATGACTTAATAGATATTGGCGACGGACATGATGATTTGGGTAGAATATTTTTGAATAACGAATATATACTTGATTCTGAGACTGATCATGATTCGACTGATCCGAATCATAATAGTGACGATGATGACTCATTTGCATGATTTTTTTGACATTTGTTGGTTAGTTTCGAGTACAATATTTTTGTTGTTAAATTTAGTATTCCTATTGACTTATAAAATGTTTACTTTTTTCTTTATATTTGCAAGTAACATAATGTACACTTGTTTCTGCTTATGTGTATTGTTGCAACAGATTCAATCCCTCAACTTTCAAGTCATGAACCACATCCAATGACTCCAATTTCTGGTACATTAATTTCTCCACATCTGGCTTTGAGACCTATGAACATACTGATAGGAATCATAATCATAATTAGAATTATATTAATATGTTAGTAATAGTTAGTAACAGTAGTTTCTAGATAAGGTTAGTTTAGTAATAGTTATGGGATTAATATGTTATAAATAGAGGGAAGGGTTTTGAGTGAAGGGTGTGAAGAAAATTAGTGAGACTGAGTATGGGCTCCTGCTTGTGCAGTGAGAAGGGTGTAACCCTGGGACATCATCTGATGTAATTCGTTTGTTCATCTTTAATTCAATTTCATCATTGTTCTTGATTTGTCTTTTGATTGATTATTTTACTTGATTGTGTTCATTGTGTTGATCGAAAACCTATCAATGGTCCGACCTGCCTCAGGCCTGCCGCCGATTTGTTTTTCACGAAACCAATTTCATCTCTGTTGATTCAAACGGCCGTCGACCTGCCTTCTACACTTTCAATTTCATCTATAATGGATCTAATTGTCACCGTCGCACACCAACTTCCGGCGATTACAGGCTTAATCAATTGATTTTCCGGATCGCATCTCATTCAACCGCCGATTTCAGATCAATCGTTTCAGCCAATTTCAGGTTCTGTCGTTTTAATTTCATCATCTTGTTTCCGATTTTGATTCACTTCGTATCCTCAAATTCATGATTTGAGTCAATTCGTGTTATCTCCTACTTTCAATTTCATCTCAATTTCGTCATTACTGGACTCAATCGCAGGCGTCGCTCATCAGTCCTTGTCGATTTCATCTCAATTTGTTGTCGGTTGATTTTTTTTTCCAGCTTTGCCGTCTAACAATTCGCTTATTTCAGGTTCTGTCGATTTGACTCTCAATTCCGATTTGATTTAACTCACGATTTCAATATCTCTCGATTCACGATTTCAATTTCAATTTCAATTTCCATATCAATTTCTATTGATTAAATTTCACTTTCTATTGATTACAATTTCAATTCTGATTGGACTCAATTTCATCGATTCTGTTGGATTCTACACAGTATCGTTCTATTTTACTCATCATTCACGTTTTCCTTATCAATCATGGTTCATCTAACCTCTCGATTAGATGCTCATGAACAACAGATCTTTCAACTTCAGAAGGAGGTGGCAGCAATCAAAACATCGCTCAAATTGTTACAAGAGGAGCGATCGGCTTCAATGGAATTTCGCATAACAGTACTTGATTGGATGAAGAAACAGGACAACCAATTTGTTGAGGATCAATGGGGATCATCTGACATTGTTTCGCCCGATTCCAAGACTTCTTCAGGCTCTGCATTCAACGGATTTGAACCTCCGAGAGACATTCCAAAGGTGCACCTTAACTTGGGTACACATTCTACTTCTGAAGCTTTGGCAACAGACATCGAAGAAAAGATGGTTCTCCCTAATCCCAGCAACAATCCTGTTTTTCGTTTTAGGGATTTTAATTCCCTGCCTTGTGAAGCTACTCACATTTGGGGCCAGGTTATTTCCAAACCGGGTGGGTCACCTCCATCCTATGACCGACAGTCCACACCTCTATCAAAGAAGCCATACTCGTTCTCTGCAAATCGATCAGGAGCTGCTTCTACTTTTGTGCCGGGAAATGTTTTGCATCATGATCGTGGAGTTCTATATCCTTTCCGTTTGAATTGGAAAGGACGTAAGAAGAAAAGAATTTGTTTGCATTGGGGAAACAGATACGGGCCAGCTCACAAATGTCCGGAAGGAAAGATAATAGGAGCAAAGCACGTCTTATAGTTAACTCCCAAGTCTTGAGGACAAGACTTTTAAATAAGGGGGGAGTAATGATAGGAATCATAATCATAATTAGAATTATATTAATATGTTAGTAATAGTTAGTAACAGTAGTTTCTAGATAAGGTTAGTTTAGTAATAGTTATGGGATTAATATGTTATAAATAGAGGGAAGGGTTTTGAGTGGAGGGTGTGAAGAAAATTAGTGAGACTGAGTATGGGCTCCTGCTTGTGCAGTGAGAAGGGTGTAACCATGGGACATCATCTGATGTAATTCGTTTGTTCATCTTTAATTCAATTTCATCATTGTTCTTGATTTGTCTTTTGATTGATTATTTTACTTGATTGTGTTCATTGTGTTGATCGAAAACCTATCACATACTGACTTTTTTAATAATTACGCATTGCTAAATATGTGCTTAATGTAATGATTTTATCACATTTTCATGATTTAAGCACACTACAGTTTTGAAGCATACCCATTTTAAAAATATGTTTCCATTTTGCCCAATGGCTTTCACTGCAAAAGCGAAGCCACCAATAGTGCCATCCATGTGTCGCAGGTGTGCCAAATGTGAGCCTCACCCATGCCACAACCAGGCCTCAGCCACAAGTAGCCAATGCCACTGCCAGTTACAGTAGCCCCCAACCCCATGATGGCCTTGGGAGGCACACAGCCACAGCGCCACAGGGGGCCCTCTGGCCAGTCACCAGGGTCACAACACCTGCCAAACAGCATGCTGCCTAGCCCCTCCGCCAGTCCCACCAGGCACTCGCACACGCCACAGCAGCTTCCCAGTTCCCACCATGCCACGCATGGCTTGTATGAGGCCCCCCTGTCATCCCCACAGACCTGCATATCAGCCCAACCGGGCATAATGTTGCAGCAGATCAGCCTCGCATGGCCTTTTTAGGTCCAGGTCCTATTTGTTTGCCTATTTGATGTTGCAGATATAGCACTCTGTGGTATAATTGAGGTTGCATCTATATTTATTTAGTTTTTTTTATGTTACATAATCACTAACCTATAAAGTAATTTTGATTAGCTCTATGTTTACCAACTTATGAGTGGCTGGATTTATCATGTACTTCTCCCAACCAATTTTTGATAGATTCTAAAAGAATGCAAGAAATATAACCACAGTCAACTCTTTAGGGTAATTTTAATACATAAAACTTGGTAATGGTTCAACAGGTTCGATTAGTGTAATAAAATGGTAGTCCACATAATGACATGACAATTTGATTATTTAAATGGTACACTAATTTCTGCTTATTTATGTTGCAACAGATCCAATCTCTCAACTCTCAAGCCATGAACAACATCAAATATTTTAAATTTAAGGTAGTACATAGTTTCTTTTTGTGTTACTGATATGTAATACACCAATCCTTCAATTTAGACCGGTTTATGTATGCAATTATAGTCTTTGATATTCACGCCTTTTATACTTCCAAAGAATATGTATGCAAAAGTTGATTGTTTTTTATTCATCATCTTTAGCTATAAAAGATGAGTCATCAGTGGGTGAAGAATGGGAATCGGGTTTCGACCGAGTATATGGATGGAGTAAAGGAATTTTTAAATGTTGCACAACATACATTGAACTCCAACGGGTTAACTTTATGCCCGTGTTCTAATTGTCTCAATTCGAGACTCCATAATATAGGTGTCATTGCTGCCCATTTGTTTAATGTAGGAATTGACAAGTCGTATACACGATGGGTGTACCACGGTGAGGATGAAATCAATGAAGAAGATATGGGTTGTGATGATTTCGTTGGTGAAGATTCTTCTGGCTTAAGAGCAGGATTAGAGGATGCAATTGGTCATCCATTATTTAATATTGGCAATGCGAGTGATCTAATTGGAAACCAAAAAGCTACCGAAAATACTCGTTATGAGAAGCTGCATGAAGCGCTAAATAATCCTTTGTATGAAGGATGCAATAATTCTTCGACCCTGGCGTTTGTTGTGAAGTTGATGAATTTGAAAGTGATGAACAAATGGACTGACAATTCTTTTGAGTTGTTGTTGAATTTGCTACATGAGGTACTTCCTGATGGTAATAATTGTCCAAAGAGCTATTACGATGTTAGAATGTTGCTTTGTGAAGATGATTTAGGTTACCAGCTTATTGACGTTTGCCAATATGATTGTGCTATTTTTTACGGGGACAACAAAGATGCCATAACATGTCCGGTATGTCAAAGTAGTCGTTATGTGCGCAATAAAATTGCTTATAAGAAGCTTCGATACTTTCCGATAGCACCTCGTTTGAAACGCCTATATGCGTCCCGCCACACAGCTAAAGATATGCGGTGGCATAAGGAGGTACGCAAGGATGAAGATGGAGCTCTACGTCACCCTGCTGATGGAAAGGCTTGGAAGCATTTTGATGACTTGTATCCTAGTTTTGCGAATGATGCTAGGAGTGTACGATTGGGGCTAGCTTCAGATGGGTTTAACCCTTTTGGAAATATGACGACAACATATAGTATGTGGCCGGTCATTTTGATGCCATATAACATGCCACCATGGTATACGATGCACAAGAGCAATTACCTTTTAAGTTTATTGATTCCCGGGCCAAAATCTCCTGGTAAAGACTTTGATGTCTTTTTAAGGCCGATTGTTGATAAACTTAAAGTTTTATGGCATGACGGGGTTGAAGCGTATGATGTATATTCAAAATCACATTTCACTCTTTATGCTGCAATACTATGGACGATCAGTGACTTCCCCGCCTATGCTTACTTGTCTGGGTGGAGCACTATGGGTAGATTGGCGTGCCCAATATGCCTAGAGGATACTCGTTCTAATCGAATTCGTGGTAAAATATGTTATACAGGGCATCGTTGTTTTTTAAGTAAAGCACACAGTTGGAGAAAAAGTTTACAGTTTGATGGAAAACAAGAGAAAAGGGAACGACCTCGTCAATTCACGGGTGATGATATTTTGCGGCAGTTGGCAGAAATTACCAGCTGCATTACTGGTAAAGCACCTGGTAATGAGGATAGGAAGCGTAAGCGAGGTATTGAGGAGTTAAATTGGTCAAAAAGGAGTATTTTGTTTGAACTTCCATACTGGTCTAAATTACTGATGCGTCATAATCTTGATGTGATGCATATAGAAAAAAACGTGTGTGATAATATAGTAGGGACATTGTTAAATGATCCCGTAAAATCGAAGGATACTACCAAAGCACGTTTAGACTTGGAGGATCTTAACATTCGTAAAGAACAATGGTTGAAACTGAGAAATGAAAAATTTGAGAAACCTCATGCTAATTTCACATTGAATAAAGATGAGTGTGTGAAGTTTTGCAAATTTATCAAGTCTGTTCGCCTACCAGATGGCTATGCATCCAACATTAGTCGATGTGTGACGGACCATAATACACTTGGAGGGATGAAAACACATGACTGTCATGTATTGATTCAGAAAATACTACCGGTAGCCATTCTCCCTTACTTGAATAAGGAAATACGTGCAACTTTGATCGAGTTTTGCCAATTCTTTCAAAAAAATATGCTCTAAAACGCTATATGTAAAAGAACTTGAGGAAATGAAGACAGGGATCGTCATTATATTATGTAAACTTGAGAAGATATTTCCTCCGGCATTTTTTACAATCATGGTTCACTTGTGTGTACATTTACCCGAAGAAGCGTTGTTAGGAGGACCGGTAAGTCAAAGGTGGATGTTTGGGATTGAACGTCGTATGGGTACATACAAAGGATATGTTCGTAACTTTGCACGTCCCGAGGGCTCTATTGCTGAAGCGTATGTTGTCGACGAGGCTATCACATTTTTATCTCGTTATGTCGATAATATCGAAACTAGGTTTAACCGTGTAGAACGCAATTGGGATGTACTTACCACTAAACATGGGATGGAGTTATTCAACAATAAAGTTCGAACACTAGGAGCATGGAAATTTGAACAAATAGGGGACTTTGTTGATGTGGTGCAATGGTACATCATCAATAATTGCAGAGATGAACTTGATGTTTATTTAAAGTGGGTTTATCATATTTACCTATACTCTTATTTTTTAATTATGATTTTATTTAAAAATAGCAACTCACATGTTCTTTAATTTAGGGAGCACAAAGAATCTTTATACTCGAGAAGTATAAGAGAAGCAAATTTAGATACTATACAGAAACAAGAATTTCCCTCTTGGTTCAAGAAAAAGGTAAATAAGTAAAGACATTACTTTTAGTAATAGATATTAAATATTGTTAACTAATTTTTCGTGTTTATAGATGGATCTGCTTAGAGTCAATGGTGATCCCCGTGCAACCGATGATTTGTATGCTTTGTCACAATATCCTGATGATCGCTATACTAGTTGGCAAAATTGCATCGTCCATGGTGTTCGATTCCGTTGCAAAGATCGTGATGACAAGTTCACTACACAATGTAGTGGAGTGTGTGCTGGGGATGAAGATGAAGCAATGATGTATTATGGTGTTTTATTGGAAGTTTTAGAGTTGGATTTCATACTTGGTAGAAAGGTATTCATGTTTCGTTGCAAGTGGTATAATACCGATCCGAAGGGAAAAAACGTGGTGGTTGATCACAAATTAACATCCATTGACATTACATCTAAGTGGTATGTACAAGAACCTTTTATTTTGGCTAATCAAGCTCAACAAGTATTTTATCTAAATGATATGGCTCGTGGAAAGAATTGGAGGGTGGTTCAAAAAGTAAACCATCGTAACATTTATGATTTGCTTGAGAATGATGAAGACGAGATATTTATGAATGATATATTTCAAGAAAATGAATCAAATGACTTGCCACCTTTTCAACCAGATGAAGAATTACCTGACACATCTCTCATAGTTCGAAATGATGTGGAACCAGAGTCGTTATCATATGAGGCAGTTCTAGCAATACGTAATGCAAATGCATCCGTGCATGACTTAATAGATACTGATGACGAACATGATGATTTGGGTAGAATTTTTTTGAATAACGAATCTATACTCGATTCTGAGACCGATCATGATTCGACTGATCCGGATCATAATAGTGACGATGACGACTCTTTTGCATGATGTTCTTGACAAGTTATGGTTAGTCTTGAGTACAATCTTTTTATTGTCAGTTTTAGTATCCTTATTTAATTGGTACACTAATTTCTACTTATGTATGTTGTGGCAACAGATCCAATCCCCCTCAACTTTGAAGCTATGAACTACATTGAATCTTCCCAATTTTAGGTACATAGTTTTTTTTTGTGTTACTGATATTTTTTTGTGTTACTGATATGCAATACGCCAAATATGCAATGGTATTATTTTTTATTTTTGGAGTTCATCATGAGGAATGCATAACTGATTTTATATTATTTAACTGATTTTTGTTTAATTTATCTGATCACAGCTTGCTATCTGGATGATATCATATACCACGAAGGATGAAAATTTCATTGAAAAAAGTTGTGAGATAAAAAATTCCAGGTACAGTAAACATTATTTGCTAATCTTGATGCAGTTGGGAGTGAGTATGAATTGCTATATTGCTGCTATGTATTCCTCATGGTCCAGCAACAACCTGCTCATCGGACCTGTAGCAGTGAACTTCTCGAGACAGCAGCAGTAAACTGCTTGGACCAGCAGTAGTGAAATGTTTGGAACTGCAGTTATCTGCACAGCCACTCAGGACAACATTGATCCGACCAGCAGTAGTGAACTGCTCCCCTGAGCTGCTTAGGACAAGTGATCTGCTCATTCCATTAATTTGTAATGTTAATTTTTAACTTCTTTTGTTTTGCAAATTTGCAGGAATGATGTTCATCGTGAATTATGAGCGAATCCACGTATCAGAGTAGTATGAAGGTGGTGACAAGTTATTACATTGTTTGTGTTAAAGAGTGTAGCATTTGACTCCAAAAATCAAACATGTGATAGTTCAACTTTTTTTTTTTGTTTTTTTTCCTTTTTTATGGCTAGTCTCCTCAATGACCTACATTTATTTTGCATATAATATATCATTAATCTTTTTAATAAAACTATAAGAAATTTATGTGAAATCAGAGTTTGATTATTGCTTATGTACGTGTTGTTTTTTTTACTTGCTGATGTATCCAAATGCAATTCTGAAAATAGAGATTACATCATGGGATTATGTCATCAATTGATCTGTGACTGTATTATTCATATTATGCACAAAAGGGCATATTGATCAGACTTGGTTTTATGGTCAATCTGTTTTATGGCACAATAGTGTCATGTTGCTTTCAGTTTTTTTATAAATATTTATGATTAAATTAATTCTTTTTAAGTTCTTATATTGTAACGTGCATTACATAAAAATGTTTTACATTTGTGTTTCAATTGTCACGTCATAACATGTGGGCTCTAGTCGTATCACTCTATGGCAGCGTGTGAGTAACTATTCTCGTTTGATATGAATCCTAGACAAATTACGGTTTCATCACAAATACAAAACTATGCTTGAAAAGTATAACTTAAATAAAATCTATACAAATTTAGAATTTTTTTCTATAATTAAGTATGTATACATATAAAATAGAATTTGAAGGTGATGCTATTACAAACTTAATTTTACAATGCGCAGCTACAGATAGGTGGGCCTTGGCTTCCTTGATCATGGTGCAAGGACATAAGCCCTTGTCATTGTGGCTTCTCATACCACATGCCCCCTATGTATACATTTTTTACAAATAGTATAGTGACACCATTAGACATAATGGATTTTTCATGGCTCCTTAGTCATCATGCGAGTTGGAAAGCCAAGGGTGCTGCCTTGGCCGATGAGAATCATAGGGAAAGGCTCCGGTGGCATGCCAATGCCCATGTTTTCAAGCCAAATCACAAGTTGGCTCGTGACAAAGAGCAATGACATTGATAGACCCTGAATGTTAACTTCATCTATAATTTTCACTAATCGATGAATGTTCACTTAGTAATTATGGTAAACTTGTTTTTAAAATACAGATCTAAAGAAAGTATGTTTTTTTTAAATAAAGGTTATATATACCTTGTATGAAACTCAATTAAAATATGATTGACCTCGACTAATAAATAAGGACGTTGTGTTAACCTAGAACAAAGTTTCTGTTTTTGTTACTTATATACCATTATATTGACTTGAACAACCCTTCATTTTAATGCACTGCATCACCACCTTCCTACCCTTGTTTTGTTGTATTAATGATGACTTTATTTGAAGTTCAGGGGTCGTTTTGTTTAACTGGAATTTATATATTGTTTAATTTAGTTTGCTTGGATGGAATCAATTAGGTAGAAATTAACCAAGTAATAGTTTGCTTGAAATTCCTAAACATGAGTAATTAAGTTATATCATGTTTGAATTCCCTAAAATTACCCTTTTGGTCATTTGGATGTATTTTTTGTACACTGAAAATAGAACTTATGACCAATGGCGATCCATGAAATTTTTTCTGTGGATTCACTTTTTTTTGAGCGCTTTATTTAGATTGAATCGAAACAAAAATTTCGATCAGACTTGACGGTTCTAGCCATTCAATGTTCATGATGTAATAACAGTGCGATATGCTAAGTAAATAATTTAAAAAAAACATCGTCGTTAAAGAGTTCATAGGTGCATAATGCACGCTCCTTATTATAAGGAGCCAACTCTAACAGAAACTTGTTCTCCAAGTCCATGAATTCAGTCCCTTTAATCTTGGTCTTCTTCCCACATCATTCGGTCAACCAAGACTAGTTCTCCTACCGTATAATCGAACCCATATCCAAAAACCCGTGACCAATCACCAACTCGAACCAAACCATTAACCCAATCAAGATTAACCTAACAATTTATATTTTTGTTTGATTTTTAGTTTATTTAGATAGAATCAAGTTGGTTGACTTTAATCAAGTAGTATTTTGTTTAAATATCCTAAAAATAAGTAGTTTAATCATAGTATGGTTTGTCTTTTGTTTAGTTTAATTAGGGAGCCTGGGTAAAGGTTAATGACATATTTTTCAACATAATTTCTGGTTTTTAAAGACAAACAAAAAGTCATAAACATACAATACTAAACGTGAATACGATCATTATGCCTCTACCAACAATTTGATGCGTATAACCTTACGAATGTAACACTTAGTCAAATGAATGTAATAAAAATGACACTTCACGTAACATGTTTATTTATGTAATACAAAAGGATTACACATGATGAGAAGATTATTTGTTTATTTATGTGTTACTCTAATTTATGCTTATGTATATTGATGTTTCAACAGATCCAATCCATGAACTCTCAAGCAACGAACCACAACGAAGCTTTCCCATTTCAGGTACATAGCCTTTTTTTATATTACTAACTGTAATGACTGCAACAACCTCTTCATTTTATTGCACTGCATCACCATCTTCCTAGTCTTGTTTGGTTGGATTAATTTTGATTTTATTTTAAGTTAAGGGCTGGTTTGTTTATTTGGAATTTATATTTTGTTTTATATAGTTTATTTGGATAGAATCAAATTGGTTGACGTTAATCAAGTAGCATTTTGTTTGAATAACTTAAAAATAAGTAAGTTAGTCATAGTATGGTTTGTCACTTTGTATTGGGGAACCTGGGTTAAGGTTTAGTTACATATTTTTCATTATATTTTTTGGTTAAAAGTCAAGTAAAAGGTCATAAACATGTAATGCCAACTCTGAATATGATCATTATGCCCCTACCAACATTTTTACACAATTAAGTGACCAATTTGAATAATTGGAAGCATCTGGTAGGAATATGGTCTTCATGTTTCCACTTGAATCATTAATAAAATCTGCATTTAAATAAACATTTTTTTACACTAAAATCCATATTTTCTTTAACTTTTAAATCAGGCTTATCATCTATTTTTTACCATATACATCTATAGATACATCAATGTTGGCTGGTTTAAATTTTTTCTTGTAAATGTAAATGTTGTTATACTTGTTTGTTGAGGCAGATTGTGAAACCGAGCATGAAATTGACAATGATATAATAAGAAAAAAACGGGGCATTACATGCGGAAAGGGAGCTCGAAAAATAATGAAAACATCTAAGATGAGACTGCCACTAGAGTTTGATTTTCAAACGAGGAGAGTGATATCTGAAACGGATTCGGCTTTCATGCACGAATGTGGCTACATCGTGCGAAACAATTGTAGCTTTCAATTTAAAGATTGGAGGCTTGTACCAAATGAAGTTAGGCTGCCACTACGCCACAAGCTAACCGTAGGTTTCTTTTTAAATTCTAATAGGACTTTTACATATATATTTACTAACAAGTTATATGTATTTATTGTACTTGTTGCTTGTAGACACTTTTTGACATTGATGTTGAAAATTCAAACATATGCAAAGTCGTTGATAGCTACATGGCTAGGGCATGGCGGGCTCATCGAGCTAAGCTACGTGCTCATTTCAAGGAGAATGGAGGATCAAAAGATCTAACAAAGATAAAGGCGTCACCCCCTTACAATATTAGCAAAGAAGACTGGGAATATCTATGCGATATGTGGTGTGATGCAAAATTCTTGGTAAAGTTTCAACAATATTTTGACTATTATCTTATTAAACATTATTGTATTTGGTCTAATTTTTTATGTTTGATTTTATTTTATGTCCCTAAAGGAAACTGCAAAAAAGAAGGTCGAGGCTCGTCAAAACCGCAAAACGGAAAGCAGAAATGGTTCTAAGAGCACAATACGTTATCACCTCGAGCACGGGCATGACTTGTATTCTTCATCCGGTCAAATCGACACATGGCGGCTTACACATTGGGAAGAAAAAAAAGGCTGGATATCTAAAGATGCTGCTGCAGCATATGTAAGTTTACATGCTCATTGCTACCGCTAATTTATACTTATTAATTACTATATATTTCTGTTTTTTGGTTGGATTTAAACATTCGCTATTAACCCATGACCAAAACCCATCCTTTAATTTAAATAGTATATGTAGTCTCCTTATTAATTTCAACAATCCTTCGTTCCTTAGCAACAGTGTGACCCAACCTTTGCACCTTGCTAATCTCGCCTCAAACCTACATTACAATATAGCTCCACTGCACAAGTCACTAGCCTATGCAGGTCCCCCATATGCAGGCTTGTAAGAAAACACAGCCAAGATCTTAGGCCAGATTCCATTGCCCCTAGTCCATGTGCTTTTGTTTAACCATTCTCTATTTTGTAGATGATTGAAGCTCATCTTTAGATCATTTATGTACTTAGTATGCCTAACAAAAATCTGTGACCAGCATTTTTAGCATCATGAACTCGGAGAAAATCTCATATCTAATCAATGAAGTCCCTGCAACCTATATACATACTAGATGCAACCTATTGATTAACTAGTAAATCATACAAAGCAATCAGGTCCCCATATGCAGGCTCGTAAGAATACGCCACCAGGATCTTAAGTCAAATTCCACTGCCCCTATTCAACCTGTAGTTGCTTCTTGAAGCTCAACTTTAGATCATGCTTTTCTTTTAATATGATTTTCCTTCATCTTGTGTCATAATTTCAACCTTCATAATGCAATCCCATTTGAGTATATTATCAGCAACTTTGCTGGTATACAACACCTCATTTATAATAATACAATCACCTTGGCTACTATGATAGTTTTGGTTCGTTTATATTCTTTTATTATTAACATAAAAAGGGGTACATTTATTTGTATGTTTCGTAGTGTAATTCATAACTCAAACATTGTCATAGGGTATACTAATGAGGCTAATGCCTGTAATGCTGAAATTTGCTTTCTTAATTGATCTATAATTGCATAACCTGTTTGTATGGAAGCATTATAGCAATTTATAAGTTTGCTAAAAGAGTTATTTATTTTTAACATTGTTTTTTATAACAGGAAGATATGATAAAGTTGAGAAAGCAACATTCTGTGGAATCAATGAGCGACAAGTTAATTCTTGAGAAAGTACTTGGACGAAGCTCTGTTCGTTTGCATGGTTGGGGACGTGATCCAACTATTGGTAGTAACACCACGGGTGCTAATCAGAAATTAAATCAAGTGACTTACAATGAACTTGTGGATGAGGTTGAAACACTAAAGGAAACATGTGCAATAATGCAACAAATACTAATTGAAAAGAATCTCATGTCACCGTTACCAGGACCATCTCAAGATGATACTTCGGAGAGTGATGAAAATGTTGATGAGTAAGCTAGTTTTAGTGTTATCAACCCGTAGTGATATCGAATAACTTTTGTTTTGTTAGTTTGATTATTTCTTTTGTATAGCCCGTACTTTCTTTTGGGTTTGAATGGTGACGTTAAATATTTCAATTAAGTTTGGTTGTTTTGATCAAATATGTATCTATTTGCATTTGCATATATTGTATTTATTGGCATGCATTTGAAGGTTATTACCTGCACATATTGTGTTTAATCTCTACACATAAATTTATGTTTACCAACACATTTATATTTTTTTCTACACATATTGAACTCAATACCTACACATATTATTATTTTACCAACACATAATGTTGCTTTACCTACACATATATTTATGACACGTGTCATGAAAACATTATATGAAAATGCCACGTCATCACTTATGTCCACGTAAGCTGCCACGTAAGCTGCCACATAAGCTGCCACGTAAGCTGCCATGTAAGCAAATCAATATACTTTTAACAACACATGTTTATTAGTTTTAGCTACACATATATGTGTAGGCACATCATGATATATACCTACACATGGGTGATGTGTAGGTAATGATCTATCTCTACATTCCTGAGGCAACACATAATGACACTTAATTTATGCGTAGGTAAATACAATTATTAACACATAGTAGGCTATTACCCACACATAATATGTGTGGGTAAAGACCCATTTTTCTTGTAGTGAAAATTCTTCAAGTTAACTCCCTCAACCAGACTATTATGAACCAAATGATTCATTTTGCGTAAACTCAAATGACCCATCCTCTTATGCCAAAGGACTGAATCTTTTTCAGTTGCCTTTGTCATAAAACATGAAGCTGTGGAGGATGTAGTTGAAGCTGTGGCCATATTGAGAACGTACAAATCTTGCTTTCTTGGAGCAGACATCAAAATCCAATCTTCTGGGATCTTAACACCTTGCTTGAGAATGTAACATTTTGACTCATCAAATAAGACCTTGTACTCTTTGTCACAAATCTGAGAGACTGACAGGAGGTTGTTTTCCAGCTGTTTAACATATCTGACATTATCAAATGAAACTTGTCCATTTGTCAGAATTCCCTCTCCTGTAATAAAACCGCCTTTGTCACCGGCAAAAGCAACATATCCACCTCGAACTGCATTCACATTGGTGAGCAGAGAAATATCACTAGTCATGTGTCTGGAAGCCCCACTATCAACGATCCAGTTGTTGTTAACTCCAGCTTTTGGGGCAACCTGCACAATAAAGAGACAATTAGTTCACTTTGGGAACCCAAGCCTTTACAGTCTTGGGTTGACCCATAGAGTCTCGGATCCAAACATCAATCCATTTTCCATCAGGAAGAGATTTATCTGAAATAAGTGGAATAGAATGCTCAGATGATTTAACTTTACAAATTGCGTTTTTATCAAAAGAGGTTTTCAGATAAATGGATGATGATTTTGCTTGGTTAACTTTAAGCACACTTGGAACATTCAATGTTTCCAGTTTTCCTTTACCCTTGTCTAAAGTTTTAATCAGAACTGGTTGTTTGGCCTTTGTTTGAACAGGCTTAAGAACAGATGTTACCGGTTTTGGTAAAGCAGAATTTAATTTTCTGAAAGAAACAACCTTTGGCCTGATCAAATGAGGACAAAATCTCACAATGTGTCCAGACTCACCACATTCAAAACAGACTTTGTCACCTTTTTTATGAAAATGTTTTAAATCAGAAAATGGTTTTCTATTTGATTTAAAAGCATTTGTTTTCTGACTATCTAGATCAAAGCCCAAACCCTTTGTCCCTTTGTTACCAACAAAAGCTGATTTGGTAACACACTTAGCTTCATATTCTTGTGAAGCTTTAACAAAGCTCAATTCTTTGTAAATCTTTGAGTTGCAGATTGGGTCACCTTTCATGACAACAGGAGTTTGATTCCGAGGAGTACTATACTTAGGTGAATAATCTGATTCATCCTCGGAATCTGAGACCCAATCTTCAACAACTCCATCCACCCGAGATCCCTCAGTCTTTGATGAAATCTGATTTGTACTCAGATCAAATGGATCTATTACTAACGGAGTAGTAACTTGAAAATCCTTAACATCTTTGTCATTTGGTGTATTGACAAAGGTGTTGAAAATAGGTGGGGGACAATTTTGATAGTTAACCTTTTCCTTCCCATGATGATCAGTACCCCTACTGATCATGTGCTCAATAATATAAGATGAGCTTTCATAGCTCTTGAGCTTCTGACCCAAAGTCTCATAGTCACACTCGACTATGGCTAACTTTTTCTTAATCTCATTAATGGTATTGAGATAAGAAGTGATAGCATCTTGCTTATTCAGCACTGCAATCTCGGCTTCATGCAATTGTCTGTTTAAAAGATCAATTTTAGCTTGAAAATCTTTTTCATTAGATTTTAAAATTTTGTTAGCTTCAATGCATAAGTCGAGATCGTTCATCAAAGCACTGTTATGTGTCTGATAAGCAAGGACCTTACTTCTAAGATCAACACAATTAAAACACTCTAAATGTGAAGATGAACAATCAGTGTATACCTGCTCTGACTCTGATGAAGCAGAAGAGTTTACCATCAAAGCAAAGTGAGTAGAGGAGTCATCAGCTTCAGCATCAGAATCTTGAGTGTCTGAATCTGTCATGCTATCTGATTCTGAATTTGAGACTTTATCATCATTCACCATTGAGTCTTCCCGAATGCTTTCCTTACTTTGATCTTCAGATTGTTGAATCTCAGCAATACAAGCTTTATCTTGTTCTTCTTTATCAGCATTGAATCTGAAATCCCAATTCACCCCTTCATCCTGTTGAACCATTAAAGCTTTACTTGCAGAGGATGAAGATCCAGCTTGAGAAGGAGAATCAATGGGAACTAATCTCCTTTCTGGATTGGCAGTGGAGGATTTCTGATGCTGGAATGGATTCTTGTTGCCTGCTTTCTTCGGCTGTTTGCACTGCCTGGCAAAATGACCCTTCTCTCCACAATTGTAGCATGTCACCGATGCCATATCAAATCCAAACTTAGACTCCTTGTTTAAATTGATATCCTTCCCAGTCCTCTTGACAAACTCCTTAGCTCTCCTAACCGCACTTGCCAACGCCCACATAATGTCAATTCGTTCCATGTCATCAGGATCTATCTGAGAATAGTCATCATTGGTCAAATAAGGATTACCGATGTGACCAGCAACTAATCCATCATATGAGCTAACCAATGTAGACAAAAGACCCATATGCTCTTTTGCAATCTCCACGGTGACCTTGTCAAAGTTGTCTGTCTTCAGGCTGGTAGTAGGCTGATGATGTTCTGTTTGTGAACTGGTTGAGGATGATTGACTGAAATGAATCTGAGCAGTAGATGGAGCCTCAGATGTCTTAGAAACAAAAGCAGTCTTTAGAGGAGCATGAGTATTGGATTTATCTACTGTGGGAGTGGAATAGTATAAGGAGGGGTCCTGAACTTGAACAACTCTCTTGGCTTTCCATTTGTTTTCTATCTCCTGCTCTTTCAGCTTCTGGATAAAATCATTGATATCCATGTGTGCCAACATCTGGTTCTGCTTGAGTACCATCAAGAATGACTCCCACTTTGGAGGTAAAGCATCTGCCAAACACTGGATCTTTTCCTGAGTTGTTGTCTTGACTTCATGATTGAATAACTCACTCAAAAGATGATAAAATCTAGCAATCAGCTCATCCAATGACTCATTTCCCACATACATGAAGCTATTGAATTCCTTTCTTAGTGCCTTTGACTTGATACTCTTCAAAGCATCATTACCCTCATATCTTTGTTGCAGTGCATCCCACAGTAGCTTAGCAGAAGTGAATTGTCTAAACTGATGGAAAATATCAGTAGCAATGGACTGTGACAAAATAGCATAAGCTTTCTTCTCATAATCATACAGCTTCCTTTGAGGCTCAGTCATCCGTGTGACTAGCATAGGAGTTCCATCTTCATTAAGAGGCCTCAGATATCCTCCTTCAATCATCATCCATAGATTTGTATCCACCCCATTAATGTGAATCTCAAATCGATACTTCCAGTGAGGATAATCGTCTAAGGTTAGTAACTTGGGAGGTTTATTGGAGTTCCCCGTCTCATTCTCTGTCAACAACAAAGTCTGTATGCGATGGTTCTGATTTGCCATCAGTGCCAAATCCTCCATAGAATCAATAGAGACAAAAACTCAACACTTAGAAAAATTCTGGACTGACGGCCGAATGAAAATGAATGTGGCGAATGTCGGGGGCCGAAAGTGCACTAACTGGCGAATGAGAGGTCGAATGAACCTATTCGCCGAATGTCTTAACCTAAGAAGTCTTTCGCCGAATGAAGGATCGAATGTGGGCTATTCGCCAAATGAACAACCGAATGAGAGCTATTCGGCGAATGAGAGGTCGAATGAAGCTATTCGCCGAATGAAGGCTTATTCGGCTGAAACTATTCGGCCGCCAAGCTCATTCGCCCGATTTGAGGGTTTTTGCAACCAAAATCATGATATCTCAATATTTAGACCAGATCTAAGTACCAAATTTGGTACAGAACTCCATTAGATGATAGGAAACAAATTGGGATAAACGTTTAGTTGAAAACACCACAAAAATCCACAAAAAGGCAATGAAACAATAACTTTTCGCACAAGGGTTTAGGGTTTTGACAGGTTTCGAACAAGCAACACCAGAGGAGATGATTTTGATCGGAAATTGAGCAGAATCAAGAGCCAATGCTCTGATACCACTTTGTAGGACCTAGATCGAGTCTAGAAACAACTCAATCTGATAGATTACCTGCTCAACAGCCACTAGAATAGTGCGGAATCCTATTCTAGGGTTTTCCAATCGAGAACAACAGCAAAAGTGGTGATCCAAAGATGAAAGATGGACGTTTGATTGTAAATAGATCACCACTAGCTATGATTCGAACTTGGACAGAAGAAGGACGCTCAAAAACCCTAAGGTTTGACACTGGAGTGAGCTGGGACGAATGAGGGCTCTTCTGAAGTTAGGGTTGAAATGATTTGAACTTGTATATATAGGCAGTCGACATTCGGCCGAATGAGAGGCCGAAGCAACTCATTCGGCGAATGGCATCTGTCGAATGATAATTCAGTCGAATGAGTCATTCGGCGAATGACTCATTCGCTGAAATGAGCCATACTCTGGTTTCATTCGCCGAATGACTTCATACGTTAGAGTCATTCGGCCGAATGAACCAGACTCATACTCAATTACATAATCAATCACATCAACCAATAACATAAACATATAACCAATATTAAACATTAAGAACAATGTAAAAAAAAACATCTTCCATTAATAATTTCAACATTACTTGATTAGAGTTTACAAAACTGAACTAGGGACATTACATGTATCAACAAGTGGTGAGAGAATGAATAGTGGAGAATGAGGGTAGTTCGGCCGAATTAACTATTTAAATAGTACTTGTCATTCGCTGAATGACTCCAGGGAATGCGTTGTTTCTCCCCAAACTCATTCGATGAATGAGATCCATTCTCAATGTTCATTCGCCGAATGAGATCCATTCTCAATAAGTCATTCACCGAATGAGATCCATTTTCAATGTTCATTCGCCGAATGCGATCCATTCTCAATGAGTCATTCGGCCTGTTCATTCGTACGAATAAGACCTTGCACTCACAAACACAACTTGATTTCAAAATTTAACATTACGATATGCTAAATGGGTGCCATTATGAAGATAAGTCTGGTTGGTTAAGGATTCAGATATGACAGACATCCAAACTTACAAATGATCATCTTAAAACAAATTTTGAAAATAGAAACTCTTTTTGTATTTTCTGAAACAAAGTACAACTGTACAACTAGCAACCAATAACAAAGAAACACATATTTTTGTGAGAAGTCTATTGAGAAAATAACACACACACCTAATCACATCAAATCAGCATCACTGAATGTTCCACTTCAAACACCTTTGTTTTATGATATGATTACTGATATATTTGTCCATTTTAAGCTTTTAAATACAAAACTTTTAAACTAATTTGATGATTACTCATGTTTTCTGACTGAGTTACCCATTTTACTTTAACCAGAAAAGATCAAAAGCAGTTTATAACTCATCTCTGCATAACTTAGAACCTATCATCATAAATTCTATAAAGTTCCAATTTATTTTCTTTTTGTATTTTTCTCTTGTCTCTCATGTTCAACACATTCTCATGGACGGCTTCAACTAGGTCTTTACAAAGCAGTATGGCACGTATACAGACCTGTGTTGACACGATTGACTTGTTCTATCCAAATGGACGGCTTCAGCTAGGTCTTTACAAAGCAATATGGCACGTGTATGGAATCGAACTTATTTTATTTTTGTATTTTTACAAGCTTAATACCAGCTTGATTTTATTTTATTTTCTTATGATTCAATCATTCTCATCTTAATGGACGGCTTCAGCTAGGTCTTTACAAAGCAATATGGCACGTGTACAGATTTGAATTCATGAATCATTGGAAACCTTATTAGATCCTATGATGACAGGTGTATGCCTGATTTGAGTCAAAAACTATTTCTCACTTCGCTGGTTTTCTAAAACGAATCCCACGAATCAGACTTTCTAAGTCATCACAAATTGTTTATACATTTTGTAAAGTCAGCCTATCAGTACATCTATTCACAATTCTCATGTGTTTTCAGCTTACACATTCACCTCAGCTTTTAAAACATAATAGGCTATCACATTACATTCTCAAAGAAGACTTTCTCATTTTTATGATTTTTAATTGTTTTTGCATTTTTTCAAATTTTTAAATGTTTTTGGTTTTTCAAATAACATACTTTTTCTCCCCCTAAAAACCTAAAACAGAAAATCTTTTTGAGTTTTTGATTAAAGAAATGAAATAACAGAAAAACTTAACAATGAAAAAAAATAAAACAAAATGAAACTAACTAATAAAATCGGTGATCATTTGTTAGATATAGATGAAGGAAGAACTTCATCCTTTTGAAAAACACCATTACCGATAACAGATATAAAAATCTAGGTTTATAAAATGCTTTTGTAAAAAGATCGGCTTTCTGGTGATCGGTGTGAATTTTAACAACATCGATAAGTTTCTTTTCAAAACAATCACGTATGAAGTGATATTTGATATCGATGTGTTTGGTTTTCTAGTGCTGGACCGGATTCTTAGTGACAGCTATGGCGACAGTATTATCAACATAGATAGGAGTGTTAGAAAAATGTAACCCATAGTCCCTGAGTTGCTGTTGTATCCAGATGATTTGTGAACAACAACTAACAGCAGCAATGTATTCAGCTTCACACGTTGAAGTAGACATCGACGTCTGCTTCTTGCACTGCCAGGTAACTAATCTGGTTCCAAAGAACTGACATCCCGCAGACATTGACTTGAAATCACCATAGTCTGAATCACTGTATGCAGTAAGCTCAAAGTTTTTATCATTAGGGTACCATAAGCCAAGATCCGGTGTACCCTTCAGATAACACATAATCCTCTTCACAGCAATCAGATGTGATACTCTTGTTTTTGACTGATAACGAGCACACAAGCATGTGGCAAACATGATATCTGGCCGAGAAGCAGTAAGATACATGAGAGATCCAATCATTCCTCGGTACAGAGTGCCATCGATTAACTCCCCCTTTTCATCTGGTGTAATCCCATGATTAACAGCCAGCGGGGTACCAGCAGGCTTTACATCCAACATACTGAACCGGATCAGAATGTCACCAACGTATTTGGTTTGATGAATGAAAATCCCTGCCTCAGACTGATCCACCTACAGCCCGAGAAAAAATTTCATCTCTCCCATTGAGCTCATTTCAAACTTGTCTTTCATGACCTTCTCAAATTCCTTGCATAGGCTATCATTGGTAGAACCGAAAATGATGTCGTCCACATAAACTTGCACTAAAAGTAGATCACCATCCTTTTCTCGAATAAACAGTGTGCAGTCAATGACACCTCTTCTGAACCCTTGTTCAGAAGATGAGTAGAGAGTGTCTCGTACCATGCCCGCGGTGCTTGATGCAATCCATATAAAGCCTTGTCTAGCTTGTAGACTTGGTCACGATGCAATGGATCTTCAAACCCAGGAGGTTGACTGACATACACTGTTTCACCGATCACATCATGAAGGAATTAACTCTTAACATCCATTTGATGGACTTTAAACTTCATGAAGGATGCATATGCTAAGAAAATTTCGAAATGCTAAGAAAATTCGAATTGCTTCAAGACGAGCAACCGGTGCAAACACTTCATTATAGTCCAATTCTTCAATCTGTCTGAATCCTTAAACCACCAGACGTGCCTTGTTTCACACAATGATCCCGTGATCATCCTTCTTACAACGAAGAACCCATCTTGTGCCTATAACTTTTGCATCTTTTGGTTTGTCAACAATTTGCCAAACACCTAATTTCTTGAATTGCAGGAGTTCTTCTTGCATGGCATCAACCCATGATTCCTCTCTCAATGCTTTAGTGACTGTGCGTGGTTCAACCTGAGAGATGAAACAAGAATGGGCACAGTAGTTTACATCAGCAAAGTCAAGAATGTCAGCAAGGCCTCTAGAAGATAGCTGATTTCTTGTCTTAACCCCGTCAAGCGGACTACCATTAATGTTCTCTTGAGGATGAATACGGTTGATTCTTCCAACAGGATGAGCTGGAACCTCAACCTGTGGATCAAGATTATTCAGATTCAAATCCTCAAGTCCTGGCACAAGATTGTCAACATTTGGTTCAGGGGCTGCTTGCGGAACTGAATTATCATCTGTGTCTGAACTGTCATCATTTATCTGTATTGTGGGAATTGAAGTGGATGAAGGTTGCAATGGTTCATCAGGTGCATTTTGTGCATCATACATCATTTGAACAGCAACATCTTCATTTGAGTACATGGGAGGCATATTGAATGAGTCGTAAAGGCCTGAATAGTCAAACATCCAATCTGGACCTTTCCTAGGTGGGGGCATAGTATGTCTTTGGACATCAACATGGTACCACTCCTCCACATTTTGAGTTGATCTGTTGGAGACCCTTTTATTTGGAGTGCTATACCCAAGAAAATACCCTTCTTCCACCTTCTCATTGAACTTGCCCTGCTCATGTTTATTAAGCATCGTGCATGGTGCACCAAACGGTGCAAGATACTTAAGATTTGGCTTTCTATTGTGAATTAGTTCAAAGCAAGTCTTCCCATGTCTCTTTACAATCAAAACTCGGTTCAGTGTGTAACAAGTGTTTGCTACAGCTTCATTCCAGAACTGAACTGGAAGAGTTGAATCAGCAAGCATCATCCTAGCAGCCTCAATCAAAGTTATGTTCTTCCTCTTAGCAAGTCCATTCATTTAAGGGACATATGGAGCACTAAATATTTGAACAATGCCTTGTGCATTACAAAAGTTCTCCATATTGTGGTTCTTGAACTCCGTCCCATTGTCGGTTCTGAGCATACGAATCTTGAGCTTATAGAGGGATTCAAGTTTGGTCACCAACACTTGAATACACTCAAACGTTTCAGATTTCTCCTTTAAAAAGAAAACCCAAGAGTATCTGGAATATTCATCAATAATTACTAAACAGTATTGATCCCCAGTTATACTCTTGCGGTTGATTGGACCAAATAAATCAATGTGGAGAAGCTCAAGAGGAACAGTGATTGAATGAAACTTTTTCAGCTTATGAGACTGCTTGGTCTGCTTTCCTTTCTTACATGAGACACATATATCAGACAGCTTAAAATTCTTCAGACTGACCCCTCAACCAAATTGTTGTGTACCAAATGGTTCATTTTGCGTAGACTCAGATGGCTCATCCTCTTATGCCAAAGAATAGAATCTTTCTCAGTTGCCTTTGACATATAACATGAAGCTGTGGAGGATGTTGTTGAAGTTGTGGCCATGTTGAGCACATAAAGTCCTGCTTACGGGGAGCTGACATTAAAATCCAATCTTCAGGAATAATCATTCCTTGCTTTAGTATGTAGCAGTTGGTGTCATCAAATAAAACTTTGTATTGCTTGTCACATATCTGTGACACTGACAGAAGATTATTCTCCAACTGCTTGACATATATGACTTTGTCGAAAGAAACTTGGCCATTTGACTGAATACCCTCTCCTGTTATGAACCCGCCTTTGTCACCGGCAAAAGCAACATAACCACCTCTAACTGAATTGACATTTGTGAGAAGCGAAATATCACCAGTCATGTGCCTAGAAGCCCCACTATCAGCAATCCAAGAGCTGTTAAGAGAAGATGTTGGGGCAACCTGCACAATTACAAAAAATTAGTTCGTATTGGGAACCCAAGCCTTTACAGTCTTGGGTTGACCCATTGAGTCTCGGATCCAAACATCGATCCATTTACCATCTGTGGTATTCTTATGTGGGATTGGTAAAACTGAAGTCTCAGAAAACTTGACTCTCCAGACTGTGTTTTGCTGAAAGAGTTTTTCAGGTAAACGGATGATGACTTTGTTTGATTGACATTAACAACTTTGGAAACATCCAAGTTAACCACTTTCTCTTTACCCTTGTCCAAAGGTTTACCTGGTTTGGGTTGTTTGGGTTTTTTAGATTTAACTTGTTTGTCAACATGCTTATTTTGCTGTCTTGGGGATGCAACTTTCTGTCTCATCAAATGAGGACAAAATCTGACAATGTGTCCAGATGCACCACATTCAAAGCAAACTTTGTAACCCTTTTTATGAAAATGTTTTACTACAGAAAAAGATTGCTTTTGTGGTTTAAATACATTTGTTTTAGGCTTGTTCTGATTAAAACCCAAACCCTTTTTCCCATTAGGCACAAGATTGTCAATCTTGTGTGACATACATGATTCACTTTCCTTTGAAACCTTCACAAAGCTTAAATCTTGATAGATCTTAGAAGATGAGATTGGGTCACCTTTCATGACTACAGGTGTGTGATTCTAAGCAACAACACAGTCAGATGAATTGTCAGATTCATCCTTAGAATCTGAGACCCAATCTTCAACAATTCCTTCCACAAAAGATTCTTCTGACAAGGAGGAACCCTCATCAGTAATCATCCCAATTGGATCAATTACTAATGGAGTTTTAACATGGAAATCTTTAACATCTTTGTCATCTGGTGAATTGACAAAGCTTTTCAAGATTGGTGGAGGACAATGTTGATAACTCACCTTTCCCTTACCCTTTTGATCAATACCCTTACTGATCATATCAATGATATAAGAGGAGCTTTCATAGCTCTTGAGCTTTTGACCTAAGGTCTCATAGTCACACTCGACTATAGCTAACTTCTACTTTATCTCATTGACGGTATTGAGATAAGAAGTGATAGCGTCTTGCTTGTTCAGAACAACAATCTCAGCCTCATGAAGTTGTCTGTTTGAAAGGTCAATTTTAGCTTGAAAATCTTTTTCATTGGAATTTAAAACTTTATTTGCCTCAATACACTAGTTGAGATCACTGATCAAATCAGCATTATGCTTCTGATAAGCAAGGACCTTGCTGTCAAGATCAATACATGTAATACATTTAGAGTGAGAAGATGAACATTCATCAGATACCTGATCTGACAGTGAAGATGCAGAAAGAATAGCTGATAAGTTTACCATCAAAGCAAACTGAGTAACCGGTTCTTCAAGATCAGCATCATAATCAGCTTGAGTGTCTGAGTCTGACAAACTTTCTGACTCTGAACCCGATGTTTCTTCTATTCTGATTTGTGCTTTTCCCGAAGTGCTCTCTTCACTTGAATCATCCAACTTCTGTATCTCAGCAACACATGCTTTATCCTGTTCCCCCTGTTCAGAGTTGAATCTGAAATCCCAATTTTCACCTTCATCCTGTTGAACCATGAATGCCTTGCTTGTATTCAAAGAGCCAGCTTGAGCAGGAGAATCAATAGGAACAAGTCTTCTTTCTGGATTTGCTGCAGAAGACTTCTGATGCTGAAAAGGATTCTTGTTTCCAGCTTTCCTTGGATGTTTGCATTGTCTTGCAAAATGACCATTCTCACCACAATTATAGCAAGTGACAGATGCGATATCAAAACCAAACTTGGACTCTTTGTTCAGGTTGATATCCTTTCCAGTTCTTCTTACAAACTCCTTCGCTCTCCTAACAGCACTGGCCAGAGCCCACATGATATCAATCCTCTCCATGTCATCTGGATCTATCTGAGAATAATCATCATTGGCCAGATAAGGATTGCCAATCTGTCTAGCTACTAATCCATCATAAGAGCTGACAAGAGTAGACAAAAGACCCATGTGCTCCTTGGCAATCTCTACAGTCACTTTATCAAAATTCTCTGTCTTCAGACTGGTGACTGGTTGATGATGTTCTTTCTGAGAGCTGGAAGAGGAGGATGACTGAGTGAAATGATTCTGATTGGAAGATGGAGCTTCGGCAGTCTGAGAAACAAACGCTGTCTTCAGTGGAGCATGAGAGGTGGCTCTTTCTATAGTGGGTGTAGAATAATATAATGAAGGGTCTTGGACTTGAGAAACTCTCTTAGCCTTCCACTT
Source organism: Mikania micrantha (assembly GCA_009363875.1). Classification (NCBI taxonomy): domain Eukaryota; kingdom Viridiplantae; phylum Streptophyta; class Magnoliopsida; order Asterales; family Asteraceae; genus Mikania; species Mikania micrantha. The sequence goes on along the minus strand of CM018694.1, from coordinate 54,508,763 downwards.
GTTTTCAATCTCTTGCTCCTTCAGCTTCTGAATAAAATCATTGATATCCATATTTGCCATCATCTCATTCTGTTTAAGAACCATCAAGAATGACTCCCACTTTGGAGGTAGAGCATCTGCCAGACATTGGATCTTCTCCAGAGTTGTAGTCTTGACTTGATGATTGAACAACTCACTCAGAAGATGATAGAATCTTGCAATCAGATCATCTAGAGATTCATTCCCCACATACATTAAGCTGTTGAATTCCTTCCTCAAAGCTTTTGACTTGATATTCTTCAAAGCATCATTGCTCTCATACCTCTGCTGCAAAGCATCCCACAAATACTTAGAGGATGTAAACTGTCTGAATTGATGGAATATATCAGTTGCAATGGACTGGGACAAGATTGCATAAGCTTTCTTCTCATAATCATAAGGCTTCCTCTGTGGTTCAATCATCCATGTGACTAACATTGATGTCCCATCTTTATTCAGAGGTCTAAGATAAACACTTTCAATCATCATCCATAAGTTAGTGTCCACTCCATTGATGTGAATTTCAATCTGTACTTCCAATGCGGGTAATCATCTAAGGATAATAACTTGGGAGCTTTATTTGAGTTCCCTGTCTCAGTTTCAGTCAGCAAAAATGTCTGAATACGATGGTTCTGGTTCGCCATCAGTGCTAAGTCTTCCATAGAATCAAGAACAACAATATCCAGCACTTAAAAAAATTTCAGATTGCTCGGCCGAATGAAGCTGTGAAACCCGAATGTCGGGGACCGAATGTGATAATTCTAGCGAATGACTAGAATCAGGCGAATGAGAAAGTCAGTATGACAGTTAGGTCGAATGACTTAGCCGATTGAACGTATTCGGGGAATGAGTGGACCGAATGAGGGTATTCGCCAAATAAGTAGGCGAAGGAAGCTATTCACCGAATGAGTTGGCGAATGTATCTATTCGGCGAATGAGAGTGATTCGGGTAACCTATTCGGCCGACAGACTCATTCGGGCTATCTGGGGTTTTCAGTCACAAAAATCGCGATAAGTTTCGACCTAGACCAAATTTAAGCACCAAATTTGGTACAGAACTTCAAGACATGATTACCAACAAGTTTGGATAACTGTTTTGACAAAGACACCACAAAAACCTGCTGATTTTGGATGAAACAGTAACTTGGGGAACAAGAAAATCAGGGTTTTTGCAAGTTACGAAAATCCAATCTCAGATTTGATGATTTTGAATGAAAATCGAGTAGAATCAAGAGCCAAAGCTCTGATACCACTTTGTAGGACCTATTTGGAGCTCGAAAACAATCCAGTTCCAATGGATATCTACTCGACAGCCTCTGGAATAGTGTGGAATCCTATTCCAAGGTTTTCCAATCGAAACCAACAGCAACCGTGGTGATCCGAAGGTGAAGGATGGACGTTTGATCTAGAATCGAACACCACGTGATGTGAATCGAACTTGGATGTGCAATGGCCGCTCTAATCTCCTAGGGTTTTGACTGGGTTCTCAGGGAAGAAGGAGGGCTATAAAAGTTAGGTTTAATAAAGTTTGAACATGTATATATAAGTTGTCATTATTTGGCCGAATGAGAGGCCGAAGCAACTCATTCGGCGAATGACTTGGCATAATGGATAGGTCAATCGAACGAGTCATTCGGCGAATGAGTCATTCAGCGAATGAGTCATTTAATTGCCCTAGTCATTCGCTAGGCGTTCATTCGGCCGAATGACTTCATTCTTAGTGTCATTCGTCCGAATGAGTCTTTTAAACATATAACTCAAAGTTAAACATACTCAAACACATATAATCAATAATAGACATTAAGAACAATATAGAAAGACCACTTTCATTAATATCATAAGCTTTATACACAAAGGATAGTACAAAATAGAACTAGGGACATTTAATGCATCTACATAAACATTTTTCAAAATTAATTTAACTCTTACAGAATATATAAAAGTAATTTTTATAATTTTTAAAATTATTATTATAAAAAAAAGAGACAGTTTGTTTTTATGAATTAAAACTTTGTTTAATAAGAATCAAACACTTTGTTTCTTATAAAAAGGAGTTTAAACAATTGGATTAACTAAATAATTTTTCTGATGTTAGTTCTTCATTACCAGCTCTTAAGAAAATAATTTTAATGATTTTTAGGATTTATTTTTATAAAAAAAATGGATGGATCTGGGTTGGAATGCAAAAAAGAAAAAAACCGGTATTAATGACCCGAACCGGATTCAAACCTTGGTTCCTTCCCCAGCCGCCAGGCACCGCTAGGCTGGGGAGTAGAATATTGAAATGTTTGCAATCGATTTATACATATACAAGTCCTTTAATCGTTGCTCGAACCGTATGAACCCTAGTTCCTTTTGGTCCGAATTCGATTGATTCGGGGATTGTGAGCCCCTGCATTGATAGGGCTTTTGATCCTTGTCTAAAAACAAGTCTAATAGTATAAAGGATTACCTGGTTCGAGTCCGATTGAGTGTAGTTCTAGTGGGTGAAAGATCCGGTTTTTTTTGAACTTGAATTGAAATCTAGAAAAGGTTTGTGTGCTTGTTTCTTACCCTGACATGTTCGAAATCGATAAAGGAACGAAATGAGATGCAATAATCGGATTTTTATACTCATTTTGATTGCATTTGATTAATGCATTAATGGGTGTAACTTTGGGAACAAATTATGACTGATATGATATTAAATCGATATATTGATAATTAGAATCACTTTGCTCATCCGAATCATTACCAAAAGCGAACTTAATCTGTGACAATTGCGTTTGAGAATTAGGTCATCAATGACCGAGAGCATATTTAGTCTTCCTTGAAATCCCCGTTGATTTAGTGATTGTGATTATTACAGGTTGAAAGTATGCGAGAAATCGTGAACGTGGGTGAAAACCGTGCACGAAACGGAGTTCCAGATTCTCCGAAATCGTAAAACAAAAAAAATACAAAAATATCTAAATTTGGGGTCCCGCGCGCTATGCCTGGCAGCCATGCTAGACGGTACACGCAGATGCAAAAATATCTGAGGCTCTGTGATCCTTCACGGTACGCCTAGCCCCAAGCTTCCCCACTAGGTGGTACACGAGGTGTATGGCGATTTGGCAGATCAGTTTAATGAATCAAATTTCATGCAAATTGAAGATTTATTTTCATTCTCCAACATACTTCATCTTCCAGACGAAAAATTCGAACTTTCACCATCTAAGCTCTGTCCAGAAGTTATCTAAACCCACGGATCGCACCAGGGAATGCTGCTACAACATCTGGTCGTTGTTTTGCTACTAAAAATCCGTCTGATTAGGTAATGATTCGTTTTAACCTACTAGTCTGATAATGGTTTGATTAGTTCTTGTTTTTGATCGTAATGCAATAGTTAGGGTTGTTGATTATTGCGTAGATGATGGCTAGGAATGATTATAAACGAAGAACTTGACATGTTAACAGGTAAAATCCTTGTTTTGATCCGTTGTAATGCCCGGTTATCATGAAACTATACATATGATTATAATCATATAAACCATTGGATTGTAACATTGTATGTGATTATCTTGATTAATCTTTGAAATGATAGGTTAAATACAAGTGTTTCAAACTAATCACAATCATTAAGATAATCATTGGAATAACTATCTGATGTTTAAGATAACAGTCAAATTAGTACGTTAAACATGGTTGTTAAACCTATTCCAATGTCACATTACAATGTTTCATGATATCTGAGTAATCAGTAACAAGGATTGATCATTCCTAAGCCATAAATCCATCTAGAAAATGTTTCAGTAATATAATCAACAACAATACTTATTTGGTTAATGTGAGAACATTCTGATTAATCAAATGTGTCATTAACCTTGTATTAGGAACCTGAATTAGCATAGGTTCCTACATTATCATACATTGTATGATATAACATTAAATCAACTAATTAAACCAAATATCGGTTTGATGACTTTCAATGCAAGGTATTTGACATTGAACATTCAGAATGGTCTAATCAATAAGTTAAAACATAGATAACTTATTAAATATAAAGTAATGCAGAATTTAGCTATTATCATCAGTTTGTGAGTGATTTATTATCTTTGAGACTTCAGGTGAGTTTCGTACAACCCTTTTTCTTTTTAATGTTTTATAAACATCAGGGTACTACTATGGAACTTTTCTCAAACATATGATATGTATCACTATTATCTGTGTGATTTCATGTGAACTTTTTGTGAACTTGTTCTGAGCTTGTGGATTTAATGGGAGTTTTGCCTGTAGAACAGAACTCTATCACAATATCTAAAAGCCCTCATTCCTTGAACTGTATCTAGTGAACCCATGTGTGGCCGAATAGGAAACAATGATAGTACTATCCACTGACAGCCCATTTGCCGGGAGCTTGCAACTCCCCTTGGTGTAAATGTTTGTTACCTGTTTTTAGAACCTCTTAATGTTGTGATAAACATTAAGATAATGAGGCATAAAGATGTTACCGATGGGTTGTATCTTCATAGAACAGAACGGAGTAGTCCGAAAGGAACTAGATACGGGTCCCATGGTTATCTTGAATTATATATATCGAGAACTTTCGTATCATATCATATTGTTTAACTTGAACATTACGAGCTCACCAGCTTTTTGCTGACCTTTCGAAACTCAAACATTTTTGCATGTAGACAGTGACAATGGGTGAGAGGGCACTACAAACCCTTGTAATTAAATAATTCCACTTATGTAATAAACTTAGTAGTAAACTGTAATGTTGATTGTGATGAAGAAACCTTGTAATTATGTTATCTTTAAGTTAATCTGTGTGTTGTGATATCGGATCAAGTAAGTCACACCTCATCTCTGAGACATCACCACTACGCTTCCGCAACCTTCTCAGTGTGTTCAGTGACATCATCAACATGAGACGAGAGATGGGGTGTGACATAATCGGTCTGGAATCTAGCTAGAAATGTGTGAGCTCGATATGGGTCGTAGGTAGGATTTGGATCGAGTCATAAGGGTAACCGGGTGGGGGAGATAAACTAATTTGGGCTTTTGGCATGAATACACCTTGTGGTCTTTGCTTTTGGCTTTTTCAGCTTTAGGAGTTTATCAACTCCAAATCCAAGTTTCTAAATTTTACAATTTTGATCCATATCTAAATAAAACCTTCTAAATAAAATCTAAATTTTTATTGTCAAGTAAATATAACTTAATGTTTTATTTATGTATTTATTATTTTTTTTAAAACTACATTAGTTTTATTACTTTACATTTAAATATTGTGTTTATGTATTCTATCAAATATTATCATATTTATTATTATTATTATTATTATTATTATTATTATTATTATTATTATTATTACTAGTTTTGAATTACACACATATATTATATATGTAAGTACGTATATATATTTATAAGAGTATTATAAACTTTGAATTGTTTATCTATAATTAAGAATTTATATATTATAAACTAGGTTAATAAACCGTGTGTTACACGGGTTGAGTAAAAATCACTTATGTAATTCATAAATACTTGAAATAAGAAATTAGAAAAAAACCATACCAATTCATAATAAGAACATCAAATTAAACATATAATGTAACAGTTATAAGTAAATCATAAATCTCTTAATAGATCTTTATACACCACATTACATGTTTTATTCGTAATCTTTGCTTCTGCATCTAATATTAGTAATTTAATCACAATACAACTCTTGGTAGTGATTGTCCTTGGCTTTTATTAATAGTCATCGCAAAACAATATGAAATAGGAATTTGTCTTCTCTGAAACTTGAATGAAATTTTCTTGTCTGAACGTATCAGATTAATTCTTGGAATAAATACGGGAGAACCAATATGTGGTTAAAATAGAACAATAAATATTTTAATTGTAATTTAATTTTCATATATAAGTAAGATACAATTTAAATTTAAAATAATATTTACTATTCTGCTTACAAATCGAGTTATCATTCATGATGGACACTTTGAAAAATAAACATTGAGCATTTGATCTTTTCGACATATCCTTAAACATTCACATGATAATTAATTAAAGAAATGATGATGAAATTAACAAAATAAATAACATTATGATTGTATAGTGTATTATGTATACTATAATTAAAGCATAAAATAAATTAAATTAAAGAATGATTCGTTTATTTTTATAGCTTATAATGAGATGTGGTTTTTTTAACGGTTTAAGGCTGAACGACTAATTTAAGCCCAAACGGGCACACATCCAAGGGCAGGCCTAGTCGTCACCCATCCACCCACCAGATAAGCAGGAACCAGGTAAATTCATAAACCCTCTTCCATGCTTAGGCTTGAACCCCTTACCTCAATTAGGTACAACTTCTCCTATTAATTGCAATACCGCTAGGCTATTGTATGTAAAAAGTTGACACACCATTTTTTGATTTATTAGGATTTTTGGAATTCTTGGTATGTAATTGTAATATTAAAAAGTATGATATAATATCAAAAAATTTCTAGCAGAGTATGATCAAAAAATTTGTTCATAAATTTAAATTCATGTTTTTTTAAACAAAATGCTTTATAAAATATGTTACCCTTGATTAAAATAAAATGTTTAAATGATAAAATGTCATAATTGTATTTGATGCCACTATATTTGTCTTCATTTGAACAAACATAATTGAATTATACAAAGTTTATGGTTTTGTTTGTATAATAGTATGTTTCTAACCAAATTTATAAGCAATATTATTCTAATTGTTTAGAAAATTTGTATGTGTCGATAAAACGGATAACAAGTATGAGATACTAAAATCGTCATGATGTCTAAAACTTATATTTAAACGATCGGATATTTAATATTCATGCACCATATAATGTGATTTAAAAAAGAAATAGGGATATGTTGATATTCATGTTGATCAGGTAAGTTTTTAAATAATGAAATTAAAAGAATAAATGGTATTAATTTTATTTTTTTGGTAGCCATTGAAAAGAATTACGTATTTTAAACATTTGTTTATCTAAATAATTTTTATTAAGAAAAAATTTAATTAAATAAAGTTAAGTAAATGCGTTGAAAGTTAAATAAAACTAATTAATTAATATATGAGATTTTTAAACCATAGACGATTAAAATGCGTATTAAAAATTCGGCTATTTTAGGAAAAAAATATAACAAATAAATTAGCAATCAATTAATTAAAATAACTGATACAAATAAATTTAAACAAATTGATAAAAAAAGTTTTAAATTATTTTATACGTAATATTCAGTTTGGAAGGTACAACTTCAATCATCTTTTCTATAAACGAAAATGTCTAAAAATATGTATGTAATAAAAAATAATTATTTATTAAAATATTAGTCTGAAATTTGAATTCTATAAAAGATAAAACATATTAACTTATTACGATTTTTTGAATTAAAACATGAATGTGTGCAAAATTCTAACATTTGATGTATTATATTGTAGTTGTCACACCCCCAATTTTCAACTAACGGAATCATACCATTTGGGACGTGACAAACCAGGATCTCAGATCATTAGACATAACGAAGACCTCTATATGATTTTCAAAACATACTTTGGTCTAAAGCTGTAATATCAAAGTACTAACGTTGCGGAAGCGTTTTTAAAACATAAACGACCATAACGGTTCGAAAACTGTAAATTACAATGCAAAGTTTCAATTGTTCAAATCCAAATAACAGAAATGTAAAACATGCATGCGACTCGATCTCCTAGTCCATGCCTGCTTGCTTGTGTACCTTAGCGTCCTGAGAAAACATGTAAATTAAGTCAACACAAAGGTTGGTGCATTACACAGGTTTAAGCATTCACAAATGATTGAAACCACAATTTGAATATAATGTTTGCAGATAACATAATCACACATGCATAGTCATGATAGCTAGTCATTTATACTATTTACATAAGTGGTCGATACCGAAGCTGACTGTTGCATGCTAACGCATGTTTTGCCTTGCCACTATTGTCTAGCACAAACGATAGAAATGTGAATTGGCTAGTCAAACACTTGCGTAGATCCCATCTACCAAGTGAGGTTTGTCAAACCTAATAGATCTATTTCCAACTACCACGCTTTGCACTACGGCAAACTAAACGGTTCGAAATGTAAGGACTTGTAATGCTATGTTTGCACTCAATGTAAATAGCTAACTCATGCAAGTGATATGCATCTAAAAATGTTTGTTTGCACATGTTTTCTCCCCCAAAACAGTTAAAATAAGAAAGGGGCCGTGTACGCACCTTTGAATGTAGCAGAATGATCAAACACGTGAACTCGCGTAGAAAATCCTCTTACGAAGAACCTGTGTTTCAACAATAACTTAGTGTTATTCGGAATGTCGTTTTGTGCTTGAAATCACATACGTGTCAATACACGTATGTTAGAGTGTTAGAAATGTACATACGTATGTATGCGTGACTTTGAAATCGTTTAATAAAATCATATCATCGCTTATGATTTTATTTAAACAAGCGTAATTATACGCGATTTCGTTTTCGGGGTAAAATATAAATTTTATTACTCTAGTATGTTCGGAATTGGATTCTGGTTCTAACGCAATTCGAACGAGTCGAATCGGAGTTAAAACGAATAAATTATGATCAAAATACCAAATATTAACTTTAAAATCAAAAACCAGCATGAGCAGGGGTCGAACCCTTGACCTCCTGCCCCAAACAAACACCACCAACCATTTGCTCTACTTCAACAATTGTTACCTACTTTGGTTTTAAATGGTTTTAACAATGGTTCACTCGGTTCCCCTTTTCTTATAAAACCGAAACCAGATGGCTTCAATTAACCCACGATTCAAACCCAATCGGACCTAGAACCATGGGGCTATGGTTACTGTAATCAATCCGAGTCTACAAGTCGTTTTAATTCAATAGTTCATCAGCCCAAAGTCCCAAATTTGATTCCACATTGTTTCGAACTCGTATTCCTCCATTCTCAATTCAAATTGACTAAATTGATGATCCAACCTTCTTAATTTCGTATGGTTTCTATTACACAGAGAATGTCGACCCTCTCCATAATGTTCAATTCAAAAATCAAACCCAAAACTATCGAAATTCCCAATTTCGTTTTTGTTATGAGCCCTAGACTAGGAAACCTATCAATTCGTTATAGTTAGATTAAATTGATATGGGGATTTTGTTTAGTACCACATTTTGAATCATTCTGCAAGTTTTAATTCGATTTAAAAATGTGTTTGAAAGAACAACCCCAAACCTTTTCTTATGAAAAACCTTAAAACTAGAAATCATTCAATTCGGTTTTGTTTAATCGAATTAGCATATGGATTTCATAAACGAGATGTTTCTGAAACTCCCTGTATAGTTTAATTCGACTCTAAACCTCATTTGTATCGAAACCCCCAAATCGGTTTTGTCTAAGAACCCTTGAATTAGACCTCTTAAAATTCGTAATGATTTGATGAAATTGACTTAGGGATTTCTTTTAGTATAGTATCCCGAAGCTATCTGTGTATAAAAATTTGATTATCAAACCTATTTGGACCGAAACCCCCAAACCGATTTATGTTAAGAACCCTAGAACTTGCAATCCCTCAATTCGTTTTTGTTACACGAAATGGGGCTAGGGCTTAGTTTAATCAGGATCTTTAGAGTGTGTAGGAACAAGAACTTACTTGGTTTGATGTAGGATTGTTGTAGAACGACTTTAAGCCCTAGGTTCGGCCCCCTCACGATCCAATTCTTCAAACCGAAGCTTCACCGATCGAATTGTTGCTTGTAACAGATCCTAATGATGCCGAATAGAGTCTCTGAGAGTTCAATTTTGCGAAATTTGGTTGAATGTTGTGGTTTTAGATATGTAGGGATACGGTTTCAACTATTGAGTTCACTAATGGTTTAATTTGGCTATTAAATGACTCAATAACGTTCATAAATTGCTACTAATCATAATTGTGATGATTATGATAGTTCAATTCGGTTACAATTCGAAGTTTTGAGGAATTTCGAATTTCCTATCATTACCTTACACGAATTTTGACTTTTTAAAGTCAAAATCTTGATTTTGCATAATTCCCACATTAATCCTTAAGTATTAGATGCTTATAACCATAATAGAGTAATCTAAGATAGTTTAATTCAACTATAATTGATTATTGAAAGTGGTTTCAATTTCTAATTGAATCCATAACTCAAATTTTGACTATGGAAGTCAAAATTAGAAACTTTAGGCTAACCACAATATAATCCGTATATAATAATCGATTTTTGATAGTTTCCAGTTAACTGAGTTAACCCGAAAAGTCGGATTGTCACAGTAGTTTTCTAACATGTGTTATTTAACAATGTTCTTGAATAATACAAAGTAATAGCGTCATCGATAAAATTATAATATATCTAACAAAAAAGATGATTGTAGTCAAAAAAATTGGTACTTACACTTGTCTAATAGTGTTTTACTCACCGGATATATAACTAATACTATTTTAGTTGGTTAGAGAAGTACTATGTGTCAACGATATATGTTCGAAACACTCAAGATGAGTATGACGGTGTTGTCAATACGTTTACTTGAAAGATTCACGAAGATAATATTTACAATTAAGAGAAAATTGATGTAAAAATAATACTTGAAGGTTTCATATATATATATATATATATATATATATATAGGATTGGGCTCAAATAAGAACCCTCCTTAATTGAGGTAACCCATTAACCCTGACAAAAAACACTCAAATCGCAAAAAAAAAAATTTCATGGTTTTTTATTCAAAAATAGGTAGGCTCCTTTTTTAAGCGTTCGCTAATTCACAAGCGTTTAAAAGTTAAACGAAATGTAAGTTTGCGTTAACATTTATTTATATCTTCGCAGTGTAACGCAAACTTACATTTCGTTTAACTTTTAAATGTTTGTGAATTAGCGAACGCTTAAAAAAGGAGTCCCCCTATTTTTGCACAAAAAAAACCATGAATTTTTTTTTTTTTTGCGATTTGAGCGTTTTTTGCTAGGGTTTATGGGTTATCTCAATTAAGGTGGGTTCTTATTCACTCCTTACCCTATATATATATATATATATATATATATATATATATATATATATATAAACATATTAAGCTAGTTACGTTTTAAAAATGGAAATGGACAATCAATTTAATATTTGATTTAGATGTCATTAAAACAACTGGAAATTGAAAAAGATTTTTATGCATAATTAAATAAATATGTCATTATTAATTATTAATACTAATTATAGAAAGTTATTACAAGAATTAAAACTGTTTAAAAAATTAAATAAAAAAATCCGAAAAGAATCTACGTGTTTAGTTTTTTTGGTTAAATTTTTTGGGGAAAACAAAAATAGAGATGACCTAGAATGATGCCAAGTGTACTCCAAAGATTTTGATTTATTATATACTAGCATTATAAACCCATGTATTACATGGGTTGAATAATTATAACATGTTATAAATAATAATTTTTATAAAAATTTGTATGTTAAATTTATCAACTATTGGTGAAATAAGAAATGTGAATATCTAAAAATTATAAAACAAGCAATAAATATATCCAATAATTATATTATTATATTTTAAAATAATATATAATTTAAATCTCATTATAGTTTACCAAGTTTTCGTAAAGTACTAAATTATTAGAATAAGATATTTATTTTTCAATATATAATTATTAAAAATTATTAAAATAATTAGGAGAGAGAGACGGGAAAACAAATTTCAGATATCACCAGGATGTGACACGTGTTTTCTAAATATACTCCTTTATTAGAGTAGGTAGATAATAGATATACACACAGAAAGTTTCTTTTTTTAGAATAATTAGTAGATTTTAATTAGTCTATAATTACTTTTAATAAAATTTGTTTATTTATCTATGAATATATGTGTGTCGTTGAATACAAATTCTCAAGACACAGTTTATTTATTTATTTAATTTTTTTTACTTTGTTTTATTACAAGGAATTAGGGATGTTCAAAAAGCTCACGGCTGGCTCGAGGCTCGCTCGAAAAAAGCTCGAAAATGGCTCGGCTCGAAAAGGTCTCAGCTCGAAAAAAAGCTCGTTAAAAAGGAGCTGAACCGGAGCCAGGTTTGGCTC